>OY482665.1:0-2400000 GCA_960531205.1 Andrena bicolor | reverse complement strand
TTTTCTTCTTCTCCATAGAACATAAGTTTCACGACCGTTACACGTCCCTTAATCAAAACGAATAATTACAGACTACTCGTCCGATCTCACCAATATCGTCCGCCTTACAATCGAGATCAGAAGCCTATTGTACCTCGCAGCATATCGACAAAGGGACAAGTTAGTTCGTTGCCCCTGGAACAATGAGCTTCTTCATCCCCCTCACTGTTTCCTTTCAAACAAGTTTTCAGTTAACTTCCCTAGTTTCTTTTCTCGTTCGTTAATCAGCTTCCGACGACTTTGCTCGTTGAAAATTGGTTTGGGAACTGGCGAAACCGAACAGTAAATGGACTAGCGTCGAAACTCACACGGGAAATCGTCGCAACGGTCGTGGGATAAAAAAAGTGTATAATAAAAAAGTAGCCGGGAAAAGTAGTTACAACAAACATTTTCCTGGTCCCATTTCTCAAGCATTATCATCGCTGGCATTTTTTCTTGCCCCCTCCCCTCGGTTATTCTTTAAATCTCCCGGCATCTGATTTAGATGGCGAATGCTGCCGCCCTCCCCCCCCCTCCCCCCCTCCGATGCGAATTTCACCGTAGCCAAGTGTTTGTACTCGTATTCGAACGATCCGTTTTGCAAAACTTTCGGCAAAAGTTTCCATCGCGCTGGGCCATTTCAATGTCAGTTTTAAATTTTGCACGGGAACTTCATAAAAAGAACGCGTCCTTTTTTTTAGATTTCCGTATCGACGCTGTTAAAAATCATCTGATCTGATTCGTGACAAGGGCGATAGAATAATAGAAAAGAAATCGTGTTTTGAAGGACCAAAGGATATTAAAAAAGTATTATTCGTGAGAACACGCCGACGCGACGTCACTGAAAGTATTAATTTAAAAAATCGTTTCAACCCAAACTAAGAAAGATTAATTTTAATTATTATTAACCATTGATTGAAGCTTAAATATGAACGGTACTATATGTGAAATATATGAATTATTTATTAAATGTATTATTGTATGTTAAAGGAATATCTTTCGATCATTGGGACAGTGCAAAATTTAAAACTGTAACACGCTCTTACGTCTCGCTACTCAACAATCATACCTAAAAGTGTGATCACAGATTGACAGAAGGCATGTAACATACAATATATTATAGATACAGTCAGAAGATACGTCGCTGCGGCAATTATCGTTTAATAAATTGAATTACAAGACGAACTATATACGAGCTATACGTAGAACGAGTGCGCTTCTTGTTCGCATAAAACTCTGCGACACGCCTCGATCGTACAAAACTAAAAGTAATGCACGTAATAATTTTGTAACAGTTTCAATTCGAGAGATAAACGTTTTCGTCTATCAATAAATTCCCTTATTTTACCAAAGATGAATGAGTTCGAAAGTACAGTAGAATATCCGTTGTGCCAATTATTGGAAATGTTTATTGTGATCCAGTGAAGGATCGTTTAGATTAGATGAAGATGAATCAAATGTTCCTTTATTGTGCTGATATTTCCAAGTTTTGTGTCAAATTACAGTTTTTGTATTTTATTATTATATTAAGTATTGTAGTCCTGATAGGCTTTCAGTTTTGGAAGGGAAGCCCTCATGTTTTGAAATGTTCCTTTAATCAGACTCGGTTATGGAAAAAGGGGTGAATAATAAATGAAAGTAAATATGGTAGATTCTACGTGTAAAAATACTCGCATTACATAATAAATATTCGTTTCTCCATTTTAAATTATTTAATCTTCTTTTGACGCATCAACTTTTATATGTGAAATATCAAAAGTCACAGTTTGTGATTTCTAGTTTATCAGAACACTCAGTTCCGGTTAAAATATTTCCAATTGAAGAGCGTATTTAATAATCAAATTAAATAACTGACATTCTACTGTATTTTTGATATCTCCACTTCCGCCGACTCTCGCTCATTATGTATGAGAAATTTCTCAAGGGAAGTTAAATGTATATATTTAAATACGAATAGCTTCATATAAGATTCCTCACGAATAATATATAAATAATGGCTACAGTTCAAACATAATCTATCCATCCTATGAACGAGTAACATTTTTAACTTTTGGTTTTCCAGTACAATGTTGGAATCCAAGCAGAGCATAATTAATTTGCCACCGTTATTTAATTATTTTGTTATCCTGTTCGAAGCGAGATACTATATTTATCAAATACGATATTAAATTTCAGTCATATCTCCTTCGCTGAACAGGAATTTTTGATCCTCAGTCCCTCGACATTTTCATTCCGCGACGCTTCATAGTGTACACATATATTATTTGTTACAATTAGATACATATACTCTTCTAATGTATTTAACACAGTTTCTCCGTCCCGTTCGGTTTTTTTGTTCTTTGAAACTGTTTTCTCGTAAAGTCTTCGTCGTAGAATTTTGGACATGCAGATCGAAGTTAACGAAGATTGATAAAGTTAGATATTATATGTACAGGACGACTCTCAATTGCGTACCAATACTGTTAGGAATGAATCTAGTATAGGAAACAAGAAAAAATGTTACATGAACACAGGATAACCAGACTTTATTCACTGAATTATGATGAACTAATGAAAAAATCGTGATAGTCTTGATACGTTGTAAATAGTTCGATTTCATTAAAAATATTTATAAATATACTATAATCCAAAATCATTTTAAACAATCGACGATATTTGGTAGTATATGTATATTTTGTGATTGTGACAGTGTCACCTGTTACCTCTAGGTATCTCAAGCGATAAAATGTGAATAAAATTGAACGAGTGAATGTACTTATGCTGAACTGATAAATATGCATCTAACGCATAGAAAACCTGAACAGTTTCGGAATAGCGTTGCTTCAAATATTATTTTACTTTATGGTCCTTTCGTTTCTTAAATACAAGTATGTTTTTTTCTCCCCTTAATTCGATTTCGAATACAATATCTCTTGTAGTCTAGCTATAATTTTCTTCAATTCTTCATAATTCGGGAAACGAAACCTGAAGAACGCATACTCATGACCTATTTTTTCTCTTTTCACGTTTCACACTTGTCCCGCAAAGTATCGGTGTGCAGTCAAGAACCACTCTGTACTTAACAACTTTTAGAATTCTTCCATTCAGTTAGCGGTGCGTTGGCAAGACAGAATGAGAAATGCTTTTGTAGAGGTAAGAGTAAGGAATAGAATTTCGTTGCGGTCATAGTCAGCCATGAAATGTTAATCGTGTAGAAAATTATTCGCTTGAAAAAGTGTTCGACTTATAAAGGAACGTTTGGTCGATAGGAGACGTTCTACCGCTGTCTGGAAACTGCGTCGAGTTTTCGCTTAAAAGGATTCCCGTTTTATGGTTGTGGCTCGCCTCCACTGGCAAATCGCTTGAATGGTGAAATACTTTTAATACCAGCAGCGTCACTTTCTGTGCATGCAGTTGCAATAGGTGTAAGTTCTTAGTATGATTCGATATTCTACGTTTATTTGTTTGAAAGTGGAATATACCTATGTGTAGATCTTTCATTGTACGATAAAGCAAGGTCTGGTCGCTAGGGGAGGAACAACGTAATAAAACTAAATGTTCACAGAGTGTAATCATTGCGACAGGAATAAAAATTTAAAATAAGTGATATTTGTGTTCTAATTGTATTAAATTTTAAATAGATATACAAGGTGTCTCTCGAAAAGATAATTTCCTTAAAAGTGGGAATAGGGAACGTAAAATCGGATAAATAAATCCTATTAGCATATTGTCGAAAATCTATAGGTACTTAATTAGATAAATTCTAGAATAAATTTTCGAAATGGCTCTTATAGTATATCTACTGTGCCAATGTAACTTGCAATACTTTTTATTCTTTATTTTATTCTAAACATAGGTACTGAGTGATATCCACGACTTCCATAAATCTTACCACAGTTTACGTGACGTTACTGATGCTAGAATTTCTTTAATAACACCTATTTCAGCAGACTTAGATTTTCGACACCAAATTTTGTAGGATAATCTTTACCCTGTTTCATCTTTCCTCCCAGTACCCTTAAGGAGACCGTTTTCAGAGACACTCTGTATATTAAACGAGCGTAATCGAGTATGCAAAGACTAGCTGATAAAAGAACTTCTGAACTAAATTAACTCGTCGACTTCGAAGTTTCGAACTTTCGGATATTCAAAGTGCGAGAAAAACTTTCTTCGATTAACTTCGAGCGTTAACACAGGTAGATTGCGTAAGTCGAACAATTACTTACAAGAATTTCGCAATTAAATTCTGCTCTTGCGTTAAACTCAGCTTGGGGAAGTAAACTGATCAAAATCGATACTTTAAAGGGCCTGCTTATGCAGAATAAACTTGGAAATTTTTATAGTAAAAAGGCATACCAGGTAATGTCATTTGGTTCTGCTTCACAAAATTTCTTCGTATAGAAACGTAAATTTTATATCATCTGAATGTAGATAAAATAAGAGGATTTGTATTTTGCAATTATAAATTACCCAATCTGTTCCCGTTGTGACAAAAGAAATATGAACTGAAATATGTCGGAAAAAACTGAAAATGCTTTTATCTCCATGCACACCTTTTAAAAAAATCCACCGAGCATAGTTGGCGACCTCGCAGTTCTGCTTGCTTAAACCACGTAAATTCAGATTTATCTTCGACCAGAGGGTCTTCTGAATCATAAGAGTTAATCCTGTTTGGATTACGACGTTTACAGCTTTCCTGTGCATTTAAATATTACAAATCTCTGTTGAATGAAATACGCGGTTAAAAAGCGCGACAAATTGTGCAGCGAAAACAAATACGAAGACACCTTTTGTAAGTCGTACAAGAAAAACAAGTAGCGCCTTAAAATATCTGATTTCTTAGAATTTCTGACTCTTCCAATATGATTTTGATGATGTTGAATCTTAAGATGAGGATGAAATCCTTTCTACCACACCTACTTTGTCGCGTGGAAATTGATTTTTCGGAGATGGGTTGCTACATGAACACCCTCGCATCCCTCTTTCGGGGGTTGCAACAGTTTCGTTCATCGGACAAGTAACGACGGTAGATTAACCATAATTTCGGATTTAACGTCCAGGCAGCTACACCCTCTTCCGTGAAACTTAAATCATGCACGGGGTAAAGGGGTCTAAAGTGTATCAGAGTAAATTCCTGGTTTAGTACGAGGGTATTACATGACTAACCACTTCCATCGGGACTCCGTCCAGGCGGCAAGATATTATCAGGGAACTTCGTGGGTGTGATCTTTATTCTTGATATCGGGTCTATACGCTATATCGCGATCAGATAATGTAAAGTGTCTAAAGATAACCCTTTCTTGCTGGATATAGTACGTTGAAGATCAAAAGCTAAGATTTGTCGGGAATATTCCGGTTTCGAAGTACGTAAATTATTTTTATCAAATGCATATACAGGGTGTTAATGATAACGCGCGACATTTTCAGGATCGAGTCTACACATCAAAATAAAATAAAAATCCTACACAGTATGCCTGATTATGCTTAATTTTTTAGTTACACGCTATTTTGTATTCTCATTACAGTGGGTGGCGATAAGAGAGTTGCTCTCCTACAGGCGCGTCACGTTCATGTTAGAAGAACACAGAATAGAAGTGTTATCGAACATATATGTACAGGAATTTTTTATATTAATCTATATTTTGCGTGGAACTTTATTTTTATTAACACCCTGTGTATTTATGCACATTTATTTAAAAAATTGGGTAACAGGATTGAGGATATCTTACTCTTTAGCAGCATCTACGTGTTATAAAAACGGAATTCTTCGTGGAAATTCATGAGACTTTTACATCTGAACCTTGAAACCTTCGTCAGAATTAAATACCTCGTATTTCATTCCAATGCACGGAACTTTCTGCGATAAGAACGATTCGCATTAACGAAACAAACTACCCCGAGTAAAAAAATAGAAATTCTACACGAAAACTAAACGACTCTACGTGTTTGCGTGAGTACCTTCCTTGAGAGAATCATCTCGAAGGAATTCTGAATGAATCGCGATGGAATCGCGAGATCATCGTCGGAAGAGCAACCGCGACGAATGGGCTTCTATTCTGCCGGATATGTAGAATATCGTGAAACAGTCAGCTGTTGGAAGAGCACAGCTGGAAGAATACAGACGGAATTTGGAAAGCTTTGCAGAGCATTAGAGTGACAAGAGGATAAAATTTCCAATGGACGGCGATTGCCTGTTTCACTGTCGATCACAATCTCTTTCAAATAGTTTCGTTCGATGCTCGCATCAGACTCATTGTCAGGGCGCTCCGAGCGCGACTTCGTCCGACTTCTATCAACAATGGACAATACCTATGTCGAAAGTAGAAGAGTAAACGATAGAAAAATCTGTTAGTGCCAAGATAGTAGTAGCCGCGTTACTTTCCTGTTAAAGCTTTTGGTGAAACACGAAAAAGCAGGCTTGTCTACAAAAGAGCAAATGCATATTCTTCCATAAAGATTTCACCATCCCAAACGCGCGGGAGGTGTATAGAGCACATCGTTTAGTAAAGTAACAAAAATAAACTATCTATCGCTAAGTCGCTGCAGGAATACGAGAATCATTCAATAAAAAAATGCTACTGTTGAGAACATTAGTACCCTCAAGGAACGAAAATGGAACAGCATTGGGGACTTTCCAAATGAACTGGCATTTCCTAAAAACCTTGTATAGAGGCGTAGATAAATATCATACTGTATTTATTTTTAAACAGTTCTAATAAATTTGAACAAATTGGCAACAGAATTCATTGAATTCAAAACATGTCTCAAATTTGGTGTATCTACTGGAGCATTTGTTTTGGAGCAAAACTTAGGCCATTTCTATTTATAGTCTGTACGTTAAAAGAAACTTTTTAAAAAATTTCTCACTTGAGAATATTACGCCTTCCTCTAGGTCCAATTTTGAAAAGATCGACAAATATTAAAACCCATAAATATATCTAAACGTTTCCAAATGGTTCCTCAAAAGTATGAGTGAAGCGATTAACCCTTATGTCAATAACCAACTTTACCTACGTTGTTCAATGACCGGGGTGCAGCTGTACCCGCGTGGTGAAATCATGTATTTAAGGCTCTTTAGAGGGGTGATTCGTAACTTTGTAATTATACTTGACTTCGGCAACCCTGAGGTGACCCGGGAGACCTTTATTAGGTATACGGGACTTTCCGCATGTATCTCGAAATGAAACTTTTTTTTAACGGGAACATAAAAAATTTTAGGAGGCAACGCTTAGGTGGGTACAGCTGTACCCGGTTATTGACATAAGGGTTAAACAATCTATTTGAATGATCCTTCTGTATCCAATAATCTCCACAAACGTCATAAGAACGACAAGTGAAATAACTAAGATACTCAAGACTGATGGTATCAGACCTAGCGCATACTATCCAACTTTCCATCGACTAAACCGTTCGTTCAAACCGACGTCGATTAAACTGTCCATCGACAGAAAGTCTCCAGTCCTACGCCATAACGTAATCCATAATAATAAATATCATGGGAGAACTCTGGAAATCGACTGCGGAAGCGTGTATGAAGAGGCAGCTTGTCGAAGACGAGAAACGAAAGAAGAGCAAGTGTCTACTGGACGGCGATCGTATTTCTTTTTTTACGTCGACGAGGATCCTTTTTGCAAGTGTATCCGGATCGTCGAGCGTGGTGTTGATTTTAGAGCTCGTAAACGTCACGTCCGTTTGGTCTGCCTACGGTCGGCCGGCATGTCGGGCTTGCATAGGAATGGATAATGTGCACCCTAAGGCGTACGTCGCTGGTGTTCCGCCCTCCGTCACCCCGCGTTCGCCTTGAGAAACTCACCGTGGTCTTGCAGCAGCAGTAATGGAAGAGCTTCACGTAGGCGCTGCGAAAGTGCCGGTCCGCCGCGCAGTAGAGGAGGTTGTTGAAGCAGGACTTGGAGAGGGCGAACCAGGCCAGATTGTATAGAACACGGGCGCTTATCGGCCAGAACGGGTTCAGGCACACAGAGGCGCCGAATGGTAGCCAGAACAGTAGGAACATCACGCAGCTATACATATTCGCCTTGGTCAGCTCGTAATCCCACGCGAAGGCGACCGGCGGCTTATACGAACCCTTGGTGGCGTGTCGGACGCGTATCACCAGCTTGACGTAGAGGAAGGTGGTTATTAGCGTCGGCAGACCTACTAAAATAGTAGCCCCGATTATTTGCTCCATGGCGATCCCGGTAAATCGCCGGCGACAGAAGTCTGGTCCTAGGTCCGAGGATGATTGGAGAACCACAGCCATCACGGATATCAGCCAGATGAAGATGATTATCGTTGTCACACGGCTTGGCGTCAACATGGCGTACCTGTAAATACGAACGGTATGAAATAGATGTGCAGACGCAACTGGCCGTTTCGCGTTAGCGTTATCGATCATCCTGAAATCGTGCCTCCTTGTCGTTATATATTCTGCAGCCGCATTCAAAGTGACGATACGTTCGTGTGCTGATCGGACAGAGATATTTTCTTGCTGCTTGACTTTGTAAATGGATGTGATAAAGTAATCGCAATAATGTTTCCTAGGTATTTTTAGAAAATTCAACGAAATCAGTACGTAACGTTAGTTTATACTTTGCTGCAGGGGCGTCCGGAGACTTTTTTCCAGGGGGGCAATTTTGGGAAGATGGTAGAGAAAAATATACCCCTCTTGCTTTTTTAACACATTTTATACTGCCAATTTAATTGAAAATTTAAAACCGAGATTTAAGAATATTCTCTTTTTTAGTATAAACTTAATAAATATCAGTTTTCAAAAATAAGCGATTTTTTCTCCAAAATCAGGGGGGTCAACTGCCCCTTTTGCACCCCCCTTCCAGATATATTTGCTCTCCCGGCGAATGCAGGGTTCGCTTGGACCTAACTGAAATTCACTTCTATTACTCATTAGTATTAACCCTTCGTGGTCACACGGGGTGTATTGTACCCCAAGAGCAATTTTTGATTTGAAATTCCGCACCTTTACATCTTCCAAAGGGGATTTATCGCAAAAAAAAAAATAAAAAACTTTTTAAAAAATCTGTATTTTACCACGACGATGGAAAATCGCTCGTTTTCAACTACAAATTTTACCATATCAAAATTTAAATTTCTAGAAAAAGACTATTAGACCATGACTGTATAAGTATTACGAACGTAGAATTATCACTGAAAAGTTAAAAGATTCAAAAATACGAAAATGGTAACTCAAAAAATGACGCTGGGGTACAGTGAACCCCGTGTGACCAACTTGTGATTATAAGAAGGTGTGACCACGAAGGGTTAATGCTTTAAGAAAACTAGAATCTAATACAAGTGCTTATTCCGCGAATTGTATGAGCGAAAATATATGATAGGCCAAAATGGATCTCGCCCCTTAAAGATTATACTATGGGAAGGAATAAAAGTCACAGCAGCCCGGGCAATTTTCAGACAATGTCATGGATATCTATGGGCCGTAGACTTTAAGTATTCATGGAATTTGAAGTATTCACAGAACGACTAATAGCGATGTCATTACCTTATACAGAAGCTTTGAGGCAGTTCGCGAAGCGCAGCATATACGGGCGCCAAAACTCCGTTCTGTGTGCTACGAATTCCAAGGAGTTAAGCTGCGGGAACGATCCACACAGAATGTGAAATTGGGAACTCAATCGTGACGCGAGTGGAGAACCGCGAAGCGAATCCACATCAAAGTCAAACTGTCGAAAGAGATCCGCGACCTGACATTACTCGAAACAGTCCCCCGATCGAAGGTAGCCCGATTGTCACCGAGCTCGTTCCTCGGCTCGATAAGCTATCGACGGTAAAGGGATGTGACGTAATAGTGTCTACAATTTTCACGCGAAAATGTCGTATCCTATCTCGTCGTGTTTATACAGGGTGGGTCGGGTTGTATAAAGGGTTTCAAGATGTTTTCTCAGGGACTACTAAGGATTCCGAGGAAATTATTTTTTGATATTCTAGGGCTCACTCGGGGATCCTTTATGTGGCGTGGAAATCGTTACGGAATCGCACTCTCGGGGCGAGAGTGAGATTTCCCTAGTTCCTCTGACGGAATGGTATATACTATATAAATTCTCGTATTTAATGGTTCCCCTGAAAGTAAATAACACTGATTTCACACGTATCCTTCGTATTTTATTGTACTGAATATGAGTGAGCTTGGGGAGAAATGGAAGTAGAGAATTTTATTTAATTATGCGTACATTAACTTATGGTATTGTTTATTATTTTTATAGGTGTAATGATTCACTCGATGAGTGCAATACTGCATTAAAAAAATTTTAAGGGGACGGTATTGGATAAATGAATATTTTGACGGTATTTAAATTATTTGTTAAATACTTAAGATAACACTTAATCTCCCTATTTTTAGATATCTCAAAAAAAATCGTATGTATTACATTCTGCTATAAATTGATCTAAAAGCAAGATGTAACTTTCAACATCCCGTACTTCACGTTTCTAAGCATAATTATTTTGCATTTAACAATAGTCTAGTGAACCGAATAAGACCCCGAGTAAGCAATCATTCAAATTTCAGCTAGTTAGTACTCTGCTTCGTCGGAATAGAAAACAATAGTGCATTTACGAACCTGTTCAAACTCGCAGGACCTCATTAAATTCCGCATTGGCACGTTAACGAAGTAAACTAACTTGGTGATTGCAGCCCCTATAGATCGCGGAAAACCTAGTGATATTTGTTGGTTGATTGCTTGCCTTGACTACCGAATTTAGAAGTGGTATTTGATATATCTATTGTATTCATTCAGAACATTCACAAATACTATTTCAAGTAATAATTTAAAAATATGACGCTGGAATGATGGTACTTGCGAAATATATGAATTTATAATTTATAAACTTTGAGTCATAACTTAGAGCACAGTGTCTCATCTAAAACACTAATAACGTTCCTTGAACAAATCATAAAGAGCATTGGATTTGATCCATGCAATGGTAAAGTAATCGAAACGTCATTGCTGTATTCACCCAATTCTTTTATTTCAGACAGGTAATCCTTTACTATATCAATTTCAAATAAAAACGACGAACATCGAACAAATACGAAACTGCTGAGAATGCAGCCGGTGGAGCTACTTCTCATTGTCAAATATCGTTCTTCCGGCAGGATAACGTAAGACGCAGTTTGTCTATCTCGAAAAAGAATACAATAAAAGTTTCCGAAGTTGCCTCGCATAAAACCTTGCGAACTTGTAACCCAGCCAAAACTAAATGTCAGATGCTTCCCTTATCTCTCGTGACTTGAGAAGCAGTGCTCCTAATGCTTCTAAGACTATGCATTGGATTACCGTGGAAATACTAGTATACTAACACTACCTTTGCCCTGCCAAAGTGTCCCTTGATTTACGCGATTTCAATTTCGCACCGCTAAAAAATACTTTTTTATTTTTACTGCTTATTAATTATTATGTATCAATGACTAAAAATTTCTAACTTCATGGAACTTTTTACATTATTCGGACCTTAATAATTCTTCTTCATATTTCTTTCCATATTCAGTATTTTTTTACGTTTTATATTCAATTTTTCTATATTCAATAACAACAAACACATTGCAATCTTATTAATTTGATAAAGAATAAACTACCAGACAAGAAATGAAATAGAGAATTGTATTCTATTACTGCTTCGAAATTGTAAAACGTTCTCAAAATTCTGACGCACATCGGTTGTTAAATTAAACTGACTTCCCCTCCACATAGAATTTCATTTTGCGCTGGTACACTCAATTTACGCGGTTTTCCGCAACGTAAAAGAACAAACGGTGCGGAAGCTATCCACGCGTAAATCGAGGGACAGGTGTATTCGAAAAGGCAACATTCACTGAAAATGGCAACTTTGTATCCTATAGTATGGAAGCAACGAGTTGGTTCAATATTTTCCTCCGGAGTACGCTATGCAGCGAAAATTCAGCGGAAATGAATCGAGCGTATTGATAAATTCACAAAATTCCCTTAAACGTGTAAATCGCGGTGGGGAGGAGCGCTAAATTACGATGACTCTGATAACTCTAAAATTGTCGTGCATCTATTTCGAGCCACTAAACACAATATGTCTATGCATGCAGGTGGGTCTTCTGTAGATCAGTAGCTATGGCGTAGCTATACGTGCGCGTTTAAGCTTCGTTTGAAAAGCCCTTTAATCCCTCGTGACCGTAGTGCCGCTGGCAACAATAGTGCTTGGAATTACGACCGCCTCTGTTAATGTGTGCCGAAGCAAAAGATGAAGCGAACTTGGGAACAATCGATGCTACGCTTTTCCCTAACAAAACAGGGACGTTCGTTCTTTAAACATTTCAACTAGTCCAACCTTTCATATTTCATATTACCAACCACTTTTCGATCAAAGTACGGGTCTTTGCTTTTGTATCTGACTGAAACATCATACAGGGTATAATTAAAAAGCACGTATACCTACAGTGGTGGGAGAAAGAAAATTTAACACTCATATTTTCACATGTCTGCGTAACCAGTTTAATACTACGCTTAAAGTAGTGTGTTGGTGTCATTAGTCTGTCCTGGCAACCCCCTAATCTATGGAATATAAATTTTAAGATATAATTATCTCTAATGGAAATATGGTATTTTTACTAAAAGTATTGATTCTAATAAAAAAAATTATCTTCGATGAATATATAATATTAATATATAATATATAATATATAATTATCTCTAATGGAATTATAGTATTTTTACCACAAGTATTGATTCTAATAAAAAAAATTATCTTCGATGAATATATAATATTAATATATAATATATAATATATAATTATCTCTAATGGAATTATAGTATTTTTACCACAAGGATTGATTCTAATAAAAAAAATTATCTTCGATGAATATATAATATTAATATATAATATATAATATATAATTATCTCTAATGGAGCTATAGTATTTTTACCACAAGTATTGATTCTAATAAAAAAAATTATCTTCGATGAATATATAATATCAAGAATATATAGTATTAATATATAATATATAATATATAATTATCTTTAATGGAACTATGGTATTTTTACCACAAGTATTGATTCTAATAAAAAAAATTATCTTCGATGAATATATAATATTAATATATAATATATAATATATAATTATCTCTAATGGAATTATAGTATTTTTACCACAAGTATTGATTCTAATAAAAAAAATTATCTTCGATGAATATATAATATTAATATATAATATATAATATATAATTATCTCTAATGGAACTATGGTATTTTTACCACAAGTATTGATTCTAATAAAAAAAATTATCTTCGATGAATATTGTGCGATTTAAAAGATGTCATATAACAATTGTTTAGGGGTTTCTTTTTATTACTGCTTTCAAGATTTGATGATTCTTCTGAAAATAACTGCCTTCTTATAAGAAAATTTGTACGTAGTATCACTTTTTAAATTGAATAGAGCATAGATCGTTTGTAGCGTCCTAAAAATGTATGATAGAGAGATTGGAGTTCGAAATCAAAATAATTACAGTGATTCTTTTTGTTCTGCAGTATATCATGTACCCCACGATGTACACTGAGCGTTGCAATCAATGTTTACTAAGTTATCAAAGAGTTCCCAGTTACATGCGTGCTCTATTGTCGCGATCAGAATGTGTAATTGTCGCGGTTGTACTGCGTTAGGTATTTAATTGCATTTTCCTGCTCACAATCAGTGTGTGCTCGTCGTTAATGACCTGCGTATTTGTGCAAGCTGTCGTGATGTAATCTCGTACAAGTTAATGGTAATACGATTTAAACGAAGTCCGATCAAACTGATAAAACTCTAATTTCTAATTAAATAGCAATAAATTATTGCAACGTATAACTTTTCACGTTGAAACGTATTTCACTTTTTTCGCTAAACACCCATGTTAACATATGGAACCGAAGAATTTTTACAGTTTGAACTCGTGGAATGTTATTTATCAGAGAACACACGTATGTAGCTAGTTACTGTTCAACTTTTGTTTTGAAACACAGGATATTTTCACGTAGAAGGTTTATTATATTTTAAAAATTCAGGAATCTCATATCGAAACGCAGAAAACAGCGAAGCAATTTATTAAACAATTCTTTCATTCGTTGGAGTGTTACAATTATCTAATACACCTAGTTCAAAGGGACGTTGGTTACGTTTCAAGCTAACTGGAGCTGGATCATGAAACTAATCGGTTTAACGGAGTAATCTGTCAATGCTATTACGTTAAGGGTAGTCACTTTGACTTTTTGAGAATTCATTGAAATTACTGAGAATGTTAGCCAAAACCGAGTATCAACTCTATGCAAACCGTTTTCGAATACAATAATAACCACTTTTTAGTCTTTAGTTACTTCCTGTTTGGTTTACGTACGCAAAAACGAGCTTTCTATGATTTTACGCAACAGAGGTATTACGTAACGATTACGAAAACTTTGAAATGAAATCAAGCATGGATAGAAGCGGAATTCGTAAATTTTCTGATTTATTATTAGAAAAGGATAACTCGTTCGTCCATACTGTTACCTTCAATTCCTTCTCTTTTTAATGAGCATGTAATCAAAGAATCATTCAACGAGATATTATTTCGAAGCATCCTTCAGTTTTCATGCATGTGAAAATTCTACCTTTCAGCTACGAAAGCACACACGACACATCGAGTTCTTTGATTTTATAGCTAAAATATGTCGCGAATTTAATATCTCGGTGGCGTCGAGTTTTGAAGAGGCGCGCGATATTTCCAAATAATGAATCGATAAAGTATCGCTACATCACTGTTTGGCTGATCTCATCCCTTCTTTTCGACGTCCTGTTTTCAATATAAACGCTTGGATCTTAAAATGGATTCATGGTTTCTGTTTTATGCATCGTTTTCGTATTTTGAGCAATTTTTTTCTATACATGTTGCCATCGCTCGGCTTTAGTTTTCGAGATATTCGCAAAAAACTGTGATCGGAAATTGGTGTAGTTTAAATGGTTTCAGCCTCCGTGAGGGGGGCGTCAACTTTTTGGAGATTTAAGATAAAAAAATGTGCAAATCTCCTAAAAGCCAAGCATCTGGCTCAAACCAACTACCGATCGCAGTTTTTTGCACACATCTCGAAAATCAAAGCCGTGCGACGGTAACATATACAGGAAAAAGTTGTTCAGAATGTTAACTTTTTACAGCATATTTCAAGGTCATCTAATTCGGTGATGACTGCCATTTGTAAATAATTATTGAACGAACTTTTGCACCGACCTAATATGATGCATTGAGAACAAAAACGGACTGACCCACATTTTTTCCAAAATTGAGTTGGTAAAGTATTCCAATAAGTTGTGCTAATCATATAAAATAGGAAAAATTCATTTTATTGTTTAAGTTTTTTTTCTTAGTCTCATTTAGCTCGCAATGCCTCATATAATGAATCGCCTTTTAAATTCGTTGTTAATAACAGCGCATACCTTTCGGGTGGTAGACACAGGCGATTGTAATTTTCCGCAGCTATCGTAGGTAACGTCAGCACCGTGACCAGGAAACAGAGAGCCTCGAGAGTCCATTCAAATCGGCATGTGTTCAATGACTCTTCATGTCCTGCGAGGATCACGATCACCGATACTGGTATCACGAGGCCCGTCACTAATAGGTCTGCCAATGCTACGTTCACCAGAAATGCATTCCCTGGAACACGAGAATTCGGTGTGGAGTTAGTTGAAGTGCTTGGAGATGATTCCACTGGAATCGAGTTTCGGGAATTTCGAATTTAAGAAAGTCCTGGAACGAAGAGAGTAGAAATACGATAGTGTCATAGGTATAATTAGTTGACGAAATGAGTACATTGCTTCGTATTGCTTGTGATTTTAATTAAGAGATTTTGTGTAAAATTAGGGGATTTTAGAGGGACAAATTTCAAAAATGACAGAAAATCATTCTGCTACTGTTTCATGCAGTTATTAATAGAAGTTTCGTGTTAACCCTTGAGCACGATTTTTTGTCGATTATCTGATCAAATGATACAATTTTTAATTTTTAAATCAAGTGGAGTCACCCCGAAAAACAGGCCAAACAATTGTGAAATTCTAGCTTTCGAAGAAAAGGAACACATTTTACTCATCGTCAGCACAAGATATTTTTTCGAATTTTAAAATAAAATGGTCCATTTAACGAACCGAAGGCAACCTTAATATTTCAATTTTAATTAAGTTACAAAAGATTATTTGTTTGAAATCTTTTTCATAATATACACAGTGTCAAAATAATTGAAGATCGTCGAATTAAGTGTTTCATTTTGTATAATAGGTACATGAAACATCGACGATGTAACTATATACGTGTTAGCAGGGTTATTAGACACAACATTGAGTCTCCAAAATCGATAGCTTGATTGCTGCGTGAATCTCAAAGGCTGGCGCGACGCAGTAAACTGTCGAATGTACAAATGGGAAGTTATGCTTAGCCAGATACTAACTGACATTTCTAAGCTACTGTACCATTAACGCCTCTAATCCAGCACTAAACACGTTACTAGCGCATGTGTTGGCGACGAAAATTATTACTCTCATCGAATTCCTACATTCCATTCTGTGGAGATTCACACAACATGGATCAACTCGACCTAAAAAATTCACAACACTCACTTTCAACTTAACACTTTACGTCCCAGGGCAATTATAAAATCGACTGTTTTGCAAGAAGCCTAGCCTTTTTACAACAGTTTTACCTCAATTAGGCCTTTTGCAATACCTGTATAGACCTGGAATCAGTTAGACGTTAAAATTTCTGCGTTCAACTTGCGTCAGATTTGCAATTTAAATTTTAGTAAAAACTTTCTAGAAAACACTCAGGGCCGTTCCTGGGTTTTGGCCGCCCCGGTGCAAAAACAATATTGGCGCCCTTATTAATTCAATATTCTTTAATTAAAAATTTAATATGAAGTGTTTACTTTTATATCTACGCATACATACTTTTAAACAGATATCATTAAAAAAAGTTTCGATTATTATTCCTATTAATCAAAATTTTACATATAATAAACGGCCCGCGGCCGCCCCTAGTTTTGGCCGCCCAGGTGCGGCAGCACCTTCTGCACCCCCGCCATGAACGGCCCTGAAAACACTGCCTATTCCAACAAAAATTCGACACCATTCCACAGAAGTACCCACTTTGACGGAGTCCCACTATACATTACAAACTCCCTAACAGACTATTTTACATTCGCCTGAATTTAAAACACATAATTTGCGAATAAAGTGGAGAACTACCCACAGTATGTAATAGATAGACACACAAAACGCCTGCAGAAGTGTCTAAAGTCTAATTCCTTTCGGCGCACTTGCTTCCTTGGAAAGCCTGCTTCTTCGTAAAGGCAATTTTCAACGCAATGTTAATTGCCTATAGGCGAGCATCGTTGTTTCGAGCTCGGCGTTAAGCAGCAGGTCATGTGGCCCCAGTATCAACACGATGTTTAACCTTGCGTGTACGCGTAGCTGGCTGCATACAGCGTGACAATGAGATGAGACGATCACGAAATGAATTGCACAGGCCCGCGGCGCACGGGCACTCCACTCGAGTCCACTTCAGCCTCCGCTTAATGGAACGTAATTTTACTTGGCTCGTTTCAGCCGTTCAGTAGAAGTCATTTTTAAAGGCGTATCAGATGTTGAACAAAGCCACCCACAGCGTTGGTAAATTAATCATCTGCACCAGCGATTCTGCTGGCTGCTAACGAGACTTTTCCACTGTTATTTATGTGGGAAAATCGTTCGATGCAACGGGGAGCGTAGAAGAGGAATTATGTTGCGCGTAGAATGTGGATTTCCCTCTGCTCGGTCCATTATCTGTTTCCGAGCCTTTGCCATTGTACAGGACTATTGTGCCCTTATGATTTTCAACTGCCAATAAACGCGTGCGGCATTTACGTTTTCCTACTCATCGCACATACCGTATTCTATAAAGCTTTCGTCGGTTATTCGGAGGGGAGATTTTAATAAAAGCATCCAGGTCCCTCTGTCTGTTAACGCGTTAAGATCAGAGATCGGACGCGTCACGTTTTGTTTGAACCAACCCCGCCTCCGCGTGTAACGTGGTCACACGCTTCCTCGTGCGTGAAAATTTTTGTTTAATCGCTCGTATTCTGCAGTTCCACCTTTTAATGATTGTACTGGTGGAAAAAGATCGTGTTCATGGTGGGGAATGAAAACGATTTGGGGCTGTGGATGAATGATATACGGTGGTTTTTATGGTGTTATTGGAATAGTACTTGTTTCTCTAATCGGGAAGTACTTAACAATTATTGGCGTGTTAGTTACATTGATATAAATTTGAAACGGAGGTTATTAGAATGAAGAAAGTACTGCGAAGTTTATTGAAAAATTTGTTAGAAATAGGTTTAGCAGACTGACTATACACGTCCTGATAGAACTTCTGGTAAATGTGGCACAACAGTGAACATGTCAAGTTGAACAGCATGCTGCTGCATTTATTGAAATATGTCTGCTTCCTTCAACGAAATCTAGTAGTCAGATATATCGAATTGAGAAAATTCTGAGAATATTACTCGAAGAAGAAATGAATAATTTTTATTCAATTCAATTTAATTTTAGAGTTCGTCTATATGAATTATTATTTTAGTAAAAAGGACATTGAGCTTTATTTCATTGGTGCACATACTGCAGTGAGTTTATTCAAAACACATCCACCCTTGTTCCGCATACGAAAGGAAACTTAATGCTTTAATTAATTTAAGTCCTAATTGGATCCGTTAATAAACATCTGCATGTCTTTAAAATCCTCGTTAATCTGCATAATTTTTAGCTCAAACACCTATCAAGATAATCCTCTTACGAAACATTACGAAAGACTACATTCATACATAAATAATTCCCGCTGTATCAGTCAGATGTCGCGTCTGACCGTACACCGTCCACTTTCACTTGCCTCGCTATACGCACTGATCTACTACTACTAATACTACTAGTAGTTCGGTATACAGCCTTGGAGAACATCATTTTTCCCGAAGAAAATAACTCGAAAGTGCAGACTAAAGCTTTTGTAAATAATACTTTGTTTCTTAGATACCCTTGTTCTCATCTTCAAGAAAAACGAACTGACATCTCCCTTGCTTGTAACTCTATCTCCAAACACTATCCCTGCATCATATTTAGACCCAGCATCGACGTCACGCAACCTACGAATATATTTACCATAGATCTACGTATCATTTTCAAATAGAAATAACTGAAAGCCATCGTTCCACAGTAACAGCTCCTTTCTTCCCGCAAACAAAGAAAGATAACTGTCCCCTTTCAAGCGCGTTCGAGGCAAAGTACAAGTTCTCAAAGGAAATCGATCGCAGGATGTGCCTGTCGATATATGCGAGTATGCTATTGTAAAAAAGGGTCGTCGTAAAGAAGGATTTCCGCGGAAACTCTGGATTCTTCCTCCATACTAAGCGACAGTCGGAGATATATTTGTATTTACAGCTATTGTCACAGTAAAATTGCGAAATTGTTATGGACGATCAGGAGTCCCTTCTCGTTACGGGGACACTGATGACTCTAGCCTCTTCGTGTACCGGGGGAAAGAGCTAAAGTCGAGTAAGAGCAAGTTTATTGCCGCGGTAACGACGGAACGAAATTTTCCTGCTGAATCGGCTGGCTGTGCAAAACTTGGAATTGTTTACGTCCCTATCAGGATTCGCGTGAAACGAGCTGGCGGTAAAAATCCTTCGATGTGCTTCGCGGAGTGTCTGGTGAGAGGTAGATGGGGAAAAGGAGGTTGTCTGTACAGGATGTTTCTGAACGGTGGTTCCAAATGCAGGCTTGTAGTACTCACCGAACTAGATGATAAAAGTTTAGTCAACATGGGTAAACGAATTTTTGCTAGTAAACAATTTCAATAATAAGATTTAAATTAAACCACCTTTCAGAAACACTATGCGTCTATTTATGGAATATATGTATTGAACTAAATTAATTATTAATTCGACGAAACCATAATATCAAGTTCAAAAGATTTACATACTTATAAATAATGACACTAGCAATAAGAAATTTTGATTTAAGTATAAATCATTTATGAGAGTAGCTAACTTTATTTAGGAGAATTTGTCATAGTCGAATAAAAATATTAACTTTATTCATTAAATAATCTAAAGGTAAGGTAACTTTTATTCGATCCGTTATTTAATTTTTTTTTTTATTTAGTCAATGCCAATTCTGCTCTCTATGCAGTAGAAGAGTAAATGGTTTTCACAAATTGGTTACTTCTACACAAGTATATATGTACCAAGGATTTCGTGAGAATCAATTACGGCATGAGAGTAATAAAAGTCACAGAGATACTTGGCTCGCTTTGAAGCGGATCCTTGTCGTTTATGATCAAGGATATCATTTTCGTGCCTCGTAAAAATGTTCGTTTCCAGTTCGATCGGTATTAATAAGAGTTGGTTGAATTTCTGCAACGATATTAAAACGATATTGGTCGAATTTTTTTTAACTTTACTTCTAACAATTTATTTTCTATATATTTTTTTTAATAATTTACCCAGAAACAGAAGGCGTTACACATTTACACGCATCCTAGAAGCCCGAAAGGAATGGCTTCAAGATTTTCTATTCTATGATAATAGTTACCCTGTTTCGATTCATTAAATACAAAAGGCAATCTCCGTTACCACGGTGGAAAAAAAAGTCACAGAGCATTTCTTTCCTTACTATTATTATTGGCGACGCTGCGCCATATCCGTGCATTGGAGGATTTTGTCCCTTTACACAGGGGAGCAAGTAAAGGGATCTTTCCGCAACGAGAGATAAAAAGGAACGATTTTACAAAAGAGCGTCGGATGACCGTGTTCCGTAGTGTGGGTCCTCTTTGTCAAAGAGATTCTTATACGTGCACAAAGGCTTCCGTCGTACATGCCCTGGACAAATATTTATAAAATCGAAGATTAAACTTTTTAAACGAATTATACCGTTTCTTTAATATCGTTCAACTTCAAATGGAAAGGTGATATCACTTTGATATATTTGAAAAAGGTACAACAATATTATTCCAGTAGCAGCGTGGTGTTTAACCTTTCCAGGCTCTTTGTCCAATTCAATGGAAACAACTTGAAAATTCCATCCTCAGCAATTCTTTAAATTTTATAAGATAGAGACAGTTTAGTTTCTCGAATCTTTGGACTTTTCAGATAAACGGTTCTCATTAACATTTTAACTTTATATATAATTTAAATTACACTTATCCAGTATAATCATTTTTCGAACTATTGGAGATACGAAGAATGCTTATATTCTCGTAAAAGTTGTGTATTTTAATGAAGTAAATATAGTGCCAATCGCAAATGGTATTTCGCGATTGAAAAGAATTCAAAGAGTTTGCGTACCTCGTTTTTTGAGTTGGTCCTCAACCACTACCGCGGATATCATGAAGATGTTCCCAACACTGCCACCAACGGCCATCGAGGCTAACAAAAGGAGCCTGGCTACCCTCGACCACGCTGACGATAGGGTGACCGGTGAAATATCAAGGTCACTGTCCAGAGGGTTTTCCGCTTTATCCATTCTTATCTCTGACTCGAGGCCCATAATTCCAGCCAAAGTGCTCGTTGCACCTGTGTAGGTCGTCGTCGTCGCGTTCATCCTGGAACTGGAGAAATACGGCCATTAATGGAATGGAAAAGTCACGACGTTTAGTACCTAAAGCGAAAGAACTCGCGGTGGATCCGAGTGCTGCAAACCCGGGGTCGTATAACTCGGGCCATAAAAATTGAAATTATACGGCGCGATGGATCTTACCATTCATTCTTTTTAATAAAGGCTAGGAGTGGAAGAAACGTACGATGGACTAATAAAATTACGAGTTCGTAGTGTAAAAAATTCTGCGCTGCCATGTTGCACAGCACGGATTCTCCGAACGTATTAAAAACTACTCTGTCATTTCAGGGGGCTACGAAACGGCCCTGCAGTAATATCATATTTTATTTTCTGTCGAGCGTTCGAATTTGGGGAAAATACTTCAACGAATGGTTGGTTGGAGAGTGCAAATGGGAAACATTCTAACAATGACACTGCGCCGGTTGTTTGTGATTTGCCGAACGTTTCAGTGGATGGTTCTTGTGTCTTTAAAACGTGAACTACAATTTTGTTTAATTTTTTTATTAATATTTTATAATATATGTATATAATAAAGATAGAAACTATTTGAATATGGCGTAGCTGAGCATTATTTGCTTATCTCCCACGATGAATTTTTTAGCGTAAATAGTGGAAACGTACGAGCTTGTAGAATAAATACTAAAAATGGAGGATGAAAGGTACAAAAGCGGTCCACTTTTTCCCAGCACGCGTACCTCGAAAAATCAAGTAAAATCCAGTCTACTACGAAAATGGGAGGCAATACTGTTCTCCGTTATTTTTTTATCCTTTACCTACCATCTGTTACATCGACGAATTTGAAAAGGAGTTGCTGAAAATTTCAACGTCTGTAAACATCCAACGAGCGAAACGTCCATTCACGCGCTATACGTGGTCCGTTTGGCCCCGTCTGAATTAATGGGGCTCGCCTCCATGGTAGACTTAAATCCGTGTAGTTTAAACAGGCCTCTTTGGAGAGCAGGATCTCCGGAGGAACAATTAGTGTCCTCGTTGAAATGCAAATTTATCCTAGGCGATTGTGCAGAGGATAACGTGTCCCTTGATCGCCCTTAGGCGACCTAATTGGGATAATTCATCTCTCCACTTTAAAATTGATTTCAGACGGCACGAACTTTTAACGCGGTTAACTGATTCCGCTTGCTGGAAAGCCCAGTTTCCATTCCGCTGCATTCCACTTTTATGAAATTTAAAACGCAGCTAACGATGATCGTCGGGCTTGAAACAGGAAGGAGGCCGTGTTGCAGAGACTGGGTATCAGGTTATTAAGCCTCCAGGGGGGCTTTGAAGATTAAGGCTGACACGTTGGCAGCCTTAATTGCAGGGTATTGATCAGCCTCTATTACACAGATAGTCCGCCGTTTTAATAATCCTCTACCACGAACGGTTCGCGATGAAGGTAGTAAGAATTGAGATGTACTGGGTGAGGCATATCAAATACTAGTCGTGTCACGAAAAAAATATTATTATTCAGAGGTGAAATGTTTGAAGAAACCCACTTTTCGGATTAAATTGCCTTTTTTGATTCACGGTGGTGTGAAGGATATTTCAAAGTTGTTACAATGTTAGGAATTGTTACAGTGCACAAAAAAAAAACGAATTCAATTAGGTATATGTATAATTATAAATATTGCAATTAATTTGTTTTGTATAGGTAATTCAATGATGGTACAATAAGTGTTCTCAATGGTTACTGTTTATGTCGATAAAAATTTTCAGTCTTGCGAGACATTGAAGGAGATTTAATTATAAATAGCACTTAGTAGTGGAATATTGAAGGAACAAAAATTTATTGATATTTTATTGTAAATATGAATAATGATTATAAAGGGTATTTTAATTAAATACGTCACTGATTAATGGTACTCTTTGATAGATATTGTCGAATTCGATTTATTACATTCCTCGGACTCACATTTCTCAAATACGAAGGCTGGCTTACAAAATCTTTATGCTACACTTTCAATTTACCTCTCCTCAGGGTTTTGAAGAAATTACTCCGCCGCTTCATGGTTGTACGACTAGTTGCAGACCACCCAGTGTATGCATTAAGAGCGCAACTTGTTGCAGCTTAACAAGAGACATGATTTTTTAAATAGCTTCGGTCCATGGAGGTTCACACTCTTTACGACGAGTATTTTTACTCAGACCTGTATGAATAACTTACGCTCCATCTTCGCAATTGCTATCTTTAAAACTCCCCTACTTGTTGCGCCACTTAAACGGGACAGATTCTCGAATTCTGCTTCTGGACGAATCTTTTCAAGCTTCAAATGGGCTTTTAATTTCAATGGGACTTATGCACGCTTAACTGAATATTCGAGATCTTTTCATACCTAAATAGCACTGCTCAGCTTTTTCCTCTGCTCCGTTCAGTACGTTCCCACATTGAATTTCACACTTGCTTGAAAATACTCAAGTGTCGTTTAAATATCTTCGAATCAATTTCGTATCATTTCTTGCAGCAAAATAAAATTAACAATTGATGCAGCATATAGAATTGACTTTAAATACCCCTAAAAATAAGAATCTAAAGAATTCTTAGGATATATCCATTTCCTAATACGTAGATGCTCTTTACAGTACAAAATGAAGTAGTAAAGTCAGGGATTCATGACACGATCGAAAGGTTTATACGAATCAGTGACGTTTGCATTCCATGGAAGACGTTGACACTTCACTAGAAAGTTTCTATTATTTCCTTTGCGCAGGCTCGTTTGCAGTACATTCTAAAGACTGAATCTCCTGCGAAACGCGTTTCTTCACCATTGACAATGACGAAACTGGTTTCAGGAGTAACGTGCACGCTTGACCGAGATCTCACGTGTTGCACCCTCGTCGCGGTGGCAGTCAAAAATTCATTACCTCCATTCAACCAAAATCCAAGCCACGACGTAGATATTGGTTTACGTGTTGCGCGGAAGGTGAGAAATTCTTAGCTTAAGCTGGTTGTTGGTTTCGGTTACACATATCGAGTTCCATGGGATCGATGATGAGCAGGATGCAGTTATGCACTTAAAGGTCTACTCACACATATCGATTCTGTGACGATTCAATGCCGTCAGTGTCAATCGTAATTTGACATAGTAACAAATTCTTATTTTAAAAACGAGCTTTTATTAATATGCACTGAAAAGGAAAAACATAATTTCGATACTGGCCTAAATGATTAAAAATAAATGTGTGGGTCGTAAATATTGAAATATCGTTTCCTTGTTTTCGAATAACGCAGTTCCCACTTGTCAGTGCCAGTTGACTTGTAATAAAATCGCAGGAATTTTTGGAGAAATATTAATTCGACAACTAAAATGGTATTCCAATTGAGTGCACCTTGATTTAAAATGCATTAAACAAGAGTTATGGTAATGGGAATTGGAATTGGTAATAATTATCATTACAATATTAGTTAAACGTGAGAAATATATATCGCAGCAGTAATGCGTAAATAAAGCAGCGTAATGTTTGCATACCATTAATGTTTCGTCGTTAATGTTTGCACGACCATTTCCTTCCATATTTCTCTGTCTATTTTAAACATTCAGCATCGATAAAATTTATATTTAACTTCAATTAAAAAAATACTATAATTGTGTATACAGAAATTTTTATCCGTAGAGTCGAAGTGTGTCTTCGATATATCAGTTTTAGTAGTGCAGAGGGTGTTTGGTACGAATAAAGAAATTTTATCAACAAGTTTTAAAGTTTTCTCAAAACTTATATTTCCCAGACGTATTTCCCAATGTTTACTGCGCGTCCGTTCCAGAAATATCTTGCATTTGACGAGTAACTTTTTGCTTAACACATACATACAACAAGGCATTCGTGTGCTCGTCTCAACTGCAATAATGTATAGAATGTTTTCGAATCTCCGGGATTCCTTTGAACGAAGGAATTGGGTGAAAAACTTTGGGAACGTGGAAAACATGTTACATCTATATTTCAATTAAAACTTCGACATTACAGTACGTTTTCATCGCTTTCCACGAAGAAAAATCTTCACATTTTTGCTCAAGTACCATTTCGTAGAATAGTGCTGAAAAACGATTTTCACAATTCGTGATAATGGAAATTTTTTCGAAAAAATTTTAATCTTCATTTGCAACGTCCATTTTGACCCCCAATTCCATTCATATTTATCTCAAAATAAGGTTTTATGTTAAACTTCAATCTTGTTATAATCCAGAAATTGTATAGGTAGTTTTCAGGAGTAGTACTAATGATAAGTGTTCCCCATTAAAAGGGGTAGCATATTCTTCTTAACCCTTCGCAGTCACACGGGATATGTATTTCCCAATATTTATGTTTAGACCTTAATATTGGAATTTAAAAATGTGACGAATTTTAAGAAAAAAAAATCGCTTTTACCCGCAACTATTTTTTCAAATACAAAATTCAACATATGAAAATTTCCATTTCTAGAAAAAGATTATTAGAGCTTTGCGAATGTACAATTATCACTCAAAAGTTAAAAGATTCAAAAATACGAAAATGCTAACTCAGAAATGACGCCGGGGTGCAGTGAATTCCGTGTGACCTAGCTGTGATTATAAGAAGGTGTGACGACGGAGGGTTAATCATTCTCGAAGCACTAAAGGCACATCCACCTCACCCAATCTTCGATATCGATTTAATTTCATAGAAACATACTACAAAACTGGTACACGTGGTATAAAAACTATCTACTTCAGTGGCGGATCCAGGAGCCTTTCTTTGGGGGCGAAACGTGTAAAAGTACATACCTACATTTTTGAATTTTCTTTTACGAGATTTAAAATTTGCTTTTAATTTATATTTTAATATATCTATCTGATACTATAGCCTGAATAATTAAATTTTCATTAATTATTTATACAGAATAATAAACAACGTCATAATATTTTTATATTTTATTATTCTTAGGGGGGCCGATCGCCCTCATCGCCCCCCCCCTCTGGATCCGCCACTGATCTACTTTCACAAATTTTCAAGATTCAGTACTCCCTACATATCCTTATTACGAGTTCCACGACACGTTTGCCTGATCGCCGGCTCAGCACTGAAATGTCAAACGCATTCACGTGGACGAGCGGTGGGACATAAAACTGACCATGACTCGCGTAGGGCGAAGGCTGAGAAATTCCTCGATCGGTGCGGAAAGGGGGAGGACAGTTTCAATGGAATCACACGGTTATGGAATTCGTAGCGCGAAGAATTTTGCGAATGTCGAGCACGCTTAGCTGCGAGAGAGCAGGAAAATTACCGAAGCGAGACGTTACGATGCCGATGCACATTCGACGCATCCTTGCCGCAGACTTCCGGCGGAATCAGTTACTATGAAACTTGGAATCACTTTGAATAAGTATCATTCGAATTTTATGGTTCCATTGAAAGTTCTGGGAGTCGCCGTGCGCAGTCGGCGAGCCCGAAAAGTTTTGAAATAAAAGAAATTTTATACGGCGCTTACGCCTTGCGAAGTGTTCCCCGTTTTAGGGGTGTTCGCGCGTTGATATTCGCGTAATGGCGCATAATGGAACAACGAATGGTACGGCCCAATGGTTTAATCGTTCAGGGTTATGGTCTAGCTGAGGCTTGCTTTAACCTGCTATATAACTGATTCATTTCTCAAACAGAAACGCAGGCAATGTAATTACACTACCGTTCATGAGGCACCGAGCAATTGCTCGTGTTGCGCAAACTGATTGTTATTGGAACATGGATACAGGTTTCTAAAGTGACTTTATTATTTGACTTTAATATATTTACTTATTTTACGCATAATATAGTTTAAGGATCTGTTTCGAGTATTTAAAAGAATTAGAAAACGATGAAGTCGTGGGGTGAAATGGATAGAAAAATAAGAAAAGAACTCTCAAAATTGAAGGGAATTGTTTATTTCAGATTTTAGGCAAAAGAAGGGCAAATATATTAGTATCTGCAGTTTTTAAGATTTTCTTAGGAAATATAGTATTTTAAAATTGGAAAATACTCTTGAAGACCACTGTCCTTGTTTTCTTATTTAATAAAACAAAACCCCGTTGCTTCACTTGCAATATTATTATGATACGAATAATGGGGTTGAAATTATGCTCCCTGGGTATACTTCGGAGGGGATTAATCTAAGTTCATGTGCAAGTTAATATTCGAGATACCGGATGTGTACATTGTAAATATTGTGATTTGAGATTATCGAACGAAGCATAGCCTCCCTCGTGAATAATGTATACACCTGCAGAGTACTGCATGTCATAATTAATGCTAAGTAGCAACCCTATCGGATTATCAACTAAGAGGCTGCCATCATTTACACCTCTGACGATCCTTTAAACCAGATTGAAACAAAAGAGCATCTTAATAAGGGATATTACGAGTAACGCCTGCAGACCTCACTCTGGCGAATATTTTACGAGGAATATTCTTTAGAGAGTATGTAATTAGCAATGAGCGTGGTAGCGAGGGTTTCTCGAGTGCCATGTGTGAGTAAGATATTTAGAATTAAGGATTCCAGGAATGTGTGGGGGCGTCAGAATGGCTGACACGTGAGTGGCGGCTGCGGCTTTGGGGGTTAATAGTAGATGCAGGGGGTTTAAGTGTTCATGAGGGTAGCTAGAACGTGGTAAAATTCAGAGTCCTTGAGAGAGTTCACTCAGTTTACAACCCGAGCTGAGAGAATATACCTAAAGTACAAAACGTCTGTGACCAATTTTAACAAAAAGAAATAAAAGAAACGGTGAAAAGTGCTGGTCATAGCATTTATTATACTTTTACTTCATTCATAGTGAATGGCGTTAAACAAAAATTATTTTCACCATCTTTTCTTAACACAGTTTATATGTGAATAGTCTTTATGTGTAGGAATAAAATTACTAAAGTACAAAATTAAAACTCCACGGGAATCTCGAATTTTTCCAATCTCCTCCTGTTGTCACCCTACTTATGTAGTAAAAACTCTCTTAATATTAGTCGTAGATGTAAAGTTTGACATGAATAGAAACAGAGAAATATTGTATTTTATGCGTTGGACAGCTAATTAGTGAACTTGTACGGTAACATGACAAATTATACGGCTTTATCTGTATTCTGGATGCGGAAAACTACCGGAACTGCGTACAATGCTCTTTTCAGGCAACGAGCAATTGAATGGAATTTCCCGATGAACAAATGTAAGTAATACTGCCTAACGCAATTTCACTCGACCAACGAGTTTCTATCATGATCGTCCACCCTCTACTACCCTTCACCCTCTCATTCTCTTCTTCGCCCATTCCCTCCATCTCACCCCCGCCCGTTTTAATAACGTGACTCGACAGAGACCTGGCTGCCTATTTTTATTATGCTTTTATTCGCCCCACCCCCCACACACGACGCGAATGCTCGTCGAATTTCTTTCTTGAAAAATTTGCATCGTTAATTTCCGTCAGCGGCTCGAAACGCGTAAAAAATATACCGCGTGCACTTGACGGCTCTCCAGCTCAATCCTTCATGCCCGTGAGTGTGACGTGTGTTCCTTGCACCGTGATCTGTATCCATGCGTGGGATTATTAAAAAAGGAAAAAAAAATGGTCCCTGACAAATGTATGCGCAACTTCGTAGTCAGTTTTTCAACGGTTATTTGTATTTTAATGATTATTTATATTTCGATGGAAATTATTAATGGGGATTAATGTCGACGGAAAGGGTGGTGTATTTAATCTACATTTTGTTCATATAAAAATTTAGGAATTTTCCTGAATACATACCTATTTGTTTTTGCCGAAATGATAATTTATAAGATGGGTCCAAATTAACCAAAAATTTAAAGAAAATAATAATACACTTAGAAGTTACATTAAATAATATATCATGTAATTTACGTAATTACATAAAGTCTCAAGTGTTCATGGCTGGATTTAATAAAGAAAAGCCTCTGTTATTAGACGTAACTGTAAATTGAATTTTGAATAGCAAAACCCTTGTTTGCGACAAGACTCGAATCTTCTCCACGTTTATGCGCCTAACGCCTAAAATTCATTTGAGCAGAGGTATGCTTGGATTGTGTTCAAAGCTAATCCAGAGTTATGAGCGTGATGTCATTTATTAAAGTTTCTCCCATATCTCGAGCGGGGCATGTAAACTATAGTTACCCCGAAGTAGGATGCAAATCGCAACGGCTCAGAGCCAAGCCGAGTCTGTAACTGCCAACGCAAATTTTATGAGTTGGCAGGTATAATTTTGAAACCACAGCACGTTGTTTTCTTTAGCAGATTTGAATATTTAGATTTACACTATGGCAGTGTAAACCGTTGTCAGTGTATTTGTTCATATCCCATAACCCGTTACGACCTAATAAGTAGGTAAGATACTTGGAGCGTCTTGCTTAATAGACATATGTATCACTATCTATATTCTATTCAGAGTTTATGTGCAGAATATAATTCTTGTACCTATATTTAAAGCATACACAGTACTGGAAATATTTATTGCATCTCTCGAATAAACACGTTCTCACTTACACCTCCCTTATTATTCACACTAAGAAAGTATTGTTATAAAATTTATTTATGTAGCTCATTATAGATACGAATCATTCTATCAATCATACCTATAGCTATAATTTTCATATACCAAGTATAAAAATTGTGCCTAAGTAAAGTGGTGCAATAAATATTTCCAGTACTGCAGGTAACCTTAAAATCTTCTTATCATTAGACTCTCAAACAAATCGCTATAAACACGTTAGAGGCTCTTCTGAACTAAACTATCGAATTAATGAGTAAACATGTAAATTGTTCCACTAACACTGGTACTAAGGTCGGGGTCAGATATATTGGCCGGTGAATTCGTTTTCGCAGCTAACGCACACCTATTCTGATGTATGTATCTCTACGCTAAGAGCTCGGTTTGGCCTACACGTTAAGAGCTCGGCGCTATCCCCACCACTTCTGGCTCACTCTTTTTCTGGCAAGGCGAGAGCGAGTCAGAAAACGTTGAGAATAGAAGAATACTCCTCACGAAACTCACCGGCCAATATATCTGGCCCCGACCTTAATTAAACTAATGTACTGGTCATGGTTCACCTGCTACATCGTGTGTCAAAGTACTTTTACTACTTGCCTTCCTTAATACCTACAAGTCCCAAGATCAGTCGTCTCGAAGTGACGACATCAAACAGACGTATCTTCAGCTATCGTAGATGCAGATGCAGATATCGACTCAATTCCCTGGTTCCAAAGTAGCATATCTATCGTATACCTTGTTATATCGGAATTTTCTGTCAAATTAACCAGGGAACCTGTGAAATTGCGATAAAGGGGATATAATAAACTCCTCCGGTATCGATGGGCCCCCAAGGATTAAGGGGTTCACGGACCAGCGCGTGTCTGCTAGCCTGTGCAATTTATCTGCTGTGTGTCGCGGCGTTTGGCGAAGCGTAGTATTGCTGATGAGTTATATTAAAGGGCCAAACTTGAGAGATTCGAATACGTGTGTATATGTATACATATGGTGCTTGAAATTGTACAGAGACCCGACATCTATGAATTGGCCGTAACTCCTCACGGTGGTCGTCCAACTCTAAAAGTTAACTGCGCGTAGACGTGTAAATACGCCTCCACACTCCACGTCCCATCGTTTCGTGACCACTTTAAAGTAGATATGTATCGTGGAGCCGTGAGAAGCTCGCGATAATCAGACATCCTGTAACCACCGTGCTAATGCCACGGTTAACGAAACTACTCGAATGTTTACTGCACTTCAATGGCTGGGACGTGCAAACTGCAGTAAAGTCTTTAGGAAATGGGTGCTTTTGTAAGCAGATACGAATTTGAGAGTTTTGTTGTTAACTCGGCGTGCATTAATATTTTGTAGATTTGCTATATTAGCATGAGTTGTGTTTCGATAGAATTTTAGATTTCCATAATCAACCCTCTCCTCTTCGTTCCAAAGTCTATTTTTTTTAAATTAGTGTGAAAATTATAATGCGATTAAAATTGCTAGACCACTGAATTTAGAAAATTAATAAGATTCGTAGAATTAAAAATCTCGTTCGTGGGGAATTATAATATTTATTTTATTGAATCAGATTGCTCTTAGTAGACTTCTAAGTGTTATAAACTAGTTGGAGACTAAACTCGAATTTCAATCACGAAAAACAAATACGTACACATCGTCAACGTACATAGAAATGGCTCAGCAAAGAAGACCAGACCTCCGGTGGAAGATTCGATTTAATCTTTTTCTCCTGATCTCGAGATAACTGCGCTGATTCCTTCCCATTGGAGCGAAGGAAGCGGACAGGCAAGTTTCCTCAAACATTTCAGACGGAAACATCCTTCCGTGATATAAAACTGTTCTAGCTTGCAAGTTTCGCCGGAGCTGTCCAAAGGATTTCTTAACTGTTAGGTGAAGCGGAGCAGCAGGAAGTTGCTCAAGTAGATTTGATTCCGCTGTCGATCTCGCATCAAAGAACAGGGCCAAGTTGGGCGACGCGCATTATGAAGTTATTCCCGCGTAAAGAAGCTGCCTCGTAAATATTTGCAGGCAACGCGAAATGGTAGAAAAAATTCTGCAGCCTCTTCGCGAAAAGCACGGCAAATAATTAACAGCACACCGAGGAATTCAGTAACGCGGAAGCAACTAGGTAAACGTCAGAGTACTTTGGCTACCTTCGCGGATATTAATTCCATCGGGACATTTTTGGAATGAAGATAAGTCTGCTGTACAGGATGCGGCCTCCTCCATCCGCGGCATTATTCCTTTGAGGAAATGGAATTTAATATAATGATGTCCCACAGTGCAAATAAACCTTCGTCCCTGTCTTTTGACTCCCTGGAAGTGGTTTTATTCGCTTATACAACACGGTCGGAAATGCTCGCGGAAATTCGAGGTTTCGAGACATCGAGTTGCGTCTTTCGTTATCCTTAACAAACGAACGATGCTTCTCTGTTAAGCAAGGTGGAACTGCTACTTCATTGTTAAGCCGAGTAGGGGGGAGGCTGCATTCCAAAGGGAAGGGATGATTACGTAAAAGTCGAAGTCTCTTTGTACTTCTTCAATGGCTCAATTTAGTCTCAGATTGTGTTCCAAATTGGACGAGACACGTAGACGTCTCGCCTGTGTTGCAGCATCTACTCTGGGCATCCGAGGCTCCGGATAGAGGAGAAATACAAATCCTGTGAGATCGGCTGCTTCTATTAGGGTAAGCTCATTCACTCGGCGGAGGAATATATTCATTGTGCACTTACGCAATGAAATGAAGTCGCTTTGAGGCTCGCGCGGATAAGACCATCGAGTATCAGAGTATGGGGGCCATGAATAATATAGATAGAAGCTCCAGGCTTCTGTTAAGAAAGACTGACGTACCGTCAGTTCGGGGTAGTGCGTAACAGGAGTTCTGTCTAATGCCTGTGGTGGTGTGAGAGAAGAAATTAAGAGAAACAGAGTAGCATTATTTATTTATCATCGAGAAATCTTTTAATTTTCTGTTTCCTGATAGCCTTGTTGGCTGGAACTGAACTGATGAAAATGAAATATTATGTAGTCCACGTGAAATTATGAGGTATGAATCGGCATTGTGCTGGTTTCGAATTTGCTTAAATACAGTCCGGCAGAGTTTGTAATTTTTACCCATTTTCACGAAACTGGGGTCCATAAATTAATTTTTATCTCCTGGATTATATCTCGTAGGAAGTTGGTTCTTCTTTTATTTCAATCAGGAAGAATTGACCTTTCTGAAAAAAATTATTCTCAGTCTGGAAAGTCATTTCTGCAACATGAATATTATAAACAAATTCGTTTCACGGTATCAATCTGATGTCATTATTCACATGTTTAATTCGTTGTATTCTGGACAATACATTTCTGAACGAATTGTCTGGTTCTCTAATTGGTGCTTCGAAATGCTAAATTAAATCTTCGCCTTGCTTTAGTTCCATATTTTCTCGCGCGTAAATAATCCGTTTTTTGTTCTGTGTTAATAAATGCTTGAAAGGAAGATGAGTTTCGAGCCACTTAATGAAGGCCCATACCGAAGTCCCGGCTAGCAAATTCTTTTAGATTAACTCGTGCGGAATCCGATCCACCAAGTTGTCTTTTGTTACAAACTTTCTTAGACCCCAGACAACTGATTTTCGTCAAATATTTAGTAGCTACATAGCAGTTATTCACATTGTGGGCATTAAATGTTTTCAATTAATACGAATCTATCGTTGATTGCCCTCTTTTTTTAACGTCTTATAAATTAAAATTACATTTGCTAGATCAGTTTTAAAATATATATTATATTTGTGCAATCCCATAACCACCACCTAGATTTAAAGAAATGAGGTGCTTTATTGACGAAGAAACAAAAAGGAGCTCGTAATTGGGTAAAAATTTATGGAAATTCTTGATTTGGAAATTTCTTGTTGAACTCTGAATTATTATGAAATGACTCAGAGCACGTGTTGAGACTTGAAACCAGCTTGACCATTAATATTTTCAAAAAGAGAAGTCATCAGTGATAAATCGTACACCCAAAGTATGCATACTTAAAAATTATTTATTATTAATTAAAATTATTCATATTAACTTTTTCAAACATATCAATTCATCAACATCTTCGACAAAATATTACATTAACAAAATGATAAAAACTGAAGAATCAATGTGCCCACTCAAATTCTATACATAAATTGTGTCACTCGTTAACAGTACAGCCTGCTTGACAATAATAACTGTACCAATGTACAACATTGCTCCCTTAATTAACCTGTTATTGCAAACATCAAAGAAATATCACAGCGTGAAATGCACGAATTCCATAAAAGTACAGCGTGGAGGCATAACTGGTGGAACAACACGAACATTTCCCTGGCAATAAATATTCGAAACAGGGAAAAGAGCGGTGCGTTTTCTATCGAGTTCAGGGATGAAATTACAGAAAGCTCTGCAAGCTATCGCGCGAAAATTCGATACGCCCAATTCTGTATACCCACCCGATGCATGTGCACATGCAATACATTATATATCAAACATCGACCCAAGTGTGTAACTACTCTATAACACATTTTACCTCAGCTTGGAAACAATACCTACTCTCTTTGATTGAAATATCTACTGGTCCTGTTGCTGCTAAATTATCCCAGAAGCAGATGCACGGTTGAGGCTATTAGAGAGGCTAGACTTTACAAGAAACGAATCCTGCTTGTGCGCTCTTCCGTGATAACGTTGTCATAAATTCGTTGTAATATCACGGTGATACTCTCGTCTCGTGAATCTTCATTTCTGCGCAATTACTATGTAATGAAACTTCAGTGAGGACAACCAAACTCGGCGATTCTCTCACGGTCCGCTTCGCCATTCCCCAGCTCTTAAAAGCACATTATTCAACGGCCACTGAAACGAGTTTTGGATTTGCGGCGATATGCATAGAATTTTTTAACTACTATTATTATGGGCAGGTTTTATGGGTTTGGTTTTAAATTTAATGAAGATTAGTAGTGTATTACGTGCAGTTGTATATATATTTAAACACTATACAGAGTGGGATATATATTAGTGATATAGAATTGAGAAGGAGATGCGAAGGGATAAATCGAGAAGGTGGAACGTGATTTTGTGGTGCGTTGTGAATTCAACGCCACTGAAACGAGTTTTGCATTTGCAGTGATATGCATAGAATTTTTTAACTACTGTTATTGTGGGTAAGGGATGAGTTTGGTTTTGTTAACTTTTAATAGAGATTAACAATGTATCTATTACGTACGGTTACGTGCGATACTAACAATTCACTAGCATTACTTTGCTGCCCCAGCTTCTACTATCTCCAACCTCCCGAGTCCTCAGATTCACTTGAAGCAACTGGTCGATCAACAAGCCCAATGAAATTCTGACCGATCCAATACCATTTGCGCGGGATTCGAGTATGGACGTACACGAAAACTAAGCTTTCAATAATATTAATCTGTTAATTGTATCGTATATCGTTCTACAGATTGAAGGCTTTCTTATTGAGAACTGTCAAAGCTGTATTAACTCATTTTGCTGATAACGAATCCTCAATTTTACTTAATACTGCACCTCCTGCCTTGGTACGATTATATTGATTAAACGATTACGTGAAATTCACTTGTCTTGTCAAATGAGGCAGTCGAAATCACGAGCTAACTCGCCTGCTCGCCAAATAACAGGTGAAGCGACTCGTCCGGGAGAACTGTTTCATTTTATTCCCTCGGCGCTGGTGTCCTCGAGATCTTTTACATCGGCGCGTTGCAATGAAATTCCAATTACCGTGGAGATTCTTGTGCAGGCTTTATGAAATCTTTACGACCCGGTCGAAATTGTGCACGCGTCGCTTGGCTTCACAATCAAGCTCGGATATTGTTTACTTACCAAGAACGCCGAACTTCTGGGGCGAAAATGAGTGCTTCCCCATGCAGGCAGGCAAACAAATGGCTTTGCTAACTCGATTCGGATAGTTTCGTTATGACTTCCTGCTAAGCGCCCACGCTTCCCTCGCCGCTCTCCTTTAATCATTCCTGCACATCTTGTGCCACGGCGAACCGAACATCGTATTAACTCGGGGAAAACGTTTTCGGGACAGCTTCGAATAACAACGGCAAGAAAACATCTTATTTCAAGGTAACTATAAATACACCAAAGGCCAATCGTACGAGATTCGGCTTTCCTGAAAACCTTGCAGTTTGCTTTCAAGCTTTCCAGTGTACGGGGTGAGTTATAACTCACGTTATAGTCAGTAGCTATAATTTTAGGAACTATGGGCTGGATTATTGGGAGATAGAATTCACACCATTTTGAGAATTATAGCTCAGTTTTTGGGAGATGGAATTCTCTCAATTTTGGGAATCATAGCTCAGTTTTTGGGAGATGGAATTCCCTCAATTTTGGGAATTATAGCTCAGTTTTGGGATGATGGAATTCCCTCAATTTTGGGAATTATAGCTCAGTTTTTTCGGAGATGGAATTCCCTCAATTTTGGGAATTTTAGCTCAGTTTTTTGGGAGATGGAATTCCCTCAATTTTGAGAATTATAGCTCAGTTTTTGGGAGATGGAATTCCCTCAATTTTGGGAATCATAGCTCAGTTTTTGGGAGATGGAATTCCCTCAATTTTGGGAACTATATCCTGGTTTATTGGGATATGAAACTCCCACAGTTTTGTTTTCTACCTTAGCTTATTTAGAGATGGACTTTTGTTCACTACCTTGGTTTATTGAGAATCGAATCCCCACAATTTTGGGAACTATAGCCCAGCTTTAGGAGGAGACAAATTTCACAGAATTTTGGTACCTGTAGCCTGGTTTATTGGAATATTGAATACCCTTTGATTAAATTTCCCCATTTTAAATGGAAGCCGAATTAGGTAATGTCCAATCAAAAATTCAACCACGCGAGGTCAATCCAACCGCCAAAAATCTCTTACAAACAATTGGTAGTATTAGGTGGTTATTTTTTTGTGTTTATTGTAGTTTCGGAGTTATACGCGAAAAAGTGGAAGTGCCTATTTGATTTTGAGGTTAGTTTTCACCCGCCTAAAAGCCGAAACGTAACCGCTGCTATTTTGTACGAAAAAAAATACGACTTTTTCCGTCGAGACTTGCACAATAACAGGCTTCATACTGAATTTTCCATTTATTTCATTATCTCCGTTAAAAAAATTGCCGAAAATGACTATAACTTTGCTTCGTCCAAGGTGACCTTTCTAGAGCAACGTGGGATATCACACATTCACCATACATCTGGTTACAGTATGCCTACAACTTCGTGCCGTTCTAAACTTCCCGTTATAGTGGTTCCCGTAACAAAGTTGCCCCGCTAGGAACTCCAAACAATCTCGTGCATCTTTCCATTAATTATACAAACGCGTTTCCATCTCCGACAGACAACGAGTACATTATTCCGCGCGGGGATTAAAGCGGCTGGAGCTCTCAACCCTCGGAGGTGTCGTGGATCTCTCGCAAAAATGCCTGCATGCGAATTATGGCCGATCGTTAGAGAAGCCCGCGTTCCTCGGTGGCGCGTTTAATTTTCAGCCTCGAATGACAGTAGCAGCGCGAACTGACGAAAATGGGGAACACGATCAAATTTGCACATGCATGGCGCCGTGCTAGGACCAATTGTCTCGAGTTACGCTGTCCAATATGTGCGCCTGGCTGCATGGACAGATATGGCGCGAGCTGTTCGCAGTAACGCATAAAAGTGCAGCAACAAATACACAAGTATAAAACAATAAAGGGTTCAGACTTTTAAGCTCGACTCACGCTATTGAAAATATGTATTCTTACGCGCACAAATCTATGTAGTCTGCATGTGTTCATTCTCAAAAACTTGTTTTGCTTCACTAACTAAAAGTATATAATAATAATAATAATAATAATTTGTCTTTATTCATCACAAATTCACATGAATTAAGGGATAAAAGGGCGAGGCAAAGCAGGAAATATTATAACTAAAATTAGCTATATAAAACAGAATAGCGAGAAAAACAAGCATGGGAAGGACAAGAGACAAGGGGAGCTACATATAGTGGACAGGGATAAAGGAACGGGCAGCACATTTAAAAGCAGGAAAAGAAGACAAAGAACGAATTTCCAGAGGAAGAAAATTTAACCCTCGGTTGTCACACCTACTTTTTCGAACGTCGTTGTCACACTGGGTCAATTTGACCATGTCAATTTCCAATCAGTTGTTATTTAAAAACTATTTGTTAAATTAAGTGTAAAAAATTCTGGGATAATGTTTGAACATTGTAGAATATATGCCCATCGTTGAAAGTTGACATTTAAAGTGTCATCATACTTAAAAAAAAATTGAATGAATAAGAGTTCCGACAAAAAGGTTTTTTGCTTAAAAAACGCAGGGTCAATTTGACAACCGAGGGTTAATCAAGGTTTATGCCAATGTAAATTATAATGCTCTATTCTGAATGTAACGTTATTTAAATAAATAGAATAATGTTAGGTGTATGGGGTGGGTGGATACTTTTGTGAGTAACTGTGCGGGGTGTAAAAAAATTATATGCCATGGATCACACAAGTGATTCTACTTACACCTGTGGATCGGGGGAGATCTGTTAAAAAATGTGCCGCAAAATTGGCCTTAACCTCGAAATTCAAAATCCATTTTATTTATTTTAACGTGTCAAGGGGATCATTTTTGTCACTCATTGTTTGAAATATTCTTTGGGACATAGTTCCATATACAGGGTTCTCGTTTTAGTGAGTCAAACACATTTCAATAAAAAAAATTGAACCCCAAATTTCAAAGTCAACAGATTTATTTTTAACAGATTTTTACCAATCCAGAGGTATAGAATCAGCTGCATAAACTATGACATATCATTTTTTTACACCCTGTATATTGTATGATATATGAATAGAACAAATCTCCTTTTCTTTAACTCTGCAGTTCTATGAATTTTATAGAAATCAACAACACTGCTGCAGGCAAAACAGTCTCCGACTGTTTCATCTCGATGTTTACTAGAAAAAGTTAAATATTCTTCTCTCAGTCATATTTCAGGCTGTCGACGAACTTGCAACCTTCGAGAGTCAGAATTCCAAAGTACCTATTCATCCATTTATAACATTCAGTTCGCGTCTTCAGTCGTAAAACTTTCATACCATTTCGAACAATTTGATTATATCCGCTTTTATAATGGAAGTGTCGCCTTTTTCGCCTTGATGTGTTGGATTTATCACCGCCACCTTTGGAAATACAGGGCTGCGGCTCGAGCTGGTATTTATTTGCTTTCAGACTTCTCGTGGATAATACACTCGGGGATTTTTATACGAAATTGGTTGAAACGAAAGCCAATATCATTTCAAAGCCAAAAGACGAATTCGGAGAATGTCAAACCGTTTGAAACGATGCAGAAAAGTACATCGAACTGCGAGGGGTGAGCCAATCGCAGTGAATGGCATTGATCGCACCAAGTGTCTAGACAGCAGAATATTGGGAACAATAGAATCCGTATATCGCCGTGTCACTTACTTATGTACTCTCGCTGAAGCGGAGACCACACTTTGCTTAGCATAAGTAATAACTAACAAGGAGAGTATTTCAGGTGTCCGCCTCCGATGATTTTGATTTTTGGATATGTTACAGGGGACCGAAAAATAAGAAATACGTGTTTTTTTATTTTTCCCCGTTTTCATATTTGGGGGGTGAAAAGTGGGTTCAAAGTTAGGGTTGAAAAATCATTTTTGTGGAATATCTCGAGAACTATTAGAGATAGGGGAATAGTGTGAATGGACGAATTTTGTCTTTGAATGCGAAATATCACTGACTCACCAGATTTTCAAAAAGTCCACAAAAATGATTTTTCAACCCTAACTTTGAACGCAGTTTTCACCCCCCAAATATGAAAACGGGGAAAAATAAAAAAACACGTATTTCTTATTTTTCGGTCCTCTATAACATATCCAAAAATCAAAATCATCGGAGGCGGACACCTAAAATACTCTCCTTGTAAGTAATAACTCTGCCTCTTTTTATTCTCTTAACACTGTACGAATCCGCACTATTCTAGATTTTGTCACGTATCCACGTTTGAAAATAATGGAACGGAGACTTCAAATTGCGATCGCGAATTAGCGCTAGGGTAAGTGCACATAATTTCGCCTACCCAAATTCAAATCGTTCTCAATTGAAGGGTGATTGATTTATACGGCGGCGCGTTGCTTGACGATGGGTCCATTTTAACGCATAATAGAATTCTGCTCATACAATTTTCCGACTAAGCTCTTACAGTAGAATTTCATCTCGTTATAATCTAAAAATCTTATTTTCTTGAAACTACTAAGTAATGAAAGCAAAGTAGTTTTGGACTGGTCGAAATGGATCCTGCATCCGCTGAGAGAGGGTCAAATATTTGCGCGGTCTTTCCTAATGCTTGATAAATGGCTAACGATAGTAGGTATCTTCAACTGACCCTTCTTACACTTCTCAGACCATATTTGCAGCGGGGATTTCTCAGAATCGATTAGATCCTTGCTCTGTATTCACCCAGAAATCGAAGGAGAGAACTTAAATGGCAATGAAATGTTTGCTCGCAGATAACTGTTGTAATCTTTTCGTGTATCGACCGTGGGAAATTTGATAAATGGATTATCCCTAGTTAAATCTTAGTACGTGTAAACGTTCCGAAAATTTTAATAATCAGAACACACCTTTAGCAGAAAATATAGAAATTACAAAGGTGCAGGGAAATTATTAAAAAGTGTATAAATATTAATACAAATTACGTCTTCTGTGAAACAGCGAGAAACAGTATTTTTTAATTCCCTCGTGTACTTCCCGAGATAATTTTATATAGAATTCAAAAATGTTTGGTTTTTTGTTCTAAGTAAACAATTAAACGAGTTAACTTTCCGGCCGCGGAACACTGTTTATCAGAAGCGTCGTCGTCATTTTGTATTAAAAAAAATTTGAAAAAATATGATCATACTTCAAAATATGTAGAATTAAGGCCTTCAAACGGATTTTGAATTCCATTGTATTCTACAGTGGCATTATCCCTTAAGGTTAGATAGAAAATAGAACTATGACACTTGCTGTAGCCACCTTCCACTTTATTTATAAAAAATTCACACTAAGTAGCAGCGAATAGTTTAACTTGTTAAGATGCCAGGAACTTGAGCGACTGTTTCATGTCAAACCTTCGTCGACGTTTTTCGTACCAGAGTTTCTATATTTGCATACACTCTGTACTGGTGGGGCGATTTGTTTTGTTGTATCTAATTTGGTGATCTCTTGCTTTGCTTTTATTGAGAGCACTGACCAGTATATTGTAGAGGAAAAGCAACCCACTTGTAAAACTGCTAAGACTAGCCCCCTTCCGAGACGAAAAAGCCATAAATCTTTGTGGCCAGGAATTTATATTCATAAAGCATTCTCTGCAACAGAAAGCATCCTGATCCAGCAAACAAATGCCCCGCGTGAATTTAGCTTGCTGATTTTTGAAAATTATTCACCTAACCGTAGAACAAATCTTTTGAAAATTATTTTCAAACTTCGTCGTTTACTGATCAGTATTATTAGAACACCTATTTATCAAACTTCAATATACAGTGCAAAACTTAAATTATATGCAAAATTCTACAGCACTATTAATATATCAGTGAAGTTAAAATCGATAGTACGGTTGACCCGTCGTATTTAGATTTGTTGTACGAAGAGCAGATTTTAATTGAGGTGATGTCGTTGCCATCTGTTGCCAGACCGTCGCCATTCGTAAAAGGTACCAAGTATTTATGAAGGTTAATTAGAGCGTGCGATTTTATCGGGATAGGCATGGTATTCGACGGCATGCGAGTCATAAATTAAGCTTACCCCAGACAACGGGGTGTGTGCCATAAATTTCGTCGGTTAAGCGACTTAACAGCGAATTCTATTCGCACGTCGTTATTATGGACCGGTGAGTGCGGTTGGCGATAAATTTGAACGTTATTTAAAACGTTTCCATTGTGAATCGACGAATTGGGAGAGAACATTCAAGTCCCATCAGTTATTCGGATAATTACCCGAGGGACTTCTGAACCTAAAGATGAACACTTTAAATTGTATACAGTAGAGCCTCGATTATCCAAAGTGATTGGGCGACATATTACATATTCGGTTGATAGAGCTTTTCGTATAAACTATAATCGAACGATGGCGTTCCGACGCAAAATCGAGTATTTATTATACAATATTCATATTATTATTATTTCACTCGGTTTCTATTCTGCTCTGTTCAGCTTTCTGACCCATCAGTTGACATATTGTTCTTTATGGTGCCTTTCTTAAAATTGTACGAAAAATGGTGAATGCCTCCACATCAGGTGGGGTATTATTTTTCCATATTTCCAATCTATTACGTATCTACTATTTGTTTGTTTTTACTAACAAGGGAAATTCGAAAGTTACAAAAATGTGATATTTTGCAGAAATGTACTTCCAGTGGTTACAGAGATATACACAAGTGTATATTTTATTCTGCTAATGAAACGGATGTAAAGGTAGAAACACACGAATAAAAAAAAATGATGAGTTTCCATATGATGAAAAAATGTTAAATACCGAGTTTTAGGATTCTCAATTATTTATAACGTATGGTGGTAAAGAATTTTCCTCAAAAAGTGTATTTTTCAGAATTCCGCCCAACAATTTTTTTTAAGGGTTTGAGGGTTTCGAGTGGTACTGCGTATCTTCGGGAAACGTTCTTAGAAGGGGATAATTCGCGCGCCAATTTAGAGACAATGAAAACAACGCATAGTAACATAGCCGAAACAATGTGTATCGAAGGAGAACATCCAATTAACTAATACTGCGAGCACGATACGACGAATACGGCTAATTAACGTAGTGATGTTTAAGTCGCGTAATAAGCACGTCCGAAAGATCACGTATGTACAGTAATTATTATGTACACTGTGAAATGAAAGCAATATATAATTTTCATGAACCCAAATAAGCATGTAGACAACAAAAAAAAAACATGAACCAGATTCTGTTGAATTTCATTAGTTTATGTTTGTAGTACCAAAAAAATATTTTTCAAATATCCCAGTAAAATCTTCGTTCTTTTTTCCATAAAAATACTTTTAGAAGTAAAGCCCAGCAAATGATTACATAGAAAATACGCAATATTTGAAAAATTCTTTATACAATATTGAACAAACAATGAGGTAAAACAAAAGTTTTACTCCTTGCATACTCTAATAATTAAGTTGCAATATTCATACTTGTATTTCTAATATCTGTCATTTTCCGGTGTTTTCTTTGAAATTTGTTATTTCAAACTTAATTTTAATTTTACCTTACTTGTCCGTTCACTTTTCATGTCATTATAATGTGCCAAAGGGTTGTTACCCGTTATAAATAAATATAGAAATAAATATATATACTCTACATTCACACCAAGTTTTATTAACATCAGAATTTTTCAGTTGCGAACGTTCCCTTGTATATAAGCAACGGCAGGTGACACAAAAGATATTGGATAGTCGACACCGAATACTCTCTAGTCTCTGTGATACGCACTCGACAGTTTACTATAGACGAGTAAAAGTCACTGACTCGAAACTCGTGAATTTTCGCAATGTTCACTGCTGGAGGGTGTTTTCGTTTCTGGAGTTTTAAGACTTGGTACCGTCACGACTGACTTTTGTGCGATTCGAGGGCTATCAGAATTCAGAAGCAGATTCCATAAGGCTGGGCTCGTCGCTATCGACCCACACCGACTCTGTGGTGGCTGCTATCGACTCGCACCACTGGGCTGGCTGTTGCTGTAACCGACGAGTGCGACGATTCGGAGGTTATCGCTATTGATTCGCGTGATTCGTGAATAGTCAGCATTCCACGCGGCTCTCTTTACTTCAGGTGTTCAGCTGATGAGAGTTTCGGTGACTTCCGAATCATTGCTGTGGGGTCTGCTAACCATTCCTATCGATTCTGATGGTAGTAGGAGCGTGGTGAACGTTAGTTTCAATGACTTAGGCGTTATTGGCATTGGTAACTGTCAAATGGGGGTCACCGGCGATTTTATAATAGTTGGTTATATATTTAGGGATGTCCGTCGGTAATTTTGACGATCTGGTAATTATACCCTGCGATGCCAGTGGGAATGGAAGTTGGAAACTTAAATTGTGTTAATTAAAATATAATAAAGTCCATGTTAACATTCTTCTTTAAACCAAAATTACGTCTGCCAGTACCCACATTTTGTATCTCCTGTACCTTTATCCATGTTCTCGTGCTTATCAAAATTTCCCCAAATTATTTCATAGTAAATAACAACGACCATGCTTGGAGCAACATATTCGAAAGAACTGTACAAGTAAATACAAGTAGGCAACTATCAGATAATTAAAGCGAAGAAGTGAACAAAATGCAGACTGTTGAGTAATGAAAAAGAGGAACGCAGAGTATCTTGCTGTCGTTTCGTTTCGACGTGGAGACAAATTTGTATCAGAGGAACGCACTCGTCCGAAAGATTTTGAGGAAATAGACCGTCGTTTGGAACACCCTTTATGGAGCGCCCGAGCGATCTGTGCAATCGAATCGTCTTCTTCGCCTGGTTCTCCTTTGGTAAATGTATTCACCGTCGTGGCGCGGAATTAGGTTAACGCTTCATTTCGCGAAAGGTTTCGTGTTCTACGAGCGAATTCAGGATCGAAAGGGAGGACGAACCCAGAGAAGCCTGACACTATAAAGACAGTTGCTTAAAACTACGCTCTTTTATGGGCAACAAAAATGTTTTCTTCTGTGAATGCAGGGAACTGGAAGAATATAAATAATTTCGTCCAACAGAAGAATCGCCAAGCAAACGAGTTACGTGAAGATTATTTATTTAAATTCTTTGGAAATAGTTGGACTAACACGTGATACAAATAACAATCTGTTCATTTCCAAAGAAAGACACATTGATGTTCTTTAAAACTTAAGAAGTGATTCAATCATTCTCTGCGATATGTTTAAGAAACGTAACACATTACAATATTTATCGAAAGTGACATTTCCAGCCAAAGGAAAAAGGTATTCCTCAATTATCAAATTCAAAATGAGACCAAAGAAGCTGAAATTATGAATAATATAACTCAACTACAGTTTTTCCATAATTAAATACCGTAATCAATTTTTTCAAAACTGTTTATAGTCCCACAAAAAATTAGACTTCCCACCGTGGCATAGAACGTGTTAAGTTATGATTAATTCCCAAAGAATTTTTAACACAAACGATTAAAGTGAGAAAAAAATTCTGCATAACAGTTTATACAAGAAAAGTCGAAAACTGACGAGGTGAATATTTCTGAAGCTGTTTCGTGCCTCTTCTATCTCTCAAAACTCATGCAGACTGAAAGTCTATCTATCAATACCTCCATGCAGATCGTTCACGAGAAAAGACTAAAAAAAATCCATTCAAAAGCAGAAGTTGTTCCAAATGCTTAGCTCCTTTGCCTGCCATTCATGCCTTACTATTTCCTCGATTTAAAGGACCTTGAAAGCACGTACGTAAGTATTTTGCACGTGCCTCTCTGTTCGTTTAATGGCGTGCGTGCTTTTCTTTGACTGATCGTCCGACAGTAGTAAAGGATCGTAGAGAAATTGTGATACCGCGATAGAGTTGTACGTGCGTGGCGAGGTCAAAGCAGCCAAATCAAAAGGACACGGAGGATCGCTCTTTTCGCAGTGAACGTAGGAGAGAAGAGCTGCAGCGCGCGATATGGTAACGAAGCAGGCGGTTCTATGGTTGCTGGTGATAAGAACCTTGCTCGTTACGTAGGGAAACGCGAAACAGGTTTAAAACACGACGGGTTTAAAACAGAACGCCGCTAGGTGAACTCATTTTATGCGAGCCGGAGGAGCTGGTATCTCGCTATCTATTCAGGAATTCCTGGGCAAAATCCTCCGTAAAATCGATTCCATCCTTTAGAATCTTTGCATCATTGAGCACTCGCGGAGAAAGAATCCGCTGTACAAGGAAAAGGAACGTTTTATTGCGTTTAAATCGAACGGGTCATTTAAGGGTTCACGATTTAGGGACGAAGCCTCGAGATTATTCCTTGGAACTTTAATCAGCGTAGAATTTCAATTTCTTCGATATTTCGAAGTGATGCATTATACGTGGCTCCTTGTCATTTGAAAATTATGAAATCTTCGGAATTTAATTCGTCTTTTAGCCTCCATTGAGACCAAGAAACAACCTAACGTTTAACTCACGCGTAGGTAACTTAAATAGAACCCAAATGTACCGCAAACGAATCCAAATCTTTTGCAGCTATTTGAATGACAATTTTCTCTTGGGTTCTAAGAATGTTTTTTGCATAAAAAAAATACTAACTTCGCATAGAAACGACTTCGTTCATTTGTAACTATATATATCTATCTATCTATATATTATTATATAAATTTGTAGTTGTATACTTTGGAATGCGTTTTCTCAATAAATATTAACTGTACTCAGAAGTGTGTTACGTCACTTTGTTCGTCTTGGCAAGAGGAAGGTTTTAACGCTTTTTTTTTTAATAATAATTCTGACTCACTCACTCATCCATTACGATTTTTTCTGAAACGACTGATCTTATGACCATGAAAGGTAGGTCGATTCCTTTTAGCCCTTAGGTGCTCCCTAAGAAATCTTTTTAAAAATTCCCTTCCCTTCACCGAAAAAAAATATACAACCCGGGACCCAGGAACTTTAAGCTAGTTTTTATATAATTCTATCAGTATTTTATTAAAACTGCAGAATTTAAATACAGGGGTGACAGAACATAGTTACTGACGCGGCGATCGGCTTGGAATACGAAATTATAACAGTAAATACTGCGATCCGATATTTCAGCGAAGCTGAAGGATTGCGCCAGAACTGTTGCACGAATAAGGAACAAGATGAGATGTACATGTTTGACGTATTGCCTACTCGCTTGAGTCGTACGGCAAATTTAACAGCTGCAGGATTTGTCTCTCGTACTCTTCAAGTATCAAAGGGTGCTGCTTTATTGCATTTTGGCCAACGCTCAAGTAGGTAGACGCACCAGCGTGCCCCCGCTTCATCGTCGTCCCCTTTTTAAACGTCCCTTAATTGCTCGTTAAGTGGTCGCTATTTAAGGAGAATAAAATCGCAATGCTTCCTAAATTATTACCTCGTTACGGATATTAAAAGCGGATTTATCATTCGAGCTCTTTTTATTTTTACACGGAAATTTCACCAACCCCATTACCATTAAATTATTTCCTTCATACCTGAGACGTAATAGAACTCCGATGCACTCTTTAATTCCCGCGGAATTATCCGGACTGCGGAGTAATTACGATTAAACTGAATAAGAATTCGAAAATATTCACTGTAATTTCTCTAATGGCCTCAGGTATTGAAACCACTCTGCGTTTAAACCCCCTTTATAAATCTCGTATTTACCTTGTTAAAACCGACTGCCGTTTCAACAGACAGAAAAAGACGTCACGCGGGATTTTATAAACGTTTGCGAAAAAACGGGCGGTGCAGTATTGATTTAAAAATAGCTTTCGCCAACATAGCGACAGCGGGCCACTATAATTTAAAATCAATACGCGCCCTTTCATACCTTTTGTACACGAAATCAAACGCGTCGCTGCTGTCCCGTGTGTCCATTCCGCGTCCGCGCTGGTGCAGGCCGAAGGAACGTAATTACGACAAATTAAGGGGCTTTGTCGCCGGATCGTTCGGCCGGAGGAACTTCTTGTGCACACGCTTCGGAGCAATTAATCGACGATTAATTCGTGCCCCTGGAAAATCAACAACATCGTAATCCGTGCGATCTAATTGCGAAGAGCAGCGTAGGGAGAGAGAGAAAGAACGATCGAACCAGGACGCAAATTGATTTTCACTAGCGAGAAACGAGGCAGGCTTAAAGGAGTTCGCGGAAATTGCCTTGAAAATGGGAGCAATTATCCATGTCTAATTATATAGTTGGGAGTGGCGACTAAGGTCGGGGCCAGATATATTGGCCGGTGAATTCGTTTTCACAGCTAACGCACACCTATTCTGATGTATGTATCTCTACGCTAAGAGCTCGGTTTGGCCTACACGTTAAGAGCTCGGCGCTATCCCCACCACTTCCGGCGCACTCTTTTTCTGGCAAGGCGAGAGCGAGTCAGAAAACGTTGAGAATAGAATAATACTCCTCGCGAAACTCACCGGCCAATATATCTGGCCCCGACCTTAGTCGCCACTCCCAACTATATAATTAGACAGAGATAATTGCACCCATTTTCAAGGCAATTTGCGCGAAAATCGATAAATATCGATAATTAAAAAGTGGAGGTGGGAGTGTTAAGTAGGAAACACGCATCTCTGATTGTGAGTATCGCGTGAATGCGAGGCATTTTATTGGAGCGTGTTGAAAGTGTGCGATGATGAAAGAAGGAGTAGAGTAAGACTCCCGTATTGACTCGCCCAGCTGGATATTCCGTAAAGGTCACTAGTTATCCCCACCGTCTTTTGGGACTAACCGAAGCGATCGACTCTGCAGGCCACTTGAAGTATACTGCCTGGTAGAGATATAGTGATGTCGTAAAAGCAACAGGGAGCAAAGTCGATAGGACCCCCGGGGGTCTTCTCTTAAGGCGAGATCCCAGGGATTTTCGGCACACTTCTTGGACATCAGTGATTTAGTGGCTTGCGGTACATATGCATGTCATATAATAAGTGTAGCCGTGTAATAGGAGGCGACGAACACGTTGTTTAGTGATTTGCAGTTTCAGGGACCTCATTTTATACGTAGATTAATTAAGTTAGTCATCGTATCTGGGTATTATATCTGGTGATATACGTAAAGCTAAAATACTTACATTTTCAATTCGGTTTATTTTTAATTACTTTTAGTAAATTAGCCTGATCATCACTATGAAAATGAAATCAAACCCGAGTATATTTAGATTATTTTCTAGTTAACTACAGTAGAAGTGAAATGAAAGTTTAAACAGTGGATGGTAACGAAAATAAAATAGATTTGTTTAGAAATATTTTATAATTTTTATCCCATAGATTGGAGGATAGCCCAGAATACACCAGTGATATCAACATAATACTTAAAGCCTAATATTAAGTTAGCTATGCAGAAATATGTAAAAATATGAATTTTGAACTATCTTTTAATCACCACTGTCATTCAGAAAATCCCCTTTAATTCTTCACATCTGATTGATTGCAGCACCAATTTGTTACCTCGATAGTCGATACTGATGACCTAACACTGTTGCACTCCACCCGATATACGATTTTCTTCAGAAACTCCGGAAGCTCCATCCAGGAATAAATTCGACAGTGAAATGGCGGCACTAATTGAGGCAGAAAGGCCGTATACCGAATCCTATTTTCGTGTACCGTCAATCCTGCATTGGGATTAATGAGATCTGAATAAGATTTGGTACACTTCAGACTGCCTTAAACGAGGTCCAAGCCCTTATCCTATTCTTCTTTCAAGCAACTTATCACGGTCCTCGAAATAAATTTACCTTCAGGTCTGGATAATTTTACGAGCCCCCCATACGTCTGTTCACCAAGTATACATCTGCTAATGGAAGTCGATTCTGCTAGATTGAACTCGGAGGAGCGGCGATCTTCGGTTGCCTTCCATTTGCATAAATCTACGAAACTTCAATGAACGATGTAATTCGACGTGAACGGTGACCGATTACGGGATCCGTGGGAATGTATAGACTGCGTCTATCGCTTAGAATAATAACCACAGTTCCCTTACCCTTCTACGGTCGTTGGCCGATAGCCGCGGCTGCAAAAGTAGATATTTACTCCTAATTATTATTATTATTATTATTATTATTAAATGTCTTTATTGCACCATTACAATTAAATTAAATTAAATTACAATGGCGAGTAGGCGAGGTTCAGCATTAACTGCTGCTCTACAACCTAACCTAAAAAGCCGTTGGGAGATAAGCAAAATGAAAGAAAGAATTATCCCTTGCTGCGAAAAAATTCGACCACTTTCGACAGACGAAATCCAAAAAAATGAGTTTATTTTATTAGACCCGGAAGATGGTAGTTCTTATCAGCAGTCTGCCTCGTTTCGATGCACCACGAACGGGATATTCCGTCGCGTCTATCTCTCTGCCACCGATGTCTGACGCCGCGCCGGTTCCGCGCATCGAGGTAAGTACTTTAACCCTCTGACAGACGTGCCTCTGTGAATTCAACGTATGGGTCAGCAGACGCGAATCTGATATCAAGACGAGCGTTCCTTTGACGTAACATATCTTGTTTCCCGGGCCTATTTCGTCTCTCAAACGCAACTATTACTACCCGAGGCGGGCTCGTTTCTGATGCCACGTTCCATTTTGCAATTTCATAGTCATAGGTGTGCTTCCTTCCAACCGTTTTCATGCAGTCTTGCGTTTCGGATATACTTTGCGCTATGGACTGGATCACGTAAAGTGTTATTGTTAGCTACTTTTTTGGGAAACCAAGAGACAGAGTAAGTGCATCCAATATCGCCACTAGTAATATCTCGCGAAGAACATTCTGACATGTGCTAGCAATGGACTGCGAGCAGCCAAGCATGCGTTGGGAAGACATATTACTACGGTTGCAACGTCACTTGAGCAACGTCTAGCGGAGGAGGTAGTTTCGGTAATTTTTGTGGGTGGATGTAGACTTACGTAATTTAAAACTTGGTAACCCTCGACCCTTAGTTAGGGGATGACGGGGAGCTACTGTAATGTTAGGTCAGCGACGTCCAGTACCTACGTTTTTGGAGTTTACAACTCTCATAGTGTATTCCAGGCATGGAACTAAAGTGAACGCAGCGGCCGTTTTTTGGAGGCAACGCCTCCTTTCTCCCGCCGCGCGTCTTTGTCCCCGCGGCGGGCCTAGGAGCTTCGAGCGCCTCAGACCCGTACCATATGAACCGCGCGTGGCGCATTGGGGCGACATTGTATCAATAGGTTTCCACATGGACCCAGAGAGCACGATTGTCGATGCGTTTTTGTTTTGTCAACGCGCCACACGCGGTTCACGTGGTACGGGCCTGAGGCGCTCGAAGCTCCTAGGCCCGCCGCGGGGGCGAAGACGCGCGGCGGGAGAAAGGAGGCGTTGCGTCCGAAAAACGGCCGCTGCGTTCACTTTAGTTCCATGCCTGGTGTATTCCATTAATGAAACATGACATTATATTCAAACGATTTACACCCCAAGCGAGATGCACGTGTTAGGAGTTACTATATCAACCCTCTGCGGTTTGACGTCTACTCCTACACTTCACTGCTTAGAGCGCCACACAATTGCTTTAATGGTGTTCTACGTGCCCCACATGATTTATTTCCGCTTTAGATTAATCGACCGGTGGAATTTACTTGGTGTTCTTGATCGCAGTTTAATTGCAAATTATGAGCCCTGGAACGATAAATTTTGAAAGGGTGCTTTGCCATTAGTCAGGGAAAATATTACGCCACTTTTGGAATCCCCCTGAGCCGTGGACTGTTTTGTAAAAAAGAACTCGTTTATTCTTCTTTTAACAGAACTTCGTAAACAACAATTTATAGTTTTTAAACACGATTGCGTGTTCGTATTTATATGGTAAGAATACTTTATGAAATTTTTGCAAATTATAATTATTTGCAAAGTACAAGCATTGTTTAGTGTAAAGTAGCCGTCAGTTGCTGCAGTCCATTTTATCGTTTCTGAGATCGCCCTTCCCTCAGACTGTTTCCGAGGTTCCGCCACGATAGTCGAAAATGTTATCTTCATGGCAGATATGACGCCAATGTTCCAATGCATTTCCCTCGACTGTCAAATTCAACGATAACGGAGCTACCGCAGTGGGCAACCGAAAAATATGGCTGACTATCATAAAATGATATATGTATAGAACTGACCAATACCGGAGAAAGATAGGTATTACGTACCGTGAAATATTATTTACTACTTCTGTCAGACGAGTTGGATGTGGCCTCAATTTTTAACACAAGTTTCCCATAAAAATACTATCAAATTTTGTCAACTTCTTCCGTTTATTGTAATATACTTTTGTATATGCAAAATTATTTTATTTCGAAGGCGGCATCTTCCTGTTTTTAATAGCATTTAAAGACAACATGAGTTTTTTAAGTAAATGTGGTTTTAATTTTACTCAACACTGTGAACTTAAGCAACAAGACAAACTGAAACTCAGTAATGGTAATTAATTAGGTCCCAGTCCTAATTAAAAAACACGATATTATTAGAAGAATGTGTTAAAGAAAAATTGTATAGTATTAAGTAAAAATTAAATTAAATTCTTTTGAAAACCCGTTTATTAGGACCTGAAACGTTAGCTACATATTTCAAGGAACATCTTAATCTATTTTTAAAGAAGCTAAAACAATTAACTCAACTAGTCCAATCTTTCAATTCCTAACAGACCGTAAAAAAATTACATCTTTCCAACACAGTCTCAGAATGCGTGGCTGTGCGAAAATTTTCAGGCGCACTCAACGAAGAATGGGGGCGATAATTACGCGCGTTGCATATTCATTACGTGGCAGCCGCCGTAAATCACGCATTGCGCCAGAAATTGTAAAGTGAATCAGTCTGTGCAGCTCCCTAGTAGCCATTCTGCCTGATAAAAAATGTATATCTGTATATATATAAATGTATAATTTAAATTCTCCGCTGTCGCTTTTCTACTATATAACTTCCATCGAACTCATCTATGGAGTTCCATCCGGATTTGCGCACTGCGTACTACTTAAAGTTTAATGCAACTTCAAAAGTTGAAAATATTCTTCTCGTCTTCCACGACGCTACAAACTCCTGTCTTTCATTTTTTCACCATGTAATCGCCCTTTCCTTTAATTTGAAACCCTTTGGCAGCCTCAAAATTCCTGCATACAGTGCAGACTCCATAAATATTGAAGACAAAATTATAAATGTAGGTAGTAGTGACGTATATATTATCGCGCATAATGGTACTTACAGATTGTCGAAAAACCTTAGCAGCGTGACCATAAATATTCATTGCGCCTTACGAAGCAGTATCGATTAACATGAATGGATTGTTATGCATGAAATATTCAAATTATATATTAATATTGCCTCTGGAAGGTGTTGGCTTGGCAGCAATGTGGTGCAACGCTAATAAGAGACTGAAAATTCTTGGAAACTTGCGCCACGTCTTATTTGAAAAGTTTTTTAAAATTCCTTCGCGAAACCCTTCGTCTCCTATTTTAAAGGGAATTTTGAATGAAGTGTAATAATAATTGGAAGTCGATGTATTGAAAATTAAAGTCTCGTAGATATATTACTATGTAGTAGCGCTGGCCATTTTAACATTAATGTTATTAACAATAGTATATTCTTCTGTGTTGGTAAGATGAAAAACAGCTTTATCGAGAAAATTAAGTGTTTTGTTCCAGTGCAGAGTGAACATTACCTGTTTTTAACCAGCATACCAGAACTTTAACGTTATCTTACAGGGGCATTTGAACTTTATAACCCTTTGCGATTCGACAGCTCTGTGTTTCCAGTTTCCACCAACAAAATCTCAATATATAAAGCAGAAAGTCTTTGTGTGTTTGTCCGTCGTCTAAAAATTTTCGAACAGTAAACTCTGGAATCACGAAATATGTTTCAGCTCATTATGTCTAACTAATCCAGATGAATGTGACAATTTTCACAAAAAAATGTAAATAATTTTTTTTATAAAATCATAATAGTAAAGCTAGTATACTATAAATTGCAAAATCACGAAAAATAGACCTCGTCTTTTCTGTTTTTTCCCCTTACCCCTTATATGGGGTCAATTCATATCCATCCTACATGAATCACTTATTAAAAAAAAAAACACCTTCGAAAAAATTCGTTATTTTAATGTAAAAGCTTACTCTAAAGTGTATATAAATGATAAAGAATAAAATGTACTCTGCATCCGAATTAAGGTCAAGTTACCCATCTTTCAAAAATGTGTAACAAAGTCAAACAAGTAATGCTAACAGCACAAGTAACGAGCACAGTTTTCTCCAATAACAACGCAACTAAGAACTTTTTCAAATAAACTTCGACCCCCGGAAGCTATGGAACCCACACAATAGCCTTACGTCTACATACGTCGAATATATCTGGCTCCTTGCGGGAAACATGCAACCTAAGTAGCAGCGGATCTGAAAAATCTGTTTTCCAGGGGCACGCAGGTGACGCAGAGTATATTTTCTCTGGAAGGATCGTGAAAGCAGAGACAGAAAAATCTCGCACGGAGTCTGTCACAACTATTTCCTCCGTTTCGGAACGGAGCCTTTCATCCATTATTTATGTGCCCCGATCTCGTAAGTTCCACGATCGGAAGGAGCTGTTAAATGTTGCGCGAAAGATTTCCGCCAACGACTTTCCGCCTAACAGCTCGCAAAAATGTTCCCTCATGGATCAGCTTGTTTATCACTGGAACCCTTGGTTGGGTTCTTTGTAATTATTTACTAGTACATGTACGTATATATCCACTCCACATAATAATATATTCTCCATATTTTACCAATGTTATGTATCCCACGCAGAAATTGGCAAAATTTTATTTAAATAAAATTTCACATAACATATAAAAGTTACAAAAATTATTCGTCATGTGTCGAATAAAGTTGACTCGGGTTTAATTTATTCGTCAAATAATCTAAAGTTAAAGTAACTTTGACTTGATCCGTTATTTAAATAATTTTTTAGTTAGTTAATGCCCAACTCAACTGTACGTACTGCAATTTACGTTGTTCCGTTTCATCGCAGTAGCAGAAAATTGACACCGTGTCTACCCGCGGGGCCCTCGATGTTAAAGATGTGTACGTGGAAATCAAACGTATTGTCGGACGAAAAAAGTTTGAACGACCTGGAGAACGTCCAAGGAATGATGGAGAGTAAATCCCCATCAAAAGTCTAAACTTCGGGGCATGATGGAGGGGAAGCTCGCACTCCCGTTCCCGCGGAACGATAAATCTCCGATGAAAGCGATTACCGGAAGTCGTGATTCAAAGCCTGGACGAGGGAGGGCTGATTCGGGAGGTTAATCATTCTCATATTCGTGGAAGTCTCGTGAAAAACGTTTGCTGCAGAGAATTAAGTTGCCAGCATGTTGCAGCGCGCCCAGTCAGCTGTATTTTCTTATTTACGGTGGCTGATAATCGGAGAAAGGGCTAACGAAGTGGTTCCACCGTAGAATCCTACGTTTTAGTCTTTAGACCGGGAAACGAGACTCGGAAGCTCTATTGTGATACTTTTGTATTGTTGTCCGGTTTTCGAAAGGAATGGCATTCACTGAAGAGGGTGGTAGCTGGACTGGTATTTAGCTTGAAAATTGACAAAGCGAGAATGAAGTGCTAGGAATCTGTCATGTGGAATATTCTTCGTATGTTGTGTTAATAGAATCGCTGTTGGCGTCACGTAACAAAGGTTTTTTGAAATATTAACTTTTACCTTAAGACAATACATTTAGGTTTGTATACATCTTTTATTTAAACCCTTAATGCTGTTAGCAGTACAATTTAGTACTTGGTAGATTACTGAAAGCTCCTTTTCGAAATGGAAAGCATTGTTCATCGACTCTAGACTCTGAATATGTAATTCGTCCGACTTCTTCAGTTGGAATAATATCTTGGAACAGTAGTTACGGCTTTTCCGTTCATAATTTCTGGATTAATTTACGGGGGATACTACCGAGAAGTCTGGCGCCGATTTTTTTCTTCTTAAAATACGTTGTTAAGCGCAAAAAATTTAAGCGACACGAATTTTTTTATTTTTGCTCGAACTCAATTTTAAGGGGTGAAACAGCCCCTCGGAGTTTGAAAATCGGCATTCAATAAATTACGTGTATTTTAGAAGAAATACACGTCATAAAGTGATGTTGATAAATGGCAACCGGAAGAGTGGAGAACTAAAGAAAGCTGAATCGAAGGAAAATTTACTTCTTCCTGCGTTGAAAGCTTCCCTCGCGATAAATATCGCGGCCCCCTGTTGCCACGAAACGGTAAAATATTTCCAAGGAACTTAACTCAAAAGACGAAAGTATCATTAAATGCCTCGTTTTCGTTCTGTGAAACGCAAAACACGTGTGAACGGAGAGGCCGAAGTCATGCGAGACGTTTTTATACGAGAGGATTATTTACGAATTTCGCCGTCTTATCCCCGCAATTTAAAATGAATTACGTCTCGGGGCCCCTGAGGAACTTCGGCTACACCCAAGTCTCAATTCGGCGGTACTTTTGCAAAGTTTCGAGACTCTTGAGATATTTAAAGAGCCGGAAAAAAGTTACAAAGCCGTGTCACAATGGAAGAAGTGAATTGCATCTCTTTCTAGGTAATCACTCTTCTTCTGAACACGTCACGAGCGACTCCATGTCCTCTTTTCGACCTGCACACCCTGAAACTCGTTTATTCGATGTTTACACGTCGAACAACTTGCTGCATTGCGACACGAGTCGTTTTCAAGGGGAGAGGAGGAAGAGGAGAAACCGTGCAATAATTATTTCAGCCGCTTCATCAACGAAACCGCCACTCCTGGTAATGAAAGCCACTTTCTCAGCGGGCTAAACGCTGCTCGCGCTGGGCCAGGGCAAAGGAATCGATTCGAGCTTGTGAAAAAACACAGTTCACGGAAGTTTAAATAAATTTCACGCTCCTCCAGGATCCTTAAGTGCCCCGAGCTCTCCTCCAGTCGAAAGTTTTAGTTAATCAGATGTTTCGGCAAAGTTCGAGGGGAAGTTTTCGAAACATTGTGAACTATTTCGACAGGACGAAGAAAAATCACCTGCAATCTTGACCCATCGAACTGTATATTTAGGATCATTGATATTCATTTACTATACCTTCTTGTTTCGTTCTGTTTCATGGTTTGTGGGTTTATAAATGTTAGTTCGTGGGGATTTATAGCATAAAATTGTGAATGTAGTATTATTGAAAATTTCTGATTAGATATTCGGTGCTCGAATCTTGATTTAAATAAATTCGATGCCGACCACTTTATTTTTGTCGCGTATGAAAATTGTGCACATTATTTGTGGATGATGGAGTAAATATTTCCAGTGGTGTATATTAAAATGTTGAAATTGGAGGGGTGGAAATTTTGGGGATTTTTAAATGCATAGTACACTTGAAGTTGTGGTTCAAACAGAAATAATTGCAGTATGTCATTTACACATTATGAAATATATGTGGAATCCCATTTAATTCTGAAATAACTATATCATTAGTTCAGGAAGTAGATATCAGCAGATCATCATCCTTAAAATTGCACTCATCAATTTATAATCCTTAGAATATCAATTTAAACAAAATTCTTGAATATGTTCGATTTTCGATATTAAAATATGAACTTTATTATTCAAATTAAAAATCATTAGTAGAAGATGGAATCACTAAGCTCTTATTATCCATACGTATCATTTATCTAAATATTTTAAATCTTGTCCTTAGAAATGAATGGATCATCGGAGTTCTATTGCGTAGCTGCAGAGAATTTCCTGATAAATATGTGGGAAGTGCCTAGTGGATTTTCTTGCCGATGCTGGCGAACTTCTCGCTCCAAGCAAAAGAGCAGATTATAGAATAAAAAGAACACGAATAAGAGAAATTTGATTCATCACGATTATTTATTGCATAGTTTAATACAATTTTGTAGACTAAATATCTTTCAGAAGAATCTGCCATAAAATTATTTGTAGGAAAAAGTTTACAATGCTGTTAGATTCTCAAGTTATAAATTATTAGGTACTCTTATATTTTCTCAGTAGTACGAGCCTCTTATGTTACGAATTCAGACCGAGTGGCTCGACACCGTTGGACAAAGCACGAAGGTCAATAACTTAAAAACTCTTGCCTATGAATTAGGCGCACGTGACTCCGTTACCATCTTCGCTAGTCACGAATTATTAATCATGCGTGCGGTAGAGCTGGTCCAGGTGGTTGACTTTAGCAACCGGGTCCCGACTTTCTAGTAAAAAAATAATCGCTTGGCTAGACAAGAAGATCTGCGCGACCTGTCCATGTCCATCTACCAGGACAGCAATCATCCAAATAGCGTCTAGCCTCTTGCTTAAAATGTAGCAGAATACAGTCCTGCATGAATCGCAAGGACTTCATCTGGTAATCCATCTAAATGGTCTCCCAAAAAATTGGGACAGGATACTTCTATTCATCAGACGAGACAGAAGGTTCCAGCAAGCTACCAAAAAGAATAGTTAACCATCCATTGACTTGTTGGAAAGTAAAACTAGATACATAACAGTGTTCACTAAATATTATTGCATACCTGCTTTTAGATCGTGTGGATAGTTTGATTCTTTATATTATAATTGGAGGAACTAAGTAGATAATTGGTTTAGAAATTTAAGAGGTTCTACCAAAGATGGTGTATTTCTTGACGTAGGTGGTCTAACCCTTTAAGCTGGCGCAGATACAAGCACAGTAGCGGCGCAGCAGTTTTCATAATTACCACAAGAGTGGCGTCAGCGTATTTTCACGCTGCGAGATTTGCATCCTCTGAACGGCGTGTTTTGAAGGGACATTTGTCAAAACTTTGCACCACTCAAACTGTTCAACACTCGAGAAGAACCCATCTACTATACAGTGTCAGAGCGCCAATGTTCCTTCCTTCAGAAACTTACAGAACTTATATTTCCCTTCAAAATTAAAAGTGTGTTTAACGAAATGAAAAGACGAGTGGGTGAAAAAAGACCCGAGGGACATAATTGACTCGAAAAAGAGTAGGAATTATTTTCGTTACTATCATTTTCCAAATTCATCATCCATTATAGAAAGCGTACTGTACATGAAAGTATAGTTTCACAGAATTACGAGGAAAATTTTTTTGCTGTCTTGAAGTTCAGTCAACTGTAAGAGCACGTTCCAGGTGTCTGGAAGTAGAGCCTAGTATACACCTCTGAAGTGGAAAATTGTACAGGGACCCCTTCTTTTTGAGCTAACTTTAAGCCATGGAGTAGGTGCACGATGGGCTGCACAAAGCTTTGTCGCGAAAACTTTTTTCCTAATTGCCATACGAAACGTTTACCTATCCCACGTTGCCACCATCCTCCGAGCTGAACGATGAGGATGAGAGGAAATTTGAAACTGGTTAAGTGGCGTGCAAGAAGTGCAGCCTGGCAGGGGGATCGAATAACTGTGGAGGATCCCCTGTCTAGGTCAGGAAGTACAGTTTTTCGTTGAAATTTATCAGCTCATTCTGTGGCAAGGATCCTCTGTTAGGAGCGCGGGGGTTATACGACTTAGGAAGAAAGAATTCCAGAAAGCTCAATTGGTCAGAAGACTCGTCTGGCAAGCAGGAAATCCCGGCTCGAATTCTGGATCAGCAGTCCAATCGGCTGATTCTCCCTTATTGTAGAAATTTCGTATTATGTACGTAGTTGAGAAGTGGAAGGAATCAATACTGTCTGTAGCCCTCTCGTGGCGCCAGTGGGAGGCGTCACGTCAAATGAAAAATATATTGTGTGCATACGTGGTGAAATTCTTCTAAATAATCTAGGCTGCGAAAAATGGCAGCGTCCACACTAACTCTGAATCATAATTTTAAAGTTACCCTCCAGGGACTTGAGAAATCGCGTTACAAATTTCACGATAATAGATTATATAATTGTATAGTTGCAACGCTAACGCCACTGAATTAAAATACACGGAAAACCTTTCAAGGAGGGATCAAGTGGTGTCACTTATCAACTCGGGAGAACCAGCTGATACACAACATTTGCATATCGTTTATGATGATTGAACGTCCCTGTCACCTGCCCATACCTGACGCAAGGAAGACAAATCTCAGGATCACCCTACCAGTAACGAAGTTTCGTGTTAAGAATATATTGAATTTCATCGAACTTCTCAGTATATCACTCCTCCAATAAATATACTTTCGAACGAGACCTTAACTCTTGGACTATGGAGGCTGGAACACTTCCGAACGCGCGCCATGTGCGGGAATCCTCCAGTCTCATTTGTCCACAATGCTCACTAAACGCCCAAGGGCGTTGTTCGCACAGACCGCATTCAGTGGTCGAACTCGTATATGGGTTCATCGCTCGCAAAGGGTTAATCTCCTCGAAATATAAAGTCTACAGTCACGTGGCTCCAAATAGCAGATGATTACAATAGTGCTGAATATTCAAATTGCGTCCGAATAATTATTATTACAATTATTATATTGTGTAACGCAGAACATTATGTACGTAATGACGAGGTGCAGTTACGGGTTTCTATGAACCTAACTCAGACCTATTTAACCAATTCATACCGACAGTACCAGACGCATTACCAAGTAATAAATTCATTTGAACCAAGTGATCCTCTCATTATTTCCAGCATTGCGCAAATTAAATGCACGCACTACACCATTGCTAGCATCACTATTCATAATACCCGCAACGCTTGCATAATTCCCTCAATTACCATTTCTTCCGATAGAAATGCCACGCGGTTGCCATTCCTTTCTTCGTTCTAATTATCTCCCCCTTCGCGGCTCAGGTATCGCCAGCGCAATCCTTCACATTGAATTATGTCCGCCAGCGGTTCTTAACCGGTTGTACCCCGCGTAGAGCCCAAGCCAGCAGGCTAAGGTTTGTAAGGGCCTCCTCAAAGACCATCGCTCTCGTCTCACCAGTTTCCTTTGGACATTGAAGCGTTCACGCTGGGGTCCGTTCCTTCCCTCGCCCCCGTCGACAGCCTGCTTTCCCATCACGTTTTTAGCCTCTCTAGTCACCGCCACCCATGGAACTGCATCCACTAGCTCCTTTTAAGACGGCTAAGTGAAACAGGTTTTGTCACACGGTGGAAGAGCTTAGTGGTTAAATTTGAGGGGAAAACAAGAGTTAAACGATGCGTGGAGCGGCAATGGCTGGCTGCGACTCGCAAGATGGGTCATTAAGCCGCAGTCTCGGAATCTCTGCTTGAACGAGGGTAGTGATGCTTCTTTCATTAATGCGTATTATCTAATAGTCTGTTCAACCAGGCGAGTCACCAGCTGTAAACAAAGCACGTGGCCGCGGTCAGACAGAACAGGGACGTGTCCCTCAGATATTGTGTATTATTTGTTGCAAATATGAATATGAATAACGGAATAAACAATGTAAGTTTTAAACGATTAATATGTTTTTATTGAACATTTGATTCTGTGCTAGATTCTAAACTACTATCTCTATCGCCATTGTTATTTTTTTTATATTTTTTTGGTATGATATTTGAATAAAAGCAACATTTTTTTTGTAAGAAACATATATCCAAATCCTCTTTATTTCTCAATTATAAGCGTTTAAAAAATGTAGCTTTTGGGCGCCAGGATCTCCTCCCATATTTTTACGAATATTGTCCCTGAAATTATTAATCACTGTTGAAATTTAAGGTTGAGAAATATGTGGTATTACTTCCGTTTTAGATAACGTGCAAGTTATTACTTAAAGCTCCACTAATACCTCACGTAACCACGAATCCAGCTCGCCTCTCCGAGTTAACCTGCATTTTTAATATAACTGAAAAATAAGGCGGAGTCGGACGTAAGTATGTTTATTAGACGAAAAGTATTTCTTCTATCATCCCCTACCAACCCCCTGCCAGATTGACCTGTAGTTCTGCATCAGCCTGTATAAGATTAATGGTCGAAGAGAAAATCAGCGTGTTTATCGCTTGACACACTCGAGGAGACGAAGACATTGATGTTTCTTGAGAAATTCATTGGCAGACGTTGCAATGTAAAAGACACGATTGCCAATGCGCACTGTGCGTGCGTGTAATCGTCGAATCGGAGGAGCGTTTCCATTAAAATGATCGATCAGATGGTTATTCGTTTCGATCCTTAACTGCGAGATTCTCAGCGGGCACGGTTTAATTTATCCGCGATGTCCGTTATGCTACGTGTAGCTGCCAGATTGTTAAGTACACTCCTTCCGTACGTGTTCATCGGCTGCCTTTAAATATCGAATGTCAGCCGTTAAATCCTCGAACCGGCACCGTGGACGGTTTTAAGATATCTTGGAAGTACGGAGGGGGGCATTAAACTTATCACAGCATGAAATTGACACGACTGCGCGTGACAGGTGTATTATTGGTAACTGCGGGATTTCGGAAATCTTCGGCTGCATTACTTGAGCGTAGTGCTTCTATTTTTCTCGGACATACGAGGGCCTCCATTATGCATCAGAATGGTGGCCATCGTGCTTGAATAATCGATTTTTCGAACAATCGAAGAATTACATGTTGACAGGAATTATCATATATCGTATAATATTAAACTCATCAATTAGAAATTACATAACAGTTTAATTATTTATTTCTCCCTACAATCCAGCTTCAGTAGAATCACACATTTTGTTTAAAGCAAATATCTATCTGATGTTACTTCTCTTTTACCCTTCGTGTGGCATTAAAGCTACACTTGTTTCTAAATTTTTGTGAATACTTCAGAACCTGTAGAAATATGATTTGTGTAACCATACACCTCGAAACGAACACCCGTAAGACAATTTTCTTACTTGATGACAGTTTTCTAATAATTAAAGTTCAATTGGACATTATTCGAGTAATCCATAATTGACTTCGATGCAACCGCATTACCGAGAGCCTTTCAATATTCGTCCCTTTTAAATCGAAATCAATTCTAAGTAAAGATAACATTTGCATACTACTTTAACAGAAGTGGTAGCCGTCGTTGCAACAAGCCAATGGAAAAGGTATATCGATGTCGTCCCAGCGAGGTCTGCTCTCAGCAGATATCTTCTAGCCTCAATGGAAACGCATGAAGTTAAATGATGTGGCAAGGATATAATCGATAGAGGTGGTTGTTCTGAATCACGCTTTAACAGTTTAACCGTACTCTTGCTGCAATATAACCTTCTCCAACAATTTTCCTTTTGATACCCTGGAAGGGGTATTACGTTTACCAAGTAGAATCAACGTGTCATTGGTCAGACAACAGATATCACTCTCTAAATAGCAGGCTATAATTATTTTCTCAATTATTTTTAATTCTATGGTGAAGAATGTGCCAGGTGGGTCATTAGTGACCCAACACACCTGTTACAAGGCAAATTGTCACCAGAGAGTAAGAATACCTTTGAATTCGATATTGAAATAAAAATGCAGAAGAAGTACAGTCGAAACTATGAATAATTTAATGTGAGATTAATTCTTCTATATCTGAATATTGTAATTCAATTCTATTTTGACGCTCAAAGTGTTAATGTACAGAAAATTAATGTCGTCGAGTAGAAATTGGAAAATGGAATGACATTATATATTTAATTATAAAATATCAATCTGAATTAGATGGATTTTGACTGCAGCACAAAATTCTTTTGGAAGTGTAATCTAACAGTTTTGGAAAGATGGTAGAAATAAATTTTAACCCTACAGTACACACGTAAATTAAAATTACACAATTGCACACGTTGAGCCCTACAAACCCAATTCCCCAAATCTAGGAATGTATGGACATTTTGAGAAAAAAATATTTTTAGATTGCGCGTAATCTATTGCACTCAATTTTTATTAAGACAAACATTGATAACAAAATGAAGTACTGAACAAATATATATTTAACACTACGGATCATTGTTCTTTGAATCTTTTTCAATAAGAACAGGCTTACAGAAATTTTAGGCTTACCATATTTATTTATTTAAATTACTTAAAAATTAAAATTGATTTAAAAGGTTCCTTTTTTATATTCATTTAACTGTTCACTTGCACTCGTCAGGCTTCACGTGTGCACTGTAGGGTTAATACTCCAACACCTTTAAGATTAAATGATATTGTCTTCTGGCATTTTTACAGAGATAACAGAAATCGTATGCAAGTGACATAATAATTATCCCATCCCTAAAGAGATTAATTTCGAAGTATCTGCAACAGATGTACATTGGTCGAGGCATGTATTTGACAAATCTTGACGTTTCGTAGATTAGATTTATGTAATAGACCCTATCAGAAGCAACAGGAAAGATAAGGAGCCATTTACACCCTCTGCCTTCACTCAGGGCTCGTGACGATAATTAGGGATTCTGCGGTTGCATTTTTATGCGCTCGTTAAAGATTCGCGGGGGCTTAGGAACGCCGTTTGTACAAAGATCCACGGTAATTGCTGATTGTGAGTGCAGACAATTGCTATCAATAACGATACAAATCCAGGAGTGTTTATCGCGCTAATTAGTACGCGCAGTTGGATCCCAGCCAGTTTTAGAGGACGATAACGTGAAACGATGGAGACGTTTAACAATTCGTTCTGGTAATTAAATGTTTGCAGTAACGTCGGCTTCATTGCAGTTGATAACACGTAGAATATTTAACGTTCGGTGTAATACGAAGATAAGGAATTAGAAGGAGGGGAAGTATAAATCTTCAATTGGCGATAAATCCTAATTGTAAATTAGTGAACCCTTTGCTTCTCAAGGCTATCGTTCTTTCGAGTGTTCAAATTGCCAGGTTAATTACTTAATAAAAATGGAGTGTTCTCGAAATTTTAGTTATTTGACAGATAATATTTTTTTGTAAGTAGCCTTTCTTCAGACATAGAAAGAAAGTGGAAATTGCGATTGGAGAATTTCTTAAAACACATTAAAGTAATTTTATAAAATGGGAATTAAAAGCTTATTAGAAAGACGTGATGAGACAGTAGAAAATGTGGGGAAATAAAATTTGTATTATTGACTGATCAGTAACAAAAGATCCCTTATTCTACCCTAACAATAAATCACCTTAAAATTGTCCCGACGTAACATTTTAGGAAGCCCTTTTTAAAGATCACTTCCGCACAAAATGCCACACATTTTCCCGTGAAACCCTTTCCCGTTGAACCTCGAATCGTGGAAACGACATTAAAACATGCTTCCCTGTATCCTTCCGGTGCTTCAAACGGAGCCCTAATTACGCCGAGCGTACGTGCCCATCTCTTCCACGAAAGACATCGTTTAAGCCTCTACCAAAAGAAAAAAGAGTAAAAAGGATCGCAACCCAGTTAATGCAACAATGAAACGAACCACGCTGTTCCGACTTTCTCGTTCGTTATCCGTCACTTTCGACTGTGCTGCTGAAGAAAATAGATGTTTCGCAGACCTCGACGGCCATGGTCGCGGAGTAACGATTTCTCTTCATTCCTGGGGGCGTGTAGAGGGGGGGTTGGAGGTTTTCCACCACCCCCCTCCCTTACGTAAACGTCATGTTCACGGTGGAGATTAAAGGGACACACGATGCCCTTTGAGTCGTACCTTCCACCAAGTGGATTAGGCAATACATCCACACAGTTTCAAGAACTAATGGCCCTAACTAGAACTGGGGCTCCTTCCTGCTGTCAGTTAGTTTGCCCGCCGCCAAAAGTCCGGCGCGAAGGACAACACAATTGCGTCTGTCGCTTCGGCGTCGCCGACATCGACGGTCGTCGTCGTCGTCCCCGGCGACGACGACCCGGAGGGTTGGAGGGGGGCAAAAACTTGCCACATTGTACTGATACCACTGATAGAACAGCGAATGCATCCAGTCCAATCTGGGGAGCCCGTGAATGGAGTGGAAATGTATGAAATCTTGCCCCCAGTTCTTGCCGAACGTCTCAGGACCTTCCCGCGCGGGACGCTTCTCTGACTTTGCTACTGGTACGTCGGATATAGTCACTTGGCACAGGCGATGGCGATTTAAAAAAACATGGGGAAAGAGGGAATGCTTGTGAATATACAGGGAAGACAATCAGTATAGGAAATAGCAGTCGCTTGATTGAGAAAGATGTGATGTGAAGATACTTGCAGCGCGATGGTACCTTTGGCGTTTTCGGAAATATTTACCTACTACTGTTTTATTATTATTATTATTAAGCGTCTTTATTGCAAACAAGGAAAAACAAGCAACGAAAGTAAACAAAGACACATGCACAGGCGAAGTTCAGTCACGACTGTTTTTTAACTTAACCTGGTTTGTGCTGCAATATTGAGATGCGCAGTAGTGGTGGATAGAAAGTCTAAACTGAAAATTGTGATAGAAATAAGATGGTTCTATTGGAAAGAATTGTATCTTGAGAATTCATTTTGCATAGATGAGGGGTTGCCTAGAAGGAAGTAGTAATATCTGCATATGTAATACGTAAAGTATAAGTAGTATTAAGTTTGACAGGCAGGCATGTTAATGTATGGGTTTTAAACTTCCTTTTGATTATCACGGCATGTGATGTTGGAGGAAGTTGGGTCGTGGTAAGTAATGGAGTGTTTAAAATTTAGAGAATTAAATTTTAGGGGGAGAGTGATTGGAAGACATTGGGCAGAAATTGCTTGTTTGTTGAGCAAACAGGATAAATGGATATGGTGTTGTGGATTTAAGAATGTTGTTATTATTAAGTAACTTTATTTTTAAGTTAAGTTAAGTTTATCTAGAGCTTGCGAAATGCTTAAATATTAAAAAAGAAGACAGTTCTTTCACCGATGAGCTATAAAATTTTTCCAAATCGATACTTCATTCAAGTTTGCATGAAGTAATGGCTATTGATATTTACTGAATATTCGGTTTATACAACGAAGGTCTTCTCATCGAGCATCTGTCCCTTTTTGTACAACGAGGATGACAAATGTGCCTTCCTGTCACGAACACTGCCAGCATAAAATAATAATACAAACGCTAGTCGATTTTGCTACTGATGTTCGATAGTGAACGGTGTTTGCAAGAGAGGGGAATAACATAACAATACGGGGCTAATTTACCAGGATACGGTGAATCCTTGCCATAGAAACTCGAGGCTCTCGCGTAACATGTTAACCTGTGGTTAAGTATGGTTTCTCTCTGAAGTAATTCGAAACAAGTCAAGAACCTGAAACTGCGAAACATCGCCACCAGCCGGGAAGCAGATATTAAATATACTTTACGCGCGTTTCGTGACGAAATTCACTTCCTGCTGAAAGTGGAAAGTATGGGAAATCGAATCCTTAAGAAGCCAGACGGAGTTGACGAGCCACGGCGTGGTAATCAATATTTTATAAATAACTTTCTTATTTTTCTTTCCCTCTCCGCAAGTGGCGGTTCGAATGAAAATGTGGCAAAGCAAGGGAGCCCCTTTTCTGTGAAATATGTAAAACAGTATTCCAGAGATATATTTTAATGCTTTGCACTCTAAGTACCTAAGGATACCAAACTTTTACTAATAGTACACACTGATATCATTAAACATTCTAAAAGTGGCAGAATTCGTGATTCATAAAATTGTATTGAAAATTATAAAATTAAAATTGACGCGAATTATTGATTTTGAAAGTGTTATACTATATTTATTTATTTTCCTTTCATTAAGTATTTAATTGAAGTATTCAGCGAAAGATCCCTGGTCGATTAAAGAGTGCCACTATACACCAGCCAGACATGTGAAATCACTTCAGCTCTACCAGTTCTTTTTATAAATTCCATAAAACGTGTGGTAACAACTTCGTTAAATTGAAATATGTTTATTTTACACGTCAGTACCCTGAAGTGAATTAACAACAAAACCAAGTGAATTTACAACAAAGTTTGACTCCACCCCTCGCACAACTCGGTGTAAATTCCACCTAACATTCCACGTGTTTGCACTCTTCCAACCATGAATTAAATATGCGCATAATTACGGTTTTAAGAGAGTTCGTGGTGTAGCGGGAGCATTTCCTGGGACAGGGGCGTATAGGTGATAACTGAATATGAATACTCGAATACAAATAGAAGCAGTAATTGTTAACTACCAGCATTTGCACGTGAAAAGCTCAGCTACTGCGCTAATAGTTCCCCGGAACAATTGTATTCCACCTTTCTACATAAATTTAAATTCATTCCGAATTTATTTGCAAATCCGCGCAATATCTTCTGGTTTGTTTTTGAAAAGCATATCGTAAATCTCATTATTGATTGCTCACAGCTGACGGCAGTTGCGCAACAGGTTTGTTAATAAAAGCAAGCCATCTCTGATATAATTAAATATCGAATCATTATTGGATCTCTATTGAAACGTTATCTCTGCTGAGCAGGGCAAAAGTGTTCGCACGACCTGCCGTGTAATCGAGAGAGAATGAAAATATATCATTCGTTATTCAGGGTGCTTCTGAAATAACAGAATAAGGTTTAGGAATATATATCACTCGTAATAATAAAAGAAAATATAGTTATTACACATTACGTCTATGAATGTTTGAATTAGAGTTTTCTAAAGTCATTGTCTCAGTGCTGGACTTACTAAATTCAAGATCTATGAATAGGAAATAATGTAGGGAAGTAATTTGATACTCAGTAGTTCATTTAACCCTCAAATCACGTATTTTTTCATTTTTAGAACCTTTAATAAAGTCAATTTAAGAAGTGCAAAGGGGTAGTTAAAAAAATATAGGTATATGATCAAGTTCATAACTGATTTTACCAGTTTTGTAATTTTGAAAGTAGTTCTAATGGTTTCCATGACATTCGATCAAATAGGTTTCTCACCACCGAATTTAGGATTTGATTTCATCCCTTTAATATGAATGATAGCAACTAGAAAAAATACGTGTCAAATATTTTTGTAACAACTACTTTCTACCAAAACCGCATCAGAATCCGTGGTAGTCACTTGGGGATGTTTGGAAGCCTGTTTAAAAATCACCCTACGTCTCCACTCCACGAAAAGGTTTTCTCTGTTTACCTAAATCAGTTTTCTGGAGTAGGTTACGCGATCACTACTGGCGTCGGTTGCTTGTCTCCCGCTGAACAGACGGCTGAAACGTGTGGCGAATTTCGATGAGCCGCAATTGAATCGTCCCTAGGAGGACGGAGTAGCAATTATCAAGATAGTTGGACTGCCCGTTTCCGAATCTTGTTCGTCACAATAGCCACTCGCCATAGTAGTTATTTGATGCTTCCATTGTTCTTCGTTTACAGCCACTTACCATTGTATGTACATAAACATTGTCTTTTATACCTAAGTAAACACCTACAGCTAAGATAAAATAATTATTTCCCCTCTCTTAGGTTTGTATTTTTATCTACAACTGAAAGAAAAGACAACTGTTTGAATTTCAACCCAATTTCATTGTAAAATTGTAAGCAACGTAACCTATTTATTTGATACATAATTCTAACTACATTGTGTGCGAACTAATTGTATAAAAAATTTAAGACAAATAATAACGTTGTAACGTTCCCTCAGGAAATTGTGTAAGTCTCAACTGTCTTCGATAATGTAAAGCAGAATTAAACGAGGAAACACTCGTCGTAAGATTTGCGAGATTAAAGTACACTTCAGTGGTATTTCCGTTTCTCTAATTAAAAATTGACAAAGTGCGCGCATTCGAGTGACGGTAGGAAAAGGCGCGCGCCCCGCTGGAATATTCACCGTACTGGATACACTGTTCCCTGTCCAACTTGCGAGTTATATTTTTCGATTTATGCGTCTGAAACTGGCGAACGTGGAAGAAACGACGTTATCGGGCGCGTGTATCGTGTGAACGCGAAGCGTCTATATGTATCATTCCAAATAGGGAAATATGGCCGCGCAGAAATCAAATTTAATGACTTTGAAGTTGCCAAACGAGCGTATGTAACGCTGGATATATAAATGCACGACAGCGTATAATTAAAGCAACTATGCTAATGACGAATTAAGACCAGTGGCGCAGATAAGATCCACGGTGGATCCTTGTAACGATATCCGCGCCATCACTTAACATAATTATCAGTGTCGTGGACTTTCTGCGGCGTAATTAGTTCCTTTGGTGATAAATTCTGCCAAAAGAGCAGCACGGTTTGCAATTTTCGCCGTATCGCGTTACATGCAGCTAAATATTTTTCTGTTGCAAAATACAGCTCCATGATTTATCGTAAACAGATGCCTGTTCCACTTTTATGACCTACTATACATATAACCACAGAAGCATCTGTTAATATCAGAAGTTATTAATATAATATTTTATATAATATTTTAAATTAACTCAGCTATGTTACTCGAGGATAAAATCACTTATGTATATTGTAAATTTATAAGTAAATGTAATTGGAATATTTAGGTTTCCTAATACCAGCATTCGATGCAGTCGAATTGACAAATATACATACCTGAGGGCATTAAAAATTCTACGTTTCGAAAGAGAGATGCTAACAATATCATAATTTTAGTAAATAGGTAAGACCTATTTTGATATTTCGTAAATCGGGTTACAGATTTATACAAAATATAATCCTTTAGTTTCATATTATAATGGTATACAGAGTGTAAGCAAATTATTTGTTGTGGCTTTCGCAGGTGATTCTACACACTTGGATCAACGGAGATCTGTTAAAAAATATCCCACAAAATTGACCCGAGCTTCAGATTCAGGGTAAAATATTTTTTATTTTAACGTGGTTGACACGCCAAAATGAGAAGGACTGTCAAAGGAACTATGTTCCAAGGAACGTTTCAAACAATGAACGATACAGATGGGTTCTTTTTACACTTTTAATCCACCCAGCAAATAGAATAAAACACAATTCACATTAAAATAAAAAAATCGGATCTTGAATTTCGAATTATGCAGATTCACCGGTTAAACCAGTGAGCATCTTTTTTCTAACACCCTGTGCATACATATACGAAATCCAAGATACATAGATATTACATATATGTATATAGATATCATCCCAAGTAAAAAAGTTTAAACTTACGTTTACGAGCCACATGTATTTCAGCACTCCAATTTCTGAAACACAAAATAGAACATTACTCCCCTCTGTATTAAATAATACACAACAAAATTATTAGCAAACGTTTTACGAAAAGGGTCGAAAGAAAAGGGGAAAAAATTAACTCTAGCTTCGTTACTCAATCCCTGTGAGAAAAATTCGTCATTTGCAAGCTAGTCCTAAAGTAAATTTGCTGGAAACGCAAGAGTGAACGCACTGTCAGAGGTATGTACATACATCGCATACTGCGTATGTATATTAGTACAGAGGTTGGCTTCTAAACACCCGCGCTCAGCAACATTTATTTCGTATGGTCTACGAAGCATGAAGCAAATACGCGCTGGATGTGCGCGCTTTATGGGCTGTAGTTACGAAGGCATCTGTAGCCAGAGCAATAGACGCGAAATGAAGTTTTAATATGGTCGGCGCAGTAAGGAACTAATATCGGCGAAATATTTTTTGCATTCTCCAACTTCTTCCTCAGGGGTGTTGCCCATGTACGAGTAACTGTAACCTCGCTTTCCATCCATGAGTAATGTAGGATAAATAACAAACTCCTTAATTTCTCTCGATTCAATTGCAAACATTATGGTTTTAATTTTGAAATGCCGAAACGCGAACGTGGAGTTGAAGGTGAAAATTAATGAAATTAATTGCTTTAGTAGGACCTTTATTTATGGCCAGTATGTTCGTGAGTACGTAAATGGTATTTCAGTAAATTCTGGGGAATAACTGTGCAAATTCTACTTGTGTATTTTTTATGCTTCAAGAGGCAAGTTTTAGTCCACGATAAACATTGTATTTTTCAAGTGAAATCAAGTGAAAGTGCTAATTAATACACAAATTCGTTAGGTATAATCCATCGATTTGGAATCTTCTCGTTTAACCCTCGCCCTGCGAATAATAAGAAGACCGAAGTCTAACGTAGAAATTTATGTCAAGAATTCGCAAGAATATACTCAAAGAATAGTCTGAATAATTTGTTCCAAATTTCACAATGGATGACGATGATTTACACCACTCAAAAAGTTGCTAATAAAAATAAGCAGTCCCATGAAAATAAATCATCACTCATCTCGAAAATACAGAAAATTTAGGTACCTTGAAAAAAATTATATCCCTTTTTACCTTAAAATGAAAAGGGATACATTAAAGTTGTATTTATTTTTTCCAACTCATCTCATGTGCCATTTAGCAAAGTTCACAAGAGTTCAGAGAATGCGAATTATTTCTGACTTTATCGTATTTTAAACTATTCTCGTAATTTTGGCCCGCATTACGTTTCGCGGTTCCTTCTTTAATTTCGTGTTTTGCGCAGTTCACAGAATTCCACGACGCGCCTGTTGTCGAAACGTTTCGCCAATATCCGTTGCGTTCTTGTTGCATACCCCAGGCGCTTTCTATACCTGTTAATTTTGCGTGCAACATATTATTACCATCCCCAACTGAAGAACAGGTATTTCGGTCCAGTTCGAGAAATATAAGATGACTATCGTCTAATTACCACTAATTCATCGCTTCCTCTTTATATTAGGAAGAAGTACTTTGATATAGTGTATTAATTATACAGTAATAATAGTGTTTATTAAAACATAAGACATATTCTTAAATGTTACTAAACGAAATGTTAAATACTGAAGACAAAACTAGCTAAAAATTATTGCAACATAATAGGTGCATAGAAAATACATTACTGGAAGTATTTATTGCATCACTTGAAAATATTATTTCAGAATTTATTTATTGCAACATTGTGTAGCTCACACTTTTGTTGGACACGAATCATTTTATCAATCACATAACTATAAATATTGTGTGCTTTACGTAAATTTGAGAATAATACAATAAATATTTCCAACACCGTATATTATAATAAAATTATTAAAGTAATGAAAAAATTAAGTCACATATAAAAAGACCAAAAACACAACTTTTATATTGACTGTATTCCCAGTAGCATTTCAACGTGAATTTTTTCATTATATCGTAAAAAAAAACTAATTTTGTTAAAGCGCAGGGGGTATTACACGAAGAGAAAGAAAATCGATATAAAACTCCCGGGCTCCCATAAAGAATGTTCCAACCTGGATTTTGTCCAAAAAATTGCGCCACTTGTTCGCCAGAATGGACGCCATTATACCTCTTCGAGCGAGTGGGGCGTTTAATTTATAGCCACATTGTTTTCGATTGGATCAATTACGCTCGTCCATCGGGGAAAGCAGCTTCTCCGTGATAGACGGGAAAAAAGAATTCACGCGAACCCGCCCAGGATTTTCGCCGAACTCAGCAAGAAAACTAAATCGAATCCGTCTTCCTCCTCAGTCGCCCTTTACGATGACCGTCCACGCCACCTTCTGATTTCCATTCATATCAATCTTTACGAGGCTCGCTGGATGGCACCAACTTGGGCGACCACGAAATTTACGATAAGCCGGAGAATCACGTTAAAAGCTTTTCCATTTAGAACCGAAGTTTCACCGGCACTGGCCTTAAAACATGGTGCCAGGCTCGACTTATCCCCGTGCTAATGACATAAAGTAAAAGATACCTAAAAGCTGGGCGAACGAATCGTAAGAGGAACGCCACATTGTGGAAAGAAAGCAATTAATGAATTTTCTGGTATAAGTTGCTTTCGCAGTGTGGTTGCTCAGATTCGTAATATTGCATACTTCTTCTGTATTAATTGTAAGTAGGATATGTTTAACCCTCAGAACTCACACTTTCTTATAATCACAATTAAATTGACCACCTGGGGTTCACTGCACCCCAACGTCACTTTTGACTTACCACTTTCGTATTTTTGAATCTTTTAACTTTTCAGTGATTATTGTACATTCGTAATATAATAATAGTCTTCTTCTAGAAATGTAAATTTTGATATGTTGAAATTTGTATTTGGAAAAATAGTTGTGGTTAAACGCGATTTTGTTTTTTATTAAAATTCACCAAATTTTTAAATTTTATTATTAAGGTGTAAAAAATTTATGGAAATATTGGCAAATACATATCCTGGGGTGCGATACACCCCCTGTGACCACGAGGGGTTAACTTAGCATGGCAGTGCGTTGAGGAGTTTGTTAGCGAAATAGGTTTGTGTCAAAAACAGAATATAGACTGGTTTAGAGTTTGAGTAACGTAAATGCTTCTAAGATTTAATTTGTCGATATTTATGCAACTATGAGGTCTTAAAGCTTGTAAAATGTATGTGCACAGTATTCAGTGCCCGAGCACAAGTAAATGTTGACTATATAATTGCTAGAATCAATACACGTGTAGATTACAGTAGCATTCTATACTATAAAACGTGATAGTACAATTTCTATTGACATAAGTACATAAGAATAAGAATTACGCGTAAGATAAGTTAACATGATACATTATTCAGAATCGTCAAGTTACTGGCTTATAAATTAAATTGAATTCAAGTGGATTGCAAAGATGCATAGATAAAAATTGAAAAGTAGATTCAGCCTCTCCATTCCCTTTATCGTCTGGTCTACGTTGACCACCAATCGTATCGGGTCTGCGTTTAATCAATTTCGTAATTGCACCATTTCCATTAACCTTAATAATCTGCTTTATTGCCCGTTAGACGTCTGACATTAAATGCAACGTCATAAATGCGTGCAGCTTTAAAGTCTGTCTGGTCTGGCATCGATCAGTAACCTCTCCACTCTCCATTCATTAAAACTAGTAATTAGTTTGACGATGCATCAAGTCACAGATCAATTCACAAACAAAGTACCCTGAATTCCAATTCTTAATTATTCTACCCTATGCATTTACATATCTGCCACTTCTAAAGAAACGCAATTTTTCAATAAAGTAGACGCGGTCGCTAATGGTCATCATAATGGCCGTCAGCACATGTTTACCTCGCAATTAAGGCCTTTTCACAAGTGACACTTTTGTACCTCACAATTCATATCTAATAGTAAGATATACTTATTCATAATTCATACAATGTCAATCTTCTATCTTTTTCAAACCACCCTTCTCTGAAAATTGTTCGCCACAAAACACGCATCTCGTGACTAAAAGCCCCTGGTCCCATTTCCTCTACTCGTTTCACTTCAGTTACAGCGCAATTTAAAGGAAAGTTTGAAGCACACATTACCACCCTCTCTCCAAAATTTTAAAATATGACTCTTCCTTATGGAACTATCTTTGCAAGTATAGTTCTAAATATCAGTTCCTAATGGAACTATATATTTAAACCTGAGTAGTCACACCTATTTTTCTCTTTCCCGATTCGACCCAAACCAATTTTCAATCAGCTGCTGTTTAAGAATTATCTGTTAAATTAAGTCGCAAAAAATTCTGCGGTAAAGTTTGAACATTGTAGAATATATGTTAATCGTTGAAAATTAACATTTAAAGTGTCATCCTATTTAAACAGTAGTATCATTTTCAAATGATGCCTCAAAGATATTTTACCAAGTCAAACTGTGGGTCATTTTGACCCAGTGTGACAACTAAGAGTTAATACAATTCCATTTCTGTTATCATTAATAGTTTAAACTTTCTTCCGACCTACACTGTATCTGTTCCGATACTTTACCTTCTGCTAACGTTTATCGTTTCGTTTCTCCCCCTTTCGTGGCCAAATGAAATGTATTTCGACCACCGAGCGTGCTCGACCGACATCGCAGTCGGCCTATTTCTGCCGTTTCGGCAACGCCTACAAACAACCCGCAGGGAAATCGATTTTTCGCACGCTGGGCACGCTCGGTTCCGCGTAAATAACAGAGAACGGCCGTTTATATGAAATTTTTACCCCGACGCACCCGTCGAAATCAGATTTCGTGCAGGTGTACGATCCGCCTGGCTGACAATTGAAATGTACGCGCAGTTCCGTGTCGCGGATAGGATCGTGTGTTTGCCTGGTCGCCGAGCCACGCGGACAGTAAACGCCTCAAACAGACGCAATAAATCCCCCCGTGTTTGCTCCTTTTCGCTCCCTGTTACCTACAAATCGCGAATTTAATCGGAACCCGGCTGTCCCTTCGGGCAATACGATATTGCCAGCAAGATCGCTACGGCCGACGAAGAATCAATTTCTCAGATACAATCGCCTTCTGCCACTGGATATTGATTGGGTACGCTGTAAATATGACGAGAGTATAATTAGAAGTTTCTTTGACAAGGAAGTCTTTTACAACAGTTGATCGACAAATTTCTGGGGAGTCTTAACTCACAAAGGAAGATTCCTAACTCGAATACTCTAATTTAATATCAGCCCCTAGAGGAAACGTTTTTTTTCTTCAATTTTTTAATATAACTTTGTAACAGCGAGAGATAGAACAAAACTTTAAACAGGAGCGGTTTTGTGTGAAGGTTAACTGGGCTCTAGCCTAGAGCGGAAAATTTTGACCGAAAGAAATTGAAAAATGTTTAAACACAAAGGCTTGAAAATTATCAATAGCTCATATGTGAATTGTCATATTGAAATAATTTTAAAATTGTCCCTCTTTTCAATTAAAATATTTTATGCTATTTCAAGGACGGCAGACGCTCGATTAGCTTACAGGTATAAAATATCAAAATCTTCCACTGACTTTAAATGTAAGAATTGTTCAATTTCTTATGCTCTAGGTATCACATTACCGAAAGAAAAATAGAGTTATATATTTAAAAAAAAAAACGAAAAACTTCAAGGGCTCCTTTCACCCCTTCAGAGTGAAGTTCCGTGGGAAAAAATGGTTCCCTGCATATTCACGGGAAGTTTCGTTATGGTCAGAATTTTCGGGTTGGGAACGTTTCCTTGCCAGACAAATCAGGAAACAGAAAGAAAGAATAAATAAGGAAGAAGTTATGGCCACGAGGTGTGGTCCTAGCTCCGAGAAGAATCTTAGATCCTTCGTGAAGCAATGTGAGGAGGTTAACACTGTGGAGGGAGGACTAAAAAAAAAGATCTTCGGTCGAAGGTTTGACGTATACCCACAAGTGAGATCCACTCTTCATATTGCTCGGGGGCCAAAGAAGGATCTGCTATCCGAAAGTGGAGTAGAGATTTCTATAGTGCGTTATGCGCACTTCTTTGGAAGAACCATGGACCCATGTCCGTGGAGAGCCTGGAGCTGTCACCGACCACCTCCTCCACTGTAGGTTTACTGACTATTTAAGTATATGTACACTGCCTTTCATAAGTTTTAAAACACCTATTCTGTGCGGAATAATTGCGAGGAACGTTGCAAATTTATTGGACAACTCGAAGTTTACTTTATTTGGTATTTTAAAAAAAAATCAGTGAAAAGTATGAAATAAATCTGTACCAAATATCACATTTTGTGGAAATACAGCAGGTGTCCGAATATTAATTTATGAACGGCAGTGTATACAGGGTGATCCACCAACTCAGTCCACTTCAAATGTATCCACTACTTCAAGTACTAAGCGAAAAAAGTACTTATAAAAGTTATGGAGGAAATCTAGACCTCGGTTTTGGTTTTTTAAATGGAATGTCCATTTTTTTATAGTCAGATTACATTTATCCTAAAACGCACCTATTCTGAAATATTTGACTGTGTCCATTCTATTACTTTTATTGTGAAAAATGTCCCAAACTGTGCTCAGGATGTAAACGTTCATATGCTTTTGCTTATTACTTGAAATAATGGAAATATTTGAAATGGGCAGAGTTAGTGGAACACCCTATACATGGTTAGCTCAGGATTCTATGGTCTTCTATATAGTACCTTGTGTTTTTCATGGGTTCATTTATGCTGGGGTTCGTGAATAATTCACTTTCTAGTCGCCCATTACTGTTTGCTTGCAAAAATAATCAACTCTGGTGGTGGTTTTAAAGGAAACCGCATACTGAATATGTCAAACTTCTTTAAACGTCAAGAAACTGGTTTGTGGGAATCATTTAATAAGTGCATTGGCTTAATGTCCGGTGTGGTATATCGTAAATTATTTTAAATTGCTACGGTTATATCGTTATTAACGATCTTGATTGAACTTCCATTTTGCTTTTCATCTTCTAAACTGGAATCATGATTGTTAAACCGCTGTAGCGTGTCCGTTGATCACTTTATCATCTTTAACACATCTTAAACACATCTTCCAGTTCTTCTTCTTCATGAATATTTGCAGCCACATTTCAATCTACTTTATTCCATATATTATAGTCTTATTTTGGTAACTGGTGGATCTCTTTTACATAATTAAATCGAATGTAAAGAAGATTAAAATAACTTAGTCGATGTAACATCTGAAGTAGAAAATAAGGCTTAAGAACTCGACTTTATAAATAATCTCATCTTAACATACAATTACAAATGTATTATATTTTATTTAAATTTTCATCATTCAATTCAATGGGAAAAGCATGTGATTAAAATTTGAAACAATATTCTCGCCGATGAAATTTATTCAGTTCAAAGGAAACTGAATTGGGATTTCATATATATATATATATATATAATTATTCCCCTTCAATTTTGTTCCCCAAAGGAATACAAATTGTAAGGTAGCGGCGAAGCACTCTCCAGAGTAACGCCTCTATTTCCCTTAATTAAAAATATTCAATCCGAAGTGAACGAAACGCTTAATTTCCCTCCACGTTTGCCTGCCTTATTAAACCGTGGAAACGTTTGTGCCTTTAAGAGTAACCCCAGATTCGCAAGAACACCGCCGCACAAATTCGCGCGCGCTTTTGCTCCCAGTAATTACATTTCTTTTATACAACATGGGAAAATTTGCAACTTTACGTCCATAATTACTTGCCTTCTTTCAAAAACTTCTCAATTTTCGCGAAATCAAACGAAACACTCGCTCCTTCTCCCCCATTAAATCCGCAAAATATACTTCGAAGAGAGCAGAACCATTGCACCCGCTGATTCCTTCAATCGACACATTTCTCCGACTAGAGAACCAGCCGGATTTTTGTAATTTCACCTGTTTTAATCGTAGCAGCCTTTTAACGGCCTGAAAGCTTGAATTTCCACCGATTTTCGGGCGAGTTACTCTCCGCCCAGAGTTTCCGCGAAATGGATCGAGCTCTCGCCTTCCTCTGCCAGCATCGTGCTCCTCATTATGCTTCGCAAATGTTTACTTTTTCGAGAAGACGGTACTTGAATTAGCAACGATGCTTTGACTGAATTGCAGGTGCGTGCACCACCGCCAATTATCACACCCGCGAGCGGCGCATTCGACTCGCGGTTGGCACCATTTCTCGCCAGTAAGGAACACGAGAGCCTGGCCAGTAATTTCTCAGAAATAATTATTGCGAAAGTCTCTCGAGCGCCTCGATACATGTGAACTCACCCTGACGGCGATTAGGTTGGCCACAGACGGGTGTAACGCAACGTGTAATTGAACACGAACTCTGCGGACGTGTCACGAACAGTGATGGGACTCAAGATTGCTTCTGTTTGGTAGACTTCCACAGTCTTGCAGATTTTCTAAGGTCTTGCGGGTCTAATAGCGGCCGGAAGCTTTACTTCGCGATACACGCTGTAACATACCTACTGTAATTTGCTTTTGTTCCACTCGTTCTATAGTACTCTACTAATTGTAAGTATTTTCTGCTACTGTGTGCAATAAAGATGTGTCCTATGACGCGTGAGAGAGGCAAACAACCCTCTCTCCCCCCAAAATTGTCAGAATAAAAATTTCTTATTAAAAAAAATCTGAAGAAAAGTTGTGCTGTTCTTATTTATATACAGTAAATACTCGTTAGAAGCCCGACGAACGGGGCTGGCGGCGGGCTCTTAACGCGACTGGACACTATTCCGCGCGGCCACTGGCGCGAGTGAGGAAACCCAATGAGCGAGCGAGAGGAAACAGAAGAGCCTCTCGCTCGTTTCCGGGTTCCCCCACTCTCGTCCGATGGATTCTAAGAAATGGTGGGGATAGTCGCCGGGCTCCTAACGCGTGGTAGAAACGGGCTCCTAACGAGGATTTACTGTATATATATCACAAGAATCTTATGTCACATTTTCAATATAGTTCATAAATCTCTTTAAAATCACCTCCAAACTTGTCATACCATTTTGGACATATTATCGTGGCGTTACCGCTTAAGGCGGATTCACACACATCAGTTCCGGTGACGGTTCAGTGCCGTCGTCGTGGTGAAAACTATCGTTTCCCCGTTTTGAAATAGAACAATTCACACTTGCCCGTGTCAGTTCCTTGTACCGCAACAAAGGGACCGTTGACGCAGACAGCACGGAACCGATACACGTGAATCCTCATCGAGGATACATTTCACGTTGCTTCGCCTCAGTCTGTACCAGAGTTGGGCAAAATGTAATCTAATTACAACTTACAAATTACGATTAAACTGTAATTGTGTAGTTGATTACACATTATTTTCCGTAATCGTTAATTTAGGTGGTTGAGCAGAATTTTATCCATCAGACAAATTAACGATTACAGGAAATAATGTGTAATCAACTACACAATTACAGTTTAATCGTAATTTGTAAGTTGTAATTAGATTACATTTTGCCCAACTCTGGTCTGTACCCAGCCTTAATGCGGCAGACACTACACTGCGTTCCATATAAGAGCATACCGACGGTCCTGCCGATTTGCGATCGATCTGCGCAGCTCCCATTGATCAGACAACACGCGATTGATCGCAGCACTTTCCTTGCCGGTTAATTACCAATCAACAGTGTATCCCTGCGCGAAACCAGAATACTGTAATGTGGAACGCAGTGTAGAGGGAATTAGCCGTGGGCTGTTTGATAAAAAGTCCACAAAACTCTGCTGCTGAAGCTAAAACGTTCCTCTTCCTTCCCGTATTTACCTCGTCGCCCAGCGAAAGAAGCAAGCTTTACTTGCACGAAAGAGGTTGGCTGGTAGTCCGTTAATTAGTCTGCAGAAAGTACTTCAAAGGCGTCGTCCCGTTGGAGTAGCGTAAGCGTACCCCTCTCAGTGTCTGACAGTAAGAACGCGGCTCAAGGTTCTTCAACCTTGAAATACACGCTCGATATCGCGTGGCTGACACCAGACGCACCTAGGCCCCTGGTTAACGCTCTCTTTTTAACGCCCACGATATCTCAAAACCCCACGTCTCGGCAGCTCCGTTCCCCTTTTCGCGCAGGAAATCGATGCAATCACCCTCGCCGGGGACAGAGAGGACGTAAACGTTGCAGCGATCGCCTACGCGGCCCTAACGATTCGCGATTTAAGCCCGACCGCAGCGTCTGCGGTTATTTCCGTCTGATAAATATGTAATTAGGCCCTCGGGGAAACGCGATGCAGGCGGACGACGAGGGATTCGTACAAATATGACTCAATTATCGCGAATACAATAAGCTTCAAACGTTTTGTGTTTGATCTCTCAGGTATGAAGGCAATTAATTATTTTCAATGGCTGGAAACTGTGCGTCGCACCTGGCGATAATCTTGTTAGAGAGAGGAAATGTCTGTCTGTTGGTTGAACATGTTCAATTGGCAGAGCAAGTAAAACGTCCGCCTGACAAACGAAGAATCTGAATTCGAACTCCCATGTATCAGTTTGATCAGGCAATTCATTTACCACCTCCAGTTCTCCAAAGTGGGTTTTACCTTGTGTCTTTATGTATTCTGGTGTAGCGATATTGATTTAAATCGTGAATCGTAACTTTCGGTTGGTCTGAACTTTACGTGGGAATTTTTTAATATTTGTTTAATAATTGTAATACTTGTTTGGGAGAATGACGGGTTCGGTGAAGTCCTCTTTAATTTTGTTGAAAGAAAAATGAGTCGTCGATGTTTCAAATTGGACGTAAATAACTATTATAATAGGGTTCAATAGAAAAAGCCCTCGACGAAGGAAAATCTACCGTGGATAGTAGAACGATACCATCGTATTTACATACATACCTACGTCGTATAAGGTTTCTGTGATCCGCTACAGAATAGCTTCTTTACATACGCGCCGTACTTCCATATAATTAGATTACGTTTTCGAGGAGATCTTACGTCTAAAGATTAGCCGCGTCTGCACTGTTCCAGTCGAACGATTTTCTAATCATTTTTACTACCCTCCACTAAGAAATCCTTCTCAAGTAACGAATTATACAATATTGACGGAAAAGGATAGGTAAAAAATTATTGCTTGAATTGCTTCATTGTTCTCCAATTACTTATATATATATATATTACAGTGCAAATCTAAAATCTGTCACACCCCGATTTTGCTAGTTAGATTTAGGTCCCATAAAGCAGAGTCTCTGAGGAGGGTGGAGTAATGTTCTGTTAATTTTCTGATTTTTAACCCTAATACTTTTATATAAAAAGCAATATGTTAAATAAAATAAATGAGGACCAGAGATAAGAAAGCACATTCGATTTAAACATCTTTATTTGTGATATGTATCTAATGGTAACGTTTTCTGAGATCCCAGGAAGTATTTCAGCTCCTCTGTTTTGGCTCCCAGCCCCCCTTCTTGACCCCGTTTACGATGTACCCCATGCACCCCCCGCGCAAGGGCCCTGCCGTAAAATCCTTTCGTTAATGCAATGTTAATGTTAATTGGAGAAATCTAGAATTAACTGTGTAAAGCTATTTAGCAAAATCTAGGAATAACTGAGAAAAGCCATGATCTTAATGTGCTTATAGTTTTTGGTATGTAAATCTCATTCTTGCTGAAACATCTCTGTTGAAATTGTTTCGTGTGTATTTAGTCCCGCACATATTGGAAGCGTGTTGATTTCTGCATTGGATCTGTGGTAGTTTTGAGCTAGACCCTAACTTCACCCTCTAGCCTGCCACGGGAGAGGCGCCGGACTCCCCTTCCATCAGACTGTTTACTAACTAAATAACCAACTAACTAACTACGTGTTTTACAAATGTTTTGAATAATAAACTTCTTTCCCTTAACTAGGATTAAAATCACCTTTCCGCAGTTAAAGCTAGTTTTAACTAAAATTAATTTCACTTAAAATTCCGTTAGTAAATACTAGTAAATACTAACGGAATTTTGGGCAATACTAGTGATGACAATTGCCCTTAGATTTTACTAGTTAAAACTGGTATTGACAAAGTGGTTACATAGAAACTAGCTTTAATTAATAACATTGATTCTTAACAGCTTTCAGGTTTTCCCAGTTTCATTAATCCAGTTCAATAATAATATTCCCAGTACAAACAAAAATAGGGTAAAGAAACCAGTAAATGACCGAATTGTTGAATGAGAAGCCCAGTAAATGACCGCATAATTTTATTAAGAATTGTACTTATTAATGTTTGTTTAATACGCAAAACTAAAAATATGGATATTAAAAGTGCAACTACACTCTATTTGTAAACAAATAGTAATTTTTAAATTTATAATTGACATTTCTTTGCCTAATGGTCATTCACTAGTATGCAGTCAATTATTAGTTGGTTTACCCTATCACTAATACGATTCACCGAAATCCCTCCCTCTTCTACGATTTCCTAATTAACTTCCACAACTATGTACTAACATAATTCCTCTCAACAAATTCCCTAATTCTACAAATGAATTACGAAAAGAAGTTCTAATACAACACTTGTATCATTCCACTATTTCTTATCATTTCCATCAATTATCAACGACATCCAGCACCCCCCACCATACTTCCAATTCCACCAACTAACCACATCGTCCGTTCACCCATTTGCCCCTGTCGATTCAGCGGTGCTGATCGTTTGTTTTAAAACGCCACGGCGTAAAAAGCCTGCTCGGAGGAAAAGCTTTTTAATAGCACCTACGGCGAGTCACTTTGTCCATCGACCGTTCCCTTCATCCGCGTTCCTCGTGAAAGCTTGCCCTTGTGAGAACAGCTTCGCGTAGGAAACAGAAAAGTATTCGCGCCGGGGCGAGTCATTGTGTCTTAACAGGTGATCCCCGCTGCCTCGACGTGGCAAACTATTAAGCACTCGCCGCGACGACGCGCAATTTGTTCATCCCTGCGCTATGTCGCAATTTTTCTGCAACGCTAGGCCGAAAACACCCCCCAGGCAGGGCTTCAACTATGACGGAGATACGATGACGCAATTACGTTTGACCGCGGGCTATCTAGCGGAATGGGCCACCGAAAAAACTCGCCACTCGACCAAATGGTAGGAACAAAAAGGGGGGGTGGAAACTGCGTCTACCTAGCAAGGGGATGGAAAACAACAGCGCACGGTTGGCCGCGCTTTCCCGCGCGAAACTTTCCCGAGACCTGGTGAAACGGAAGACGTTTTTCGTCCCGCGGCAACGTCCCTGTCGGCCGGTATATACACCACGGGTGGAAGACAAACAGCCGCAGACCTGGCTTATTTGTCAGTTCCGCTAAGAGGTAAATATTGTTAGAAGCTGCTCTTCGGGGTGTTCTATAAATGGGGCAGCGGAATGATGGGCGGTGATTTTGAGTGGGAGAATGAATTGAACGTGTGGAGTGAAATATGGTTGGAAGAGAGTTACGTAATGGTGAAAGTTGAATTTGAATGCAGGGGTGTGTCGAGCGAGTGGGGCAGTTATACCTTTTGTTTGGGTGCAATTAGAAAAGTGGTGGAGAGAAACGTTGAGGGGTGTGAAGAGCAATAGGGGGTGGAGGAACCAGAGTACCTGTCGGGGCAAATTGACTCTCGTTGTAAATGGTTTTTAAATTTCCAAACCATTTATTGATTTTTGAAGAGCATCGCAACTGCGTCCTAGGAATACAATAAATATTTTCTGACGGTAGGGGTGTATTAGGACGTAGGCTAAGTTGGCTGCAGCTTAGGGTGGAAAATTTTGGGAAGCGATACAGTTTTGAAAGCGACAAATATTTTGGGGGCAACAAATTTTGAGAGGTGGCAAATTTTGGTGGGCGGCAATTTTTCGGGAGCGACAAATTTTTGAGAGTGAAAGAAACTTTTTCTTTATAGAGTAACTCTCGTAGTATTTTTATTTTTTATTCCATTCTTTCCTTTTTATAATATATTGTAATTTGCTTTGTGCGCAATGAAACTGTTATTGTTAGTACTACTCTTACTATTTTTAGTAGTATTAGTATTATGAAGAACCAGATGGGGGAGTATAAGTACTGGGAAGAAGAAAATAGGAGAGGAAGGGTAAATAATGTGCAGGGTATGCGAGAGGGAAGAAGAAACAGTGGAACATGTATTGGACAGGTGTGAAGATGCAGGGGCGGAAGAGCAATAGGAAAGAGAATAAAGAAAAATTGGACGGCAGTGGAACTGGGGGAAGTTGAACAGCGGGGTTGGGAAGGAAAAGGGAGGGAACAAGAGTAGAGCTAAGGGATGAGGAAGAAGAGGTAGATTAAAAATGGTAATAGGAATACGAGGAGAGAAGAGGAGGAGGGTAGAAAGGTTTAAATATAAGGTAGGATAATAAACAGGAAGAAAGTAATAGTAAGCAGGAGATAGCAAATAAGATATAGCATATAAGTATAGCATAGAGTTGAAGTAGGGATAGTATTAAGGAACCCTTAACCAACGTGAAGGTATACTAATAACTAAAAAATAAATACGTCTGTGCAACAATAGATGAAAACACACAAACCTCCTTTTCGAAATTTAATTCCGCGTTGTTCTTTTAGTATTAGCAATATTAACCCTCCCTAGTCACACTTTTCAGTTGTCATTTTCGAATTTCTGAATCTTTAAATATTTGATTGATAATTGCACATTCGTAATACTCATACAAACATGCTCCAATAGTCCCTTTCTAGAAATGTAGATTTTGATATGATGAAATTTGTACTTGAAAAGATGGTTACGGAAAACATCGCTATTTTTTTATTAAAATTCACTAAATTTTTAATTGGAAATATCAAGGTCTAAAAATTTACAGATATATTGACAAATACCAAAATTCTTTTCCTGGGGTGCGATACCCGTTGTGTGCCCGCGAAGGGTTAACAATCAATCTTAAAATTCTGCTTAATTCCTTCTCCTTTGAACGAATAAAGCTTCTATCTTAATCACAACCCCCTTCACATAATCCCATTACTCCACCAGCTCCCTCACCGAAGAGCCCCAATTTGTTTATTAAATCTGCCATACCACACGTTGCATAAATTAAATTTTGCACAAATCGAAGAGTTCGTAGTTCATGGAATCTAGTGAATACTGAGTTCTCAATCACTTTACTATACCACGTTCCATTTCGCAGCCCTGTATCTAACAATTTACCGAGCATAAAGTGCTTCTGGTCCATCGACCAACGAACAAGTTAGAATGTAAAGGGTTAATTTCGCTCGCCAGGTGTGTACGCGCACAGTATTTGATAGTATGCATCGGCCTGGAGCGTCACGTGTACGCAACATTGGCTTCTGGTGTCCCATTATTTTACCCACGATTTACGAGCGACGCGTTTTTCGAGGTCTTCGCCCAAGTGTAGACAACGCGTTAGGTAGAAGCTGGATGCAAATTCAAGCTTACTATGGGGAGGGGGTAGGGGGGGCTAATAAAAGTTGCACGGTACAGTAACGATTCGAACATCACGAATTTTAAGAGCGCGTCGAGGCTACTGCGCTATTATACAGGCCGCTACGAATGGGAAACCAATGAGTCTATGTCTGTACGAACAAACAAATCGAAAATGTAGAATAAAGTCCCGTTACGGCACATAGGTACCTACTATCGAGGAAAATAGATTTGAATGTTTGACAAGCGTGCGTACACTTGATTGTAGATCCGTAGAACCAGTTTATCAATAAATTATTTATATTTCCGCTCGTACGCGCTTGGTAATGAAAGGTACACAATAAAGCGAGATGTTTGGAGGATTTTGATTAATTAAGCTGAAACTTCCACGTACTTTTCGTTGTACCTCATACCTACATCTCTTTTTTCTTGAATTTAGCAATATAAAGTACACAGTAAAATAATATGCTCGTTTTTGGATAATTGTAATAAATTAATTAATATTGCCGCGTGAAAATCGAACAAAAACCATATTCCCGATTACTATACCTATCAAGTCGTACGAAATAGAAACAAAAAATGACGATTCATGTGGATATAGCCACACAAAAAATGTCACATTTGGTACATTATTTAATATAAAGAAAAATAATCTAAATTCTAGAGCGTGTCTTTTTGATACGTTAATACTCGACAAATATTCAGAGTCATTCTTCTCAAGAGCGAAGCTGCGTTTAAGCTAATATTGTCGTAGCTTTTTACCAATGGCGAGACACCCTGTGTTCACTCAATCGATAGCTGGCGTGTTTTCGAAAAAAGCTGCACGAACGCGCACGGTGTTCCCACGCGCATCGTAACGATGGCAAAGCCACGCTTGGAAGGTGGCTGTGTAGTGTGTACAACTCGTTGCTTTGTTTCCAGGGGTGCTCCACGAAATAATAGAAAGCCACGAACGGTTGTAAAAATCACGTTCGCGGTGTTTATGATACGGGGAGTTTGCCATTAGGGGCGTGTTACGGCAGGTAGCATTGTCTTCTGCGTGCTCTTTCCGCTTCGAATGTGGGATTATGAATATACGAGGTGTTCGAACTTTAATGTATTGGATTTCAGAGACGTACACATTTCTGTGATAATAAAGGGGAAAGTGTTCCTGTAAAGCAAGATAAAAGAAGGAAATTCTGTTCGGATGTTGCACGTTACGTGGTTAATGGATATTGTGAATTTTCTACATTTTCTTGGTTAGCTTCTTTTTCTTTTCTGTTTTCCGTGGATGTTTAGATTTCAGTTGTAATCTTTTGGACCATTAGTTGCTACAATTGGTGGTATTGGATAATTTTCTGTGGGATATCGGGTTCGTTGGAGTAAGTATGTGTGTGATGTGATACTGTACGGAAGTTGAAAGGGGTAAATGGATGTAGGATATCGATCGTCGGTGAATGCATACAGAATGAGATATCGAAAAGAAGATACCTGAATGTACGAAAAAGTGACAGGAAAGGAATTGGTTAGTTTAAAAATAGGAATGCCTATGATGACGGAGGGTGTATTTTTCTTGTCCTCATAATTTTCAAGTTTCTAACGTTTTGAGTATCTACTTAGTTAAGTGGAACCACAAACTTTTCAAGTCCTTATGGTAAATAAAAGTTAAATACGAAATCGAGTAATTCTCCATTTCGTATAAAAAAGTAAAAAAATCTCTCCTATCAAGTCACTCCAGAAAATGTTATTTTTAGGATTTTATTTAAAACAAAGTAAACATTATAGTATTAAAATACTTTTATTATATAATTAAGATACTCTTAATCTACTTCGTACACTATCGTAAGTATTACAATTTCACGTCAATATTAATTTACAGCACGACTCAATAATACAATTTGCAGTCCATCAGAATTATTAAAAAAAGATATATACCTGTGACACAATATGCAAACACAGAATTTAAATCTACGGCAAAGCATGTCAGAAGTCCTCAGATCGATGGTAAAGGGAAATGTGAAATAACTGTCAGGGATAAAAGCTATCCCTCTTTTTATTCGAGTAATTAATAGGCGAGAGGGAGCAGGTCCGCGACAACGGGTGGAGAGAGTAAATATAGTGAGCACGGGAATCAAAGGTTTTAATTGAAGTGTAATACGCCCTTTCAGCGTTCCTTAGAGCAGCTTTGCCGCAAGTAATGGCGAACGACGCGTTCCACATTTAAATTTTTACAAAGGCAGTCGCGCAGCGAGGTAAACATTAATGAAATCTCGTCTAGGGAGAGTGCAGAGGGAAAAACTCCGCCACGTAGCAACGAGCCGAGCCGGGGCTCCTTGAAGATGCGAGATTGCGTAACACGAATCAGACTTATAATCAGAATTTCGCACTGCAGATTGCAGGTTTAGCATTTCCAAGGCTGCCCAGAAATTCGCGAACACTCCTTCCCATTCGTGTGTTTGCCTGTTCTCACTTTGATCAGCAGTCAGGCATCGTGCGCTTCGCGTAACTGATTACCCATTTACCAAGCAACAGAATTCGCTAATATGATTAATATTTCTTAAAAAACACAATCTAGGAGTAGGTAATAAAAATTTGGATGTCAGTGAATGCAATCTTCATGAGAAATATGGTGCAAAAAGCTTATTTATTGCGGACTTTGCAAGCGATTCTACACACTTACAATTAAATCGATGGAGATCTGTTAAAAAAATGTACCGCGAAATTAACTTCCATTTTGAAATTCAAGGTCCATTTTTGTATTATAGGTGTCCCCCATAAAAATAACTAACTTCAATAATTCCATAATACAATTTCATCGGAAGATCAAATTATAATCAGAAATTTTAAATCACATTCGTGTGAACCCTATTGCAGTTTTATGAAGACATAGGTATTTCGAAGCTGAAGGTACGAAGTAAACGAGACAACATTACAGTGGTTCACGCGAAATATTTCAAAATTCGAAGCCCACGTGGCATCCAGTTTAAATTCCGCGAGCTGCTGCGACTAAATTCCATTTCCTTTTAATCCTGCCACTTTTTTCTCTCCTTTTAAACGGAATAACCTTATGCAACCTCTGGAAAAAGGTAGAAATGAGGTTCGTCCTTTTACCGTGGTTGTCTGGCGCCCGATCCACGAGTCCCGTCACACTGAGCGACGTGGAACTCTTTCGTGACCGCGCGCAATTTCGTCCTGTCCGTATTCCAATCTTTGATTCGCGGAACTCGCGGCTTATAATCACCACCGATTATATACACCGTTTGTTTCGAACCTGCCGATGGGTAGCCTGCTATTACATCCCGTTTTCTAAACGCTAGTGGTTTCCGTGAAAACAACAAGTCGCGCCGGAAGGAATCAAGAATAATAGACGTAAATAACATTATATTTGATGGATCAGACAAGTCGAAAGATGACGATTTTACATCGAATAATAAGTAGGGAGTGGAGAATAACAATTTCTGATTTGGCACCTCGTTTTTTGGATAACAATGGCACCGGATATCTGTTAATAGATACCTAAGTAGAATAATAATTGGTAGAATACCGTATTGTGAAAACAACAAGTCGCGCCGGAAGGAATCAAGAATAATAGACGTAAATAACATTATACTTAATGGATCAGACAAGTCGAAAGATGACGATTTTACATCGAATAATAAGTAAGGAGTGGAGAATAACAATTTCTGATTTGGCACCTCGTTTTTTAGATAACAATGGCACCGGATATCTGTTAATAGATAAATAAGTAGAATAATAATTGGTAGAATACCGTCAATTGGGGGAACATTGGCAGGTTTTTGAAACATTTTGTTTCATAATGTAAAAATTAACATGTTTATATTTGCTTTAAGTGTCCTATCATAAAATTGCATTTTTGTGATTGTGCTACAAGTGTCAAAATGCATAAAATTTTTACCCTTTCCTTTTTAATAAATGTTAAAAATGTTACTGTACCGGGGTAACATTGGCACATCATGTAGATACATTGTATACTTATAGCTCAATGTGTAGATAGCATTAACAGGTTAAGTTTTACTAATCTGACGTAAAACAACGTGACTCCGGCGTATGCCAATGCTACAATTGCAAATAATGTGAATTACCTCAATGAAACTAATTTCAGCTACTTATAATTTTCAGATAGAGCCCCGTATGAAGTGTCCTCTATACAACAATTACAGGGTAAGTTAAATATACTTCAATCCGCACAACAAGCATTTCAAAATACACGAAAATTTAATACGGGGTGTCAGATAAACTCTATTCAGTAATATGAGTACATAACCAGTGCATCGCAACATTCGCAACCCAACGCAATTCTGAAATTAAGAGCGCATTAGTCTAGACGAGATCCAAATTAGGTAAAACAAATTATTCAGTCGTCCACTGCACCCACTTCGCCGTCGTAAATAAATAAACCCCGCCGTTTACCAAACAATAAATGTCAAGCTCCGCGCGTTCCAAGTCATCTACAATATTTCGCGAGATCGTAATTACGTCGAGGGCTTTGTGACACGAAGAATTCACTCTGCAAGGCTTTCCTCCCCATCTAAAAAGAGCACGGAGAACGGTGCGGAAGTTATTTCCTCGGGGAGCAGATCCCACGTCTCGAAACGTTTTATTTCACGGAAATCTCACACCACCTTAGTCGCATACTAATCGCGCGCGACGTTTTATCCCCGTGCCTTTCGTGCCCGCGAAGATCGATGAACGTGAAGTGTGTGGTGCGTGAGTTGACGAGTAGGCGCGTAATAACGTGAAAGGCTTTTACTCATATTCTACCCCCCGGCCTCCAGCTTCCTGTTTTGCACCGCGAAATTGTTTTCTTGGAAATGCGATTTTCCGCGTCAAGTCGACGATAAATTCGAAATGGTGGAACACGACGCACGCACGCCTCCTCTTTCTTCCCTTTAATCGGGGGATTATTTATTGGCGTCATTGCTTGAAGGAAATAAGAATTTTCGATCGCAAAAATTCAAATTCTGCTATTAAAAATTATTCTTCTCATTTAACCGTCGAAGCAAAACTATTGTGCTTGCATTACTCGTTACTTATTAGCATCAGCATTTTAAGAAAATAAATTTTACATGATAACAAAGTATCCCTAGTAGCACAAAATATTGAATGCACATAGATCCAATATTAAAAAGAGGTTCAATCTCTTTTTGATATTTAAATATACATACAATATTTATTCAAGATCAAGAAGCAAATATTTTTTCCTAATACATATACGGGAAATATTCATTTTATAATATAAATTTTTGTTTCAAATATAAAGTATATTTTACATTTCCTGAATATTTATTTTGGAATTCTGAATATTAATTTCACGTTTCCAGAATATTTGCTTTACATTTTCTAAACATTTCTTTTATATTCCACGAATATTTAGTTCATATTTTCTAAACATTTATTTCACATTTTCAGTATGTGTATATAATATTTGGAATCAACATGTTTTTCATATTAGAAAGTGTGGCTAATAAAATATTTTTTTAATATACGGAAAAAATATTTAACCAATATTTTGTGCTACTAGGGTAAAGTCTGACACAAAAGATTATTCTGATATTTGTATGAAGAGGATTCTATTATGAGTCAAAATTGACGCTGTATCCGCTGCCAAGCTCTTCGTGGTCCAAGAGTTAATAACTTAATTTCAGAACCTGTAATTCGTTTAATTCCGCGAACCACAAGTTGCTTTACCTCGACAAAATTAACCAGTATGGAAGTTTAATTTAAAGGTTGGCGTGGTTAAGAGCCACACTTGCAGTTCAAAATTTCAACGCGCTCTTTTATAATATTATCCAATTAAATACTGTGAATATAATTCATAACCTGCCGCGTAATTCTTCTCGATGAATGACCCACGTTTCGTTGGATGAATTAAGTGGTTGGTATAATTATTTGAGTAAGTACAGGAACGAAGGGCATCGTTTAAATGAAAGCACTCAACGTGAGGCGTAGACGCAGTTGGAGTAGCCTCATTAAATCCTCATTGACTGCACAGAGTCATCAATGTAAATGATACTTGACGACAGCTTGACGAAGTTTATTCAATGAATACAGTCCTTCCGGGATTTGGGGATAATTAAATGTGGCCATCCTGAATGAAATGGAAGCTCAGTTTAAGACCTTTGAATATTCTTGAACTATAGATGACATTAATGCGTTCGATCTTCGTCCAATATTGTACTGTTGAGTTCCTTTTGTTAAAAACATGGTATAATAGTCATTCTTAAAATTCTTGATCATACTACGCGTGTGGTTTCACTTTTAATATTAAAATTATGGACCAAGTAAGAAAATAATTGCTCTAACAATGTATTCTTATTCTCACTTTATACGAATAAAGCTGTGGGTCACTGTAATGCCTCTCTATTAACGAGAATGTTGAAATAAAACGGGTTGTAATTATTAAAGAGACACTGAATTTAATTTATAGAGCTTTCAGTGAAATATAAGAGGATGTTAGTAGTTTAAATTTGTTTAACATATTCATTAAATACTTATTAGTACATACTGTTTGAAATAACTGACCACAATTATTAGTAATATACTGTTAAACCATAGGTTCAAATTCAAAACTAAATACCTACTTACAAAAAATTTGCCAAATATGTACTAACTGTAAAAGCAGTAATGAGTCCCATCCAAACTTGTTTTCACTTTTTCAATTCGTTTTCCCTCCGAATATAGAATAGCAAAATTCGATGTCTCTTGAAACGCACTCTTCACCCTTTAATTTCTGAATGTCACTGCAACATGCCGTTCAAATTACGCAACAAGTATCTAATTCCCAATTACTCAAATGATGACATCAAAATCTGCGCACACTTCTCTCCCTCCCTATATGCCTGGATAGCAATTTGCAGTGTCACGTTAACACATTCGCTGCAGGTTATCAATCACATGCCTCTCCTGATTCCGATCCATAACACTATAGCATCTGATTCAATCACACATTAACTTCGATCCTAATGCCACAACAGCAGTGTCAACGCACATGCTCCATTCAGCGGCATCCGCAGCGATAGTGTTAAACATCTAAACAAACCAAATGCACGAGCAAAATGCAAACCGACTCTTGCATGACGCCCTTGCATCCAACTCCCTTCCCCTTTGGCTAAAAAATTCAATTCTGTTTTCCACCCATCAAAAAACTACTCGATATATGCGCTCATATATATTTCAAACAAAGTGAACACGATTCCAGATATTGGAAGCATGTCACTGGCCGGTTCATATCTATCGCTAGTAGGTATCGCGGAACGCGTCGTTGCTAAACGAAGTGCACGTGCTTCGACGTTACAAATTGATCAATGGAATTCCAGGGCCTCATATTGCCAGCCTTTGACATGCAGACCGTGTTAGAGCAGCTAAAGTGGCGTGCAGGGAGTACCTGCGATACACGATCGTGCCACCTGGCCGCGGCCGTGACGATTTCAGCATTTAATATTCTCAACGACACCCCGGCGCCTTGAAACGCTGGGTCTAAGTAAAATTACCATTTTTGGGTGGTGCAAGATTTTTAAAAATTCTCTTTAAAGACTAGAGTTTCTTAAACGATCGCCTGTCTTTTGAACGTATGCCGACACTACTAACAATTTAAAAATGTTTATATTGTGAATTTAATCTTCATGGAAGTACTACCAATGGATAGGTGAAATTTTTCCGATGAAAATGAATCTAAACACGACCTTATTCCGACTATTTTCGATTATACACAATTCAAGTCGGTTTCGAATTTCAAAATCAAGTGTATTTCACGCGTAATTAAAAGTGACCCGAATGTGGTCGAGTTTGGGCTCATTTTCTTCGGGAGGATCTCGCCAATCCATTCGTGACATCTGCGGCACACTCAGGGTTTAATGTTAGGGGAGGCCGAGTTGAACGGATAAAACTATTTTTAATGCGAATTCAATAAAATTCAGTAAGTGATTATAAAAATTGATTTAAAGACTAAAATCCAATTCTCTTTTCTTTTTACAAAACATTACATTTTTTATTAATAGAAAATACTAACCAAGTACAAAGCAAACTCTGCGCTTAGATTGTTCCACAGTCAACATTCGATGACTCTCGAAAAATACTTTCAATCCTTTCCAAAAAATATCAACGCGAAAACACGCCAAAATCGTGGTCAGGGTTGATTTTACCGGTGCAACAAAAGAATGGTAAGTATATTCTTTATAAAAATATTACCTATGTACGATCAGTTTCATCATTTTTTCAATCATTCTCATTTTTCCCTGATTCTCCCAGTGTTAATCGCGAAGCAGCACGAAAATTGCGCACACGCAAATAAAAGCTTGAAACCCCGGCCCACCTTTTGTACGTTGCATTTGCTCGGCTTGTATGGCGGTCGTATGCATAAAGATAATCCACGCATTACACGACACAGTTTGGTATCGTGCACCTCGACGCACGCGATAATCGAAACACGCCGTATGTAAATCGATCAATTAACGGACAGAAACCGGGGCCAGAAGAAATCGTTGGCTTGTCTGGGCCTTGTTGTTATACAAAGTTTCGTGGGCATGTTGAGCCGCGATTATCGATGCGCTCGTCGACTGATACACCTACAACCTGCAAATTGATTGTAGATAAAGGAATACTTTATCGCCGTGGTAAAGAATCGTAATTGCGGGACGGTCTGGTTCTGAAAAAAGCAATGGGCAAGTGTGGCGTAGGAACGGCGTTGAAATTGAATGCGTTGACGAGTGAAAGATGGAAATTAAGGGGAGATCGAGGATGTTGGCTTTTTTGTAGTGGTGAAATAAAATGGATTTGTGAGTGAATAATAGCGACGACGGAAGCCACGGATGAGCATTAATTAAATAAAAAATGATTTAAGTAACGGATCGAATAAAAGTTACTTTATCTTTAAATTAGGTATTCGACGAATAAAGGTTATTTTTTATTTGGCGAATAAAGTTAATTTTTTTATTCGTGGAGCGTTTCAACTTTCGTTTGTTATTCGAAATTTTATTTCAATAAAACTTTTTCCCATCTCTGCTTTAAGAGGAGGGAATTTGTTAGATGGTTTAGTTAGTTAATTCGTGTTCAAAATTTAGAGAATTTTTATCAGAAATCCTTTTATTAAAGAAAAGTCTGTGTTGTACATTATTTAAATGATTGGAATAAGCTAATTATCTACGTTTGCCGAATAATCGATGCAAATTCTTTCCACATTCGAAATGTTGCAGAATTCAAAATTTTTTATGAATCCTTCCACCGCGTAGGTGGAATATGAAAATTCCTCGAATGCTCGAATTCACTCCAGCGATGTGATTTCAAATTTTAACGTCGCACCAAGTTTTCTGCTCACACTTTTTTTTTAAATGAAATATTAATCACACGCTGGCAAGGCCAACTAAATCAATTCTCTCTGATAGCATCGAAAATATGTAACTACGAGCCCGTTAAGAATATTAACTTCGAGCAAAAGCAGTAAATTGTTAATTAAAGTGAAGAATGGGGATATTCTATTTTTAAAAGCGCGTTCAAACAGGCATTTTATTTTCAATCGTATAATGAACGCGCGGTAACAAGTTCAGGAAGTGATTGGTGGTGCATGTTCAATCGCACGGTGTGATTTGTGACTTCTCATTATTTCGTACCACACGTTGTCGTTGGATACAGGGAGCTCGGTACAAGCGCGTGATACAATTACATGAACGTTTTATTACATTTAATGCCTCTAACGCGCCCACACGTTCAGCTTGTTACGTAACTCGTTGCTGCAAGTTTTGGAAAATGTTGGAGTTACAAAATGGTTTCGGGATAACTGCTTGTTCTCTGAGAGTGTCGACTAGCGGTACTTGAAATTAATTAAAAGCGAAATCTCGTTGACATTCTTTCCAGAGATGGTGGCTGGTCGAGTTGATAAGGAGGCACGACTGAGTCCTCAAATAATAATCATTATCCATTGTTAAATGCCACCAATGCATATAAAATATCATTTCGTTTATACGAAGTATTATCGTTACAATTGAAATTAATTTGACATATAATTTCAATAATATTTTAATATTATGATCAGTAATATTTTATCTGAAATGTGAAAAAATTTGTATTAGTTCCTTTATCAACGTAACAGGAGAAGGAAAATTTAACTTTGAAAGCAGTTACCTCTATTGAACGTGAGGTTGGATTTTGAACGAAATTTTTGAGAGAGAACCAAGCGAATTAATGGGGATGCCTTCTTTATGCAAATTGGTTGAGTGCATGGCCATCGTTGACGTCACACGACTTTAATTCCAAAAAGCGTAAGGTGTCTGATAGGTTTATACGTAATAACCAGCTGTGCCTCAGCACAGTTGCCACTTATTCTAAATTGCCCGATATTGTAATATTCTGCACGTTACACGCGTAGACCACGAGAGCTGACTGAAATTTTTATCGTAGTTCACCTAAATGATAGTTCCTCGATACTCCATTGAGAATCAGAAAATAGGAAGCATTTCTTCCCTTGGTTTCGAGCAATTCATTTAGGAGATCACGTTATAAAATATAATGTGTATATTAATTTTTAGAGAGCAAAAATATCTTCATCAGAAAGCTCGATCATATATAGATTGTGCTCTATAAATGATAAAATTCCAGGGATCAATTCAACACGCAAGGATAATCAATTTTGCACAAAAATTACTAACTCACTTAGTTTCCAAAATAGCGCCACTTTGTTTCCTAATAATTCTTATTACAACTTAAATTGAGATTCTCGTCTAACAGTCCCAAAGGTAACTGATATTTAAAATTTTTTGTTGTAAAAACTGTTGGTCATATTGAATTAAACTCTTCTAGGCTATAAGAATGCATCTTTAAACTTGCAGAAAATATTTTTTAATGCCGATCCTTCTTATTATTTATTAATTATTGCGGAATGTTGTCACCTAGCACAGTCATCTGATTGCAAAAAAAATTCAAGTTTCTTAAAGTTAGATAGTTTACGCTGGGATCCACTTTAAAGTGAAAATATAAGTTTTTTCAAAAGCAACGTTTAGAAAAATTATAAGGTAAGAGAAATTGAGAAACTTCTCCTCTTCTTCACAGTTCTCAATACGACGAACCATTTAGATCGTTTTCATAATAGGAACAATTTTTAGAACTTAGTAAATAATTCCCATTCCTTATCTCTCGTTTATTAACTCCCAGTCGTTTACACGACTAAAGCCCCCGTTACACAAGAAATGCTGTTCCTGTAAGGAAATGTTAGTTTTATCGCAAAGCTGCATTAAAGGTACTACCATGAAGGAACAGGGATGTAGGAATTATTTCCGTGGTTATCTGAAATTTCAGTCGTTAAGTATCAAGTGGCCCGTTAGGTCCAGGAGGATCGTGAAAACTCCGAAAGCGTAGGTAAATTAACCGTTGGTCGTTTAATACACTCGTTAATGAGTAACGGCCTAATAAAACTGTGGGAGAAAGTTTTATATTTGCAGGCTCCGCGGGGCTCGCTGGTATCGAGAGACATAACATCGATTCGATAACAAGGACATTTTGCGTCGGTACCGGTTTCATTTCGTTAGTCTGTAAGGCCACGGTGAATTTTACTGCCGATATAAACCCAATTTATGCCCAGCTTCCGGCCCTGCCACGAGAATTTCGTGGCTAATCGATAAAACAACTCAGCCAATGGCAGTTTTCGAGTAGACGTTTCCGCCATTCTTCCGTATCGGCGATAGAACAAAATCGCTGCACTCGATGTAAAAGGATCTGGTATTCTGTAATTAATCTGCTAACCAGGCGAGACGAGTACGAATGAAGTGTCACTTGAAATTTCAACGAAATAACTTAAATACAAAGAAACGTTCCCAACCCGTAAGTTCTGATTTCGGTGAAACTTACCGTGAATTTGAAACACAGAAGAGTATGCAAGTAGCAAGTTTTTTTCTGCGGAAATTCACTCTGAAGTAGAGCTGTAAATATTCGGAAAATTCGAATAATTTTGAATACGATTAATGTCTTCGAATATTCGAATACTCGAACTTGGAAGTATTCGAATATTCGAATAATTTTGAATACGATTAATGTCTTCGAATATTCGAATACTCGAACTTGGAAGTATTCGAATATTCGAATAATTTTGAATACGATTAATGTCTTCGAATATTCGAATACTCGAACTTGGAAGTATTCGAATATTCGAATAATTTTGAATACGATTAATGTCTTCGAATATTCGAATACTCGAACTTGGAAGTATTCGAATATTCGAATAATTTTGAATACGATTAATGTCTTCGAATATTCGAATACTCGAACTTGGAAGTATTCGAATATTCGAATAATTTTGAAGGGACATTCCACGCGAACTCGGACACTTTTTGGAGTAACATTTCGGAAGTGGTTCAAATTTGAATATGTTGTAGTCTTTAGGGATGCATAAACATGTGTAGAAGGATTTTTGAAAATTTTGAAAAATATAGATTTTACAGCTGTACAAAGTGTTACAACACTTTTACTGTTTTTTATACACAACATAGTACGGTAATTCAAATTTTGGTGTTCGCAATATTTTCCTTGAAATGAAGGTGACACTCAGTTTTTTAAATGGAATGCTATATATTTGATTATCCAATATGAAAGTGACTGTCAAGACAAGTTCAACCATATGGTATAGTATGATATTCAAGCCTTCACATGGTTAGGAATTAAATAAAGATATCGAACTATTTATCTAGTAGATATTTCATCTTTCATTCCTAACCGTGTGTAGGCTTGAATGTCATACTATACCATATGGTTGAACTTGTCTTGACAGTCACTTTCATATTGGATAATCAAATATATAGCATTCCATTTAAAAAACTGAGTGTCACCTTCATTTCAAGGAAAATATTGCGAACACCAAAATTTGAATTACCGTACTATGTTGTGTATAAAAAACAGTAAAAGTGTTCCTTCTTCAGTTTTTTTACAAATACTTACCGTATTCGAGAAAACTGTATGAGAATAGCACTTGGCCGCTGCGTGTACCGCACGGCTCAGCCAGTCGAGCCGGTGTGATTTGACGCAGCGTCAACTTTCGGCAATTTTTACAGAGCCAATTTTAAAACGTCCATACTTTTGAAAATTAGTCCATCAAGGGGAAGGATAGAACTATATTCTCCTTTTTTTTTAGATTTTTAAAATCGCGCCCGATATTAAAAAACTGCATTTGTTTAAAATAATTGCACAAAAATGGTTCAAATTTTTATTTTTTTAAACTAAAATAATTTTTTCTTAAAACTTCAATGTCTTCTCTATAAGCACCGAAAAGCTCATCTCCATCCGTTTACTACTTCCATAGCTATAATTTACTGAAAAAAAGTTAGCACTTACCTTCAAACAGCTGTAAAATCTATATTTTTCAAAATTTTCAAAAATCCTTCTACACATGTTTATGCATCCCTAAAGACTACAACATATTCAAATTTGAACCACTTCCGAAATGTTACTCCAAAAAGTGTCCGAGTTCGCGTGGAATGTCCCTGAATACGATTAATGTCTTCGAATATTCGAATACTCGAACTTGGAAGTATTCGAATATTCGGAGTAATCGAATTTCGGATTCTTCCGAGTAGGAATATATAATTTAAAATTTTACCAAAGATTAATAACGTTACAAAACGTACAAATAATTAATACTTCTGTGCAAGGTAAATATGCGCCAGCTTCTAGATCGTTCCATATTCTATTACTGTATCGTAAGAGAGGCGGTTAATTAAAGTTTAGTCTCAAGAGGCAAGGAATGCCAATCTGCCCTTCATAATAGTACGGCTGACGTACCTACCTATGTTATCAAATTCTGGCGATGCTTATCGTCTTCCCCATTATTGGATTATCAAGTTCCGAATTGTCCTTGATAGATATCCTCCAACTACACACTACTCCGCGGAGTTTACGCGCATGTCTTGCCAAATTAATTCCATTAAATCCGATCGCTTGCAGTGCAATCTCGTAGTAAACGAACTCGTCCACTTGTCACATTATAACTCACTTAACTGGATAGTTGGAGCTTAATCAGCGCTATTAAAAGCAGAATCCGCGTCTTTCTTTGAGGGAAGCAATCTCTTAAGAGGACGTCGCATCACTCTTTCACGAGTTTAAATAATAACACACTTTCGTGCTTGTAAGCGACCCCTTATGAAAACTTAATTACAGGGTTCACAAGTGTGTGATGAAGAAAGTCCGAGTAAAGGATAGAGGAAAACTTAATTAGAACCAACGGGTAGAATTTTCTTCTTATCTTGTTCTTAGGATTTCGCGATAATCATTGTGCTTGAAAGGAAAGTACCTTGGTGTGCACTTTGGAAAAGCGAAACAGAGAAACTTCATAGAGGGATTGTTAGAAATAATTTGGGTTAGATTGTGTAAAAAAAGGAATGAGTTAAATTGAAATTGTCAGGAAAAATATTTGATTCGGATTTTATAAAAATGGAGGGATGGTTCTTTGATAACACTTACATCAATTTTGCGAAAATGAAGGATATGCGAAAAAACTGTATTCTGAAAAGCTACTATTCTGATAGTAGTAGAATATTGTATTTCATGGGTGCAAAATTTGTTGAAATATTGAATTACATAGCTTTACGATAAATACCGCGGTTAGTATGCTTAAAATTCCATAACTCTTATGTAAACTCTACACTTGAATAACATTCAAAAACCAAAATTTTATTTTCTCCAAATTACCCAATTTTATAAAAAAAACTCTAAACTAATTACAAGCTACACCACCAGCAAAAAGCTTCATTCCAATCAATTCACTCAAAAATCTCAAAACGCCCCGAAAATTAATCATTCTCCAAACATCTCAATACCCCAACAAAGGCAATACGTACCTCAAAAATCAATTTACTACTTAAATAAACAAAACTGCACTCGGCAAGATCATTGTCAAGCATTCAACCACCCCATGAAACTTGTCCTCCTGTACACCTGTAGATTAAAAGTGATATCTCAGATATTTCGATACGCACAAACCGATAGCAGGAAACAGTACCTATCTCCGATTTAAAAAATAAATCGCAGGTCTAGTCCGTGACCCTTCATATCGCGTAGTTCGATCGAACCCTTTGTAGCAGAATTAGGACCACTGCCTACTAGGAACCTATCTGTCCAATTAAACTTGGCTGGCTGGTGGTCGCGGTGTAACAACCTATTATGGAAGGGAGGAAGGGGCTTTATCCCGTTTACGCGGTGGGTAGCTCCTTGATCAGCCGTTACGGTCGGACTTGGCTCGTGGCTTCGCAGGATAGCGCAGTCAAAGTTTCTAGCAACGTCTAACCGTCTAACCCAATCAAAGCTTCGGGTGGTTTGCTTATTAGGTGGCCCCTTTATCCGCTAATGGAAATTCGTTGGAGGGAGGGGGCAGTGACCTGTTTAAAAATCGCTTTCCACGGCGGTGATTAAGGGTGGAATTTTCGAGGCGAGTAATTTTCACAGCTGTCGCCACGTGGCTGGTCTACCATCCACCCCGGGCACATATATAATGGGGTGAGAAGGCTGGTTGCTCTTGCGCCTGCCACTTTCTTTCCTCTCAAGAACCAGCGAGAAGTTTCAAGAAGTGCATTATTTTCCGCTGGGTCGACGGTCGGCGAACGTTAAACAGTGAACGCTTGTGTACTGTGAAATGAATATGGATACCTATTTTAATTGATGGTAATAGTAAGTTGTAAGTGGAATTTTGTGCACGAGTTCTCGTTCTTTTTCCTGATAGGGGAAAGCTGTCTAAAACGATCCCTCGGGCTAAAATGGTGTACAAAATGCCTTTACAAAAATGCGAATAAAAAATATAATTGATAACTAAAATTGGTCTAACAATGATAAGGTTGATAGACTAACTTACAAAAACTAGTTTACTTTTATTTAAATAATATGCATTTGTATGTTTTATAGAAATTATGCCTTAAGGGGGTCGTTTTAGACACATTTGATCATGAATTATTTTAATTTGAAAGGGTCGAGGTAATTTTACAATTAATTCAATATATTCTCACATATGAATTATTATTGAAATATAATTGATAACTAAAATTGATCTAACTGTAAGTCAATGATAATGTTGATAGACTAACTTACAAAAACTATTTTACTTTTATTTAAATAATATGCATTTGTATGTTTTATAGAAATTACGCCTTAAGGGGGTCGTTTTAGACACATTTGATCATCAATTATTTTAATTTGAAAGGGTCGAGGTAATTTTACAATTACTTCAATATATTCTCACATATGAATTATTATTGAAATATAATTGATAACCAAAATTGATCTAACTGTAAGCCAATGATAAGGTTGATAGACTAACTTACAAAAACTAGTTTACTTTTATTTAAATAATATGCATTTGTATGTTTTATAAAAATTACGCCTTAAGGGGGTCGTTTTAGACACATTTCCCCTACATTTAAACTTCGGTATATTGGTGTCCATTTTGAATATTGTTACTCAATAACTGTGAGGCTTATCGGTAGGAAACATTCCAAAAGTGTATCAACGCGGTTTCTCAACGAACGATGCTATTTGCTTCTTTTACACGAGTGTATAATTGAAGAGTTCTTGTAGAAAATACTGTAAGTGGCAAAATATTTTTTTCATCAGAAAATATGACTTTTTGCACTTACAAAGTTTTCTACAAGTACTCTTTGATTGCTAAAATTGATTGCCCAACGCAGAGGAAGTCTCGCGTAAGTACTGAGCTAAGTCGACTTCCTAAGTTAACAGATTAAGAATATCTATGCATTCTATCTGCAAAATTTTCGTGATGTAAATATAATAATAACAGCGCCATAAGTATTCTTAATTACACTTGGAAATTACAATACCTATCAGATATAAATACTGCATTTACTTCTTCTATGTAATTTATGTAATTACATGTAATTCCAAGTGTAAGGGGCGAGGTTCAACGAAATGTCTGTCATTATTAAACCTCACCATAAATTACATCTATTAATGTTACCTCAGACACTGTAATCTATTTTATCTTTTTTTTGCTTTACCATTTAGTAATTACGTAATCCATTTATTCATTAGTTATTCCCAGAGCAGAAAGAATTGTTTCTTCGCCCGCGAATGTTCCACGCAATTTATCGGAAATGTAATTTTCTTCCCACCGAAAATCACAGAGTCTGCGCGAAATTGAATAATATCGAATAAAGGGGGCGGTTTCGTGACGTCCAAAGTTCAAAGGTTCCCAAGTTGCTGGAAGTTCGGGAGCTCGGAGTAGCCGGGGCTCGCGGATCCGAGGAACGATGAAAAGTTGTGAAACTGGCTGAAACGGAGGCAGTCTGATGCGCCGCTGATGAAAAGAGCTCGCGCGATTATTTAAATTCGACGATAGTCGCGCCCTATTGTTCCATCTCGCCGAGCTGCCAGGAAATGAATGGATTCGTTGCACCGTAAATCTATATTCTTCCGGTTATTTGAGGTGATCGTAACTCACGTGCGAATAAAACTGAAGTGAATCGCCGAAACGATTCGCGAACGGTATAAATTAAGTTCGCGGAACTTTAAGGAACGACGATCGCGACAACTTGGCAATATTTCTTCGATTTCTAGACGAGTCCGTGGTCGAACGCGTGCTTCGACTGTTGCGCCAATTGAGTTTCACTTTGGCTTTCAATCCCCCGCAATTGCGGAATGGGAAACGCACTCGCTTTGAGCCTTAAAGGCTCGGTATGCGCGTAGTTCCCACTTATTCGAGAAATTCGAAGCGGGTAAGTGGTGGAATGGAAGCAGAGGCCTTGAGATCATTTTTTTTTTTAATTAAATAGGCGAACTTATGTGTAGCTTGGCGTAAATACATATACGTCTGATAAAAGAGAAAATAAAACATTTTACCATACGTTTGTATTCCCACTTCGATAGTTTTTAGCTCATAGGAATCGTTTCATTCTATTTTGTTAGTTGAAAGTGATTCTTGAATTGCGATTTGTTTATTATTATTATTCGATTATTATCGATAACCATAATCTTCCTATTTCTGAGACACAACGGTAGATTTTGGTGGTCCAAATGTTTTTTCTTATATAGCCAATCATAAAATATATCATTACAAAAACTCGGATGTGATTAAAGAATTTTGGAGCAAAAGAATTGAATATAAGTTTATTGGGATCTGAACAATTCAATCACGTAAAAAGCGATAATAGCCTCATCTATGGATTTAAATTACAAAATTTCACATATACTAAGACCAACGAGTAGCAATTTGATAAAGGCAAGCAATAATCGACTATGTTAACTTTTATTCCATGTTCTCTGTTATCAAACTTACATGTTAACAGGTAATCAAATATTTTTGACAGGTAGCGTAGATGTATGATTGAATATATCATGATACTGTGTCGAATAGTATTTATGATTTTAGTAATCATTATTAATTAACTTATTTATCACCCTTGTAACAATAGAACCTGGTATTACGAAGGAGCAAGATGAAACCGATAGCACGAAGGGATGAATAATTTGAAAGAGCAATCTAACTCGTGATAAAACATTAATTTTAAAGTGTCAAAGTGTGAGGCGCGACTTGATTACAGCTGAACGTGCAAGGCTTTTCTCCCTGGCGAGGGAATTCTTTTATCTCAAAAGCGACCTGTTTGCGAACTCGTCATTAAGAGTTTTTTATTACTTTCCCTTAACCGCCGTTTAAGTTCGAACTTACGTCTCATTTGTGCGAGAGAAGTTACGAGGCAAAGAAGGTTTTCGCCTTCGGCGCAAAGGAAAGTGAAGTAAAAGGCACGCCTTTGAAAAATATTCCAATGTGGGAGTTTGATTACATCCAACACTTAGTCAGGTGCTTCCATTGAAAATTAACACGTCTGTGGGCAATGGTGAGCGATAATTTGTTTTAAATAAATATATTTCCAGAGCTGAACAGAAATAGAAATAAGTAAGTTACAATTTAATATAGAGAATATTGTTTTCGTTACGATAATGGAAAGGTACAGGATGTTTCGTTAGATTTAGTTGATCCAAAAGAAAATCATGGAAATAGTAAAGCGATTATTGATAATAGCTTATTAACTTATTAACTTATTAATAATGACTTATTAAGTGAAATTTGAAATTCGAGATCAGAACAATTTCTCTTATCCTCTTCGTGCTGTTTATTTATGCGCCGAGATTTGCTATATAAAATCCCCCCCACCTACAGTATAAAAAAAGGAAGACAAAAAAAACCTTCAAATCCATTTTTTATAAAAGCTATTGAACTCCCTTTCTAAAATAAATGCTGAATATTATTAAATCACAGTTACGGTAAAAATCAAAAAAAGATCCTTCTACTTACAAAAATACCACGCTTTTCTGTTCAAAGTAGAAGTGAAAAGGTCAGTTTGGGAAGAATGCTCTTGCACGCTACTGCGCCTCGGGAGAGTGGACGTCATAATCTCTTCGTATAAATTCCATTAAAGAAGATTCCCTGAAGTTCGACCTGGATGCTTTCGGGGCCGGAATTTTCCAACTGTTTATCACTGTTTGTTGCTAAACCAACGCAGATGAATCTGCAGGTTCCACGAGCCCCCTTGTATTTCACGACCCACAAAGCACTTCATCGAGTTTGGGGTGAGTTGATGCGAAGCCGTAGGGACCGTGGGTTAAAGCGCGACGAAGAGGGTGATATCATCCCGAAAATTACACTGACCACACAGCGAGGCTGGGGATGAAAAGTTTCGCGACGGTGAAACGATGTCACGTTATTATTACCTGTCAGCTCGGCGGGATTTTCCTGCCATCGAAGCCTGATTAAACAGGGATCGATAAACCGTCGCTCGAGCCGGTCTTTATTCAATATTCCCGCGTGATATTGTTTCGAGTTGCCGGGACTTCGCTAGGAGACGCGAAATTATTTGCACCACGAGGAAAACTCATTTTCTCCTGTCAATGCGTGCATTAATTTGAATAAAAAAATCCTGCGACCGACACATAGGATGGTGAAATGTCGCCATTTTCGATACCACTTGAAAAATAAACATTCCTGTAGAATATTTGAGGCTATTGGCGCAATAGTGGCGTAAACCCTAAACTTTTCTTTCGAGATTACGGCTATAATGAAATTATCAGCAAAGTGCTGAGTGCAAAAAAAGTTTTTGTGCTCAGGTCAGTATGGAATCAAAAGTCTGTATGGGAGATCATTTAGACTGAAATGTCAGTGTACTGGAAATTTTGATTTATTTTTAGGCTTTCGGTAATTCATATTTCGAAATCTAGAGACCGTTTTAAAAAACTATTTAAATCTATGTACTCGGGATAAATAAAAGATTTCAATGAGATCAAAATAAACAATATACAGGGGTGATATAAATACTAGAATAGTATACACAATAATTTTTAACCTAGGTAGAAGGTACGGAGAAGCGGGAAGCGGAGAAAAGTAATAAGACCATTGTAACCCGTATGGAAACAATAATACCTGCTCATTATTGTTTCACATTCCGAGAAACTTCTGTCCAGATCTGCAGCAAAGTGACTGTGTCACGGTAAAGTATTCCATACGTTCACGCAGGGGTGGATTTGAACATTTGATCATGAATTATTTTAATTTGAAAGGATCGAGGTAATTTTAAAATGAATTCAATATATTCTCACATATGAATTATTGCTGCCTACTTAGCCGGCGTGAATTGTGTGGAATGTTTCGAGTACTCCACACTTGATATTTTGCTGTGTGTGGAATTCCAAAATCGGGAATTTGGAAGGCATTTTACCATTTTTTATTTTTCCTTCGCATACTGCTGATTTTTAAGCTGTTAAAATTTGATCCTTTCATTTTTACTCTCCCCTCTTCGATTCCACACTTTTCAATTTTTCCTTCGCATACAGCTGATTTTCAAGCTGTTAAAATTTGATCCTTTAATTTTTACTGCCCCCTCTTCGATGCCACACTTTTCTATTTTTTCTTCGCATATAGCTGATTTTCAAGCTGTTAAAATTTGATCCTTTAATTTTTACTGCCCCCTCTTCGATTCCACACTTTCTATTTTTTCTTCGCATACAGCTGATTTTCAAGCTGTTAAAATTTGATCCTTTAATTTTGATTGCCCCCTCTTCGATTCCACACTTTTCTATTTTTTCTTCGCATACAGCTGATTTTCAAGCTGTTAAAATTTGATTCTTTCATTTTTACTGCCCCCTCTTCGATTCCACACTTTTCTATTTTTTCTTCGCATACAGCTGATTTTCAAGCTGTTAAAATTTGATCCTTTCCTTTTTACTCTCCCCTCTTCGATTCCACACTTGAGAAAAACTTACTCCGCCGTCACTGCTACTTACCCCATATACAAATCCGCCCCCGCGTTCACTACAGAAAGGCCACGAAGCGAAGGGATCAACACGTTCGAATCATATAAAATAAACGTTCTCCTCGTTCGATACGCGTGTAGTCCATACTTACACTTTTATCGAAGATGTTCCTACCACCCAGATCCTGACAGACAGTGGCACATTTATATGCCAACCTCGTTCCGAGGCAATGACAACCTATACAGAGAGACTGCCAGGCCCCAACAACACTTGTATTTTCCGCTTTCGTGGAAGTCGTCATAAAATTCTCTCCTATTGAGGAGAAGCGATGGCGCACGAGCCCACGGAGCAGCATTGTGCGCGTGTCAAGCTCGATTAAAATGGATCGCGCGTGCGGGTTTCGCCATTTAAGATGCTGTTTTCCACGCACAGCTTCCAGCACGTGACCAAAATACCACTCCCTCCCGAAACGATCCGCGCATTTCTTCACTGGATAAAGTAATTTCTCGCGATAACGTCGGCTGGGATAATGAAACCCAGTTTCGCCGATTTATTTCGTTCTTTACCGCTGCATGGATCTATTTCACGAGACAGTGATTTTCGTGTACCTACGTAGAATTATAAAGATAAATGTGAAACGTATTCTCTCAAGTTCGAATAAGGGATTACACCATTTTAATTTTTACCTGACTCACGTGTAAATAAAGGTCCATTTTCTTACGCACGAAACTGAGCTTTTTGCTTCAAAGCGTAGCTTTTTTTTATTTTTCAAACACTCGAGAAAATTGAACGTTGGATAAGCACCTTAATTTTATTTAATATTCTATTGTTAAAATTCTGTTTCGACTCACGACTGTCATGTTTTTTTTTTTTTTTTTAAAGAAAACTTGAAAATAATTGTATATATTATTCAAAGATATCTCTATCATTATTGAAAAATTTTAATCGAAAAAAGAAGGTATTTGTCACTTAGAAATAAATTCCCAAAATGCAGTATTTCTTAACCTGGCCAAGGTGGACGATCCTCTTAACTTTAACACGTTTGCTACGAGATTGCTCTGCGCTCTGCGTTTGTTTAAAATGATTTAGGTTAGGTTAATTAAACTAAACAAAGCAACTATCAACTTTTGGTTGCTTATTAATATAGCTTTATTCTTATTAACTTTACAAAAATATGCACGTGTCGCAATACCGCTATGATACATAATACTGAACGTAAAAACGCGTATCGCGTAGATGGCGGTTTAACGCCGGAAGTGGAGAAGGAAGAAGAGTCTTCATTGGTTGTACAATATAATCCAACAATTTAAATGCGCATTGTCGAAAATAATAATATTTTATGGTGCAGTGAGCCTGTTCACGTCTGTATCATTTCTATAGAAAGTAATACAGTTGAGAAGTTAACGAGCAAGTTAAATCCCCAATTATGGATTTGTACGATCTTCCAGCACGTACGCTCCGCACGGTAATAAGAGTCGATTTCCAAGGGGCCACCAGGCACGCGAGTCTTTCCTTCAACTTAAATAACACGGTAAACCATCAACCGACCGATCCGCGAGATCCTTGGAAATGGGGAAATAATTGCCCTATATGCGGCTCACGTGCACACAAAATGGCCTCGCGCCTCTTCGGGAATAATCTTCAGGGAATAATCTTTGGGAAATTAAAAGTTCAGACACGCGTGCAGTGTGTCGGGCAGGAAGCTCTTGGAAACTTTCGCGTGCAAGAATTAATCCCCTTCTCGCTGTTTCGTGCAACCGAAAATCGCTTTTAGCTCCCTATGGGGATAACGAACAAACTAAGTAGCCTTTCCCTCCTAACCGAAACTGGAACGTTGTACCATTTTCCTCGAATCATAGACAAAATTTATTTCACCAGGAAGTTCCACATTTAAGGATGAATTGCCTCATTTTGATTGGATTAAAACAGTGTTTCCCAAAATTTTTGAATCGCAATCCCCTTTTATAATATTCAAATAACCTGCGATCCTCCATTCCCTCGTGTAATGTAAGGTAAATATTTCCTTCCTTTCATTTATGAAAAATTAGTGTTACATAATTAATCGAATATAGGAATGTAACGATATTAAAATAAATAAGTGCTAAAAATCGTCACCTAAAAATAACCGGTTCCACCCCCAGAAAACCCTTCGCCATCCACAGGTTGACAATCACTGGATTAAAGAATTCGAATTAAACAGATGTCCGCAGACCTTTTCTACAGCCCTCGAAAATACTACTGCATTCACCTAATCACTTTGTCGCCAGGCATTGTCTAAATTCCGTGGCTGTGAAACCTTTTACTCACGCGGAAGTGATGTTTATGTGGAAGGTCTGAAAACTGCCCTCAAACTTGGAGACGGGAACGTATTCGGTTAAATTTCTCAGGAACTAATGGAGATAGAAAAAAAGTCACTAAAATTCTGTTCATCGATTCCACATAAGATACTTGCATCTACAAAATGTAAGCTGACTGTGGCCGATGCCAGAAAATGACTCGGATTGGTTGTTTCCGACAGAAACGAAGATAGCTCTGTGAGAATGAACAAATCCAAGTAATTTTCTGGCACCAGCACAGGGTGAGTGCGTGATACCGAATTCGCTATTAATATTCCACGTTTGGTGGAAAGACCTCGCGGATCCATTCTAAGATATCTCTGGCAGGAAATATCGCACGGTAGCCGCGGGGCATATTCGTTAATTCGCTGACGCGGTGAAGTGTACAGTTAAAAGGGACTTCAGAGGCAGGTTACGCGTCGTTAAACGCGAGGTAATTGTAACGATGGAAGGAAGAAGTGCAGCGTAAGTCCTTTAAAATAATGACTAGCTGGAACGACCGTCATATCATCTCTAAGCCCTCTGCTGCCCGTTTTCTGGTGAACCGAGTCTGGCCTCCAACAACGATCCCATTTGGCGGGCTGAATGGTCGGTGCAATCTTATCTCGGGTCAATTAAACGCGAAAATTTAATTACACGCCGTATTAAAAAATTATACACCACGGTTCACCTGGCTTCACGAGCTTAAATTACTCCGGTGTCGCTCGTTGCCTGGAAAAACTGTTGAGACAGAAGCTCCGAGATCCAATGGGGGAGATGTGACGGAGTAATCAGAGGGTAGCAGAGGAAGCAAAGAACAGCGATATTGGGAAACCAAGAATTTCGATACGCCAACTAGTGACAGAAAATTAAACTACTGTGAGTAGGCCGAAATCCGTCGAACTCCATACGATTATCAGTATTTATATAGACATTTTGTGAAAAACGAGTGTTTTTAAATTGTTTTAAACACTAAACTCTTACTTCTTCGATTAATAAATACTTATTCTGAATGTTTGGTGGGATCCGGGCCTACTTGCAATAGTTCGCTAACTTACCACGGCAGCGCTGAAATCTAAGCCACGCCTCCACTTGGTTTCCCAATACAGTAGTGGTGAAAAGAAACTTTAAACGTCATTCTTTAAAAAAAAAAAGAAAACTAGATTTCATTTTATAAATAAATTTTAATAATCACCTAATGAATTTTATTGAATTTGCTTAAAAAATATTTCTATCCGCTTAACTCGGCTCCCCCGAAGATTAAATCCTGAGCGCGCTACTGATCGCCGTAAAGTTCTTCGAAGCAAGTTCAAGCATCGATACCCCATGGGCATTTCAATTAAATTTCATAGCAGCCAGTGATGGACAAGCCCCGGGTGCCAATGAGGAAAAGCAAAATTGCGCTCGGCACCGCATGAAAATGCATATCTCACGCAAAACTTAATTACCGTAGGGCGCGTGTTCGCGGTGTAAACCTTAAGGCATGCAAATTTATTCGCGCAGATATGAAACGAGAGCCGCAGAGATAGGCGTTGCAACTGGGAAAACGGTTAACCGACTGTTAAATAAAGCTTTACTTGCCACTGTACCGAAAACACGGGTGCACGATCTCGATCTATCATCGGATTTGAACCTAAGAATTCGGTCTCATATCGTATTCATCGCTTATAGAAACGTGGCGTTGAATGGTCTGTACTCAACTCGCCAGGATGCAGTTGCGAAGGTTGGCCAGAATCTACGAATTGATGGGACTGGGATTTATGGGAAAATTTATTACTGATTCGCGTCAAGGAGCCACGGTGTATGGATATGTGGCTCTGACACTGTGCCTCTTCAGTTTCACTTTTACTTTCCCTTCATATCCAAAGGAAAAGCATTTACGTTGATGCGATCGTAACGTAATACTGGATTTAAGAAAATTATAACGTTTGAAATTGCTACCTGGGGAGGCTACTGTTGGCTAGACTATAATCTTGCTAAGTACGTAATATAGGTTATCGCTAAGTCTTTCCCTCATCTAGAAAATTACTAAGTAGGCTGCTTTGAAATGTGAAAAAACGATTGCAATGGAATTACTTGAATTGATATTAGGTATCACCTTGTGCGCTTCTACTAAAACGCTTGCCCTATCATCGTTCAAATTATTCTGGCGTAATGTTAATCAGTGGTCTTACTGCTGGTGATTGAAGAGTGTGTAATTATACAGGAAATCTGTTTCCTTTTTTTGAAAATTCAAGTTCCACAGATTGTAAAGAATTACCTTTCAGAAATATTTAATTATTGGTTTATCGAAAGATGTACGGTGAATGAATTTTTTTAAATGGTGCAAGAAAAAGTGGAGCTATTCGAGGAAGCATTATCATTTTCACATTTACAAGATGACAGAGTATGCTTATGAATACTGGAAGCAGGAAATGTAATAAATCTCTTACTGGCACTGGGCGATAATTTACACAGCTATTTTCATTAATTTTATTCTTTCACCAGAATTCCATTATCACCTTACAATTATAACACAAGATATATATTCACGATAATTAAATAAAAATATTAAGAAGTAACGATGATAACCAAAAAATGGGGAATGGTTTTGGAACTGATTTTAAAGAAATTTATGAACTTTATTAAAAACGTAACACGATTTTCTCATGATATGGATATAAAAGAACAAATTTTTTTTAGGTTTTTTGAATACAAAATACCGACACAGCAGCTGCACGGTCGATACGTATTTTCCATTTGAGTAATTCCCCGGTGGAATTTTTCATTTTAATAACATTCAATATTGTTCATTTTCTGTAAAATCACCTCAAAGTTATCCTACCATTTTTGGCCTATCATTGTGGTGTTACCCCTTAAATTTCACACATTCATACAATAAAATATAAAGAAAACTCGTTGCCACGATTTTAATTTTAACAGTTAGAGGATACTTGCAGTCTTCCTTGTGTTGCGATGAATTACACCACACAGCTCTGGAAGGCAGGCAAAATGCATACGCGGCTGCACCTGCACAAATCAAACCCTTTCACGACAAAGTAAACAGTCTGGCGAACATGTTGTTAAAACGTGGAGACTGTCCTCGATAACAAGCACCTCCGCGAGCGCAGTCTACCTTCCACTGTCTCTGGGGATAAGGTTAACGAGAGTATCGTGAACACCGTCTCCGTAGGATCCCCGTAACTCTCATTCGTAACGACGGCTTACTGACGCGTGAATTTCTCTGTACTTTCCTCTATGACACGAGCGAAGTCGATTTCCTAGTAGCGTAGGTAGACCGATGCGCTGGCAACAGTTCAAACTTCCACGCCACTCGACTGCGATACTGCTATGACCTGACCAGTGACGTGGAAGTCACTGTGCTTCACTGTGGTTTCTGGGAAATTTCAGGACCAATCTCTTGATATCTAAAATGAGGAAGTAGGGTGTATGTACCAGTAAATGAACACGTATCAGTGAATGAACATTTTTTATTAAAACGAGTAAAATAAGTTATTAACCCTTCGTGGTCACACGGGGTGTATTGTACCCCAAGAGCAATTTTTGATTTGAAATTCCGCACCTTTACATCTTCCAAAGGGGATTTATCGCAACAAAAAAAATAAAAAACTTTTTAAAAAATCTGTATTTTACCACGACGATGGAAAATCGCTCGTTTTCAACTACAAATTTTAGCATATCAAAATTTACATTTCTAGAAAAAGACTATTAGACCATGGCTGTATAAGTATTACGAACGTAGAATTATCACTGAAAAGTTAAAAGATTCAAAAATACGAAAATGGTAACTCAAAAAATGACGCTGGGGTACAGTGAACCCCGTGTGACCAACTTGTGATTATAAGAAGGTGTGACCACGAAGGGTTAAAGTAAGCAACTAATTAATTAGAGACTTCTTTTCATTTCTTGCTTCATATCCAAACAATTTTTGCAGCATGTGGAATCATTCACGCTGAAGACATAATTTTATAATAGTGTTCATTCATTAGCCTTAACCGTTCATTTACTGGTGCGTTTACCTTACATAACGTCGTTTCACAAATCCTTGTCCTTACCTATAATAAATAAAACTGAAACGTTGTCTGTTTGTTTTTCCTTCTCTCACGCCTAAACGGCTGAACGAATTTCATTGAAATTTTGAATATTAATTACATACGTCCTACAATAGATTATAGACTATTTATTTTTGCTTTTTTATTTTTCAAACATCAGAAATAATTCCCGAGTGAAACCGGGTAAAGGGTCAGCTAGTATTACAGTCGGTGTAGAAAGTATTCGTACACCCTTTAAAATCGCATAACTTTTTTTCAAATTAATCCAAACAACTTGAGTTTTTTTTAGAAGCTAGAAGGATTATTTTGCTAAGTGACGTGTTTCGTAGTTTTGAAAAAAAATGCAATTTGTCGGAATAGCAAAGAAAATAGTAAAGGCTGTTTTCTCAACTTTTTTTTGTGAGCCTCTAATGAAAATTCAAAAAACCCGTTTATAGATTTCAGTAAGTTATACATGTGCCTAAAATTTCATCAAAATCGGTTAACGTTGTTCTAAGTTATGAATGCTTAAAGATCGCAGAATAAGGTGGAAAATCGCGGAAATTCCCGAAATCAGCGATTCCACACTAAATGCACGTTTCCTTTATTAAGAAACAATGACCGGGGATTAAGTTATAAGGAAAAGTTACTCAGGGTCATGTCTTTGACAACATATATCAAGGTCATTTGAGTTGAAGCCCCCTTTTCTTCATAATCATCGGGAATTCTTTTAAAATCTACTTTTGTGGTGAAAGTTATCCAAGTGGTCAAAGTTACCCCATTTGACTGTGCCTCCATGGGGAGCAGCTAATGAAAAATCACGTTCCGCACGAGCTCCCGCTTCGATTGCCAATTAATCGCGTTTATCTGGCCAGGATACCAAGAAAGATACGTCAGTAGTGCCGATCGAAAAAAACCGGGTCCCTTAAAATTCCGTGAGCGAGGGCTGTGTCTATAAATCGCGCCAGCCTTCCTGCGCCGCCAGTTCTCTTAAATTCGGGTGCGCCGTTGGGTGAAACAGGCCGCCACACGCCATTGACACTATTGACAGGAGCTACAGGTAGCTTTGGCGGATGGTTGAGGGAGAGATATCGCCACTAGATCTTCATCTGGTAATTCCGTTGCCATAAATAAACATCTCGTCAATAAAGGTACAGTTATATACCTAGACCTCTACCAACGTAGCAAGCGTCCACTTTGGGAAACACCAGCAAACGGCCTTGTAATCCGACAGTAAACTCTGCGAGGGAATGTTCGTGCAATAAATTTAAACGTCCCGAGGATTTATAGGGGTTATTTAGTTTTGAGGGAATTCGAGGGATTAAGTGATCGGGGCTCGTTGGCGTAGCCACTGTTGACGAACATTTTTAAATCGGTAGCACGTCTATTATGCATTTTTAAACGTTCTGTATATTGATGATAATAATGCTTTATTATCCCGCGTGAAACGTAGGTATTATAAGGTATAATTGACCAGCGCGATATGAATAAGCAAAGAATAAAAAAGGACAAATTTTAATAAGAGGGGTAGATTCATGTGTTATTCAATCTAACTTTGAATCCACTTTATTTAATATCAATTATAGTAGGGAGAGGGAAGTGATGTTACTTGAAAATAGAATTATTGTATCACCAATTGTTACATCGTTGTGGCACTTTTCAATTCATTGAAGTATTAGTTTAGAGTTGTAAATACATATATCCTCGGCTTGGACGAATCGCGATTCTCGGATTGGACAGGACTCGAAGTAAACATTGGATTAAAAATAATACCATTGTGGTACGGGAATTTCAGGCGCTGTGTGCAGAGAGAGATAGGAGGAGAGTGTGGGAGTGGGAAAAAGAGAGAGGAAGACGTACGTGAGGTGTGGCTAATTAGACGGATAAGTAGTCTGTATGAACGTGATAGCTCATAAATATAATTGTGCAATAAAATTTAGAAAAGTGCACAGAGTATTGAGAGTTTAAATTACTACAATATCATCATCATAACTTTTACGTTACTACTACTACTAATAGTAATAATACTAATAATATTAATAATAAGAATAATAATAAGAATAATAATAATTTGATCGAATTTGACGACATAAGGGCGAAAGAGGGAGGTTTACCAAAAAACTTTTAAAATTTTTTTTATATTTAGTTCCACACAGTAATAATAGTACATCAAAGAACACTTGACCCAGCACTTAGATCCTCAAATTTGAGTTGCTCCGAAGCCCGCGCAACCTCATATTTAAAAAATATTCCCGTTATTAGAAACGTAGGTAATGCATCATTCTGACCCAGCTACCAGCTGAACCGCGCATTTGCCAAGGCGTTTCTTTCCACATCCGTTAACCTTCCATAGAAATGTAACATTTCAGAGGGCACTGGAGTCTTTCATTCCAGCTACTACACCTGAGCACCCTTCAACGAGTTAATGCGCCTCGGACGGGAATATTCAACCCTTTCAAGCCCACTGTTTCGGTCTACTATTCGACTCCGAGTCGATAATGAATTACTGTCGTCGAAAACCTAAAAAGCTTCTTGTCCAACGACCCGGGGATCCTCGAAACACTTCGTTGTGCATACATACATACCACCAAGTATCAAACGGTCAATGAGAAAACAATTGTGCAATGACCCCGCAGAAACATTCACCGTATGTAGGGTAAACAAACCAGTAAATGACCGAATTGTTGAATAAGAAGCCCAGTAAATGACCGCATACTTTTATTAAGAATTTTACTTATTAATATTTGTTTAATACGCAAAACTAAAAATATGGAATATTAAAAGTGCAACTACACTCGATTTATAAACAAATAGTAATTTTTAAATTTATAATTCACATTTCTTTGCCTAATGGTCATTCACTGGTATGCGGTCAATTACTGGTTGATTTACCCTAAGTAGCAGTAAGAGCTGGTTCAATTTTTGCATATACCTATAGGTATACCGATACACAACATGTATAATAAAATAATAATGCGTCGAGGGGCGGATTAAGACCTTTAGAGGCCCTAAGTACTTAAAAGATTTTCACGCCCCTTTATACAGGGGGATCATTATTCAACGCAATGTAATATTTCTTAATTAAGCATTTCCGGTAATTTGACTAAAAAGTATTTCTGACAAAAGTCAGATTTTAAAAGTCAGAAAATTTCTATGCCCTAAGCACGTGCATAGTATTAGAACGTTTTCCGAATCTCGACATACTGCCACTCGTGATACACAGGATGGCATCAATTTCAAGCTTATTATATCATAACCTACCCAACGAACTATAGTCAATTTTTACATTTTCATTTTTTTCTCCCACTCTTTTCTCCCTCAAATTCTCAGTTTTTTCAGACCCATATCCTTATACTTTTAATACTATAGGGTGGGGTAGCGCAACCACTCTATACTTAGAGTTCCAGCAGCCAGAACGCCGCCCAGTGATGCTTAACTTCAGTAATCTAACGAGAACCGGTGTTTCCATCAGGACCACCACCGCTGGTTACTGGAATAGTAATGTTTAATCTTGCAAAAGGAGAGTTATTTTCTTGTAATTGATCGAGAAATCCGTATTACGATAAAGACAGCTGAAGATGTGTTAAGGATCTCCTAGCTGCGACAGGTCTGGGACAGGTCGCTGCTAGGAGATGCCGCCTTCACGAGTACGTCAAATATTTAACTTCTTCGGTGACAACCGCGCGCAGATCGCCAACCGCCATTAATGATGCACAATATTAAGCGACGTGGTTCACGTTTCAATTAGATCCCGATGAAACGTTCCATACCCACTGGCATTCGGTATAAAGGTCGCTCATTCTTGAACAGGTATCGATCTCGCGCGTTAAGAGCTTTTGATTAAAATAAATGTGACATTTGAAGTTGGAACTTGTTTTACCTCTTTCCCGGTTACGTGTTCTTTTCCCGCATCCAATTCCAGGGGACGATAAATGAAACCGCTGGAAGAGTTCGCTTTATAGGGGAGGGTGGAATAATTTACAAACTCGATCGATCTTCAAACTGGGTATTTCAAAAAACGTGGACAAATATCGAAAGATTTTACTACACATTTCCAATTTATTTCTGCGCAAAGGACACTCCATGCCCAGTTCTACCACCCGGCTTTATGGACCGAAAGGTTAACCCTTTAACGCCCAGAGCCGTTATTTCAAAATTGTGAGATAATATATATATATTAGTCTATATATACATATAATGGTTCTTTAGGATAACTAGATCAAAATTGAATATTGATTATTTCAATTTTTCTCCATTCCGTGCCGAAAGTTAAATATAAACAGACGATAGAATTTTACGCACATTCAAAATGAGTGTTGCACCGGTGCAACACTGGGAGTTACAGGGTTAAATAGTTAGTCCTTCTTATTTATACCAAAAAGATAGCGTATCACGTCAGAATTGTAAGTACAACAATTTCATTAGCGACGGTGGGTCGCTCGGTGTACGTTGCACGCGTGACCGCGCCGCGTCGCTAACTAATTAACGTTGAACCTAACTGATCATTCGACGCGCAACGCGGCACAATTATTCACGTTGGACGGCACAATGCTAATCACTTTATTCCCATTGCCATTGCATTTGACAGTCGCGTCAATCAAACGGGGGCACACTCTGAAGCTATAGCGTGACCAACCTGACACGAACAGTCATCCAGCGCTGTTGTCTAAAGTGCAGTGTCGCTTGAAAAATGGGGCACACTGCTCCCACGAGCCATCGGAAATGATTCCAGTATCCTTCACATCCGTCGCAATACACCTGGAATCTGTTTACCTAACAACACTGGAAGCTAAAATAAACTTCTTCCATTCCTTTCAAAGTAATCAAAGCAAAGACTAGCATTTTAAATGAAGTATTGTTTAATTAGCGACATCGTTGAGAGAAATAATTTTGTTGAAAAAATAAATATATTACGATGAACTGTAACCAAGCTTTCCTTAAATTGAAAAGGGTAAATTATTTTCTGTTTCATTTTCAATGTAATAAGTTTAAAAAATTGTAGAAAATCCAAGCAGAGATGTCTATTGTATAATCGAATTGGAAATATCTCGGTTTTAATAGGCACTTTAAATTTAACAAGCGTTATTAACCCCCGTTAGTACTCTATTCATTTATCACTCGGGATCCGCTTCCGAATTTGTATTCGCTGCGAGAAATGCCTGGTAATCGGGAAATATTCTCGTTATTAAAACGATGATGCATCATTTTTGGAGGCAGCAAGCGGAAATCTGCATATTCGATAACTCCCTCTTCCGCAAACATTAACGTGTTATGGAGATGTAATATTGCAGGGGTCAACGGCGGTTTTCCGCTCCAACCGCCGAATTTACCCACGCTCCGATGAACCAAAACGAATTAAAAACTGCGGCTATAAAAGAAATCATCTGCCGTAACTACGAAAAGGGGGCCGTTTAATTCCTGTTACACCCGCGAGGTGTAACGTTCTTCAAAATCTCACACGTTCATATAAGCCAGAGGGGTGGATCCACGCAATTGCCCCTCTGATTTATTTAAACACACATTTGGATAATAGCAATCATACTTATACTCCATTAGAAACGAAACCTTATTCTTGATTAACATTTTCCAATTCTCCCAACTTCAAAAGTTCTTAGTCTAATAAAATTTCAAATTCCCCTTTGAAATGTGTATATTTTCTTTATATTGTAAAATATTTCCGTTTATGATAAAATATATAAAAAAAGCAAATCGTTCCATTTAATTTTCAATTTTATACGATTAACCCGACGACGGGAATAAATAATAAAATTCAGAGATATCCGCGACCACAAGCATGCCCAAGGCCATTCGAAATCTCGCTGCGACCCACTTGCGGAGGGGTGAGAAATTGATAAAAAAAATCGATCGCTGGAGAACCAAATAAATCAAACAGAAGTTTCTCGACTGAGAAGCACCCCCTAGTACAACCCTTCGGATCGAACACGTTAATTGCATTAAAATTGCTTCGCTTCCGCTAAATATCGAAGTTGAAAGTCCCATCTCTCCCGAGACGAGTTACTTGAGAGGAGGGGGAAGGGGGCACCAGCCTGTTTCTCATTTCACGGATGCAAATTTCTCTGCCCCGGCCGTTCCATCCACCCCGTGAAAAGGGCGCGACCGTAATACGCGTGTTTGGGGCGACGGGGCTCGAATCGATTAAGGAGAAAATTAGATATCCACGGCAGCGTTATCCCCGCGCAGCGGTGCGTTCGCCGATATTGAAAGGCGCATCGGTAAATCGAATCGATTCGGCCATTGGTATCGTCCGATAGCCCGCGTCCCTGTTAGCTCGCCTGCTCGATCGTTAAATTCCGTGTTTATCAGCCCTTTGTGCGTCGGTATCTTTCACCCGATTGTTGCATTAAATAGCAATTCATTCCGCGCCGGCAAATTGGGATCCAAAAACCGCCGGGCGCCGGGCTCCGCTCTTCGGAGAGTAATTAACGGGGCTGACGAGCCCGCGCTTGTTCATTTGTCCTCTAAAATATGTCGCTCGGGGACGCGGCGCAAAGTACATCGCCCCCGCGCTGAATTACATACGTTTTTAGACGGTGCACGCGATCGACGAACTCCGACGAACTCCGGGGAATAGGAATGGGTTGAGGAGAAAGGGAAACGTTATCGTGTCGCATTCAGATATCTGAGGATTCTAAAAATTCTGGAGCCTTGGGAATAGAAGACTTCCGGTCCGTATGTGAGTTGGGCTACCCCCGTTTTTTTTTTGCGTGGGGTTTATTTAATTTGAATGAAATTCAATGCGAGTCGTATACGCGGGAAGCTTTAAAGTTTAACGGCATTGGGCTTTTAAAGGACGTGGTACAGCTGACTTTAATTAAGATTAGCTTGATTACGTTATGAAATCTGAGGGTGCTTGAATACGCTATCGAAATAGTGGCACTCAATTCTGAAGTATGTATTATCGTGTTTTGCTTTAGCTTTAGTTGTTTGGAGAGTGCTCCTAAGTAGTTGCCTTGATGTACCTAATGGTGATTATGGGAATTTAGGGAGACTGTGAGTGTAATTATGATCGATTAAATTGTATCAACGTTACTCTATGTCGATTGGGTTTATCATTTCGTGCATTCTGTACTGCTATCGATTCTTCACTGAAGAGCAACTCTGCTGATAAAGTATAAATTATAAAATTTACAAATCTTTGTAAATGTAATCGTACTCTTTATGTCTTTCAACGTTAGCTTTCTTTACAGTTTACACGTTCACGTGCAGTCGTTGAAATTAACTTTAAAGCTTATATAGCCCTCGTTGATTTTGTAGAATCGTTGAATTTCGAAAAAAACTGTGTAATTATTTATTATTACTCAGTAATAACATTCAAGAACTTATCTAAACAGTTATGTGCACTTTAGTTGGAAATTTGATTTCATCTAGTGGATTAAATAACTGGGCAGGGATTGAGAATTTATGGAAGGAACAGGAGAATTGTGCTGTCCACTTATTATAGGACAGACCAGAACACACTTGGCAACGGTACGTTCCAAGCCCTGACAGAATTAAATCGGTGACTATTTTATGGATACAAAATCAGATTGACTTGAAATGTTACAGGTATTTTCAATGAACCGATACAAACATATAACTTTCTCGACGAAAAGGTCACCTAAATGAGAAGTTGGGTGAAGCTTTATTTATATTTGCCCTTTCTTCGAAAAGTTCGTGTAACCCGGATTATATTCATTGATCGACTTACAACCACACAAAATTGTTCGTTGTTGCATTTGCTCCACAAATAAAAACGATTCTTACTGTCATCAGGTATATTTACCTGTGAAATCCAATTATTTATTCATTATCCTTGGAATAAATACAGGTAGCTCTAATTATTTTTATTCGATAAATGCGGCACAGATTCCTCTTACATTTAATTCGTTATTCGAAGTTTTTATCCAAACAAGAATGTCGAATATTTAAGAAATTCAGTGCCTCGTGCCCACCCTGGGGATACGTCTTGCCAAGTTAGTAACCTTAATAGGTAATTGGATTTCGCGAGCCAGCTTCACCCTGAATTTCCTTTGTAATCTATCAGTACGACTCTAAACTTCCTTATCTGTTTGATTAACGAAAAAAGGAGACTATGCAAAGGATAACGCTAAATCGCTAATCTTATTTACAAAATCGAAGCTAAAGACCTCCTTGAAGTTTTAACATTAAATATCTCGTAAACCATTAATTATCTTCCCCATTAAGGATGCATCATTATCTTCGGTATTCAGAGTCCAATCAGTGAACAAAAACCTGTTACAAAGCGAGAGGCAGACCTTCTTGTGAGGCCCATTTCAGAAGGAACACTTTGTCACCAGAAACTGGTGTCCACGACACGTTCATTCAGCAAAGACAATGATATACGCGAAGAGAAGGTGGAAACACATTGCTGGTGGAACAGACAATAGCGAACTCGTAAAAGCAATAGCGGTCGAAATAGCACTTTGTGCATTAGACGTCAACAGAGCGGGGAGCATTACTTTAGTGTAATTTTTGGAATCAATTTTATTCTGGCCCCTTGCCTTCTACAGTCATTAAAATGTTAATAGGTACGTGATCTCTACGAATTTTAATGGAATTCCTTAAAAGCACGCTTTTACGATCATATACTATGGGGAAAGGCAAAAAGATCGATTTCTTTAAAGGTCTTTGTTATGTTGCTCCATTAACCCTGGGATAGCGGATACCTTGACAATAGAATGCACGCAGGAGCCATTTGGAGCTTTACGATAAATCTGATATATATTATAATGTAAAGTCGTCCTTTTCTTAGTGAATTAGTAGTACATCTAATGATCGAAAAAACCAAACAACTTGAAACTTATTTGTTAAAAATTAATTGTACTTGATGAATGTTCAGATATACCAATTTCTTTCAAAATATTTCAAAGGGATAGATATGGATGGAGAATTCATAAAAACAAAAATAGTTGCAAGACACAAACACTAAAAACTAAAGGATACAAAATATATAGGGGAGACCGGGGCCACAAGTTCCGAGGGGTAAGATGTTCCGACAGTTCTATCTTCGAAATAAAAAGAGCGTTGTACTTTAAATTATTTTTTCCGTGTAAGTTGAACACGCCACTCTGTGGAAAAAATAATTTCAAGTACAACGCTCTTTTTGATTTTGAAGATAGAACGATCGGAACAACTTACCTCCGGAACTTTTAGCTCCGGTCTCCCCTACTTAAAAACAAAATTTTTAAGTGAACCGATTTTATTTAACTTGATCAATAATCTGGAACATTATGTGAGTAATTTTATTCCTTATATAACAACCGAAGAAACTGAAGATGGCGATACAAACACAGAAGCAGCGCAGCAGTTTCCACAATAAATTATTCATTTTGCATTTACATGAACGAGCCTCTGTATATCTCCAAAGACATCTACTAACAGCCCACTTGTTTGAACCCCAAGTAGTCCGCCATACTGCCCTCTTTAGTCAAAATGTCCTATCTAGCATTTTGAAAGAACCGAGAAAACTGAAGTTTTATCATTTCCTTTGCACCATACTTATTTTCCTTCTTTCAAATTAAAACATGTTCTCATTATTTCGTAATAGCCTAATATCATTTTTTGTAATAGTTGTACCGGCAGGGAATGTATTATTAACGTACCAATTAATTAATTGTTTCAGATAAGATATTTTAACCATTTTGAGAAAAGTTAGATTAAATACATTAGACTGTTTGCAAATCTTCATGAAGCACGTAGACGTTTCTAACTATACTTAAAAGGTAAAAGACGCGTGGAACTTCAAATCTTTCAACATATCTCAAAAAATGAAAAAATGCTAGATAGGACAGTTTAACTAAGGAGGGCAGTATAGCAATTCCATCAATACTAAGGTCGGGGCCAGATATATTGGCCGGTGAGTTCGTTTTCGCAGCTAACGCACACCTATTCTGATGTATGTATTTCTACGCTAAGAGCTCGGTTTGGCCTACACGTCAAGAGCTTGGCGCTATCCCCACCACTTCTTGCTCACTCTTTTTCTGGCAAGGCGAGAGCGAGTCAGAAAACGTTGAGAATAGAAGAATACTCCTCACGAAACTCACCGGCCAATATATCTGGCCCCGACCTTAATCACCATCCACAAAAGTGTATCATGTGAAATCTAAAAAATCCCAACATACATTTTCCACTAAGCTAACACCCAAATCTTCCCCTCCATCACCACCGAGCCAAGGAAATCTGCATGAAAAAACAGCGTTTCCGGAGAATCCAATAAACTCTTCGTTCATACATACGCTCGACGATTCCTCCTTGTCACCAGCGACTTCACAGGAGAATTCGCGGTGCCCGTTCCACACCCTATCTATGCCGAGAGAGCGAACGACGGAAAGAAGAGCGCGATCGTGGAACGTGTGTATATACACAGCATATTGGATGCACGATCCCAGAGCGTCTAACAGGTAGTCCAGCACCACCACACCCAAATGACGGGGCGTAGAACGTAAAAGGGAAGCTGTATCGATTGGAGGCTTTGCTGGGTAACCACCGCCAGCTTCCGTCGGCCCTGCACCCTCCTCTTCCGTGACTGCCGGGAGAAGCTGGCGAATTTTACACTACGCGTTCCATCGACCCTTACCCCGCACCCCGTTCCTCACCGCCAAACGCCCCATGTGCTACAACTGCTATGAATAGAAGCAGTCGAGTGATCTAACAGATTTCGTGATCCCTGTAATTAAGTTAATCGAACCGCGCTCGCGTACTTGCCGCGGAGGAGCCAACAGCCCGCCACTGGTCACGTCACGCTTCCAAGGAGTTTCGTCCTCCACATTCTCGATGAACCCGAGCACCGTCGACACCGGTTCTGCCCGATGTTTCTCTTCGGGAAATCGAGGTTGCCCCTAAATCGATTCTATCGGTGCCACGATGGAAAGGTAAACGAAGAACTTCGGGGATGGAGGTCTTTGATTTTTGATGGCGTGAAAATGGTTCCCTTGGTAGTTCTGCTGAGTGCATTCAGTTACCGATGCATTTGGTTTTTGTGGAATTGCTTTGGAGTGAAGGAAAGAGAGATTGGTGTAGGGTGGTTTGGATTGTTTTAAGGTCTTTGTTTGCTTTGGGTTTTTTGGGGGAATGAACGTACTTGGGTTGCTTGGAAACTTTGTGGCAGAAGTCGAGGAATATTCAAAGGGAATGTTTTTCTGCAGAATTTGCACTTTATTTAATTGTGTGTCCACTGTTTGCCAGAAGTTCGTAGTAAACAAGCCTCTTCGAATCCAAGAGAATATAGAGCAGAACCTTCTTCAGTCGCAATCCCTCGTCTGTCGAAAATGCCACGGACTTTCCGAACAACCCGTTGTGCGGTGAAGATTAATTTGGAGATTCTTCTGATTGGGTGATTAATAATTGCTTTTCAACTGAGGGCAAGGATAGTAATTTTCTTCAGAGAATGGACATAGGAAATGTACCTTTCGTTATAATATTTTCAGCTTCGTCTTCGATTTAATAGAATTTCCTATTATTTACAAGGAGTTTAAAAAAATTACTATACTTTTGTAATGAATGAAGCATAGACTGTTGTAATCAATTTAATGCAGAATCTTTCTTTCTTTTAAGTTAAAGTAAGCTCCACTTTTAAGTTTAAGTAAAGATTCTTTAGGTTCCATGGTGGATTCTATTAATAATAACAAATTTAGTAACGGTAGCTCTTTGATTAACGTAATAATAATTTAAAAAATGTAACGATACAGTTCCGTATTCTTCTGAAATAGGGGACATTTCTGTATTTCTCCACTGCAAAGAGAAGGTATTTGGTAATAGCAAAGATATCCAGCTTGAATCGAGGGACGTTTGCCTGTTCACAAAAGAGGAGACATTCCTTGTTAAAAATGAACAAGGTCGAATGCAAATTGTAAGGAATTCTCACCATACCTTACTTTGCATAGCGTCAGGTTACACAGTCTCCCCAGGAATACGATATCAGGGGTAGAGCTTTTAGAAAATGATCGTCACCGTTTCCACGATTACGAGAAAAGGAAGACAAACTTGTTATCAATAAAATCCCAAAGTACCTAATCGAAAAAAGAAACAACACTACATTATATCCACCACAAAAATTCTAAATTTAGACACATGTAGATATAAATAAATTTCCACTTTAATTAACGTGGGATGTCAGATTTCCAATAAGACCTTAAAAAATGCTAACCCAAAGTGTTCCACCCCAACATGCAATTGCAAAAATAAATTTTCCGTTCAGACCAGAAGTCTCATTTACAGTGAACATCGTGGCCCACCAGTGACCCACATAGAACGTGTTAAATTCAACAGCAGCGATGCAGAAATGCCTGCTGCCACTCTCCAAGCTACAGACCCGAATTCTGGAAACAATACAACGGCGGTCAATTAAATTATCACGATCATAGATCGAAATCACACACAACCGTCGCGTAATTGAATCAGGGTGAAAAAGCAGCTCCTCGTTGTACATAGAGGGCACTGGAATTTCAGGTGATTCAGCAGCATCCCTAACTATTAATCCTCATGCATCGCGAGCATGATTTCCGTTCGTTAAAGTGGACGGTATGGACCGCAAACTGTGGCTTCGATCAGCCCACTAGAAAGGTACAGACCAGTTATAGCACTACTAATTAGATCGCGTTTCAATTGTTATCTCAGCGAGTGCGAATATCATGCGTCGGAGCACCAGCAGCGTCGATGCCACCAGACGCACTTCGATATTCAAACATATTGCGCGCATTGTGATTTGGAAAGAAGCAGTGGCGGATCCAGAGGGGGGCGATGGGGGCGATCGCCCCCCCTAAGAATAATAAAATATAAAAATATTACGACGTTGTGTATTATTCTGTATAAATAATTAATGAAAATTTAATTATTCAGGCTATAGTATCAGATAGATATATTAAAATATAAATTACAAACAAATTTGAAATCTCGTAAAAGAAAATTAAAAAATGTAGGTGTGTACTTTTACACGTTTCGCCCCCAAAGAAAGGCTCCTGGATCCGCCACTGGAAAGAGGAAGAAATTAGGTTCGATTTAGACGGTTGGCGCCGTATGCAAACGCCGTTCAACGGGCTAGAACGTGATTGGAACGTTGATTCGCGTTAGGTTTATTTGAGGAGCGTTGTATAATATTCGGAATCGTAATCGTACCGTGATTGGGCCTCCTATGGAAATCAATGCCTAACGATATTGCAACACGGATACGTCTGGCCGCCCCGATATTCACGTCTCTATAATACGAAATCGCACGCTACTGGCCACGGAAGCTTCCCAATTCACGGGAACACGCAAGCTTCGGTGTGCCGCAGTTGCCCTTGTGGAAAGAGAAAATTTTAATATAATGGGGGCTTGCAGAGGAATAGGAAATGTAGATTTGAGGTGTTGGATGATTACATAGTGACTATATCATGGTCTTAAAGTATCCGCGGTGCCAGCTGGAACATGGGTTTTACAGTGAGACATTAACCCCTCCCAGCAGAATAAAACTAAACTACTGTTACTGTACAACGGCTCTATGCAACTTTTTGGGGAAACATTATTATGAAATTCTGAATATAACAGAATATTTGAGGTGATAAAGTTAGGTGAAACACCTTGTATACATGTAAAGTATTAATGCTTAATTCTTTCAACGTCAATATCATCCTAAGTAGATTATAGAAGGATGAACATCATTTCCATATGAAAGATAATTAAGGGAAAAATTGGGAATAAAATCCAATTTTCGTGATTTTACGATTTATAGCATATTTTGTTGGTGGAAATTGGGATTGGAGAACTGTCGAATCACAAAGAGTTATAAAGTTCAAATACCCCTGTAAGATAAACGTTAATATTTGGAACTCTGTACTGGAACAAAATACGGAACGACCTGTTTGCCTAAGCTTAAGCTTCTCTCGTCAAGGTAAAACAAGAAATTATTTAAGAAGAAACTTCTATAAGAAAAGTAAACTTATTGAAGCTCGTTTCTTTACTGCTAGACTAAAGTATTAAAACTTAATTTTCTCGATAAAGCTGTTTTGTGACGTTCCCTGTTTTCCCGTTTACTCTTCAGATTCTATTTCACAGAAAGCATGTATACCTACACGTGCAATTTTAAAAATCCATTTCCTTAAAAGGAAATAATAAATTCGAATAATAATTTAAGTCACTGTTTGCATTTATTTTTAAACAAGGAATCACTAACCATTCTATTATATTAAAAAGTAAACATACACTGCACCCTGTGTAATCACCAGCGTGCTTACATACCTGTCCCTCAATGTAGCCTTGAAATTAAAATTTTTAATCCTGTTTCACACGTACCACCCTGCCTCTCATTTTCGCGGGAGCTGCGAAGCACAGGTGGAAGAATAAAAGCGCGCGAGACACTTCTATTACCGTTGCGAGATTCCGTTGAAATTCCGTGTATACACTGTTTTCGTTGCATTCGTAAGGAGATTAGCGCATAGCAAAGAAGCAATTTTCGCGGCGGTTCTTTGCGCGGGGGTGGGATGTTGGGCGGCACGTAATGTTGACCGAAGTTAACAACGTTAATTCGCGACGCACCAGTTTAAGCATTCAAAGGCGGGAACAGAATGGAGGAGATGGGGATTGGATCGTTACGTGCACAGTAATGATAAGCATTCGGTGCACGCTCATGTGCGTTGGTAATTAAATCAGTCGTGATTGGACTTCGTGTCACGGCAAACATCGCGTGGATCTCCGCGGCCTGGTGGGAGGAGAGGAAATATATTCATAGAGTATAAAATCGATATTTACCTTCCAATAATCTGCGTACGTTTCCCTTCGAAAAATGTTTCACGAAACAATGGTTTTGGAGGGAAATTTTAATTTCACTCGCAGACTGCACCGCACACGAACTAACAGTATAACCTGCTGTCATTCACAAATTTGTTCACAAAAAACCATCACGTTCTGCCGCAAAATGCCTGGAGTCTTATTTCTAGAATTAAAACTGTGGATCGAGCGATGTCAATTTAGAATCTAACCAGAAAGCAAAAATAAATAGTGGTTTTCGCAATCAGTTATTTTTTTTGTTTACAGAGTTGTTCTTCACTTTTATGTATTGCAAAATTTATATAAATGTTTTTGTATTCATGGGAACGACAATGTTAAGTCTCAGTCTAGAGGGTGGTTTGTGGCAGGAGTGGGTGGTGTGATTTTTGGATTTTTATAAACCGTTGGATGGATCTCGCGGAGACGAATCGAACGATATCATGTTTAACTTAGAAATCGGATTTGACCACCATGGAAAGTGGCTTGAAGTTTGAAGTTCGTGCTTTTGAACTATCGGAGAGAAGAAACCCTTAGCAAAATTGCATTTGTCTGGAGGGAGTTTGAGACTTGAGTTGGCACTTCAGGAAAACCCTAGAGGTGTGAATGATGCACATGCGGGTTCAATTTTTGTTTTATTATTCTCAATATTCTTTTTGGGGAAAAAGTATTAGATCAGTATACCTGTATATAGAAACTTTTAGATGGTTACAAGTACGCGCGCACTATCTTAATTCATTTTATAAAAAAAATTCTAATTTGTGATATGTCTCCTTCCATTTAACTCACCATGCTTCAAGGTTCTTATTGTTAGTTCGAATATATAAAAATCTCCCAAATTTTATACATTCTCCAATTGAAAAAAAAACAAATACGAGAATATATCAGCTCTAGGTACTGCATACACGTGCTAAATAAAGAATCCCGATGAATCCAGAAATATGAAAATACAATTTACTCTTCATCGCTAGCTATAATCTCAGAAAACAGTTTCCAACATTTTATACATACGTCCACAAAATCTACATACCAAGATCCATACAGCTCTTCCACTATCCAACAATTTATTGCCCCAAAACTCTACCATTTAAAATTAAAGAAATCCCCCACTTGTCCAACGTGAAATAATGACTAGAAAAGATCTCAGACCAGTTTGAAGTTCTAACGAAAGAAATTCAAAAAAGTCGATTGAAACGCACAGGTGAACCGTGGACGAAAGAAATATCGTGGCTCGGGGATAAAAGATGTCGCGACGAAAAATTGATAGGGATCTCGTTTCGCGGAGTCAGCTCTTGTGACAGGGTCAGCGAAGGGGTGATTAACAGACTCGATACCGCCGCGTCGGTAACCGAACGATTAATCAATCTCCGGCAAGTCCACGCATGTAAGTGCGCCGCAGGGAAGCATATCGAGCAGGGTAACAGAAGGCAAGTTGACGATTCAGATTTGCATCACAAACGACCTTGGAACGATTGTTAGGTCCCTATAGAGCACCGAGTAACGAGGATTCCCGATCGATTGGGAACGATAAGGCAACTTGCGACGCTTCATCTTTAACAAGCAGCCCACTCCTTTCTGTGCCCGATCCATTTTAATTTATACACAGAGACGTTACCCTGTTCAAGATGTGACTTGACGGTCACAGAGAATACCCCATTCACGATAGGTGGTTGTCGCAGCTGCGATCTTCGAGGGTAGATTATCCGAGAATAAAATAAGCTTGATGGTAGAAGATTTGATTTTTAAATTTAAGTAGAGCCAGTGTATTGTGGTGAGAGGGAAATGAATTCGAAGGCTTTTAATTTGAACGGTATTAAGGGCACAGAGATGGAGGTGGAATAAAAATGTGTACGGAGGGCGAAATGAATTTGGGGAAATTTACGTTGAGCCTTCAGCGGTATTGAGGGTAGTAAAAGATTAAAAATGATATTCTCACTTGTGTACAAAGAGAAGAATGAGTTTGAACGAATTTAATTTGAACAGTATTAAGGTGAGGGTAAAAGAATATTTTTAAATTATTTTTTTTAATATGTGCGATGGAGAAAATGAATTTCATCAAATTTGCTTTTAAAACTGATATTTTGATATTTTTATCCACGTGGTACAGGAGGAAAATGAATTCAAAGATTTTTATCCACGTGGTAAAGGAGGAAAATGAATTCTAGGATTTTTATCCACGTGGTACAAAGGGGAAAATGAATTTAAGGAAATTGAATTTGGGGCTGTCCGAAGGTATGGTGAAAGGTGAAGTTAGCGGTGAAATGGTGAAAAGTGGTGGTGAAAGGAAGTTTATTAGTTGCGCGATCCTGAAAGGGATGATTCCACGCGAGCAAATAAAGCGGCCCACAGACCATCAAGCGTGCTTGTCAATCATCGTGCTTACACAAGCGTTTTGACCGCGGTGGGGTTTGCACGAAGGGTTGCGCAAATGATTGAACATGTTTGATTTTACGCCGTCACGGTTGACGCGCAATCACGTTGCCAGTATATAACCATCGTTAGATAACATTCAGTGTGCTTAGAAGGTGTCACCTGCATGTCGATTCTTCGTATGATAAGTGTAATCATTTTCAATAGAGTTTCAATTCTGCTTTCATTCATAAGTAAAAGCAATCCACTGTGGAAATCAAAATAGAACCAAACAAACTGAAATTGTGCTGTTGGATGCAAGAAGAAGGGCCTCAGTGCCAAAAGTCAGTTTCAAGAAAAGTGTCTGTAAACAATAAAAAACTTAGATATTTCGTATACATACTGAAATTATTGTAAAACTGTCTAGAATATTAAAAAAATTTATATTTCTCCTGTATAGTTGCATTATTTCAATCGGAATTATATAATAAACGAAGCAGTGAAATTGTTTGAAACGCAACAAAAGCATAGTGCACTGTAACAGAATACATTTAAACAATCCTATCCTCTGCTTGAGCTCATTTATTAAGACACAGGGTTAATAATTAACAATACTATAATGAAAACATTAAAAACTTAGATATTTCGTATACATACTGAAGTTATTGTAAAACTGTCTAGAATATTAAAAAAAATTACACTTCTCCTGTATAGTTGCATTATTCCAATCGGAATTATATAATAAACTAAGCAGTGAAATTATTTGAAACGCAACAAAAGCATAGTGCACTGTAACAGAATAAATTTAAACAATCCTATCCTCTGCTTGAGCTCATTTATTAAGTCACAGGGTAAATAATTAACAATACTATAATCCTTCTTCGGGATCCTCAATAAAATATCAGGATAGAAGTAAGCCACGCGAAGTGCTACGAACAGAGTCCCCGTACATTATTTAGGCTCTGACTATTGTAGTCCTCTTCCTGACAAATGGGATGGCGCTATGCTGGAAATTCTCAGGTGGCCTTGGAGGAGAAGGTCTAAAAAGGCAGACAGTAAGGGTCACAGAGAGAGAGTCAGTGAAGGACACGAGGGTTGGAAGGAGCAGAGGAAGCTAGGAGGAGGCAGGATGAACCAAGGACCCTGGTGCGGAATGCTTAGAAGGCAGAGGAGGGTTGGAAAGGACACGGATAGTGGCAGAGGGGGGGTAGAACGAAACAGAGTGAGACAGGAAGGGGCTGAAGGGTCGGAAGGGACAGGGAGGGCGGGGAAACACAGGAAATGACAGAGAGGACCAAGCCACTCTTCCTGCTGGATTGTTTCTCTACAGATAAGTAGCACTCGTATAAAATGCTTTCTTAACCACTCGTGCCCCTAGAGCTAAGTTCTAAAATGCAGAGGTTTGATAGAAGGGTGCCTTCAGGGGAAAGCAGCCTCTCGTGTGATAGAAGCTTTACGGTAGGCTTGCCAGCGGGTGTGGTCAGTTGGCAGGTAGCCGCAAAGGAGACCTTTGCGTGTAAACTGTATATGTGCATACAGGGTGTCACCAAACTGGTGCCAGAAGTTGAATGAGCGTGCGTGATTTTATATGGAAATGTAGGTCGGAAGTATAGAATAACATTCTTTGGTTAGTGATATGACTTTCGAGAATAACTCTGAATTGTATAGGTATGAAAGTATGGGTCGAAAATATAGAATAACATTTATCGATTTGGGACGTGGCTTTCGAGAATAACTTGGCAAATTGGTCAGTAAATATGGTACAACAGGGGACAAAATGAATCATTGTATAAACATACATCGAAATTGTAGAATAACGGGCTTGTCCCGTAATAAATAAATAAATAATAATAATAATAACTTTTTTCGTGAGAGCTTCGTTTTTGAGAAAATTGATTTTGAAAATCCGACGAAGAGTGTTCCTAGCATGGTCAAAGAAGGAGATAATGATCTATTGGGAACCTGTTGCCTCCCGCAATAATTGGTCTTCTTCCTTTATAACGGGGGACATCAAATTTAGTGATTCTATATAAAGATGTATTCTTTCCCAAATTCTTTTTGCAGAAAAATGGATTATGATACAGTCAGACTCTGATAGAACTTAATTTACGCCTAGATTATTGTAATACGTACTTTCTATTCTTCTTTGTAGGGGTGCGGGCTCAACTTCCAGCAACATGTCGTCCATTAAACTTGGCAAATTGGTAAGTTGATTGCGACGGAGTGGAATCACGTCCGTTTTCGGATTCGGTTTCCACATGTACCCAAACACAATTCAAACTAACGCAAGTTGCTATCATTACTGTCGTTGATGCTGAAGTCATACATGTATAATTTGGTGTGGTTCTATGGGTATAACACAAACTTCAATTCCCAGGAGTACACACTCGCGACATGTACATATGTAGGTACTTCTATAAAGCAGATACTAAAGCAATCGACATAACCCAGCCCCGCAAATAAACTATGTTCGAAGGTGGAATTGCGAGGGAATTTATGGGAAAATTTTTATTGCAATGTCTAACTGTAAATATTTTAATTGAGGATTCATTTCGTCATTAATAAATTGGTCACGAGATCGAAACTTTATATCCATGTGTTATTAGACGTGAAAATTGTGAAATTCTATGTGATAACAGTTTTATGAATCATGTATGATATAACTAACTTTGGAGAGCTTTAAAGAAGTTTCATCTAAAATTATAGTAAGTACCTATTTGTATTATATTTCATTATTCTAAATTAACACATTCAATTAACCACCCCTCCAAACTCGTAATTTTCCTTTAGAACGCTTACAATAAATAAACCCTTAGGTTTGCGAGCTTCCAATCTATATTACTGTTATTACGAATGCGAGGAGAGGGAAGAAAGAAGAGGAACAGGAGGGAAGAAAAATAGGAGCAGAAATGATCGCAAGAGTAGAAGTAATCGAAAAAGAGAAGAGAAAAAGAAAAGCTGAAGGGAAGAGAAAGGAGACTAAAGTAAATGGAGTAATAAAGAATTTATGAAAAGAAATAAAAAGCGCTGGGCAGCTTACATGAACCAATACAGAAAAGTAAGAAGTGAAAGATCCGATGAAACGTGGAATATTAAAATATTAAAATATCATGTGAAAGTTGCGAGGTAGATAATAATCAACAAGAGGCAAAATTGGTCTCAAATGTCAGAAATATCTGTTTCTTTAAATAACAAGCTCTTCCACGAAGAAACCTCGTCATTAAACCCTACAAAATTCTCATTCCTGATGATACAAATTTAAATGAATATTAAAGTATAGATATATAGGTATTATATCAGTCATATTAAAAGCTTAATTAAATAATACAGCTACACGGTACCTACACAAGAAATGCCAAAACTCGAAAGATTAATGCCTTCCAGATTCTACTGCTTGTCCAACGACGAAGAAATTTTATCAAGAGTATCATGATTTATTCGACGAGTGACAGTGAGGAGTAAGAAATCCTCGCTTCTTTCTTACATCGGCGTCCACAGAATGCTTCGCCGCGGTTATGCACCTTTTCCTTTTTCTTTGTGCACCTCGTTATAGAATACCTCACAACCACACTCGAACCCAATTCTTTGCTTGCCCCGCTTTCTTGCACTGCACCGTCTCGCTGTCTGTCCTTGCGTTTGGTAAAAGCGCGTCTCTCACGTTTCGCGCAGCATTCGTCGCATCGTCCGTTCCACTTTCCAAACGATCCCTTTATAGTGTACACCCTGTTAATTTGTCTGCATTCAAACACTCGCTGACTCGTCCGCTATACTCGACTGATTTGAATTGTACGGTGACGTAGGTGCAGATGCGGCAACACACACCCAACAAGTGTTTCCACGTGTGTAGGTACTTGGTACAGCTACGCGAAACTACGAAATCCAGTCGATTTAAAACTGCAACATAGCCTCTTCCCCGTGTACAGGACGCTTTGTTATGGTGCACAGGTTGCACGTGGCAATTTGCAGGATTTTTGAAGCGCTAGTGATGATGTAACAATGGAGGGTTGGGCCTAGTGGATACTGTCGACTTATCGTCGATCGGCAGTTTAGTTAATTTTTGTAAATGGCAGGGATATATGTGGGAGTGTGTGCATGTTTCTTGATTGATGATCTCGATGAACAGTCAAGACGTGGGCGTTGCTCGATTCGACTAAATAGGTTTAGTGGAAGAAAGGTCGTTGGCACGTATAAAGGAGGAAATTTTAGGAAGAGGAGAAATTTTTTATTGATAAATTAGGCGTGTCTTAATGGGAGCATTTGTATTTGTAGTACGTATAATTTATAGGGGAGAGTACTCGGGCTATTCTAAGATAACTTGGGTTATTCTTGGTAAAATCAAATTTCAAAAAAGTAATTTGTAGCACAAATTGTGCTCAATAAAAGGAGCCAGATCATTTTTCTTAAATTTTATCATAGTGATTAATAATTCTCTGGAATAAAAAAGTTGTAATTCGCAGCGAACGAAGAATTGTCGCCCAGTACCGGCCAACTACTTAGTTAGTAGATTTTAAACACTCATAATGTTTTGTTACATCACTGCAAACGTTCAAAAACTTACAAGAATTTTTCTGATCTCTATCTTCTGATTCGATTCAGTTCCAACAGTAAATTAATTACACTCACACATGAAAATTGTACCAAAAATTTAAATCATGGGATCAATAACAGTGCACATGAATCAGAAATAGTATCTAATCAATCACATTCCAGAATCTGTTGAATAGTTAACGCACATACTGTATTTCGAAGTTTTCCAATCAAATAATGTTTAGGCGTCGCTTAAGGAACTTTAAATAGTGTGGGAAGGTCCCCTCCACTTCTACCTATCGATTTCTCACTGCGGTTCCAAAGGAACTTTCCCAGCGCCCTATATTTCAAACATATCTGGAATTTTCCCCCGCGATACGCCCAACGCTCACGGAAAATATGTTCTCCATATACACGATGGTTTTCCTATTGCTCTAAGTTATAGACACAGAACGTTTCAAGTGTCCCTGCCGACTGATATAACGATTAAAAGCCAGGCGCCGATCCAAGAAGCCCCGAAGCAGTGCCAGGCAACTGTTACGTGTCTCATTGGCTTATAAATTGTTCGCCATATACGGCCACGTGTAGAAATCAACCCTGCCCACAAAGCGACGACGTCAAGTTGGTGGTATAGATTCAGCGAAACGCGTGAAGCTCACTCGAGCGATTTATGAAGGGAAGTGTGTGTTTCCACATTCGTTTCAGGACCCTGCACAGTGTTGGATTTACCCCTTAGGCTAACAAGGCTGAAGCCTAGGGCCCCGTTTAGCTGGGGGCCCCTCATTCTAAATTTTTCCTTTGAAAAATTTATCAAAAAATCTTGCCGAGGGTTAATGTTATATTTAGTTTTAATATTCAATGTTAATTTTGAAATTAAATTCTTATTTAGATTACACGGGTATTATGATATTTATTTTTTATATTTAACCGAGGGCCCCCGAATATTCAGCTTGGGGCCCCTGAAAAGGTAAATCCGGCTCTGACCCTGCACACCCAAAATGTTCATCCAGCATGGTGTACTTGGGATTTTAATGTTTGGAGTGTTAGGAGGGCATAGATACATTATTAAAAATATTTACTGCATCATTTCAATATTTAACGTGTTATGTATACTTTACTTAATGTTGGCATTATATTCAGTGTGTGAATTTCAACACCGAAAAATTAAAGTATTATACATATATATTAATTGAGTGAAAGGGCTCAAAAGTCAATCAGGGTGAGTCCAACTTACCCTGAAAATGAGTTACAAAACTTCTTTATTCTTAAAACTTTCAGTTGATAAGTCAATTAAGTCGCTACTTTAATACCTGAGCAATAAATGGCGGTACTTACATATACTGGCCACAGAAATACTAGGAAAAATTATTTAGAGGACAAACAGCAAAAATCTCCGTTTTAATGCTAATAGACTTACACTGATTGGCTTCTGGACCCTCCATATTATAATTTGCATAAATATAGCGATGTTCTACTTTCCGAGTCTTACCCTCCCAATCGCCCACCTTACACGCGCCACACTCAGCCCGCGAAATTCACTACACGTAGAAAACGTACTCCTAAACATACTCCTTGCCCAGTGGCGGATTTAACAAAAAAAGCCCCGGCGGCAAACGTTCTGAGGGGTCCATTTTTTCCAGGAAAATGAAGAAGCAGTTGACTAAAAACGGTCTTAGTGTACCTAAGGTCGGGGCCAGATATATTGGCCGGTGAATTCGTTTTCGCAGCTAACACACACCTATTCTGATGTATGTGTTTCTGCGCTAAGAACTCGGTTTGGCCTACGCGTCAAGAGCTCGGCGCTATTCCCACCACTTCTGGCGCACTCTTTTTCTGGCAAGGTGAGAGCGAGTCAGAAAACGTTGAGAATAGAAGAATACTCCTCACGAAACTCACCGGCCAATATATCTGGCCCCGACCTTAGTAGTACAGAAAAATGATAGTTTGGATAAAATTATAACTGTTTGAAGGATGGGGCCCTGTGGAGGCCTTCTGAGCGGGCAGGCCCGTTCCTGGCGGGGGTGCAGAAGGTGCCCCCGCACTTGGGCGGCCAAACCCGGGGGCGGCCGCGGGCCGTTTATTATATGTCAAATTTTTTACTAAACAGAATAATATTTATAATAAGCTCTTTTGCATGATAAACGTTCAAAACTATGCAATAAATAGATATAAAAAAAATTCTTAATTAAAGAATATTAAATTAATGAGGATGGCAAAATTGTTTTTGCACCTGGGCGACACAAAACCCAGGAACGGCGCTGTGGGCGGGGGCCCAGGCGGCAACTGCTCATCGGCCACCCTGTTAAATCCGCCACTGTGACCTTGCCTGATTTGTGTCCGAACCAAACATTCGGGGACAATACTTCCGATGCTTTCCGAAAATATCGACGCGAAGACACGCCCTTGGCGAGAAAGCAGGCCGACGCCACTGGAGGCGTCAATACAAATTAAAACCATCGCGAGCGTGAGTGAAAAAATTGACCCAGACACAATCGTCCAGGGATTACAGCTCTCGCACGAATATAACGAATAATCAAAGACACCCCTGTGCCCCAGAGAATCTCACTTTACGCACCACTCGAGTGGGTCCCTAGCTAATTTCCCTCTGCAATGCACAATACGCCGAAGCTGCGTGGAATCTGTCTCTGTGCTATCCTTGAGACCAGGCTAGGGAACGCTACCATTGACTCCCGTTGCATTCAAGATTTCCCTGTCTCTGTCCCATTCGCGATATCTTTAGACGTCGCCAGATAGCCGACCGAACGAACACCAAGGAGCCCTTGTGAATCGAAAAACGGGAGCACGTAGCGAAAAGAAACAATGGATTTCCACTTGACGGCAGCTTAGCGGGGCACTTTTTTTCCTTCTCTTTTTTTTTTAAGAAGGCTCCGGGCTTCTTGCGCGAGGAGCCGCGTGTCGTGTTGCAGACTGAAGGGGGACAAAAGGGACAGGTCTCGGCGAATACCGGGAATACCGTTTCCGTGCCGGTGGCTCGCAGGCGAACAACGGTGCCCGACGACTGCTGTAGCAGCGGTTGTTTCACTCGACGATTACGGCCACCGGCAGCCTACCCGTGAAAACACACGACGATACGGCCTGACGAAAGGCCTGGACACTTTATTTCCGCCCCGTGCGTCTTCTGCTCCTCGAACTCGATTTTGCCCTGTTCATCGATGCGAGCAAGTGTCCGTGGGAGGATGCCCATTGTTCCGTGCAAGTCTCCTTTAAACATCCTGGGGATATTTACGCCTTGATACGGGCGCTTGTAGCGCGCCTTCGTGTCCCTCGTTTGAAACAAAAGATCCGGAGCTATGAAACCGTCTCTTTTTCGTCGAAGCGTTGGGTGTGAGAACTTATTTTTAAGGAAGGGGCGGTTATTAGATCTTGATTTTAAAATGTGATCGATGCGTGCATCTAGGCTTCTGATATTTAAAGGGTTAGAAATTTGTTTTGTTGAATTTTTGAAATTTTTATAACTCCAGAATAGCGAATAAGTTTTAAATTTATTGAAAAGTTATTCGTTATTCTCGAGTAACTTCATTTTACTCGAAATTTTCATTCGGAGATTATATATATCAAAATTTATTTAAATTTTTATAGCTTCAGAATAGCGAATAAATTTTAAATTTATTGAAAAGTTATTCGTTATTCTCGAGTAACTTCATTTTACTCGAAATTTTCATTCGGAGATTATATATCAAATTTTTTTTGAATTTTTATAGCTCCAGAATAGCGAATAAGTTTTAAATTTATTGAAAAGTTATTCGTTATTCTCGAGTAACTTCATTTTACTCGAAATTTTCATTCAGAGATTGTACATAAAAATTTATTTGAATAGTGCTCAACTCTGCCATGGTTCGCAAAGAAACGTTCCCAACTCAAGAATACTGATTTCAATGAAACTTAATCTGAATTGTTCAGTATATTGGAGTATGCAAAGAACAATTTTTTTTCCTCTAAAAATTCACTCTAAGCGAGTGAAATCAGCCCTTAATTAAAATTACCGCACTGTTTTCGTTTTTTAATATATATAACAAAAAATTATTTACAAAGTTTGTACAGTACTACGTCACATTTCTAAATACTCTTCTTCAATTAGAATACATGACAAGCAACCATCTTGGATCCCCCCAGGACGTTATCCAAACACCAGGAGTACAAGTCACACAATCTCCTGAAAACCGAGGGCAAAGATAATTCTAGATAGCTTCACGTCATACGTTAAAATCGTAAAACACTCGTTTCGAAAGCATCACTCTGTAGAACGTGCTGTAACGGCAACACTCGTGCGGGAATCGGTTCCAGATTGGCCAATAAAGGTTTCATGGAAGCCGAGATATTGGGGGGAATTACTCAAACTCGTGTAACATATAACTCCAAGAGGAGCGCGTGTATTAAAACACGCTGCTGGGGCGGGTTACAATGTGATTTGCGTAAACGACACTTCCGGAATTGCTGAAGTGGGGAGAAGTAAACATTCGTGCCTGGGGTTCGTTATAAACGATGCATGTAAACGAAACTACCCGTTAGCAATTTGATTGTGGTTCAGAAGGCCTTTACGCCCAGCTATATCCGAAATGTCCACGGGGAAATTATAGTGGACCAAGTGTACAGGGTGGCTCTTGAGAAACGCCGCAACTGAATTATTTTCTTAAATCTGAAATTACAAAGAAATGTGGAATAATAATATTTACATGTTTTAAGAGCCTTTTTCGCGTTTAAGAGTCATTTTTTCGCGTGATTTTTGCATAAAAAATAAAAAGGGGTCAACTCTCAATTTTTTATGGTTTTAACTTAGGTAATATTTCGGAAATTCCCTCTGTTAATAATCAGAAGATACATTAATATACTAGCGAAATCTATTTTCTTTTTTAATTTTAGATAATCTGATTCCGAATGGCAGTGCTCACCGCAAAAACCAAATTTTTAAAAATGCTTCTTGGATGTCGATTGTTACTTAATTATAGAAGTAAATATTTTTTTACGAAAAAATTACCAAATTTTCTTTAAACGCTGCTCTTCTAAGTGTAAAAAGTTCTGTAAAAATATATTTTTTCGCTTTTTCAAAAAAAATCACAAACATCGTCCTGTTCAAAGGAACGACGATATTTTGTGATGAAATTCTTAGTTCAACCTTTGAATATATCTGTGTACACGATGCCTCTTCCTTTGAGCTGCAGGAAGTGGTGTAGTGGATTATTATGGAGGCTTCTAATTACAGCTACTGACGAGTAATACGCATCACTGGGGAAAAGAGGATTTCTAGCATAAAAGTAAAGGCCGACTATGAGCGGGCGATTTTTTTTTCCACGAGTTTCCTACGTTCTAGAAAATTAGATTTGAAAATTCGTAGATACGCACTGGGATATGACTTTAACCAGCCCGCCTCCCTGTAACTAATTTGAAAGTATAATTATTTCCCACTGCATTTGCAAAAGTTGCCCCTGCTAGGACAGAAAAACCACAGACATTTCGACTATGTATATTGGTTTGAAGGGTTTAATGAATAATTGGAGACTCTATTATTCGATGAATTATTACAAATGTTACCCTCGTTTTTAATTAAAGGGGCACAAGTTGGTTTTAAGGCACCCTCGGTCTCTTTACTTTCATTCAATATTCTGATGGGAAAAATATTTTATTCAAACGTTGGCAGAATAACGTTTATATACCATTATAATTTCAACATTCTCGCTTATTTAGGAGCAATTCAGGGGCTTCCTAATTAAAAATCAGACGTCTCCTATAATAAAGAGTCGTCTTGCAATTAGTCGTTAAGTTTGTATAAAGCGATGACAAGTCAAAGAAGCCCTCACAAATTCTAAGGAGATGCATCACACTATTTAGAAAAATATTAGAAGCTACCTATGTTTTCGCAAAAACTTTGAACCATAGCTCTTAATAATAATAATAAATAATTACAGCTTAGTAATAATAGCTGTTAATTAACCTATTATTCTAATAAAATGCAAAAACCGTGTCACGTATGAATCCCTCCATACAAATATGTAGGTATATTTTATGTTATTACTGCTAGAACACGGCAATCACGGCATCATATTGACGAACTGCAAACTGACGCGTGCTGCTCGTGTGCACCGGGCACTCAAGAGCTTGATCGACGTGTTTTCCACGTGTGTGAATTCGAATACGTAACTTCGCCGTTGGAATACATATTTTTCACACTCTGCCGTTGGCAAACCGTGGCCAATACGAACGGCATATTTTGAAATTCAAATATTCCGACGGCGGTGCTCAACGACTATCAGGGATGAGGCCCATTATGATCGAATTCTGTATAAATCCCAACGGTCCACTGGTGAACGCGCAACATTCTCGAGCGCAAGCTGCTTCACTTACGAAGTGGCCACTCGGTGTGTTGCACACCTGTTTTAATGAAACTTTGTACGCAGATCGAGGAACAAAAAATATTTTATCCGCGCTTGACTCCTCGCGTGGACACTAAATAGTGTATGAGATATTTAACGATGGAGATGACGTAAGAAACGTGTACGAAGGGAAATGCTTGACTATAATTGGGGTGTTCTTAGGAACGGGGAAATAATTCATTTAAACGCGAAAGGAATTGTAAAATGTCATTTTTTGTGCGAATTTGAATGAAGTAATATAAGCAGTACATTAGTGGTGGAGAACTATCGATGGTAGTTACGATAGTTATCGATGGTTCTCACTATCGAAATTTGTAATAATATTAGAAATTAAATTTGGGATTCTGAATTTCAGCTGTTATTATTTTTCAATTGATTAACCTACGATTTTCAATACCGATAATTATCGATAGTGAAAATAAGCCATCTATAGTTCTCATTATCGAAATTTGTAATAATATTACAAATTAAATTTAGGATTCTGAATTTCAGCTGTTATTATTTTTTAATTGACTAACCTAGGATTTTCAATACCGATAATTATCGATATAGTGAAAATAAGCCATCTATAGTTTTCGATAACTATCGTAAGTACCATGGATAGTTCTCCACCACTACAATACATACATGCGTGATAGAATGAAACATGCAATCAGGATGTTTATAACAGAATATGTAATTAGGTACTGCGAACCCTTTTAACCCTTAATCAGGCATGTGGTACAAAACAACGTAACTATATACATATTATGTGGGGTGTCCTCGGCACCCCATATCAATTTTTATCAATCGTTTGCATAATACTACCCGCTGCATATAAAAGTCCTGAATAAAAGTAGTACAAAATGATTTTATGCGCAATATTAAACGAATATTAGGAAATATTTTCAAATTTATTTATTTGCAAGATACCTTTGCAACGTGGTTACAAAATAAAGTTCATGAGACATCTTCCACAAATAACGCAACGGGTGTCCTGCGACCACCCCGCATACCTAATTAAAGGTTAACGAGCAAAACGTGATATTTATCGTTAAATATCTCGCAAACTATGGTCTATCTACACGAAAAGCTAAGCATAAAATTGAACATTTCTTATAAAATTATATAGCTTATAAAGTTTCTCTAAAACCGATACGTAACACTCCGCCTGCTCTTCTCGTTAGATTCGAATTCCTAGAATCTGCACTGATTTCAAACGTCGCTGCCATTAGTGTGCATAAATAGTGAAGCATAAATCTTCCATTTACCCAAAAATAAAATGATGGAAAAAGCTTTAATTAGTCGCACTGTCGGTCAACTCAGCAGGATTCACCTTCCACTTTGTTAGCGAAAAAGACGGGGGTAGGTAGTCACCTATCGAGGAAAGTTTTTTTTGGGAGACCCTTTAGCTTCTGTCAGGCTAATTTGGGGGGACACGTGCAGGCGGTATTCTTGCAACGCTACGTAGTGGTCCACGGTATCCCCGAACAGAGTTTCTCAAGCATTCCTTTCGTCGCAGAGACCATGTCACTCTCACGAAGGATAAAGCAGGCTTCGAACTACCAGAGAAACGCACCCCCTATGTTATCGAATGTCCAGTATTGTATATAAAAGCGGAGGAAATTCTGTCGCGAAATTCACTCGTGGAATCGACAGATAGGACCGTCATAGGGGCGACAGAAAAATCGAAAGGTGTTAAGGAAAGAACCATCGCGACAGAAGTGTCAGCTCCCTTGTTTGTCTTCCACTTCGTCAATGCTGTGGATAAATCGTGCGCCGAATGGCTTCGCGTGTAACCTTCGTGATATCTCCAAAACAATTTCTACATGATTATTAAAAAATAACGTCATCTTCTTTTATGGCTACAAAGGAAGGGTCCTTAGAATAGGATTTTGAAATTTTTTTGAGGAGATTTGTTACGCGGGAATATCGTTTGAGGACCTCTGAGGTGGAGAAAGAACAGCCAGGTGCGAGAAAGGCGCGTCGAAAAAAGGGGTCTGCTCGACGGAGACCAACTAAAGGACAAAATGGTTCGTAACGAGTAATCGAAGTGTACTTTGGACTCTGCCGTCGCGACCGTTCGAACTTTTTCTCTCGGCGATTGTCGAACTTCCGCGCAAAATGGACATTTCGTGATGCTACTTGCTACTGGATAACAGCTTCTTCGTGGCAACTTCTGCATAGTCGACGATAAGGAAATAGTTGAAGATGCGTGTATGGAAGAAGACAGCAGATGATAAATTAGAAATGCATATCGAAATAAACGTTACAGGGCGTGATGCCAAATGTATAAGGGGTGTCCCGTTTATTATGATTACTACGAACATTTTTGTTTTAGAATAAAACAGGATATTTCCTTGAAAATTATTATGAATCTTTTATAAGGAATTTTATTAACAATCGTCGGTTTGTGCCAAGAAATTCTTCGATTCGAATATAAGTTTATAAATGCCAGGAGACGCCTGGGGTCTTCGGGAATGATCGAAAGGATTAATGAACTGGACATGAAGATAAGATGTTACAGGTCCTGCGTTCGGCTTAGCGACAGGCCACATCAGCCCCCCAATAAAAAATATACAGTTTCGTTGAAAAAAAGAAGACACGGTCGTTTGAAAGACTTGTGACCTTGAACGAAGTCTGGTTCGCTTGGAAGAGGTTGCCCATAAATCAAAAGGCGTTTTTTTGTGACTTTTGTTAGGTAAGAGACGTTTGAAATAAATTATGGTGGTGATAAATAGAATGGGTGACAGAGGAATGACAATAACAATAACACAAGTTTATTTGTACAACCTTAAATAATAATTGTTTAACAGTGAACGTTGTTTAAATAATTTGGAAGTTTAAATTTTTAGTAAAATATGTTTTTTTTTTAATTGCAAAGTTCATTCAAAGAATCATTACTCAAGAATACTTTTCCTCGTTTATTCAAATAAATTATTAGCATTGCAAAAGTCCAGCTATATATTATATGACTGAAACGTTACAGAATTTTGTGATATACACCTTGTTATTCGAATAATTCACTTATCTACGTTATTTTGCTATACACTTTTTTCAAAGATTAACTTATGCATTATTGATAAATAAAAATTCTCTTTTTATTCACTCTTTATTGTGCCAATGAAATTCTGACGAAAGGTGTTATAACCGCACCCCCGAGTATCGTAAGAAGTGATGAAGGGGAGACTGGAAAATACAGACAGACGGAAAAGAAAAGGAAAAAACGAGCAGAGAAGCACGTAATAATACCAATTGTAATATAATAGGCCAAGTATTGTGTGCGGAGAGACAGCGCAAACGTCAAAAATCCGATGAAAGGAAATTGCAAAGGAAAAATAAAACAGAGATAAACAAAGGGGGCAAAGAACGAGATGTCTGATTGTTGGCAATATTAGCGGAACTGTAGATGGATCAAAGATGATCAGAAGAGTATAATCAGGATTGACAAACAAAATAGATTTACTTCTGGAAAGAAATAATTTTTCTTTAAAAAGAAATTCTTCTCTGTACCATCATTTTATAATCTCAATCTCTTAGATAAAATTCAAACCATATTTATACCCAGGACATTTACTAATTAAAAATTATTAAGGATACGACTCAAAGCATTTATATGATATTTACATTTTTTAAAGGAAATTTTAAAATTCTGCTAACAAGGAGAGTATTTTAGGTGTCCACCTCCGATGATTTTGATTTTTGGATATGTTATAGAGGACCGAAAAATAAGAAATACGTGTTTTTTTATTTTTCCCCGTTTTCATATTTGGGGGGTGAAAACTGCGTTCAAAGTTAGGGTTGAAAAATCATTTTTGTGGAATATCTCGAGAACTATTAGAGATAGGGGAATAGTGTGAATGGACGAATTTTGTGTCTTTCAATGCGAAATATGACTCACCAGATTTTCAAAAAGTCCACAAAAATGATTTTTCAACCCTAACTTTGAACGCAGTTTTCATCCCCAAATATGAAAACGGGGAAAAATAAAAAAACACGTATTTCTTATTTTTCGGTCCTCTGTAACATATGCAAAAATCAAAATCATCGGAGGCGGACACCTAAAATACTCTCCTTGTAAGTGGATCACAAAAAGAATTATTTAAAAAAAATGCAGGCACGTTGAAGTTATACTGTAATTAATTATCTTGGATAGGAATGGATGGAATAAATGGCACAGACTGCACGCCTAAAATCCACTCCATAAATATCGTTTGGACGATAGAGGCGATAGCAGACATTCATCAAGCGTAGCGCCGTTGTGTACAAATTTTGCAACGCTTACATGCACGGATGTAATCAACTATAACCGGCCCAACGCTGCGGCATATGTATGGCAAATGTTTGCAATATCCGCCGAGGAAATCAAGCGTTTGAATATGCATACGTCTGTCCAAGGGAAATTCGTTGTATCTTGAAATACCCGTAACAAAATTTTTACAGAATTTATAACCCTAACGAAAAAAAAAAAATATAGCTGCACCCTTAATTTATGTACACGAAAACAATCTAATATTCTACGAAATTGAATTTCGAATAAGAAATTAAGAGCACCCTGGATTAACCCTTCCCACTCCAACTTATTGAAGTGATACGCACTTATTATATACAGAAATTTGGTATAGTAAGAATAAATGTAATACACACAGTGATTTCGAAGTTATTTATTTAAGTAATTCTATAAACCACGAATTCTTTCACTTTTACAAAGCTTAATAATGGCAATATGCAATTCCAATTTAAACCCCGATGCGCCTGCGAGGCATAATTGGCCCGCAAAGAGATAAAACCTGAATAAAACTGGAGGGCCATTATATATCCAAGTTAATCCTAAAATGTCGTCGCAATAAAGTTTAATTAAATATAACACAGTTAATACAATTCAAGTGGAAGGCATTAATGCAAGAAATCAGTTCTCATTTCTTGATACATGAAGCCATTCTACCCCACGAAAACTATCCCAAGGAAACCGTCGGAGTGAATAAAAGGAATCCTTCGAAATGCCTCCCGCTTAGTTATTCAGTTTGGTCTAGGAACCATTAAAAAGCCGGGTAGGTCTGAGATTCTCGTTCCCACGCCACGTGTAAACTGCGAGGGGGTTATATGCCAGAGTATACATATATACACCCAGAGGCGTATTTTCCCTCCGCCGGGGAAAAAAGGAAACCAACATCAATTTTAATATCTCGTGCAATCCTCCTGGCAAAGTTATTCGCCCGTGCTTGCCTCGTGTCGTTCAATTTTATGTTATGAAACTCTTTATTAAATCTCCTTCGTTTCCCCTCTGCTGACACTTTTACAAAGTCACCATTGATTTTCGCGCTTGCCAGCGAAAGGAAAAGGGTGGCAATTTTTCAATCCGCTTAGATCCTCGAAGACCGAGCATCTGCCATGATGTAGAATGCGCTTGGTCTTGAGGTTAGGTTGTTTACAGCGCGGAAGAATTATCCTCGCGTCTCTGGGTTCCGGCCAAATGTCTTTATTACCGTGCTGTTCTTGCAGCCTGCGCTTGGTTAAGAGGAAACTTCTCCTTGCGCTGGCTGGAACAAGGTGTGCGACACGGAACTCGGGAGATGCAGAAGAAACAGAAGAGACAGAGGGAAGGGACGAATTTGGCTGGTCCTGTTACTTACGACAACTGAGAAAACTTAACGGGGAGAATTTAGTAAATATCGGCTTATTCGAATCTGTTTCTCCCAAACAACGGCCCGCGAAGTGGGAGATCTTAATTTTTCAAAAAAATATTCGAGGAGGGAATTAAGGGATAAGTATTTCTGTGGCAAAGACGTAGGCTTAGGGCTTAAGCGGTGGAACTACGGACCGAAGTTTCGTTTATAGACCGTTTATCTTGAAAACAGCTGCAGATGCAAGAAACTTCTTACTTGGGAAGAAGTTACTTCTTGTGACAGTGCATATGTCGCTGAGAAGAAGAGAAACGACGGAGTTGCGCTGGTGTGTTTACTTAGAAAATTATTAGAACGTAATTTCTCCATTTTCTAAAATGGGACAGTGGGTCTGTTTTTCTTGTCAAGTTGAGAAAATCAGTTCTGTGATCAGTGTGAAACCTTATCACTACAATATATCGTGGAATTAGTTGAAAATGAATCGCTAATGCAGAAGCAAAATCTATTCTTTTATACCTCAAAAGCAGACTCACCACCAGATTAAGGTTTTAGATTAAAATCCTTATTTTCTCCATGAAACAGAATTAGGCATTAACTAAATAAAAAATTATTTAAATATCGAGTCGAATAAAAGGTACTTTAACTTTAGATTATTCGATGAATAAAGTAATTTTTTTTATTCGATGAGAACCCCGGTTAACTTTACTCGACACATAACGAATCATTTTCTAAGCTTTTATTCGTTAGTCGGAATTTTTATTTAAATAAAAATTTTACCCATCTCTGATAATAAATAACACATGTAGACTTGTATATTTAGAATATGTCAAAATGGTCCCTGCATTGGTTCTAAAATAACCAACATGAGTCGAGGTAGAACAGATATATTCATATCTATCCATATTTTATTAGATTACGAGGTAGACTTTCAATTAATTAGTGAAAATGATTATACAGGTAGAGTTTAACGTACATACATATTACACATTCCCACTTAAATATAGAAACGTATACATTACGCAACATAGCCACCTATAGGTAGGTACCTATAATAACGCGAGACGGGAAGACGTAATCACTATAACTGCAAACAATTCGACGGTATTCTAAGCGAATAATGTAATTCGTCGCGATGAATTCATTTGATTAAAAGTTGATAGAAATTTCAAGGCCCTTGTAATTTTAGCACCGGCCACTCATAAAACCAAGTAACACGAGACCGACCATCTTGCTAAGTAGCGTACAAGGGAATCAGTTGCTAATGTAACGAGTTGCCTCTAACAGCGTTATACGCATAATTAAATGTAAACGCAAAACATGCTCGTCCGAGGGAACGTTTCGAAACGCGCGCGTAATTAATTACTAGGTAAATAGACGTCAACAAGCTTCTTGGCCCCGTTCGTTTTTGTTGTTTGACATCCACTTCGATCTCGCGTCCCTGGGAGAACGGCCGATGGATAAGAACCGTAATACCGATGCCGGGGATAAATTTCGCAATTTCATTATCCCGAGAATCACACGGGACGAATCAACTTCTGCAGGCCCCTTAATTCCATTACACCGACGAGCGAACGGCGGGTATTATTCGTCGGCACGAATTACGCCGGAACCTCCGCGAATCGCAGGCGAAATTCAATCAAACCCTCGAACACTGCAACCAGTAATTCGATGCATGCTGATGTTTCACGTAGCGAGTTTAACAGCCGTAAATTCTGCACCGAGACTTCTGGCCTTAATGCCGCGTGCCCGTTTGAGGTTAAAGCATACGATATTCTAACCTCCTCGTCGATTTCGTAGTCTTTTTCTTTATACAAAAGCGGTAAGTTCTTTCTGAATTACGTGGACCTCGCGAGTGTGCTTTTCCCACCGTTCGAGGATCATTCACAGATTTTACAAAAGATTTAGAATCGTTATGCGATTAATTATGCACATTTTCACTTCGTAATGTTTTTCGTTCGATTACTTCTTCCACCTTTCTAATATCCTGTATACAAGTCTACGAAATTTTAGAGAATGTCTCGCGAAAATTTGCAGGTTATAATCAAACACCAATATAGGTTTCCTTTTTTGTAATTTACCAACGAATATTGCATAAAGTATCTGCGTTAATAGATTGCCTTTAGCAGAATTAAACTGTAGCTTAAAAAGTGCCTTAAGTTGCCGCGACAACAGGTACTACATACACTCAGCTCCTTTCATATATCATCTCAAATACACAGGATGCAGCGGGTATCGAAAAGTTTCCGCGAAATGGCCCAATCTCCGATACCGTCGAAGAGAACAGTTTGTAACCTCTCCGATGATTTATCGCGCATACGATTTTCTGTTTCCCCCCTTCGACTACAAATGTTATCCCCACAAGAGCCTCGCGGAAACTTTCAACACTTTCCTCGTGCGTACTTGATCTTGCGCCCCGAAGTCCTCGGGTGTAGCTATCCTTCTCGCGCAGATTGTGCTGAAAGTTTTTAATAAAGAGTAACCTTTGGAGCCTCGTCTTTATAGCCGATGGCAGCACTTGCGCCTTCCTCGTGGCTGCGCCCAGCTCTCCTTCGCAGGAGTGCCGGAAGGTGAAAATAGGAAAGGGTAGGTAGCATCAAAAAAGCTACGAACGCTCGGATTTGAAGTTTCGTTTTCCTTGGGCGGGCAAGAAGAACGTTGATATTGGAACAACATAAATATTCGCGTCGACACAAATGGCTACTATTTAAAGCAGACCGCGAGACCCTGTTTCCAGGATCGAAACTGGCTTGTGACGTTTTCTACCAAAAATAGATGTTGCAGCGTGCAAACAAAGCGTGGACATACGCAGAGGCATCAGAATTGCGGATGCGCCACAAATCTAACAGGCTATGAATATAAGGGGTTTCGGAAAGAGATGAAATTTTTGTAAAATAAAGATTATTTCATTCTTCAGATTCATTTGGACTCTTTGGTAATCAATGTAATCATCTTTGAGAGATAGGTGGAATAAATTCATACTCTGATTACGAGAATTTTGATATGAATATTCTGAAACAGTATCTTGTACTTTTATTGAAGTAAAAATTTAGAAGTAACCGTAATTCCACGCGTCATACTGAAGCAGTTATTTCCTGTTTTGTTTGCAGATTGACATCAGCTGTTTGAATTTATCATTTCGAATACCATGCAGAGTGATAAAGAAGTCTACGCTCCTAAACTTTTCGCACCTATTACTGAAACACCCTATACCTCTCAATATCAAAATAATATTTGTTCTATCGTAGGCAACAAGTGGTGGCGACGATAACAATAAAAAAAAAAACAAGCTCAGAGAAAGGTATGCCGGCCAAACAGATAAGCGGGAATTAATCAGAGGAACATTCCGCTTTTGTTACGCATCGTAACAATTGTATGTGTGCCCGTGTGTAGCGAACTTTTCATCGCCGTCGTGACACAAGCGTGAGAAACACTGGCGCAGTACGGGCCGAGACGTATCATCAAACGCGTCGCGTTTGTTTTGGAAGGAATCGCGAATCGCGGCTAACGAGCGCTGATTAATACTGGCTCGCCTCGACGGCCAAAGAAACAGTCGAACGAACGTTTCACCCGTGAAACAGAGGGGCCCGTGCGGAGGGAACCGTTACATTCTCGACCTGTATCATCCAAGTGCCGAACATGCCCGATTACGAGAAAAACGGCGAGCCAAGCTCTCACGTTAGACGTTGGTATCAGTGGGCCAGGGCGAACCACGGAGCTTAACGCGAGCGTGAGTCAACTACCGAAGTGGTCATGGTATGACAAAGAAATTATGTCTCCCGCGTGAGATACGCCTAAGTGTCTTTCTCGGACGCTCGTCAGTGTCACGGACTCGGTGCCATTGTCTGCCTCGAACTTTCGTTACGGACGCTAGCCTGCCCCGCGGTTTCACGATTTTCCCATCCGAATCACGGTCCACCGCGAACTCGAATACCCAATGGGACCTAACCTCTATTCGGAGACGTGTCGCGGCGACTCGTAACTGCGTTATCGATCCCCCTCGATCGATCGATGGCTCGCCAATTCCGGTCACGTCGAAAAAACGAAACCAACGGCTGTTCAGGAAGCCGAGTTCCTTCCTTTTCCCATTCGCTCCGCGGGATACGATCTGTCGGCGACTATTATATCCCCTTTACACAAGGAACGGCCTTCAAACGCGTAGAACACTTTAAGGAATCTTTTCTCGCGTGGCTGCACCAATAACGTCGGTTACCTCGACGGAACTCTGTGTGCAGAGTATTGTCGCCAAGATGACGCCCAAAATAGCTGCCGGTGGGAAGACGATTTTATGGAAGAGGAAGGAAGGAATAGCGACGAGTGGATCGCGAGAAGTAACACGAGGTAGATGCGAGACGACGTACAGTAACATTGGGGAACATTTCGAGGTGAAAGCCGCCGTGAGGTGAAGAAAATATAAACACGACCGGATTATTCCCTTGTAACCGTGTGTAATGTGTCAGTGTGTGAGGTGCGCGTTTGAGGTTAGACCAACAGTTCGCGAGCCACGTGCGAGGAGTCACGCAGGGCGCGGATTTTAAAAACGGTGAGTAGCATTGCTCCACTTTTATCATTACTTTTGCCATAGCTTTCGCTAATAAAAGTAAGGTAATCGACGAAAAGTGGTTAAATTGTCACGTCTACATCGAGGTGAACTGTTCATTCGTATCTACGAATTCTATCATACTATAGAATATTGATGTTACGTTTTTAAACGTTTTATTGGAACTAGCCGTCGCTACGTATGGGGAACCTGTATGAAACTCTAGAAGGGTGGGGGGTGACTGGCTTTAATGCGAAATTTTCCGCTTGAACATATACAGTTAATGTATTCGAGAATTTTTTATACAATCGGCAAGCAGTGAAGGGTAATGAAGCGGCAGGGACGTTAAGCGGTGGGGCACGATTGGTTGTTTTATAATAGAGTAAAAATCGATGTGAAATTGAAGAATGTGCGTGCTAGAATGCTTGACACGCACCGGCTCGAATGTCTGGCCCTTCATGTCACGGCGTGATATTTGAATACGGGTTGGCTGAAAAAGCAAAAAGAAATGGAACTGGACTGGTGGGATGCGACGCGATCAGAAACGTTATACCTGAATCTGCAGAGAACCCGTATGAAATCCTACCGGTTTAAAATTTGTTGAATAAAGTATACCATTCAACGCATGCATTTAATTCTCGATTTCCTTTTCTATTTAAAAACAAATATGTAGAATTTGATACTGGTAATTTGTGGACTTTATAGAACGAGAGGATCAATGGCGGTTTCACCAAATATTTTTGATAAAAAGTAAAAGTAATGACGAACTCTGTGGGGAATTTTAAACACGTCTCTGAATTACACGGATTATCTTGAACCTAAAAATGAGTCTTTTGCGACGAGGCATGAATGTTAAATTAACTATTACCCCTCGGTCGAGGGTTTCTGGGTCTCATTTGACCCAAGAATAACGCAGTCGAGTATAATATCGAATAGTGATAGAAAACGTCAAAAATGGAAAAAATGAATTACTTCAACAGAAACAACGTATCCTTTATCGTTAAAACGGTACTTTTTCAGAAACGATGTTTAACAATATTAAAATATAATACTTTAGTCACTACACTACAGTTCTAAAATAACTACAGCCACTACAATTCCATTAACCTTCATTAATGTAATCGGACGTTTATGAGAACACGAGAATGCTTTTAATAAACGTGGTCTAACGATAAGTTCCGCTTGAAATGAGCAGCGCTCAGTTTAATAGTTTGCAATTTACTCGTTTCGACGTGCCAGACGGGCATTCAGATCAAACCACGCTCCCGATGCACAGGAACGTGAGCAGCCTTTACTTGGATGCCTGTATTAACAATCAGACCCTTTGATCTATCACGTGTTACAGCAACGTGACACTGCGCATTAAAGAGATCGATAGGTAACACGCAGTGAAATGAAGCCCCAACAAGTAAAGCCTTTTCAGATCGTTTCACGAGCATGAAAAAGAGGCTCCCTGCCTGCACCGTTTGTTACTTAACTCTTTCACCGCTGAATTAAATGGAGTGGATTGCTCGGCACAACACTTTCCCTTTATACACTAAACTGATGATATATATTGCATTCGTTCTGAAAGAAACCATAGCGTAGGAATTTTCTACGCATTTATGTGTGGCCGGATGAATTCAATAGAATTCTGTAAACTATTAGAAATACAAAAGAGATTTCTTCTTAAAGTTATAGAGGGTGGTCTGTCAGAAACAGAATATTCTCTTCGCTGTTAATGGTAGGAGTCTGATTTCTTTTTAAATTTGCATAATTTTAGACAGAAAAATACAGTTCCATGTGAAAAAATATTTATGATCTCGGTAGCGGTGGTGAAAAGTAACTTCTGGACGAATTATTTTCTTCTTTAACTCGCTTTATGAAACCATTTCTCCTGGAATATTATCTCTTTTTATCAGCAGCGATAGAGATAATAATTATGAGTTGTATTTTCTTGCGGATTACCCTGCGTGCGAGATAGTTGCACGAATTCTACCTATCGATTCTTTGTTGAGCACGCAGCAAGAAGTTTATCGGTTTTGAAGAAGTTTCGCTGGAAACGTTATCTAGGGAATATAGAGATGGTCTGCTAAGTATATACATTTTATCCCAGTGTGTATCAGATGCTGGGAAATCGCGTGCAAATATTTAAAAGGGGCGGAAAGCGCAGGTCACATTTAAGGCACTACCTGGCCCAAGAGTTTTCTTTCTAACAGTAGATCCGAACAAAATCACTGAAGAGGGCGTTACGAAGCACGTATATAGGTATGTAAGTTAAGAGGCCGGAGTAGACCAGAAACGATAAGAAATAAATAAAAGATGATAAGTGGACATAACCGGTGACGATTTTTTCGTTAGAATAACATACTAATAGTCTTATTGTTATAATATTCAATGATTTGAATATTACATTAATCATTTTATCGGGTTCCATCAGTGCTGGATTTACCCCTTAGGCTAACAAGGCTGAAGCCAAGCCTAGGGCCCCGTTTAGCTGGGGGCCCCTGATTCTAAATTTCTTCTTCGAAAAATTTATCAAAAAATCTTGCGGAGGGTTAATGTTATATTTAGTTTTGATATTCAATGTCAATTTTGAAATTAAATTCTTCTTTAGATTATACGAGTATTACGATAAGAAAAATCAAATCAGCGTTACTTTATCTACTTTTTATATTTAACCGAGGGTCCCTGAAAAGGTAAATCCGGCTCTGGGTTCCATAGTTGCTTTCTTCTGTTTCAACAACCAATGTTTTCTAACTTTTTCATAGGAAAATAATTGTACGCAGCACGGAGATGTGTATCGTCGAAAGATCGATATATTCGCATGTCAGAATTATACGAGTTCATTGACTCTACTTTCGGTTCCGGCTACACGTATTACAGCTTTCGAGTCGATTGCGTTCGAAAGCAGCTTGGTGTTGACCATCCTAGGTTTAATGCTTCTATTTCGTGCAGGTCGCTGATAACGGTAGACTCGGTTCTGGAGGAAAATTTATTTCGCGCATACATGTTATCCAACTGAAACGGAGCACTAAATTATCTGATTTATTATTAAGAATATGAACGAGCACGTGTACCCATTTCAGACAAATGCGCTATTTTTGGCACGTGACCAATAACACATTTCACAGTGAATTTAAAACATAGCACATTTTCTGGTATTTGGTCAGGAGAATGTAAGCTAACTCCATAGGCACATCCTTTTTATTCTAATTCATTCTAATTCAAATTTGACTAAACTTGCTACGTTCCCACCATGATTCTAGCAAAAGATACATATATTTTGTAGAAGATACATATATTCACTCCTTCCGCCTTGTGTTTCAGTTTCAGTTTCACTTCCGCCATTCAGTTTCTTCAAAGGGCTTAAATTTTTTGACAATTTTCAACATGCAAATGTCCTTAATCATTTATTATTCCCCATAAATAGCGAAACAACGACTAGCTTCAATGAGTGAAGGGTGTCAAATCCTAGTAGCAACCCGTTTCCATTCAATACACGGTTGCCGGTTGCATACAGGGTGTAGCCGAAATAATAGCACAACTGGTTATGCGGTGATTCTCCGAGGAAAAGCAAGTCAAAGAGCAGAATAACATTTTTTCACACGGGGCTTATTTTTCGAGACAACCGATTCCAAAAAATCTAGAAACATTTATCAGTAATAAATATGATAATATTAAAACGAATCCTCGTGTTCAACTAAGTACAAGTTGTAGAATAACTTTCTTCAAATGGGGCTTTGTTTTCCAGAGAATTGATTTCAAGGTGGAATCAATATTTTCGAAAACAAAGCCTAATTTAAAAAATATTATTTTACAATTTCCTCTTATTTCTATCCAAAGATACATTCTCACCCCGAATTGCGTCATATTTACTCTCACCTTCTTCCAGCTCTTATCAAATGCACACGTAGATACCCTAAAAATTTTCGACATCGATTGCGAGAAAACTTTATTCCACACTTTTGACCTATCTTTACATAAGGAATCACCTTCCCAATTCTACCACCATTTCGCCTGCATCCTGCATGCATGATACCGTCGGCAAGATGAAAACCCTGCGGCCGAATAATGTATTCAAATATATTCAGACGTTCCTAGTAGCTAGCTCATCTATAGCGTCAGCGATTTGTACTAAAATTCATTGACGATTCGTTATTTTTTAAACTAGTGGAAACCGCTAACAAGCGCACTGGTATATTCTCAGCCGCGAGGGAAAACTTTCGATACATACTTGGAGTTATCGGGCTGCTGTTAGTCTCCAGCTCGACAGATTTCAAATGATAGGGCCACGATACCGACTCGAAAACAACTTGGAAATGGTCATCGATCGGACGGGGTCGAGTGCCCCCCGCGAAAATAGTTTTCATTCTGCGGTGGTCGAGTCGACTGCGATAAAAAGTTTGCCTTCGAAACCGTGCGCGGCTGTTCATCGTTACGTGGTCAGTATTCGCTCCAACGACGAAAAATTTGTATATACATGGTATGTACCTACACATAGGTACACATATATAGATGGGGGAACGTGACCATTGAATATTTGTATTTAAATATAAGTATATTCACGAGACGGGTTCGTGACTGGAATCACTTTGATAACTTTAAATATTGACCTCACTTGCATAAATTGGTGAGTGCGCATATGTTGCATAGTTAGAGGAAGGGATATATAATACCTACTGTGTGGTCGCCCGTAGTTTGAAAATGTAAGGGTCACCCTCAGTTTTATGAATGGAAGTTAATATAAATCTTTTTTCAATAACGCAAGTTTTATATAATATTGAAAGAAGTTTTAGTATGTTAAATAATATCTACTTGATTTATTGTATTTTGAATTTAAAAATTGAACTTTCTGTTCTGTTCATTCTTATCTTTAATAACGAAAGAGTCTAGCAGGGTAAGCATGGACAAACGGCCCCCACCCTGATTCCCGGAGTTGTTATTTTTTAAACAATGCTCCTTGCCTGAATAGCCATCGTGTAAAGTTTCAGATCGCTACCTCCCCGTTTAAGGGTAATACGGGGGTAAACACCCTTAAAGTTATTATTTTTTATCTCGGTTACTAGTTAAGATATTTGAATGAAAAAAAACGAAAATATAGCTACTTACTAACTGTACTTCATATATTTTTCTCAGAATTTTAACTGAATTATTAAGGGTAGAAAAAAAATAATTAATTTTTTAGGTGTGGTTTTTCGAAACAACCCTTTGAGTGACAACCTCCAAAAAAATCAAGAATAATGCTCTATTATCGAACTATTATATAAAAAATCCTCAAAATTGTCGAGATGGTGGAACATAGTTAAATAATTGAAAGAAGGCCATTATATTTTAAATATGAGGGGTTTTGCGACGAGAAAGAGTACTTGTCGCCAGCCTAAGCACGTGTGATTTAAATGCGAATGGAAGAAACGATTGCGGTTCGTTTGGGAGATTGAATTGTGACGGTGAAGGTAGCTGTGGAACAACGCGCGTACACTAAATACGAATATTTTCCAGATATTAACAGGGTCTAGCAGGGTAAACATGGGCAAATGGCCCCCACGCGATTCTTGGAGTTGTTATTTCTCAAACAATGCTCCTACACTGAAACACCATTATGTATAGTTTTAGATCGCTACCCCCCCCCCCCCCCCCGTTTGCGGGTAATACGGGGGTAAACGCCCTCATCGTTATTATTTCTTTTTAGTGACTACCTACTTAAGATATTTAAATGAAACAGAAGCGACAAAATAGCTACACATTAGCTGTAATTCGTATATTTTTTCCGAATTGTAAATTAATTATTACGGGTAGAATAAAATAATTTATTTCTTGGCGGTGGTTTTTGCAAACAACCCTATGAGTGACAACCCCTTGTCATAATAATCTCTGATTTGTTTGAACCTATCGAAGGTATAATCCGTACTTAGCCAGGCGTATTTTTCTGTCTTTCTGATTATATAAACGCCGATTGCAAAAACCACCCCCAAGAAATAAATTATTTTTTTCTACCCGTAATAATTAATTTACAATTCAGAAAAAATATACGAATTACAGCTAATGTGTAGCTATTTTGTCGCTTCTGTTTCATTTAAATATCTTAAGTAGGTAGTCACTAAAAAGAAATAATAACGATGAGGGCGTTTACCCCCGTACTACCCGCAAACGGGGGGGGGGGGGGGGGGTAGCGATCTAAAACTATACATAATGGTGTTTCAGTGTAGGAGCATTGTTTAAGAAATAACAACTCCAAGAATCGCGTGGGGGCCATTTGCCCATATTTACCCTGCTAGACCCTGTTAATATCTGGAAAATATTCGTATTTAGCGTACGCGCGTTGTTCCACAGCTACCTTCACCGTCACAATTCAATCTCCCAAACGAACCGTAATCGTTTCTTCCATTTGCATTTAAATCACACGTGCTTAGGCTGGCGACAAGTACTCTTTCTCGTCGCAAAACCCCTCATATTTAAAATATAATGGCCTTCTTTCAATTATTTAACTATGTTCCACCATCTCGACAATTTTGAGGATTTTTTATATAATAGTTCGATAATAGAGCATTATTCTTGATTTTTTTGGAGGTTGTCACTCAAAGGGTTGTTTCGAAAAACCACCCCCAAAAAATTAATTATTTTTTTTCTACCCTTAATAATTCAGTTAAAATTCTGAGAAAAATATATGAAGTACAGTTAGTAAGTAGCTATATTTTCGTTTTTTTTTCATTCAAATATCTTAAGTAGTAACCGAGATAAAAAATAATAACGTTAAGGGTGTTTACCCCCGTATTACCCTTAAACGGGGAGGTAGCGATCTGAAACTTTACACGATGGCTCTGCAGGCAAGGAGCATTGTTTAACAAATAACAACTCCAGGAATCAGGGTGGGGGCCGTTTGCCCATGCTTACCCTGCTAGACTCTTTGGTGCTGGTGTATTTTTTATTTTGTAGAGAGGAGGTCAGAAATAAGTTTGAGATAATGTGAGAATATTTTTGTATAATTGAATTAGTTATTGGGAAGTCCAAGATCAATATATAGAATTATTGAAATTATGTGATACCTACTACTCGTACATTTAAAATTGTTGGAGAAATGTTACCATCTTAATTCTTGATAAAATGTTTTAACATCTTTCATGAGATTTATTTAATCTAGGCATGCTTGCAGGTCTTCGATTTTGGGTAAATGAATTCCGCGCGCGGTTGCTGTGCCCGAAATATGCTACGTAAATAGATTCCATGTTATGTATTAATTAATTTCTGAATATCGCGAACGCGGTAATCGCATGATATTTGCCAAAGAGCACAATGTGCACATAAAATACAATTCAAAGATAACGAATGTAGGTGATAAATATTGGCTCCTTTGTGACAGACCAGTAAACTTCAATTCGTGAAATAGCTTGTACGATTGTTATTGATTATTCGTATGAATACTGCGTCATCGAAAGTAGGTAAATAAAATTTTATACCGGCGATAATTTATTCAATCGTATAACTTATTGAGGCAATTTATCATCTGAATAATCACTCAAAAATATATGCGTTGATATATGAAATGAATACATTATTTTCTAATTAAACAATATTTTTGCGGTAAAAATACGATTTCATTTATATCAAACTGAAAAATTATTATACTAAAGTTACCATGTAAATGAATTTTTATAATGCTATTTATAATGCTCAAAATTTTTCCCCATTTTCATGTCGAATCTGTTGCAATTAAAATCTTCTTTTTCTTAACAATTTCAAGCTTAATCCGACCTTTATCACTATAATGACACACCATTTCATTGTTATTTCGTTACAGAAACAGAGAGAAATCGAATGACCCACAAGTTGCCTAATAAAAAAAATGAGTCGTTCCTAATAAGTAACATATAAAATATTCGTATCATTATTTACATGCAACTTCATCGAAATAGGTGACAGAGTCAATCTAGAACACTAAATACATAACAGTAACACCGAGAAATGTAGTACTCACCATGCAGTCGTCATCCACGAATGAACTTGCCTCTACGCATCAGTCGAATTTCGAATAAACTCTCAGTGTCCGTTCTGTGCTCGCAGTTACACGTGAAGTTCCCACAGAATCGTGAGTTTCGGTATATTTCGCGACAATGTCTATCACAAACGGTACGGAGTAAAGCCGGTTCACTGGCGTGAGCACTTGCATCGGTATCAAAAATAAATCACGAGGAGAAATTGAACAGATTCACATTCTTTGCCGTGCATATCTTCACTCGCACGTGCAGCTTATCATTCTAAATAGCTGTAGCCCACTCTCTCACGTCGGAATTCGGTACAGCAGATAGCTAGGTGTACGAAACGGTTCGGTAATCTAGAAAACGAAAGAACGATTCGTGACTCTCCTTCGTTGAGGAGCAGTGCTAGAAGTCGGCGAACATATTCGCTTACAAGGGAAGATCCCGAAGCCGGAAATTCAAAAAATTCTGAAACTTTGTGGATATGTAGGGAATTTCCTCCTGATTACAACGCAATTTTTTTTTATGCCCAAAATCACTCTGAGGGGGTGAAATTAACTACTGAAAATCCGGTTATTTTCCGATTTTGTGTTATAACTCGTGAAATGTAAAATAATTTTTTTACCAAATGATAGATCTAATTAAAAGAAGTAACTTTTGTCTTGAAACTTTTTTTCTATCTCGTACAGTTCGCGAGTTCTAACACAAAATCGGAAAATAGCCGAATTTTCAGGGGTTAATTTCACCCCCTTAGAGTGATTTTGGGCAGCAAAAAAAATTGCGTTGTAATCAGGAGGAAATTCCCTACAAATCCACAAAGTTTCAGAATTTTTTGAATTTCCGGCTTCGGGATCTTCCCTTGTTAGTCCTATCAACATTAAGATCCTTCGTACAGTTCTGTGCATTTTTCTCTGCCTTCCACTTTTAGGAAAAAGAATAACTCGATTCGAAGGTTCATTCATTTCAATTAATCTATATTCTATAGAATATGACAAGTATATTGTTTTTATTGTACGGGGTGTCTTGTAACAAGGTATATACATATAGCTTACTACGTTTCCTTGGGATCACTTCGGGCAGAAAAAATTGAAATAAATATGAATTCTGTGTGTAATGGTTCGTCAAGGAAACAAGAATTATTTTATTGTGTTTACCGTTTCTACAGGATTTCCATTTGATTTGGGGTTATAATCGTGAGTATATATCTTTGATGATAATAATAGCGTCATACGAGAGATAAGCTGTGTAAATTATAAATGCAATTAGAGGTTGAGTCTCATTTTCTTGATAAACCACTGAAAATCAGATCAATATTCATTCCAATTTGTCGTTAACTCCAAACGAGCTTGCTGTTTCATAAGCTGTGCATTATGTTGCATTATAGCCATTGTATCATGCTACATATATAGCATGTTTCTAAATAAGGGTCGCATGAAATAATTGCTAAATGATTCGGGACACAAGACACCGTAGAAAAGATTTCTTCCATCATTTTTCACCTAGAATCTGGTAGTGCGAAAATAAAGCTCTTTCAAAGTGGTTCAAGCTAATTTCGAAGTCACTTTATGATTTGTAAATAGGACGATATTCATGTCGCTATTACGATAGCATTAAGATCGAGAAGAAATAATCTTTAATTAAAGTATCTCGAGTTATCTGTGTTTTATGGTGATGTCAGTGTGTATTAATCTTACAACTAAATAATTACGATTGTTTAAGAGTGAAAAGTACAAATTTCGAACCTTGGATTATTATGGAACAAACATTTGCTTTTCTCAATATTTTAAAATAAAATATTCAAATTAAATATTGGATATTTAAATTATTATGCAAAATTACTTGCATTCGATACAAAAAAAACTACATTTAATGGGGAACTAATGTACAGGGTCTTCTTATCATAGTCAGCTCAAATATAATTGAAAGTAGTATATTATTTCCTAAGCGACAATAAATAATTTGATAGGATATTAAAAAATTAATTCAATCACTCAATACAAAGTGCAACAAATGTGGAAGAATATTAATAGAAGTAACTGTATGTTATTGGAAAACAGTTAAAGATTCTACAGAACGTAGTATATTTATCCATAATTTTTTTATTTTTCATTAGCAATTATGAAAGTAATTAACAGAGACAGTTAAACAATCCTTTTCTCGCGTCCTCGTATCTCTTTCCATCCACCAATCGTTTCATGCGTCCTTATCTTCACATGCCCCCTGTGAAACGCAATGGATTAAAAAAATACATAATTCTGCGTTAAATCTCTTTGCACACAATCCGCACCTGGCGAGCTTAATTTCGTATTTGGACGTTAACGGCCCCGTGAACACCAAAATATTTTCGTTTTATCATGGATCGTGGCGTATCAAACGCACCGATAACACGAAAACGATTGGACCAGTCACGGTGCACAGTCCCTCCTTGTTTGCAGTTTCGTGTAAATGTTTATGCGAGAAGAGAAATGCCCAGAAACGTTAACATATTTTTTTAATACCATATGTGTACATGTTCGTCGAGATTTATACGGAAAATGTGAACTATTCTAACCAGTATTGTTTCCTCAGCTGTGCATTTTCAGGCTTTATGCATTGCTAAATGAAAGGTGAATTTAAAGTACTGAAAAAAAAAGGTTCGCTGTCATTATTCTTTCGTCATTGAACTTGTACTGAAAAATAATAAAATGATTTCATTTTAAATTCCTGTAATTTCACATAGTAAATCGGTCGTTCAATTTAATTCCGAATAATAATATTACAAAATGAACCACTAAAATATTACTCTTGACCGTTACTCCTTAGTCCGATTTCGAATGAAATTGGGCCCGTTTTGGTTCTTCAAACGGTTTCAACAGCTTCCGTTTAATCCCCCGTCATCCGTTCTTACGCGCAACGCAAGATTGACCGTGCGTCTCGTGACAGAGTTATTACGGTACGTAGTAATATCGCTTATAGGATAGAACAGTTATAGCATGCATATCCCGATTGATAGTATCGGGTATAAATTACTAAGCGCGTGCATGCTTCGCATAACGACGAGCGTTTTCTGCCGAATCAACAGGTCAGACCTCGAATCAAATCCTGACTTCCCATCGTGCCGGTCGAGCTGCTACGTGATCTAAAGCACAATGCGAGCAGAAATGGTGAAATAATCGCTGTTCGCCGGTGAATCGAGGTAGGACCGAGTCCTTGCACCGCGTCGGGGGATTCGCTGAATACTTTTCAAACGTACTCTTTGTCCGTGCACGGGCGAGCATTCTTTTCGAAGCGTACGACCGGCCGAGTTCGTTAAAAGAACTTCTACGAATTAACGCCACATGTCCGGCGCGCAAGCATCGTCAGTCGTGCAACTAAAAACTTATATATCACTCCTGAACTGTCATTCAGCAGAATCCTCGCGAAGGTATGCGATCGCATCGAAGTATCGCTATCTTCATTCACCCGTGTCATGCACCCCCTTCCTTTCATACAAACCACTCGTCACCCCCTCCCCTCGCCGCCACTCTCGCCCCGTAGCCCCCCCTTTCACCCCAATCGCTCATCCACGCGCACTCACTAGCAGTAAATTCTCTCCCACTCCCTCTCTTCTCGCTTGTCTCTATCTTTCTACATTCTCCCGTCATTCCATTTTCCCTCCTATTCACATTACATCGTTCCTCTTCCTCCCTTTTCTCATCCCGACTATCTTTGTTTCATACCCCAGCGAGGCGACGGCGACGGCGACGGCGGTGGGAACGGAAAAAAAAGAAAGTAAAAGAAAGAAGCAGAGGCACGAGCTCTCGGACGAGCGGAGCGACATAGCCAACGGTCTTTACGGCGTGGAAGGGGGGATCCACGGTGGCGGAGCGTGAATCGCGCGAGCACGCTAGGAGAACGAAGCGTTCGCGTCACCACCCTTGCCGCTGTGTTATGACATAATTCCTTCCTGCCGGCTTGCCGCTGATCGTTTTCTCGGCCGGCCGCGCTCATCCCCTTTCCTTTCCGTGGCCATGGCTCTCCTTCGAGTAACGAGAAGCCCGGTCCAGGGTGCCAGGAAAGAGGCGGAATTTCGCGACGCATCCAGTGGACGACACGTGAACCACCGATGGAAGGAAGGACGAGAGCGGCGACAAACGAGAGACGACGATGGTTGCGTCGAGCGAACGCGACATGCGAGCGAGTCGAGAGAGAGAAAGACAGAGATAGACGGTGGATTAGGGCGGAGGGGACGAGAGGGGGAGAGAAAGGGAGAGAGGGGTAGGTGAGTGTATATACTGTACGTCGTGTCCCTGTTTCTCTCTCTCTCTCTCTCTCTCTCTCTCTCTCTCTCTCTTCCTCCCTTTCGTCGCGCACCGAACCGATTGTCGATGTGTAGCCGCGTGCGCCGCCACGATGGCCGATCGGGAACGACGGTTGTAAAAAGACGATGATGAAAGCGACGGCAACAGCAAACAGCAGCAACAACAACAGCAATAACAACAACCAACAACGACAACAACAACAACAACGAGGACGAGAAATAATAAGAACGTCGCCTCTCGTCAAACCCACGTCGACGACGACGCTTGACGTCGGGACTGCTCTGGGCGTCGCGGCGCTCACACATCGGCTCACTGAGCCCCCGAGGTGGGCGACACCGCCGGAACACGGAGGATCGCGGCTACGGCCGACAAGGACCGAGAGAGCAAGCCGAGCTTTCCAGAGACAGCTGCGCACGCGTCCTCTCCATGGCAGGTCGACGTTGAATCAATTTTTAGATGTTGAAATTTCCCGTTGGATTTCGGATCGATTGCTTCAGCTCCCACACGTTCCGTTTGATTTTCGATATGAAACAGGCAAGCGGAACGTGGGCCAGCTATTTTAGATATCGTTAGAATACTGACTTAAGGCACGTAGTACGAAGAACTATGTACAAGCAACACTTGACGTCGTGTATAGCTTTTGTTTAACATTTCAGTGTTCGTTGTAAATGACTTAATAAGACAAAGTACGCATAGACAGTTTGTTGCAAATGTTTATTTTTAAAATTCTTTTCTTTTGTTTCGTTTTAATTAATCGAACAAGTTTTTAACCCTTCCGGTGCTGGAATTTGAAGGAATCAGCATATTCTCCACATATATACTCATTTATATAAGCACTCGTATCATAAAAAAAAATAATATGAAGAAACTCGTATTTATTAGCCGCTTTTGCTACATTAATATATTCTTACATGAATGCAATCAAGATTCCGATCGTCGATTATAATTTATTATACCAGTTTAATCGAATTTCACATTCCTTAAAATGGGGACGAAACATGGGTCCAATCAATTACTGAAAGATATCCATACGATACACCCTATACGTGTAGCTGCAAAACAATATGTATATGCATGCTTAATTTCGAATCTTCCTTATTAAGAAGCCCGACCAATCTTTAGCTTCGTTAAGTTGCATTTTATTATCGCAATTAAATTCTTACAGACGGCATTATCCCCCGGAGGAGGGAGGGGGGGGGGGGATATTTCAGGCGAAAACGCGGAAACATACGTGCGTCTGTGTATATTTGCAAGCTCGTGTGTCGCAATTACTTAATTGCCGGGTTCTGATTGGCCACTTCCGCGGGGGAGGGATAACGGTGTACCCCGTTCACGATTTGCGCGCTACACGTTCGGCGGATCACCATTGGCTGATTTACCGGAATGACCGACGAATCAGCCATTCGGCTCTAAACCCTCGCCGCTTTTAACCCTCGAAAGAACGCCAAGTATCGAAATTTCACCGTTCGAATTCACCCACGTAAAGCGCAGTTTAACCTAATCTTGATCCAAGTATAAATATATCGTTTCGCGAGAGATGTCCATTAACGCCAGAAGCATAAGGGCGAAACGAATATTCAGCGTTTATTGCGCCTTATTAGACGAGATATAATTCGGCGAGAGCTTGGTAACAGTGGGGTGCGGAGTGCGCTCTCTCGCGGTGGCTGCGCCAAACGCCAGTGTCAATATGGCCGTTGACGAGAGCGCAGTGCGTGTAGAGACGCGGTCGCGATAGTTTCCTCGGTCCCTTAATATGAGGTGTGCTTCAGACGGGGAAAACGTTTTTACGTAATACCAACAACTTATTCGGGAAATTCAAGAAAATGAATTGTGCCGTGGAAGAACGGATAAACCGCACGCAGAGCGAGCACGCTCTGGTGCAAGGTACGTGGCGTTGTCGGTGTTTGTTTAAGTGTTCCCCCGAACGTTGTATTGTTTACGAATATTTAGTGCCGAGAACCACGCTAAGTGCTCGCTCGCAGCACGCAGCCACCGCGACGCGCGTTCGATCGATTTCTCGCTATATTCTTGAATATTGCCATTCAGTGATCGCCAGTCGAATCCGTAACGACGCAGGCAAGCCCCCTGAATGGACATGCGACACTTCTGGGGGGATCATCGCACAGGTTCTCTGTGAAAATTTGAAAATTGTGCAGTGTTCCAACGCGCGTCTGAACTCACGTAAAGCTACCCCCCGTCTCATTGTTCCTTTCACCCGGCGCTGCTGATATTTTTCGATCTCTCCCGTTCATAGTTTTAATTGGATTATACAAATTTAATTTGTTCATTTTTATACGTATTCTCCGTTCTTTATTAAATAAAATTTCTGCTTTCAACAGGTATTCTTGTATTAACAGTTTTAACCCGGTGTTAAATATTTTTATCGTCGGTTTGCTTGATTTCAAATTTGTATTCACGAGTTTTAGAGATCATTTTTCAAATTTAACGATTATTGGCTATTGGGTTTTTTCTTTTTATAAAACACTGCCGAGGACGTGGAAATTGTTTGCTTCGCCTGTGATTATATTACGTCCCATCGATTTGTGTTACGCTTATTTTTGCAGTCGCTTCGCGTCGTTTTTAAATGTTGAACAACTCGCGACACGATTCCTCGTGGTATTTTCGTTAAAAATAAAAAAGAAGAAAAAAATCCCCGTGTCGCGTATAAGTTGAAAACAAATATAAAAATTTCATTCTACAGATTTAAACGCATATAATCTTGAAAATTACGTTAATGGTATTTTGTAGTTGAATTTCATTAGCTTTTTTTATGCTTTTACACCCGCTTGTAGAAGATGTATGATGTTCGTATTTTAAAAATTCAAATTATTTCGGAAGTACAGCTTTTTCTTCATCAGCAACTTCTTTTTTGAATCTATACGTTTTTTACCACAAAATTACGTAAATTTCTACATGCCTGAAATATCAGATAATCTAATGTTTAAATACATAAAAATGTTTTCTGTTTCTTAGTTATTTAGCACAAATTTTAATTATATTTGCTATGCTAATTACATCAAACATAATTTGCATGATGTTTAATTTGAAAAAAAGTTATACATCTTTGCCAATTCAAGCTATTTGAATACATCTGTAGTTTTCCTTTTCATTATTAAAAAAAAAATTATGTTTATTTATTGATGCACAGATACCAAAAAGGAAATGGTTAAAATCGAAGAGAGGCCCAAATTAAATAATGACGAATCAAAGTCATCAATTTCTGAATTATTCCCATGGATTATAGAATTTAGAAAAATGTGCAGGTGTATGCATGCAGACAAAAGTATGGCATCTTTAACAGAACTTATGCAATTTTATGCGAGGTAATGCTGCTACAATTATGTAAATATAAGTAAACTTTACCAGAATCTTTGGTTTACCAGTAACATTTCTTTGGGAACTGGTGTCAAAATCATCAAAACGCGTACACTTTAATTGCATAGAAAATATGCCACATTTGCAAACTTACAAACTCACAGTGCTCGTATTAAGCGTATTCTTTGAAAATTAATATTTTTCAACACTCGAATCAGCAGGTTCAGTGTATATTAATTGTACCCGATATATCGTACTAAAGGGAAAAAAATTTAAGTAAATATTTGTTTCGTTAGCAAGGAAATAAAAACTTTCAATCGCGACACATTTTATGTTTTCATGGTTAATTGATATTCTGTACAGCTTTCAAAATTGTAATGAATAAATTGTATAAATGGTTTCAAACATTGGCTGTGTTTCATGATATCTTTCAATGAAATTAGAAAGTTTATGTTTTTAAAACGGAGATAAAGAAATATAAATTTGCTTAGATAACAGGAAAGTTTTATCGTATAAATTCAACTGGTAACAAAAGTTTGTAGCATTTCAGAATTTCGTTTGCTAAGTTTCTATAAACAATTTGTAAAATGCTTTAGTATACGATTTTTATTACAGAAATGTAAGTGTCAGTGTAAATGAATGTTATACAAGGCCTTTAAGAGCTGCAAAATTGAAGGATTTCATTAGTGAGACTTTATTGTTATTCTTATATATTTGTCGTGAGCTTTCTGAGGTAAGCACCCATCCTCTAAATTTGATAATGCTTTATTTTCTGAGTAATTAAGACTGCTTCGATTAAACTGAATTTACAAAATTTCATGTTTTAGGATTGCAATAAATCTATTTATTTAAATAATATGTCAGACTTACTAGCGCTGTACATAGACATGGAACTAAAAGCATCTAGAAAAAGCAGAGAAGATCATGATAAAATTTGTGCAAGACTCACTTCTTGTCTTTATGTTTATTTAGGTATGACGATATACAATTTTATTACAGTTAATTTAAATATGGATAATAGACTATACCAATACGAGAAGTTCTAATGTTATCTTTAAAAAGAATTTATATATATTTCTTTCAGAACATTCTACTGAACATTTATTAGATACTTTAATGAAAATACAACTTATGTGTCGCAATTATCATCAGATTTTAGATCCAATAATAACGTAAGTACAATATGTAAATTAAAACAAGCAAAATTCTTAGATCTGGTGGAAATTTGGATATGAATTTTAAATATAGAGTTGGTTTAAATATGCGTAACAGTCATAACTGAATATCTTTTGATTTACGACAGATCTACATATTTATATACTTTTAATGACATATAATAGTTTTCTACTATTGTTTTCTTGCTGTAAAAAATTGCACGTTTTTAAGATAGGCTTGAAAGAAAATATAAATGTTTCATACTACGAAGATTTTCTTTTGTCATCGAATCGAATTGATTGTAGCCCGCATTACATCATTTTTCTTCTTTAGGAAAATCATGAGAAACATTCCCATGCATCCAGAATCAAGTGTTATGTACATTCGTTACTTTCTTATCTATCGTTTATGGAGAAAAATTAATGGAGATGTAGCCGTAAGAAATCAAATAATGGCTGCTGCGATTGCATCTCTGGGGCCATTGCCATCTACATTCTCATCATGTATATTAGAAGATGTATTGCCGAAAGTGCCAAAGAGTCAACCAAATTCTACAAAAGCTCTACTGCAGTATAAATTTGACGTTAAAAAGCATTGCGAGCTGTTTGTACAGTACTGCAAAGAAAGCGATGGAAATTCTGTATGCCAGAAGAAGGACGGACCTGCAACTCCCATTGATTCGTCCAGTAGAATTAACTCACAAATGGTATTTACTTATTTATTACTATTTATTTACTTATCAATTGCATTACACAATCCCATTCTGCTGTATCGCTTCAGACACGATGAAAAGAATCATTCGCAAGTAGTTCTTTCTATACGACGCCATTAATAAGCCTAACACAAAATTATCTCTGTGTAAGTCATAGAAATAGACATCAGCGTGTTGCATATAAACTTTGCATAAACCAACCAGTAGTTCTCGGTTGACAGTGAACAGGAACTTTGCTTATTGCTCGCATACGCCTGAGATAATTTTGTGTCAACTTTGTGATGATAAGATTAATCCAAATTTATATTCGTCCTCAGCCGGAAGATATCGCGCATAAAAGTATAGAACGTATAGATGATAACGTAAAATCAATTATATCAGATAAAATTAGGCAAAATGAATCTATTTCTTTGCTAAAACCTTTTAAATCTCTAAATTTGGATGAACAAACTAGTTTTAAATGTTTAGGTACTTTTCCAAATAATATTTCTACGAAGCATGCTATCCCTAAAACAATTAAATCAAATAAAAATCGTATGCGAAGGAAATGTAAAAAGTCCAATGAAATTGTAATTATCGATTTAACTAGTGATGTAGTTCTCGAGAAGTGTATAAAGAAACGGAAATCTAGAAAGCTACCGTGGTTGGAAGAAGCCAAGAAGAGAATTGACTTGAAGATAGCGAAAGCCTCACGGAAGAGCAAGAACAAAAATAAGGCTGAAGAGAATATCGGGCAAACGCACTCGTCGAACACTTCAAGAAGCATTAATCATCATGCGGAAGATAGCAGCGAAATGGCAAATGCCGCTGGAAGTAGCAGCCCGAATAATAACTCGAATATATGCCTGGCGGTTGACGATAAACAGAACGAGAATGGAATGGAGATCGATGACGAGTTACTAGACTGTACAGATATCGCAAGAAAACCGATCGGCGCGGACGTGAACACTAAAGAAATAAATATTAAAGTGTCTAACACTGCGCTGTCCTCCACGATGACCATGAAATCGCACCTGGCCGAGATCCTTCCTCCGACAAAGCAGGATTTCACTGTGGACGGTAAGCGCTTTGGCAATGACACTGTTCCGAGGACAAATAGCGACGAAAAGGAGAACGATAGATGTAATAAACAAACTGTGATTAAGCGACTGATAGAAACAGACATTTTCTCAGAGCCTGAAGCACGCAAAAGAGCTGAAAGTTTAAAAAAAGTCTGTGATTTAGGAGCAGAATGCCCAAGTGTAAATAGTACTGCGATATGTACACAGTACGACTCCAAAGATAATGCTATTAATTCTAATCGTTCTAACCTTAATGTAATTAACGATAAAATAACTGAAAGGGTAACATCGTCAATAATAATTATGAAGCACGAGCGAAACGGTCACGGGGTATCGACATACGAAGCGTTAGATAATACTCGTTCAAATGAAAGCGCCTGCACGCCTGACTACTCTCGCGAGACAGCTGATTCTGCCGCGAGTCGTGGAGAATTAGTTTTAGCTCATAATGATGATAAGAGCGGGACGAATTTAAATGAAACCGCGGAGCAAGCCGGGATCTCGCCTAGAAAAGGTTTATCAAGATACGACGAGAAGCTGCAGGTACCGCAGGCAGCCCTTAAGAATTCTGTAACAAGGGACAAGGTCGAGCCGCGAACAGAGGTGGAATCATCAAAATGTACAAATACGATGGTGGATGACAGAAGGAATAAGGAGCTTCGCGCGCAAACAGAATTAGAAATTTGTAATTACGACGAAGCAAACAAGGGTATAAAGGATGATAAGTCGAGGATCGCTAATATCAGAGAATCTATTTTCGGATCTTGTTCTATGGATAAGAAAGATATTTCTAATACAGTTAATGTAACGTTCCCACGCGAGAATATTGAGAATAATGAAAATTCGCGTATCGATACAAACGTTAAGAAGCCCGTAGAGGATGTAGCGAGCGGTAATAATTACGACGGTCGCGTCGACAAGACAAATGTCCCTCTCGTGTCCCATTTACGCCCGGGAGTAACATCGAAAAGGGAGTCGAGCGACGATTTGTACAAAAGTGCGGATAAAGAGGCACGCAGCGTCGCTGGGAGTAAATATATCGTGCAGGATTCTGATTTACAAGACAATATCGACGGTCTGTCGCTGTTGGCCAGCGTCTCCCAGCACGTGCCGCACTTGAAGCCGGAGTCTGAGGTGAAGTGCGATCAAATAAAGGTGAAGGATTACGCGTCCTTGAGGTACGCGTGTTGCAATCAAACTACCGACGACGAAACCGACACGAACGACTCGTCCAACACCGTTTCCCAGCTACTGGAAAATCCGTCTACAGATATCATTAATAGAATCGTCGGCATCTACCCCGAGGATGCGTTGGACAAGGTAGCCCTCCACGTAGAAGTAACATCTAACGACGCCGAGTCCGGGAACACAGACAACGAGTCGTGCAAAGTCGTGTCTTATCCGGAGGCAAACGTGAACTACGACGCGGACACGCAGGCGCACAATTTAGCTCCCATAGAAAGCAACATGCAAACGGTGAAGGAGAACACTAATGTAATACTGAACGGGGAAACGGTGGTTCTGCTGCAGAAGTCTCCCAACAGTAATCTGTACATTATAAACAAGGCGGTGGAGAACTCGAAGGATCACAGCAACGACGATGAAATAAGCAGACTGAAGGAGAAGAACTGGATATCCTCGGCAGAAGTCTGCGGGCAATTCGAAGCGGTCGCTTCTCTGGAGCATGCATCGTATAATTTAGAGCTGACCGCTTACAGCACGGAATTGCCGTATCAGGAGAGCAAGTGTTCCGTGGGGCGAGGCAAAGGTATCAAGGTGGAGCCGGAGGAGAGCAACTTCTCCGAGGCGAAGTCGTATTCAAAGAAGGTAGCGCACTCGGCCGATATGCTGTCCGTGAATTCGCAAATGTACCAGGATGTGAACGTTATGAGCAAACCAATGGACAAACGGAAGCCCTCTAAACCGAGCCTCTCGTTCCGGCAAAACATTAAGCAGGAGTTCAACAACATCTCCAATCATATAGCCGGGTCGAACTGCGCGATACCAGGGTGCAATGGTATTCACTCGCACCCACACGAGGTTGATGGTCAACATCCCTTGCACATTCCCGCGTCTCATCCAACAACGTTACCGCCTATCTACGGGAACTGCGCTGGCAACGGGGACCTGTGCGTACCATATCATAAACACTGCACCTCGGTGTCGTGCAGCCTGCAAATCAACGCCACCACCCCGCTACATTCGCGGGCGAAATCCGGCAGTCCGTGCGGCAGATCGCACTGCTCGTGTTTGAACTGTACGTACGACATCGTCGCGCATTGTAGACAGTGTATACACCCGACGACGGATACCCATGTGTCTTGTATCGAAAGTAGCCCGTATTTTTTGCCGACACACTCGTCAGTACAAAGCCCCGCCGTCCAGGAACACGACAGAGCGAAGAGCGAAGCGGTCATAGGTAAGCTGTACGATGATCAATTACTGTGTAAAATAGAGAAGAGCCTTCTGCAGGGTAGCTCTATAGAGAAGATCGAGGCGCAACGCGACACGGAGAAGCTGTACAATGAGGACGCGGATAACAAGCTGCCTTTGAAGAAGAGGCTGAAGGCGCACGCGATGGCGTACGGGGAGCTGCCGATTAAAGCCGAGAAGGTGAACAATTATCCAGCTGTACCTATGATGTCCATAGCTGCTCTGGAGGCGCTAGACGGCCAGCAGAAGAGATCCGGCCAGATCGGCAGAGCTGAGTACGATTTGTCACCTGGGAATAAAGAGGAGCATACGCGCGACGTCTATCATTGCGGCTCGAACTTGGTGCGCAGAGATTATTACAAGGACGTGCACGTATCTGGCTCGCATCAAAGTATCGCGAAAGAAAGTACAAGGAAGCTCGAGCGTCAATTTCGATCGGCGAACGATCAATCTAGTAATACAGTGTGCCAAGAGTCTTGCCTTCAAAGGGCATTCAAAACGCCCGCGCAACGGAAGGAGATGAACGCTGCGTCGTTGAAAAGATTTGGGCCGGAGACGATGGGACAGGAGGGAACGTTCAAGAAGGTAAAGAAAACGCAGTTACCTCTACGGCAAACGAGAAGCTCAAAACGAAACGTTCCTAAAGTAAATTATTCTTACACCGATGTTGATCCAGAATGGAATCCGTCCGGTGAGTCGAAACGAAAACGTAAAAAGACTAGTCGATGATCGATACCGCTTGATTGCGAGAATTCGGTATTGTAAAAAGAAGAAGAGACCGAAACCGTTTCTCGGGTTTGAAGGAAGTGTGTGTTGTTCTGTAAAAATTGTGGCGAATGTAAAGTTGTAAATATTGTACAAACGGAGGCAAATCATCTTTGGAAGATTCGCATATTGGTCACTCCTACACAGTACAATGCTCGAAGATCGACATCAGTGAAGCTATTCTGCGGAATCTTGAAGCAACAGCTTAGAAGATACTTAGCTCGTAGATTAAACGCGTGTTTTGTTACGTGCAGCCGGTTTTGTGTGAAAATGACAGACTTCCTTTTAGTATTCGTTATACTTTCTGTGTAAAATTGCAGTATTGTGTAAAATTTTGTGAAACTTCGATTAGTATAGGTTTAGTTACCTTTCTTTCAATTAAATGGTCCGTGATCTTTTAGAAGAGAGTTCCACTTTTTATAAGGCTGTTTAGATCTTTTATATACCACCCTGATACAAAAAATTAATTTTGTATATAGTAATGTATATATACATTGTAACAATTTAAAATATTACACACTGAAGTTTTGCCCTTATTACTCTTGTACTGAAGGTAAGACAACTTGCATTTGAAAATTAATATAACTTACGATATAGTTTATTTTCATTCGCTTGAATGAAAATGACATCTGTTAGATTCCCTAAATATTTATCCTAGACTTTCAAATTTGAGAAATAATTTTTTAATAAGAAAATGAATGAATTTATTATTAACATTATTTTACTTCGTTTAGTATTTCAAGGCACGAGTTCCCCTTCACGATCTAATACGTATTTTAAATTTTTCAGTTCAGTGAAAAAATGTATAAATTCAGAGAAATAAGAAATCCAGGTTGACGATGAAATAAGATTTTACTAAAAAAATGATTTACGTAAGTAAGAGTTAAAAAAAAATTATATTCTTTCATATTCACAATCAATGATCAGTTTCTTGTACAGCAAATTTTAAAAGTAGTTGCCGTGTAAGAAACAGTATCAAATGTAATGAATTGGTTTTTGGAAAATCTTCTTGAAATACGTTAGCAGCGAGGAGTATATAACGGAATAACTAAAATATCTAATAACATTTCATATTCCAGATTAATTATTTCCTCGCACTGATGAACTTGAGGGAAATATTTAACTCCAGAGTGTGATGTCAATGAATTTGCCAAATCACATAGAAGTAATTGTACCGCCATGCAACAGTAGGACAGGAAACATCGACCTCTTTAAATTTTTAAATCTGTCTCCATGACACATATAACAGCATGAGATCTTATAAATATTCGTATAGATATCAGAATGCAGGTAGCGTAGCTAGTCATCGGCTTTTAAATACGAGGTAAAACCACTTTTACTTTATTAAAGAAAATGAACTGCGACAAACTAACATGCATTAAAGAACTTCAGGTTAAAAGTTGAAAGCGTCACATAGAATTGAACTATGTATTTTAGACTTTGTATACTTATCAAAACGATGGAGCTTCGTCACGAGAAAAGTCATTCGATACGACACCCGAATTTATAGCGCCTTTACATAACTTACGTTCCAAAAATTCGTCGTATATTTTTAAAAATTATTCGCTTATTTTTCCCAAATGCGGATGGAGGTATGCCTCACTGTACAAATTCTAACTGAAAAGAGGTAGTATAACGTTTGAGGTCCCTAAGAATTAATCATAATTAAAACTTAGACCCTTGCCCTTAATGTATTTATCACTTAATTTTTTATTTCCAAACATGTTTTAAGTAGGCTGTTTTTTTATATGTAATATTAAATTCTATGTATACAATGAACTGTTGCCCTAATTTAAACTTATCGTGTTCAGTGTTTTAAAAATACGAGATCATTTGCATACATTAGTGCCATATTCCTCTATTTGGTATTATGTCTGTGATCGTTAGCTGACTAATATTAAACAGATTCTATTGTACAAAAGAGCGTACCTAGTTGAATACTTTATCATGGACATGATCAAGCGCGTACTTGTCACCTGTCATTAACAAGCGTACAGTTTGTTCTTCTTCGTAAAAGTAATCATAATCAAATTGTACTACTCCATGATAAAACTCGTTTCGTACAAATAACACTTATAAAAGTTTATCTCAGTTACGAAACATTCGGATAGCCATTTTTCACGAGAAACATATAGTCACCCATGTCTTTTTGGGTACCTCTGACTTCTTTTCTTCTGTTGTTACCATTTATTTATTGATTTCCAAAAAAAAAAAGATAAGTCTGATAGTTTTAAGCGTAACAGAAATTAGTTCACGATCGGATGTAGTGAAAATTATGGCGATTGCAAAATTGTCGAGTGTTCCCATGTACGTGTACATGGGAACAGATGTGGGTTAGTTATTTATGGATAAAATTATCCCATACGTGAAGCATTTGTTAAGGAAAGTCTAATATCTTAAAGCGTTAACCTGTTAACTGGGGGAAACGAGTTGACTTGTATTCTTATAAAAGGACAAACTACAGTATTATAACTAACTATAACATTTGCGTTCGTCAAAACGAGTTGATTCGGTTTTACCAATTTTATATAAATGTATATTTTAAAAGACACTGGGAACGTCACTGGCCAACAAATCGACCCGGTTAACAGATTAATTTAGCGTAGTAGCATTACATCGGATGCCTCATTCATTCGTGTTCATAAAAAAAAAATAGTACTGTGTATGTGTAGAACATTTTGTCACAATGACGAATAAACTTGTATTTACCTATATTTGTAAATTATATGCATTGCGTGATGCATAGACTGGATTCTTTGAGAGAAATGACATTACAAACACATTTACCTCACATTTACGTCCCCAGCGTAAATCTTTTACGTTTACGGTTAGGGGTAGACGTAGTAATTTGCAACAGGGTAATCGTTCCAATATTCCTTTTATCGTCCTTCTTATATATTTAATTTCTTTCGTTTAAATACGTGAAACTATTACTCCGCGAGGTTTTGATTTAATTTATGCTAATATCTGACTGTATCATTCATTATATTATATAAAATGTATTTTCAATATACTTATTTTACATATCTGTTAATATATTTTCATCCTTGCTACAACATCCTCTGAATAGAAACATTTGTTTACACATAATAGTTTCATAATTATTCCTCAAGTGGAAGTTGCATGGAAAATGAAACTATTTTAAACTCCAAGAAGTACAGGAAATATATATATATATATATATCTTACTGAAGATATTTTAACTAGGCTTATAAAAGAAAGTGGAAGAGGCATGCAAGTTCAAATTATTTTAGATCGAAAGCATGGACATACATATATAGTAATAACATTTCGTATACAGTAATTGTAAATATATTTACATTTAAGCGCATTTAAATAATCTAACAACACCTCGTAAGCATACTCTCAACAGTGTAATGAAACGCTAATTGCAATGAACTTAATTTATTAGAACGTATTTAGCAAACTCTACAAGACTAAGAATAATATTATATATAAGTCGACAGTACTTTATTTAATTATATATATATGAAATTTATCATAATGAACCATTTTAAATATTAGTTATAAAAATATCTGACAGTTGGTGTGCTACAAAAAGAATGGGAATATTTTAACACCGGCGAATTCTTTAAAAAAAAGGAAATTTATTCTTTTGTTCAGTCTCTGCATTGTACATTGTTGGTAACCTAATGTAATTACATACTTAATGTATGGTACATAAATCATATAATATTACGAACTTTGACTGGCACTGATGTTTGCAAAACAATGGCGTGAATAATAGTGCCTACATTCATCCTTCCGCATAGAATTGTTTACTCAAACACGATGGCACATATCTTGTTTTCCATACATATCAATCATATTATTATGGACTTAATGTTATATTTACATACATAAATGTTTCGGGAATTAAAAGCTACAAAATTAGTTTAAGTCGCGCAGAATGTTCTAAAGATTTATCAGCCTTGGCTTTTTGAGTACATTTCTTTTCAGTAACTTGATTGTACAATTATATAAACATTCAATAGTACAAAACATTTTTAACCATTTAAATGCATGGTATGAACATTTTCTGAACTAAAAATCGTTCCTGTATACTATTTTCATCAAAAATGTCGTTGATTTAATACAGTTGTGAAAGTATCAAGTATTGTTTTTATGTAAAATCACCATTTTTATACTCGAAACGTAATATTACGGGGATAAAATGATTAATTAAGGGAATACACATTTTCCTAGCCTTTGCATAGTAATCTTCATTATTTATTAACTATAGTCTTTATGAACAGATAAACTACCTCTGAAATTTTATTTGCGTATTATTAATCCTCGGACAAGGCAATAGGGAAAATATAAATCGATGTATGAAAGGTGTGTAACAACTCAGTATAGCGGTTTCATTAATTGTCTGTCTTTTTGTTCCAAATAAAGAATCTTAATTGATAATTATACATGTCTAATAAACGAAACATTGTATTCATAAAATAGAATTCAGTTTGTCGTTTAATCGATGAAAAGTAATCCAGGCACTAGTGAGTTAAAGCGTGCAAGATAAATAATAGCACTACATGTCCGTGCAATTAAATATGTATACAGGCGCGTGAATTTTCATATAATTGTTTACCAAGTTACAACTTGCCAGCGACTATAAAAAAAATATGTTGAGAGGGAAACAGGTCTCCGGAAAATGTATTTATGAAAGCTCTGTGTTTACATGCTAAAATTAAGTGATTATAAATAAATTTCGCTTTGCGTAACACATGTAAATATGCACGCTTCTGTCTCATTCTACGCACCTTCTATGCCTAATGACTCGATAACATATACTGTGAGATAAGTGTGATTTTCGTAGCGATACAAGTGCTTCTTAATTCCAATCCTTAAATACTGCAATGGAAGTACACAGCTCTTTACAAAATACAAAAGGCTGTTCCGTGCTACTATACTTACATAGTTATCTACTATTCTCGGAATATAAAATAGCTTTTATTGCGTTTCTGTATAAATTTTAGGCGAATAACTATTTTCTGCTTGTAAACTCGAGTAATACTATTTTCTGTGGACATTGTCGGATCTTAAAGGACAGTTCTGTCCAAGCTATCCTAATTACTTGAAAAGTGTAATACAAAGGTAACAGTCTCGTTGGGTAACTTATAATGTAAATTATGAAATGGTTAAGACTTAGCGATATTCTTTAAGGGAACAATTGTAGTGAAACAATCGAATGGAATGTTTACTAGCTAAAGTTCGATATTATAAAAGTTAAACAGTAGATCCGTGTTGCTAGAACATAAATCAGTCGAAATTTAAATGGCACTTATAAAGTGCAGATGCTTAACATCTGTTTCTTAAAAGTTTTATAAAATATAATTAACTCTATTCTTATCAGAAACTATACTATTTGAAACTCGACTATTCTATCGAAAATAATATTACCATTCTAATTATTAAGCTAGCGATGATTTCCCAATTCAAGTTCAAGGAAACGGTGTATTGATAAATTTAAATGTCTCTTGTACTTTGAGGAAACAACTTAATAAGTTTCATTTGGTAGAAAAGGAAGTAACGAACAATACATTACTACCTTTTGTTGTTTGCATTGCTTGTTTAACTTTCATTTTATTTTAAAAACTATTGCAGTTATAGCTTACTTCAATGATAAGGCAAATAATTCTAAACGTTTTATTTGTCCGAACTTAGACCATTGCTCCTTACTGTTAATCGAAGAAATTAATAATAATTAATTAATTGCCGTTCCGCTTCGGTCAATTGGTTGTAAACTTTTCTCTTCATTTAATGCTTGTTAATAACATGATTTAATATTACTTTAAAAGACGACCAAAAACTTAGAACCATAGACTATATATTAATACTGGGTAGTTTTTCCACTTTACGTAACGCTAAATTAATAAAAAAAAAATATTCGATAATGTATATGTTTCTTGACATTGTAATTTTAAGGAAATATCATGTTGTACTTCAGTCTAAAATGAAAGTGAATAATGAATAATAGCCTCAACAAATAAATCTACAAACAATTAATAAATGTAATCATTAAACATATTCTTGCTCGTATCTAAATAAATTTTACGATTACCAAAAAGAAACTAACAATAATTGTAGAAAACATAAGTGAAACAACAACTAAAACTTTAAAACGTACTCTAGAGATTACTGAAGAGATCATTAAAGTGCTTTCTTACATAAACTTTATGTTTAAAAGCATTCTTTGTTATATTATTTACACCTATGTACACTTGTAAATCGAATACTTTAGAAAAAATTGAGAAAGTTTGAAACGATCAGGTATGCAATAATACAGGTAATCATAGGAATTATTCTACATACTCGTTTAAGAACTTCACAATATGCATTTTTTGTTTGTACTAAAAATAGAAATTTTTTCAAGAGATTAACCTGTTGCTTAAAAATTCTTTGGAAGTAATTACTTATTTATGAATAGTTTATAGTACTATAGCCAACGACACTTTTATTTTCAAATTCAACAAGATATACACATATTTCTTTTATTGAGAATAATTACATAATAACTTTAAGGGGTGCAATTATATTTTAATATGTCCGTAATAAAGAAACTCTGATCTAACTTCGAAGGTGATAATTTTTACCAAACAGAATATACAGATAAAACATTTAAAGACATGTCTAATGTGTATATAGCATTAAAACAGCTGGTTAAAGTTTTAAGCAAATGCTTCATCTCTTGAAATTGTTTTTATATCTAAATAAAAAATATGTAGTACAAGTTCATTGAAATTGAAAAGTTTCGTAATCACGATATCACTAATAAAAGTATGATCATACCATAGAACTGTCCCTTAATTGATGCTACAAACTTAATAAAGTAGTGTGGCTCTTATGAATTAGGACAAATATTCCAATTGTGCAAGAATCTACCTTGTTAGAGCAGAAATGTATGAAATTTCCAATGCTGTGTGACAGTCCCGGACACGTTCGAAATTCAAGTTTTGAAATTTTCAAGTAATGCGATTAACATTGTCATTTATACAATTTTGTACACATAATAATTGATCATTACAATCCTGAAGTGTGTGACGTATACGATTGTTTCATTAGTAACAACATTCTTGTCACCTTTGGAAATCATAATTTCTTTCTATTCGAAAGAAACTTGCATATGTAGCAACGTGTCTGTGTTGTATAAAGTTCGCAAAGCTTTGCAGAAGTTTCTTTGCAAATGTGTTTATAGCACGAGTATTTGATGTAGTGAGTAAATCAGGCTTACTTTAGAAACATTGTACACGTTACAGGTCTATTCACTTACCTACCATATTTTTTCTTCTGAGACCTGTAAATAAAACACCATTAAAAATAATCATCTACTACGAAACATTTCAAGCAAGTGAAATTTGTTTCCGATTAAACAACTCTAAGTAAATAATAATTCTATTAGTTTTTCCATAGTAACTAAAAATTGGTTTAAAAATGTATATAAATGAGACAAACTTACCCAATCGATATTGTGGAAGACAATATTTTGTATTTTATGTTTCTTACTGTTATTAGTGAAAAATATAAATACAAACGTATTATCACTTCCTGCATTCTTTAGATCTTATAGCTATTATACTGTTTGAATATAAATATCAGTCTCGTTAAAATAAATATTTTTAGTATGAAAATAAATTGCAAGGCACTCAAAAGTATCTTCCAGTGTTGATCTTCCATGTAGATATTAGAAAACCTTTGCTATTATGCTTTTTAAAACATATGCTATCAAAATTTCTAATTCAAAGAACTATAATTTTATATAAAATACATTTTAATATAAAATGTATATTAAAGATAAATACTTCATAAAGATATTTGATTTGAAAAATATATATATATGTATATATTGCACACCAATGTTCCTCAAAGTAATGATATACTGAAGTTATGCGAGAAATGATGTAAAGAAAATACCAGAATAAATTTACCTTTCTTCACAGAAGCGAAATGTTTCTTTTGCACTTCCTGCTGATTCATAGAAGAAACAATAGCGTCTGCTCCTAATGTTGAGAATTTAGGCGACAGTTTCTTTTTCTTCAGAGGCGTCTCTTCGTCTGCAGTTGCGACCACTTGCTTTTTAACAAACTTCGATGGCTGCGCATCTATATTCTGCAACATCCACTTAGTGCCAGATTTCAAAAGAATATTATTTGAAATTTCAGTTACACGTTTATCTGTCGTCAGATTCGCTTCGACAACATCTGCGTCAACTTTTACATTTCGTTTGGAGAACTTAAAGCAAGTCTTTTTTTCTGAAGTTTGAGGTTGCACAGATTCGCGAAGCGCATTTGAATCTTCCGAGGTGTTATCTTCCGTGGTGAATTGAGAGTTCTCCACTTTGGAGTCTTCCGTGATGAATGTATTCGTCGTGGAATTTCCATGAAAATTCAGTAAAATTTGTTGCTTTCTTTCAGACATATTTCTCAACTGGTGAATACCTACACATTTCAATTGCTTGAACATATTCTTCGATGCACATACAGCACGAGGTGATTTTTGACGATTCGAAACATGAAACGATAATGGCAATTCGGACGTGCTATGCGCGTCCTGATTATTCAAGGGGTTAATAACCGTAAGCTGCGAACATCTTAAGCTTAATTCATCTTGAGTAGGTCGAACGATAGACGAAGGTGATTCTTCTTCTTCGTTGTTCGCCTGTTTAATCTTCTTACATCTAAATTTCTGTTTCGATGCTCTAGACTGTGCGCTAACTTCTATTCTATGTTTCCTAATATGATTCTGCTTCTCTTTGCAACTGTTCTGTATATTCATCTGATCGTCTTTTTGCTTCGGAGAGTTTTTACATTCTGACAGTTCGCTCCGCGAAGCTGTGACAGTTTTACACGACACCAGATCTGTGGAAGACAATAAATTGCAATCTGAAGGTTGCTCCATTGCTAAAGTACTTGTTACTAGTTTCATACGAGCATGCTTATGCGACGATGGAGAATCATATCTTCGATTTGATGTATAATTCATTAATTCATTCGATAGGAGACTATTGGAAGTACAAATGCTAGGTGACACACAATTTATCGCGTGGCTGAACGATTGAACTTGATTAATAGTATCTTCGTTACGAAAAATATAAGACCTTTCTATTACAGTATCTGTACTAAGCTTATCGACAGGACTAGAGAGGCCGCATTTAGGAAACGGTCCCTTTGTTTTGGAAGATATGTCATCTGAATTGGGTAAAGTAGTTGACTGACTAGAGAGAGTAGACAGATTTCTAATCAACGTGGGAAATTCGTGCGTTTCTTCTCTACTAGTGTTCAATCCGAATCCTACTAAATCTACGTCACTGTCAACAGAATCGCTTCGATTATTACAAAATTCGTCTCTCTTTAGGGAAAGCATTTCTTCAGCATCATTTTTATCAGCTTCAACGACTTCCCCCTGGGAATTCGATTTGGATTCAGTCTTCACCGAAAATACTTCGCCTTCGAAACTTTTTTTAATCAATCGCGGATTAACCGCTTGCACGTTGAAGTACATGAAATCATTCGGGGGTGAATCCATATTCGTTAACTCGAAATCCAGTAAAGAATTCAATATTCCAGTCATGCCAAGGCTACCTTCCGGCAGTGGCGTCGAGGAATTTTCTATATCCGATGTAATGTATCTTTCTTCCTTTGTATATGAATGTTCCGATTGTAAGAAGAATTCTGAAGTGCAGTTTAACACGTTATTGGAGTTATCATAATCGAACGGCGACACCAACGAAGATTTACAATCTTCAAACATTTCTTGCTCGTCTTCCATAGTTATATCTTCGTTTAGAATAATACTATCCCAAATATCAAAATTTTCAAATTCGTCTAGGGTATGGGTCTTCGTTAAGTCACTTTTCCGCGAGAGACTTTGCAACGCAGACTCGCCACGTGAATCTTCATACAGCTCTTTATTCTTTAAATCATATGCGAGAGAATCGGTGGCACGTGGCTGATCATTTTTTATAGAGGCTTTATGTTTATTTCTATTCTTTGACTGATCTGAAACGACTTGAAAATTTTCACAGTCCTCCTCTTTAATAGACTGCTCGAACTCGGATTTTATGCGACTACAAATGAAACCATCGGGCAATTTATTCTCCGTGAAATTAGCATGATCGTTTCCGTGAGAGTGTAACTCCGTTGTTTGAGATGCCGAAACCATTAGTTTCTTTAAATTTTCTGATTCACATTTCACTTGATTCAGCATTGCATTAGCTTCTTTGTTACTGCATCTGTGATGATCCTTAGAGTTGCTAGAACTCATGAATTCTTTCATTCCGTATAATTCCAGAGTTTTACTGAACTTCTCCGAGTTCGTTAACGAGTGAATATTCTGCGCCCACCGTAGCGACGATTTCGCAATCTGATCCCCAAGAACTGTAGTGGAAACTGTGCACATGTTCGTCTCGTCCGAACACTCTACTCGCTGTTTCTCTGCGTGCACAGTCATAATGTGTTCACCGACGCGATTTAAAACATCCATGCACTTGTCGAGACCACTGAGCATACAGATTACGCTTTTGTCACAAATCGGCTTCTTATCGCTACTATTATCGTCTACTGCATTTTGAGTGGTATCCTCGTTTTTGGTATTAAATATACTGTAATTGTGACAGAAGAAAGGCTTTACTTCAGTTTTCTTGCAGCAACTGGTGCATTCGTGCACATCGTAAGAGGCTTTCTGCTTCCCAGCTTCTGTCGCTTGCGAACTATGGCTGTTCATAGATCTGAAGCCATGTGAATGACAATCGCTTTGTACATAAACAGATGCATTTCGACTACAAGTATCAGCCTCTGTCGTATTGCAATCCGTACTCGTTGGTAACTCTTGCTTTATAGACTGTGTATTTACAATAATATTTTGGCACTCCTTCGATAAGAGTATTGTCTCAATGGAACTTTTTGGCTGGGGGAATAATTCTTCCTTATCCTGAGTATCTACTTCGCTAACTTTATCGGCTGTATTTCTACAAGAAACAGTATACTGAGAAGACATTACATTCTGTTCGCTGCTTTCCCGAAGTACATTCAACGCGGCTTTTGGTTCTTTCAATAAAGATAGAACTCTGCCGTGCTGTACATCGTTCTGTTTCAACGGCGAAGCATAGTTATCACATTGCTTATGCTGAAACGCGCCTTTTAATTGTTTACTTCGTTTATTGCAAATGTAATCGTGCATGTTTTGAGAATGAACGTAATGAGTATTATTCCCAAGAGGTTCTTCCTCCGCTGAAGCACAGGACTCTGTACTTTCGCTAACTTTATTGTCTGAAATTGGTAGATATTCCACAAGGATTTTATCCGCAGAATTTTCAGAATTCTCCGTGCTATGGGCATCCGCGATTTCCACTTGGTTTCTACAATTCACTTCGCCCGCTTGCTTTTGTACTTTGTACTTTTTCTTCATCATTTTCAACCATTCTAATTTTCTTTTACATCTCGCCTTTCCGTTCTTGTTCTTATCCACTATCAACGATTCATTATCTTCGGTTAAGTCGACTAATAGTATCTCTCCAGGTTTTAATTTCGATGTTCTTTTATGTTTCTTGAATTTGCTTCTGTTCTTCGCGGAGCAGATTTTATTTGCAAACTTACTGGAATCTATAGTATTTTCGGAGGAATGTGTATCTTGCGAATTGCACGTTTCATGTTTGTTTAATTTATAATTGATAGTGCATTCTGGAATGTGATTCACACCACACGACGAAATAATCTGGAAGCATAAAGGATGAAATATTGAAACCAATGGAAACGAAGAGGAAATGAATCCAAGCTCAGAGGAAATTACATGTGGTTTCTGGAAGTGGGTTAAATCGAAAACCATTGTTGAATAAGAATCTTTAAACTGAACGGACATAGACTCTTCAAACGCTAAAAACTTAATGCATGCCGTCTTTAGGTCAAATGCATTTTCTTGTAATAGTCAAAGTGTTTCGTTTAAAGGAGGTTGTGGTATAATCTTCAAAAGCTCATCGCGCATTTTTGGCGCGCATGGACCTAGTATCATTAAAGCCATCTTATTCACTTTCTTTGTCCCTTCGAGATTTTTCTTCATTCTTGTCCACATTTTTAAAGCAAGCAAGTACCTGACATAATCTACATCCGTTAAAGATTCTACATCTCTTTTCAAGCTGGTAAAACTTCTCCTAATACAAGAAAAATTCTGTTTAAAATTAAATTCATCCTCCTATCGAGTAACAAGTGGAGAGTATTGTGTATTAACATACCTGAATATGGGATCACATATTTTCATATATTTCTTTCTAATAAGTTTAAGTTTAATTAGCACTCTGAAGATATGTTTTTCTGAGTTATCTGAAATAACAATTAATATTATACATTAATCTGTTCGTGTTTCTGATTGTAAAGACATTATCTCAATTTTAATGCAGATTGTTTCCAACTTGCCTAAATATATCCATAACGCCGAAAGAAGTTTTGTAGCTATGGAGGAGGAATCCTTACTGTGCTTAAATGTCTTAAGCTCCATGTCTATATATATTCCTAATAGTACTGACATTCCATTTAGGTATGAATCGTAATTGTTAACATACTGTAAAAGAAGTTGTAATTCGTAAGTTTTTGATAAGTTATCATATAAATTACATTTCGAATTAATAGTTTCTGATGGTACCTCTTTAATATCGCGCCAGTAAAGGTGAAAAACCGTTAAAGTATTATTTATATGATTTTTCAGTTTCATCATATCAAGTGCTTTCTCGCAATACGTGTTAACGCTGGTTAAAATATTTCTGAAATGCACAACTTCTTAGATTATTTGTGTATTTTTCACTTTGGACTTTAAAGGGAACGACAATCTTACTGTGTATAAAAGATGAGCAAGCATTCGAGCAGCTGCGAACTTTTACTTCCCACGGTCGAACATATCATTTTATTAAACTTAACAAGCCATGGAAATGTATCTTCGGCCGATTTAACATCAATAAACTGACTATCCAAAAATTCTTGATTATCATAACTCTTTGAGACATTGATGAAACCGCCGTGCATCCTTTCCAGATTTATTTCATTTCTACCAGCCATTGATATTTCTTTAGCAGAAAATTTTTCTACGAAATGTATCGGTATTAAAATTATGTCTACTTATCATCCTACGAGAGGAATGAAACTTTGAAAATATAATACAGATACTTGTTTCCAAGCGTATAAAGCGAATATTTTTAGAACAATTGCAAATTATTGGTTTCTAATTCCTCTCGGGTCATATTCGAATAATAATGTTCATTACTTGAGGAATCATTATTTAATGAATTGGAGTTTGGAGTTAAAGAACTGCTTATATCCATGTCCTGTGTAGGTTCAGCCATAATTGTCATTAAACGTAATCTCTATAAAACCAGGAAGAAAAACAAGCACACTTGTCTTCCGTTAATAATATAAAGTGATTAATTTCTGAAATTCTGTGTACTCTTACAATTACGTTCTAAGCGACGGTTAACGGTTTTATTATTAAAAGAGAAGATAGAGATTATCAGTACTTCGCGTGCCCGTACTCCAGCTTAGTAATAATCATCCGAATTCGTATGGTTTCAATATAAATACTACAACGAACACCAGATTTCATATAATTTTACTCTATTATATTTCCTTCGGGAAAGTAGATGGTGTTACGACAAAGATTAATACGTATCGTTGTGCTCGCAATAGTGTAACGATCAGTTTCATTTCAACAAGCGTATTACGCAAATAGAGTTGCCAAACGGTGTGCATCAAGCGCATCTGTAGGGATCATTACCTATTTGCTTAGGGCAGATTAAGCGTTAATATACCAAACGAAACAGGATAAAATGGAGTTACTCGAAGGCATAATCATACGCGTCCCGGGCATCGCATTCGGAATATAAGGTGCGCGTATCGCATATTGCGACGATTGTCAGGCGCGATCGCGTGCCGATGCTCGGAGCACGTCATGCAGAAAATCTGGAGGGATAATAAGTCAACAACGAAAGTGCGCAAGTTTGCCTGAGCGCGAGCTTGTTTTCGGTAACGCGTCGAGAGCGCAGAAACCAAGCCGATCCCCACTCCCTGTTTGCCCTCCAGTTTTATGCCGCCGCCGCGTACTACTACATACCCGTGAGAAAATGAAACTAAGCGGGCACGATGATGGTCACTCTTTTTCTGCCGCGAATTAGCGTACTCATCGCTCCGGGTCTCTCGAGTTCACTACATCGCACATTCGCACGCGACGCGGCCTATGTCAGCCTATGTATTTCACCGCGACCTGCGCCGCCTGCTGTCGTTGCACTCGAAACTTACGACAGTTCTTCGACAATCGAGTGAAACGCGACGCCTCGCGTCGACGCTAACTTAACGCCGCCGTGAGCCGAGCATTTCGGACCGTCGGTGCGGGACTTGCAGGAACAGGTACGGCCGCACCCTTTAAGGCACCCTCACGCACCATCGTAAATAATCTACTTATGTCACTCGTAGTCGAACTTAATCCCTTTATCGAGGCTTCATATACTTCTCCTTCCTTGGTTCATTAAAGTAGATCTTGCTTATTCGCTCTGTGATCGCGTAATTGGTCGCCGCGTCTTGAAAATCAAGTACCATTCACATCTGACGGTTGAGTCCATTTATATTTGCTCGGGGGTAATACAAACATTTCTCATTGTTACATGTGTATAAATATTTGAGAGAGGGACATTAAATGGTATAACGCGGTCGCGTTGTTCTACGCAAACTACAAAATCTTATTCCCTGACTGTTAAGATCTTATACACGGTTTATGAATTAATCTTTAAACGGGGGATAGGATTGTTTTAGTTTGGTTTAGTTACCCGAGTACCGCGTAAGATCGATTTTCAATTTCGACGGGATTCTAAGAGAAGTGCGAATCGGGGGGGCTTTTGTAAAGGGGAAGTTTCAATAGGCGCGACCGACGATGTAATGTGCAGTCGCGGCGAGTTCAGTATGTACGCTCCTGCGGAGAGAAGTTGCACACCGAAGCGCAGACGTTGCTCGAACTTTTCGTCTATTATAACCGCTAGCGGCCGATCACGTATGTGACATGGCGTCCGGGTAGAAAGAAAGTTGACTGTTAAATAAGCGTTAATGTTGTTTTTATGACATTGACCGACCGAAAAGGGAACATCCGAGGCCGTGAATTTCCCACAGACACCGGCATTGATGGTAATGCATGCGAGGAAACCACAAAGGATCAGCGATGGGTAGGGTACCGCCGTCAAATACCCAATCCTGACACAACCAACCTCTACTCGCCTCACCTCTCATCACCAAAGTCCGTCCATCCGACCCACTCGACATCACTACTACCGCCATTCGCGGGAGATTTTCCCCGATGGAAATTCCATTTTCCATCGCGGAACTCCTGCTGTCCGGCGATCTTATTCACGATTCGTTTCGTATGATTGCAGGTACTTCGAAAAGCACCAGGCCCATCCCTATCAGGTAAATATCATTCGAGCAATTGGTGTCGGGGGTTTCGGAGGGGGGTAATTCGTCTACGGTATGATTGCACCAGAGCTGGGTAAAATTTTAAATAAAGCTATTTAAAATACCATTCTGGTGTTTTAAATAGTATACAGGGAGTTAAATGTAAATAAATACAAGTCTTTCAAGCATAACATGGATACTTGGGAAACAGAATAGTTTTATTTGGATGGTCAAGCAATGAAATAGAAATATTTTACTTTGGATTCGTGCCTTGGAAATGCTGCATCAAGTATCTTAGTTTGGGGCTTTGTGGTGCTTAAATGGTTTGAATTCCTTCGCGGTGGGGAAAATAAAAGTAAAATAGGCTGTCGATCAATTAAATCAGAAGTAGAGGATTAACTTTCAGAGAAATCTATTTCTTGTGTCATACTAGCGTATCGGAGTCACGGTTAATTGTTCTCTGAAGCGGCAGAATTGCCTTTAAATTTTGAACTTTTGACAATAACAAATTTGAGTACGAACCGCTTCACAATCGGGGTTCGTCGAGGTTCAAAATAAAACAATCTTAGTACGTATTTTGACTATTCAAATAAAAGTATTTTATATCACAAATTTCTGTTATACATGAAATCTTGTTTTATTTCTCACTTTAACGATGGTTAACGCAATATTTCGAGTAATCTTATTTAGAAAAGGTCCAAACTTGAATATAATCATTTCAAACAGTCATACTTTCAGTTTGACAGCAAATAAACGAAATAGTATTTATTCTTACTATTTCAGTTGTATTGTATATTTCTAATCATAGTAGATTCCAGCTTTCCATCATTTCTGCCTGATTTTCTAGTTACGAAGTTACAATCGATGCGGATTAATCATTAACAAATTTCTAATTTACCGAAAACGAACATTTACTCTCCTTCGCGTCGCTTGCATTTCGGGATAATTCGCACGAGTATTTGATACTTCTTTCTTGCGCGCAAGTGTTGCAAATCTCCTGCTCTTCGATTATACGCTATCGCATTGGGTTTTACCAAGAACGATTATTAGAAAAATTCTGTCAATGCAGTTGCATTGAGTAGAACAGGCCTGTCGCAAATATCGTGAAAAATTATTCCTCTGTTTAACGAATATTTGATAAAGTGTTTGAATTAAAAATATTCCATTATAAGCATATAGTTTGATTTAATTGTCATTTACTTTCCCACTACAAGAAGTCGAAAGTTCACATCATAACTGTAAGAGAGCATGCAAATGTTCGATGGTGTATGTTTATTGAACATCTGTGAGGAATGTTTGCTTTGTACAGAAAGTTTATTGCTTCTTTTGTTATCCGCATTGTGTAAAAAACATTAAAATAGGAACAACCGAAGTGCTAGCAACTTTGAAATATCTTTGAAATCCATTAAAACTGTAATATTGCCCTTGAGTATTCATTCAGTTAAGTATCACGAGAAACGTGCATTAATTCTGTTTATTTTCTTAATGTAATCTTCGCAACTTGCACCGAGTAACGCATAAACAATATGTGGGTGGTTGTAAATCTGTTATTTTTTCTGTGAGACGAAAATTTTACTTGGTCTTGTAAACATAACCTCACTTTCAGAAAATCAATAATTCATTCTTCTACATTATGCAGATTGCTCACAGTACATTGGTAGTGTTGCACGAGTAGATTAATTAAAATTTGTATTCTACTTAACATTTTACTTGTTAACAATTTATTTGTGGTTAATGCATTGAAGTCAGATTCGTGTAAGTTGCATAGAACTTGTTGAATCAAATTATGTCCAGGAAAAGAAACTGCATTGTGCTGTATTATTATCGTGTACTTTTGTTAAAGCACTTCTTACTTTTGCTGGAAATGTTGATGATACTGGCGCACGGAGAATCTTGATTCTTATTGTAGTTTAACGCCCCTTTAATTTGTTCGTTCGATGTCTGTGGTAAATGTAATTTGCAAGTAGTTCGTGCAAGTAAGGAAATCGATAGTTTGATTTACAAAGTGAGATTGAATGTCAGAGGAATGGAGAGATTTAGTTTAATCGCGTGTAATGTTCCTCGCTTATTTTCAGAACGCAAAGTACAGCAGTTCTAAGGGTGGCTACTCCTCATCGACGACATCATCAGATAGTCGTTACGAAGGACGTATGCGGGATTCCCCAAATGGCAACTCTTACAGTCCAGCAGCGGGCTTGGGTATGGGCATGGGAACAGACAGGGATAGCCCTCGGAACTACACATCCAAGCCCCTTTACAAGAAGGAGAGAGAAAATAGAGACTATAAGTTATCCTCCTCTAGGGACAAGTATTCTGGTAATTGACATACGCATACTGTTTCTTTTCCGTTAGATAATAATGGCTTGACATATTTCTAGATTAATATTTAAAGTAGAAAACATTCGAACCGGGCTAAAGAAATATCGTAGTAAGCTCATAAAATACTATATATTGATTAGAAAGTTCAATTAATACAGTTACATTACGATTAGAAATGATACAGTCATCTTTGCTATAACTCAATAATATTGTTTCTATGGAGTACTTAAACATTACATTAAGGGAAAGTAAAATTTTTATTATTGAGATAAAACATTCTATATAACTGAATAAACCTTTAATGTATTAAAGGAATTATTATTCAGATAGCATTGTTAGATTTCAACGTAATGTTTCAGAACTTCTACAATATTATATATTTCCTCAGGTAATCCTCTTTATAGAAGAAAGTATTGTTCAAAATTAATCATATTTCTAATATAATATGACAGTGACATTAACGTAGCAATTACATATCCATTTGCATTTTATGTTAATTGCTTTAACACCATTGTTCAAAAGGCTACTTACAGGTCAATAATTGCCAGTAATTGCACTGCAGCTTGTATAGATAACTTATGTATTTAGAAATATATTTCTATGGTACATATTTAGTTGAAAAGTTAAGAGAAATCTGAAAAAGCTATAAAGTACATCGTAATGCTTACACTTGTTGAATATTGAAAATTGATTGAACATTATAGAGATACGTATCATTATGTATTTATCCTATATCATTTAAAGCAGTAGACAGTTTTATCCTTCCTTTTAGGACGATAGGCAGAAGATGCTCTTTTTCTTAGCCATTAAGAAAATGTAGTAGAAAACTGAGTTATGGCAAAATCGGCTGTGTAACTTTGCTTTGAGAATTACAGTCTTAATTCTACTTTCTTCAGTATAAAAACAGGATTGTGTCTTAACAGTTTCAGCTGTAACATGCTTGCTTGCATATGTGTAGATTGTGCACGATCCCCAAAAGACAAGAGAAGCCGTGAGAGCAGAGATTCAGAACACAGGACCAACCATGATAGGAGTAGTGGAGAGGTAAGAAAGCTATTAGCAATTACTTAATCCATTTAGAGCAAGTAATAATAAAAGTTACATATGTACGTACATATATCTTTGTCACAAGTATAACTTCAATACACTAAACTTTTGAACATTTATATTACATATTTCATTATCCGACACAAATTGCGAATACAGTTATCGCACCGATGTAGTTAAAGTTTAACCGTACAAAGGAGTTATAAATATGAATACTGAATTCTTTTCGAGACAGTCGCTTTAGACGATTCCCCACGAATTTATGGACTGTGGAACAATTTGCACATGGTCACAGACCTAAAATTTCCTGAAGTATCTTGTGTGCTTTATCGACAGCATGCCATTAAACTTTAAATATCGTATATAAAGATAATATTCGACACGTAATATTAACATAAACTCTCGGTATGCTTTTACAGATTTTACATCCTATAAAATTATCATCGAATTCATCGAGAGAGTCTTCATCTCAGAGGAAGCCATCACACAATTCCTGTCAGGTCAGTATAGAACGTGCGTCAAAGATTATTAGTGAAATCGGGAAATAATACATATGATTAATTAATGAAATAGAAAATAGCTATCGTCCCAAACCAATCGATCTTTTCTTAAACGCGACATTATAAGCAAATAGATCTCCAAATTCAATACGAAGCATACGAGTAGTTAAGAATAAAAAGAATTATTAGAATGCGCATATAAATTAGTATCATTAATTAATGTATGAATTAAAGAGTCCGTCAAGGTGTTGCAATGTAGAAGAAATGTAAAACGTCTTTCGCAAAGTGTTAAAGAGATATCCAAGAATTGAGATTTGATAGGTGAGCAGGATCTACAACGTGGACAAATGTAATTTCCACTTTTCGAACAAGTTTTGGAATACGCTTATAAATATCTTCCATCCATTCAATCGTTTTCGGAAATTTTAGAACACTCTGTTTAGGACAAACGCGGTGATGAACGAGGAGGTGCAATGGAACGTTCGGCCAGGTTCGGTGATTGGTCAGAACACATGAGTTCATCGGGCAAGAAGTATTATTACAATTGTAAAACGGAAGTCTCCCAGTGGGAAAAGCCACGGGAGTGGATCAGTCGAACAGATAATCGACAACGTCAGTCCAATGATTATTCTTCTAGGTCAAGTACGTCTAACAGTATTAAATCGCTAGATTAATCTTCTTATAATACACCATCAAACCACCTGTAAACTTCGGTATAGAAGATCTTAGTCTTCGACTTTCTTGCCCTGCAGGTCATGATAAACATTCCAACTCGCGGTCAAATAGCAGTAGCAGTGTGCGAGATGGTAAATCATCGCGTCAGTCCGACAAACGAGAATATTGGAGTTCATGCAGCGGAAGCGGCGGTGGTAGTAGTAGAGAAGATGTATCGGTTAGGGAAAGGGAAAGGGAGAAGGAGCGAGAGAGGGAACGAGAGCGAGAGAGAGATCGGGAGCCGTGCAGAGAAGATGCAGGAGTGGAGCGTCAAGCCCAGGACATGGACATTTCACCAGGTGATTCTACGCCGACCTCCGAACCTCTAACATCTTGTACTCACGATCCACTGCCGCAAGGCCCTGTTTTGCTGGCCACTGGTACGTCCAGTTTCACAGCGGTGACGACGATGATGATGACGAGGGAAGGGAGAGAAGGCTAACAAGCTGATCGTTGTTCACAGCATTACCTCGGTTAACATCACACCCACCATCTACACCGCAGACACCCGGTAAATTGAACTCACCAACGCAACAAGGAAATAGCAATGCTCCAGGACCACCGGTTTCATTAGCTAATCTACCGAGACTTCTGTCTCAAATCACAGGTAACAAGGAGCAGCCTGACATCACACCGCAGAAGGCGTTGCAGACACTTCAGACAGCCGCGATCCTGTTGTCTCGACAAGTAAGTAATACATTTTTATGTAGAATATCTGTGGAGCTCGCATTGGCGCAAAGTGAAATTTACTGTTCAATGAAGCTTTATATTTTTAATGAGAAAGTAGTGGTTGGAACAAATTAAAGGGAGTTCACATTTCTTAATGCGGGTCTACTTTTGCCAATAATTAATAATTGCTGATCTCTATACGTATTCAACATTTTCACAAAAGTTTCTTGCAATTTTTATTCAGATGTAATTAAGAACAATTCATATAACCACGCACTAAATTTACCTTATTGATTATTAAGTCACAGGCATTGTATCGTAACAATAATTCACCTTTATTAACCCATTAACGTCCGCATGTAAAGCAAAGGTCTTACAAAAAATTTCCAGTTTCAAACATCAGATGCTTCAACGGCATTGTTAATTATTTGTCGTGAAAATAAGGGTAGCTTCGTAAATTTAAATATTCCAATGTTTATTAATGTAATTTTAAGCAAACGCTGGCCATTGATGGTCAGCTTCGTAATTTTTATGAAGCTAGAGATTTTATTAATGCATGTAATGGAGAATAATCGTCGAAATTGTTCGGTTACATTATTTGTATAGCAGTCGGCTAGCGGAGACCGAAATAATAGTGGAAATGATGTAATGGTCCCGCTAAAAGTCGACACGAGCGGCAATGTTACTAGCGAGGGCCCACCTACTCCCACACATTCGGAGACCCAGGATTGCATTGATGCTCGCAAATGTATGTCTGCAACGAACGATAAATCTGTACCATCTATTACAGGTACGAACTGTACAAGAACTCCCTCACCTCTCGTTCTTTCTTCTTTTACAGTGACAAGCCCTGGGGGGACGAATCCTGGAGTACAAGGTCTGAGCTCGTTGCAAAGTCTTAGCACACTAGGTTCCCTTGGAAATTTAAGTAATACAGGTTTACAAGCATTGTCTAGAGTACAGCCTCCCCTAACACCTTCTTTAACTCCGTCACTTGCTAATCACTATCGGGAAGATTTAACGCAACATGTGCGTGCCTTTCCTGCTGATATCCTTGAAAAACAGGTATATATGTACACAATATGTTTTATCCGCGTAATAGTAGAGATTTCTGGACCGTACTTGATACAAAACCTTTCGGCGATTATGGCTGCGCAGGCACAGAAACTTAGCGAAGAAGCACACACAATGGGAAGTTTGCAGTGTACGAGAGTGTCGGCAGAATTGAAAACGGCACGATCGATAGTGAGGCTGACAGAAATTCAGGCAACGTTACAGGAACAGAGGTATTTCGATGAACAGATGTTACCCGGTTGTTGTTTTATACGCTCAATCTGTAGAATAGCCAATTGAACGGTGCCCTAATCATCGGACCCAGAACGATAAACAAATGTTTGAACGTTTCAGGATATTATTTCTCCGTCAACAAATTCAAACGCTGGAGGAGCTGAAATCCCAAAATTCCTTCATGTCTGATGATTCTTAGTGTAAGAAACTTTATAAAGTAATTATAATTACAATCTATAATTAATTCATGCAAAAAAAAAATAAAACATAATTATTAATATTCTCATTAATATTGAATAATTAAGATTGTACCTAAATTATAATATCATGATAGAAGTGATAAAATAGTAATGAAAAAAAAAAATATGGGCTGCCCAGAGAGGATCGGCACGCTCGGTTTGTCAGCTAACGAGTCTTATTATAATTAATTAGGAAACCCGCCTCTCTGGGGAGCACAGGAGGCCTATCCAACACGCAGACACAACACTAAGTAAATAGAAAACGATCTATTCTATCAGTTCATTGCAAACTATTGAATTGTCCACATCGTCTCTTGTATTACCTATGTTATACGTGTCAATGTTTCATATCCCAAGTTTAAGCGGCATTTTAACTAGTTGAAACATTTTTGTTGTAAATCTCGGAATAAAATTCGTGCCAGAAGTTTTTTAATACAGTTCTTTACCGCCATTGTCACACCTAATTCCCACAGATCGTTTGAAAGAGAATGATGTTGCCCATCAACATAATAGAAATCTTTTGAACCACGCGATCTTCTTTCTCGGAATTGCGATATTGGAAAAAAAAAGAAACAGAGATTGGAGTAAAAGCCTCTTGTATATAAAATGATCGAGGAGCGAAATTATACCATTGTATAAAACTTGTAAATAATTTTAGAGATTATCATAACTTTGACGTTCATATATATATGTCACGTACTGCTAGTGCTTTTAAACAGTACTTTAAATGTGCCAAATTAAACGAGTCGAATGCTTGATGTGACTCGTAGATAATTTCTCTCGTCGCGTAAATAATCGTATAGCTGTGCAACATCAGGAAATCAATTCTGTTGTATTATTGTATAGCTTTTGTAAGCGAAGAATGCATACGACAGTGTGACACTTGGTAATGAATTGGAATATTTAATAATTGCTAGGCTTTCTTATTGTGGAATACAAGCTTTTAATTGTCTTTTATTACTTGTGGTTTGTAATACCTTTTGAGATATGAAAGAAACGTATTCGCCCACTCTATTTTTGTCCAAGGTATATATATATATATAAAAAAAAGTAGTCTCCTTTGCTTGTTCTGTATATAGGATTAAGATGTGTGCTTAAAATAAAATATCTCTAATGTCAGTACGTAGAACGATGTACATATATTATTCAGGTTGACGAAAACCACGAACATTACAGTAAGTTTATAGTATGGATTTCTTATTGTTGTATATTTCTTTGAGGAACTGTTAAGGAGTGAGCTTGGTACTTACAGAAATAAAAGGCAATGTGAAACGTAATCGTAAAACAAATACATTTGATCTAAGTATTCGGGACTGCGACTGAATTCTAACATTCGTTTTGTTGTTTTTTTTTTTAAATTACTTTCTATAAATGCGAACCAAAGGGTTTTGCACTCAAGTGTCGCGCGCAATTCATTTGCTTCTGCCCTGGCGAATATATACGTACTAGGATCGAACGAAAGTTTAAAGTGAAATTTTCCATATTACCTATAGTCAAAGCTCTTTGGTTCGCATTACAATTATCTAAATGCCCTCCTAAAATCGTTATCTTTATTAACTACAAAATAAAATTGTGAACTTAAAATCATCGTTCTCGATTGATATTTTCGTGTATCCTAGTATTGTATAATATAATTATTATGGGTACAGAGGAGGATAGTTATCAATAATAAGAATAATAATAAGAATAATAAGAATAATAATAAATGGTAATAATGTTAACGTGAATGTATCCTATCCACGGTGTTTCTCAACGCGTGGCTCAATAGCCCTCGTCATCACAAATGTGTTACGCATTGATGCAACGTCACATTTACTCAATAAATTATACAATTAATATGAGGCTATCGAGATTTCTTTCCATATCGTCATAATTAAATGTACACGCGGTTACCCTACAAGCTATTTTCCCCCCCGTTTAATTTAATTACGGTATTATTAGTAAATACAGTATTATTTTCTTAATTCTTTTGTGAACCAACCCGAATGTCGGTTGTCCATGCATTTCTTAAATAAAACATTTGCAATCTGATAGCTCGGCCCTTCGTTTTTCATTTCTAACGTAACAAAGAACGTTCGAGCATTGTCGTTAAGCGTATCACTTTTTCGTGCTCAATTTGTGCGAATAAATGATTGCCCAAATTACGAGCGGTTTATCGGTTGAGAAACACCGATATACTTACTCCCTTTATATAATATTATCTAACATTACACCATGTCATGAGAATGCGATAACATCCCCATAGCACCTGAAGCATACAGTGAACATTCTCCCATGTACATCGTATTTTAATTACAGTCAGTCATTGGACTTATTTCATAACAAACTCTCTCATTTGTGAACATTAGATCATTGATCAATACATAGTTTCAATATAACCGTTACAGGATATCGGTGTAAATTCAGTACGATACATAATTTTTCATGAACTAACATTACAATAAGGCCTCGGAACATTTGACTCATTCTTAGACATCTCATAACTCGTAGGACTATTACGAATTAAACCATGCTCCAAGTATTTTATCGGCTTCATGATAGTTCCTATTTTCATGGGTACAAATTACTTATCGCTGTCATAATGGATATTGCGTAGTCTCGTCGTTTCCTTGAATCGTGCAACTGTAAAGCGCAGTCAAGTTTTATGGTCCAGTAATTAACGTACAATTTGGTAATGGTGATCTACAGTCTACTGTACCACCAATCATTTATAAAGTAGAAGGACAAACATTCTATGAGTCATGAGATGTTACATATCTATTGTTGAACGATTTTAATGCAATGCTCTTCAAGTGTTTATGCAAACATATCGCAATGGAGAGTACAAACTGCTACAAAACAATTCCAACATGATTTGCTTTACAATTGTTTAATACATCTACGTCACACGCTCGTTATGTATTTTTTTTTTTTAAGGCCATATACGAGATTTAATACAAAAATACTGCCCCTTTGTTTAGGTCAGTATTTGATATATTCATTAATTTGGAAATTTGTCTATGGATAGACAAACGGACAACACAGCCTCGACAGAGAATGTTCACGGTGTAAGACAGCAGCATAGACATATCTCAGCGCAGCCTCACTTTACCATTGGTTAGTGTTTCAGCTGGTAATTATTATACAATGTTACAATTCTGTAAGTCATACAATATAACTACATGTGGAAGAACCCTTCGTAGACCAGATCCCTTTTTACAAAGAGAATAACATTGGGAGGTACGCTAGTAGAAACTGTTGCGAGTCCCATTCTATGCTCCGCGGATGTAATATTAATCATCCAAGTCCGTACGATTTGTATGTAACTGGGCGATAACGTTGTAACGTAATGGATAACGGGCTACGAAGGGTGTTTGCAGAACGCGTGTAATTTGTAAATTATCAACATGAAATTAAGGTTTTTCTTCTCTTCCATTTATTACCCTTATTTCTTCAGTAATATACGCAGAAACTAAAAATGCCTTAAAATCTACAATGTAAATATTACACAACATATAGAGTAACAATATGTAACAAAGTTGTTTTGTACCTACATATCTATTATGGCAGAAGGTGGGTCTTGTGCCGAGTTATTCTTGGCTACTGTCAATTTTAAGCCAACATTATAGACATAACTATCCTAATCTTAAATAAGACGTGCATGATTTAATATTAATCCATTAATCATCAACACGTCGACTAACTACTTTCTGCTTTTTTATAGGGACTTCTAAAAAGAATGTCTATTTTACGGTTCCATAATGCCTTGGGAACAGTTTGGTATTTATACTTACATTTACAGAAACTAATATCACTCTCAGTAAAATTGCACTCATTGTAAAAACCTGCAATTCCCCGAACAATGTTATAACCGTCGTTAGAATGTAAAAATTCTATAAAAGAAATTATATGCGTACCTCGGAAAGAAAACAAAATTTCGTGTAAAAATAAAGACACTCTATAAAAACGTTTTCCCGTCGAAAAGACTGAAACATTTTATCATTCCTGTCCACTTGGAATTTTTCTCTTGTGGCGACAATTTTTTTATATGTTCTCACGATATTACTGCCTATTTTATTCTCCGATATTGTTTTAGTCTTGAATTTCAGAGTGATACGTTTTCATGATGTACATTGTAGAAGTTAATGATTTTTAACATACAAAGCTGAGAATGATTTTACAAACTCACTATAAAAATACACTTGATTTAGTAACGAAGTTAAAAGAACGAAAAGAAAAACAAAAGAAGGAAAAGTAACTCTTTAGAAGCCCCGTAATAATTTAATTCCATTCAACATCAGTTTCGAATCGTTTTTTTTTTCCATTCACACTATGATAAAACACGCAACATTACTATAATTTAATTCTATTAAAATGGCATTCAGTATTTGCTTATAGGATTAATTCTTCAATATATAAAAAAAATATACAATTTCGACTACTCGATGCAATCGGTCAGTAATCGTGAGTTTGTACTATCCGAATGCCATTTTCGTGTATGATACACTTTTTCGTGGACTAGTGCTACAAAAGATTGTAGGACTGTCCATGAAATCCTAATTAAAATATAATTAATGTCTATACGCAGTGGGACTCCATTGATATTTAGTCGATTCACAGAACTCGTAACGTGTCAAAATTCGAAGAACAAACAAATAGGGAAAGTCTGACAAGCATATTTTCTTCTGCTTTCATTAAGCTCCTCCCATATTATGTACCTGGTCGTGTAATGAAATCCTGTATACTGAACTCGTTAAAACCAGTCAGATAAGAATCATTACCTCTACGCACAGATACAAAAAATAAAATCATTGCAACCTCCTGCGCCATCTGTTCTTTACGATAAAAAAAAAAGGAAAAAGAGTTGATCCCCAAATAATATTTTCTGCCCACGTTGAATCCTTCTCAACAGTTGCAAGAACCATTGTTACGAGTTGTGAATGACGTATACTTACCTGAGGGGTACACTCCCACTCGTCATCCTCAACAAATTGCACGTATCTAGTGCTTGGATTAGGTTTCTCTATCGACGTACTCTTCCGTCTCAGCAAAATCAGTGTCTTGTGTCAGTACAGTATGTATAATGTCTCGTTTGGGCAAGGTTGTCGATAATGCGATGGCATTACGGTCTGTCTCGTTCGTGAAAGTGGCTTCATGCCAACATCAAAGTATTCGCTCGTTATTATCGTATAATTTAAATAATTCATAATTTACAGATCCTGCAGAACACAAGTGGTTGTACGCAAGCATATCCCATCGGCAGATTAATGTATATTACATAAAATGCTTGGTATACCACCACGTTGATGTGACCGGTTATAATTTTTTTTGTTCTCACTGTACTATACTGTAACTTTTTTTGTTTAGCATACATTCAAAACCATATCCTCCGCACAAACGGTTGCAAAAGATAGATGTAAAAGTGCATCCGAATGGTATGTGCAACTAGTGTCATACGTTACTTGTCCTCTACCGCATTCTTCTGAAAGCTTTCTTAATTTTTCTTTGCGTCACTGCTTGAGGTGTACCACTGAAACAAAATGTCACGCGTTTATAATATAAATTTTCCACGATTCAGTTACATTTCTCCCCTGTCTCCTCGTGTTTTATATGTACCTGAATACGGTAGGTGTATTGCCACCAGTGAAATTAAACGATGGCGGAGTGTTGGGATCGAACGTTGGCGCAGCAGGGGGAGGATTGAAGTTGTATCCTGGTGGTGGTGCAGCAGCTGGTGCCTGGACAGAATTGCACACATTTAATACACTGTGATTCGATGTCTGGAGAATTTCGGAAAAATTTAAATACTTTTAACGAAACTCGATTATGAACTTGGAGACTTTTGCCTCGGTTTACTTACAACCGCGCCAAAATTGTAACCTCCTGATGATGCAGCGGGCGCTGTGGACCCAAAATTGAATCCGGCATTTGGGGGAGCAGATGAAAACGACGCAGGCTGTTGATCCTGAGCACCAGGTGGTGGTGCGCCAAAAATGGAGGTTGTAACAGTGGGTTGGTTAAACGCTGGCGTGTCAGGTTTAGGCGCGTTGAATGGAAAGCCGGGGTTGTTCGGCGCGGGAGCATTGAATGTACCTCCGAATACATTATTATTCTGCGGTGCGGTTGCAGTACTGCCAAAGGTGAACATTGGTTTATGGTTTGGTCCGGCAGGATTAGTATTTGCAGAGAAGCTGAATCCAGTTCCTGACGGTGCTACTGGCTGTGCAGCGGTGCCGGTAAATGTGAATAAATTCGGGCTCGGTGCGTTAGTTTCGCCTTGCTTCGTAGTAGATGCAAATATATTGGGTTTGCTGGTATCAGCAGTGAACGTTGAAGTAGCGTTGCTGCCAAACACAGGGGTGACAGATGATCCAAAAAGATTTGGCGTAGCCGATGGCGCGTTGAAGGTCGGCGTAGATGTTGCTGCTGGCGCTTGGGGGGTTGGATTAAACAAAGGCGTCGTCTTATTGTCTGTGCTCCCAAACACAGGGATTTTTGTGTCAGGCGCTCTAAAGATCGAAGGCTTTGTTTCTGTGCTGCCGAACGTTGGTACTTTAGTATCTGGCATCGCGAAGGCGGACGGTTTACCTGCGTTTGCACCGAACGCGGGTTTCTTGCTCTCCGGTGCACCGAATGTAGGTGTGGTCTTTGCGCCGCTATTGCCAAACAGTGGCGGAGCATTTGAAAGGCTCGAGAACATTGAGCTCGTAGTGGAGCTGCTTGATAACGCACCGAAGGTCTTGGATGATGAAATTCCATCCGTTATCTTGCTTTCGCAAAATGTGAATGTACTGGATGAAGTAGACGCTGTCGCTGGTAGTTGGCCGAAAGTTGGTACAGTTGCTGCCTGCATGGGCTTGGCTTCGGGAAATGCAAAGGAAGATTGAGTAGATGGAAGACTCGATACAACGTTGGTGGAGCTGCCGCGGGTAGCTCCCACAGGGCTGCTTGGTACACCAAACGAGAACATGCCAGTTGGTTTCGCTTCTTTTAAACTACTTTGAGTAACTGAAGGTGAAGTGCTGGCACTGGTAACAGCGGAGGATGCTGCAGCCTCTGTACTAGGCTTTGGAACTTCTGTAACCGTATTTCCAAGCAGCGGACCCTGTTTTCCTTTCTCTACTTCTGGTTGTTTAACTTCAGACTTCGGTACGCCAAATGTGAAGGAAGGTGGGAGCATCGTAGAAGATGATGTATTCGCAGGCTGTTTATTCTTTTCCACCGTCTCGCTTTCAGTTTTAGGTATACCAAACGAGAAGGGTGGCGTTTGCTTCTTCTCTATTGCCTCAGTACTTTGCTTCGCATCAGTCTTTTCACTATTCTTTGGGTTAATTTGGAATCCAAAACCACTTGCCGCAGTCGATGGTTCACTACTTCCTGATTTCAATGTTTCGCTTTTCTTCTTCTCTTCTTTCTGAATGCCAAATGTGAATTGGCCAGGTTGACTACTTGGCTGACTCTCGCCAAACTTGAAACCATTCGTAGGTGTTACATTATCAGTCTTTTGTTGATCAGCTTTATCTATTCCAAATTTAAAACCACCAGCACCTGGAGGTATACCGAAATTAAACTGTATATTCGAAGTAGAATTTGCAGCAGAAGTGTCCGACTTCTTCGATCCCGGCTTTAAACCACCACAAGCGATACACTCGGTGTCGCTTGGTTTGTTTTGCAACATACAAGCGTCACAATTCCATGCACCTTCGGGCTTCTTAAATTTGTCTCCAAATCCGTTTGCGAGCAGTGGAGCAGCAGTTTTGGTTGCACCGCCACTGTTGGGTTTAGCTGTATTGCAACAGGGGCAAGAGTCGACAGTGGTAACATTTCTCACCATGCAACAAGGACATTCCCACGTGTCTTTACTTGGCTTGAAGTTGTCCATAGTTTCAGTTTTAGCGAGAGTTGAATTATTTAACGACGAATTCGTCGACGTACCAGTCTTCTGATTAACTAAAGTATTTGTCTCACTTGCGAAACCTTTACCCTTTTTAGGACTTGCTTTTAACAAATTTGACTTAGATGTTTTACAAGAAGAACACGTAGTGGAACACGCGGAATTTTTTAACTTACAGTTAAGGCATTCCCATGATTCCTCCGAGGATTTACCGCCTAGTTCAGGATTTGTTAACTTTGTTGGGGTCGACTTGGTTTTGTTCTTCAAGCCGGGCTTAGGTCCATTACACGCGACACATTTAGCATCGGCTTCCTTGTTCCTCACATAACAGGATGCGCATTCCCATTGACTACTCGAAAGTTTAAACTGAGAGCCAAACGGATCGCTGGCTTTGGTCTCCGACTCCTTGATATTCTTCGGTGCTAATGAAGATTCGCAAGCTTTGTTATCCATACGACTTGGTTTGGCAGTTTTACAAGCAAAGCATTGCGCTTCAGAATTGTCATTCTTAATCAAACACTCGGGGCATTCCCACATAGTTGAACTGTCCTGCTGCACGTCTGATTTTAAACTTGTAGCTTTTGTATTGTTAGTTTTACTCGCAGCTAAAGCAACCGCATTTGCTCTGTTATTGGAGTCTTTATTCGACTGTAATTGTGCTTTTGTTCCGCTTGATTTCTCAGCTGCGGTTTTATTAGATTTAGAACACAGGATGTCCATGACGCTTCCTGACTTTAATTCATTCGAAGCAGCAGGAACAGCATTGTCTCCGTTCTTTACTTTCTCTTTTGGCCTCGGTGCTGTAGACGAGCCAGACCACATGAAATTCTGCGTTACAGTAGGTACACGACTGCTAGATGATGTACCAGATTTAGTACAAATTCTCTTCGCAGGTGAACTCGAATCTGTAGTGTCATCGATTAACTGTTTATCAGCACTAATTGGGCTACTAAATGTAAAGTTATTGATGGATTTTAAATTCTTCGTGGTATTCGTTATTTTTATAGGACTCGCAAATGTGAAGGTTTCATTCTTGTCCGCACAACTTTTATCTACTGTCTTTGCATTAGCAGGCGGTACGAAATTGAAATTTGGTAAAGAAGATATTGGTAAAGGAATACTTGGCAAATTGACCGGTTCAACTGTTTCTTCCTGATCGAGGTTTGTCGCTTTACCTTTAAGCTTTCCATGATGCTTTGAATCTTCCTTTGTTTGCGTTCTAGAAAGAAAGATTGTACGTAAGTAACGAGCAATTGTGAAAACGAATTTTTACACAACGCACAGTTTCACCGTGTACTCACCTAATATGGTATTCCTGTGGAGGCGGTGGTTCACTTCTAGCTGAAACAATTCTTCTAGCTGCGACCGTTGTGTCTTGTAATTTCTGACGCCTCCTTATTTTCAATATTTCGGGCACAGTTGGTACAGTTAGTTCACGAGTTAGATGACGTAAACCAACATTAGCTGGCGGTGAGGTTTCGTCATCTCTCATTCTCTTTTTACCTAGCGATGACATATTATTCATCATCTTCACTGGAATTTTCTTGGCATCGGTTATAGGCGACGAAAAGTGTTCCAACGCTTCCAATATTTTCTTAGCGGTTTGACTCATGCCAGATGAATCTACACCTGCTGTTTTAGATGGTTTTACTTCAACACTTGTTCTTCTCGGAACTTTAAGTTGAATCTAGAATGAAAGGCAAGCTCGTATAGTTTGAATGAGAAGTAAATGTTATCGAAGTGAGGATATTTTTGAAAGTATACCTCATTTGAATTATCAAACAAATTGCGGCCACGCTTGTAAAGACCGGCTGCATTTGCTCCGCCAAAGGTAATATTTCCACTGTAAAAGGGAGACGACAAAGGCGACGCACGATCCGGCGTGTTTGTCATGACTGACGCATTAAAGCTTGGCCTACGACTACTTAAGGAATCTCGATTACTATCTAAAAATAATGACCTCGGAGACTGTGCATGAGCAGCTAAAAAGGAGAAAAATATTTTTTATATCGCGTTACGCAGAGGAGGATCATAAGTACTCGCAAAGGAAATTGCTGTCATTAAGACGATAATACTGTTCCATAGAAGAGAAATGTTACTTACTGAAATTCAATTTTTCATTGTTAAATCTCTTTCTATTGGAGAATGGGGAGTTATAAGAGACATTTGTTGGAGCTTCTTGTCTATTTGTTTGCGGAATAAGAGAGCTACAACCACTGGTGCTCTCGCTGGATTCAGAATTATCGTCCATACCGTTTGCGGTTCCATTATTTGCGGCAGCAACTAATGAATTTAACTCGGACCTCTGAGCGGTTATATCCCTAATATCCGATTGTACCGCAGGCGTGGAAGATATTAAATGACTCATCCCGCTTGGCCCAGCCATTGCAGGTTCAGAAAAATCTTCAGACTGCAATAGATCATGAGTTGGAATAATCGCTTTCAATTTGCCGTTCCGCCGCCAACTGCTATACTTACCATTTCATCGTGAACCGAATATTGTTGTTTAGAAGGACTGACGTTGTTAAGCGGAGCTTTAGCTCCTGGCTGAATGGAGAATGTACCGGGTGGATGAGTAACATCCATGCGAATACATAGTCGTTTTAAAGGCGGAGGCTTCTCACTGTCTTGCGACAAGTTAAACCACTTACTGATCCACGATTTTTGTGGTATAAGATCCGTTACTTTCGTTGCTACCTTTTTTACAAAAGACTGAAATAAGAAATAAAGCGTTGCAGAAACGTCAAATAATTCTTTAGATATCAGTGGCGTACAAATATTTTAATGGAAGAAAAAGACAGAAAACACTAATAAAGAAGGGGGAACATTTTTGGTGCAACCAAAGAGGGAGATGATTCTTCACTTCAGAATAAATGAAAAAATGTAATATAATATTCTTCTGTACGAGGCTTTGCTTTCTAGAAACCAATCTCCAAGATTCATTAAGCGCGTGTGGGGTCGAATGGGATTTAAATAACATTTATCTACAGTTTCTTAAACACTAAAAATGACTGAAAATGTTAGCCCCCGTCTGACAGACTCGGGTTTCTTCGGCGAACGAGAAAGACACGAGTCGGAGAAACAGATGTATTTTAATTTCTGAATACTTTACTCTTTCGTCGCTGTACTATTAACTAATATTGCATGCATCTGATTTGTAGGTTCACATTATTGGCTACCAGGTATAATTTTCTAAGAGACATTACAAATAAGAAAAATTATGCGATGTCACCGACGATCTTGATAACCAATGTACCATACTGCTATGGTCATTCAAAACGCAAACTTTAACGCAAGAAAAAGGCAAATAACTTGTAAATCTCTATTTATATTATTTGTTAACATTTATAAATAATACTACACAAATAGAAATATTAAATGGTAGACATTAGTTAAGCCCTAACCAACTATATGCATACTACCCAACGTCTCGAATTTACTATCTAACAAAACTCCACCTGAAAAAAGTTTATTTAACATTTCTGCTTCATAATCTGTAACGAACCGTCTATCTACAGTCCACCACAAATTTCCCCCACCCTGTATATATGATACTATTATTTCCCGAATGAAATCATTGCTTGCATTACCTATATATCGTTTTAAACTAAATTTTATATGTTCCACAGTATATTGAAGCCGAATTGTTGAAACGAAAATAGTCAAACCGAGAATGACAGATAAATGTCAAAGCTGAACATTATAACCATAAATAAAATATGAAAGAAATACGAATAAGCCCGTAGAGTAGCAATTACGAATAATTAAAAATTGAAATACGGTCCCGGTTATTCTTCCGAAACTCTCGATCCGAAAGGCTGGCTCGCTGAATCACGCATCGATCCAGCCCAGTGGAATCAAACGGACATTACCGTCACCGATGAAACGATTTTTGAAAATGATTACATGGCATTGCGCGAATTCGCGTAAACCGCGATATGTACCCCAACGTCACGCGGCTAGTTTCATTATATCGACTCCGCGTAAACTTGAAGGAGCAGCATCGAGAGCCCCTCGACGTCGACCTGGCATCGGGCTCGCGAATATTCGAGGTCGCATAATAGATACTCAAAGATTTTCCTCTCGGTAAGGAATCATGTTTCAAGGTTACGAGTTATAGGTGCCCCGATAGGTATCTGGCCAGCGGAGTGGTATGGGAAAGATTGAGGTTATCGAGTGCACTCACATAACCGTGACATCGTTTAGGCCCGTTGGATGTGCATCTTGGGAAAAGGGCGGTCGCGCGACGGGCAGTTGTCCGACGGGGGTCCGTTGGGCGATGTATATTCGCTGGGAGGTCTAATTTCGGATGTAAGGCGCGAAGGACCGTTGGGATCGGGGCAGGCTCGTTTCTGTCGCGGGGGACTCGTGCCAACGAGGGGCTACTCACATTGTTTGCGTCGTAGGGCTTCGCATTACGCGACGACGATCGTCTTCCAGTCACACTGTTATTCCCTTTAGCCATGGTGTGGCGCCGGTCGGTTATTTACGAATACAGAACGCGCGAGTACGACTTGGAACGTCGCATCCCAGAAATCGTCAGCGAACCACCACCTTCGTGACTGAAACCCACGAGAGAAAATATGGCCGCCCCAAAGACCGCCACCAGGGCGCCAGGTTTCTCTCGAATATGCGCTCGTCGCGCCTGCCCACGTGACACCGTACGCGCTCACTGCCTTAAAATCGGCGTGCCGCTATCTCCCCTTGTGATCGCTTTCGAAAAAAGAACACGCCCGTCTTCCGACCCTCGGCCACAGATGGCAGCGCGGTCGCGCGGGAATCGCGCAAGCGTGCATATTCGATTAGCGGACGAAACAAATGTGTTTGGACTTTTTTAACGCGAGCCGCTGACGGGGGACGCTGGTTTCTTTTAATTGCCACCTCGAACTCGGTGAACGGTCATTCGGAAGCTGTAAACTGGTTGTTATTTGTTGTTTTTACTCGGGGACGGAGAGGATATGGAGTTTCTTAGATGCGTGACTGGTAAGCGAAAGTAATAAAGACACGATCGCATTGTTCTTTTTACTTCCAAATGTATAAAACGGGCGTTTTGTTGTATTCAGTTGTAATTCTTACCGTTAACAGCGTTCTAATCGTATTCCTCGCTGAGTCGGTAAGGTTGGGCGTGATACAAAAATGGTAATTGTAAATGATAACCCGAAATCGTGTGACAGAAATTTGTATCACATCTTGGATCTATATTTTATCTCGTCTATGATCAGAATACGACAAAGGAATACAAAAGAAAATTCAACTGTTTCACATTTAATGTTTAATTACAGACGGGGCGTCTCGTCAAATTATCGACAGATAATACGAGGCATCCACGATGCGTATAAATTGGATAATAAAATCAATTATTTTCGATCTTACCTTCTGTGTTCAGTACTAACAAAATAAATTCAAATAAAGTAAATGGTAACGAAATCATTTAGTAATAAGCAATTAACTGGAAGACGATAATAACAACACTTTAAGAACTTTCATCGACCAGGGACAGTTCCAGTCCATCAGAATCGTTTTCCCCTCTAATGTTATGTACTGATGGTATCTGTATTATTACATTTTCCACTCTCACTAATTGTGGTCGATATTTCTCATTATTCTTTTACACGTACTCCTTATCGACCACTGTGCGACTTGCATCGCTTCACACTACTGTCCCATTGATTACTCGTTGCACCATGTATATTACTATCGTTTATAAATACAATATACAGGGTGTTAAAAAAAAATTGATTTAAAACTTTGGGGGCTTACACGCAGTACTCACCAAGAGGAGTAAAAAATACTTAATCAACGTAGCTCCTAAAGTCAATCCTTTCGATGCAAAGCACAAAAGATTTTTTTCACGTTTACGAGAGGTGTTCGACGCACTGATATCTACAGTCGCTGAAATTCTCCGAATGCTCATTTCTGGATTCCCCTCTGCTATTCTTAAAACACGTTCTTCGATATTGACAGTGGAAATAGACCGTGGTGGTCTGGAGTTGACGCGATACGACATGAATGAACCAAATTCACATAAACGTCGGTGAAGTTTAAGTAGATTGACAGACGAAATACGACGACTGGGATATATTTCTGTATGAAAGCGGCGGAGTGTAGAAGTATTCCCATTGGCAAGACCGTGCATAAACTGTACGTCTACCATTTCCACGTAAGATTAATAGGCGAACATTCGTAACGGAGCGATAATAACACTAACCGTGCTACGGATAAATACCGAAGAGTTATAGTAGGTTTACCTCTACCAAGTAATCTTCCTCGATATTAATGATAATCTTCTGTTGCCATACAAATTTGAACTAATGTACTTCCAAACCAATTCATCTCTTTCATCCAATGTGCTGCCAATTTATAAGCCGATTTTCATCTTGCACACCAATTGGCGCGCCCGGAAATTAAGCTTACGTGAACCGGTCCCGCGACTTTATTCAAAGGAAAGAAACGAAATTTTTTTGTACAATAAATGCTTTATTATCGACTTTCCATTTTTTTTTATCATTTTCTCTCTCTCTCAAAAAAAAAAAAAATCTTGTAGATAGCTGCTTTTTCCAGGCACAAAAGTGGTATCACCCCTTAAATTATCCCCTTCTTTTGAATATTACTGTGGTTTCATCAAGCAGTACCTCGTGCCGCATCATATTTTGACGCCTTCCTATGGCTGATTACATCCAACCCAATCTGGCGTGCCCATCTTCGAGTCTGATCAATTAAAAATCTGTGATCAATGACCAACTTTCCGTGCCACGAGCATAGGCATAGTTGCATAGATCGTCGGATCTCTGATAAACTTAGCTGCCATGCAAGTGAAAGAGACTGTCAAAAGCACACAGCTTCCAATGCTTAGGTAGGGGAGACCGGGGCTAAAAGTTCCGGGGGTAAGTTGTTGCGATCGTTCTATCTTCAAAATGAAAAAGAGCGTTGTACTTTAAATTATTTCTTCCACAGAGTGGCGTGATCAACTTACACGGAAAAAATAATTGAAAGTACAACGCTCTTTTTCATTTTGAAAATAAAACTGTCGGAACAACTTACCCCCGGTCTCCCCTACCTACATCCAGAAATCCCGACCAATATCGATCCCAAGAACCCAGGTCAGGAAATCTCCCAACGTCTTACACGGTTTTTCCTTTAATCCCGATCCGTGAGGCAGACCCACAAATGCAGTGACACCGTTTTCCAATAAAATTATTGCATTTAAAGGCACCGGTGATCGAAAGGTGCGCGCTTCAGAAAGTAGCCCCGAGGAAAGAATAAAAGGGAGGCGTGTACCGAAGTGCCGCGACCGAATCGCGACTACGGATCTCTTCTCTCTCCGTTGGTTTTCCTCTTCAACGGGGAATTATCCAGGTGACGTGGTTCGCGCGATCGTTGGACGAAATGTCATCGATATCGTTCACTCCGAGCAGCCACTGTGAAATAGTCGCTGAAAATAAGAGGGCTCGGCGACGGTCGTAGTTTATAACATCGGGGATGCGATATTTTTCCTTCTCGAGCTGTCGGCGGGACTTTCACGTTGCGCTACATTCCGCGGGACATTATCTCGTTTCGATCAATTTGACCTGCAATTGGCTAATTTAATACGGTGAAACTACTCGGTCTATCGGCGATTTCGCGGCCGCTGCATTAACGCTAACAGCCCTCCATGATCTTGGCCAGCGTTATCGTGACTAATAACGTGGCGCGGTGTCGTTATAGTAACATATGCCCGACGATTCTTCGCGTACGATGTATCATCGCGGGCTATAATATCTGTGATTAAAAAAAATCGAGTGTCTCCAGTGATTAATTTAGCGTGATTTAAATAATCGAGGGAGCGATGGTTTATCGTGGATTTTTTATTCTGCATCAGTTGGGGTTTTAAACAATAAGATTGATTGTGGAGGAGTATTTGGACGTTTTGTATCGGAGTTTGGGAAACTTGGTGATTATAGAGTGCTCGTAGGACGACCATAACTGAAATAGACTGTACCACAGAAATAACAGGTGGAGGACCGTTAGTGCAACTGGCTTCGAACTTCCGTGGATAATACGTGGAATTGGTCGCGTTCCTAATACTTTAACGACGCGGAGCATGCAATAGAAAGAAATTGAAGGCATTCCCGTATACGCGGCATTAAAGAAATTGTCCATGTTAACGTATATTTCTTTAGTAACATTCGGCAACATATTGTAAACGTAAATTAATATTTGGTAGATTTTGGTAGAAATATGTATAAGTAAATTTTTAATATAGTAAAAGGTATCAGTTATCGAATATTTTGTTAAATAATACTCGGATAATGGAACTTTGGGTTAGGCAGATTTCTGATAATCGAGGCTCTACAGTAGTTCGAGCGTATATGTGATAGAAATCGATTTTTTAATTAGGGAACAAGAGGAGAAAAAGCTGATTAGGTATCTTAAACGAGATCTGGGGCTTTCTGCGTGTTACTGTTGGTTTATTAGCTCTTACTTTGTCTTATTTCTTAACCTATATACAAGGTATTTAGTTGAAGAATCGAATGGTTTCGTAAAATGATTATTAAAACACTGTGCTACGCGCAGATAAGTGATAATTACAGTATGTTAGATACAGCTAAATGGTATCCATAAAGTATTCGATAACTTCGATAGAAAACAAAGTAGTAAAGAAACCAGCCTACAACTCGCATGTTTATTTTATCTATAGTCTTTGAAACTCGACTCTAGAATCTAGAAACTGGACCAGGTTGTTTTTTTAGCAAAAACGGAGAAAATTGACAGCGAAGAGTGTTGCATAATTTACTAATTTAGTATTTTTCGTTGTCAATAGATGCGGCTGCTGCTTTATCACAAGTAGAGCTCCATATTTCCTCTCGTAGAAATCGACTCTTCCCATTATTTAATATGCAAAACTATTATTAGTCTCCGTTCGAATGTCAACCCTCTGCACTTCCCAGCAAGTGTTCTATAGATGTGTCTAGATTCGAGGTCTGTCTGACTTGGCTCGAGTCTTTTTTGCGCCCCAGTCGAGTTTGCCAAATTGCGCAATTTATTTATAATACATTTATTTCAGTTTTGTGATGATCTTACTCTGAATTTTTATTCGTAGCTTAGTGCATATAAAACTTTATTTTAAAAAATGCCAACAATGCAAAAATTATTTTGCGTCCCTTCTCAATTTTATGCCCAAGGCAGCTGGACATTATTAAAACAGCCAAAAATCTGATTTTCCACGGATTTCTTTGTTTCTCAACCTTCGCTTCTACGAATCCCACTACAACTCAGTACACCTATGTATATAACAATAAAAAGCTGTTTCGAAATTTATAATAACCTACTTGTGAGTTTACCATTCCTATTGCATTATTTTCCAGAAATATTCATGAAGATAGTAATTTCTAAAAAACTCTATATTAAGATAAATCACTTCTTATCGCGAACGCAAGAAATATGATGAAGTCCATCACTCTATCTTGTCAAACCAGACACTCCGCGCCTTTCGCGACGTGTCTTTTTAACCGAAGCGTCTTCAGGGAAGCTGCGTTCGTGTTTGGAAAGTGAAACGTCAAGGGAAGGTGACAAAACGTTCCTTTTTTTTTTCCCGAGGCTGCGCTACGCCGGATATAGTAGCGACGCGGAATTAAGTATTTTACATGAACGATTTCACGTGAGTCACACGCCGAGGAAATTTGCTCAGCTTTCTCCTGCAAACTGGCGGATGAACAGCGGCGAGACCTTCGTCGTTGATCTAGTTCGACCCCGTTTTCTCGGACTTATCGCGCCTTCGGACAAGATGTGATTTTCACGCTCCGATAGAAATCCGTGTGTCCGATCTGTCACCCGAAGAGAGCGAAAACTGTGTTGGCGCGCGTTTCAGCTCGATATCACGCTACGAGCCTCTTCCTACGGAAAGGAATTCGTTTCTTTCGGAAAGTTCTGCACGTTTCTGGTACGTTCCAAAGAAAATAAATGCGAACATGAAATTCTAGTAAAACTACTCAGTTGGTTCATAAGTTTTATGAGATGTAAATGGCTTTTAAATTTTCAGAGTAACAAAATTTTATTTCTTTAATGGTGACAGTAATTTCTCATGACTGCGATTTTTTAATATTTTTGCAAAAATATTAAAATTTTGCTCGGTCGAGTTATTTTTTTACTTGAAGAATCATAAATTTCAGAATTTTCTGATAAAATTCTGTGTTCAGAATGCAATGGTCGCAACTTAGCTTGGCTCCTTCACTAATTAGCCACAACCGTCACGACTTAACTTCAGTTCCCAGAGGATCGTAATGCCGATAAGAAATGTATGACAGAAATAGGTACTTCTGTTTCTGACTTTTACACGAGCCTTATAAATAAGTGTAACGCAGGCGAGAGATGCGGAGGGAACTTGACGAAAGGAATATAAAGTCATTCGAAGCGTTATGGAACAGAGTAGAAAGTTCCAGAGGGGTGGACATAACGAGAGAAAGTAAAAAGCCTCGGTGAAGTTGATCGATAAGGTTCAATGAATTGTCATCAGATTTTGCAATAGGCGAAGAAGGAGGACTACCTGGAGGAAGGAGCAGAAATGAGTTGGATCTCAGAATTACGATGGAAGAATGAAGAATGAAGAATACAACTTGAGAATTAAGGTAGCCTTCTATGAATCGTGCTGCAAACGAGCAGGAAAAGGAAGCGAGCACGGGTATCACGAGGGGCGTTGGTAAAACTAATAGACAGAAAAAACGGGATATCAATACGGAAAATTGAGGGAAATAATAGGGAAGAGCAGAGGGGTACGAACGGTACTTCCAACTCACTGCTATTCGCCGTGGAACAACGAGGAAAGTTAAAGAGCAATTGAAACTGTGCTATAACAGTAGAGCTGCATTTCTATACGTAGGATACACGTTGCGTAATTAAAAAGTAAAGTTGCGGTGCGTATTAAAATTACAAATAGTAGGTATAAAGATAAAACAGGAACTTAATGTCAGGAGAAAACTTCTAACGAGGATGGCGGCAGTGCAGGGAAACACTGGGGACAGAAAATTAGGAAAACTATAAAATTGAATGAAAGGAAGAATTTTAGATATAAATTGCAGCATCGGAAAATTTAAAATCTGTCAGGAGTGGGAAATATATTCACAGCTGCAAAGCAAGTCACAAGACTATTTCATGGAAGAATTAAATGACTATTATTACAATTAAGGTGTATAAGTGATTATTTTAAGTAGTGGATGTTTAAAATAGTACCTACCTATATATATTATTTTTGTCAATATTCTTGTCTTTCATATCTTACAATATACTTAAATAATTTTTAATCGTTTCCCTTAATATTTATTTCTGATGGCAACATCTCGACTGGCGTCGATGTGTTTTCACGTTGGTAGTCTCTGAAAAGCACTGGAAATATTGTCCAAGAGTCTTTGAATATTTTCTTTAAAAAAATAAAACACGAAGACAGAAAATAGCTTTCGAAATAGGGTAAACGCACCAGTAAATGAACAGTTAAGGCTAATGAATGAACACTATTATAAAATTATGTTTGCAGCGTGAATGATTCCACGTGCTGCAAAAATTGTTTGGATATGAAGCAAGAAATGAAAAGAAGTCTCTAATTAATTAGTTGCTTACTTTAATAACTTATTTTACTCATTTTAATAAAAAATGTTCATTCACTGGTACGTGTTCATTTACTGGTACATCCCTAGATAAAAAATAGCAATAATTTCTCGGAGAAGCCTGACCGACCTGAAACGATATTTCGCCAAAGTTTGTACCACTCAAAGTGTCAATACAGTTATTTAGTTTCCAGATGCCACTTATGTCGCAATGTTTTCGTTAAAACTTTAATAATTTCCGAGAATTTCTTGTAGAAATTTAGTAATTCTGTCAGCAGAGATGAATTCACGCGTAACTGGCGGTGACAAAAGATCGACGGTCTAAGTTCATCAGTTTATCCAAAGTAACAGGCGAAAGTTTTTAATTAAAAGGTGAAAGACCGAAGCGAAGAAAGACGTTCCCCGTGATTGTTACGAAAGTGTCATTTTAGTTAAAAATTGGAATGATGGTGCTTAACGAAGATTTTCAGTGATTCCAGTAAATACAAGTTCTGCATCCTAATTGTGAGAGAAAGCATGCTATAATAGAAACTCGACCTTTTACTTGTTTTGTCATTTCAAGTGGCGAACACACGTTAATTTACATTTGCAAAAGTAAAAGTGGACAGAGGGATTGGAGTCGTTAACGTCGTCGTTGATAAACCTATTGCGCTTAATTGTTCCTGCTAATAGGCTTTAATTACCGCTTTAATCGTTGATCGTTGTCACCTTGCTTTACAATCATTTTATAATTAAATATTAATTATCTCCGATCTGTTTCCGTTCTCTAATTATAATAGACAACTCTTATGTCCCTTTAAATTCTATACACACTTTACTTGTCACGCAAGTGCCACGATATTGCATTATTCCGTTTAACATGATTAAAAGATTCCTCCACTCAAATGTGTTCATAAAACATAAATGTATATTGCATTTTATAAAAGAAACATGTGCTTTCCCTTTGTGGTTTTTTTCGATCACCATACTTCATTAAGAGATCAATTATGTCTACCTGAAGCTGACCGTTTAGAGTTATCTACTCGCAACGAGGCTGAAAAATGTTTTGATCACCGATTTGGCTAACATTTTGCAAATTTTGTTGAGAAAATCGAGTTCGTAATTTCGTCTATTCTAGATCTTTTACCTGGATCTCTATGCAAGAACGAGTCCGACTTAAATTTGCTTTACTAATCGTAGAGATAATTACAAATTAGTGAACATATATATGTGTATTATTATCAAGCTTTCTCTACAACTTAATTAGAGTTTTATTTCTACGTATGGATACTATATCACTGAGTATAATAATGAGTTTCTGGAAAAGCAAACTTTGAATTTGATTTTCTCATAGAAATATTCACTACCGCGTACCTTGTATATAGTTATTTAATTATAAATTGATAAAATGTGATGTAGAAATGAAAAAAATAATGTTAAGTTTGTTACCCTACATCAGTTAAACATTGAACACAAATGTTATTATATTAAAAGTACAGCATTTTCGCCATTTAGATTCATTCATCTGAATCCTTCAGAAACTTGATCCTCTCCAGGACAATATAATTAAACTTATTATTACAAGCACGTATTTTAATAAGCACTGTACGCCAGAGAAAGGATACATTTACGATTAGATGTGACACATTTTTTTTGACCTCTCACACGTGGTGAAAGTGAAATAAAAGTTTCAATTAGTCGAAAAGAAATGGCTTGCCAGTTGCCATAAGAGACCTTTCGGCGGCCAGAATTCTCTTGGCGACGCGGTGAAAAAAAGAAAAATTTCGAAAGGTCCGCGATTGCTAAAACGAAGTTGTCGTGACGTTGCGCCGGAGACGGATGATCGTCGAAGTTGTGGAAATGAACGAAGGCGGAAATAATGGTACCTCAGCCAGACATAAAGGGGACAGGTTGTTCTGGCGTGACAAGTTGAAAGCGAGAATGTGGACGTTGCTGAGAAACTATTGACGTAGCTGCGCGCTAAGAAGTTAGTTATGGATAGCAATTTCAAAATAGTTGAAACTAATTCAACGTTGTGCTTCCTATATTATCGGATTCGTCATGAAATATCGATACTCAATCTTGGGCTGCAAGCGTAGGTTTACGGTAGATTCCACAAGGACACAGATTTCAATGTTTTTTTAAAAATAAGAGAATATATTGAAAGGGGACTATCTTGATTAAAATTTACATATGAAATGGTTGAAATTAATTACTAGAAATTCAAATTTCTAGAATGAAGGAAGGACAATTTTAAGTCTGTACAGTAATTGTAATCTGAGTGTACTGCAATTTGTGTGTATCATTGGAAATTTCTCGTTAATACGAATCGAGTTATATCATTTTTTAATCGAAATCAGATAGCATCACCTTGAAAAATAGCCTTAAAATTCGTGATTTCGAGTTTTCGGGGAAAAGAAGCTGGCAGCAAAATGACGGCATATTTTCAAGTCACAAATCACTCTAACTAACTTAACATTGCCATTTTAATTTCGTCAAACTTCTCAATTTACTCTTTTACCTTTTTACCTCAATTTAGTTTTATTAATTTACTTAAACTTGAATCTATATCTATTTAAATATCACTAATATAAATTTGAAGTGCCATTTTCCTCCATTGTTCTATTAAAATTCAGCAAGAGGCGTTCTCGTGTAACTACCTTATTCATTCCGAATTCAAAATAAAGTAACGATATCTCTCGAATATCACACGTTTGTGTAAGATGAAATGATAACATCGCCACCTCCGAAGAAGATGTAAATTCTTACCCACGATACAGTTTCTTCTTCGGGGCACGCGTATGCCACGAGGCGCAATAAATTTCGCGTTTCATAAGTACGTAGCCACTTACGAAATTCGGTTACTTGACATAATTGAATGCTAATTAATCAGGCAATTAATTAATCAGAATTACACAAGAACGGCGGATAATAGGGTAGGAAAGGCTAGAAATTGTGAGAAAATTATACGCACACACGTTGCGCATGCGAACGGGAAACAATATGGATAACTATACCCGGTATCTAGGATCTCCTTACTCCTTTGACTTTCCATGAACATCGGCTGCCGCGAAGAATCTCGGCAGGTGCTTAAATCGGGGTCACGGTGCTGCTGCCAGTGAGCACAACTGTGCAACTATTCTATGGGAATCCGTTGCAAATACGCAAACAATATGCATTTATTTTTCTATACATTGCAGCGAAGGAAATAGGAAGAATATTTGACATCGTCGAAATATTAAACGTGCTAATTCTAAGGTGCTAATTCTAAAAATGAAATCGTTTAAGAATGGGGGTGTATCATTAAATACAAGTTCGAAACAACTTTCAAATACAAGTAATGTAATTAAATTAGTAATACAATTTTCAAATATTCCATGTGATACTATATCGTTCGAAAAATTTTGAGAAGTTTCACAAAGTAAAGTAGTAAATATTCAGTAAATTAGTATTGCAATTTGAAAAATGCTAAATTATTCAATGCTTCCTTCTTGATTATCATTCGACTGCAGTACCTGTGTGATTAAAGATTATTTAATTGCGGGCGAGGATTGAAAAAGTAAGGAAGACCACAGAATCGGTAAACGTTCAACGACCCGAAAATTCGAGGACGCGGTCGATCATCGATCGATTCATATGCGCGGAAGAGAAGACCAATGTCATCGATATACAGTCATGGTGGAAGACTACGACTAACGGAGAAACTTGATTCGGTCAGATTAGACCATCTATTCGGTCGACGACCTTACTTTTACGCGATCGAAAAACCTCTTACTGCTTATTCATTGATCTTCGTAAGACGTGAATGATGACGCACTGGTTGCTGGAATATCCACGGAGTGTCCCACGTTGATTTTCATGGAGCTTTGCATATCATTAAAATAGATGAGACCTACACATGTAATCTTTTTTTATTGCCAGAGAACCGAAGTTCGAAAACTACTCGTTTCCAAGGTTTTCGAGGGCATAAAGTTATATCCTTTCTACCGCAGTGGTGCATTCAAGATTTAATCTTGGGGGAGCCGAGTTGAAGGGATACAAATATTTTTAATGCAAATTCGATAAAAGTAGTTAGGTGACTATAAAAATTGATTTAAAGAATGAAATCCAGCTTTCTTTTCTTTTTACAAAGTCCCTTCTTTGGGGGTGCCAGGACCCCTTAATTGCCCATCCTCCTTCCTCGAGGTGCGTCACTGTTCTACCCTGTAATCGAATTTTTGGAATTCAAATCTTTGCTTTTCATTTTCAATATGATTTTTTCTTATGGGCATATTTATGAATATTACAATAAAATAATAATGTTCCGCCCGTGTAAATGGAAAACAACCTCATCCAAAATTGATTGAAAAATATCAAAACATACATACGTATATTTTTATTTGTATTTGGTTTGAATAGTGGTGACCATAGGGTTAATGGAGGTTTATGCAAAAATTTTATTGACTTCAGTTCTTAAAGTATGATATTCGACTTACAAAGCAGATTCAGCACTTCAAGTTTCCAGAGATTCGAGTTTCGAAGCCTTAAATTACAAATTCACAATAAGACAAAAAGTTTCATGATATATTTTCAAAAATCTCATCCCTCGCGACTATTTCCATTATTCGCGTTTAGTTGCTGAGATTTTTCTCCCATGATAGAAAATTCCCGTGTAAAATCTCGCCGCGGAGTCGCACCTTTACAAACTTTCGGAATCGAGCTTTGAGAATTTAAAAATCAGCTTCGTACAAACTACTTTCATTCTATTAACCCGTAGAACCGATTCTCAAAAAAATATCCCCCATTTTCACCTGTCATTCTTCATATATACCAACGACTCCAGCGTTACGCCAGCCACATCTCCCGAAAGAACCCATGTTTCCCCCAGAGTGACTGAAAGTTCAACGATCGTGGATGATGTCTGTATCGAGGCTCGCGGTCCAAGAGTCATTCGGCGTCCTGCACTTATACCTGGAGGGCCGGCGAAAAAATATCGTGCATTTAATTGCGAAAGAGTGTCAGAGTGGCAGTTATGGCGAGACATCAACAGTCGTCTTTTCCTGTGTCAGAACGATCGGGTACGTGAACGGGGGCCTCATCCACGACCGCGTGTGCCGATGCGCAGATGCGCGTTGTGTTCCCTGGTGAATGCACACCTACGTTGGGAACCGTTGCGTCTGTATGGCGGTCGTGGTATGTGGGTCAGGAAGCCGATGTTACTAACAAGTGACTCGACACCGCTAGCTTTCGTCGCACCAAATTTCCGCCTCTACCAAATCTGGCCCTACGCGATTCGTCGGCCGCCCGTGATGCTGAAAGTGCCCTAAAAAAAAAGCGCTCGCCACTATACAGTGAGTTAGTGAGTCACCTAGTTCCGCGAATGGACGGTCGACCTAGACTTTGAATTTCAGAACGATAGCCTCGCCCTTAGCCTGGTAATCGGGCAGGGCGAGTTCACCCGGCGTTTGAAGATTCCACTTACGAAGATAGGATCGACAGATTCGACACAATTTTTGAATTTTATTTGTACGGAGGCAGCGAACAATGCATTAGGTTATCTGTCGCGGTTACTGTGAACGAGACGAGTTAATTCGCCTGCGATGATTGGGGAATTATTTTTAATACCCCAGGGGCATTTTCGATTGAAAAATGACGCACTTAATGGGGGCTGAGAGTAGCCAAATTTAGTCGAAGATATTTTATTGGAATTCAGGAATTAGTCAATTCGCCCACTCATCACTTGATTCGTGTAACTTGTGGTGAATAAAGACGATTTATTATTATTATTATTATTTGTACGTACGATATGGGAATTATTATGATATTAGTTTATGTGACATTTTGTTATAGGTATCGAAATTATTTTGGTTTTGAGTCCTATTTTTTGTAAGAAGGATTATATTTCTGATAGGAATAAGGGAGAGCTTAGTTTTATAGAGAGCTACTGTCGTTTAAGGTGTTTTTTTTTACGTAAAATTTTTATTTTCAATTGAATTCGATTGAATTTCGAGCGATTCCATTCCATTCACGGATCAAAATGCAACCTCGCGGGCCTCGCATACGAGATGCAGCTCACATGCTTGTGCATTACGTTTCTAATTGAATATCCAATCGCGACCTCTTCGCGAACGACTGACACGGAATGCACCAGGAAAGCAAGACGTCGATGTGACGAGGAACGCGGCTAGGCGCTACATACGTTTCGACTATTGAGTCTTGTGTTTTGAAAATGTCACTGGGACTGCGTCACGGAAGTGTGCAACCAGAATTAATTCAAAATCATGCTTTTTCTCACTCCGTTAGTCTATGAAAGTTACGATAAACATTAAAAAATCGATAGTCAAACTTCAAAGTGCCGCCGTATTTTTAACTCTCAATTTTTTTATTTCATCCTGGCACCGACTATAGCTAAACTCGTCCTAAGTAAGAAGCATTCAGATTTTCTGATTTCAGATGAACAGGAGAGCCAGAATCGCTAAAACCATGAGAAGACTTTTTTTTAGCGAATGCGTTCGAACGCCACTTGCACTGCCACAAATTTTGATTATTTCTCTTTAATAAAATCTGTAAACGTTACTGAAATATGCATAAATATATGAACCAAGTTTTGATGTAAAAAATTGTATAGCTGCTTTATAAAAAAAATACTAAAAATTGTGTAAAAAGATAAGTCTTATAAATAAAATGATTTAGAATTTCGACCGAAAAAATGTTTAATTTCAATAATATAAGTCTTATAGTAGAATACCATCTTAATAAACAATACTTGGCAATCCCTGGATTTGGCGCGCTTTCGCAACGATATTTTCAGGATGGCATCGAAAGTGTTGTCCGAGTATCCAGGAAATGTTGACTTAAACAAACCAAGCTCGGAGTTCGTTTCCCACAAAACTTTCCCTCTCCATTTTCTAAACCCTTGCGTCACTCAAAGTGTTCAGAACTCCTTCGAAGCACCACTATATAAAATTCTCATTCATGTAAATACTGCGTTCTCATAACTAAAATAGAAGAATCTATCCTTGAATTTGGTGTGGCGTTACTCGCGTCTGTACCTACGCGCTAAGCTCCAAGCATCGCACAAAAGGAAAGAGAAGTTCTTAATCGCGACTAAGCAGGAAGAACCAGTAGTGTGATTAGCGAACCGCGACACCCTAAACCGGACCGTCTGACCCCCGATGGCCAGGCTTCCTTATTCGAGTTAATTGTTGTTTCTGCTCCGTGCCAACAATGAAATGCGTTCATACCTTCGCCTCGGACACGTTGATTAACGTAGCCGTGAAATTTAATAGTCCGCGAGAAAGTGTTTCGCGTGCTCGCGCCACGCCGCTGTGACCGATACTTTTTATATGTAAGAACTCGAACACGTCGTCGAGAAATATTCATCGGAAAGAAAGTCGTTCCGTTAGAAATTTCCAAAAGTTCGAGTACAATTTTCCAATATGCATAGTAAATGGTTACAATTCGTGTCCTTTGCTTCGCGCCACATTATCTATGGAATTTAATTGATAATTTATAACGGAGATTATTCCAGAGTTATTAGTTGGGTTACACTTGCCGGTTGAAGTAAATCGGGGCCCATTATTTGACATGAAACCGTAAAATAAATTCAAAATGTCCCGAGGAAAATGATAGCCTCTGCTGAAAATTATCTTTCATTACAAAATCATCTTGGTTAATTAATATCGCATATTTCTCGGTTAACGAGAACCCGATGCCCTGGCTAATGCTTTATAGTTTATACTAATAATATCGTAGCCCCTTTTAACTAACCGTTTCAAACTTTCCAATGGGAAAACCAATTGAATGCTAGAGGGTGTTCCAAGTCACTGAGGATTTTCATGAAGCAGATTCTAACAAATGTTTTTACAACACAATTTATAGTATATTTAGGTAACTTTTTTAAAACGGTTCCTTACTGCCGTAATTATTCAAAAGTATTTTAATAAACACTTTCCAATTTAAGGCTTGAAACTAAATCAAAATTAAGTGTATTCCAAGTTTGTGACGATTTCCTTCATTAAAGTCACTCTCCTACTCCCTCAACATTACATATTCATATTATTCTTCCAGAAATGTAGGTATCACAAGAATCCCTGTATCATCCAAAGTCCAAACAGTCATATTTCCCGATTACCTACTTGAACCAACCAAGATCCCTCAGTTCCGCCGTAAATGTCCCATTGCTCCTCACGGAAACGTCCCACGCGAATCGAATTTTTACCGAATTTCGTGCTGCCTCTGACCACAGGGGAATCCTGTGATCCCGTGGCACGGCGATGTCGCATCAAAAGTTGGCCTGAATACCGAAGGAGCACGTAAGTACAGAGGACGAACAGTCAGTCAGTCGCACAAGTCAGCCTCGTTCTCGATGGCAACCAGCACATCGGTCGTTACCTGCGCGGAGTGGTGGCAGAGAAGAGCAGCAAGTGGGGAGAGCAGAACACCTGGACGACTTCCTGCCAGGGAGTAAGCACCTCAGTCTTCAGGAAAGATCGTTTCGCATCGGTCGTTCGAGTCCAGGTATCCCCGAAATTCAGCCGCGACTGACGAGCCTTCTGTCTTGAGGAAAGAAAAAAGGACAAGTAAAGCAACTCGTGTTTCCCAGAGGAACGATCGGGCTCTTCGAGCGGCTCCGGCTGGCGCTCGGTGTTCAGACGATCCCACCGGAAACAGTATCGAAATGACGTTGCCCTGGCGGCAGATTCGGTGAATCGACAGTCGGAGAGTGTCCCCTTTGTTGGATTAATAACGATCGCGAGTCGGTGTGCTACTAGAGAAGATTGTTCGTCGATCGTTGCCGCGGTCAAACGGTTGTTGGTCGATCGTCCTGGGGGCTGAAGTTTCACAGAGGACATCAGATTGTGAAAGACATGGAGAGGACAGCTGTGCTTCTGCTGGTCGTCGTCGGTTTGGCTGCTAGAGGTTCGTTCTTTTTTCTATTTTAATCTCTTTCTCCAACTGACTCGCGATTCACACGTAGTGCCATGACACTGTGATTGAATATTAATCGAATATTAATAGCAATAGCAATATAATTTATAATTCTTTCCTGAGGATGATCTAAATCCAGATCGAAACGTCGAAAGAGTATAAGATATAATTTGCAAAATAGTTGTTTTATTTATCAGTTCAAATTGACCGAACCATTGCGCCGAAACTAAAAATTTACTTTTAATCTCCACTGTTACTCGGACAGAGTTTCGTGATTTGCTACTGGTAGGGTAAAGAAACCAGTAAATGACCGAATTGTTGAATGAGAAGCCCAGTAAATGACCGCATACTTTTATTAAGAATTGTACTTATCAATGTTTGTTTAATACGCAAAACTAAAAATATGGGATATTAAAAGTGCAACTACAATCTATTTGTAAACAAATAGTAATTTTTGAATTTATAATTGACATTTCTAATGGTCATTCACTAGTATTCGGTCAATTATTGGTTGGTTTACCCTGCAATATTTTATCGTATGAGTTAGTCAGGTGCTCCTCTAACCCTGTCTAACGTCGCGTGATATTTAGGTGAGATATCTTAGTATCTATGATGTATATTCCACTATTGTAACATAGAAATCAGACACCTTTATTTATTAAAAAAATTGTCCTGAAATGAAATGCAAATTGTGCGATAGCATAATTCTTATGCTTACTTTGATCACAATTTTCTTAGTTTATCATTGTCTGTGTTAGTTTTTGAGTAAAATTTCTGTAGAGAGCATAGGTAGAAAATATGATGTCGAGATATGGATGAATTGATTTCGTTTTTAGTCAATATTTATGGAGTGTTTTGGAGGGGTAGGTAGCGAAGATAAGAGAATCGAATGTGGGTAACTGGGTAACAGTTCATTATCCCTTATGTGTGTATAAATAACGTGACGAAATTATTCCCAGCCTCGAGATGAAAAGATAAGTTTGTCTGGCGTTGAAGTTCATTGCAAAATAGAATTTACGAGGCCTCCGGTTTACCTATCTTAAAGAGAGCGTCCGCCTGCTCTCCAGGGTAAACGCGGAATTAACTAATTAGGGGTGCACGAAATCCGCGAGAGTTTTAAAAACAAAGCGCGCGGCTCTGTTGTGCGAGATAAAAATCGCTTTGGAACGCAATATGAAGTTATTATCGCGATGAAATACACCGTAGCGCTGCATAATGTACGATTGCGCCGGAGATGTGTTATTAAAGTTAAACTCTTTCGTTGGGTAAAACTAACTAACGCAGATTTGGCTGGAAGATTCGTGCTTTGAACAAAACAATGCTCTATAAAAGTAATATCACATTTCCGTGGAGTTTCTTCTTTTTCTTTTGCCTTCTTTCTTTACATTCTTTCTCTAAATTTACATTTAGAAGTAATCTGAACTTACAGTTAGTAAAAAAAGGATAAAATAAAAACAACTTTAGTTTGCTGCGATCGTTTGTGTAATTTTAATATTGAAACAAATTTGTTTTTAATTCAGCTGCGATATTTAAAAAATTTTAGAAATATTAGAAAACGACCTTATCGCTCTGTCATCAGCGTTTCCATTTGTCGTGCTCGCTCGATGAATTATTCTTCTTGTTGGTGAAACCGGACATAAGTCTCGCAATCTGTATTTCTATCTATCTTGGAAGGGCAAATAATTCTTCAGCGTCGATTTCACCTGTTCGACGCTAGCAAACCCGTTCCCTCGGCTTCGATGCACGCGTCCTCGGCGTATAAATCTGTTTTCGAGGTATAACGCGCGCAAACGCGCTCGTCCCCCGTACGTCCGCATCCTAGTGGCTTTCTATTACTTCTCCTTCGGTGGAAAGATGCGACCGAAGTTATTGCCAGAGCTAGAACCATGTAGGACGCCTCGAACGTATATAGAAACCACTATTGCATTACGCTGAATTGCAACACACGAAACGTTCGTATTTTAGCTTGCAACAAACTGGCCGGAACTGAACCCTTGACACTGTTAATCTTTACGATTTTATACGGATTCGAAATTCTTGTCTTTCATTACCACAATATTTTTCTTAAATTACTTCAAGTTACCGACGATCTCGTAGATTCCTTCCAACTAGGACTTTCAAATCTTTATTTTCAATTTTTATTAAAAATCTATCTTCAGAGTTCGAGGTATCAATTCCCAAATAATACAGGAGGAAAGAAAGGTGCGTACGGGTCAAAACTGACCCACCCACTCTTCAACTTCTAGTCAACCCTTCCAAGGCTCGAATAAAATTTCAAAATTCAATATTATAAATTAATATTATAATGGAAACATATATCTGTTCCAAAGTACTCCAACTTTCTTTTGGAACTCAAGAATGCGACACCTTTTACATGCAGGAAGCATACTCACAACTCGTGAGTCACAAATGCTAATACAACCCACCGAAATTATCCATAAATCATGATTTATTACGATTGAGGACACGATTTCTAAAAGGTACCAGCAAACAGAAAAATTCACATCACTCCTGGTAGACTCGCGTCACACGATCGAACCTTTCTTCGAGATGTTCGTTACGGCCCATTGGAAAAGCCGCGGCAGATCCAGAGATTAACTCGCCACGCATTGTCCGCGAAAAGCGACTGACGAAAAACGGCTTTTCTACGTTTAACGATCGCGATCGCTTCTCATAGCAAAGTGACGGTTGCCCCTTATTTCCCACGTTTCATCGAGCGCCGCGCACCTTTCTGTTACGCAGTTTTCAAGTAGTATGTACTTCCTGAACACGCTGTTCCCAACTAATTACATTCTTCCGTCCGGATCCTTACTCGCTGCCATATCAATCTCATCCGTCCCCTGTTCCTCTGTCTGCTATCTTTCATTCTGTTTCCCTTCGAGGCCCGCCGATCCGATCCTTGTCGTTGGACGCTCGATTCACACAGGTATTAAATTGTTATCGCGAATATAATGCCTCCTCGCGTCCCTTATTGTGTTGCGACGAGTGTTCGGTGTCGTTTCCAGATAAAACGATCGATCGCACCGGTGAGAATCGATTCAATGAAAATCCACCAACGCGGGTCTTCTTCTTGCGGAGCCTCTTGACCAACAGTGGGCCTCATTTGATTTATCTTCTCGGATAAATATCTTGGATTGACGAGTAATCTTATTAGTAATGCGTTCTTTTCGATTTTGACGAGGGAAACTCGAGTTTCTCTAACCATTTAGTGATGGGTACCTATGTTTCTTTTGTTAACACATGAATTTCCAGTTTCCGATGTGCTTCTTCATGTTCCATCGTTAAAGTATATCCTGACATTTTTCTCAATGCCAAGTAAATTAATCATATTGTAAAGTTTTTATTAGATTGATTCTTCCATTAGATAAAAGGCCTTGATATTTTTGAAATTCTTTTGCAACAAAACGTTCAAACCATATTTCCAGTCTATAACTTGTTAATAGACAGATTTCAGTAAATATAGTTCCTTTTAAAGAAAAACTCTATCTCTGTATTCCTTCCACGATATCCTGAAGATCATTTAATTCTAAATCTACCACTTTCTACCACCTTTATGAATTTCTTTCCCCGTTAATAATCATCTCCAAATAAATAATAGCAGTTAGTGCCAGTATTGTTGATGCGCCCCGCATACGCTCACGATGACCAAAATTTCGCAACGCTCCCGTTCGGATTTTGCTCCGACCTACTGACCACTGCCGTAGAAATCGCGAGGAGATCGGGAAACTGGTAGGGCCTCTGAAATTATCGAAAGCGACCAGACACGTGCGGCGTTACAGATTCGTACGCGGCTCGGGCACCGCCGCGCGAAACCGCGGGGCATGCGATACGTCGGTTTCTACCTTGAAAACAAAAGGTCGAGGCGTTTAATTAGCCTGGCTCAGTTCCGAATTTCCCACGATTCTGTGAAGTAACGGGAGGCAGCGGCGAGCGTCGAGGAAGAAGAGGAAGAGGAAGGCGGCGCCCGACCTTCCTCTTCTCACCTACTTCTGCCCTGCTTATCCACTTTTCATTCTACGTGGGCGAATCGTCGAAAACCACGTGCCGCGTCACGCTACACGTCCAGGCAGAGCTTCTGCGACTCGATGCCGGCCTGCACGTTCTCTTTCTGTAAAACCGACGGACGCCCCAGATTTTCGGTATCGGGGAAATTTTCTTGCTGAATTTCGAACACCGGGCAGTAGCAGTATAAATAATAATAATGTATGGTCTTGGAACACCAAAGAGCGAATATGTATTCGGTTGCTGCAGCGATTTTACTAAAATCATTTCAGTGGATCTTTTGTTGGGAAGATAAAATAGGATTTAATAGTGTGAAACTAGGTTTCATAATCAGAATTCTGTATGGTGTCCTTGTTTAGAGGTTCCTTTTGGTGCATGGAAAAAGTATAAAGTTAATTCTGAAGAATTGTGAGTGGCATAAATCTTCAGTTGGAATTAAATAAGGAGGAGCATTATTTTCTTATCCCCAATATAACTTCACTATCTATCATTTATTTCCACATTTATGTCGCAATGCCATTTCTGTTCTTATTGCTGTTTAGAAATTTATGATTGAGGAATAATCGATGTAACCAAAATCGATGATAGATCATCCCCATATTTTTTATTGTTAAGAAATCATTTTTAACCAATTTTTCTCAGATTCTTAAAACTCACACTTGTCAGTTCTACTCGGTTGTTTTTACAGATTCTATATCGCATTTAAGAAAAAATGTACAAGATTGACAGATCACGGGAACACTTTTAAATTTACATCGTGGTTGCACAAAAACGCTACTGAGGAATGCAGTTGCCCCGAGGCATGTTGGTCGATAAAATCGCCATGATAATCATTGCTGAAAGATAACGGTTGGAATAGCAGTGACCTAATATTTGCACTGGCATAACTTTTACCCTTTCCATGCAATTGTGACTCGTGTCCACTCTACTGACCCACATACATAGCACGTACGCGAAACGTAAGCAGGCTTCGTGTAATCGCCATTTTTCGAAGAATAATCAAAAGATATTCCTCCGGAATCTAAAATGAAACAGTGATAATACACCGGACGATGTTGACAAATTACCAAACTCAAAACTCATTTATATACCGTAAATTCGTCATGAATATTCATCGTTATAAATATTCAAAACTTTCCCCATAGTAGGTACTTTGATTTCTGATACTCGCAGGGTTTTGTTTCTCGTTAATTCAACTTCTATTCTGAAACAGAAACGGCTCAATCGGTTAAGCATAGCGAAAATGGCCCCAGCATAATTTTTTTTTAGACAAAATCTCTAAAGTTCAGAGTTGTTATCCCCATATTACTCTAACGAGAGGTAGAGATCTAAAAATTCTCTCAGTGTTTTTTAAGCAAAGAGCATTATATATGTATAAAATACTAAAATTTGTGCTGGGGCCATTTTCTCTGTGCTTTAGATCCTTTCTTCTGCGATACCTTCTGTTTTATAATATTTTAAACTATTCTGTTTACACTTCACGTCGTTCAAAGATGCCAGCTAAATCCTATTTATGTACCTGTCTCTTTTCTGTAATTTGCTTATCTTGATTCCCTATAACTTCGTGTCTCTTTTCGCGAATTAGTATTAAAATCTGAGTAATAATTTTACGAAGTCTGTGATTTTTTAAGGAACTTAAACCTGTCGCAGAGTTATAACAGAAATGTATTTACAGTTGTCTGGTTTGCATCTAACCATCGTCAGAAAGTAATTAAACTCCGCATGTATTACAAGAACAGTTTCGATTATTAAAGCTAACGAAACATGGAGAAACCGTGTTTCGCGGGCATCGATTATTTTATACAGATATTTCTGTAACACTTTGGAAATATAGTAAGAAGCATCCTCCACGCATAATTGTGCCAACTTTCATGTAGCCGCCGTCGCAACGTCTGCGGATGAGTGTAATTGAGATTCCTGCCAGGCTGGTCTTACCATCTTCGGCCCTTAATTAAAATTGCTTTTGTGAAATGATTTCCGTTTTTATTTAATCTCGCCGTTTCCGCGCGGCTTGCCCCAAATATCGCGTTTTCTATCTTTCAGTTACAGTTACAACGCGATAACTGTACGTAACATCAACACTTTAGTATCTCAATGAAGTGCTGTGAGTTTTATAAAAAGTGAAATATGAGTGGATATTGCGATTGAAATTTAGGACGACCGTTAGCAAGCAAAACATATGTGCAGCACAGATACTCAGACCGCGTATATTTGTAATACGGCATTAAAATAACGTCCCAATGGAAATATTAGTGGTATTAATTGCTCCTCGCTTTCAGCGCAGTGGTGGAAGGAATTGTTGGCTCGCGTTTTTCGATAATTTAACAGAATGAATCAAATATTGATAGGGAAACGTATTTGTTATTAGGGATAAATAATGGCAACGTATAATAACGTGTTTCGGTTAAATACATAAATTTGGAGTTCGTAAAGTGTTGAATATTTCAACAGAAGGCAAAGTTATTTCAGTAGACGAGTATTCTAATTATTTTAAAGAGCATAGATATTCAAAACTTATAATTCTTTACTAAAATCTAGTTATTTCAAAGAAACTGAGCATTTTCTCTTTACCTCATTAGTGTAGTTATTCCTTTAGTTAACTATTTTATCCAAATTGTGTCCCTAAATATCAAAATATTTTCCAATGGTACTCATTTACAAAATATCGATTTTGCAGTATAAATTCTTTTTCGTCCCTTCATATATTTGCTGAACTATTAAACTACTTAGATTTCTTTTAGTATTAAATAATTTCCTCACACAATTTCAGAGACGCAACTGTGCAAAATACTTTTCGTTTCGTTTCTGAAATGATTAATAGCTAACCCGTGGTCTAGGTAGAAATGGATTTCGCGGCTCGGTGTAAGTTCAGGTTCTGCCCCGATTTGCGGCTTAACAATTACGATGATGCGAGGCAGCAACCTACATTAGGCGGATGCAACGAGCCGTCCACACAGCTATACATATACTAAGTAACTTTTGTGGAAAACAAGGTGCTCGATAATCTTCGGCGAACATGCACAGACCTTAGCGGAAGGAGGTCGCTTACCCACTGCTGAGCACACTAAAAATAATTCATCTATGTATACGCTGGAGAGAGAAAGAGAGAGAGAGAGAGAGAGAGAGAAGTAAAAACGAATGGTATTACGAGTGGCATCCCGCTCGGAAGAAGTTCGAGCAGAATAAATTATCAGCACAGTTTTTGCTGTAACGGGTTTTTACATCCGGTACTCTGTGCAAACAAGGCATTTCATTAATTATTAATTATCTATGCTTAAACTTAGCGAACGTGCTCTGCATATCTGCGATTCAATATTTGGGGCCACTGACTAATAAAGGGACGTTACTTCGGCGAGGTATAGCTGCAGAATGGAGGCAGATATAGAATCGAATCATCCATAAATTTTGCTACAGGTGTATAGTTCTATCGCAATGGCTGACGAAGAGATCGTTGAAAGGATATAGACGAGAGCTAGTGGATAGGAAGATGATAGGTAAGAAATATATCACGGTGAAAATAATTTTCATTTGTGGTGATATGAAGCATAGGGAAGAAAGTAATAAATCTGAGATGTTAAGGAAAATGTGTTAAATGGTGGTTTACGAAAATTACGAAACAGAGCTCGATCTGAATAGGAGGACGCAAGCAGGACAACTAACCAGATCGAAAAATTTGGGGGACAGCAACATTCGTGGAAAGAGACAATTAAAATCAATGAACACCAGCAATAGAGTATAATTTACACAACTGTTATATTTTTAAATAATTATTTATAATTAAATATAACGGGTGACAAAAATCATTTTTAGATCGGACCCTGTTACACAAGCAGAATAGAAACTGAGTAAAATAATTAAATCTCTGTTAATAATGTATATATGAATATTGTATAGCAGATACTATTTCTTGGACCAAAATGTGAGCTGATAAATTAAAAGAACAATAGTGGAAGATGTAATTCTTGGTGGCTTTAGAAAGCTTATACCTACTTTGATACACTTTGCGCTGCAATGTAATGAATCTTGTAACAATGATATCGCTTATGTTTGCAAATGCTGATTGCACCAATGCTTGATCCCTGAATTTCAGTCGCGGTTTCACTTTTGTCGTCTTTGTTTGCTCGGTCGACGCAGGCATTCCACAGTTGGAGAACATGTAGGTGGGAATCTATGAACAAGCATCGTGTTGGATAATTTTTTGTTAGATCGAAGAATTAATTTTTGGAAAGCCCTATTTGATAAATAATTAATAATCAAATAATCTGTCAACAATTCTTCATGGGCAGAAATGGTATTCAAATTATTTAAAACTATTTCGGGGTTAAATCTGCATTCGAAAAGGTAGAAATTATTTATTTCACTGATTACTTTTATATTTTTGTTTCATCAACCTTTCGTTACAAAACCTTTTTCAAAACAAAGTAGTCACACGTAGTGCATTCAGATTTCCAAAGGAACTATAAATAGAAAAAAATACTCTTATCTTTTCCCTCTCGAGAAACTTTATTTCTACATTATTTTACGCTTTACACTCCACACCGATATGATTTAATTCCACGTTATTTCACCCCACTGATATCATTAAACCTTGTAAAAGTGGAAGAATTCGTCACTCGCAGAATGAAATGAATTAAAAATTCATACTTTTTCCAATTCTAATATATATATATATACATATATATATAATAATCACTATATATGTAAAACGCAAGATCTCTGGCCGATCAACAAATGAATAAATTGTAGTAAAAAAGCTAAATATTCATTTAAACTGTTCCCTCGCAGTACACACCTGAAAAGGTAACTGTTTAGAAACTTCTTTACCTTATTACAGCTGTTCATTTCAATATCATTCTAGATTTATTCATCGATAAGGAACACGAATAGGTACAGCAGAAACAGTTGTCTAACTTTCCTAACTTATACCACTACAATCCTTACACGTACAGAACAAGAACTTCGGTTCTTTTGGTCACCCATGGCAAAGAGGAAGAGCAGGCAAAGTGGTTGATAAATATGTTAATCGCATAGTGTGAACCGTTACGCATGTCGTCGTTCCTATTTGAAACCGTTTAGCCAGTTGCCTGTAAAGGAATGTCGTTTCGACAGCTTGCTTTATAATTATTAAGGGGGGATAATTTTGGGGGAATAAATTATGATCAAACCCGCTGACTCTACGATCACTTTTCAAACCTCGACTATAGCGTCCACGAGTCTCTGTTATTGATACCACAACCTGTAACACTTCTCCCAATTTCTCCACCAATCCACAACCTTCCATTTATTTCTCCAACAAAAGTCGTTTTCAAACAGTAGCCACGCACGTGCCGTTTCCCATTGTCTCCCAAATGAATCGCAGAAACTCAACGTTGAGTTTCGACCGGCTTTTGTGACTTTCCGCAAGCGTTTATCCGTAAATCTTCGACGCCGTATTTTCTCACTCTTCTGCGGCGTTGATAATCGACATCCTGCGACGAACCTGAATACCATTACTGCGCAAACCACTTTCGAACGTCATAATTACCTATTTCCAACAAACACGTCTCCGGTATTTCATTCCTAATTTCACATGCACTCTGTGCCATTTGCTATCATTTTTAAAAAGAAGAAGAAAGAAGAAGTATAGACGGGAACGACGCGCCGAGTTTTCCAAGGAAATTTCTACAGTTTCACGAGGCACTTTCATCGAACTCTGGCTACTTTTATACCGATTTCCTAAATTATGAAAGCGTTGAAATTCTTCGTCTGCTCTCTGTGCGTCGATCGCGGAGTGCAACACCTTCCATTTTATTTTCCGCGTGCGTGGGGTGTCAGCGTATCTTGCAGGAAGCGAAAAATCACGGCGGATCCACGGAGCATCGGGTAATAAATCCTTGAAAGTGGAGGCTTGCAGAAAAAGGCAATACGGTGTAACGACTGGAACGTGGTGAAAAAAAAGGAAAGAAGCGGTAGAAATCGTTCGGTTGCCGATACGCGTGCACGCGAGACACGCGCGCCTCGTCTTCGGAATGCAAATCGCGCTAGAAAGCAACGGGCACCTCCTTCGATTGCCAGAAACACTTGCAGCGTCGTAGATAATGGGAAATGGCAGGAATCGTCGGCGAGGGACGCGAGGGCTGAATATATTTACGATAAAAAAATTTCGCAATGAGTTTGTACTATTCCACGGGTCTCAACAAGAGTTGATAGCAAATATCGATGGCAAATGGGTTCCCTTAACCCTTTAGCGCCCGCACCTAGATGCCGTTGAAGGAAAAATATCCCGTTTTGTTCTTATCGTTAAAAATGGTCTGAATTTATATATTTTATACAAAAAATTAATTTATTTTTTTTAGAGGTCAAAATACGTAAAACCAAGGAATATAGGGTTCAGATAGGTCCAACTTTCTTCAGTGAATAAAACTACACTAAACATGTTTCACTTAAACTATTGCAAACAGCGAAATGCGAGTGCAAACGGCAAAAAAAAAGGAAAGTATCATACCTATATGATACGTTTGGCGCTAAAGGGTTAAACATCGGACAATGTGTTAAAAATGTTAATATGAATACAAACGATTGTTCTTAATATAGTGTAGTGGATGAAATATGTTCTTGAACTGCCTGATGTTGATATTTAAGTGTTCGGTACAAGCAAACTATTTAAAAAAATATCCCCCACTTAGGTATTTAGAATTGAAGAAATTTTTTTTTATAAATTCAATTATAACAATCTGTATTTACATTAAGTATTTACTGTATATTGCCAGTGATATGTAATGTACACTGTGATTACTAAAAAATATAGGTGCATTTATTTTACAAAGATTTTACTTGTACTTTTTTTGCCACTCATATATTTTTTGAAAATTTTATGCATTTATTATAAAAATTAAATGATACCTTTATAGCTGTGGGTGGGTCCTCTTTGTCTCTTGTCAACCAATATTTTTATACAGTAAATATCTGGCAGAACTTTAATACACGATTCATAAACAAGCTCAGGAAGAAATTTAAGGCTTATATTTAATATGTTCTACGAATAGAAATGAGAAACAGTACAGTTACACATATACTTAGAACATTAACAGTAATTACTTTTCTTTTTCCTACATCTTTGTATTACAGTTTGTACTTATTTCTCAGTTTCATTTAGTGTACATGTATTAGGTTTTTAATGAGACAATAACAGTAGCCAAGTGTTCACTCAATAATTCAATCTTTCAAGCGGGAAGCGATCGCGAAGACGATCCATTTGTCTCGGACGAAGTTATTAGAAAGTCCACGTGGCATAAATAGTACGTCAAAACTTAGGAGAATGCCATCGGAAAGCTGGCGATCGAATAAAAAATATGTGGAACTAAGACGAAGAGGAAGAAATATGGCCGTCTTACGTAAAACGAGCAAGTGAAATTTCGCTTGGCCAGACGGTTTTTAAATACGTCCCCTCGGACATCATTCGGGTTAACAAACACGGACTGCATAGCCGATGACTTCCTAGGCGATTGCGCGATAGCTGCAGGATGTGAGCTGCTTGCATTATCGTTTCCGTTACGGGCTCGTGGCGTTTTCTGCGGCTTATCTACCCTTCCTGGCTGCCTGGTAGTTACCAAAGATTATTGATTTAACGGCTCGTCACGCTCGCGATGGAATCTGTTCGTTGGCTCGCAATGAAATCGCGCAGGGTGGTAGCAGGCTGTCATTAGTGTGTCAAGGTGTGGGGTGATGATATCTGGAATAACAGGGGAGTTCTCTAAACAATGGGTGAACTAAGCCTCGTGACTGATAAAGGATTCTGCACGCGGTAGTTTGATTTCGAAGATTACGTATTGATATTCTGAGAATTATTTAAGAATCTCTGTCCAAAATGATATGAATTTTTAAATGCGACCTTAGAAACTATTTTCGAGAAATTAACAATCCTGAGAAATGCACCTTTTTCTGTCCCTAATTCTACGATTACCAAAAGTTGGAGAATAGTAACATATTCAAAAATTAGAATTAGGAAACTTTCCCTTTACTTTTCCAAAAAAAACTTGACGTTCATATACTCACCTTATGTTCATAGTGTTACAGTATTGAGACAATTAATTTTGATATAGGTATGAAAGAATATAGATTGCCAAATATTGGTGGTCGACTACTTAGAGTTTAGACAATTCCGTAATTTATTGACAATATTTAAAAAAAGTTGCTGTCAAGTTCTTATTCCGCATACACCTGTTTTCCTTCCCGTTAATTATTTTCTAAATATTTCCAAATACCAGTGGCGCGCGCTGAGGCAGTGCCAAGGGGCCTTGGCACCTTCCAAAGAAGGGGCTTTGTAAAAGGAAAAGAAAACTGTGTTTTATTCATTAAATATATTCTTATAATCACCTAATAAATCTTCTCGAATTTACATTAAAAATATTTCTATCCCTTCAACTCGGCTCCCCCCAAAATTAAATCCTAAGTGCGTCACTGCCAGATACTATTATTATTAAAACGACTTTGGTAAATATACCGTGCTGTCGTAATAGTAAAACATTCTGTCACAATACCTATTACCATTATTTCTCCATAAAAACATACAAGACACTTATAGACAGCATTTGCCGCTAAATCGCCGAAAAGACGACAATAACCATAATATGCGTGAACATGCGAGGCACAATAGAGTCTCCCAAAAACCAAACTAAAATGTCCCTCGAACAATTACCTACGCTTACCGAAGGAGCCATTGTGCGTCGATTTTAAATTCGAATTGCGTAAACGCCAGGCCTGGAAACAAAGGCGCGAAAAGAAACGGGAACGGCTGGATCGGTGAGTTGAATGCCTATTCTCGCGTGCACGGAGGTGACGAGACTCCTTCGTCGGTCATTGAAATCACCGAGCGGAGACTCCAACGCCCGGTGAGGCAACGTCCCGCTTCGCCAATGACTTTAATGCATTTCGTGCGTGATGACGCGAGCTGCATATCTCCTTCCTTTATTCCTCCCCGACGCCACCGGCCACGCTCCCAGTACGCCGATTGCCAAGCGAGCAACAAAACGTTGCATTATTCGTGTAATTAGTCGCGAAGGATCCAGGCGCGATCGCAGCCTGCATTAATGCATAGGAACTCTCCGGGCTGGTTGAGGATAATTGCGCGACGTGACGCGAACGAAATTGAATCCAATGATCCTCGGCCGCCTCTACTCGCAACCTTTCCCATTATCATTCGGCATTATCGTAGTGGCCGGGCATATCATACATGCCGGATGAATAAAGTCAATGAAAACCGCGGGGTACGTGAGAAAAATCCGCTCCTTTCGTTTGTTTCAATGCTTCCATCCTTCCCCCCGCACCCTTTCTGTGATTTTAAGTCTGCTGGATGGAGCCAACGGCGGCGTGAGATTCTTGGCGGTTATTATCAGCCCCTCGGCTCGTTGAATTAATGGCTAGCGTATCAAAGTATGATAAGCATAGGCAGTTCACTTGATAATGAAGGCGTGTATGTCTGTGTTGCAGGCAGCAGCAGCGCGGGCTGCGGTTACCCCGGGGCACCGGCCCACAGTAGCGTCCGCTTCACGGGAACAGGTGCTCAGGACGTCATAGACGAGGAGGACGCCCTTCTTAAGGACACGATGTTTCGCGAGGGCACCGTGGCTACGTACTCCTGCGAGCGAGGCTTTGAGCTACTTGGGCCTGCGCGGAGACAGTGCCAGGTGGATGGGTCTTGGACGCCTGAAGGAGTTCCATTCTGCGGTAAGTTTTAATTATTTTTTGTTTTATTGAGAAATGCTGATTATGGAAGTCATCATTTGTGTGAAGAATATTAAGTACTGATTTCAAATGAGACAGAGTTAACACGTTGCGTACGGGTGACGTGTACGGTCACGTCATGGAACTCTTGGGCCCGGTCCCAATAAATGTGGAAGGTGAAGAAGAATTTTTCAGGTACCGAATTTTCCTTTTGCATACGCATTCAGTACGAACGTGTTCATCAGTGTGTGCATGTCGTTCCAAATTTGCAACGTTTTTCACCATAGTGCAGCTGTTTCTTGTATTTAGGTGAAAGTCAACTATTTTTGGTGCCGGACGCAACGTGTTAAATGAAGAGTTAATTCACTCCGTTTTTATTAACAGTTTTTGTATGAAATACCGTAAACTGGGGTAACTTTGCCCGCCCGGGTGACATTGCCCACTTTTTTACTCTGACTGAAAAATTACCATATGATTGAATTTGCTATTTTTTTTTTCGTTTGACCTTGGAGAAATGATTGCTATTGATTACAAAACACCATATGTTCTAATTACTTCGCAATAAAATAAAATAAAGTCTTTCCGAAAAGTGGGCAATGTCACCCCGGGCGGGCAAAGTCACCCCAGTTTACGGTACCTAAATACTTGGTTCACGGAAAGTAATCGTCTTTATAACACTTTAAGTCAAGAAATAGTAAAGATTACAAAAAGATTTATCAGGGTTTTAAAATTATATTCATTGGAAAACACTAGGCGTTGAAAGAAATGGTAATTTTGCACGTTCTTTGATTTTACGGGATTACTGATCGTTTGCTGCTTCTGTTTAATCCTCTGTACCGGGCAATTTCTGACCCACAGTGAAACTTGTTTAGGTAGACGTCAAAGAATGAATTTTCTCAAATTTTATTTACAAGATTATTAAATAAAATTGTACTGCTTGTTCTGTATCTTGAGAAATATATTGTAAACACTGGCCACAGAATGCGAGTCGTCTGCTAATGGAGACGGAGTCCGGGTCAAAGTTGACCCACCTTCGGCGGACGGTTAAGAATCCCCACGGTGTTTTAGCTTCTTTTCTTCGCTGTATCTTAATGGGGTACATTAGTTTAACGGGTATTCAGGGATTCAGATAAAAATGCGAGGACATTGTGTGTAAAAGACATCGACCACAATGCGCTCGTGACTTGAGTAAAGAATTCTCGGAGGAGTTGCCGAGATACGTGTGTAACGAGGAGGTAAATACGTTCGCGGATGTGGGCTTGAGAGAAAGTTCGACCGTTCTCGAGAAACTTATGCGCGCGCTTCCGGTCACGCCTTTATGAAACGTTTTAGGAACTTATGAGTCATTCTTTCGCGAAATAGAAGCCTGTGTTTAGTGCAAGCTAGTGTTTCCAATATTTAGAAATTTTTGGTAAGAAGATGACAGATAATATTTGAATCGACAGATTTCAATAGTTGTGACGATTAAATTCTAATAATAAAAATCATAAATTCTATGAAAAATTAGAAATTTAGAAAAACTTACTGATTTCAAGCGAGGCAGAGTTAAACAAAGTAGCGTTGTTAAATAATTAAATGGTAATAAATGAGAAGATATTCTGAAATAATTAAATGGAAATAAATCAGTTCTTCTCGAGGAAAAGGTCGACATGAATATTTGAAAGTTTCGAAAAATGGGGGCACTTGTAAAATGAATACTGTATGTCGTTCAATTTTTTAAGTAGAATGTAACGATGAGTTGATTCTTGGAATCTGTTGTCTGTGCCATGCGGTATAAAATTTTTCGGAGGCAAGTGACCTGATTTCGAGTGTCCTTGACCGAGGAGACCAACGACAGTAGAAGAAATACCGATGTTAGTGGGGGCATAACACCGTTAACTCTGAACCTGTTACCTCCTATGAACGCTCGCGGCCTTCCCAACGTCACGCGCATTCCTGACATTGGCTGTCCACTTTGGTCCATCCTGGTCCAAGTCAGATTTATTTCCTTCCCCCTTGCGTCAGCATTTCCAATAAGTTATCTTGGTCTGCGTCATTACTAGAATTTTTTTGCCATAAATAGCTGTGAGCAATGGATGTTCAAACTTCCAAATACAGTGTGTGATAATTACCATAATCCGTACAAATTGGACAATATTACTTTTCCCCTCTGCAACTTATTCGTTCGTCAATTGGTCGCAGATCTTTTACTCAGAGCAGCACTTATTAAACACAAAATTCTGGAATATGTAGTACAATATATAGTTTTTTATTAATTTGTTTTTTCATGTTGGACATTTTACTCTAAATTTTAAATTAATTTTAGTTTAAATTTTGAAATGACGGAGTGGCACACTTCGAGTGAAAAAGGTTAATTTGTGGCAAAATAAAAAGAAGTAGGTACATATATATATTTAAATTAAAATGGCAAATAACGTAGAATCGAGAAGAACATAGATTTAATTAATTAAATACTTTTTACTTGTATGTACGTTTTGTGAGAATAGAAAGTAAAGTGTATTAAGAAGTAAAGTAGGTATTCTAAGTGACAGAAAAGTTACAGAATTAACAAGAGTTAAGAAATTCCAATCACATTGATAAAAACAAGTCGGATGCTTCTCGAGTTATTCAACCGAAGCAGCCACGAATGGTGGGAATCGCGTTTTTTTCTTCAAACACAAAGAACAGGTCGATCGTGATGTATTGTAATGGTTTAATGAACTTGCAAGGGTACCTTAAATTCATTATAGGAAAACTGGCCCACAGAGGGGCCCAAATGGCGCTTCGTAATGCCCCGGAAGTAGGTCTCTGTGGCACGAATTAGAAGAACGTGATGCTGATACGCTTCGGCGGTCGCAAGAACTGTCTCCACGTTCTCTAGAGTATTTCTCAAACTGACAACACAGAGTGTCCCATTTAAATCGATACGCACGAAGATTCGCCGAATAATAGGCATTTCGAAACATCTATTAAAATTAAAATATTTCTTCACCAATACCTTAATACTAACTTACAATAAATGAGGAACTACATCGAGTAATCTATTATTATTAAAAAATAATATATTAATAACGTCAATAATAACTAATATATTAATAATATTAATAATATATCATATTATATTATTGCAATTAATCTATACTTGAAACGTAAATATTAATAATATCTACAGTATTAAAAAATATGTAATTCCACTTACACAAACAAAATTAAATTTCACATTTTCTCTAAGTTAAGAGATTTCCATCCTACTTGTGTTTGAAATATTTTTCTGCTTGAAATTTTTACGTGGATCGATTTAAATATAACGTTCTGTATATTCCAGCTGCTCGTGTATTTAGAATATCCGTTCCATCGAAACAGCTTGTCTAACGACTGAAATGCGGGTGAACAGATAAAAAAAACAATTAAATTCCAACGCGTTTTCTCTGCATTAATCGTCTATAAACCGACAGCAGTAACTGGTGAACTATATATTAATATACAGTGTGTCTTACGGAAAGTAGTTCCGTTAAGAACATCAGTCTATTTACCGTTGCTGAATTCTTCCGCGCAATGCGCGTCTCGGAAAAACGTGCCAATCTATTAAATTGTTCGGGAGGCGCGTGTCTCGCTCGTTAGAAACAAGCAACAGCCATTCATCGGCCATTATGGCTGACCACTGATTACGAATCTTGCGTCTGTGCATTCAGAAAAGAAAGGATTCCTCTCATCGACAAGGAAGACACAGTTAAGAGTGGTAATTTATACATAGACACCCTTCGATATAGGTAATCATAATTTATGGTCGTTGGAATCGAATTCAAATTTGAATTTGAAAAATATAATTTTGTAATGCTGAGCAGTGAGCTTCTTGAATGGGATTTTTGAGACCTTTGTGGTTCTTTGAGAATCAAGCTGTTAGAATAGAGATTAGCTGTTAAATCAAACTGTTCTTTCAACAGAATTATTTTGATAGATACAGTTCTGATTTGAAATATTTTTATATTAATAATAATTCATATTAGAGTGTATTTCTTCCATGCATCTTAACATTAGAAGCAGATCTCGGTAGATGATATCTATTTTCTTTAGATATGAACTTTAAATCTATGCATTTATTTTCTCACGCAGATTAACTTGATAGGATCTTTGCGCAAATCGTAAACGACAGGAAGTATTTTTTAAATTATATCCCCTTAGAAAACCACCGACGTTACGATTAGTTTGACGCGTCCCCGTTTCGTCGCAAATAAACAATTCGTGATCGCCCCGCAAAATTGCCCTGTTATATAGTTCCCTTCGAGTTGCAGTTTCTCGCAATTTTCTGCCAACCGCAACACTGGATTCCCACTTACGCACTTATGCGTGAACTTGACTTTTCGAAGGTAAACTTCTTTTGCCGCTCGCCAGCATGTGTATACGTAATCGCGGCTATACCGTAATTTTCACTCACTGTGAAGAAACAAAAAAAGTAAGCCACCTCGTCGAAGCTATCTTAAGTCCATTCCCGCCAGTTTATTAGAATTCAATTTTTAGCGAGCTTGTAAATGATTCTTCGTATTCCTTTTTCAAATCAGAGCCATTACTCTCTCTTAACATCAAACACGTCGTGTATGCAACTGTTTTGCAGCTTTTTTGAGTCGCGACACAAAATAAAAATAAGATAAATAAAAGGGAAATTAAAAATAGGTATTTCAGAATATAATTTTAGCTTAATAATATTTAATTATATATTTAATAATAATATTTTCTTATCTTAATACATATGTCAAATATACTTAAAGATATTTAACATATTTAATTATCTTATTTAGTCCGATGGTTGTGCTTGCATCTGATTAGTCAGCTTTTCCTTTTTCCAATATGGCAATGTAACAATATTAAAATAAATAAGTTCTAAGAATCGTCAACTGAAAGCACTTCGCGATATTCTGTTACTTTATGTTTTGGTTCCATTTTCTCCATTTTTTTAAATGATTTACTTAGTGAATTTATATCAGACGTTTCCGCAAATGGTATTGGTATAAAACTTACGGCGTAGTCTCGTTGTTGCTCGGCAAGTAGAATGGAGTTTTCGCGTCTTCAGATGGTGTTACACCTCCATAATTTCTACGCCAACTTTCACTGATTTTCCTTGAATTTTCCCATCCGTAAAAGTCCTAATCATCGTCTTTAAAGCTTTGCACGGATCGCAACAACGGTTAAATGCAGGCATCCTCCACTTGCATTTTTTTTAATCCTTTGCGCGGTCGAGACGTACAGTCGTATTATTATGCTTGCAGTAGTGGCTAGAAAGAAGATTATACTGTGAACGGTAGGAAAAATAAATTTAGAGCCTAGTTCCATTAGAAAGCATTATACCTTGGAATTTAAATTCCATGGGATATAACTTGGAGATTGCCAGAATAGGCCAGTGATACCAACACACTTAAATCGTGGAATTAAATTACTTATGCAGACAAGTAAAAATGTATATGACTTCCAAACTTCCTTTGGACCACCGGTATATAGGACATTAGAAATATTTTCCACGAGCACGAAATAGTAATATTGATCGCCAAGCAATAAATAATAAAACCGGTTTAAAACGGTAAAGCCGTATTTAATAATGTTATCTATTTTCTCAGACAAACACGCGCCGCCTGATCGTAGCTTGTGGTATTTCGTAAATCACGGGAATAAATAATTTATAATTTCAACGATGACGCCTATAATGTGTATGTAAATTTTTGAAGAATCCACGTTCTCGTAAAAGGTGTGGCATCATAATCACGACTATTTTTGCTACCATAACGCTTTCATAGTATGCAGGGAATTCGTGATTTAATGTTCTCCACCTTCAGCCTCACCACGGGCGATAGAAGTAGAAAATATATTAGCATCGTGCATATGCGTGACCGCTAACTAGTTATACGACGCGGTTAATGAAAAATTAAACTATTACAATGAACCAATTATGGTTTAAGCGCTTGAACGCCTCCTTGCATACCAATTCTGCACACCTGTATTCTAATTGTTATAACAACACCACTTGGGTATGAATGTTTGAATAGCGGGGAAATCAATATGTACTGTGCACGAACTTCTGCTCGTTGGTACTGATGCTATAGATAGATCGTAACAATAATTTCTGTAATCCACACTGGCACACGTGTTGTATGCGTGTATATTATATTATAATATGTGCAAGGTGATGTAGAGATAGAAACAGAGGATTTATGAATGTATAGAAATACAAGGTGTCCCGCCTAATTATTTTAAATGATCTTCAAAAGTAAATTTTAAATATTACAAGCCATCGTAGGTGAAAACTGTAGGATGTCCAAATTCAAAATATATTTCTGGGAATCGATGACAAAGCAAATGCAGATTTTAAAAATATATTCAAAACATTGATATACAATTCATATTCATACGATTTAATTTGTCTGAAATTTCACTAAATCAAAGGTATATTACAAAAAAACTTAAAGTGCCTCAGATATTCGAAATTCTATCGGGGAAGCAGTTTATAAAACAACCCTTAAATTATTTTGCAATTCAGCTTAACTAGTTGGAGATTCCTCAGAAACCAGTTGCACTAAATTATTTATTCCCGAAGCACTCAGAGTATCTGGAAAAGTATTACACGAATTTGTCACTTGAACGTTCTTAAAGAATCTTTTAGGAAGCAAGTACAATGTCGCCCTGAAAAGCTTTGTGCGATTTCTAAGCACCGTTTCAGAAACCGAACAATAGAGACACCACCTCACTTTATTGCACCCGGTTTTCATCTAGAGGAACACGGGCACGTGCTGATCGTCTCTTCGTTTTGTTCGATCCACCGGCGTCGAATAGCGTAGTCGGGATGAAACTTATCGTAATGGCCTGTATAAGAAATAACTGTAAATTATGACGTAGCCGCGTGTGTGGAGCATGTGGGAACGCGTGCGGCATACGCTAGCTCACAGGACTCGGTATGTAGGTTTAGGTCGAGAACGCATCAATTACGCGCTCCGAGTGTATCGTAGGCTCAGATAGAATGTCGATTAGCCTGCTCGATCGAGTTCTTCTTGCTTAATGCTCGCGAACACGTCGAACGTTCGGATTCTTCGGTTTTACCAACGACTTTCCACTTTGAATAATTACGATCGTTCAGTGGCTGGAAAAAGTTCCATCACACTCGAATGCTTCGGCTGCCTGGTCCTCAGAACCGAGGTATTATTAAATCTAATACAGTTTCAGTGCAGTTCGAAATTGCAACGAAAGCAGCGTTACCCAACTCAACAGGGGCGAATTTGGGTTCAGGCTAAGTAGGCTGCAGCCTACTTAGGGCGACAAATTTTGGGGAGGGGCAAATTTTGGGGGAGCAGCAAATTTTGGGGAGCGACAAAATTTGAGGAGAGGAAAATTCTGGAGAACAAGAAATTTTGGGGAGCGACATATTTTAGGCGAAAGAAATCGGAAAATGTTTAAACACAGAGGCTTGCGACAACTTTAAAAACAATTATCTTTTTTCATATACCGAATTACTTGGCAATAACTCATATGTGAGTTGCCACATTCAATTAATTTTGAAATTGTCTCGACCCTTTTAAATTAAACTATTGAATGATATTTTGCGGAGAGCCCCTGTTTTCATATTTTCAAATCCGCCCCTGCAACTGGAAAATAAATTCTAAAGTTCCCTCTGCTTTTCGAACCGACACTGATTATCATATAATCTCGGCTAAAGATTCCCGAAACGCTCGTATTCCATCACCGCGGATTACTCTCGCGGAACAGCTCGCTCGAATGAATTAGCGACACCGATTTATGGGGGTCGTCGTGGGGATTAAGCACGATCACGCGTGGCAAAAGGGGCGCGATCTCATTCCCGGTGTGCCGGGGACTACCGACATCGAGGCAGTGCCAGTTAACGCCGATAAAATTCTCACCGTTACGGTACAGTAAAACTACCGCAAGACAGGCAACTTCTTTGAGAATGTGCGGGCACTGGCTGTATACAAAAGTTTGCGACCGAAGCGCACATCTGCGTGCCAAACGGCTATTCACCCGTGCAGCCTGCCTCGTGCGCGGCCTTCTTCTTGCCTTTTCTATTTCTTTTTCTTAGTTAATGGGAATGGCAATGAGCCGCTAGAATTTTCCCATACCGCGTCTGTCCTTGGACGGCGCGTAGGCGATTATAATATCTAGGCTGCGCCGCCCGATTAGAAAATCGCGGTCCGCCGCGTCTCATCAGTGTCGCCTCTGATCGGCGAATCAGCATCCTGATTAGAGTTATTGGAGTAAACCTCGTCGCGGAAAGTGATATTAAACCTTAACGAGTTGGGCGTAATTAGGATGTTCGGGAGGCTTCGTTAGCATTTGGAGCATTGTAATTAAGAGCGTTAAGTAAACTGGGACAACGGATAATCATGCTACTATCTCATGCTTCTTTATAGTCAATAAGGCTCTTTCTGTTTCTACTTATACTTTCGATTTTTCGTTTCGTATACGCGCTTCAATCGGCTCCCTGCTCTACCTTGGCCCGTCCTTATATTCGATGCATTTCATTGAGAAGGGATTATAATATTTGTAATTAGAGTAAACGAAGGCTGATCGAAGGTAAGCTGAATCTGGCTTGAAGTGTACACGTTTTCCCTTCTTTCTATTTAATTATGTGCTTAACGTAATGGATGAATGGGCTATAAAGGCGGGATAATCGCCGTGGAATTAGGATCAGGTATAACCAGTTCTCGCGCGATTGCAGTAGTACTTTCCAGAAACCGTGCGTGAGTTTAATACGGTGTAGTTTTTGCACATCGCCAGCACGTGTCGCGGGTACCGCAATTCGGGCGGGGCAGTGCGCAGCGCATAGCAATAAGTGCAGTGCATAGCTAGGAATGCGAGTAACCGCATAAGGGGTGCACGAGAAGATACTAATCTCTGCTTCTGGTCGCGTGTCCTGTGGTTCACATTTTAATCGCACGGGGAGCTCGAAAGGTACATTCAAATGTACTAGGTACATTTTATTACGAATTCATTGCAGCGCGAGATGTTGCTTCTTTGACTTCTACTACTTTAAAAACGAATATTTATATTCTATTACATTAAAAATAAATTATACCGCCTTGAGAATAATCTTCTGTAAGTTATATGAACTACCGTCAAGTGGGAGATCTTTAGGAGTCACATTGGCAGTTATTGAGCGTGTATGAAAAAAGGAAAAGGATACAATTTTTATGCATTTTGACACTTCTAATACAATCACAAAGAATGCAATGTTATGATAGGATATTTGAAGAAAATCTGAAAATGTTCATTTTTTATATTATATAACAAAATGTTGCAAAAACGCGTCCCAGTTTGCGGTACTTTAGGTACTAGATATTATATTATATTACCTAGGTGCACTTAGTTAAGAAATTGAAAAATATTGAATCGAAGAAGACGAAAGAGATTTAGACATTAATCGACGATTAAATCATGATTCTCTTTTTTTGTTGCAGTTCTAAATGTTGCTGGGGGCAAAGCACCGATGCAGTCGAGCAGTTCGGAGGGTGGAATTCCGCAGCGCGCTGTCGACGGCAGCAGTGGCCAAGTTTATACCCCCCAGACGTGCACCCTCACGAGGCCAGAGCACAGGCCGTGGTGGTATGTGAACCTGCTCGAACCGTACATGGTGCAGCTTGTTCGCCTGGATTTCGGCAAGCCATGCTGTGGTAAGTCCCATCGATACCATTTCCCAGCCCGTCATTACCGTCAAGGACCCATTTCCTGATCACTTGAGATGCAAAGGGAACCTAAAACATTTTACTATGAGCTATCAAATGTTTGCGTATGAATTTAAAAATACTTCATAATTCTTTGGACTAAATTTGTATCGTGATAAACTTATTATTTGGTTTAGAAACAGAAAGGAAATTATCTAAAGCACTTCTAGAAAAGTTAATTCTCTTTCGGTTAATTGAATCTCGCCGCCACTACTATTAATTAATAATAATAATAATTCTTTATTGGATCAGTGGACATTATGAAATGAACAAAATAAAAAAACAAATACATATAGGTAATAGAAGAAGAAAGAAAAATAGTAGAGTTGTAAATTACGATTTGATTCGTTATTACGTATGAGTAGGTTTCGTGACTCTGATAAAGATGAAACTTATTATAAAATACAAAAGAGTCAAATTTATTTCACTTCGCTTTACTCTTATATTTTTGCTCAGTGTTCTCATTTCAATTTAAGAAAAATCACGAAGCGTATGAAGCACAGATATTGACCTGCTTACCAAATCAGAGTGCTGAACTGAATCTCACGACAGGCAGATAACGTAATTCATAAATTAATAAACGTCGATGGAGGAGCTCGGAAAACTTGCTGCTTAAGGATAAAACATGTTGATGTCGGTTAATCCTACCAGTGAAATCGGCAGAAGTCGTGAGAAAAGCTGAAGATCTACGCGGTTCACCGTTCAGAATTTAATTTCTGCGATAAGATAGAACATTCGACCGCTACTTTCATTTCAATGGCGCGGTCTCGCGGCTTTCTATCCGTAAACTGGCGTCGACGTCAACTATCGTTAAGACCTTAATCACGATCGTAATAACGATCAAAGTCAGCATCGAATGCACCGTTAGCACAGACACTGGATCCACATTTTCATTCCATATCGAGGAGAACAGTGGATTGCATCTATGTTACGATTCTCACGCCATTGTGTTGCCGATCGTGATCGAGTCGGATGGAATTGATGGATACTTGCTGGTAATGAAATTGAAACACCAACAGTGTATCAGAGATGGTCGCTTTGCGATAACGTTTGCTGGAAGTAACGTTATTGCAGTACTTTTGCAAATAGCATATTGTTGCGTTCTGAGATATCCTCTTCCCTCGTCATACTTATACCACTCCTCCATAACGATATTTCAATTGAAAAGTTACCTCGCTTTCAAATAAAATTCTGTTGCTTCGTTTGAGGAAATAATTCTGAGACAATGAAATAGTCGATCAATAGTTTAAATTTTAAAATGTACATTTTAATTATGAACTGACAATTGATCCTCTAATTATAAATTAGTGCTTTCTAAGACAAAAGTGTGTCGTCACGATTAATGGCTCCGATCGAAACGCCGAACAATATCGTATTTTTTTAATGAGCCATAAGATTCGGTCATAAATTTATGTATCCGTTGTTTTTTTTTCGTTGCCCTATCGGTGGCCGCGGGCATTATTCGCGCGTGAAAAGTTTCAGAAACTTTCCAGAACGAAAGTGAGAGTCTTTTCACTTTTGATTGCTAGAAAACGACGCGTTCCTCTTGCCCGTGAACCGCGTGCACGTGTGTATTAATGCTGACCGAAAGCAGTTAATTGTAATACCACGATCACGGTTATTTTCATTCACTACATTCTGTTCTGCGCTTTCATTTTACTATTCATTACAAGCTTATCCCCCTCCTTTACTATTCTGTACACTAGAACGCTTCGTGTCTCGCTGATTTTAGATAATTTAATACGTTTCGTTGCGATTTATAATATTCCACAGATAGCTTACTGTCAGTTGTATATATAATCATAAACATTTTGCTAACATCACACCGATGAGTCAACCAACCATAGCGCAGAGTTTACTTTCTCCTCTGCTGAAGCCATTTAGAAAAGCAAAGTTCAGATTCCTCGAAAATCTGAAAAGAAGAAATTGGAGTAAATCAATGGCTTTCTGTAAATCGAAAAGTCGAATAAAGTATCACCCTGAATTAATTTATAAATTCCAACGAAACACGAAACTATTGTTGAATCAAAGAATCTACAGTTTAAGTATAATCACACTGGAGTTTTGATTACACTTAAAAAGAACGAGAGGATAGTTCACACAAGTGACTTGACTGTTGTTGAAGAATCCACGTGTGATCAAAATTTTTTGTACTGAAAACTCGTGGAAATGGATGATTTTACAACACCATTAAAGGATGCTTTTATGCCACCTAGTTCACGACTTTTACGATCCCATTTATTTTATCTTTAGCACAAGTTCCGCAGTTCTAAGTAGATTCACTTACTGAAATCTAACGGCGGTCTAATTGACTGACCAAACAAGGGAAAAACTTTCACTGTTAAACGAAATGCCCGATAATAACACCAGGCGTGCCGTTTACACGGAAATAAAGAGTGAGAGTACCTACTCTGTTATTCGTGGAAATGATTCGCTTGCTTCTTCCTTGAACAACGATTTTGCAACCTTTCACAAAGCACCGGCCCATGAATTGTTAACATTGCGTGTTGTACGTATGAAATACGCTTCGTCAACAATAAGTGGTATTTATGAATTTTTTCCGGACTTAATAAATTCGTCTCTTTCTTGTATACAAAATGTTTAAAAGTGGCCACGAGAAAACCAGTCTCGAATGCACCTTTGAAAACAGGATGTAGAAATCACTTCCTCAATTCGACACCCTTTCTCTGCGATTTACATGGAAATCAGTGATTGTCACTTCGGGATGTTTCCTTGTAAATGCCAAATAATAATTGTTAAATTATGAGGAAGAAACATTCAATTTAAATTGCCGTTACAGGAGGAATAATAACAGTTTTCAAGCGTCGTTTGAATCACAAAGAAATACCTGATGCATTGCCTCTTTTTACAGTTGTTAATAATATTTAAATCGTTTAAAAATACAACTACGTTTCTTCCAATTCTAATCAATACACGTCATTACCCTGTTTAATGGCTCGATCGAACCTAAGACTTTCCTTAAATTATGCAGAAATCGTTCGTGCGAGTACACTTGACTTCAACGAACATCGACCATGCAACCTTCTGCATACCAGATCGTCTATCGGTTCGATCATACTTTCCTTATGTGCTTAAAAAGTTGCGTGTCTATTTTAAAAGAGTATAGCTAATACGGTTCTACGTTATCCATGGATCGAAAGAATAATCTGCAATGTTAAATTGCTCGATAAATATTAAAAGATTCTTTGATGCGCTGCAAAAAGAACCAACTTTCTCGTTGCATCTCATCGATAAGAAAGCACTGACAGCGTGTCTTAATTGCGCGCGAGATCGGTTATCGTTTACTACCGCTGGCGTTTCCGCCGTGCTAGCAAAGAAACGTGGTGGCGTCAAACGGTGGCTTAACTCGCGGTGGATCACGCGCTCTTTTGCTCGGAGAATGTGAAGCAAACGACTTCCTGACGAACGAAGATATCGCTGGCACGGATAATCTGCAGAAACGTGGATTGGTTCCGAAGTAGAAAGTCTGATTTTTAATTGGCAATTTTACTTCGAGTGGTTACGCGAGTTTAGATGTAACTGAAGAGTTTGTATCCGAGGGACGTTTGAAATGAGAAGAAATATGAAATTGAAGAAATTACGATTCTTTTTTAATTGTTTGAGATGTGTGTCACTTTTAGAAATGATTTTAGTGATGTTAGAGGACTCGAGAAATTTCTTTGAGTAGGCAGGCTTGAGGATGCTTTTTATTTTTCTATTTAAATGAGAAACGGTCGTAATTTCGAAGACGATTATAAGGTACAAAACGTGGAAAGCATGTAATTGGAGTTCGTGGCTGTGAGCGAAGCGACGCGACGGCTGTCCATCTGGTCACACCTCGTGTGCTTTCCAGGACGAAAGATGTAGCCTTCGCTCAACTCTGCATTATTTCAGATGATTTTATACGTTCAAATGGTACGCTTGCAATCACCCTGCATTTTTATTTCTGTGATATGTTTGTGATCATCTAGTTAGTTTCTTCCTATCATATTGAGAAAGATGAATTCTTCTTAATTGAAATAAAAAAGCATGAATTCGGTACAGTTGATAGGGTCGGAGATAAAAATTCATTTAGATATAACCAAAACAGGCAAAAGTCTTAAACCTCAAAGTCCCGTATTTTATAAATAAATTCGAAAGCAGCAACATGATGACTTAAACCCCTTCTAATTTTGTGTTGACTATATAATATATCAATTTTGTCAAAATCATTGGCATCAAATGCGAAATATGGTCGATTTAAAAGTGAAATAACTCTGGCGTGAAGTACGTCTGACCACATACGGTCTGTCTTCCCTTGTTTCCCTCCACTTCGCTCTTCTTGCGCATTCTAGTCGTAGAGACACTAAAATTGATAATGACCGAAATAATAATGGAAAATGTTACAAATTTATGGAAGAGCTTTAACAAATTTTACTTTATTTGGTAAAATTGCAGCAGTGAAAGAATATATTTAGAGCACTAAGAAAATAAAAGCAGTGGGATGTATTCAATCTGTATTAAATATTACATTTTATGCAAATGCGACAGGTGTCGTAAAATTTATGAACGACAGTGTACAGATAAAATTAGAATAGTATACTAAAATCATAAAACTTCTTTCTTCTCTCGTTTATTTTTCTGAGTTAACCAGGAAGCAGGATCTCTAAACCGACCCGAGCAATGTAGATCGTTGCGATTTGTAGAGGATGCGACTATCAATTTTGCATTCAACGCGCGTTCCTTGGTTACAGGCGATGTCCTTCCAGGAACAATTGTCGTCCGTGTTGGCAATAATCGTCCAGACTTGGGAACGAATCCAATTTGCAATCGCTTCACCGGCCCCCTCGAAGAAGGCCAACCTCTTTTCCTGCCGTGCAATCCGCCTATGCCGGGTGCTTTCGTTTCTGTGCACTTGGAGGCGAACACGCCGGCGCCCATCCCAGTGCAGCTTTCGCTATGCGAGGCTTTCGTGTACACCGATCAGGTATATTATTTATTACAGTTTTACAGTATGCTTAAAACGATAAATGTAAAAACTAATTCATACTACGTGTATGGTAATCTTCAGTGGCGCAGTCAGGATTTAATTTTAGGGGGAGCCGAGTTGAACGGATAAAAATATTTTTAATGCAAATTCAATAGAATTCATTGGGTGATTATGAAAATTTATTTAAATAATAAAATCCGGTTTCCTTTTCTTTTTATAAAGCTCTTGAATTACTTCAGTTTTTGGATACATTAATGTCTTTTTTCCGTTTTCTTTGAAGGGTGCCAGGGTGTCTTGGCCCGCCCCCTCTGGGTGCGTCACTGGTAATCTTTAAGAATTGAAATTCAATAAGGATGCACTTTACATATTAAATCTTTTTCTCACATATATACCTAGAGATAATATAATCTCATATATATTTATTTTCTATTTTGATAGAATTCGGTATTAAAATACTAATATTTTATTATATAATACTTTTTATATTTTAAGAAGTGTTTTCTCTCCTATAGTTTACGATATCAAAATTTTCGTACGTAGGCTCTTCCAATCGAGAGGTGCCCTCAATTTAGAGATCAGCCACCTGGATCGACGGCCACTTACAATGGAAAATGTTACATCTTCTACAATCGTCAACCAATGATATTCAGAGAGGCCCTGGCGTTCTGTCGTGCACGAGGTGGTACTTTAGTGGACGAAAGCAACCCTGCATTGCAAGGATTTATTTCATGGGAGCTGTGGAGGAGGCACAGGTACCACATTCATTCGAATAAAAATTATTCGATCGTTTACATTCAACAATCAAATGTCTTGACTAATACATTATGCAACGTAGACTTCCCCATTCCTTGTAACTGAAATATTTGTTTTTCTAGAAATGTAAATTTTGATAGGATGAAATTTATAGTTGAAAAGATAGTTTTAGAAAAAACGCGATATTTTTTGTTAAACTTCAACAAGTTTGTATATTTTAATATCAAGAACTAATAATTTATAAAAATATTGGCAAGGAAAAAAATTGCGTGGGTTGCGATTCACCCCGTGTGACCACGAAGGGTTGCATTATTTAAACACGCATCGAACCTGCTACCAAAATAATTACACCGAACAAGCTAATCAAATAGGAAAATTAATTATCATCAAATATCTTCAAGAAGGGTATTTGACATGAAGACATCTTATCGAAGTAATATGCGTTTTCTCTACAAAGGAGCGACACATCGAGTCAATACTGGATGGGCGCAGTAAGAGATCAAAAGGATCGCTCGGTTTGGAGATGGACAGGAAGCGGCGAAGAGGTTTCAGTTTCTTTCTGGAGCCTGCCCCAGGGCACCGAAGAAGATTGCGCTCGATACGATGGTAGCAGAGGTTGGCTCTGGTCCGATACCCCTTGCACAGCTCGATTAAATTTCATCTGCCAGCATCGTAAGTGTCTGCTATCAAATATCCTACTTTCGTATTTATTTCTCCCACTACTATCGAATTTACTGCTAGCCACCATCTACCGTAACAATAAAGATACATGCCTTCGTAGAGGATCAGACCATAGTACTATATCGATAAGTATATGTATATATAATAAACATACAGGGTGTCATCGGATTGATGGTACAATAGAACAATTTCTTGTGTTAACTGTAAAGTGAAATTTTTTAATATTAGACGTCTTTCTTGAGAAAATTAATGATTGTGAGTGAAATTAATTCAGAATTGATAGATAAAATGATTCTCTGTGCAAAATTGTAAAATTGATTCCATTTTTGCAAGGATTCCTCCCGAAATATTTAACACTAAAACTACCGACAGCTACACCACCAAAATCAACACCGATCAATTTCCCAGTTTTCACGATAAATCGGTCCAATTCAGCCGATGTAGCCTAACTCAGTAGCTTAAGGATTACAGAAATTAAATAAGTCTAAAGTAAAATAAAGAAAATAGATTCCATTTAGTGACGTATACACTTTGATATGACTTAACTGCTCAGTCGTGAATATATTAATGACGAATTAAGAAGCTATAAGGAGCAGAAGGAAATAAAAGAATCTTTCGTGATCCTGTAGAACCACGAGCATGTGGTCGTCCAGAGCAGCCACCGAATTCGACGATGTCAGTGGCCACAACGTCGGATAGGAATTCTGGTAGCGCGTACGACGTCGGTGCAACGGTAGACTACACCTGTAACGCCGGTAGCCTTCTTATAGGACCATCGACTCGCACTTGCCTCGATACCGGCTTCTACAACGAGTTTCCACCGGTGTGCAAAAGTAAGAAGCCGTGACCTCGAAGCGAGCCTCCTGCTCCTCAACCATATACGTCGGCTAGATCTTGAAAATTCAACCGTCTCGTTGTTGCAGGCATCGAGTGCGGTTATCCGGCGAGCATAAAACACGGAGGTTACACGCTTATCAACAATACCGTTAGTTACCTCAGCCAGGTGCTTTACTCCTGCGAGGAAGGATACGAAATGACTGGTAAGGATCATTGGGGGGTATGTGGACGCTGATTCGCGAAGTCTGGCGTGGGTTAACGCGGAGGGGCAAAGTGGTATTAAATTAACGAATACAGAGCAGGTGAAACTATGGAAAATTTATTCGATGCCTGTATCTTGGGGATCAGCGCTCTCAAGAGAGTACCGATTCTTTCACAATTCACTTTCAATTGGTTCAGGCCACTTGTGAATTCTTAGCTGTTCTTCGCGTACGTGCACTCATTTTCGGTTATCCAAATGGATTCTTCAGGATAATAAGTAAACAAAAAGTTTGTAGAAACTTGCGAGAACAATTTAGACCAAAGGAATATTAAAGTATAGTTGTTTTTGATTTATTTTTATTTTCTTTGTTCAATCGACGCTCTAAATTAGTTAACTGGAAACATTGTACTTGAAGGATAGTACTGATAATGTTTAAATATGTGTGTTCGATGCTTTCCATTACAAACGGAAGTATTTCAAAAAGGATCGGTAAGAAAATTTATCGCTATAGAACCTGGTTCACTTGGTGGAAATTTTTATTCTTATTATTTAATTATATTAGTTTTTTCATGGTGGGAATTATTTTAAAGATCATTAATAAAAATGAGTAGATATTTTTTATTAATTTAAATTCATTTTTGACTATGATATTATTTTTAACTTTTAGTTCTTTAAGATTTTTAATGTTTTATTTTTTTTAAGTTGGATTATTGATCGTTTATATTGTTATTTTGAAATGGGGGTTGGGTGTAATACTTGTAACTTCGAGTTATTATTTGATATTTTCTACATTATAGTTTTCTTTGCCTTTATTAGTTTTTATTTTATATATTGTTTATATAGTAAATAGTTATACATAGTTCACATATTTTTCTTTTCGATGACTTTCTGATGTTTAACAGTTACGAATAGTTTTCGAATATTTGATCAAATAACTATTCAAACAGTATTGCAATAATTGATGTTAACGAAGTTGGAGAACTTTACGACGAGGGTAATACATTTTATTTGCATCGAAGGGCGGGCAAGATTAACTTGCGACATTGATGAGCGTTGGAATGGACCACCACCACGTTGCGAGCCGATCCTGTGCGACCCCCCAACCCCGGTGCCGCACAGTTACATCCAGATAGACGAAATCGATGAAACTGAGACGATGCCAGCGAAAGCGAGCGTCAATCGAAGCCTTCTCGTAGGCAGTATTGTCACCTATACATGCGAGAAAGCTTACAGGCTTACTGGACACCGACAGATTCTGTGTTTGCCCACTGGATTGTACGATCATGTCGCACCCACCTGTACAGGTACGCGATACAAGTATTTCGACAGTTTAAAAAATTAATGCACTTGCTGTGATACACATAATTAATTACAGTTACAGTTATATTCTTTATAACAATCCCCACACATTTCGAATATAAAAATACAATACATCGAACCCCGTGGAATATGAACTGCAGAAACATACAACTCCATTGAAAATCATTCTAACTTATTATTAGTCTCAGCCAGAGTTCGGCATTTATTTGAATAAATTTGTATTTAAGGTCATTCGAATAATGCCCAAGTCTGGTCCAACCACATCCTTGACATCCCCAAATATTTTTAAACTCCTCCATTTGAACTTCTAACCAGATAAAGTGGTTATTGAAGCTCCCCTAGATCTCCCACCTTCAAATAACAACGAAAGTTCAGGAAAGATCAATAATTAATACAAAACGCTTTGATCCCTCCACTACAGAGGAGCCTCGCACCACAGTGACCGCACCCTCCAGAGCAACAGTGCGACCAACCACATCCAGAACAAGGCACACGTTCTTGCCACCCAAAGTCAGACCAACGACCTTGTCCACTACCACCACGAGTACCACCACTGCCGTACCACCTCGGAAGGTTCCCAGCACCGCCGAACTGCCAGCGACCGTCAGGGAAACCGTCCCGAGGAAGCCAAACATAGGGCTGCACAGGCCGGCGCCTCCTCAGTCGACTGTCCTGAACGATGATAGTAGCGATCATCCCCAGGACAACGAGATCTCCGGCAGCGGCGTGGACAACGCGCAGGCTGGCATCGGGACCGGTGTACCGGAACCATCCGGCCCGTACAGGGTGGACAGTGCCGATCAGCCGAGCAACACTCACCAAGCGAAATTAAATCTAGGCGCGGTGATCGCCTTGGGTGTCTTCGGCGGTTTCGTATTCCTTGCCGCTGTAATTACGACGGTCGTAATACTCATACGCAGGTAAATCTGCAAATCATTCAAAGTACAATCGAACCGCGGCTGAAACGGCAGCCAAACGCCTGCCCGTCTCTATGTAGTTTCTGTGATCACGATGCTGAGGCTGCTCCAAAAGTAACGCCTGTTCTAGCGCAACTCTTATGGAACACTTATTGTTGCATGACGATATTTTATACCTGTTCGTCTGTATTTGTGTTGCATCGTGCTGTTACCTTTGTGTTCGTTTGCACGCTGCTCGAAACTGTTAGGGGATCATTATTAAATCGAATGAATTGGCTGAGTATTAAAGATCGAATGATGGGGGATTAGAAGTTAGTTATTTAATGGAATAAGTTTGAAAAAGTCGAAGATGAAGTTGTGGGTCGGTGATTTTCTTTATCCGTCGAAGATGAATCGTTCGCTGATGAAAAACGCGGTTCCGAGATGAATGGGAACATGGATTAAATGATTCCTTCGGAGAAATCGTGGATTCTAAAAATTTCAATGGCAATTTTATAATCTATTTCTCTGCAATCGCTAAAATTTCTCTAGCCAAGGTAGAATGAATTGAGGCACTGAGAACGACAACGGAGTAACTCACATATTTCTAAAATTGAGTTAGTAGCAATAATGTATTCCAATAGGCTCTACTAACCATATAAAATAGTAAAAAAAAATTTTTAGTGTGGATTGGTCCGTTGTCACTCTCACAGCCTCAATTTGGGGAATTCTAGAGACTGATAAGGTTCGGCTAAAGTAATACAAGTTATTCGATGCCAATTGATTCTCTAATTGCTTGGAGCAGTGTACGTTTTTAAAAGACTGGTTTCTTGTTACCAACATTACCTACTGTGAATATTTTAAATGCAATCTAGGTGGAGGTTGCAATGTTCTTGTTTATATTTTAAGATACTTATATCATGAAACTTAGCGTTTACCATCCCCATTAAGTACTACCGTGGGTTTAGAGAAGATCTTGGTGCCTCAAAGTTTTCTAACAGGCATTATTTCTTGGACGGACTATACTTAACTAGCTTTCATATACATACAATACGTTTGCTCTTCGACCTTTACAAGTGTGTATATCGCTTACTCTACATTCGTCCAAACTGTTCTCTACACTATCGTCTGCTATCTTCATTCCTTTTCTCTAACTAATCGCGCGGGACGTCCCCTCTTCAAGTATTGTAACCTACACCTTTCGAGGGTTTTAAGTAGTTGTAACAAAACGTTTACGCGGACGGTAGTCGCGTAGCGAAGCGTGTACAAACTTGACAATCTCCAAACCCTCCTTCATCATAGAATTGTATGTCTTGGTGGCTCCTACGTCGAAGGAAAGGGAATACTAGTGGCAGAATCCGAGTACTTTAATCTGTCGTGCTGTACCTTGTTTGTTGTTGATTAGTATTAGTAAAGAAGGATCCGATTAAAATATTTCTACTCATCTTCCATGCACTTTCTCACGTGTTATTTGTCACATAGTTACATAGAAAACTTGAGTGAAATTTTAAAGTAAACGGAACTGATATTTTCAACTTTCCAATTAAGAGAAGGGACATAATGTTTTGCTAAAGAACAACTCTTCCATGCTGCCCATTTAAATGTATTTTGATACTGATTAATATAAGATGATACCGTGGCAGAAGATGTGCGACAAAGTTTCTAGCAAGCTTTCATTACGATTCAACCACGAGAAACATTAAATTACAACGACGTAGCGAAAGCATTAAATCTAATTTTACACGGAGAACTCTGATTAACCCTTTCATTGCTGCCAATACATTTAACCGCTCTTTTTAATCCAACCTATGTACAGTTTACTCATAAATCAGCATTCTTGATTAAACCACATTAAATCGAATTACAAATTTCAAATTATAGCACAACTATAATCATACTAAAAGCAGAACATGTTCACACCTCTTTCAAGACCGGAGTCTATAGAATACTTCATCCCCTAGATTGTATCCACTGAGAGTCCAGCAATGGAGGGGTTACTAGCACTTTGACTGGCGTCAGCGCGTTTTCGAAATTATTGTCCGAGTGTCAGGGGCGGATTTGGAGATCTGGCGGTCGTAGGCTACCAAGCGTTTGCCGCCCTTTCCGCGAAATATCGTAAAATATTTTAATACCAAAGTGTTGGGACAATATTAAAATTAATTCAATACAAAACTCACACATGAGTTACTGTTAATTTTCTGCACGAAAAAAGTGACTTATTTTTAAGATTGTCTCAAACCCCAGTGTTTAAAGATCACTCGGTAATAAAATCACCCCAAAATACAAAATTGGTCCTTTCTATTAAATTATGTTTAATATTATATTCACATATTAAGCAAACAGGCATATTAAGGTCGGGGCCAGATATATTGGCCGGTGAATTCGTTTTCGCAGCTAACGCACACGTATTCTGATGTATGTATCTCTACGCTAAGAGCTCAGTTTGGCCTACACGTTAAGAGCTCGGCGCTATCCCCACCACTTCTGGCGCACTCTTTTTCTGGCAAGGCGAGAGCGAGTCAGAAAACGTTGAGAATAGAAGAATACTCCTCACGAAACTCACCGGCCAATATATCTGGCCCCGACCTTAGTTGCCGCCCCCAAAATTTACAGCTTACTTCCCCTATATACAAATCCACCCCTGCCGAGTGTCCCCGAATTTTAACCGAAACATTCTCGCCGACTTGAAGGGTGATCCCCCGAAATCTGGCGCCACTCAAAGTGCGAAAGGGGTGTAAAAAGAAGGAGTTTGAGGAAGTGAAGCGTGGGGAGGAGGATGTTGATCGATGGAAACTAGGTCGATGAAGGATAACAATTAACACTGAGCCCGTTTGCGTTGCGGTGGCTAGCGGCAGCGGCAGCGCCAGAGGAAGGCGCGGCAGGGGGCTTGGTGGGGTTGGTGCGTTGAGGGGTGGCGGTAGTGGTGGCCTTGGTAGGGGTGAGACTGGGATGCCCTCGCGTTGGTATACGCTACTGGCGCTGCCCTTCCCCGACCAACACCTGGGGCGCCGCGATTTGACGGCTCGTCGCGGCACCGATCATCCCTATTCATTCGGTCTCTCGGCGGCCCATCGCGCCGGATACTTCTCCAACCCCTCCATGTAGTTACATCTCAACAGACAAATTGCCTTCCGTATAAATATACATGTACATATATATATATATATAGATAAATATATATATAGCCCACCACAATCGCCCTCACCCTCCACGCAACCACCGCCCACCACTACATCAACCATCACCACGTACCACTACAACCGCCATGCGCCACCCCCGCGAGTGATTACTAGTCAAGGTAAACGAGCAAGGTTTATAATGAGCACCCACATAGAGATAGCTCGTTCACCAGCTCACGGATCAAGGCTTCTCGGACGCACCTCGTGGATGTCATGCACACCCCCTAGTCGAGGTCCCTAGTAGCTCTTTCCACCGGGGCAGGTGTCGAATTAGACGAGCGGTTTCTTGGGTAGACTAGGGTTTACAATACCGGGAGTGGTGAGGATTGATAAGTTTCAAAATATTGGCTGCTTGTGGTTCAGTTCAGAGGAATGGTATAGTTCTCTCGAGTGGTTTCATAGATTTCATTGGAATTTAAATGGGCTTTCAGAAGCCGTAACTTTGCGGAGCCTTGTGCATAGGTATTTATTATTTTAAAATTTATAAGTACATATAGATGCGTCGTTTTCTGGCCCCGCACAGTTTTGGAATAATATTGGATTAGAGACAAATGTTAATTAAATGATCATTTCTGCCTTTTCACGCTTTCAAGTCGCTTTGTGCAATTTTTAAGATTTTGAAACGACTTATTTTTGGGAGACTATGAATTTTAATTAGACAGGTGGGTGGGTGATCTGGCTTCTTTGGAAATCACGTGTAAATGCTATTCTGTCAAATTCTAAGCCTGATTTTTTCCTGCGAGTTTATTAAATTGAGATTTCTAATGTCTGATATAATATGAAAAAGTACTCCGTTACAGAATTTGAATTTTGATTCAGTAACCCAGGTGCATTACCTGCTATTGCTTTGATACTGGAAAGCCACTTGAAATCTAACAAAATGATTTTCTGGTAATTTGAATGATTAACTATTAGCAAGCAATATTTTAGGAGTTATAAATGCTCGTTGAAATCTATGTCCTAAAGTCAATTCCATCCATAAAGTGCTCGTCTAAGTCGCGACCTCCCATTGTGACCAACTGTTCTCACACCATTCGGATAGGATACAGCACCATTCTTCTTGGAAAACGTATTTTAACTTGCAAGGAGGTTTGAAACACTCGGGATTAATCCCTTAAGCGGGGAAGGCGATGATGCAACAGAAAAGAGAATAGCACTTCCTGATAAAATAAGTTAAAGTTGTAGAACAATATTTTTCTCAATCTACCATCCTTCTTTAAGAAAAGTAACTCTGAATATTGTTATATTTAAAAATTCGTGTAATTACAACATTCAGCTGGTTAAGTTTTGATTTGTATTCGGTTTCCTCGCTTAAGGGACTAAGGAAACATGTACTGTAAAAATCGTAAAGTGGTCCTTGTTCCCCATAACGATTTTCTGCACCTACTACTTCTATCTAAATCTTTCGACTACCTCTTATCTTCAGCTTGGTGATGGATTACAACTTATATCAAAAGCTGCTTTATTTATATTCCACTAAGATGCTGACCTACATACGCATATTCCACGATATAATCGATTTGGTTTTCGTGTTTAAAGTAAAATAATTAATACACGAAGCATCATCTGCTTTTTATTTTAAAGGCCATTATCCACTTTTCATAAGACCTCATTCCAACACACATCTACTTTCATAGAAACTATATTTATAAAGTCATCAGAATCTGGTATTAATTCCTTCCCAAACTTAAACATCTGAACGCCTTTACAACTTGCAAACAATTAGGAATACTTTAATATTGATGAATGTCTTAACCCACTTCGCTAAAAAGCCAAATCGATAATACAAGAAAATGCATACATGTCGCTTGCTACATTTGTTCTGCAGCAGAGTATCAGGTATAAACTGTAACTACAAATTACAAACTACGAATAATACCATCAACATATAATGCATTTCGAGATACAGTACTAAGCAATCTCTTCTGTTCGGACAGAAATCGTGGTAGAAGCAGCAAGCATTATCGGCACCGTGCATCCCCCGATTGCAACACCGTGGCCAGTTTCGGTAGCAGTTCCTCGGAGAGTCGAGGAGGCCTGAACCGATACTACCGTCAGGCTTGGGAAAATCTGCACGAGACAGCCGGCCAGAAAGCCAGCCACCCTCCACTCCGTCGCAAGGAGACCCTGGATGAACCAGGATACCGAGAAAATTACCGTGGTAACAACACCGAAAGGGATGGCTCGGAATTGGTTGTGAGCGACGTTGCCACATACCCATCCAGCAAGCACGCCAGCATCTCCGACAAGAAGCGTCATCATCATCACCACCACCACCACCACGGTAACTCCACACCGGAATGGAGGCAGTCGCAATCTCATCACAGATACTGAACGCTGGACACCCTGGCTAGGATCTTTTGTATCCGATTATTCGGTGGATGAATACTGCGAAGAGTCACGGATCGGATTACGAGTAGGCTTCCATGATAACTGCACATCAGTGAACTCCAGAACAGGATTGAAATAGACGTGGTGAACGACTCAGACATTGCGTATAGTAGACCTTAAGCATAATCGATGGACAGAAGATAGAAGCAGGATCATCCTACAATTATTGTTCTGTTATACAGTAAATTATTTACAACTACCTTGTTACGTAATGTAAATACCGTATATGCAGTAGTATTAAGTGAGAGATAGAAGTTGCTTGCGAATGTAGGAGGATCACTTAGCTGATCGGAGGACATGCCAAAAAGATGAAAGAGTAATATATATGTAATTACTGATCGAACGATTTCTAATAAATACTTGTCGTAAGCTATTGTAGGAACTTTTGGTCGCGATGATACTTTTAATTGTACGATATCTATGTGTGTCGCATGCTTGGCATGATTAATATCTGATATGGGCACCTTGGCCTCGCCTTAAGGGGATCGAGAGAATTTCTTGCAGGTGCACGGGGATATTCGATGGAGGTATCGTTAAGGAGAGGCCGATGTTGTCCATTTCAGAATCAAAATCTTTTTAGTTATGGTGCTCGTTTAAGACGATGAAACGATTATGCGTATCGAAGTGTACGTCGAGCCTGCATTTGCAGACTTCGCGACATTACTGGATTATTTATATGTAATATGATATATATTATGTTACCCAATTATTCTTTTTCAAGGTCGTCGAAAATAAAATCTAATTAATAAATGATACATAGTTATTCATTGACTGAAGTAAGATATTATATTCATAAGTTTGTACGTGTATTTCTTTCACAACGAATTGTTAATAGTGCCATTATGGGCAATATTCTTTAATATATCACAATCACATTCTTGTCACTTAACATAATGCAGAATACTTAAATGCACGTATTATTAGTTGCAGCCTCAATAATGCACGAAACTAAAAATATTTATACAGCCAATTGTTTCATAATATTCGATGTAGATATATAACATAAAAAAGATGCAAACATAAATTGTTGAAACATGTTTGAAGTAAATTCTTCTCATATCTTGTTTCATTAAGAAATAAACTAGTGTAGTTTTTACCATTAAGCAGTCTGCTGATATATCACAAGGAGAATAAAAAATATCACATTTCATTTTGCAGCCACTGACCGATTAAACCTTCCACCTGACTTTTAGCAGCCTTCAATTCAGGTGAATCTTTCTTTGATGGAGGGTACATTACCGCGCAGTGAGCAGTACCTATAAATATTCATATCAAGTTAATGATATACATATAGAATATTCCATAAAATATATCAAAATTCCATGTAATTGATATTTAAATACCATTAATGTAAATAGCAGGCGCTTGAGGTTTCTCTGATTTTGTAATTCCTAAAACGTGCCATGGGTCAACCGATCCATGTACAAACACCACGTTTGTAACTTCTAAGTTTAATGCTCCGTATAAAATATTTGTACGATCGATTGCTGACTTCAACAAATGAATGTTATACCTGTTAAAACGTACAAATGTAATAATTATACCTAGCCAATGGAATCGAAAAGTGTTTATAAGAGGATTTGAAACAAACCTCGGCCCAAAAACATCGGTGCACTGTTGCACGAAGAAGTCTACTGGAAAGGTCTTGCTAAATAAACTTGGTCGCGCAGTAGAAGTTTGAAAGAACCCGAATTCTGTGCACGTTTGATACATCCATTGACGTCCTGTGAAAGAAACATATGTTTGAAACCTAGCAACTTAACGTAATAATGCTAACAGCAAAAGAAGTTACCTCCTTCTGCCTCTTCGCTGGACCAGGTAACATTTCGAAGTTCATGAATCATTTTACTGTACATGTAATCCAAGCATTTGTCTTTCGTTGCATTTAGTATTATAGTGCTCAAGATTGCAAGCCTATCGATAGCGATACCTAACTTTTGATTCGTTAATATATCGCATGCATCGTCAATGGTCATATTAGCCATTGCAGAATTATTGCGATTATCCTTATTATACTGTACAATACCAGCAAAATTACTCGCTATCGTTTCGTACAAGTTAGAAATATCATTACGTTTCGTGTGTCCGGAATCGATAGGATCGCATAAGCTATAAACGAAGGAAGGCTTCGATAACAACATATATGTATTATTTAATGGAGAAACTGGGGATTTTACTTACGCAAATTTTTTAGTTATTCCTTGTCGACCGATGGGATGGTGTAACATTATATCGAATTGTCTGTTAGCTTCTGCTAAAGCATCGACGCATGCCGTAGAATATTCTCTCAAAGAATTTTCGACAACGACATAATATTCTACGAGCAATGGGTATTAATGTACAAAGCTTTGCCAGTAAAGTAATAGCTTTTCAGTTTTCATACCTACCTTGGAAATCAATTTCAGCCATCAACGGACCGCTGATGGAAACAGCTCCATGTATTAAGTGAGAGTATTTAGAACGCAACCATGCGGCCAAGGATCCAGCGTACGACCCTCCAAAAGCGATCCATTTAGTAGTATTCGGTAACTTGTAAGTGTCGTTCATAACTTGCACAAAGTAAGCTAAATCTGCGAGCGCTTGTTGCGATGTAAGGTACATCAAATTTTTCACGCTAAGATCTCTGTAATATTAAATGTTTGATATCAGTAATGTTAATGTTGGCATGTAATCATGATATAGGGTCCGTGAATCTACGTACAAAGTCGGATGACTCTGTCCGTAATAGCGATGCTCCACTTGGAAGCATAGCGCTCCATATTTTTTAGCATATTCAATCCATTGACCTTCTACCATCCATTTAGGAGTTATAGCACCCTCCCCTCCTATCATCAGAAACGCAGGACCTCCTGGTTTATAGTATTCTTTATTTACAAAGTATCTCTGGAAAAATTTAATCGAAGGTATCAATGAATTACAATATAATATAGATCGTAATAATAGCATTAACTGTAACTTATACGATCATAAATATCTTATTAAAGTACCTGCTTCCAAATATGTGCATCGGTTGGATTAAAATGATCGAGAAACTGTGTGAACCACTGTTCGTTCGGAAGTTTGTAAGCTTTAGACAAAATTGGGTCACCTACGTTGCCATGTTTGCTTCGACCTCTTTTAATGGTTTGTCTTGCTATGCTAATATTTATAAGAGTAACGAAGAACAATAACACCAAGAGCCGACGCATTTTGGGATAGGTTTAAAATTTTTAAAAAGGAATCATGTATTCTGCAATTAATAATAACATGTAATTAATTACTTATATTATACTTATGAATTTATTATTAAAATGATCGACAACATAGTGTTTACATTTTTACGCATATTTAGTTATTACATATTATTTATAAGAATAATATTCAAGTGAGGAAAATAATATTCTTCTAATACAGATAATATATTCTGCTTGAAACAAAAATATCTTCCCCGAGCGATAAGTATGACAATATGGAGTTGCGTATTACGTAGATATGAAAGCAAATAAATTACCTATACCTGTATTGACAAAGATAAAATAAAATTTCTGTATTAAAAACTACATGTAATTCATCCGTTCCAGTCAGAATAATATGCAAATGTTAAACGCTACACAAACCTATAGAGTACCACTAATAAATGCTCCTATTTGCTAAGTAAAAACATCAAACTGTAATAATAATACCTAACGTACTTATTTACATGTTAGAGTATTTACTTATTATTTATTTCGAGATACTTAAAGCACAAGGTAAATTTTTATATTGCTATAAAACCGCAGATGAGAGTTTGTGATAAAATACAGAAATAATACTTACTGTAAAAGGCGCAGTTAAAATTTAAAATTGTATTATTAAAACTCGAGGTAAACAGAAAGTTTCAACTGGTTTCAACGGATTCCAGTAGCCAGTAGAGCCAGCGATAACTGGCGATAACAATGGATAATAAACCGTGACAAACCAGGGCTAAATTTGCAAAGAAAATTTTTGTTGGCAACATTAGCATCCTCTACTGGTTTGTGATAATATTAAATCACAAAGAGCGGGCAAATTTAAATTGAGTTATGGTGCACACGAGGTATAGGACAGACCTATCACGCAATATAATTTTATGTCACACGCTCGAGAGGCTCGCGAGCCCCCTTACCATTTTCGTGTCACACCCAACGTTACCGATTCAGTCTAAAATAAGAGTACACTCCTAGATAACACACAGACGCCCAAAAGACGTCTTAAAGCTGTCCAGATTTAAAACGGATGAATAATTTATGTCTTTCAGACGTCTGCCCAGATAGCACACGTCGTCTATAAGCCGTCTTTTAGACGTCTTTCAGACTTTCAACTCGCTTAAAGCCGCCTTATAGACGACGTGTGCTATCTGGGGAGATATCTTGCCATTCCAAATTTCTCACGATTTTCGATACCGATAATCATCGATAGTGAAATTAAACTATTGATAGTTTTCAATAGTGGTGATTATCGATAGTATCATCGATAGTTTTCGATAGTTGTGATCATGGATAGTTTTCGATAGTTGTGATCATCGATATTATCATCGATTATCTATAGTCCTATCGATAGTTCTCCACCACTTGAGTTTTACATTAATACACGGTTTTACACTTTCTTGTGCATTTATTACCGTTCTTTTGTCAAATCCATTCTTTTTCACTCGTAATTTTGCGGACGAATTGTAATAGAATTCTATCCAGCCTCTCAGTTAATTCTGATCTGTAGTTTAATTTATATTTATTGTTTACAAATGGAATTCTTAAGTAAATAAACATTCTCTGCGAATTTCCAAATACTCTGTGTTCATTATTTCAATGAAAAGCATCATAGTAATATAAATCGAGGAACTGCTTTGCAGAAAGTACATGCTCAGATTTTCTATCAATCGCTTGACTGTAATGCAAAACATGAGTATCTTCACTCAATGCTTAAATCCATTGACCGGTACTGTCACATGGGAGGAGAAAGATGAAAACTATGATTATCATCAAGAAGTCGCTAGATCAGCATTCGCTGATATGTTACACGATCAAGAAAGAGTTAGTGCTATACATTGTCTTTTTATTATTTCTAATAATTCACTGTTCGGAAAGGTAAATAACTCTTGTGCCATTGTAGAATCAGAAATATTACATCGGCCTTAAAACCGCAATTAACAGAAAGCATGAAATTGGAGAAGAGGCTAATGTACTTGATATAGGAACTGGCACCGGTCTGTTGTCGATGATGGCTGTCAAATGCGGAGCAGATAGCGTAACGGCGTGCGAGGTGAATAGTATATCCGGCGAACAATATCGTAACTAAGTAGAAATTACACGTGTACAAGCTGGAAACTTAGAGATTATTCTTTAGGCTTTCACCCCAATGGCTAAATGCGCTATGAAAATAATACAAGAAATTGGTTTCGAAGATAAGATCAGATTAATCCACAAGCGTTCCACGAAAATGACTGTTGGAAAGGATGGAGATATGGCGAAGAAAGCAAACATTTTAGTTACCGAAGTGTTTGACACAGAACTCATTGGCGAAGGGGCCCTGTCTACGTTCCGTCACGCTCATGAATACCTTCTTGAAGTACATTCGCACCATACCTTTAATTTATGTACTTTCACATAGTTGTAGTTCAACACACGTGTTCCTTTTGTATTAGGAAAACAGTATAGTAGTTCCACATAGTGCCACAGTTTGGGTACAAGTCGTTGAGAGCTCTGTTGTACGTGCATGGAATACAGTACAACCAATCCAACATAAATCCAAGTACCTGTTAAATCCACCGCATTCTGTAAAATCTTGTTACGGCGCAGCTGCGCTACACGATATACAACTAACGCAATTTCCGCATAACGCATTTAGACCATTATTACCGCCACAGCCCATATTTAGGTAAATATATTTCGCAAGTTAAAGCACTCGTAAATGATTCTGTACTATCGAATTAATATTTTAGGTTCGATTTTTCTGGTAAAGTGCCTTTGCTGTATGATAAAAAGGCATGTTTGCCTGTGAAGGCAACCTCGAGTGGCACGGCGCAAGCTATTTTTATGTGGTGGGATTTGGATATGGATATAGATAATCAGGTAATTATTATATGTGGAAGAATACTGTAAGCTTATTTCTAAATAGCTTTTGTATAGGTTCTATTAAGTTGTGCACCGGTATGGGAACATCCCGATGCAAAGAAGTTGCGAGACGAAGGCTTAAGTCTGACGGAGATAGCTGATCTAATACCTTGGAGGGATCATTGGATGCAAGCTATTTATTACTTACCTAGGGAGGTTTCAGTTACCGCTGATAAAGAAGTTAGTTTGATCGGATATCATGATGAATATTCACTGTGGTTCCAATTGATGAACGAGTCGATGTAGGATATTTTAAACGCATTCCTTATTTCAATATTTCTTCTACCATTTTCTGAGCATAGCCTTTTATTTACAGAAAAGAAGTGCCAGATTGCGAGAGACCTGTCTGCAGTTGTGGCATTCATGTAGCATATTCCAGAACACGTATAGGACAATTAAATGACCAGAAGCGAAATGAGAAATATATTAAAGCACTGGAGAAGAAAGTTACATCGGACACAGTTTGTTTCTGTTTGTCAGACGGTAGCTTACTAAGCCTCGCGGCTGTTAAATTGGGCGCGAAGAAAGTATATGTTTTAGAAACGAACTTTCTGTCTAGAAAATGTACGGAAATGTTTGTAAAAGCAAATGAGCTATCTGAGAAAATAGAGATTATTGAATCGATAGATGATTTGCCCCCAGAGAGCACGATCGATTTGATCTTTGGCGAACCGTACTTTGTCACTTCCATTGTGCCGTGGGAAAATCTTTACTTCTGGTATCTTATTTCAAAGTATTCGTCTAAAGTACAAAGGATTCCGATTCAAGCGACGATAATGGGCGTCGCAATTGAGTTTAAAGATCTGCATAAGATAAGAGCACCACTTGGTATTTGCGAAGGTTTCGATTTATCCATCTTTGACAAACTTGTTCAGGTAAGTTAACGTACTTAGCGTATAAGAAAATCAATTAATTTCTCACGCACTTTGTAGGCATCAAGCGAGAAAAGCGATAGCCCAGTAGAAGCTCAACCGCTGTGGGAATATCCCGCGAAAGCATTGAGTTTACCTTTCGTTATCAAAGACTTCGATCTAACGCAGACTGTGAACGAACAGGAAAATCTGAACGTTACAGACACCGTTCCTATTTTAGAGTAAGATTCTCTTCTTTCTGTAAATGGTTATTATGAAGCAGTATGTCTTATTTCACTGTACTTTCTTCGAATTTAGAAGTGGGTCGTGCAATGGTATCGCGTTATGGATCGATTGGCATTTGGATCGCGATATCACGGTATCGTCCGGACCCGTTGCAGAAATAGAACCTGGCAAACGGATATCATGGGACCCGTTTACAAGGCAAGGTGTTCATTTATTTAGGAACATAAGAAATGTTTCACGACACGACACTCTGTCGTGGTCATTCAACTTTGTACCGCAACATGGAGATATGAAGTTCGATTTCCATATATTACCAAAAATTATGAAATAATGTGACGCAATATTTATGAAAATATGTGTTTTTAAATTAAAAACTTTACTTGTTTATCCGATTTGTTTTTCTTTATGAAATACTATGCTTACACACGTTTATCAAAATTAAACATTTCTTATAAAATGAATCTGCAATTAACTATTATTGATATTTTCTCTATCACTTTAAGCTATTAGGCAGGAAACGTTATGTGGAGTCCTCGGGTAGCGTACGTAATTGTTTAGCTAGCCGCCGTCCTATAAGTTTGGGATAAGCTTTCTGCTTAATAAGAAACTCTTTACTTTGATGAGTCACAGCACCATTTTCTAGCTGAAACCTAAAGATTTCACAGTTATTAACCCTGGAAACAATGTTTCTAAATTATCATCCTGCAAACTTACCTGCAAAGATAATGCAAGGGTCCGAGCATTTTATCTTTTAATGCCGGATCTCCTTCCAAAATGGAAAGCGCAAAAGCCCCGGTTTCAAGCGTGGATAAGCAACCTTCGGTTGGTTGCGTCCTGATAACATATTCGCTTGTTGGAACGCCGACTAGTTTACAAGCCCGTAAAAAAGATAGCGGTGGACTTGAATGATATATTGCCTGCAACAAACAACCCTTTCTTCATGAATTTCAAGCTATTAAACACTTGAAATACTACGGATAGTACCTTCGCTTGCGGCCAGGTTCCATCTAACAGAATAAGATTATATGGTTTCTGTTCATTAATACCAACAGGAGGTAGATTATTGAGCGCTATAGCATCTGGAGAAGGATACAATAATATAGTATTTTTGTCGTCTAATATTTCTGCTAGACCTTCGTGTTTGGGCAATGGAAATTTCTTTCCCCTGAAATAAAGCGTGCGGTGCGATTGCTTCTATGAATTTGATTCTGATTTTTAATAGAATTCATTGATTACCTGAAAACAACACATTTCCCAGTCTCGAGACCTAACGCCAGCATGGGTGCAGTTCGCAAGCAGCGTCTTACTTCAGCTGGATGCTGTAAAATTATTATTCTTGACGCAGGGCAGACGGGGTGCTTTGGCAAACCCGGACACCAACACACTGGCACTGGCCTCCTACGAAAATACAATAGTGATTTCTTTAACGGTAATTACAAAAAATGTACGGATATACATTTCACATCATGACCATATAGAAAATCTATCGTTTTCTTTCAAATTATATATGCATAAAATACGCAAATCGTCTAGAATTATTCGAACATAACCTAGTAATATCTACATACTTGCATTGCGAGCATTTATCTCTTGCTTCTGGAGGATCTGCAGAAATTTCTGATAATTCCTGCCATACAGTTTCTTCATTCATCATAATTTTGAAATAAAAATATAGAAAAAGGATCCAGTGCTAATAATTTGTGGAAGTATATGCATAATAAATAGTGCCTAGCTAGCATTCACTGCTGTAATGATAATGCATATATTGGCAAAACTAACGACAGGAAGAAGGTATTTCCTTTATATTAATGAAACACAGAACAGTAAAGAATATACGTGCTTTAATTATATTTGTGTGACAAAAGAGACTTTCGTGCTTTTATTCTACCTAATACTCGGAATTTGAATTTCCCACCTTTTTAATCGAATCGATAGTACTGTGCGAGAAACAAGAATCGCAAGCAACTATCGCAAGCGCTTTGGTAAAAAAAATTATTTCCAACGGTTTTGTGTCGGTCACGTATGCTCTCGGTTTTTTTTAGTGAAATGTATGGAAAAACGGATCAACAGTGGAATATAGGTATAATTAATTACATATTTGGGTTACTTATTACGATATTTAATTATAACATGTCCGATTTTAAGTTTTAATTACGAAAAAACCGTTCGCTATGAACCGCTTTCGTAGGAAGGTCGCCAAAGAGGGAATGTGGGGAAAGAAGTACTACTTTTTCTGTTCCAATTAGTCCGAATAGAATAAAGTTAGAAGTCTAAACTTATTGTACATTCATTGTCATTAGGATTTTTTTACGTTCACTTAATAATTTACTTTTAAGAATTATTGCAATAATATAGAAAAGTTAATGAAACTTTTCCGTGTGTATGCAACTAAATATGACTGTACAAATGTTTATTACGCGGTTGTATTTATACGATATTTATGATCGTAATTTATCGAAATAAGTACAAATTCTATTTCTATCGAAACCTACGTATTCGTAAGCGGAAGTATGCAACATGTTTCTTGAAATTAATCGTAACATTCTGACCGTTTTGGATTTTAAATTTTTAACGAAAGGACGTAGTATCCTATACCTCGTCTGTGGTAACACGGACGAGCTCGTCCATAGCCTATACCTGGTCTGTGGAGATAGGTCTATCCTATACTTCGTCGATGCATTTACCATATGAAGTTCTAGATCGGTAAAGTCACCGACTACGTACACGTCTGTGGTAAAATGATCTGGTAATTGACATTATCGACACTGATAGGGATCTGTAAAACGTAACACCATGTCTGTACTTCGTGAAGCTTACTCCATTGCTTAGTAGAGTGCGCTGTTTAGAATGCGCTTCCTTGCTAATGAACTATCAATTTTAGTAACATGTTACTTTGTAAAATAAATGTGATCATACTAAAATAGCTGTTTCCGTTGATCCTATACTTTATTTCATACATGTATTCAATAAAAGAAACTTATAGTAACGACAAATATAGATAATATTTTATTTGTTTTCAGGTATAGCCGTCGTTGGTTCTCCTTAAAAAATTTGGCTATAGTTGTCTTCGATTGATCGTCATCAATTTGGATATAAGTACCTGGGTGTTGCAAGAACAGGAGGCGGTGGTAAGTCTAATAATATATGAATATATTAAAAGCTAACCACGATTGTACAATAATAACATTTCAAATCATCAAAGTTTCTGGTATACATTATGTCCTCTTCTCTATGAAGTAATTGCATTCATGTAAATATTACTCTTACACAAGACTTTTAAAAAAATTGACGATTAAAGGAGAGAATCTTTATTCTTTTCCACCAGATCACATTGCATTTACATTACTGTATATTGTAAACACTTTATTCGATACAATTCGCAACACGTTGTCTGCACATGGGAAAAATAATGCAACTAAATAAAAATCGTTATTTTTCAACAAATGTACGGTCCCAAGAATCCCAAGATAGTTAAGTTCATTCTGTGAAGGTACTAGTAAAAACATCAACAGGAAAAGCCTAGTGGCATCTAATTACTGTGCCTCCATTGCATTTTAATAGTTGTGGGACAAAACCTCGTTCATCATTGAGGTATCTTCTAGAATATCACATACTCGTTAAGCTACTTGTAGGTATGAAAAAATTTAACACACCTCGCTGATACTCATCTGAATTCTCCTTGGCACCGTTACCAAACACAGGAATGCTAGGGCAAAGCGGAAGAATTTAATTAGCTTCCTGAAAGCATTAAATGGTTGGAAGTTTTCGGTGGTATTGATAGTAAAATCAAGGTGTCCGTATAAGCTGTAGGAGGTAGTAAATAAGCGTGGAGAGGAGAGAACAGAGGAGAGGACACAGCGTGGTATCGGATGGCGAGATCGTGCCGACGTCGCAAAAAGCGGATGACGCCGGTATTTTTAATGGGAAGCCGAAGGCGGGTTGAATAGAACAAGCTTTTGGGGAGGGAAGCGACACTCAGTTTCTTTGATCAATAATGAAAGTTCGCTCTGTCTCGGTTTCCCGTTCTCCTCCGTTTCGCTCTCTCCCTCGCCCCCGGAGCTATTGGCTCCCTTTCTCCTCTTTCGTCCACCTCGGCCTCTCTCTATCTTATCTTATACATTTTTAACCCTTATTCCGGTCCCTAGCGAGGAAGACGAGCGGGTGCACGAACGCTCAAAGCGAAAGCCAAGTTCTAACAAGCCCCGAGCTGCGCGCCCAAGGTTTCTGGCCCTCTCCCTTAAATAATCCACTCCCCGGTCCATTGGTACGAAAGCCTTTTTGCAAAAGCCTCGATAGCCTCCGCCGTCCTTCGAGGGGTGGGGATCTCAAAGAATTTGGAACATTCAGTGGACTTTCTTTCGCCGGGGTCCGTGGGGTGATATTTTGTCTTCGGATTAAATTTCAGCTGAGGGCTCATCTCTCGTAACCTGGATGAATCTTCTAAATTTTTGGTCCATATAAGCAAAATTAACAACCATAATGGGATTTAAAGTTTGTTCCTACATGGTCGAAAGTGAAGAATAAAATTGGCCCGTTTTCGAAGAAAGTGATTCCGAGTATTTAGGTACTGAGAACCCTCGCTTCATTTAGCTCGTGTTTCGTATCAACATTAGGTTCTCATTTTCCTCCATTTATATGATTTACTCAATCTCTATCGTGAATGCGATCGTTACAGTATCATTCTCACATTAGGTGAGCGATAAACTGAAGTTCATCGAACGCGAAGGCTTTGCCCCATTAAATACGAGTCTACCTAACGCTCCGGGATCGTCGAACATCCGTTCAAGAATTTCAGCTAGTGCTTAAAGACTTAAAGAATTATCGCCGGATCAATGTGTCTAGCGCCGCGACATCGAGTCTTATAAATATTGTAAGAGACATTGTTCTTTTACAATGAACCACTCCATTGTGACTCGTTCCCTTTGACAAGGGCGAAAATGAGAGTGGAGACGTTTCCTTGCCTCCAACGACCTAATAAATGCCTCGAAAAGATCGGCATCGGCCTCTCGTCCTTCCTTTGCGATTTTTTTTTTCTCCTCCTTCGAACACCCTTGTTTGCGACTGCACATCGGCCAAAGGGGGAGGATTGGTGTCCTCGCGTAGGATACTGGGGCGCTAAACAAGCCGTGCACGCGAAGAACGAAGAAGACGATGGGAGGACGAGAGTTCGCACAAAGCCAGGGGAAGAAGGGGGAGAGGGTGGGAGAGGGTGGTGGCGGTGGCAGGGCGCAGAATAATGCTTAACAAGCCGACTTGAAAGGACGGCCGCCATTTTGAGTCAATACTTGAAAGTCTTTGCTCATTAAGAATATTTTACGTCTCCCTCTTCCAATGGAATCACCATCCCCCCCCTTCACCCCCGTTGGTCTTCCTTTTTCCACTTTTTCCCTTTCTCTCTCTCTCTCTCTCTCTCCTTCCTTCTGTTCGAGGTCCACCCCCTCGCTGACCCCCTTCCCCTTCCACAGGGGTGGTTGCACCCTTGAAGATGGAAGTTATTTACGCGGCACTCGGAGCACCCTCCACCATCGCAACCCCCGTAACCATTCCCCTATCCTCCCCGCGTTTCCTCCCCTTTCGTTCGCTAAGACGCATCCACGCTGCCCCACCACTTCACCTCCCTTTCACCCTCTTCTTCACCCTCGTTCTAGCCGTTGCTCCACCATAGACTTGGATGGCCAGCGCAGCTCTCTCCACCCTCCCTCCCCCGTCACGAGAGAGTAGAGAGAATTCCGACTTCGCCAGTGGGCCCACCTCCGTCGACCGCCCTTTCGACCCTTCTTTCCTTCCAACCCCCCAAGCTCGTTCGCTTGCTCGCTCGCTCGCCACCCCCTCTGCGACTCTCCTCGCGTAATCATCGTCCCATTTCGCGGCGTTTTTCCTAATTCCTACCCAATTTCGCTTTTAGCATTTCAATTTATGCCCGCGGACCGATTCGTTAGACGTGGCGGCCCCCCGGGATCGTTGGATTACGAGACGTCGCCGTCGCAGTCGCTGTCGCCCCCGCGACGGCAGATTTCGATGGATGAAATATACGCTGGCCGTTTCACGGTCTCGTGTTTTTCTGTTCTCCGGTATTGAGAGTGACGGGGCTGGAAAATTTTTGCCACCTCCGCGCGCATTGGTGCGCAGCGTTGGTTGTTCGACTCCTCTCTTTTCGAAGTGGAATTACAGAATTGAAATGTGGAATTTACTTTGCAGAGATGTCAATATGAGTTTGTTGCAACAGTATAGATTGAGATTCTGTGCTTTTATTCTGCTGTTACTTTGAGCTAGAATTAAGTACTTTGGAAAGTTTAGCACACCGCTTATGCGGAGTAGGTTTCTCAAAGGTGGGAAATCGGTGTTCGGAAATTTCTCAAATTCATGGGATAAAGACAACGCAACAGATGGGAGGTAGAAGTTGTTATCCACTTAAACGACTCGAGCGTAACACCTTGGGCCCTTTGTTAATAAGTAAATAAGTAAGTACAGGGACAAGGGAACTATTCTGCAGACGTAAAAAACAATGCAACGGTGCCGTTTTGTATATCCTTTCAGCTTTTTAATTTAGCAATTTATGGCGTCACATGGCATCTCGTGTCGGAGCGGTGTATAGGGGATGTTGCGTCAGTACGTGGTCCGATGATTAATGGTTGCGTTCTGTATGGTGCCACTAAATTTGAAGTTACGACTGTCGTGCACTGTACACACAATTATTTATTCAAACCTGCTCGTATACGGTTACAATTATTTCATAAAAGGAAGTGACATCTCATTTCTCGTAATTACGCTGACATTGGCGCTATATATACGTAGTTTCAGTAGTAATATTTGGCATTTTTCAGGCCAAAATTGGTAGCACTATGTATTTATAATATAAATTCATTTCTAAAATATATAGATATGCAGCACACGAGGGGAATGTTAATCCGTGTTAAATTCATCCCTAAATAATTTCTGTTTTATAATATTTCCAGGAAATAGAATGAAAACATTTATTTCCAATTGTGTATTATTTACGTTTTCTTCCAAAATCTCTCTTATGCTGTAGGTATTGACTTAGTGAGACATTGTTGGCAGCAAATGCGAGTTTGTCTGTGACACAGAGAATTATTTTGGGTTTACCCGTTTCCTACGCAAAACGTTATAATATGAAGGGTAAAGGGAAGATACCGGGAATGTCAATTTTTCGTGAATTTGCGAATTATAGCATATTTTGTTGGTGGCAACTAGGACTACAGAACTGCCGAATCAAAATGGGTTATGAAGTTCCAATACTCCCGGGATATAACGCTAAAGATTTGTCATACCTACTGGTTACAAATAAGAAACGTCCACTCTGGACTGGACCAAAATACGAAATGTCCTCACTCTTCGCCTAAGCATAAGTTTCTGTCGTCGAGGTAAAATAAGAAATTATTTAAGAACGTCCAAAGTTGAACTATCGAAATTAGCTACATTTTTTAATCATTCTGCGACGCAAAAGAAGAGAAAAAAATCACGAAAATGTATGATTCTAGTTCAGGCCTTAACGACAGTCATAGAGATTACAAACCTCCATGATACCGTCGCCCCAGATACATACTTCCTCCAGAATCGACCACGCAGTCGAGGAGTCTTCTTTTCACAGTTCATAATACACTCCCCTATTTTGGCGCATATTAAAAAAATATGAAAAAAATAATTTTGTATTCCCAAAGCACGTATTAATAAATAGAAAAAATTACGATTTAGTAAACTTATTCTTTTTGTAACAAAAAAAAGTTCCAAACGTCTTACTTTATCAAGACATCACAGTGGAAAGACCGCTTAAATCCTAATAGATACCAGAACAATTAAAAATGAGGTTTCGCCAAGGTCCCCAACTTCTTCCAATGTCCCGTCACGTGCAAAATGACCAGCTAACTCGTCATCAATATTCACCATTTAAATAACGTGCAATTTGAACTCCCCATGGTCTTCTACCTCTCCCGACCAATTTCTAGCATTATCATCAACGAACTGCTATTCAACACCCAACCACCAACCAGCAATCTAGCTCCCAATCTTTCTATTCCCTCGCAAAAAAAAACAACAAAAAGGTAACAGTCTATATCTAAGCGCCTTCCAATAGCCCCCTCCAGAACTTGGTCACAATGTTCGTTAGTCGTAACGAACTTCCAAACAATGAGGCCTCGCTGGTCGAGTTTTTAAGTCATCGCCAAGGTACTTCCGTCCGTGGCTCCCTTGCGACGCCATTCGAGAAAGACAATGGGCCCGATACGTACCCCGGTGTGCGAGGGGCGGCGGTGGGGAGGGCTGACTGTAAAAATAAATCACGCGTGCGACGTCGCCGTTTTCTCGCTCAATTGTATCAACTTTAACCCCTTTATTGTGTAGCTTTTTTATTTTAACCATCGCGTTCTCTCCTCGCCGTTTGACCGGATTCGGATGCCCGAACCCTCCCCGTCGCTCTCTACTTTCACCTCTGTCCCCGGTTCGACGCGGTCGCGCGAACGAATCGGGTCCCAGAGGCTCGCCCGGCGCGAACAATCGCCGTGCGCGAACGGCAGAAAGCGCATATAATAAGCCGCGGGGAGAGAGACAGAGTGAAACAAAAACTGGTCCTCGCTAGGTAAAACAATAGGGGGGCTCTTCTGGGCGAGGAGCGAGCGGGCCCGGGAGAGAGTTCGGTGAAAGAGGCGGCGACGTGTTTTGGCAGAGGGGGGTGGGGGGAGGGAGAGGGAAATCGGAAGAGTGCAGGAACCGCGGGCGCGGCAACCCCATCGAACGGCGTGTGTGAAATTCAAGAACCTGTAGCGCCAAGAAGAACAAAACGACGGTGCCAGCTGCACGGTGCATACGTTATTAGTGCGTCGTTTTGTCCTTCCACCTCGAGATTTCAATATACCTGTATTGCCGCGGCGAAAAAAAGATCATCATAACTCCGTGAGACGGTGCAGCTTATAAGGAAGGAGAGATTCCCTTATTCATCCGGGGCGGCCTCTCGGCACCTCGCTCCGTTCTACGGGCCACCGCGATCTCTCGTCTCGCTTCCCTACCCCCCACCTCTCTTACTTGGTCCGCGGCAGCAGCCGTGAAACAGGTTCCTCTTTATCCGTTCCTGCTTATTATGCAAGTTATTGTTTTCACCGAGACACGAGAGCCCCCGGGAGTGGTACCGGTTCAAGTGAAGGGAAAAAGAAAAACAAGTCCTCGAGCGATTCTCTCGCGCGTCTCGTTCTCAAGGGTTGCGCGAAATAATTATCATAACTCTGTATCGGTGGTACGCTTCGAGTGGCCCCCCACCATCTTCTGTCGCGAGATTTTCCGCGGCTCGTTCTCCCGGTGAGAAATACGAAATGGCTTGATTAGGTTTCGTTTCTTGCAACGGAATCGTTGATGGAGTTACGAGTGGATTTTCTTATCGATGGCTCAGGGCACAAATATTGTGTGTCCGCTTGTAGTGTTTTCGAGAAGAACAGGTTTAAACATGCAATGGTGCGTAAGACTCAGGGACATACAATGAGGAGAATTATTTTTGAGAAAATTTATGAATAGATATGAATCCGATTTTTGTACAGCATAAAGAAACAGTGTAGAATAACTTGTTGCATATAAAAACTCAAATTTCACAAAAAGTGGACGTACAATTATTGTGCAGTAACCATAAGCCATCGTTATGTTTATTTATCGTGGAGTAGGGGACGGAAATATTGGTTTTAATATTTATTATGAGTAAATGCATAAATGATCCATATACCACTTGTTAACTAAGCTTATTTGAAAATGTCTCTATTTCAAGAAAAACTATTCCACTTTCAGCCATATTTACTCTCCTTTCAGCAATCTGAAAGGAAGAGTAAGGGGAAAAACAGGGAATGTCACAAAATAGCTTTATCGAGAAAATTAAGTTTTAATACTTTAGTCCAGTAGTAAAAAAGCAAGGTTCAATAAATTTAATTTTCTTCTTAAATCATTTCTTGTTTTACCTTGATGACAGAAGCTCGAAGCTTATGCTTAGCCAAGGAGTGAGGATATTCCGCATTTTGTTCCAGTGCAGAGTGGACATTTCCGGTTTTTAACCAGTATACCAAATCTTTAACGTTATCTTACAGGGGCATTTGAACTTTATAACCCTTTATGATTCAACAGTTCTGCAGTCCCAGTCGCCACCAACAAAATATACTATAAATCGCAAGATCTCAAAAAATTGACATTCTTCGTTTTTTCCTTTACCCTACAAATATAAATTTCCATTCTACAAGCTGGTCCTCGCTAAACCACTCTATTGGCCTCTGAACGAGACATTAAGCTACTGTCTGGGGTGCTATGGTATCTTCGAACTCACATCACGTTCCTTTCTGCACGTTGATGGACAGTGGTCCATCGCGGTGCCCCTTGGGGCACGCTCGACGTAATGGCGATCAATGGCAGATGTCCAGAGGCGACTGGAAAAAGGATTTTTTTGCGTATGGGCTCCTGCAGGCCCGTCCAGGTGTCCATTGTGGGTCCGAGCCAGGATTCTCAACCCTTAATCCTTAACCCTTTGGCCGCACGCATCCGCTGGCAAGCACCCATTTACCGATCCTGAAACAATGCAGGCCGGACCGCACCCCGGATGCGCACGTTTATTAAGTAATGTCCCCCTCTGGTTTTGCGCTCGACAGCTGCCTTGCTAAAAAAAAAAACACTGTTGCTATTGTCTATTGCTTATTCTCGTTGCTCGGTGACGGCTCCCTAAGAACTGATTTGCGAAGATTGTTACGCTGATGGCTGGCACTGCGCGGTGGCTTCCCAGGGCGGACTCGGAACCAGGCGTGTGCGAATTCGTGAGCGATTGAAGGATTTTAATCCATCAGATGATCTCCAACAAGTCTTCGCTTATTAAACGAGCCGAATGGACTAGATTAAGGTTTTCTTAACGCGCACTCTTCTATGCTCGCTTTTCGAATCTCAGATCTCGAGTCTTCAGTTTCTGCAGTGTCCAGTGGCTTTAAATAAATTGGTTTCGGCGCACTGATTCGGTCACTATAATACGATTAATTTATTTATTTAAAAATAAAATAAAATGACACAGCTATTTAGCAATTAATTATAAAGTGGCTTTATAAACCACTCTGGGTGTGGCAGAGGTGGTGACACATTATCATATTAAGGGTAAAGGGAAAAACTGGGAATGTCCATTTTTCGTGAACTTGCGAGTAATAGTATAGTTTGTTGGTAGCGATTGGGACTACAAAACTGTGGAATCACAAAGGGTTACGAAGTTCATGTATTGGTATACTGGTTAGAAACCGGAAATGTCCACTCTGCACTGGAACAAAATACGGAATGTCCCCACTCTTTGCCTAAGCATAAGCTTCGAGGTTCTGTCGTCAATGTAAAAAAAGAAAATAATAATATAAGAATAATAATATAAAAAGGAAAATAATATAAGAAAATTAAATTCATTGAACCTTGTTCCGTTACTGGTGGACTAAAGTAGTAAAATTTAATTTTATTCATAAAGCTGTTTTGTGACATTCCCTGTTTCCCTCCTTACCCCTAAATATATGGTCAGCTTATTAACATCGTGACGCGAACGGCGGGGCATTTGCGTGTTGCTGAATTTGCAAAATATGTTACGTTATTAAACCCAAAGCACTGGGTAGCAAGATTTTGCGTCGTACATACGTGGGTTCAGTGGAAAGTACTTACATGGACCCTGTATTGTAAGATAATAGAAGAATCTGTTGCTTACCTTGGTTATCGGTCTCTGGTTTGTGAAGATTCGAAAAAATTTCAGTTTGGTACCAAGAAATTGCTGCAGGCAACTTTGAGTTTCATCTCCTTTTACTATCTTTCTGGCTTTCATTGTTTTGGCGAACCAGTAATTTGCGGATTGGGGTGCCTTTTTTCTGTGACATTCTCGTTTAGATATTAAGTAATTACATAATTGATGTGGTAAATGCTAGTTGTAACATTCTTTGAAATGTGTATTTATCAATTTTGGTGAGGTAGGGATTCCGGAGAGATCTGGTTCTTGCACATTACACTATTTTTTGTGAGATTCAACAGCTAGAAGGATTCTTTTAGTTAACTTGAGTTTCAAACTCCTCCATGACCCTCTTCGTGCCTTTTGATTTTAGTCATATGTTAGTTGTGGGAACGAAGTCCTAAAGGTTCTCAGATTTGAAACCTTATCAGTGTCCCACTATTTTTAGTGTACACATAACTATTTCAGTTTTTACTTTTCTCTTGAAAAAGTTTCGAGTAGCACGGTCGATTAGCATACGACACTTCGTACTGACCGTCCACGAATGGCCGTTTCATAAAAAATTCTCGACCTCCAATATAGTGTCGTCGAAAAATCTAAACGTGGACTAGTTTCTGGCGTCACGTTCGTTTCATGCCAATCTGCATGTCACGCGATGGTCCAGTTCGCGTACAATGAATTACTACAGGGGCGAATTCGTTTGGAATCTTGAAGGGGTCACGTGAAACCTGACCAAGTCCATGGTCTCACCCCACCACGTGGGCCGACGAAAGGGTGGCCTTTGGCATTGGAAACCAGTCCTACGTTCATGCAAAATGCAAGAGGGCCAGTTTGAAAACGGCCGGCCATCATATCTCCACGTTATTACTTCTCCGAATGATCCCCGCGGGAAAAGTGGAATCAGTGAAACGAGCCCGGAGTTTTTCTATCCCTGGAAGTTGCAAGTGGAGAGGGGAAAGCGAGGGTAAACACAGAAATGGAAAGTAATTGCGAGTGGTGTCGGTTGGATAATGAAGAGCAATTGATTTCCGATGTTTTGGTTAGCGATTTCAAAGTGCTTGCTTCGATTAGAGAGTTACGTCCACGAGATATATATTTTTATTGTGCTCGAGCCTGCTGTTTCGAAGTGAAGAAGGATTTTACAGATGGTTACTTTTTATTTTTATTCAGTGCCTTAGTGAGAAACTTAGTGGTGAATAATTTTTTTGTTCTGTGATCTGCGAGGGAGATTCGGCATTTTGTACAAATAATTGATAATAAACGATTAGACTTTGAGAGAAAAAATTCTCCTTGATGGTTTCATATGATTTAGATTTTGCCTGGGAAAGAAGTCAAGGAGTAATATAAATTGAGTGTTTTTAAATTTGTTACCAGTAAAAAGGATACTCAATAATTTAATTTTAATATCCACTGTGAAGAAGCTTTGATAAAATACTTAAAGGACTGGTAGAAAGTAGGTGGAAAACGAATCACGCAATTTAGATCAAAGTATCTATTTTTATTCCGTTTACAGTTACTTTCCTTCAAGTACAGAATGAAATAAACATTATCAGCATATTTTCTAAAGAGTTCAATTAACAACCACGATGAGAATTATTATTTTTCTTATCCGCGAGAAAACTTTCCAATTGAAATACCGTGGCACAATCCACAATACTCGAGAAATTCAAGCCCGAGTATTCCATCGCGCGGGATTTCATTTTCCAATACTTGTGCAAAAGTTGAAGTTCGTCGGATTCAGTCGACAGCGTCACGCCAATTAAATTAATTAGCAAAAACTATTTCGCGTCCGCACTTGAAGACGATGACCTTAATCTCCGCAAGATCAATTAGTCGCCGATCAATTCTCTCGCGGAGTATCCTCTCGGCCATTTCCTCTCCGATTGTCTGTGAAATTATCGCGCGTAATTCAGACCTCATAATGATCAGGTCGACCTTCTTCCCCCCGACTTCTATAAAGTTGCAGCCCATTCTCGTTCGCGCCTAATTGCAGCTAATTAGGGCCAGGCTCGGAGGGCGACCCTCAGTTTTCAGGTACACATTCTTCTTACAGTGACATAATCGTTCGAGGTCCGCGCAAGCAAACCTCATAAATCACATAGCAGTTCTAGAAATTCAATTAGGTACGAGAAGTTAATAGATGGTGCTTCTTAATCAAAAGTGTATAATACCTGCTCCTTAATTAGTGACAGACAAATAAGGCATTGAGAACCAAAATAATGTATTCCAAAAGGCTCTATTAATCCTACGAAATAGAAAAAATTAATTGTTTTCTAACGTGGGTTAGTCCGTTTTTGCTTCCAAAGCCTGAAATTTAGTTAGGGGAGACCGGGGCCAAAAGTTGCGGGGGTAAGTTGTTCTGACCGTTCTATCTTCACAATGAAAAAGAGTTTTACTTTAAATTATTTTTTCCACAGAGTGGCGTGATCAACTTACACGGAAAAAATAATTTAAAGTACAACGCTCTTTTTCATTTTGAAGATAGAACTGTCGGAACTTACCCCGGTCTCCCCTACTTAAAAAAAAAATTCTCAAACCCCACCAAAATTCAAAAAAGCTAGAAGACCCAAGAAACTTGCTTCTTGCCAAGAAAAAGGACCTACTGCTTTCAGAAAGCGTCTCGAAGGAAACAGCTAAATCTCGGAAGGCGAGCCGAAAAACAGGGGCAACAATTGCAAATGAGGGTGTGGTTGCTTAAAATGTCGGCCGCGAAATCGTCCTCTATCACCCTCTGCGCCCCTTCTCTCCCGAGTTACCGGGGGTGGGGTGGGTTGGGGTGGTGGTGGAGGAGGCCAGATCCCACCCATCCCTTTGTACGTCGAAGGTATGGAGCCATTGATTTTGAATATGTAATCTGAGGCATTTTATTATTCCATCGTACTTCGAGGGGGTGGGGGGTGGCGACCCTCTGTAGGCAGGGGCGTTTCGATCTCCACCGCCATCGACCTTCGTCCCTGGTCAGAGAGCCGATGGTGGGTGGGGTGAAGACGAGGGGGTTCGAAGGGTGATTCGATTCTCCGTCCACCACGACCACCACGCTAGATTCGCAGGGAACGAGCGAACAGCCACCACTACTACCGCCGCCCTCGAGTTCTTGAAGCGTGATTGAATATTTTTTCGCTGTGCGCGATTGGTTCGTCGTACCGGTGGCAGGCAGAACAAACGAGTCTGGAGGAGATGGAGGGTGCTGGGAGAGGGTGGTTGGCGGTGGCTGCAGCCACCTGTCAAGCAAAAGAATCGCCATGGTAACCAGGCCCCGTCGCCATCGGCTGAAGGGACTCGTTCGACGGGGGGAGGTGGCGACCCGGACTCGCCAGGGGTGCCCGCGGGGCTTATATTGAATTTTAAGGAAGTTCCTGCCGGCGGAAAAGATACACGCGGCCGCGGGGGTGGCTCCTCGTGAAAAAAATCCCTACCGATTTTCGACAACCCCAAAGATTCCGATGCTCCAGGGGCGCCTGTGTCTCTCACCGAATAAGCTATTGCGTCTTCCAAGTTCAACTGAAATTGCACGACATGGATTTCATTATTTTATGTCTGCATGGGGTCGGTGTTTCCCTTTTTGGCTCTGTTGATTGATTTTTTATTTTAGTATTTCCGAAGATTTGGAGTCGTCGTGTAGGCTAAGTGTTGTTGAATTTTTGAACGGCATAAATAGCAACGGTTCTCCAGGGTTGAGTAGATATTGTATTTTGGGGGAGTTTGGGAGATGAATCTCTATTTTCGCATTGTTTTAATCAAACGACTTCCTGCTATTGTTTTCGCTAAGGTGATATTATCGAAGCTTCTTTATGATTGTGAATGTTCTAGATTTTCAGTGCACTTCATACTCCTTCTCGGCGCTTCCTTTTGTCTAAAAGGAACAATCTCTCTGTGGAGGGCTCTTGTAAACTTTCTGCGCTTTGCTTCACAGACATTTCCATAGAATCAAACAAAGGGTGCATACGTTCCTTTATTGTATTTCATAGGAAAAACGACAGACAAAGAAACTCTTTCTTTTCAGATATAGGTATGTAATTATTTTGGGTGGATTGAAATACTTTTTATATATTATTTTTCTTCATCCTTGGTTAATGGAATCATTGCTTGTCCTTTTCGCACAGAAATCTAAAAAAATGTGGTTCTTTCTCGGTTTTCATAAAGGCTTCTCGCATTTAAAAATCCAATTCTATATAAAAGTCACAAAAATAATTAGATCGAATATCTGTACAGATCATCCTCTTAACCTTACATCGAGTTGTTTAAAGGCATTGTTTTTGTACAGAATTAGCATTTTACTCAATAACCTATACCCCGTTTGCCAGAATATTATAATAAAAATAATCTCCTTCGATTTCCACCAAAATAGAGTAAAGGTTGCAATTCCTCACCTGTCGAAAACGTTGCGAACTTTTCGAACAACCCATTACATAATCCTGAAGCAGTAGATTCACCTAAACATCAATACAAAAGTATTCCACTCATGATTTTATAATCTTCATATAGCCTACAAGTGCACTAAATTCTCCATAACTAGGTATACCTTCAACAAAAAATCCCAACAGCTCTGTTTCCCCAGATCTCAAGCAACACCTCAAAAACGTCTGATCCTAAAAAATTTCACGATCCCTCAGAACTTTCTACATACCACCTCACACGAGGCATCAGCCCCATCTAACGACCCCGCATAGACCATCGCCAAGGATCAATGACAAGAAGTGAAGGGATTCTCCATTCGCCTGTCTGTGAAGAGAAATCACGGCGAGCCTCTGTGAAATTCGCTGTCTGAATTCGCAGTCTCGGCCGCGAGTGTACCAAGTGGAAAGAATTCGCAGCCCCCAAGGGTCGAGAGCAAAGCGGGAGAAAGTGAGGACTAAAGAGGAGCCAGGGAGTGGAAGGGTGGTTGGCGTTGGTGGTGGTGGTGGCTCGCGGGTAGTAGGAGTCGGAGGCCCCTGTAATGATCTTACGGCCGTGGTAACTTTTTTAATCAGCGCCCGGTTTAATTATACGGTCGATGAGGAAGGTGCTCTCGTCCTCCTCCCTTGCTCAGATCCCCTTTCTCCTCTTCTTCCGCGCCCGCTCCGTCACTGGCTCTTCGGGCTTTCCTCATCAATCCCTCGCGCAGACACGGCCAGTCGTCCTAACTAGGCACTGACTCGCAAACAAGATTTGACTTATTGCGCCCGAGCGATTCCTCCTTCGTTCCCTTTTGCCCTTCGCGGCGAAAGCTCGGCGGAAAATTTCCGAATCTTTTTAATCGACCGGCTGGCGTTATAAACGTCGCGGTAATGGAATCTCGATGCCGCTTACGTATTTAATAGATTGGACTCTGGGGGGCCGTTCGCTGGGAAACGTTTATTAATAACAAGAAATTATCTGCCGCGATTTGTGCGCTAATTTTTGCGTTACGGTTCGAGGGGAATTAATCTTCGCGCGTCCGCTGCGGTATGGATTTATACGGTCGGCGCTGAATTTTGTGGCGCAGCAGAGAAACTGTAATGGTTGCTCCGAGTTAGAATTTCTACGTTTTTGAGTCCCTATTAACGATCTTTACATACTTTTTTAATCTTTTAGAAGATTGTATAGGACACTCAGGTAGCTTGTTTATTTTAAGTTTAGAGTTTGGAATTACGTGGATTTTTTTGTATGTACATTTTATAGGAAACTGATTTATTATTTTGAGATGCTGTAGGAAGGATAGCAAACTGTTTTGTTTTTAAAGTTGTTTAAATCGTGTCTACGTTAAAGGTATATTGGATAATTAGAACACTAATAGTTTTACGGTTAAAATATGGGGCTCGTGTCGTCACAGGGTAAATGAGGATGGTTAGAGTGGGGGTTAGGGGGTGGTTCCCCGGCCAACGATACAATTCAGGCTCCTCTTCTGTGCAATGGCGTCCGATTGGGTTTCGTGTTCCTAGAATGTCCTCGTTAAATCTGATTAATTAACTCCTCGATCGTCACGATTATGAATTGACAACTGATAAACATACTTCGATTGAATAAAAAATCGAATACCGTCGCTTTAATTCCACCATAATTACCACAAAATGATTCATTGCTTGTGTTTTGAAAATGGCTATCGAAACGATATATTATTTTCCAGTAATTGCGAGGCGTGTATCGTAGAAAACATAAAATATACAGTGACACAGTAATATAGCAGAGGAAATCTTAAATAAATATTTCGTAACTCTGAACTTAACTGTGCTAATAAATAAAAACAAAGGTTTAGAAAAAAATATATTTTTTTCATACCGGTTGTCGACAAACATCGTAAAATAACATATCGTTTTTGTGTAGTTCTTCTTAAAATTCTAAACATTAGAAATATCCCTGAACGTCACTAAATATTCTTCACTAAATGTTAAAAAATTCGTATACGTTTAAATACGAATTCATCGCAATTCTCGAATGAGATATGGAAGAATCATTTTTATATTATTCTCCACGGATAGGTTTCTTTCATGGAACGTGTTGATCGTCAGGTGACTGTTGATCTTTTGAAAAAGTCAAAAGGTTGCCCCCTCGATGAGATTCGACGTGAACCTGCGGTGGATTTTACCTGGTCGCGTGCCACCTACCTGCTGCGCGGCGAACAGGTACGATATCGATTCTATTGGGTATCGAATCAATGGCGCGAAAATAATAGAAGGTATTGGTACCTGTTGCTGGAAGCCCGATTTGTTACCTGCCACGGCACTCGCTTTTATGCACTACCAGCCAATTCAATCGCTTTCCTCTATCGAACAGGATGTTCGTGCAAACATTTGTTTTCCCCTTCACACTTTTCACAAAAATTCTGTAACATGCAGGTTGTATCGTGATGCATGGTTTTCATTTTGGAGGGGAGCTTGTAGACATGAAAAGGCTCATAGAAATTCCTTTCGGTCAGACTCCCAATTAGAGTTCAATTTTTCTTTTCAATGAATGGTGACAATATCATTTTCATCTAACTTTATAGAAAGTCTTTTAAGTGAGATTGATGGAGCTAAAATATTATTCCTAATACACACAGATGGCTAGTTTCAAAGAAATTTGTTTAAATTAAATTTCCATTTGGATTTTCATTCGTGTTCCTCATTTACAAAAATGTAAATGCAGTTATTGAGATGAAAGTTTATAGAAATGTTTATAAAAGTCACTCATGAGACATCAGCAGTATTTTATGAGTAGCTGAATAACTTTACTTACAGGCAACTCTGCTAAATCACATTGTCAAAAGTATTCATAAAAAGTAGTAAAAACTGCATTTATCATACAGTATGAAATTCATTTAATTATCTTTATCATCTAAAGTGGTAAAAATATATTCTCTATAATTCTTCACATTGAAGTTAGGAAACCAGTGAGAGCAAAAATATTCCCAGCCTGTAAATACAATTTAAATCCCCCTCAGCCTCGGTATTTGCTTCGATATTAAGCAAAAATTCGTCCATACATCGGCGTACCTTCCAACACTTTCCGTCTTCGTCCCCGTTGTTAAAAGTACGAGCTATAAGCGGGCGTAAAATGAAGTTTTAATGGCGTCGCGTTCGATTCTGCCGACCTTCCCCCCTCGTCTTATTTTGTTAGCTCTTTTTTTCGGGGGTCGATAATCGCCATCGTCACGTTTTATTCCGCGTCGGCAGCGTTGGTTCGGGGTTTACGACGGATTTTCGAGGTAAGCGGTGTAAAATCGCTTCGTCGACTTTCTACGACTTCCTCCACTCTGACGACGCCGTCGACGACGACGACGAGGACGAGAGTTAATTACGGTGTAATTAACGTGTAAGGTAATCCGGGACTTACGTTTCGTTCGAACAAGAGAGCGGGATCGCAATTAGTGCGTAGCCTTGCAAGATCTACTATTTCGAAGGGGTAGCTTCGAAAGTCACGTTTTCAAGGTTGGAACGACTTCTGTCGTCGTTGACCTTTTTCTCATACATTGTAGAAAAACATTGATCGAATAATGAAGTATTATATAGGACAGATAGTGTGTGTACAGTGAATTGGAAATGCTGATTCAAAGGGGCACGTGAAAATTTGATTAAGGGGTGTAATTAGAAAAATTAAAGGTTAAAGGTATATTATGCATTCGTGGATTATTTCTGAAGTGTGCTGTGATTGAGTGAAAATAGTAGCAGGGTAATAATGTCAGATTAATATCAGAGTAATTTTGAAGTTTTGAAAGCCATCCAAGTACACCCATCCACCAAATTTGAAGTGTTACAAAATTTTGATATTTCTTTGGTATTAATATTCATTAATAATTTTGCATACTTTTTTTTCCATCGGTTTTCTAGATATGGATCATATTAAATAATCGTTAAGTCTGCTGACCCTAAAAACATGAAATTCGGAGAGTAGGTATATTCTTTTTACGAAGTAGGTGCTGGATAAGAAGGGATTTCTTGAAACTCCATCTCCAAGGGGGTGAAAAGGGGTAAAGTTTGTTTTCACGGACCCCCTTAATATCTCTTAGGCCCGATTTGATGTCAATTTGATTTTTATTTGAAAAGGTAATCCACATATATGCCTAAAAACCAATTTCAGGATTTTGACCTAATTAATCCCTAAGGAGGTGGTGAAAAGGGGTGAAATGTGATTTTGCTAGAATCCAGATCACAATGTAGATTGTAGATGACTTGTAGATGAGTGTATCCTTTCTCAGGATTAAGTAGAAACGCTATAAAAATATTTCCAACATTAACAGTTACAGGGTACATGGGATTACTGCATTGCGATTTCATCGAGACCTCGAGCAACATTATCGACGGGAAAATCATCCCTTAGAGTGTTTCAGCCACCCTTAGCTAGAGGGTGCGCGCGGTTGACCCGATCCTTTTCTCCCATTTCGTCAAGGTAGAAATTCCATTTACCACCGATGGTAACCAACGATGTAGAGCCCTGTTTTACCACGCCAGTGATTCTCAAAGTTGCATTCTCCGTTAATTTCCACGTTTGAAGGTATCTCACGTATTTCGATGCGACGAATCGCCTCGCTTCTAAACGATTTATGCGCGCGATAAACCAGTCACTTTCGCGCTAAAAGCGGCAAAATTGCTCGTATAAATTTGAATTTAGCATCTTACGGGAGCTAATTGCTTTCGTCTATCTTCCAACGAGAGCATTTCGGTGCATTCAAATGCCTCTTAACACGCAATTTCAACTCGCAGAGATGTGACTGTAATTTAAACGAATATGTATTATTCGCTGATTGATTCTAATTTTTCAAAGCGTCTGGGATTTTGGACATAAAACATAAACCCTTGCGTATTCGATAATTTTCACAATATTTCGACGCCTCTATTCTTCTAGTTTCTTATTCATAATAATGATTTTAACAAATTCCCAATTAAATAGAAACTACATACCCACTTTTAAATTTCTAAATTCTCCACTCTATGCTTCCTTTTACCAAACATCTGCCCCCTCACAATTTCCAAAGATCAAATTCGATCAAGATTCTTCCCTTTCAGTTCCCAGAAATTCTCACAAAAATCCAATTCAACTGACTTAACTGTCTGAAAGGGCGTGCGAATCGGAACCAGTGTGCGGGGAATCAGGCGTCCTGAGCAAGGCGACGAGCAGGAGAGCCGGTTTCGCAACAGCGATGTATTCTCTCCTGTAAAAACAGTTATTATTTTTCCGACGATTGTTCGAGCGGGGCAGATGTATACTGAAAGGCCACTCCTTCTCTCTCTCTCTCTCTCTCCCTCCGGCTCTCGCTGTTGCACTCCCGATCCGACGAAATTTGCATACGCGGGAACGAATCGCAGGATCCGGAAGGACGTCAGGTAGCGGTGCCGTCACAGTTCGCGCACAGTGGTGTGTGTACGGTGAAAATGAAGTGGCCCAGGGCATTAATAACTGTACAAAAGGGCCTTAAGACCGGGGTGGGAAACGTGGACCACGATGCATAAATTAAATCGAAACGAGTTCCGCGAGACAACAGACCCGGAAGGGTCGAACACCGTCACTCTCTGCTCGACTGGAATGCTTCTCGCCCGTTGCTATTTTCAGCGACGTTTAGCAGAAACTATTGACACGTCAGTTTACCCTTATTAACGCGTTAGGTTCTTCAATAACCTCCCTGCTACTTGGACTTCCTACAACACATTGACGTTTAGTCAAAAATAGATTTAAAAGTGAAACTCTTTGTTCGCCGATGATGCCTTTCAATTTCCCAATTGATTCTTTGGTACTTGTTAATATATTGAAAGTGTATTAAGCTACTTCTACTTAGTTATTAGCGTCGTAAAATTCGCGCGCCACCCCAAAATTAATTATTATATGATTTAATTATAATCGGGATTCACGGCTATATCCAACCCCTCCTCGCGTTTAAACGGCGCGAATGAGGCTCGTGTCGAGTTGTAACGACTTTTGGGCCGAGGATTAAGCGCGATGATCAGCATTGATAAAGACACAAATCCCCGAGGAAGACAGGCTTGGTGGATGCGGCGGAGGCGAAGGGAAAAGGAGGGAAACGTGTCCACCGGTGCTGAAGAATCCGAGGACATTACGACGCTCTCATTCTTCGATCCCACCCCTGCGCCCCTCCCGTCTGTCTTAAACGAGACAGAGACACCGCCGTTCCCGATAATCCTTATAAATTGGCACGATCACTCCTCATCAAGTTTATTGAATTAATGCGCGCTCCTCTCGGCGATACTGCAGCCTCAGCGCAGATTCTTCCTCTCTTTTTAATAATAAGCACAATCACGAGGCTTTCCGAGCACGTTAATTTACATTTTCAACGTATGAAAAATCAGAAACAGGTGGAACTCAACTACTAAGAATTTTGTAAATGTTGTACTTGCAACTGGAATATGGAATTGTAGTATCTCGAAGATAATTCTGCAGATTGTTTGTCACCCGGTTTCGTACAATTCCGTTTAATTGCATAAGTGAATGATTCGCGTTGCGCCACGGGGGAGAAAAGTGTTTTTCGCCGTGTTAAACAAAGCCAACGGATACCATCAGATCTTCGAGCTGTCGCTGTAACTCATCTTGCAACTCGCGCCCCCCCTACCCGCACCCCGTTCGCCACCCCCAGACAGTTTTGTTCCTTTCTGCCGGGCGGAAAGCAATTGTTTCGACCTGGCAGCCTGCAAGAGAGAAAGAATAAAGTACGTGGAGTGGTCCGGGCGAAAAGAGGGGTGTGGGGGACAGAAATTATAAATGCGCGACTGCCAGCGACACCCCATTACTCGGTCGGCCGGGGCCCTCTTCTTTTCGGCGCCATTGCATCGAAAATGCTCGCACGACTGAAAACAAAAGACGTATACCGGAGCCACCCTTTCGAGAGTTGTTTTTTCGCTCGTATTAATGCGGTACGGCGGCGCGGATACACGGTTAAAATATTAAAACGCGACGGAATTTCAAGCGGGACGCGCTCGGGCGAGTTTCCGCCAGCCTGGATTCCGTCAGTTTTCCAAGCACCGCCAAGGAAGTCTAAAGGATGGCATATATTTCTATGGCGCGGAGCGAGAAGACGGAACAAAGTCGTCTGGCTCGTTCAAATTTTATTTCGAATGCGTTTCCAATACATCCAAACGAATGATACACTTTTGAAAGTGGAAAGCTTCGATTGTTTCTCTTGGTGAAGTGGAGGGGATACATATTCCTCTGACCTAAGAATATTGGAAGGCAGGTACACTTTTTGTCTGTAATAATTTATTGTGAATTCAGGCTAAGGGAAGTTTGAAACCTCGCGGTTGTATTGCATGGGAAACTTTCTGTACGTTTATCAATATTGACGTGAACTTTGAAGGTGTTAACCTTTGCTCCTTGTGTATCAGGCAACCTGGCGAATGCACTAGTAAGGACATGAGATATTCAATAAGTATTCTTCTATCAAGTAATGCTCTTTGCAAAAAAAAACACTGAGAGAACTTTCGGAGTTCTTTTTGTTAAAAAAAAATATATGTAGTAGAGCTAAAAAGTATCCTTTACGTGCATTTTGAAGCAGTCAAATATCTTAAGTAGTTTTTGAGAAAATAAATAGTAAAGTTTAGGGTTGTTATCCCCATATCAGCTTAACGAAAGGGAGTAGAGATCAGAAATTTTTCTCAGTGGTTTTTTAGGCAAAGAGCATTATTTGGTACACATAAATACTAAATTGGCCATTTTCCTTATTCTTACCCGGCTGGACTTTTATTTTGTAAAAGAGCAAATGTAACACTACATTTTTATTTAGCAATTGTTCTTCCATGGATTCTGTTGTTTTACAAACATTTCTACCATAGCCATATGATCGTTGTTTTCGTAGCTATGTGCAAGTTATAAACGACATCGTTATATCATTTCTGGTGTTGGATTTTATTTAATATCTGTATACAGTGGTGGTCGCACTGTAAGATCAAGAGACACGACGACCGTTCCCTTTTCTTCTCGTCTTCTTTTTTCCATTCACTTCAACCTCGTAAATCCGCGTCCATGTTGGCCTGGGGTTGAGCGCGCACACCGACGCGCATCGATCCGAGGCGTCGCGACGCCTGCCTCTCTTTTTGGATCCTCGGTATGTGTTTCCCTTCGAACCTACCGACGAATACCGTCTCCACCTCCCGTCTTCGTAGTCTGTATTGAAAGAAGTTACAAATACGCGTGGAAGATCTTAGTAATCCTCGACCAACGCCATTTTACATGGGCTGTGTTCACGTATCGCTGGCAGTCGAAGATTACACGTGTTTATTGCATTGGCCCAAAATCTTGCAACATTCTGCTTCGACAAGCATTGCTGGCAGTACTTTTAAAGTAGTACAGGATTGGTTGTTGAACAGATTTCCTTACTTTCGTTTCGAAAAGTAGCTGAAGATAATTTTAGATACTAGAATTAGGGAAATGTGGGAAAAATAATTTTTCTAAGTAAAAAATATTTCTTATTTTAAAAAGTTAAAGAGTCGAATTTAATGATGGCTATATTCAAGTTAGAATACTTCGTTTCTCGAATGACACTTTATTCTCCATCCTCCTCATCTCCATTCAGGATGAAAGTCAGGCTGGCTGGTCCCGAAGAAGAACTTAACTTTATTAGCGTGTCGCAACTTCCCAGGTATTACCCGTGGTAATTGTTACCGCGACGGTTGCTCGGTGATTCTTCCTCGTTTCCTTTCCGAGATTGATTTAACGCAGATATGCAAAGTACAAATTAATTTCTTCTTCAATTTACGAACATTATTCTCAACTTTCCATTTGTTAGATCACAGTGACCCGAGGATCAAGCAAGCGCTACCAATTATTTTCTCATCCCGCGTCAGCGTGTGGCGACTTTTCAGGAATTTTATTCATTCGAACGTAAATAGAACAATTATATTTACTTCGTAACCACCAAAGACTACGAATCTAATATCATTTTAGATTCCATCAATCAATCCACGATGAGATTTTACACGAGACTTTTCTATCATGAGCCAAAAATCTCAGCAACAACTAAATGTAAATAATGAAAGTAATCGCGAGAGACGAGATTTTTAAAAATATATCATGAAACGTGTCTCGTGAGAGTTTAGCTTCACGAAAATAATGATACAATAATTTTAAAAATAATGAAATATTTGTCTCGCGAGATTAAAGTCTCACGCGAGACACAATATTTTAGCAATCAAGCGTGCGCAACTATCATTTAGATCTACTACTTAGAATTAGAATCCAGTATCTTTCACACATAAACACTCTACCACGCAAACACCTCGATTTCCCTTAAACTTCCCCAAAAATTCTATCTCATTTCCCTAAAAAGTGAAATTTCAATTTATGACTAATTCCGTACGTTGGTCCCATCCCCTCGATTCGATCCCTCGAAAACAGTCCCTCCTCTATTCGATACTAATGGAATAGCAGAAAAGGGGGATGGTAAGAGTAAGAAACGCTAGAGTTTTCCATTCGCGAAAGTCATCCTTATAAATCAAGTATACGGCAATACCGTAGGAATTCTGCCGGGATAACGTCACATTCTCTTCCTCTCACGTGGAGGACACAGGGAGGAAAGGAGTTTGCCGCGGCCGGGGGTGTGGGGGCCCGGTTTCTCGTATTTCCTGCCTCTTTCTCCCATCCACCCGCGATCAATAGCGTGTATTCTTGACGCGCACACATTGTATCCGAAGAGAATGAGAGAGCGCGCGCGTTTCCAGCCGAGTGAAACGGAAACAGAGATAGAGCATATATATGTGTACACACATACGTGCACACGCATAGGCGCGCGCGCGCGACCAGAGCGGGGAGGGCACGTACGTTCAGCTGGCGAGGGTGTGCGCGTCCGTGTGTATGGACACGCGTGTGCGTTCGAGGGAACACACACGTGAGTGGGAAAGCGTGGAGGAGCAGACGGAATATGCGAACACAGAGACGACTCGCGTAAGCTTCAATCTTCGCCTTCCATCGCGCGAGGCGAAGGGGGTCGGCGGAGGCGGGGGCGGTGGGGGAGAGGGGGGGCAGGGAGATAGGGTGAACCAGGGGCAACGAAAAAGGGAGCGAGAAGAAGGTGGAACGCGAGGGCGGCACGGGGTAAAGGGCGAGAGGGGCGGGAGGGGCGCAAGGAGGTATAGGAGAACTTTTATCCGACCGGCACCGAACCGAAAAGCTTTTTCCAGCTTTCGAGCTTTTACACGCTCGCGCTTTCCCAGAGCGACGAAAGGTCGCTCCAGATGGAAATCGCTCGGGCTCCTTTTTTACGCTTTCCACGCGCGCGAGCGCGTGTGCTGCGCGCCGCTGCACGGTTTTCCATGCTCTTCATCCTGGAATTCCGATTGGGGTGCAACGGCGCTTCGGGGAAACAGCATTTCAAGCGTGAAAGCAAACGACGTTTAATTTTATTTTGGTCTACGCCAGCGGGTCGCTGCGGTACAGGCTAGCGGGAGGAGGGCCGTCAGAACTTTCGGTGATGCGTACCGAAACGAGTAAAGGGATAAGGTACACTGTCGCCATGGGTGTCATAGATTCATCCAATTCTGGCTATTATAAGTTAATCCTGAATTAATCTTCAATCCATATACCTATTCGAGCTTTCATTACTACCCTCAAGCCCAGAAAATTTCTTTGTAGACGGTATTTCCGCGGCTACTGTGATCTTATTCCCCTTATCCTAACTCCAAGAGCAAACGAATAAAGTAATTTCCTTATTTCCATACAGAGAACTCGTATCCACTGTTTCAACCAACTTCCCTCAAACACCTACCAACCCCTTCAAAATTACAAACAACGGGTCATAATAACGATGCCGACCGGTTCAGTTCTTATTCCTTGGGATATTGTTTCGGTGTTTTCTTCCGTGATTTATTGATAATCGTCGGAACGGTCGCGTCGGTAGCCGTAGACGCTATAACGATGCCGCTCCATCTTGGTTCGCCGCGGCGACGCTGTTCGTTGCTCTTTTCTCGTCCTCTCCTTCGAGTTTTTGCCTCCTTTCCGTTCGCGCCCTCGGATGTCGGTGATGAATGGATCCTGGCGAACCTCCAGGACAGGGGAGGCGGGAAGGAAAAAAGGGAAAAAGATATCCCGGCCTATGCGGGAATTATTCGAAGACGAAGACGTCGTTGCGCCGGGGGTGTGAAAGAAGAAACGACAACACGGGGCACCCGAGGTGGCTGAGACGGACAGGGAACGGGGAAGAAGAAGGCCTGCCGACGACGTCGGGCTTTCGTATGATTGATCGAACCCACTATAGTTTACTATAGCGGATGATCGTTAATGATATCCATCGACGGAGAACCCGATCCATTATTAACGTTGTCATCAATATCTTTTCGCCAGCTATTCCGCCCCCGCGTATTCTCCAGCCGCGCTCTCAACTGGGGATGTCGTCTATTTCGCGTTACAGCGAAATTTTTATGGCGTATCTGGAACCTTCGTTAAAAATCTATGGACCATTTGTGACGTAAAGAGGTTTCAGAAAATTTGGCGCGATTTCTTGGGATCTTTATGTAGAAATAGTTTAAGAATTTGGAAATGTAGGAAAGAAGGAAGTCGTATTTTCATTTGGATACTCGCAATAACCAAAAATAATTTATACAAGTTATTGGGATAAAAGAAGTCTTTATTTCAGTAAAATTGATTCTCGGGCAAATATTTGTACACTATGTCTAAAACTTGGAATTCGTTTTTAGTTACTTATAGAATATTTTGTTTCAACAAAGGGAAAGTAGAATCGCGAATTTCGTTGAAGTTCCTCAATATTTAGAAGAATTTTGATTAACGTAAATCGAGTAATGAAGAATTGGAAGCACCGCTCTTAAAAGGAGGAGGTGTTTTTAGCAGTCGAACGATCTGTAGAGCCATTTCAAGGGATTTCAGTGGACATTCGTGCATCACATGGTGCTCAGTTTAGCATTCTATCCCTCGTGAATAGCAATGGCCATTGATACGTGTCATCTTCTTTCTCTTCCGCGTCACTACACACCTGCCCTATCCGAGGGGCAGGTAGAACACACACGTTGGATGTTTAAATTAAACGTGGGAAAGGACCGCTCGTTTCTCCTTTCGCTGGGAAGAGATCGCATAAATCAGCATACATGCATTCGTCGAAGGAGAAAAAAAACTTTGACGCGCTGCGTTCAGTGGCGAAGGGTGTTTTCCTCGGAGAAGTTTCGAGGACCTTTCTGGGGTGCCGGGGGGGGGGGGGGGGGGAGAGGGGATCTCGCGGACGAGGGCTGGAAAAGGGCGAGAAAAACTCGCCGTTCGAATTTTCCATTTTCAAGAGCGCGAAACCCCTTCGAGCACGGCGCATGCGCCATCGAATAACAGTCATGTTGATCTCGGGGGGTGAGGCAAGTGGATATCGAATGTCATACTCACTCGATTCGAGTTCATTCATTTGGCTTCGCTTAGGGTGCTACTGCTATTGAGCATCGAAAATTTTCCAATCGTAAACTCTTGTTTAAATAGAATGCGATTTAAATAGAATTTTAGCAGGATATTTTATTGCAGTGAAACGTTAATAGAGTGATTAGTATTTAGAGTGAGTTATTAATAGAGTTTATTGATATTAATAGAGAGTTAAGTATTTCAGGACTTTATTAGTTCTTAATGTTAAAAGTAAATTTAGATCAACGAGGAACAAAGGAAACTTAATTTCTTTGAGCCTTTTCTATTTACGATATTTATGTCCCTCTGCATAATAACGGCGATCTAATCTTTATGTTCTTCTTAACAATAGTGTTTTAAGAAACATGATATTCGTAACTTATAAATCAGAATCGGGTGTATTGCCAAGTGTCCCGACAAAGGACTTGATAGATCGTATATCCTGGGACCGCCGGCTCTGCGGTTTACAATAGAAGCCCGGTACAATAGTGACGATACAAATATACCTTAAAAGTCAATTAATCAATCCCGAAAGAGGTCGAAGGTCGAGTACGATCTGACAAACCTAAGTGCAGCTAGAAATCGAATGGTTGGGCATAAAGGGGGTAGTTATAGTTTGTCAAAACTGAATCATTTATCTCTGTCCATGCGGCGATATCGATTAATAGTTCCCTGCTAATAAGCAACATTTTTTTTCTCCTACAATTATTATTATCGTGTTACTATCTATTTAAAAAGCCACTCAATTGTACGGAAAAATCAACGAAAAAAAGAAATACAAAGCTATAGGATTATTCATTTTAAAAAAACAATTACAATAAAAGTTTCAGTTGTTTCAGAAGAAAAGAGGCAGGGTTCTTAACAAGGTTGAAATCAATTTAAATCGGCATTCTACATCGCGCTCCATAATAGTGTTTTGATTCCTTCGATCCCTAATGATGCATTCTTTTACGGCGAGTTCCAGTTCCCTTACTTTCCTCCCCCTTTTTCTTTTTCTTCCTTTTTCGCCGTTTTCCTCCTTCTCTCCTTCCCTCTCTCTCAATTAAGGAAGCTGAAGATCGCGCGCCGACGCCCTCGTTTAACCTTCCATTTTTCCAGGGACTCGTCCTCTATTTATTTTCTTAGTAAATTACTTGAGGACGGTCCGGGACACGGCGAAAAGGGGTGGAGGCCAGGCGGGGTGAATTGCCGGCCGGGGGTGTGAGGGATTCAGAGACAGAGAGGAGAGAGAGAGAGAGAGAGAGAGAGAAAGAGACGAGAGAGAGTTTAAAGACGTCTACACCCACCTGTTGAGACGTTCTCATAATTAATTCCATTTCACACCGCCACGCGCTTACTTTCTTCGCGGCGCGCTGGAAAGAATAAGAAACGGAGGAAGAGGCGGTGATAACGAGAGAGATAGCGTGCCCGGCCGTTTAAGGAATTCTTTTACGATTCGTGGCAGTCTTTATTTAGCTCTGTTGAATAGAACGATTAACAGGGTACCTACATAGATTTTTATATTAGGTCTGTGCAAAAGTTCGTCCGCTTTATCGAACCAAGTTACCTACTTATTAAAGTAAACATAAATTAGCTACATGTCTTTTTAATCCAAGTACTTCTCTCGACTATCATTGACCCTTTTCCACTTTTCTGGTAAAAATAAAAATAGATATACCTAGTAAAAAAAAAGAAATCTTATTTTTGCCCCGACGTAATATTATCTTGTACGCAGTTTATAAACGTAATTGCTTGCTGAAGATTGTTCGACGAAATTGACTAACATCGGGGCACGTTGATGGACAAATTGAATTACGCGAGCCATTTAACCGCGGACGAGGACATGTGAAGCACTTTATTTAGAGTATCGCTAAGGGCTGGCGACACGAAGCATTCGATACAGAATTTATTTGAGATTTCGCTGTTGGTTGCCAGCTGCGGAAAGTGTTTGCCTCGGACTCGCGGAGGAACCGTGCAGCTGTACAGGGAGATCGACTCTAGTTTGGGCAGAGTATAGTTCGCAGACTAAACTTTCTTTCGCATCCATTCGGCCGCGTTTTAATCTTTCTCCAGGGTTTGGAAACCCGCGGGGCCGTCTGCTCCTTCGGGTAGTTTCATTTCAATTTCATCCCCCTCCCCCTGGTGCCCGCGCTCCAGCCATCTCCAAACCTCGAAGCTAACGGAAGAGGCAAGGAATAGATATCTACATTATGCTGATACGAACCAACTACGTTTCATCCGCTTCCTACCGCGGTCCACCCTCTCGTATCTCTCCGGCCACCCCCGGTGCTCGTGCTTTTTCGCTCTGTCTCGAGCACTCCCAACCCCTCACTCGATCGTGCCAACCGCGATGTGTAAGAATCTCCAGTTTGGCCACGTGATACGTAAGAAGAAGAGTGTACAATTTACTTTATGAGAAAAATCGCTCAGAGGTGGAAGTATTCTTCCATTACTGCAGTAGCAAATTTCGCAACGGTAGAATAAATTAGTTTACTGCTTTCGCACATCAGTTTGGAATTTTCGCAACTCCCTATGTCGACGTGGCAATATTCTGCGAGACACATTTCTTATTATTATTCGCTCCCATTCCATATTCTAAGTACAGTCGTACTACCAAAGAGTATCAAATTCGTGGACTCCCTACTGACCCCCAAAAACCACCTTCCCAACCAATATAAAAGCTACAACGCCCGTCCGGATGCGTTTACGCGGCTGGAGTAAACGCACCGACACGTAGTAAGGCCGACAGAAGAGCCCGTGCATCGTAAATTCGGGGGTCGCTCGCGATCGCGACGGCCTTAGGGTCGTCGGGGGGTGGAACAGGATGCGCAAGAAAGTAGCCATCGTTCGGATAAAAGCGGAAAAGGAAATCGTTCCCCGCCTCCGCCGTGTGGGTGGGTTTGGCGCGGGGGAGGTGACCCTCTTCCTTCCTTTTTCTTTCCAAGTGAACTCATGCGAAATATCGATTCGCCATGGCAGCATGGAGCATATAAATAAGAAGAGTTTTCCTGCGTGCACACGCGTCACTGGCCACGCCACGTTCTCGCAGACCCTCCAGCCCATTTCTCTGGCATTTACGTCACGGCAACCGTGGGGGTGAAGGAACGGGGACAGAGCGGGGTTTACACCGGAGATGGGTGGAGGGCTGTGCTCGTGGAACAGAGGATGAGCGAGTTTCAGCGTAGGGGGGGGGGGGGTTAGAGGGATGCGAAAGAGACGGGCCAGAGGGACGGAGATTATGCTGCGGGACTTCTGGCTGGGTGGGGGACCTACTGCCTACGAACGAAACATCTCCCTCAAAAACCACCCCCGCCCCGTCACCCTTCTGACCCCCCCCCTTCCCCGTGTGTCCCTTCTATCCTCCGGTTCTCTCCATCGGCCGACCCCGTACACATCCACCTCTCGTATCGATTCACTCGCGATCTTGGCACCGGCAACGGATACCTTCACTCCCACCCCCATGAAAAAAACGGGGGAGAAGAGCGATGATAGCGCGATAGGTGAAAGTGAACGACAGCTGGCCGTCCTTCTGACCCATGCCGAGGTGCGTAGGTCCGTCGACTCGCCACGGATTAGACGGTTATGCGTCAGTCGTTAACGGGGGGTTCCCTTTAGGAGATAATTCAGGATTCGTGTGATAAGTACTTAAGTTGGAATAGTTGATCGTAAGTTGGAGTCCGAGTACCGTGTTCTTTCGTGAGGATTGGGAGCAGGAAGGATTTCGATACTATTTAAGCTACTGTTTTCAGAAATTTCGAAAAGATTTATTCATAGCATGGAAAATATAAACAAAGATAGCGCACATGTGTATGGAAATTTGCAGTCCGAATGCAACTGCGTCGGATACCAACTTGGGCATCACATTATTATATATCAGATACAAATCTTTTCTTATATAAATTAGGGCTGGGACTATTCGAATAATTTAATATTCGAATATTTTACAAGTATTCGAATAATACGAATAAACTTCGAATATTTCAGTATTCGAATGTTATTATTCGAATACTGCTATATTCGAATACTATTCGAATACTGCTAGTATAGTATATAGTATATAGTATATAGTATGGTGTGAAGTGGGTCAAAATTAGCGTACAAGATTTCACCCTGACAAATGAACCTAAAGAACTTGATTTATAATTCACACCATACTATTCGAATATATCAGTATTCGAATACTTTAATATTCGAATAGTATTCGAATACTTGGATATCCGAATTATATTCGCCAAATAATTGAGCAACTGAAGTATTCGAATATTCGAATACCGAAAAATTCGACAAATAGTCCCAGCCCTAATATAAATACATCTGCCGAATTTCTATGATAAATTGTCTATTTGATCTCCACGCGAATCGAGTAACTCGTGGACATTAGGAACTCGTGTTCCAAAGTGTCGAGCAATCACGCGTCGAATTGTTAAGCAGCTCCCCCTGCCCCTCGATGTCGTGGAAGAAAAACTTGCCGCTGGATAATGGAGGAAAAAGGGACACGATCCGCGACTACGGAATTATTCGATCTGTGCCCCGAGATTCGAGTAGTATAACATCAGCGCGGGGGGATGGGGGTGGTGTTTTGGACGACTTTGGCCGAAGGGGACGGGGCGGCGTTCGCGTGGCTGCTTGGAAGTTTGCCGGCCGGAGCATAATGTCCCTAATGAATCCTCAAACTCAAATTAAAACTTGGAAATTGTCGGCAGTCAGCGAATGCGACACTCGATTCCGTAACAATGCAAAGTTCGCTTCCTCCTGTACCTCTGTTGCGAGCGGAGAGACGAGGCCCAAAACAAATTATCGGCTGTCTCGTTCACGATACGCCTTCGAGGGTTTTCCGTGTGCATTCCCCGCTGCACAGGAAAGAATTTCTCTTTCTTCCCCGACATCTTGCCTCCCCCTCGAGAGGTCCTCGTTTGCGTCCTCCTCTGTCGTGCTTCGTTTATCCAGAACAAATTAATTGAACGGCCGGGACGGCAGCGATTCCTTCCTCCTTTTTGCTCGTGTGACTCGCGGAAAAGTTTTATTCGATACAAAATTGCGGAATGATGGTTGTATTATGCTGACGGTGGTAGGGGCGACTCGGCTCGAGCAATTTTATTATACGCTTGCAGCTTTTAAATCCTTAGAACACGGCAATTCTGAATAACCCCCACCGCTACGGACGGACTAGACAATAACTTCGTGTAATGCAGTTTGGTAATTCGTTACTAAAGAAAGTGAACTAGCGTCCCAACGTTGCGAAATAAAATTTCCCAGTCGAACAATTAGAGCGCACAACAACAGCCCGAGACAAAAATTCCCTTCAGCCAGCGGAGCGCAGCGCGAGCAACGTTACCCCGTCCAGCCTGGTTGTTGTTAATAATTCAATAAATCGCGTCGGCATTGTCGCAACTTTCACTCGCCGCCGGTATATACGTATGTTTGCCGGGCGCGCAGCAAAAAGAGAATGATCACCTTTTGGCCCGTGACTCCGCGGCCAACCGCGCGGGTAATTTTCCGCAGGAAATTTACCGCGGTACATCATTACCTGCTGCACAGTCACCCCCTCCCTTTCTGTTCGTGTCTATGTTCACAAAGAACCAGAGCGCGAGGGAGTAAGGAAGAAAGAAGGACGAGAAAGCTGGTGGTTTGTATCTCCTCCTTTCCCCCTCTTTTCCCTGTCTCCCTCTTCCCTGGTGCTTCCCTCCGTCTCCCGTCTCTCTTTCCACCCCCTCGGTCGCTGCCACCCTACCCCTCCACGCCCCTCCCCCTCTATCGCCCTCTCTTTTCTTCGCGAAAAACGAAAGAACGTCGTTAGCTCGCGCGCCGTACCGGTTTGCTTTCCGCCACCCCCCTCTCTTCTCCCCCAACCGCCCCTCCACCCCCCTCGCCGCCGCCCTTTCGCTCCGTAGACGTCGCAAAAGCTAACGGGGTTGGGGAACGGAGGGGAGGGTGGCTAGTGGTGGGCGTTGGTTGCCGAGGGGTCGTCGTCGACCTCCACCCTTTCTTCACCCCTGCATCCCTTGAACCGCCCTCCGTGCGGCAGACCCGCTCCCGCTCCCGCTTCCCGCGTCGCGCCGCGTTCACCAGGGTAGGGTGGCCCGGGGTGGGATTGTGTATTCGAGATAAACCACCCTCCCCGGCGACGGCACTGCCACGTGTGCGCCGACCATTTTGCTGAAACATAATGTAACTCGGAACGATGTTAAAATATGGCGCGGCCTCGGAATTACACGCACCCCCGCGTGTATTAGAGCCGCCGAACCACTTTCATCCCCTCCATACGATCCTCCACCGTCCGACCCCGCTTGCCCGCTCGTCCGCTGTTTGCCGCTCTTATCGGCGATGGATTCTGGCAGGTTCACCTCGCGCGATTGAATATCAAGCAAAATGGAAGTAAAATGAAAAATCTTGTTTGCCTCGCGGATCGCGGTAACTCTTCGCCGGGGGACGCTCCGTCCTTTCTCGAGTTCCAGCTTTCACCTGGCTCTCAAAGGGACGTTCTCTCACTGCTGCGTTCCTGCTTTGGATAGTGCTCGTCGAGGTTCACTACACCCTGGCTGTAGAGTACAGATTTTCTAGATTCTTACTATTTAGCTCGTAGTTGGTTGCACGGAATTTCATTTTTAATAAAATCGTGGATATTGTAATATCACAGTGGATCATTCTGTTTAGAATTCTGTTTATCATTCTGAGTTTAGAATTAATATCTCTACAAAATTCACAAGTTGAATCTACGGGAGAAGTTCGGCTGCGTGATTTTAAAGCGGATAGACGCTTGATCGGAGGCAAAGTTGAAAGGATAAAGCGGCTGATTCAGAGGGAGACGCTGTAATACAGTAAATAGTCTAGAATATATACCTGTATAAAACGTGGCTCGGTGCGCGTAACAAACGACGAATTCGAGTGTCAGAACGTCTCGTTAATTTTCTATAATCCCAGGGAAAGCGACGGGTCTTTGCGGAGCGGGGTTAATTTATAATTCTAGCACATGCTCGGCGAATTAAGCTTATCTCTAGCCCGGATCTCACGTGACGCGGGCGACGAGACAGAGAAAAACGTCACGGTTACGATTGAATATTTATAACGAGGACCGTGTTACCTTTCTGCATCGAATCTCACCCCGTGGAAACTCGTCCCGCGGAAACTCTATTACAACGTCGCCGTTTATTTATGTACCATTAAAACTTATAACGAAACTTCTCTCTACTCCGCAACGGGAGGCCATGTAAAAAGCTGTCGCAACTTCGTTTTGCGACATTATGAAATTACTTGTCCGTTTTTTCCTTTGCGCGGCGTATCGGATACCGCATAGGAGAAACTTGAAGTATGTAAGAATTATTAAAAAGCTTATTACGCAGTTGACAGTTCCTCCTTCCTCGGCCACGAAACGCCTCCCAGCACATCTTCCCATCCCCTGTTGGCGTTCAGATTAATCTTACTAATTCTATGATTAAATTCGCCTGGCCTCCTCTCGCCCCGCCGCGCGCACTGGATCGATAAATCGATGGTGATAGCGCGGCACAATGACACGCGTGGGTGGAGGATTTGTGGAACGTTTGAGAAAAGAGATCACGCTGACACGTCACTCGCGAGGCCGCTCGAAAAGCGCCGATGGGGATGCACCGAGCGGTCAGTCGTTTTGCGAGCTACTGGCCACTCGCAGTTGCATCCGCTGCACGAGATGCATTCACACACACATGCGATCATCTCGTCACATACTGCACCCAATGAGAGAACGAGGGAATCTGCATGATGGGAGCGAACGCTTGCTCGTAATTCGATTTCGGGGATTAACTTCGCCGCTCGAACATCTGCGCGCCCAACGTTTTTTTTCTCTCTCTCTCTCGCAATTACGTTAAAAAAAGTCGCGCAATGATCAATCTTCGACATCGCGACGGCGTGTAGCTGCGGCTGAGAATTGCGGAGAAATTTCTTGCAGGCGAAGTAGGCACCTCGTTGATTATTGGGCCGCGTGAAATAATTGGGGGACGAGAATTTTTCTAACAATGCAGTAGGATGCGTCAAATATCAGCGATTATTGCAAGTGATAATATTTTTACGAGCACTGTAATTATGAAAGCGTCTAGTTCTTTATTGAAAGCACAGGTGGCGATCCTCCAATTATTTTGTCCAACTTACAACGAGGCTGGCTCGATCGCGTTGCTTCGTCAGAAATTGGAAATTCACTGCATCCGATCCGGAACGCGTTTCAAATAAAATCGGTAGGGTAGATGCACCGTTTGTGGCCACATTAAGATATTGTACCAGTTTTGGCCACTTCTTAAAAAATATAATATTTTTCCGTGTAAACAATAATTATAATCTTATATTTCGGGCGGTATACTAAACAAATATTTATGATGTGAAATTCTTCACGTAATAATGATCTGCGAGCAATTTAAAAATAAGATAATTATGCACGTGGCCAAAAACAGTGCAATGGCCACAAACGGTACTTCTACTCTACGCGACTGAAACTATCTTTTCGACCGAAACGCCGTGTAGTCCCGTAACAACTAGTGGACCTCACCCTTTGCTTCGTCTGTGAATAATTTTTTTCTCTCTGTCCCTCTCGTTGCTCGCCCCACCCTCCTCCCCATGGATCTCGAGGCACGAACAAAGGGCCCGAATAAATACAAATAGCACTTCCGAACAACGGCCGGCGAGGCCTCCGCCTATGGCGTTGTCTACGAGGGCCCCGTCCTCGTTCTTCCTCCTTTTCTTTTTTATTTGCTATTCATTTTCTCACCGATGCGTCGACCCTTTATGCCGTCTCTCACGGAGACGTTCCCCGAGAGAGCGACGTACGTACGCGCGAGAGAGCGTAGCATCGGGTCCCCACGCTATAATTGGCTTTCCACGGCGTATCGATATTGCATTATGCCCGCTGATTAGCATACTCGCCTCTCTGAAGATCTCTTTCGTCACGCGCATAATCGTCAGGTAGGCAGGGGTCCTCGGGGTTTCGGGACGACGGCTGACTTGTCGCCCGTGCAAACTGTGGAAAGTCGTCGAGTGATTCTAAGCACGCGAAAACGACTTTTATTTTATTATTGTTTTATCGTTATTACGGATGTGAAGTTGTATTAAGTGTATTAGAATTTTAATTCTCGTTACTATGATGCCCCGAATCGAGAAAGTTTAAGGTTGTGAGGAGGCTTGTATCTACTTTCTTCGAAAAGTGTACACTTTGAAGTGTACCATTTATTATATTCACTGAACTTTATTATATTATCATAAATTTCTTCATTTCGAGAGCCTCTAAGAGGAATACTGTAATGGAAGTGACGGAATAGTTGAGAGTTTTCTTCTGTAGGTATGCTACTTGAGTATTTAATTCCATTAATATATGGAATCTAATATCATAAAAAATAGTTAACATCGAACACTTTCCAGTGTTGAGAAGCTCGATGCCCGCTGCTCTTCCATTCCACACTGCTGCCACTTTTGTTTCTCCTTCTGTTGCGTTTTTTGCATTCCTCTTTTATGCAAATCGGATGCGGGATTACGGTGCCAGGGACGGTTGTACATTTGCCAGCCAGGCCTGGTATTGAATAATTCCCCTGGAACCCAATGTCACGGTGTCACCTGGGTGAATGAAATCCGAACAGCCATCAGAGAGAATGGGATGTTTAAAACTACGCAGAACCCTTCACGCGGAACAATATTTTTCAACTAAATCTCGTTTGCAACATTCCCGAGAGTCCTATTAACCCCGGAACAATCTCCCACTTTAATATTTCGTCAAAATCTTAAAAAAAAAAAAAAAAAAAAAACACCTACCAAAAGTGGGTTATCATATTAACAGATCAGCGAAGATAATGAAAACTATTTATTGCCCGAGTTGCAAGCCATTCTCCAAAGTTAGCCACGGCGTCGTGCGTCCCCAAAAAATTATTTCCTCAAACCAGCCCAGTCAGTGCAATTTAATGAATATTAATGCACGTGTTACTTTACTGAATGGCACAGCGTCGTCCCGAGGGTACCGTAAACTCGCTTTCGCCATGGCGCTCGGCGAAGTGCGCCAGTTCCCGACCGAAAGTTAATTCCGTGCGAATAAGGAACGCCGCCGCGAGGAGGGTCGACCACTGTGCGCCAGTGCACGCGCGCTCGTCAATGAATTTGCGAAAAGCACGCTCCGTCGTAAAGTTTTCAGCGGGTCGAAGGTCGTGCCCGTTTTTAATTCGAGGTCAATGGTGCTCGAGGGAGACTTAAAACTCGGGCGGAACGATGGGTCTGTTGACCCCTAAGATTTCCTACTCGGCCCGGATGAAATCGGACCACCCTGTCATTAGCATACAAAAGTCTGGGCTCTACCGTGCCGAGAAGAGAGCGGCCGTGGTTAACGACAGTCATTACGCGGGCCTGGCAGCTCGTAAACTCTCCTTGCGGTTCTTTAAAATTCGTCCCTTCCTCGCAACCGCACTTCCGCATTCACCTTGTCCATTTAACGTTTATTTCAGCGTTATCGCCCGTTGCCCCTGAAACGTGCTGCGCCACGATCACTTCACTGCGGATTCATGACTCATTTTTCACGCTTCTTTAAGTAACATTGCAAATCACAATGGAAAGGGATTTACGTGGGTCGAATAATTCGGCATGTCTTCTTTAATCGAACACTACTTGTTCCTAATATATAAAAAAACTCTAATCGAGCGTTAAAAAGGAATTTTCATTCGACATAACTTAGAATTCACTGAAGTACACTTTTATGTGGGCTGTTACTTGAGCAAAGCTTTGATTAATACACATTCGTATTATTTAATATTCATACAATTAAAACTATACAGGACGACTACAAATTAATAGAAAATTTATTACTTGTTGTATGATCTTCGTATGTCGATAAAAACGTAAGGTGGCGAGAAACCAACTATTTCCTTAAATGTCCCCCTTGATTCCGCTCACCTTTTGTTTGAAACATTTTCTTATATAGGTAATTAATTTACGAATACGTTACAAATTAGGTGCTTCGCTCTCTACACATACATCAAACAGCGTTTATTTAAATCAAACTGCTGAGAATAAAGCTGCACGCGAGGTACGGATCACCGACAAGCAGAAATTCAATAGAGTAAAAACCATACGCACTCCCACATTCATGACTATTTTCGAACTCGAAAGGGTGGTGCGTTCTGAATAGCACGCACGCGAGGAACGGCGTAGAGAAGTTTCACCAGGAAACGCCAGCATCCAGGAAGAAGGAAGACGTCTTTTTTTCGTAGTCTCTGGCTTTTTTGTCTCTGCTAGCTGAAAGGGTTGTGGACCGAGCAAAAGTGTGGAGGGGGGTTCGGAAGGTAAAGGAAGCGGAGGGAGATGGGAACAGGGGGAGGATGTAAGGGAAGGAAAAGGAGGGAACGATCGCTGTTAAGACGTGTGGGAAACTGGCCTACGGTATGCAAATGGAACGGACCGGCGGGACGAGGACGACCGAGGGGTGCAGGGGTATTTCGATGCAAAAAAAAAAAACGCCAACCTTCAGGTTGGCATTGTGCTCGCCTCTCATAATGGACCAGTGGCACCGATCTTATGTAAATCGTCGTTCTGATCAAAGACGTGCCAGTTTCCTTCTTCCTCCTCCTCCTCGCTTTTTCTCCTCGACCCTTTGATATATTCCACTGACTCGATGCACCGACGATAACTCGGACTTCTCCACTTATTTTCCCTTTATTACTGGGAAGAAGAGTAATTGATCTGTTCGAGGGTCATTTCATTCCGCCCTCGCGAGAGAAGGCGAGCTTTTAGAAACGCTCAAACGAGGTTCACGTTCGAGTACCGTGCAAAGGTTGAAAGGGAACGAGGACTAACGAACCGTTTCGAAGGTGGATATTTTCATAAAAACGTTTATTGTATTTCATTGAGTGTTTCGTACATTTTAGGAAGAGGATAATGAGGGGTATTTAGTAGGGGTGACGTTTAATGTGTCTCCTCATCTTGGTACGTCAAGCGGACGTCCACTTCTCCTAGACGTTGACGGAGCTCGTCCAGCACCCCCAACTGGATCTGATCGACGTCTTCAGGGGGGCAGTATTCGTCCTCGCTGGATCTGTAAAAACAGGAACATCCATCTGATTCACACTTTCTTAGAACGAAACTCTTTACTGATTAATAGTGACTATAGTAACTCTCAGATACAGGGTTAAAATAAAAATGTTTGAGAATTTGAGAGTAGTACACGCTACTTTTCTCGAACAAGTGTGTTTTTTGCACTTCTGTTTACAAAAATACTATATTCTCTCAAATTTCTTAAATCTTACAAGGAACCGTTACCAATCCGAAAATTCTGATTTCAATGAAATTTCGTGTGAATGTAGAGAATACATATTCTTTTTCCTGCGAAAAGTCACCCTGAAGGGGTGAAATCGGCCTTCAAAGCTGTCGCGTTTTTTTTTTAATATAACTTTGTAAAGGTGCTAGATGCAAAAGAACTTTAAAAATAAGAATTGTTCAGTGTCTTAAAAAACTGTCGCTTGGTTCGAAAAAAATGTGATCAATTTAAGGGATGATTTCTCCCCTTCAGAGTGGATTTTCGTAGAAAAAAACTTGCTTCTTTCATACTCCAATATGCCCTACATTCGCGTAAACTTTAATAAAAATCAAAATTTTCGAGATGAGAACGTTTCCTTGTTAGTCGAATTATCCATCAACCTATTTAACAAAACAGCCTCGGCTGCTTCGTAATAGAAATGCATTCGAACTATCAAGTAGATTATTGCACTACAATTCAACGAAGAACGTGCCAAGAGTCTAAGTCAACAGTCTGTAGCAAATCCTATGAGGTTCCGAGCAGGGTTGATCCAACTTCTACTGTGGCGAGCAGCCTCCTTTCCCGTCGCTATTCTTGCTTTCACTTTTTGCTTCTGTTTAATCGCCGTCTGGCAAACTGCAAGAGAACCTCGGTGCCGTCCAGAGGCGACATCCGGCGGCGTTTTCGCGTCTTCCCCGGAAGTCAGGAATCCTCGGAGTGGAGGGGGATGGAAACGCGGGTGGTTAGGGGTTGGAAGTGAGCCGAGTGGGATGAAATCGATTTTTTTTTCTGCCACCGCCGGAAGTCTGAGTGCCGTTTCCATAATTTCATCACGAGATGGCGCCAAATCAACCGTTTACAACTGATGTTATTATTTTCGCTCGCGGTCCAGACGCGCAATTTCATTATTAGCCAATCCTGCGGGAGGATTCGGAGTCCCGAACGTCCTAGTCCCTCTGCAGTTTTAATTTTTCTTCCTTTGGTAAAGAACGTAAAATACTATTTACGACAGCAGGGCGTGTATCGGTACATAATACGAATTTCATTTTAGAGCAAGAAAAATGAGGAAAAGTTTGAACGAAGTGGTCTTCTAATTTAGATAAATGGGACAAGATTTAGTATTGCGGTAGGCAAATTTGTCCAAAGAAGGGGTAGAATTTCTTGGATACAGAATCCAATTGTAGAGATATGGTTGAATTTATAGAGATATAGGTATGAGCATAGTAGGGGAAAGGTGGGATAGTTGATCACAGTTTTTCTTTTGTATTAAAATAATAATAATGGTTTGCTTTGTTTGTATTTAATTATTTGAGTTGTGATATAAACTGATGTGATCATGTATCCGCGCTGATCAACTATCCCACCTTTCCCCTACATCTAACACTAAAGAAAATAGTCAACCTTAGAGTACAGCATTGAAAAGAAATGTTACATTTTATAAACAAAACCTACAGTAACTATCCTAACGATTCCACAAATAAGATACATGAACATATATACGATTGGAAACGTTTCGTCACCATGATGTCGCGAGCATCTTCGTATCTAGCACTGTGTAACCCATAAATTACAATTTCCCGCCGCATAGCCATGTTTATTAGAAGCTGGCGAGACTGAGAAACGGATTACCGTGTCTCGCCTTAATCATTCGGCCAACTAGAGCGTAGAACGGTGATAAAGGAATAATTAGCATCTGTCGCGGGACATCGAAGACAGAGACATCTGACAACGAGCGGCGAAAGGTCGGGGTATGATTTTGTGCATCCCTTACGAGGCCACCCCTTGCCCACATGGAAGGTGGGGCTTGATGGTACCACGAACGTCCACGAACCCACCCCTCGCCCAGCCCAACCCCATGCCTCCCTTACGGTCCTCCCTTTTTCTCTATTTCCCAGCCCTCCCAGCATCTTCTTCCACGCCATCTGCGACCCCGGCGTTGTGTACTTTCGAATACAGACGTGCAGAGCTGGAATTCAATTTGACGCCCCTTAAAAAACACGTCTCGCGGTCGGACTTTTATCGTGGACCATTCCGATGCTCTTCCCTTGAAATGGACGTCGTGCCTAATTCTGGTATCAGACACGATCACCTTTCTAGCTTCCACTTCGACCTTAAAAATTCTGCCTCCATTTTGTACCAACACAGCCGTCCTTTATTATACCTTTTGGGATGCGATAATATTATATTGCTCCCTTGCAGGCATTAGGGTAAAGAAACCAGTAAATGACCGAATTGTTGAATGAGAAGCCCTGTAAATGACCGCATATTTTTATTAAGAATTGTACTTATTAATGTTTGTTTAATACGCAAAACTAAAAATATGGGATATTAAAAGTGCCACTACCGTTAAGGAACTAGTTTCTGATCAGTTTAGAGGGTTTCCCGCTTTAATATTTATTTTTAACCTAATAAAACATTAAACCATAGACTTTTTTTATACTAAAAGTTGAATTAATGTTTAAACTTGAAGGAAAAATTTTAAAAAGTTGAAAATAAGTATATAATTTAATTATTTATAAGGTATGAAATAATAAGGTGACTAGGAACTAGTTTTTCATCATCTAAAATTAACAATACTAACTGCTTTCACAGACAACACCTATATTTTTGAATTATCAGTTTTTATGTTAGTAATTATTTCAAGCAATTATTTATTGACATAAACTCAAAAGAACGATTTATTTCATGAACTGATCAAAAATTAGTGCCTGATCAAGAACTAGTTCCTTAACGGTACACTCTATTTATAAAAAAATAGTAATTTTTAAATTTATAATTGACATTTCTTTGCCTAATGGTCATTCACTGGTATGCGGTCAATTACTGGTTGGTTTACCCTATAATTTAAGGATTTTCATTCAAGTGCCTTTGATAGTATAAGAATTCGGTTCGTTTAGAAGACACTATGTCGAATTCCTGTACCACATGATGTTTCAAACGCAAGTGAAATTAAATAAAGTTTTTTATTTCTTTTAGCATAAGAATCTTCCTCGCATTATTCCTCCTTACCTTGCGATCGTTACGATCGTTGGCAGAGCAGGTAGAGCAGTCAGGAAGGATCTAAAGGTGCCCGTGATCAAACGATCGAGATCGTTCTGTTTGGTAACATGGTCCGGCAAGTCGGTGTCGTCTCTGGTGCATCCCGCGTCGTGTATAAGCTTCCAGTCGACATCCGACTGCTTATAAACGCTGGTCACTTCTCGATAAATCAGCTGCACTGCCTCGTACCTGAAAACAATGCCCGACACGCTCATAATCCATAGTGAAACTTGTTACAGTGCCAATGAACGCATCGAAATAAATATCGCCTTAAATATACATATTGAATATTAAATATTAAATATCACACCGTTTGTCGCGCAGCGAGGGACGCGGTGTCCATAAAATATTCATACGAGCTATGAAAAAGAAGGAGAATCTACCAGCAAGATTCTGCGAGGATCTTGAAGGATGGAAATTCCAGAACATCGCGCTAGGATGGGCCGTAAATTTCTTTAACGCGTCGTAAATAATGAAGGCAAACAAGGAAAGGGAAAATGAAAGGAGAGGGAAAGGCCCAGCAATGGAAAGTTTATAATGCCTGGACGATAACGCGTGGCTGCAAAAGTTGAGGCATTTCCTGAAGGCACGCGACGAAAGTTAACACGGCCACGGGACCAGTTCCGGGTGGTCGTAATTTGTACTCCGCCACCACCCTCCCCCCTCCCTCCTCCGCTATCTCTTTTTCTCTAACTCTTTTATACCTCGCCCGTTCGCCCCTGCTGCCCGCCCTTATCTGATCGCAAGTTTTCCTCGTTTTCTGCAGCTGCAATTCGTCCTGCACCGCGAGACTGTACGCTTTCGTTATCAGGGCTACCGAGATCCTAGCCGAAGATTAACGGTATCTATGTTAGCGGATTACAATTTGCTGGCGAAGTCGCGCTTTGAATAATTTCACGAACGTTGTCGATTACCATTACAACCCACGCCTTAATAGTTTGGGGACTTAATTCGAAGATGGTGTCGATCGAATTTCCCTTCTCTTGAGGGATTCGGTTTTGTGGTCACACGAGAGTTGGATATAAGTTTGCTGTTAAATTAAATTTTCTTACTCGCAGGAATACTTAATCTTCGAATTCTTGTGCATCCTCAAGTAGGGGAAAGTGGGGTAAAACGGAACACCATCATGTTTCTGTTAGGTAAGAGCTGCGAATGAGTTGGTACCGCAGGGATCTTATAGTCTATCATAAAATGCTATGAGGACCCTTTGGTTCCATGTGACGCGGTACCAACTCATTCGCAGCTCTTATCTAACAGAAACATTGGTGTTCCGTTTTACCCCACTTTCCCCTAGAATTAATCTTACCATACAGAATCCATGTTTGGTCACCAGAAGGCAATGGTAGCCCAGAAGTGGAGTAGTTCTGAGAATACGAGAGGACTCCACGAATTGCGATAAAATCAGTCCCACGAAATTTGGGCCGCCGGTGCCGGCCAGCAGATCGAAACGTTAAACAATTACGGATACAGGGACGATCGACAAGACGAGGATAATTGGCGCCGGAGTCTTTCTTGGGAGGACCAGCTGCGTGTCTAGAAGCGATGCGGCCCGTTTGCTAACGCGCTAACTGTTCAGAAGAGAAGAAGACCATCGCCGGCTCTCGCCCACTTTTTCCTCGCTGAATATTAATTATTCTCTCGGAGGGTACACCTGCCCTCACCCCCGAGGCCGGACACGACCAATACATACCCACGTGCATGTATCACGGCTCATGATTCTCGCCGCAGATTATCCTAACAGTTGTGTAACGAAGTCGGTAACGATCGGTCTCTCGAGGATACGAAACCAGTTCCCGTGAGTTCTAACACGACCTACTACCCTTAAAAAACCATAGAACCACTTCGAATATACGTTTTCCTCGGTGGAATGTCAGGACCTCTTTTGGGACTTGCTTCAACCCTTTTCGTGCCCCGTGCACGATATAGACTTGTGCGGGATTCCGATTTTTTTTGAGACTCGGTAGGTTTGAACAGGACCTCAAAAATCACCTCGTCAATGAGGAAAATGTTATTCGTTAAATAGTAATTTTGGTCTGGATCGAGCAGTTCTTTAACACGCGTTCTATACTTTTTGTTTGAAATTTACTGCTTTCACAGAAAGATAAAGTAGGGTAAACCAACCAGTAATTGACCGCGTACCAGTGAATGACCATTAGGCAAAGAAATGTCAATTATAAATTTAAAAATTACTATTTGTTTATAAGTAGAGTGTAGTTGCACTTTTAATATCCCATATTTTTAGTTTTGCGTATTAAACAAACATTAATAAGTAGAATTCTTAATAAAAGTATGCGGTCATTTACTGGGCTTCTCATTCAACAATTCGGTCATTTACTAGTTTCTTTACCCTACCTCTAGAATAGGTAGGTACTCAGTACTGAGCACGCGTGTAAATTAGCATAACCATAAAAGCTTTCCTTTAAAGAAATAACAGATTTCACTGTAAAGCACACTATCCCTGTATCCTCCGCCCTAAAGCTGAAGCAAAGTACACATTTACTAAAGAATTCGTCCCAAGTGTCCTCAACACGAGCAAAATAAAATATGCAACACGTTCGATGAATATTCTAAAATCGCTGAGGGTATCGATTACGTTCGTAGCAGCCCGTGGAATTCTACCACGAGAAAGAGAAAGAGAGAGAGAGAGAGAGAGAGAGTAGAGAGGGAGAGTGTGAGAGGAGAAAGAACGAAGGGCCCCTCGCGTATCCGGATACACGTTTCTGTCCTGTCAGTCGTATGTCAACCCTCGTTGTTTTTTTGCCGCGCTCTTAATAATTGATCATCTGATTACGATACATTATACCCCCCTTTTTCTACATTGGCGCACCGTCAGAGGGCATTATTCGTGCACCGAGGGAAACAGAGTAAACGGGCGAAACAGAGAGGGAAAGTTTTTCTTCCGTCGCCGGCCGAGGGACGGCCATTTGCATATAGGCCCCCTTATCGACAAATACACCGGGGTCGCCCCTCGTAATGAGGGCCCCCTCCCCTCGCCCTTCCATCCCTCTTTCCTTTATTTTTTTAACGTGGACCGCCATTGTCCGTTAACTCATTCGACGTGGCAGCGTGGACCAGCTTCGTATCTCCCTTCCTTCCTCGTTATCCACTTCATCGTTCTCTCCCTGCCTCTTTGTCTTTCCTATCGGCTCACCCTACGATCCCTCTCTCGCTCCCTCTACTCCTCTGCTCCTCTTCGCCGAACGTATACGCGACATTGCAGCCTGAACCGCGTTAAAGGAAGGAAAAAAAAAAGTGTGACGGGGAAAATAACAAAACCGGTTGCACGTCGAAAAATATGAATCATAGAGATAGAGCTGGAAGCGTGAAAGCGTTGGAGAGATGCTACCGTGACATCTGCTTTTCGAGATAACTATATATACCTATATAAAAAAAAAAGATGAAACGAAGAGGGGGGCGATAGCTGATGGAGCTCTTCCGTTGTTGCGCACTGTAACCACCGCGAGATGCATGAGAATAATTCCCCCCTGACCGTTGGCTTCGCTTTAAAAGTCTAATGACTATACTCTCTTTTAGATAGTACCCTAGTTTATACGTTCCTGCAATTGGTTCCTCATCTGATCTACGGGCAACGTAGGTTCGATTATTCCCACTTTTCGCGATGACGAAACTGCAATGAAATATCTGACCAGCACTCAATGAACGTGTTTACAAATAGGGCTGGGACTATTCGAATAATTTAATATTCGAATATTTTACAAGTATTCGAATAATACGAATAAACTTCGAATATTTCAGTATTCGAATGTTATTATTCGAATACTATTCGAATACTGCTATATTCGAATACTATTCGAATACTGCTATATTCGAATACTATTCGAATACTTTAATATTCGAATACTATTCGAATACTTTAATATTCGAATAGTATTCGAATACTTTAATATTCGAATAGTATTCGAATACTTTAATATTCGAATAGTATTCGAATACTTTAATATTCGAATAGTATTCGAATACTTTAATATTCGAATAGTATTCGAATACTTGGATATTCGAATTATATTCGCCAAATAATTGAGCAACTGAAGTATTCGAATATTCGAATACCGAAAAATTCGACAAATAGTCCCAACCCTACTTACAAAGTGTTCCCCACAATTACTTACTTCGGAGAATTAGGGGCTTCTTAGATTTCTTTACATCACTTCTTTGATTCGCCTGTGTTTTTCTGTTTTATTGTCAGCTCTGTTAAATTCGAACAATTTTTGTTTTAATTTCAACCACTGAACGCGACATAAGCGAACAATACCCGCCTGAGAAGGTACACAAGGCCGCGTATACGTTACGCTTTTTTTTTTCACCTTCCGGAGCGGAAATATTCAAAGCACGATACGATAGTGAATCGTGCGGATGAACAAACACCGCTGACGAGAAGGCCCGTCCCGAGCCATTGTTTAGAAGTCCTGCATAACAAATGTATCGGTTCCTTCGGGCTCCGTTCGCTGCATAACTAAGCAAACTTTCTGGGGAGATGTGCTTGTCGAGTACGTTAGGACAATACACGTGATATCGAGTTACCAGTTTTTAATGGATGTGGATCTAGCCGCGATCACGCGTGTGATCGGGGGTAAAAGCTCGTCGTGGGTATCTGAAACGCGTGTACGTTGTGCACGACGGTCGGCTTTGTAATTATAATTTCCGTATGGAAATTAAGTGTCTTGCAGATCGCGAAGAGTTTTGCGGGTCTAATGGAAAGCTATGAAAATTCGAAATGTGTGACGGATTCTGTATGTACCGTCAAGGACCCAGTTCCTGATCACTTAAGATGCAAAGGGAGCAGTTTCTGATCAACCTAAAACATTTTCCTATGAGCTATCAAATGTTTGCCTATAAATTTAAAAATACTTCATAATTATTTAATAATTTCTTGGAATAAATTTGTATCGCGATAAACTTATTATTTGGTATTTATATATTAAACTGATCAGGAATTGGGTACTGATCAGGAACTGGGTCCTTGACGGTAATATAATTGTGGTGAAAAAATGTTGAATGCAACGTAATTTATCTTTCTGTGAAATCAGTAAATTTCAAACAAAAAGTATAGAACGCAAGTTAAGGAACTGCTCGATCCAGAGCAGCCAAAATTACTATTTAATGAATAACATTTTCCTCAATGACGAAGTGATTTTCGAAGTAATTAAACTAATTGAGATGTTTCAAGTGTCTGCTGGGAAATGGGCGATAAGATATACATGTTAAGAATATATAACCACGGTGGAAATATGTATAAAGAGATTTTGTTAGTCGGTAGTAGGCAACAGGTCGTTGCAAACTGTGTGAAGAATTTGTATTATCAGAGTTCGTTAATTTAGAAAGTCTCGTCAACTGGATTACGACACATTCCCCTAAACTCTGAATTAGCATCGTGATTCTTAATAGCACGATCATTTTCGAGTTAATCTCCGGGTTGTAGTAGTCCTCCGAAATTAAGTGAGATACTTGAGCAGGTTACTCCCCCAGCAATCTCCTGCTGCTATCATCCTTATTATATTAATCACAGTGATTTTCGTGGAATATGAGGCAATTATCACCATTCTAGATGCGGTTAAATACAGAATGAGTATAGAAAACCCCTACTTTGTATTTGTGCTGTATTGGAACAAATTTTCGAATTCAGTTCGAACGAAAATTTTTTCGAACAAAAGCAAAACCATAGTACCTAACCCTGAGTTTTTATATTTGAGACTTTCAGAAAAACCTTTATCCATCTTGTAATACTGAACTCATTTTCCATACTTCCTTTATTATTTTATATAAATGTCTATCCATTACCAATTAATTAATTTCCAGTTGCTTGGCAGAGGTTCACAATATAATTAGCTGTTTTTTAAGTAGACATTCTGTATTGTTGGTTTATTTCAGTCAAAAGAGTCGAGAGACAGAAAATTGTACAGAAGGAAACCTGTGTCCGTCGCTTTGTCAAGGATCTCTTTAATTCGCAGGCTGGTGCATCAAAGCGCAACCTGCGTGTCCCACAGTGCAGCTGAATGCATCGTGTATCGACAATAGTGCCGATGGTTCGATGGGGATGAATATCCATTGATATCTATTGATTGACGAAGCCACCCCTCAGAATCGCCTCGATATATAGGCGTATACCTGCCGCAACCCCAAATATGTTCGCGCTACCTGCGACTATGCAGCAAATTATCGTGTTTTCAGTGCCACGTGCCAGGAGTCAGGTACATACATCCTATCGACTATGGATCGCTGTCCTTTTTCCTTTTAACACTCCACATCGATGATCACTGTGCACCGATTATCAGAAGGTATCCGTACAATTCATCAAACGGAAAGAAATCATTAATCATATAGGTATAGAACACGTGGAAATCACTGAAGAACCTGATGTGAGAATTTAAGTAGTAGTGCTACAGAGTATCAGATTAATATACATAATTATAGAGTCCTTGTAGAAAACACTGTAAGTGCCAAAATTAAATTCTATACTACAGTATTAAAAATTTCTTCTTTTTTCAATTTTGGCAGTTACAGTGTTTTCTACAAGGACTCTTCAATTACCAATAATCGAACATTTCAAAAACATTTAGCTATTCAATCATTACTTGGAAGTTTAAAATACTTTGAAGCTGACACGTTCTTTTTTTTTTAATAAAGAAAGCAATAGTAATCCGAGGCAAGCATAGTATTTATTCAATGGTTAATTAATCGAAATTCCCTTCTTTCCATCGGCGCCCGTTGAACATTTCAATCCAGCAACGGAATTCGCTGCGACCCCTTGGTGTAAAATTAATTAATTAACGGTCGATCCGGCGACAACTGCGAATGCGTGCCGTGCAAAATCGTCGTACGAACGTTCTCCCTCTGTGGAAGAGGAAGGAACAGGGTGAGTGCAGAATAGGGAGGCTGATTTTAAACCTCTGCATGTCCCGCTGAGCGAAAATTTGCATACGCGTCCGGGACTTAATTAGGTTACGCCTAGAAAACGGGTTGAAGTTCACACACTTCATTAGAAATTCCAAAGGGCCGTTCCGTTTTGATGTATGCGCATTTCTCCTTGTTTCTTTCCGTACTCCTGCATCGCCCCTTCGTTTCTTCGCCGCGTTTCGCCATTTCCTTTATTCCGATAATTCAATGCAGAAACTTCCTCTGGAATTAAAGATTTATTCCCGTCTTCACTGTTCCAGTGACGTTCCGTTTCATCCTCGAAATGGATCATAAACAGCAGTTCGTTTCTGTGAATTTTGATTTAAGGGGTTGAAACGATTGCTGCTCGAGATTCATTAATAAATCAAACAAAACCATTAATTACAGATTCCCTATTATTAACGTTACTCGAAATTCACAATGATTTTCTGAAATTAAAATTCTGTCTCGAAAAGGAATATCCACAAACGGTTAACACGAAAATGAATCTTGGATACCACTGGAGCTTGTCAATTACAGTTTAAGTCTCGTGAAGCATTCCCTCCTTAATTATTGAAGACCATAATAACCACACTATTGCCGATAAATAATTCGAGATACCATCGATGTAACGATTCCACCAGTATCGTCGTCCCATGATTTACATAACCATCGAGCAAGAATATTTAAGAAGAAAAAGCACGAGTAACACGATACGCTCGCGCTGCACGTCGTCGCTATTATTGCTCGCATTTGCATAAAGCCAGCCCCTGCTAATTATAAATTTCATGCGGCATCCGTGCAAGGGTGCGCGTCTTCGCGATCCTGGCGTGCCTTAAATCAGGACCTTATGTAAATGCGATATCCTGTGCAGCAGGCATCAGCTGTCTTAGCCTATTCCGAGGCACGATCGCGCGGTATGCAAGACAGATCGATCCCGCGGCAGTTTCGAGGGAGCAATCCCACGCTCCTCCAACCAGCCGGTTACCATCCACGCGGCGACAGAATTCTGTCCGTTCCCGGCGTCTTAATTGCGAGCGCGATCGACGATTTGCGCGGGAGTTGCTTAACGAACTTTCCCTTTGTCACTCGGCTCCATCGATCGCGAGAGAATGCCGCGTCTCGGGCACCGGAGGCGGGGGCAGCTCTGATAGTAATAATTTTTTTTAAGAACTCTCGACTCCCAGGCCCCGTCCCCTGCCAGGCATTTCCGCGGTCGTGATTCGTACAAATTGTAATTTAACTGTGGCAAGGAAGAAAGAAAGCTCGCCAGAGGGATGGAGGAGGGCCCGGCTCGGTCGTTCCGCTCCTCGAGGAGAATTTTATAGAGAGACGTAATCCCGAGGAAGTGGGAGGCCTGGGCTCGTTTAATAACGTAATTAGCCCGAAGGATCTGGAATTTCTGCGGCGGATCGGGAATAAATTAATGCAATTATCCTTGATCGAGGGCGGCCGCGACTGGACGAAAGGGGTTGGAGGCCGACTTCAACTTTCCTCCGCCGACCCTTCCCTCCCCCGCCCTACTCTCAGGGCTCTCGTGACACGACCGAGAACGATTTGGTCTTTCCTGTACTCATTGTCGGCCCTCCGTCTCTCGAGCTCGTTCCACGAGTTTTTTAACTGTCGAAAACGACCTCTGCTTTCGGTCCACGACGGCGGAACGCTTATTAACATCTCATCGATTCGACTCGCCCAATTAACTTGCTTCTCTCTCGTTTTCCCTTCTTTCTTTTTTATTGTACGCTCGCAGCTCGAAAGCCGCGTCCGCCAAGTCGCTTTTTAAAACGAATGCTCCGCGGAGCCGGGCGCCCCGCGGGTGCTTTCTTTAGTATGCTAAATACCCCGCCGCTCGGCCTCCGGGGAAAAATTTAAGTCCCTACATGCCTGACCACCGATTACTGGCCTTAAACTTTTTCTTCTCCCTCTTTTTCCTCCCGTTTCCACGGGAAAGCTGCGTCACGGGCAATTATTCAGTTAACGGCACGTAAACGTAATCGCGTAACCCGGATCGCTTTTGCCTGCACGAGAATTTCCTGGTAAGTCTTTGTAGCATCGATGTTACGCAGAACACGCTGTATTCGTTTTGCCTCTGTCGTGTTACTTGGTGCTTTGGATGTCTGTACACGTTGGGAATATGTAATGTAAAATTCTGATCATGAGATGACGACTCTTGTTGCAATGATTCCCCCTTTGAGTTAAGTATCAGAGATTAAGATAATGATATGGGTATGCGGTAGTAATTCTCCCGTCCTTCATTTTCTCGACGCGTCCAGCTGGAATAATCACGCATTCAGTTACCTGTACCGTTAAGGAACTAGTTTCTGATCAGTTTAGAGGGTTTCCCGCTTTAATATTTATTTTTAACCTAATAAAACATTAAACCATAGACTTTTTTTATACTAAAAGTTGAATTAATGTTTAAACTTCAAGGAAAAATTTTAAAAAGTTGAAAATAAGTATATAATTTAATTATTTATAAGGTATGAAATAATAAGGTGACTAGGAACTAGTTTTTCATCATCTAAAATTAACAATACTAACTGCTTTCACAGACAACACCTATATTTTTGAATTATCAGTTTTTATGTTAGTAATTATTTCAAGCAATTATTTATTGACATAAACTCAAAAGAACGATTTATTTCATGAACTGATAAAAAATTAGTGCCTGATCAAGAACTAGTTCCTTAACGGTACGTAGCTGCTTTGCGAACGAGAATTCTTCAGGTTTCGAGTGATGAGAAGCTGGCGTCCCACGCTCGATGCGAGTATAAAATGATATACGATCGCCATTATTAAAGATATTTCGTGACGTTTATTTCCACGAGTCGTCCACCCTCGACATTGATCCGAATATAGAACTCTGCTTCTCTCTCGCGTCAGATCACCGGCTGGCGACGTGATCTCGCACGAATTAACGGGCCCGCATATGAAAAACGATGCTCACACGCACATCCGTCCGTGTCACGTATGGAGAAAGAGAAAGAAAAATAACGAGAAGGTAGAAGGGGTGGATGCTCGTATAATTCGTACGGAAGGGGCACGTCTTCCGTTCTTCTTTCGTCGACATTGTATTACGCTTAGATTCTCAGGCACGGCCGTGCGCGGCTATGCAAATGCATTAACAAGGGCGCAGGGATGTACCCCAATTTCGGTTGCACCCAATAGGTCTAACAGAATTCGAAAAACTTTTGTCATTCGGCGGTGTCTTTAACTTCTTGATAATCGACCCACTGTGCACAAAGTCGACGTAACGTTGTTGCTTGAGATTTTAATTTTAGTGTAAAATTGCAAATCCACGACGAGACAGAAATATCTTGTCTCTGAGAATTTAATCTCACGAGAGAATTATTTCATTACTGTATTATTTTTTAATTATTTTGTCATTAGTTTCATGAAATTAAATTCTCGTGATGCAAGTTTCATAATATATTTTCAAAAATCTTATCTCTCGCGACTATTTCCATTGTTTACATTTAGTTGTTGCTGAGATTTTTGTCTTATGACAGAGAAGTGTAGTGTCAAATCTCATCCTGGATTCGCAGCTTAAGTGTGATAGTATTGCGAGGGCTCTTGCAAATTTTGATAAACCACGAAGAAGCAGACGCGAGATATGCATCATCGGAACCATAACGATAAACCGCACGATTTAGTAAGAAATTTCCACTACTTTGAGAAACTAACGACACGAGAAATCTTTCTGGATTTTATGGATTGTCTTACTATTCGCGTGGATGCGAGACAGTGTGCAGAAGCGAAGGTAATGTCGAGCAGATGCGCCACCGAATTACGCCCCTGGGAGAGAAGGAGCCCCGAAGGTAGCCGTGCAAAGGGCCCATTACGAGAACCGGCCCCGGAACAAGAAAAAACGACACATTGTGATGCGACGTATGCGCGAAGGGTCGCACCGTGGGACTAGAACAAAGGGCCGCGATAAAAACTGGGCATGAATCCGGGGGCCCGGGCAGCGGAGAAGGAGGAGGAGGAGGAAGGGGAAAGGGGGGACCAGTGGGGGCCAGTGGGGGCCCCGTGCTTTGAAACCTGCTCCAATACTTTCAGTCATCCGCGCGTATTCGAGCTCGCGTTTCCGCTCGTTTCTTCGCTTCTCCGTGCACCCTTTTGTTCTGCACACCGTTCGCCACGTTTCTCGCGATCGTCCCACACGATAACGAATTTGCCTCTGCATCGATCGTTCGTCGCGACACGCGCGATGTTTTGTTGCTCCGTCGCTCGTCCTTTTACCTGGTCTCGGGGAAACTCGCGAATGGAGTCGGTGGCGCAGTCGACGCTGCTGCGGGTTACACCGCTTTCGGCGTGAAATGTAATGGATACGTATCAGGAGTGTATAGGAAGGAATTAAAAGCTACGTTGGCACTTTGCGTTTCAAGATTCGAGGGGTAGGAAATTACGCAGGGTGTCTTAGATAAATTTGGTGTCTTTGGGGGAGGTCACTTGGGGGGGGGGGGGGGGTGTTAGACTAGAGTGAGGAAATAAAAATAGTGTCCTGTAAAAATAGTGCCTGATATAGCGGTGTGTAACGTAATTTCAGCTGATACGTTTACGAAAGACGTGAATGTAATTCAATATTTATTTTGCTCTTTCCGAGCCTCAAGTATCATTTTCACGTTTCATGAAACGAATGTACCTAATGTAGCTTGTAGCTGAGTATCAAATATTCGTCGAAGATATTGGCGAAATAAGAATTCAAATGCCGATCCCACGCGTGTACCGAATCAACCGTAGATACGTGCCAAGCACGTGGTACTTCGTATTTAAGTTTCTTGGCCGAGTGACAGGAAGCTTGCGCATACAAAAGACTTTTTGCACGGCACAGGAACTTCCACGTGGTCCATAGCGATCCACGAGGGCACGAACCGGAAAGGAAGCAAGATCCGTGGGATCCTGAGAATCGAGAACCGGAATGATCTTATCCCCTCTCGTTAGATTTGCACGCGTCTGGCCCAATCGTAGTCCCACCTTGGGCCCGGAGCAACCAGTTTATCTGCAACCCGCGCTCGGTTCACCTGCCCCTTGCTAACCGTTGCCAAATCGAGGAGTACTCGATTTTTACGAAAGTGATAACACCTTTTTTTTTGATAATCAGAGTGGCTCGAGACATCTCCGAGGAATGTGCGTAACAGAGTGCGAAAGTATTATAAAGTTTCATTTTGATCGATATCAGTGGCTGTAACTGGAAGCATTCAACGTGTTTGTTGTTTACTTGGGGGTGTCTCGTAAAGATGGCCGCTGTTACGTCGATGGTCGTGCTACGGGGGATGTGGAGCATTAGGGCAGTTCGAGATACGCACCCCTGTTTATGGGACGCGGTCCGTCAGAGGGTGGTCAGGCTTTCCAAGATGGTCGTGCTAGGGGGAAGTTTGTGTCTTAGAGTGAAATCAATTCTGACACGTCGTTTAAACTTTAAGGGAATTTATTATATAATAAACACACTGCTGCGTTACGTGCATTCCTGAGGAAAATTGATTCTTCTGTTCGAGTTTATTCGTTAGAAAATACGGAACAAAATTAGCGCGGTACATTTTCTGCTTCAATATTCTACGTAGTACAGTTTTTACAGACTCCAGGGAAAGGTTGCACTAAATTTATTAATACATAAAACCACGTGTACTAATAATTAATTGTACAATGATGGTAGTGCGTAAATCTGTGAAATGGAGTCAGCACACTCATTAATGCAATTACCTACTTCGAAATGATTGTATAAATCAAAGAAACGATTAACTCGCCGTCTTAACAATACATGTACTGACTGTTGCACAGATAACAAGCGTTCTCGCGTCGAGGCGCAAACACAACGTCGATATTAAATACGCGGGTTTCGCGCGAGGAGCGAGTCTACCTGGTTAGCCAGGGCTTTCATCCCCCGCGATATAGGGAGCACGTCTCGACAGAAAGAAGGGAAAAAGTGGGAGCGGAGGTAGAGGAAGGAGAGGATGAGAGAGAAAGCATAGCCGCGTATGGATTTGCTTGGAGCCGTTTCAAGGGTGAGGTTAGACCAGGGCGGTTTGAAAATGATGAAAAAGCTTCTTGCGTCACTGTCAGCCTCTGTCGCCCATCCCTTTCACCCTCTCCCACCCTCGTCACCTACAGAAGATCCTGCACCCTCGCCCCACCCCTATCCATCTTAATATTATTATTTCATTCCGCGAGCCCGTTTTTTAGAGCCACTCCGCTTCCCTCTTCCTTCCCCGCTTTCCTTCCTCCGTTCTCTCGCTCTTTTCCCTCGATCTAATCGTACGAGTACGAGGTCCGACCTCCGTTCCCTTCACGGTGAAAACCACCTACCGCCCTTACTCATCCCCAGAACCGATCCACCCCCGTCAGGGGACACCCTCCACCTTCCGGAGCACCATCACTTACGGATCAATAGGGTATGGAAGATAAACGCACCTAGAGGGGATCCAGAGGGGCCGTCGGCGGGAAGGGCGGAGGAGTAGGAGGAAACGCAAATGGTTGCTGATTCCCCGTCTCTTGTCAACAACCTGCAAGAATTGTCCCCGCCGTTGTTGTTGTTGTGGACGCCGTCGTGGCTTTCGATTTCCGCGCTCACCAACCGCGGCTACAGTATTTTATCCGTCGTCCCAGGGTGTTTCTTGGGTACCTAAAATCATGGTGACTTCTGTCCCTTCTGACCTGCATCTCATTCTTTTTAGTCGCACAGATCTCGAAATTCGTGCTCGCTCTCTACGTCTCGTAAAGCTTGACCGACTTAAAGCGGCATTTTCGGGGTGTCAAGATTGAATAAAAGGACTTGGGATGTAAATGTACGTTCGTCTATCGTCCACTATGAAAGAATTAGACGACGACTTAATGACTCCTGGATGCAACCGTATGGCAAAGTTCCTCCCGAATATTCACCACCAATGGATACAAAAAAAAAAAATAAAATTAGAGCAGGCTTTCGCCTCTGCGAGTATCGATATTCCCTCGGTCTCGTCGAAGGAGACCAATCTCCGTATCAAGATGAGCCCCCCTAATATATATTTGGGGGCGAATCTCGCGGCGCTATCGCGAGTATCTTGCATAGAAACGAAGGGTCGGGAGGGGGGCGGCGGGGGGGGGGGGGAGGAGGGACCTTATTCAACGTCATTTCTTTTATCGATGAACGGGATGGAGGGCCCGAGTTCTCTCTCCACGAAGAAGGAAATCGTTAGGAGAGCGACATGCAAATTCGTTGGAAAGTTTCGCCCACCTCTGGGCTCTAGCACCCTCTGGGCAAGAAAACCGGGACAAGGGGTAGGGAGGGCCCTCGAAGGAGACGGGGGTAGGGCACACGCCATGGAAGACGCTGGAGGAACAAGAGGAGGACGAAGAAGGGAGGAAGGTGGTAGCGAGTGTTTTCTGTTCCTGGCTGCTGGCGATTTATGCGCCCGAAATCGCATCGCCCCTGGAAATGAAACGTCGCGGCCGAGCGGGGCGGGCAGGACGGAGGGAAGAATGCCGATTTTACGCGTGGTCGGGGGGGGGGGGGGGGGACGAGTGATCTACGCGAGACGTTTTCGCGCGACCTCCTTGTACCAAGAAAAATTGGAGATATGGCCGGAGTTCCCCCCTGGGGAGGCTCGAGCCTTGCCACTCGAGTGCCTCGCTTTCCTACTGTAAGTGAAGATCAAAGGAGGAACTTCTTGCCGAGTCGAATAGCGCCGATACTACTGCGCGTGTCTTTCGGTATCGAAAGTCATCAAGGGTAGTGGATGCTGGGTGTCTTCGGACACGGTGCTCGCACGTTTGCGTAAGTTGGAGTAGAGTCTCGAGGGACGTGCTTGTCTGTTTTTTTTTATATCGATAACGCGATAACTTGTGTCATTACCGAGCAGGTTGGTTACGAGTTATTTGTCAACACTGACCCATTAAGTTGATGAATGTTTTTACATTTTAGTTTGGTTCCTCTGGAATATCTAAGGTTCTTGGATTCTATCTGGTGGTATATAGGGTGCTTCAGGCGTAGGGGTTAAATTTAAGTGGGTAACAGAATTCAAGAGGAACGAGAGATTTTAGTTGTATCAATCGTTCCTGAGGTGTTCAGTTTTCTTTTATGTATTTCAACTTTTCTGTCTCTACGTATGAAGTCCCTTAATGATTGTCTATAGTTTTGAAACACGCAGTATATTCCCGAGTCTAGGAAACGATTGGTTTCTCGAAGTCGACTCAAAGTCCTGCTCGAATGTTCCTCTAGCAGCGCAGCGAAGATCAAAGAAGCGAAATCCCTTTGTCTTGCGCCAAGGGTTTCCAAGGTATACTTCGGGGTTCGAGGGATATTAAAATCTGTAGAATTAAATTTTTAGTATCCAAATTTCCATTCACAAACGTAGCATTCGCAAATTACGGCGTTTGTATCCCATTCTTCGCTGTCTATCCCCTTGTCATTCGCTTTGTACCTTTTTTATTCGACCATCGCCGTACAACCCGAATTGTTTCATCGCTACAACATACGATTATTCAGTCGCGCACGTATTTCCGACGTTCCATTGACTTCGGGGCTGAAAATGGCAATGACGCGCAACAACATCAAAGAGTTAATTCGATTTGACGCAAATGTAATTTACAGTACGAAAATAATCCCCGTATCGGGAACCAGGTGGCGGTGAGGTGGGCGGGAGGGGGCGAAGTCAAAAGCGTCTGGGAAGCTGTTTATAGGCAACAAATTCCCGGTATCCAATTATTTTGATATCCCTAGCCATAAATCTCGTAAAATGCGAGATAACGCGGTTTCGGTCGGCGGGCATAAACGCCGAATCGCCGCGCAGCCTCGTTTTTCAAGCTTCGTGAACTTTTATCGCGTCGCGGCGCGTCCGGCCGTCTGCCATATTTCCCTGGCCACCCTATAGATTTTGGGTGCACGCAAAAATACCGTCGAACCGCCGATAAAATTCGGGGGAAGTAGGGAGTGAGAGAGAAAAAGAAGGAAACAATACTGGTCGATTTTGGATCACCGCAGCCATCTGTACGGACTTGCTCTTCTTCTTTCTTGCTTTCTTTTTTAGCTTCTCCTTCTTCTCTATTTTTTAATCGCCCCGCGTGCCGTCGGCGCAGTGGGCGGATGGCAATATTCGAAGCGAGCCGAGCCGAGCCCGTTTAATATCAGCAGATCGAGGCACAAATGAATATTCATTAAACACATTTTTCCGATTTTAATTACATCCCCTAAGCGGATCTGGCCTGGGCTTACGCAGCGGTTCCCTGCCTTCTCTCTCACTCTTTCTCTTCTTCTGTCTTTCTCCCTTTCCACCTCTGCCCCTTTCGTCTCTTTCTCGTTTCTCTACTTTCTCTTTCGACTCCTCTTTGCCTCTTTTTTCTCCAACCCTCCCCTCCCCCACCGCGTCTTGCCATTCGCCATTTCACCCCCTGTCCCGTTCTCTGTTTCTCGTTCTTCTCTCCGCCTCGTGTGGCCGGTTTTTTAATGAAATCCACCGCGGTGCAGGACCAACGAATGCCATTATTAATATCACCGGCCTTATCTTTCGGCGCAATATAGAATTACTTTGTTATTAATTCCGATGTTCGACGTGCCCCCGTTCGCCCCTTCAGTTCCATCCCCCCGAAGGAAATTGCCGTAGCTCGGGTGAGCATCGAACTGGTGAGATGTACTCGTCTCGAAAGGGAGAGGAGATACTTCCGGGCGGGATCCTTGGCGTCGCGATTTAATTTAGAGAAAAAGAAAGGGCCCACGGGTTGCTCGTCGACGCGGAAGGGCACGGTTTGTCCCTCGTTTCATCTCTTCGATTTCCAGCGTCGACGTTTCCAGCAAATTTTCCCCGTCGCTTCATACACTTCCCGCGGCGAACCTTCGACTTCTCGAGGAAGGAACGAACGATACCACTGATCTTCTGCTTTACTTCTGAGAACATTCCAATTACTACGTGCAGATGCTTCATCCAGCTAAATCTCAAATCATATTTTTCTCATCCCTGTTACACCCTACATTTCACTTCGTTCTCATCCAGGACTCAGCAATTCTATCAAAAACATTCTAATCTTCTCCTAATATTATGTCCATTCTGACCAGTCACGATCTAGAAAATATATTATATCTACCTATAACTGATTCTTTATCATCCTCCAGTTTAATTTATACAATGTTCCTTGCATAGTCCCTACTGATGCCTGCACCAGTAGAAACTTTAGTAACTTGTGTGCTTCAGGCACGCGCGCAAGTACCCGGCGAAGCTTGAACGTCTCGGGGAGCGAGACGACGAAACAGGGTCTCGTTAAACAATCGTAACGGTCGTTTTCAATCCTTCTTCTCTCCTCCAGACGCCCCCGAATTTTTCTTTGTGCGGTGCCCACCCCCGTTCGCCGTCGCCCTCGCACAGGACCCGCGCACACATGACGCGATGGCGAATGGTGGACTCGGGCACGCATGCGCCCGACGCGAAGCTTTTTTTTCTCTCCTTTCTCCTCGTACCCCACTCGCAAGACGAGGGGTGGTTTGGTGGTCGGGGGTGCGGGCTCCGCGAGGTAAGGGTGTTGCCACGGGCAACGCTAACGAGCTCCATGAGCGACGTTAGATAGAGCAACACACCCCCATGGCACCCTCAGAATTCCCCTCCTTTCCTGCCGCCGCCGCCGCTACGACAAACCCCGTAGAAACTTGGTTATGTATAAATACTCCCTCTTACGCGCGGCTACCGTCTATGCAATACGAAGGATGCGAGGATGTTAAAAAAAAAGGAGGAAAACGAAACGGGACGTGGTGTGCACGTCGATTCAGACCACCTATTCTTCTCAATCCTTACAAGCGCGCACACGAATGCAATTCGGTTATTTTTTACTCGTTTTTCTTGGCAGAACAGCTTCCAGTTCTGTCTTCTGTCGCTTAGCATCCCACATTTGGTTTATTTTCTTTATTTAATTCGTATATGGAATTGATTGCACGTTATGGGGGAAGTGTTTCCTCGCATTTGAGGGTTGTACGCTTCGTGCAAGTGTGAGAGGATTGCGTGTGCAGTGGAATCTGTCGAGTATCTGCTCGAGGACTGTTGCCGCGCGATAGTGAAGGATTTGTGAATTAATAGGGTTCGAAGCGCGAATGGCGTCCGGTACACGGGAAAGGAAATTAATTCGAGCTAAAAGGGTTCTTTCTTTCAGGAAGATGTTCAGGGCGAGGATCACGCGGTTAGGGGTGAATCTGCGGGGGGTTTGCCGGCCGCGACGGGCTGTGGGAGGGTGATTGTCGGAGCGGGAAGGCAATTACGTAATCAAGTAATTAGTCCCTGACCTGGGTTAACAGGTTTCACCGTGCCATTCAACCGTTCTGATTTTCTACCGAATCCCAACTTCCTTTGCTCTCCCTTCTTTCGCGCGTCCAGCTCTAAGACTAACGAAAACTCCCTGTATTTTAAAACTTCCTTTCCGCAATCCTCGTGCCCAATTAAACGAACCATTACGGTTAACTTTAATCAACACCTCGCCGTCGCGTAATTTCGTCTCCATTTAATAATTCTTCACAAATCAACTATTTAAAGCCTAATCCCCATACCGCGTAAAAATTGAAACTAAAAAAGAACCGTTTCGTATTTAATTGACCCGTCTATCGGAACGTATTGCTAATTCGAAAGTTATTTCGTCGCTCGGAACGCCGCCCACGCGGAGGTGGCTGTCTGGCGTGCTTTTCCGTGGGGGAAAAATGCGCGCAAATCCGCTGTAGCGAAACAAGCGAATGAATGAGAGGAAACGAAAGTTCGTGCGAATTAAAATACTCCTTCCGAAGCTACGCTACCGCGAGGAAAATTGTTCGCGTTTGTTCGGCGCGAGAGCGCGAGTGGATTCCCGAGGATCGTGTGCAACAGAAACTGTTCTTTCGCAGGTTTTTATTCGCCACGGTACAACGAGACCTCGCGGAATAGATTCACGGGTATTGCTGGGCGATCTGTTTTTCTCTCGTCGAGCGGTATTCATGTAGAAATATTTATTGGAGCGAGAAATGCGACAAGCCACTGACAGACCTCGCCTCACCCTCCCTCGCTCGCCCTGCCCTCTGACACGAAAGTTTTGTGGAAATTTTTAACAGCGCGATAAAAAGACTGCACGAGGTAAGGAAGGATGGGCAAACGAGTTTCGCGCAAATTGGAGAGCTCCTTTTCGCAAACACAGCCGCGGAAAATCGTTACATTTGAACTGCGCGCGACATGTGCGATTAAAAAAGAAGGGAACGGGGGGGAAAGAGAGGAGAAATGAAATTCCCGCTCTTTGTGGAATCGCGTACGATTTTTCCTAACGAGACCCTCGTGTTTCGAGCGGGGAAAACGTTAAGCCTCGCGACGCGTTTTTGTTTTGAATTGTCAAAGGGAAACCGTTGTTCCGTCTGTGTAAGAGTATTAGTGATTTTGCGTCGCGCGAGATTATGAGGAAAAAGCGATTATAGAAATGAACGAGATCAGACGTCAATTGGGATAATTATCTGTCGTGCTGACGCAACTATAATTCGCCAGACAAATGAGTACGTGATGCAATATCGAGGAATTATTATATCGGATAACACAGGCGGTGCTGGAAGTCGTCGCTTATTTTTCTGGAACGCGTTAAATCGCAGACAAGTGGTGTTTAACCGAAATCATATTCACTGAAATATTTTTCCATATATAATTATTTGTATTTCTGATAAAACACGCATTAATTTCAAAGTTGTGCGCACATTTTATCAGACACCCTGTGTATTACAATTCATCAACGGGGGGAACACTCGAGGAGGAGCGTTGCCCCGTATAATTAGAAACTATGTCAAGAGATACCTACCCCGGAATTTAGAATATTTCATATCTTCTTTGTTCCACGCGGAACATTACGGACGTCTACGTCCTCATCCCGAGAAATGAAAAAAAAAAAAATGAAATCCCGCGAGCACACGGGACAAGAGGGTGACTGGCAGGGTGGGGGTAGGGGGTGGGTTAACATCGAAGGCAAGAGGAGAGGGCAGACCGAGGGAGCCTTACTTATTGCTATGTTTTAATATAACGATGCCATAACGATGCCTCGTCTGCTGTTACGTTTACTCCGATGCTATATCTCCCCTGTTCATCCCCATATCGAGGTTTCGCCCCGATAATCCATTCGCGATTCTGCCTGTGTGTTGGTGCATCGTTGCACGACAGGTCCTCGTCGTTTCTGATTTCATTGAGGATCGATCTCGCCGCCTGGCGATCGCTCCGGAATTTCTATTTTGGGTGACTGTGAGTGTGTGCCGCGAATACTCCATCCCTTGGACTCATCGCGAAATATCCCACAGTCGGCGATACGAATATAGCGAGGACAATTGGATATTTCTAATAAAAGGGAAGGAGGGTGGAAAATTTGCAACAGTCAGTCGATCGATGCGCTCGATCGCCTTAAAAGAGATGGTCTATATAGTAATATTTTTTTATTCATTCCTCCAGTTAATTTTGAACTAGAATTTACCTGCTGGGCGAAGTTCTTTTGGAGTAACATACGCAACAAATTTTCGTGGTGAAATTGCTACGAAGGCTACTTAGACAAAAATATATTACATTTTTTTTTAACGAACCTGATTTCCTTGGCCATTTTTGCCACGTTTCTGGTAAAAGTACAGGTAGGTGTAGTAAAAAAGACGTCTCCATACACCTGTATGTACCAATAATGGTGAGTGAAGCGAACATTTGCACCGAATTAATAAATAAAAAGCTTCGTATCCTGTGACTTTCTGAATATTTATTTTTTAAACGGATCGATGTCTCCGTTGGCTTGCATCTGGGAAGGGAGCAGGATTGGGAGGACGAATATATCCTGGCCGTAAAGAAGAAATGATCAACGAGGACGAAGAGTCACAGGCGGCGGAGTGTTCTCTGTCGATTATTGTGCATGGCACAAAGCACGGTTTTTCTTTCTCCGTTCCATTCCATTCTCATCTTCCGTTCTCATCTTGGGTGGATAATGCCGGCTCGGATATAATAATACTCCCGCACAAAATACAATACGATATTTTCTCTTGGTAAATTATCTCTGTGTTGCTTTCCCGAGCTTCTGCTCCTACCTCCCGCCGTTCCTCCATCCTCCTTTTCACGATTACTCTCGTCCCTTTGCTTGCCGGCTTCCTCTCTTGATTCCGCGTGAATCTTTTAACGACGTGCCCATCAGACGTATTTTCCACGTCGTTGAGAGCGATTGTGAAATTCATTTCCACGCAGGATGGCACGGCGAGGTCAATGATATCACCTTCGTTCAGTTGACACTTTTATTTCTAATTTTCTACTACCAAATATCCGATGCAAATGCTTACGAATAAACCAAACACGCGTCTATATGCATCTCTACTATCCAATCCTCGAATATTCTGTTTTTATCCTGTGCACAGCGAGGAGTGGAAGACAATTCGCGCGAAAGCTGGATGGGCAAACAATCTGGCGCTGTTCGCGGTTGATAAATGTTTCCGTTTTCCGCGGTGCCATCGAAGTGTGGCACTTTTAAATCCAATTCCTATAATGCTCGCCGCTCCATTCTCCCTGCGTCTTTTGCCCAAAGTCTGGAGGCAGAGGGACGGGGCGAAAGGGGAATTCAAGCCCGGCCGGAAGCGCGTCCAAACAAACCTAGACCGAGGGATTCGAGGAGGCTTGCGTTCCGAGGGATTTGGGGAAACGGGTTCCAACCCCCGGATCCTCTCCCAGTCTGCAATCGCCTCTCCCTACCCGCGAGAAACTACGCCAAGATTGCGCGATAATGCAAAAAACCAGCTTCCTCTCCAACACATTTTGGCCGATTGAAACGCCGTGGAAAAACATCCCCCGGGCTGGACGGACCAGCAACGGGTTGTTGTGCGCTCTTCTCTTTCAGAATTGTATCCGGAGCAGCCAGTTGCACCGTTTCATTCCGCGAGATTCCCTAGGAATATAAATTTCAAGGGCGGAGGATTTAAGCTGACAAAGCGGGCAATTTCATCGTCGGACGCGATCCTTTTGAAAATGCTGGAGCCGCACGCGAAATTATGAAATCGTGGGAGTAGAACGCCACGCGGGCTACAATATTTCACGCGCGTTTTTCTTCTACGCCTGGCGAACGCTTTACGACTTGTCTTCGCGGAGATTTTATGGGGTTATGAGCGTTGTATTCCTGTCGTTTCGTATTTGTATGCTTATATTGTTTATAGGAATCACTGGGATTGACATTTCTCTAATAAAAGTTTTTTTACTTGCTAAGCTTCCAGGATTCGTGGATATATATTTTCCGAATTTTCTGCTGCAATTTTTCAAGACCAATGGAAGTTTTAAAATTGGAAGAAATGTTGAAAATCATTTTCGAAAAGTGCCGGGCCTCACTATACACATTAGCAACCGTTCGAAAAGATCGATTACTGCACTTTGCTTTCCTCACGCGGCCGCGAAGCCGCGCGCTCGTAACTCCGCGGAGGAAGAGTCACACACAGTTCCTGTCGCAAAATAATCCCCTATACCGGCTTATTGATCAGATCACAAGTCGTTGGAGCACGCCACCCCATTTCGTCTACCCCTCCCTCGCAGCCTTTCCTCCCCCCGCGCTCAGAAACCGGGCATTTTTATTCGTGCAGTTCCACTCCCCCCTGTCCTTCCTTCCATCTCGCCTCACCTCCCCCACAGCCGCCCTCTCAACGACACTGGGGTGGCAAAGTCGTGAGAGCGCCATTTTTTATTTCACCTACGTCGAGGAACGGTCGCATGGAGATTCATTAATAACAAGCTGCGGTGGTTCCTACGAGGATTAGAGCGAGAAAGAGATCGAGGGGCCAAAGGGGAGGGGAAGGGAACCGAGGGAGGCGGGGGTTGGGCTCGTTTGTTAGGTGGGATCAATCCTCGAACGAATATCGGGGGAAAAGGGAAATTGCAGCGAGTCGAAATATTCGATGGATTAGAGGACACGTGCCGTCCTGGCGAGTCTGAAGGAAATTGGTAAGAAATTTTAATAAACCGCCTCTCTCTCTCTCTCTCTCTCTTGTGATTACAATTTAGGGGTTGTATCGCAGCCGTGTGCGCGGCTCGCTTGATTTCTGTGCAATTATCAGTGATTGTAAGTTCACTGACGTGTATGGGAGGAAGGAAGATAGAAACGGGGAAGAAGAATATGAACGGACCAAGTGACTCTTTGAACTGATCCTTATTGGAATCTGCAGTCAGTCGTTAAACGAAACGATAAATAAATAACAATACACCTTGTACGTGAATAAAATTTATGGACGATAACTTGTCTTTCATTCCTTTCCTCCGAAATATTACTAAAGAACAAGCCAAGTGACAACTACCCCCTTCTGTGTCTCCACTTTCACACAAAATTTGGTGTTGCAAAGCTTGTTCCGCTTAAGAGCTCCCTTCGTCTTTAGATTAAATATCAATGCACCGTTTACAATTTACATGGTGAATACATATTATGCGTACCTACGTACACGTCGAGTGTTTTTTTATTTTAATCCAGCCTCGTTATACGAGAATTTGATTGAAAAACATCTGCGATTCAAATGTGAAGAAAAGAAGGAGTTAATACGAACGCAGTTGGAAGCGGGTATTTTATTATGCGTCAACATATTACTCTTTCTTTCTCCTTTCGGCCGTTTACTACTCCCGCTCCGCCAACACTTTTATTTGGCCGATCCCGGGGGTCGGACTCCGTTGAAGAGCGCCTTAGGGTTGCTTTGCCGCTGTTGCAACGAAGAAAGAGGATTTTTGGTATTTCGCCGCGGGAGGGGGGGACAGAGCGACGAACGGAAAGGGATAGATTATAGCTGGTGGGGGTCGGTTAAATAAGGAACAGAAATAAATAGGAAGGGAAGAAAAGAGCTCGTTAGGGGGTCTCCGTGAGTTTCTGAGTACTCAACTACCCTGGCGAGCCCTCCTCCCTCCTCTCTTCCTCTTCTCCCTTTCCCCTTCTGCCCTTCTTCTTGCTCTATATTCACTTCTCCATCCGTCCCTCGTTTCTTACGTCCCCCTTCGTTCTACCAGCATTCTATACCACCCTCAGAAGTCACGTCCACGTTTCTACGATATTTTCGACGTTGATATTCGTTTCTTTGTCACCGTTACGCGAGTGCAACGTTGTCGACGAGTTTCCCCAGCGAAGGCTGACGATTTCCAAGTAGATAAAGACGCGGGAATTACGGCGTGTCTGATTCGCCACGAATATTCTACTTCTACTCGCCTCTGGTCCTGTAACTCGTCGCTGAAAATACATGGGACTTTTGAATCGAGAGATATCGCTCGGAAATTGTTGCCCCGTGTGAGAATAATTCTTAAAATTACAGGAATCAGACGCGTCGCAATTCTCGCGCCGTTATCAACATCGAGATCGTTAGCGTTCACTGCGAAAAGTTATACACAATTATAAAATTGTAAATTAAAGATCAGGGAAATCATCAGAAGTATACACACATTAAAAGCCAAACACAGTCCCCGTTGTAATCTAAAACTCGCAGCTCTTTAAGAACGCGTTTAGCAAGTCGTTAATCGTTTCTGGGGGAGGGTTGTAAATTTTAAACGGGTTAATTTTTCCCCGGCCACGCTGGCTGTGGGCTAGCGCGCGAGAGGGCGGCCAACCCTTTCGCCACGGAAGGAAGGAAGGAAGGAAGGAATATCGTCGCCGTGGCAAAGGGTCGGCCAGGTTTTGTCGGGCGCTTTCGTCGGTGAGTTTAACGGGGTTTCGCTGGTCGCTGGATAGAGGGTTTAGGTTAGGTGGAAAGAGGCGGTTTAGCGAGTTACGAGCAATTGCCCACCGCCATTCTGCGCCATTGCTTCGTTCTTTAACCGACCAGCCACTTTCTCACCCCCCTTCGGCCGGCTTGCCGTGGATCCTCGTAGGAGGGTAGTGGTTGATAGGAACCAGCGAAAATTGCGTGATTAACTGAAACCGTCCCTCTCGACTCTACCCCTCCCTTTTCCCTCTCTGTTCATCAGTACGCTCCCGCGACCACAAGGATCGGGATGCCTTCGGGTTATTTGGCCACGGACAATCCTCAAGGACCGAAGGACATCCTGTTCTCCGATACATCCGGTCGCCAGTGTACGCTGGAACGTCGGAAGGTCTACCAATCGTTCCTGCTGACCCCAACGACCTGCTTTGCGGTCCTATTGTCGTCGATGCTGCTAATCGGATCCTTCAGGCCATGGTACGACTCGTTGCCATTGTAACGACACATCGTGCCCTACTTTAAACGCTTGTTGTGTTATATGACGCATAATTGGACGCGTAAAAGTGGTTAGAGTGACAATATTGGTAATAATGAATCATCGGAGGAAAGTAAAATTTGAAAGACTTTAAGAGTTGAAATGGTTATTCTATTTGAATACGATTTAGACTTTAAATTGCCGCACAAAATGCCGAGCGATAAAGTTATCGTTGGAATCACATTTTCATCGAATTCTCGTGATTTCGAAAATCATTTATTATTTTTAGAGCCTCTTTCAGAAGCATCATTCCTACGGCACAGAAATAAATGCGACAGATGAAATGCTGGATTCATCGATCCCTCATTACAGTTTCCTTATCGTCCCACTTAAATCCGCCGCAGATCGAATTATCCGGCAGTCGCGAAATTACGCGAACAGAATCAGCTCGAGGAGCGAAACGAAGCGTGAAGCTTAATGTGGATAATCTGTGGTTGATTGGTTCAATTAAAGGTGTCCAGACCAATTCAGACAGTTCAAGGAAGCGCGCCGAGGTTCTGCGCTATCCTATAATAGCCATTGTGTTTGCAGAAAAATCGTCTCTTAAGAAAAAGAAGAAAAGTACAGGAATAGTCATCTACATCAACTGTGATAGCGAAATCAGACCGAGTATCGATCGATATATTACGAAAGCAAAAGGTACGCGAGAGCATCCCGCAGGACTAGTGAGAAAAATATTAACGAGGTCCTTGCTCGTGTTTCTCCTCCATTTTCAAGGTGAAATTCATTGGCACCCCCGTTTCTCTATGTGTTTCGCGCCTTGCCCCTCTCCACAGTCTCCTCTCGAGACACGGCCTAATAGTCCTGTCGCTATCTCGCATTGTAATCAGAGGGTGGCAGCATGGCTTCCTGCCGGTGGCCCAACACATCCTCGCGGCATCAATATTTGATCATGGCGGGCCGGGGCACGTGTATGTGCGCTCACGCATTCAGGGCGGGGCGAGAACACACAGAGGAATCGCGGGTAAGGATTATGGGCATTCCTTTCCGTTGACCCCGTCGAATTTTCGTAATTCTACAATGGTTGCAGTTTTGAAGAATTTTGGACATTTCTAGTGACATAAGAATTATATTTTCAATCGAGTGGACTTGTTCCGAGGGAATTAAGTTTGGTTTTACTCATTTCGATGGCACAGGGATGATGCTACTTTTTAGTGACTCTTGACGGTGAAAATATTGGCTGGGAACTCTGTATAGGTGGGTCACATAATGATTTTTATCAACCATGAGTCATTGTCTTCCCATGTGTCCTTACTTGAGTTTCCTCTTCTTCATTCCTCGATTACTCGCTCTGTTTTAATAGTTTATACAAAAAGCACTTCTTCAAAAAGTGTAAACTTTGTATACTCAAGTCACATAATCAGTACGAAACAGTGAAAATCCTGTTGCATGAAACATACCACATCCTTTCATGCCTGACTCTGACCTAATTATTTTCAGCAGACCTGACACTCGTACTTTTTCATAAACGCAGAAATTCGAATAGCCATGTGCCATAATTAACGAAATTCTTGTTTGGTGAGTATTACTAACTTACCCTTCTGCCATTCTTATCCCCGTGACTAACATTTTCAAACTTGATCAGAAGAAATCCCAAACTAAAAAAACTTATTCCAAACTGTCAGCCCATTTCTGCCCCAAAAAATTATCCCTCGCCCCGAACAACTCACTCAGTTTCAAATTCTATTACAAGCTCCTTCCCATCCTCGCCAAGGAGCAGGGTAACCGCGCAAAGTGAGGGCAATCGAAGGTCGAAGGGAATATTCGTCGCGAGTAACACGTGGCGTGTCGGCGATCTGATTTCAACCCTTTCCCTTCTCGCTAGTGGCGGTGTAATGTAATCGGAGTAGCGCAAGCACATTAGCTCCAAGGTACGCTGGGATATCCAACCGTGTTATGGACCGTCCTAATTGTCCCTTAGGAGCCGGTGCTTGGACAGGCGAAACTTTTCCTCCTCCTTCTTCCCGTGTACACAGAATTATTTCCCGATCCGTCAACCAGAAGCGACTCGTAAATATCGAGTTTCCCCGAGACGAGTTTTAACATGGGATTACCGCGAGGGGCGCGGTGATTGAAAACGCGAACGGGAAAGAAAAGGCACGAAAGTATTGCCGGTGATTTCGGTCGTTTACCCCCGATCGTAAACGATATTGTTTCTACCGTTGCGACGGGAAGCCGCACACAATATCGGTATTCCCTAATGAAACTTTCCTGATACCTTCGGCCGTCGAATATCGCGTTTCTGCGAAAAGAGATTCCGTCTCGACCACTGATTGAAATCAAAATTTCATTCTTTGTACGGCTCGTGTCCGTGTAACGGGATACACGGTCGATTTTTACGGTCAATATATTTTGCTCGTAATAATCGAAATTACTCGTACCTGCGACGCGACAAATCAAAGTATGAAGAATTTGCTTTCTGTCTTGTATTTGAAAAGCGTATTTTAACGGTAAGGGTGGAAACCGGGAATGTCCATTTTTCGGGAGTTTGCGATTTATAGCAAATTTTGTTGGTGGCCACTGGGACTATATAATTGTCCAATCACAAACAGTTAAAAAGTTCAAATACCCCCGTGAGATAACGTTAAAGATTTGATATACTGGTTACAAACAGGAAATGTACACTCTGCACTGGAACAAAATACGGAATGTATACTGTTTGCCAAAGCATAAGCTTCTGTCGTCAAGGTAAAGGAAGGAATTATTTAAGATGAAAATTATTTGAGGAAATTAAAGAACTTAGTTTTCTCGATAACGCTGTTTTTCTCCCCTTATTCGTCATTTATAAATTATCCTGGATCAGTATTCCTAAAAAGTGAAGATTACATCTAACGAAGCTTTTCATAATATTCTGCAATACATAATTATTAATTACTCATTTATTTTCAATGACCCTCATCTTCTGCATCCTAGATCTTGCAGTAAAGTATTATGGTTTACGAGTTGTACTTCAGAAAAATAATATCGTATTTCATATCACACTAATTGGACTGAAATCGTGATTTCCTCATTATCACCTCGTGCTTGTCGTACTTTAGATGCTTTGGAAATAAGCACTACAATTACGAATTGCAGAGCTCAAGGGTGGTCTCATATCTATATAATTACGAAAAAGGACCGAGGTAGACGTGTTCTCAGGTAACTAACGACTCGTTAATCATACATTACAGTCGGCTGGTTATATGGGGCGGTTACGTCTTAGATCCTAAACTTAATTCGACGCTCCATTTCGATAATTGGCCGGGACTCGAGCTGTTTGCATTCGCGGTGAGTCGCTAGCCCTCCTCGGGATGACGTTAATTAGGCTACCCTGATCCCTGCTCGAGGGTCGTTTTAGATATCACCCCGCGATTATATCGCGTCTCTAGAAGGACAGCGTTTAGCAGGCCTGCCCGTTACGACTTCTCTTGTCGATAATTGAGGTCGACCGTGCCCATTTGTCTCTGCGTTAAATCGAGACGATCGACCGTCCCTTTTGCTCTCGTTCTGTCTAACTGCTCTGCAGGGACTCTTGCTGTATCCGTTCCGTAAATTCTAGAGTTGGGAACATATTATAATTTAAAACACTATTTTTATATAAACCATTGCACTCCAAGTACTTGAGTCTCCTAGGCACCTTGAGGTTTAGATTAAAATTTAGCGAAACCTTGCAAAAATTGAAGAATTCTGGATTTCTAGAATTATGCAAGTCACTAATACATTACTTGCAATAATATTATCCGGTCGATCGACGAGCCAATCACTTGGAGTGTAAGCAATTAATACAGTACCTAGTAATTATAGGTAGGTATTACTCACAAGAGAACTTTAGTAACCCAATAATTCTGATATTTTCGAAACATCGCAGACTTGTAGAGAACCTCAATAGAAGTACCGAGGAATTTTATTTTCTTCTACTTTTTGATTCTCCAGGGTGAAAGCAACCCTTAAAGTTGAATCTGCGAATTCCTATTCTCCTGAATATCTCGAAAACTATAGTAGATATAAAGAAACTGTTCAAATGAAAATTTAATAGTTTTTCCTGCTCTATAAAACTGCGAAAATTATTTACAACCTGGAGTTTAAATAGTGAAACGTTCCCCACCAGAAGCAAATAAACGAAAGAAGGTCAAATACATCACATATTAATTTAAATTCTTTTTATTATTCTCATGTATATTAATCGCCATTAAAATCTTGCTCACTAATAACGAACCTCACTGCATGAGAGTTTTGATACATCCTTCCAAACTTTCGAAGCCACTCGCCTGACATCGCTACATTGTCCAGAGGGTTTCGTTGCACTTAATGGTCGACCATCGTGAAACGCGGTGCACGAGGTCTGAGGCAGGACACGTGGGTGCAGTGCACACGTGCAAATGCACGGGCGCATACACGCGCGGGCTTGCATGTTACATTGGAATCACCTGCTGCCTGTCCACATGTCGCCCGCAGGCAAAATCGTTCAACCGACACCGGGCCCGGTTCTCGGCCAATCGTCTGTTGGATTACACCTCTCTCATTCTTTTTTCGTCCCTTCCCCTCGCTTCTCTCGACAAGATGAACCGACAAAAAACCGCCGCACAAAGTGACGCGTTTCTGCCAAACGATTGCTGTCAGAGTCTACTTGCAGTGCCAAAGACGTATCGATTAGTCTTTCTTCGAGACGATACGCGAACTTGGACATTATTTAGCTCTACCTCGCTTTCAAATGTCTTATACCAACGTCAATGTTAAGTTGGAGCATACAAAATTCCCACTTCGCGTAGGGAAATTTCAATGAAAATTCGTTTGCTTTTGAACTACTTATTTTATTTTTTTAAGTTTCTGTGACATTTCTCGAGTCGTAAGCCAGCGTCAGCAGTTCCTATTTTATAAAAAGAGAATTTTAGATTCCGGGATCTGTGTATAATAATATTCTTGACAGGAATTTTAATAGTTCGGAGTTGGAAAGATTTCATGAATTTTCTGTGGCACTTTTCTCTGCATTAACCCTCGATTATACAGACTCGAACGGGCTCGTTCATCATCTAACGATAAATTACTCCGTATCTCCACGAGCGGAAGACGCCTTTCGTCTATGCCTCGTGTGTGTATACCAACTCTTCGTTTTTCGGGTCTCAAATTGACTCGCGGACCAATTAAGCTTGAAGAATCGGGGCCTGGCAAAGGACGTTCTCACGCTCGATCGGCGGCCTTCGGCTGTGTGCGCGGAAGTTTGTCTGCGGCCGTGTGTTTGGTCCACCGGCCGCGTGTGTGTTACGCGCGTAGGTGAGCGACGGCCCCTGTGTCTGGTCCTTTTGGAAGACGATCTTCCAGACGGTTTGCTCTCCCAGCCGGTCCTGAAGTGGATCGGTGTCCGGTCTTCAGGATTCCGGGAGATTGAGCTCTGTTCACGGTTCATCGCACAGCAGAAGACTCGGTTATGGCCCCCCTCGCTTCCCGTTCACCACCTATCCCGTTTCTTTGCATACTGACTGCTAACGACTCTGTTTCACGCTTCTCTGACTGCGCCGTCGATTCCTTTGACCGGTCGATCAAACTTAACAGCGGCCGAAAAGTCAGGCGAGCTGCTTTCCCTTCGGTAATTAAGCTCGACGAGGTGTTACCCTCGTGCCTCGTGCAACAATTTTCCGATACCTCTGCTGTGTATCGCGAAACGACACGTTTTCTTAGAATAAGTATCTCTATCCCTATCATTCACAAATATATTTTTTATCAATCATCGATTACCAATCAGTATCACTACTAAAAATGGGAGTTGTTTGTCAACCAGATTCGTAATAAAATGGATTATTAATTAGCAATGAGTAGTCGTTAGTTATGGTGAGCCTAAAATTCAAGTCGATGAGAGGCCTCGATCGATTTTCGATTAATCAGCATGCACGCAGCCACACGAGCGCGAATTGGTTCTCGTTTCTCTCCCCCGCTCCTCGGTTGTCACGCGACAAGTTCGGTACACAATCAAGACGAGCGGGTACTGTTTACGAAGCGCCGCATCAACGACGACGGGCTAATGGCTCCAAGACATTAAGTTAATTGCTCGGCACATCGTACCTATGTACTCGCATTTGCGTGCGCGACGAGCCCATCTTTCTTTCCCTATCTCTGCCTTCCGCAACCCCCCGCCGTCCACCCTGTTCCCCCCTTTTCTTCTGCCGTCACGTAATGTTCTCCCGTAATGGAAGCATCGTAAAGGACATAAGTGCTTCCCACCGTGGACTTTTCGCGGGGAAAGTGCCTCATCTTCCTCGTCAATATTCGATCCATTAAAGTGGAAGTTTTCAGACAAGTTGTCGCACTCTGCGGTTGATTTGTATGGGGCACCCGGGTAGCTCCAACTTATGGAAAATATTTTCCCGTCCCAGCCACCCCCTCGGATGAGCTTTTCTCTTTGCGATAATAAGAAGCCCCGTGTTTGCTTGAATATTCTTAACCGCCATTGTACCAATTCCAAGTGTATCGTTCGGCGAGATATCAGTCTTCTTCCTCGGTCTTCCTTCTTCCTTCCGTTCTTTTCTTTTTTTTTTTTTTTATTTTATTTCTGTCTGCCGTTGAATCGAGACGGAGCGAAGTTACGGCTTCGTACATGGCGGAGGGCTCGTTTAATGGATACTTCAATTAAAATTGGTCCAATCGGGACGGGTTAATTAAAACGGTATTTACAAGAGACATGAAATTTAATAGAAAATTTCCTCCAACCCCCTGCTGCAGCCGCTCGTGGCCCGTTGAAAGTCATAATGCCGATTATGTAACCCGAGAAGCAGGAAAGAAGCAACGCGGCATTTATTAATTCGGCGGAGGGCCGCGACCGACCGGGTTAATCGTTATAGAACGAACCTGCTGATGAATTCACGAGCTGGCCTTATAAATATGGATGCCTTCGAGAAGCTACGCGAGCCGCGTCCCCGTTATAACTTAACCTAGAATAATCCGCGGAATTATTTCCCACGTAGCCCATCTTCGGATCTCCTACTTTCCAACAATTTTCTTAACGACGGGGGTGGGACGACCCTGTTGAATCTAGTCACTGACAATGCATATTAAGCGCGACATCTCTCGTTAACACAAACGTATCATCGTACACGGCCCAATCTTGATACCACTTCTCCATTTCGAAAGTTATTTAAAGGCATTTAAATTTCTGAAATAGCGAATCCACAGCGGCGGCGAGTGATATTTCCCATTTTGTGTAATTCCTGGTCCAAGGGTTATTCGGCATAAAAGCTAAGAATATGGAAGAAATGGAAGTGATTTAATTGTCCCAAAGGTTATTATAATTATCGATTAATTTCCGATTATTCCTGGTGTAAGCCCCCTCTTGCTTCAAATCCAGAGTACATCTGGTGGCGGAAAATCGAAGAAAACAAAATAATACACTGTGTCGTGGAGGATGGAAAGGGGGTGGCGCCTTCGTCGCTGATTTTTCCTGCCCGTCGAACCGTCTACGTGTATTTACATAAAAGGGCGAGTCGTTGGAATTTTTAAATCAAATTCCTTATCGGACAAGCGCGGGGTCGTGCGAAGGAGAGAGAGGTCGAGGGGTGGTTGTAGCACTGTATAGGATGTGGGGACGATGGCGCGAAAAAGGTGAGTCTCTATCACCGAGCAGGAAGAGGTAACGAGCTCGTTCCTTCTCCACCGATTCCCCTGAAATACTCGCGACCCCCTCTTTCTCGTTTCCCTTCCTTTCCCTTGTTGTTTCAACGTTCGTCCGCCTCCGCCGCGATTTTCCGCGTCGACGTCCGTGCGGGAAATGAGAAAACGATAAGAAAATACAAGGGTCGCCGCGGTCGAAGAAAAATCACTCTTGAAGCAGGTAAAATTTGGGGACCGTTTATCTGCCTCTCTTTCCTTCTCGGTGTCCACTGCATATAAAGAGGCAGAAAGGTTTCATCAAACGTACTAGGATATGGATCGAATATACAAAGATGCAGCGGAGAGTCTTTGATACACGTAAAATGGTGGAGGAGTAGGAGATTGAAAAGGCAGAGACAGAAAGGCAGAAGGAGGGGTTACCGAGGACATAAATCTTCGAAGCTCCCTTATCAAAGGTGCTCCGCTGGGAAATGGCGGCAATCTCGGACCTTTTCGTTCTCGAAATGAAGAAAAGCCGATCTCAATGCCGATATGCCTATTGCGCTGCTGTACTGAGCTTTGCAGGATATAGATGATCGTATTAAAATGTTCTTTATGGTAAAGCCAAGCTTCGCACAATACAACAGAGTACATTGACATATTTATGCCGCCACTGTGATCTTCAGCTTGCAAATTGAGAAATCTCTATTTTTGAAATTATATTTGTTCCTCCAACGCAAAATTCCACAAGTTTTAACCCTTCGTGGTTAATACACGGAGTGTATTGTACCCCAAGAGCAATTTTTTATTTGAAATGCCGCACCTTTACATCTTCCAAAGGGGATTTGTTGCAAAAAAAAATAATTTTTTTTTTAAAAAATCTGTATTTTACCACAACGATGGAAAATCGCTCGTTTTCAACTACAAATTTTAGCATATCAAAATTTAGATTTCTAGAAAAAGTAATAAACCATGACTGTGTAAGTATTACGAATGTAGAATTATCCGTGAAAAGTTAAAAGGTTCAAAAATACGAAAATGGTAACTCAAAAAATGACGCTGGGGTACAGTGAACCCCGTGTGACCAACTTGTGATTATTAGAAGGTGTGACCACGAAGGGTTAAATACACTACATCGTCTTCTATATCTCCATCCAATATTTATAAGTATGTTTCCCGTGCTAGGAATTACTAAAATATTGCAATTTGCACTACACTGAAACTTCTCTCAAACTCAACTCTGTCAAACAACTTACCTTCATCTCATAAAAATCTTCCAACTACATCCTCCGCCTACGACATCTAAGTAGTAAACTCACATACCCCAACGATAGTCCCGCAATCTCCACTACACATCCCCCTCGCCTGGCAAGGCGTTAGCATCGGGGATCGTTAAAAGTATTCGTCAACGGGACGAATACATTTTCCTGGAATCGCCGATACGCCGACATGGAGCTTCCAGTAGGCGTAACAGTCGCCGGTTACATAATGTATTCGCATGCATATATAGTATCTGGTCGTTATCGTGGTAGTCGGTCGTTCCTTGAAGGGCTGTCAGGTGAGAGAGGGCCCTCGAGCGTAGGGAAATAGGAGTGCTATCGGGGTGAGAAAGGCGGGACGAGAGGGCGGCGAGGGGGGAAGGGATGGCCGAAGTGAGATGCCGAAGAGAGGACGAGAAACCGAGCAGGGAGGAATAGAGAAAGGGTGAGAGGGCGAGAGCAGGGACGAAGAGGGCTCTCGGCTTTCGCGAGTATTATCTTGTCAGCGCGGATAACGACACCTCGGCGTCGTTCTACAGCCCTCATCAATTATAAATCCCGGCTACCTCTTACTACCAATCGCGATATCCCTATCTCCGGGCCCGCAATCGCAGATCGAGACGTCTCATTATCTTGCTAGTCGGCCATTGCGGTTTCGCCGTACACCAACCCCCTCCGTGAAATGCACTGAAAACCCACTGGCGTGTGTCGTTGTTGCGGACACCGCATTTTATCGCGACCGACTCCATGGATACTCGACGCTTTCATCGTCACATAACGCGAGGGCGAAGAACTCTGGTCAATTCTACAGCGTCCATTCTCTTCAGTCAAAGCATCAATGAAGCGGTCGATATTAGTATTAGTCATTAGAGCTCATGATCCTTGCCAATGGAGATTCTGGTGACTTCGATGAGCTTCAAATTCTACGTCACACTTTGAGTAGCTTCCTGAAAAGGGTAGGGGAAAGATGGGATAATTGATCAGCGGGGATACATGATCAAATCAGTTTATATCACAACTCAAATAATTAAATACAAACAAAGCAAACCATTATTATTATTTTAATAAAAAAGAAAAACTGTCATCAACTATCCCACCTTTCCCCTATAAAGCATTGTCTCAACTTACCCGTATGCTTACTTTGCGCATAAACCAAGCAAGGAGTTCGCGCAAAACCTCAAAGAAGCCTGATAACCTTAAACGGACATTTTTTAAAATTTCCATGCCACTGACAGTGTTTATTCGAGGGGACGTGCGAATTTCTTTTAAAATCGTTTCACGGTGTGAGTCACGCAAAGCAGGACACGATTTACAGATGTTATCTGGCGCAATGGCGCTGCAATGCTTGCAGTTTAAACAGCAATCCGTTTTGCAAAAAGAAAGGACGGTATAATGATTTATGGACGACACCATTAAACACGGGACACGTAACGGGGTTTATTTTCCCGCCGTAACACGGCATGTTCGCGTGGCCACTTCGGTTTTACTCGCGATGAGTAAACAGATAAACGCTCGTAAACGCTAACAGTTATTAGCATTGGGTGTGCTGTTTACGAGAAACGATGGCCAGGTTGTACAGTGCCCGGCTGTAGTTGTCTCTGTTGATTCATATTGCTTCATAAATGTGGGCAAACAACTTGCAAACAATTAGCACGCGTACTTCAAATGCCAAAGGAGACGTTAAACGTCCAAGAAATATCTTCGGCAGCGGCGAGAATCAATTCGTCGAGTTACTTGCACACCTTTAGGTTTCATTAAGCTCGAGCGATACGTTCGTTACCCTTTTATCGCCGACGACGGCCGGTTCGATTCTACCTCCCTGCAACGTGCAATTAAATTCTGCTTACAGAAAAGTCGCCGAAAAAAATTGTACAGCTCGCAGTTTTCCGCGTCTTCCTCGGGCGCTAACGAGGCGGCAAAGGCCGCGCAATCGCTTGATAATGTAAAGCTTTCGGTGATCAGGGGCTAACGATCCCGTCATTAAGAAAGTTAAAATGAATGGGCTTTGTCGGCGTCTCAAACGCAACGATTTCCCTCCATCGCGTGGAATCCTTCGAACCCCCTCCGCCCTCCTCCCCTTCGCTGGAAGGTGCAGCAGGTCCACCCCTGATGGACAAAAGGTGTTCCACATAATGAAAGGTTCCAGTCGGCCAAATAAAAAGCCGGTGCCATTACGTCTGCTCTTCTCTGTCCTTTCGTCCCGTGGACGCTGCGGATATATATATATTTTCTCGTCGGGGTGCCTCGCGACGGAGTGCGCAGGAAACGATCCCCATCCCCGATGTCATCGTAGTTACCGAGCCTACATCTCGATCCTGCTCCTAATGGCGTAGATAATAACGTTTCCCCGTCGCGGGCCAGAAGTTTTTGTTTCGAAATGTATACTCGAAGTCGCAGCGCTTGCAGATCGGGAGGGCTGATCCCTCCGGAGGTGTGAAATTGCAGATTTCACGGCACGAGATCGTGCGCGTTTTTGCAAACGTGTCGGACACCGTATACTTCCCTCCTTTAATTTCGGATGAAATCTCTGGATTCGTGTTGGGAGGTGATGACACTTTTTAGCTGCTGTATTTTTTAAATATTCAAACCGTATTTATTTTGTACACACGCTTGTAATTGTTTGAAAACTTCAAGAATTCGATCGCTCGAATACCGTGGCGTTTATATGGTAGATGAAATAGCATTACACTGTGACGTGGATGTGACACGGCTGCCTATTAGGTTGCCTACCTCCAGGAGTAAGCATTATGCATATTAGGGTCGGTTAACCCTTCCGCAGGATCCCTGAACCCGCCATTCAGTGGAGAATGTCTGGTTGCTCAACTTTAGGTGCAAGTAAAGTTCTGCAATCTACCTTCAATTATCCTTAACACTTTTACATTTTCAATCTAATATTAATTCAACGCTTAATACTCTCATTTAATACATAAGTAGTTTAATAGAAAGTTAAAGCAGTACTTTTTTTTAAACTACGGGTACGGTGTTTGTTAGACCTTCGTAAAAGGAAATACGAGCCTCAGATTAACTGAGGAAAAGTGAAGGGGCAATGTACATTTTATGAAGGGTTAATGTTATCGTTCAGGGCAACTTTGGCCTCGGTCGAAGTGACGGAGGGGATGATTTCCTCGTAGCAGTACCAGTTCACACCGCGTGAGTCGCTGGCTGTGGAAAAAAAGTTACCCCTGAAGAAAGAATTCTGCCGCATCGATGCGATGGAGGGTTGGAAAGGGTGAGCTGCCTTATCGACCCCTAGATTCCCCTCCACCGGTGTTATTTTCAGCTCCACCACTAGATTGGTCTGATGTATAGAGATTTCGGAACGACCCTGCCACACATTTTTTTACACACCCCTTTCGTCAGCGCCTCGCGTCACTTCTGCTCGTATAAAATTACGACTCACCTACGATCAATATAAACTTCTTAATTCATGCAACTTTCTAACAACGTAATTAATTTCATACTTCGAGTAGATCATTAATTACTCCTCTCTTTATTTGCTCTCTGATGGAAATTCGTGGGTGTTTAGAGACTGAATTCTAATGCAACATAATACAAACCTACTCAACGTATCAACGTAACAAGATCTTCAGCCAAACGCTTTACAGCTCCGCGGGGATATTGACACCCGTGAGACTTTCTTGGTTCCGATTGAAAGAGACTTCCTAGTCGCAGTATAAGCGATAACCGCAAGCCTTCGATAAGAGTAAAATTGAATTTTACTATCGGCGTCTGGAATATCAGGATTCCAAGGAATGCAATTACGCGGGAATGACAACTGTTGTCCTATTCGCGACGCGCAGCGCCCTCGTGTTTACGACTATTATAAAATATATCCGTGTATAGGCGCGCTTCTCCTACGCGCCCCCTTCAGGCCCTCCCTCCACGGGTGTATCGCGGCGTAGCAGAAATATCTCGAGCGTGTAATAAAGCACCGAGAAAAATGTCGAAACTCGAAACCGAGACGAAGCGCGAGGTGCATAATGTACGAGTATCATACGTCACAATCAACTGCACGCGGCGCCAAACGCTTATTTCTCCGATGGCGCTGCCACGCTATGAAATTACACCGAGCTGACTTACGGTCCGCGAACGACACCCTGACGTACTCTAAACTCGGTTTTCGCCGGGCGAAAATAATTTTCTCGTATATTTAATGCCGTATTTACGTCCATCGCAGCACTCCCACACGACCCCTGTTCTCCGGTAATGAGGACTTCCTAGGGGGTTAACGAGAAGCCCGCGAGCGAATACGCGGCCAGGAAGGGATCCAAAAACTGGCTACCACCCTCCAAATGGTTTAAACCGTATTTCACATATTTAACTAATAAAACAGCTTTTGTAATAGTAAACAGCTTTATCAGCCTTCGTCGTTGGACCAGGAATTAAATATTGGCTATAAACTTATAATTTTCGTCTCGAGGTAGTCGCTGGCTTTTTAGAGAATTTTCAAATTCAAATTGAAGATAGTAAACTTCAAACATATCAATCTAGCTCAACATTCGTACTAGGGCTGGGACTATTTGTCGAATTTTTCGGTATTCGAATATTCGAATACTTCAGTTGCTCAATTATTTGGCGAATATAATTCGAATATCCAAGTATTCGAATAATATTCGAATATTAAAGTATTCGAATACTGATATATTCGAATATTAAAGTATTCGAATACTGATATATTCGAATAGTATGGTGTGAATTATAAATCAAGTTCTTTAGGTTCATTTGTCAGGGTGAAATCTTGTACGCTAATTTTGACCCACTTCACACCATACTATTCGAATACATCAGTATTCGAATAATAACATTCGAATACTGAAATATTCGAAGTTTATTCGTATTATTCGAATACTTGTAAAATATTTGAATATTAAATTATTCGAATAGTCCCAGCCCTAATTTGTACACCCCGTATCGTTAAATGACCCCTGAAATCTCTCCCATTTCCCGCGTTCCAAGGCCTACCTCCGCGAACAATAAGATTCTGCACGGAGGAAAGAAACAATGGCACGACGGCCGGGTCAATAAAGCGTTCGGTAATCGGCGGGGCAACATTATCTGCCGGGATCCATCGAAAATATGATACCATATGCTAATAACTCACGCATGGCTCGGTTTAAAAAAAAAGAGAGAAGAGGAGAAGCAGAGAAGCGGGTAGCAGCGGTTAGGCTAACCACACGGACCGACCGTATTATGCTCGCAAGGACGAATAAAGCCAGGATTCCGCATTGTGGGCCGCGTGTACCGCGTTCCGGCACTGCCGCGAGGGAACGAGAAGGGGGGGAGAGAGAGAAAGCGAGAGTGTAAGGTCAGGTAGAAGCTTTTAAACGTTCGAAAAACGAGACAGAAGCCAGATAGGGTTGCCCGTGGATGGGCGCGCGAAGGGCGCGTCGACGTAACCGGTTACAAACGCGATATGTACCTGCGATTCTGCTGTCCGATCGAATCAGTAGCCGCTCCGTTTCATCGGATATTCGACGTACAAAAGCAAACTCCGCGGCCGTAGGATTCTCGGGAACAACGAGCCACGAGCCGCAAAGTCGTGCCGGGGTGAGATCGGTTTTCTTGTTTACCTTGGCATCTGTGTACGTTAAGCTGCTAAGCGATACGGCGAGTTCGCTTCTAGCGGAGAATATTCTACCTACGCGATACGGGGTGTGTGTATCCTTTACGCTGATTGTCATTCCTTCGGGTAGATCGATGCACGTAATATGTACTGGGGTTGGATTTGCGAAAGCGTTGGAAAATAGCGGTTATCAGTGGCAGAAAAGTGGATCGATGGGGTAGCGTTGAACAGGAATGTAAAATAATATTTTATAATAGCTCCGTCGATAAAAAGAATTTTATATGTTGAAGTTTCGAAAGGTATTGATACGGGAAATAAACAAACTGATATTCATAGTAATGTTAATATTGTTATAGATTATCGTTGATGCAGTAATAATATTTATTCCGTATTTGGTAACTCTTCTATATGAAACTTCGGATGCAATAATATCACAGTTGCCCTCGCATAAGAGGCTCGTTACATGAGAAACAGGATTGCAGTAATCGTACTCAAAGCAGATTTCCCATACCTACCGTGAAAGCGGCGTTTTTGCCGCGTCAGTGTGCACAGGATTAAAAAATTCGATTCGACGGGTAAAGCGAGCGACGAACAAACAAGGTCAGTGGAATAGGAATGGCCAGTGGCTTTGACGCACGGGTTTGGCGATTGATCGGCATCAACCCCAAACCCCATCAATTGGTCGAATTCGTCCCCCTCTGACGGACGGGGGTGGACGCATTTCGATTTCCACCCCCTGCGTGCGAGGGTGCGTTTGTCATCAAACGGCTCGGCCATGCTTGAAATTTCGTGCGATACAACCATGGAATATCGATATTCCCTGTCAGCGTTGCTGGATTCCTCAAGGACGACATCAAAGGACGCCGTTCGCTGGGATTACATTTACAGGAAAATCCACACGTGCGCGAGTTTTCCAGAAAACGCGAAACGCTTCATTTTTCTGACGCCTTTTGGACCAGTTTAAACTGAGCTGTGTTATTATCTTGGACCATTGAGTGGCTCACAAGTTTATTCTTATCAATACTGGAAGCTACTATATTATTTGTTGGCTTATCGAGTGTCCTTTACAACATTATTATTATTATTGAACGTCTTTATTGCACAGAAGATAGATAAAGGAGGGAAGAAAGGAAAGAAATAACGCAAAGGCGAGGATCTTAACACTGATCTTAAAATATATGACTTTTGATTTTTTAGTTGCCAATGTTTATATACCTAAACTGACAGTTCGCTGACTACAATTTACCCATGCCCTCAAGAATCTCCCCCAGTGGCACATTTACTTAAAATACTTTGACAACGTGTTAATTTCATAATTTACAACGAGGCATCTTAATTCATCCACGAGGGTGGCAAAGGTGACTTCCAATCCCGTGTCTACCCGCGGGCTAGACCCAGCCAATTTCGATCCTTCCAATAAAGGACGACTTAAGAGTTTTAAACCCAAAAGTGCCAGGCGTTCTTCCGTCACACACCGGGGAAAGAGACTTCCGTGAAATTGGCCCCGACGTCACCGAGAGAAGATAATACTGAAGCTCGACTATAGGTACCCCGTGAGTTGAGGTCTTCTCCTGGCGCGGGTATCTATGCCATAGCGCATCGTGATTCTGCTTTCCAGAGAATCCAACCTCACGCCCCCTCCCCGACTACCCCTGTCCCACCCCCGAAGAAATAAATCTTCGGCCCGAGGCTCTACATCACCGGTTGGCAAGCAATTTGGGCCCCGACGATAACTCATACATGCATCGATAGTACCTCATCCCCTCTTTTTCAACCGCGTAGTACCTACGCCGCGTCTCTGTACGTGTGCGCCTCGCTGCGCCAGTGTACACGCATAATATATTATGTATGTACGTATATAAGCTGAGAAAACCGTTGGAGAAGATGCACGATGATTCTGGTGGCCGTGGTGCGCGATCCTTCGAGAGCGTGGAAACGAGAGGAGAGTATCGTGCCGCGACGGCAGGACGAGGACAGCGGTCTGGGGAAGGGGGTGGGGGGAGGAGGTGGAGGAAATAAGCGGGTGGAAGGAAAGATCACTGCCAATTTTTGCGAGGGGCTCGATTTTCAATTGTATCGCATCGATCCCGCGAATATTGATGATAATCTGGCCCCTGGTGTTCAGACTCAAGTCGGTCGGATACACCCCTGTGGCGTGGTATCCATCTTGTTTGAGTTTTCAGTGAAGGGTTGCTTGAGAAATATTAGGAATTTTGTTAACGCATATTATGTGATTATCTTTTTACCTTATTTCACGCTGACCTGCACTGCAATTAAATATTCAATGTTTTCACACTGCTGCACTCGATATTGCTCGGCGGGAGTTGCAATTTATTATCCTAAGGGAGAGTTTTTATGTCGCGTGGAATTTCGGATCTTTTTGATAATTGAATCTTTCGTTAATCTTTGCGTTAATATACTCGAGGCACGTTACGTACGTAACAGGTAATGAATGACGATACCTCAGATAAAATTAGAAATATGTGAAATCTCATTTCTATGACAGAAGAAATTAGAAATGTCGAGTCGCCCTTCGTTGAATTCTTCGTGCACTCCGGAAGCGATTTGTACGTTACGTAAGCGCATAGTTTCTCGTGTAAGGCGAGTGGTACACAGGCTGTTTCGTACATCTTTGCATATAATTAGAAGAGCATTGAATCGACCCCTATCGGACGTCTTTTCACCATGAAAGAGCAGGATGGGACCACGGGGGTAGGTCTGTTGCTTGCATCCGAGTCAGAGGGACCACGCTCTCTCTTTTTTTCAACCTTCACAAAAAAGAGGTCTCCTTCGGTCGATGGAAAAAAAGGGTTGAGGGCTCCTTCCTCGATCGGCAGGTAGATGCCTGGTGACGTGTTCTAGAGCATATGCATATTACCTGACAATGGACCATCCGGAAGAGGGAACTGAAATAGGCCAGTGCCGTATAAAACGGGTCGCAAATCACGATAACAGACCTATCAACATACCACTTTTTTCTCTATACACATAACTTCAAATTTTGTTAACAATCGCCCAACGATAAATCCTTAAATTGTCAGGTAATTCAATTGAAAAAAAAATTACATACAATAACTTTCCTATTTAATACAAAATTAAAACCTATAAGTGAGATAGTTATTAGCAGTCACAAATTTTATTTGATACACGATGAAATTAATAGGAATAATTAGAGAAGCAGTTCTCCTTCTTCAGTGAAATTCTGTTTCTCATAATTTATTGCGTTGGTACGCATATTGTGGATTTTCCAGGAGCCAAAGGAGATGAGGGGAAGCAGGTACGGTCCTGACGGAGCAACCCTTTCCATCTTGGGGCCCCGTCTGCTTCCTTGAAAATCATCGATATAAATTATGCATGCAGGTAGTCGGCATTGTGCGGCCGCTCACCTCAGCGGGGCCCGATGATAAATTATTGCACATTGAGAATTTCGGGGCTAACGAGGGTACGAAATTTGAATATCCTTCCTCGCGCTTTTCATTCTCACGCTCTTCGCTCTCGCTCGCTCTCTTTTCTCACGCGGCCCCTTATCTCGCGCTCTCTTACGCGCATCCATTCCGGCCTACCTGAGGCTACACGGTTACAATGACTCTCTGATTTGATTTATCGAACGATTTCTCTCCTATGCGCGGACTCGCGTTTATCACACCACCATTTTCTGCCCTCCTCGCAAATTTGTATACAGTGTGATGAGACCGTTCATCCTCGGCGCGGTCGCAAATGTAGGGCAGATCGGCGTAAGTAGAACATTTGGCTGTTTCGTCGCTTAGGAAGTAAGCGTAAGTAATCTCGTATCATTTCACAATTGAAATGAATAATTTTGAAATACTTCATCCCCTTACTAATACAGAGCTAGGAGTTTTTATTATCCTATAAAATACGCTTTGACCCAAATCATATCAAATTCGACTAATACGCGCACTATAATTATTACTAATTTTTACGTAGAACAACCCTTGAGAACGTTCTCAAAGTCGAGTCTCCTCAAAGCGCACATAGTAATCGAAACACGATGAATTTGCACCAGTTCCCACCGCGTGCTCACTTCTCTCGAGCCCACACTGTGCGAAACATTAAAGCGGCGATCGTCAACACGAGGCGAGATAAATATCTGCATCCTTACATGGAACGGGGCGATACTTTGCCCCCGAGGAATCCATAAGTCACAGAAAATTACGCGGTCACGGTGTGGTATTTGCGAAAGCCGCGTTCCAGGGGTCACCGAACCGAACCGCCCATCGGTGTAAACTACACCCTTATAAACAATCGAGGGCCGACTCCGATGGTGGTGGGGTGGGCACGCATGATGGCCGACGATTCGGGCCCAGTGCCCCTATCACGGGTTGAAAAAAATAATGAGCTTCCTCGTTTCACCCCCACCGCTCCGAACTTCTTTTTTTTTTCGCTATGGGGCACCGAATGCCAGGCGAATAGAAAGAGAAAGTCCGGGTGAAGGGAGGGGGAGCGGGAGAGAGAGAGGGATGGACGGTTTATTAGAGAGGAGAGAAAGAGAAGGAAAGAGGAAGAACCCCACGCGAGTGATTTGCATACGCGGCCAGCCGGCTGCAGGATGTGAGTCAGTTTCGTCGACGAGGGGTTAAGTCGAGTCGTCTCTCCGCTTTAATGAAGTGCCGTTTCAACGAGTTTTATTTTTCGGCTTTTCTGCTTTGTTTCGTACGCGCCTCGAGATACTCTTTGCGGCCGGTGGAAAGGAAAGGCGAGCTTGCTGCGAGGGATGCTCCTTTGCTTCGTGCGAATTGCACGAGCTTGGGGTTGTGTCGTGTTGGTGGCTGATGGTGTGCGGTGTAATAAAGAGAAACGTGATGTAACTACCTATATATCATTAAAAATTAGACTTCCTTTTTATGGGGAAGTTTGAAAGTATGATTTTAGTGTGTTTGAACAGAGATGTCAGTCAGTTTTGTTACACAATTTGGTCTCTAGTTTGTCAAATCTTCTCAATTGATATTAATACAAGTAGTGTTGTTTTACAGGTTAAATGATACTAAGAGTTTTTATTGCAGTACATTCTATGTAGACAAAAGTATTTTAGCTACTTAACAAGAGGGACTTTGTATTACGTTTATTTTATCACTGTTGTTTTGTTCAATTTCTAAAATTTAAGTTCCTTGCACTATTTTCATAGATACCGGTTATATTACAAATTCAAAAAAAAAAAAATCAGATCGAGGTGATATAAAGAAATGAAAGTAGTGTTCACTCTTCGATTCACATTGTGAGTTTTGCCACGAAATTAGGTCACCATTCTTTCAAGAAAGAACGTACATTCAACCTCCTCAAATTATTGATCGACGAACCAACCATTCTGATTCACAAATTTACGAATAAAACTGGGACACGAGTATTCCCTATTTGCCAACCACGAACAATGAATTCTAATTCTCTCGAGGATCATGCCACAGGTTCTTCAAGACGAATGAACTCCGATTAAAGAATTTTGTAACGAAAGAAGCCACTTCACCCTTCGTATCAATCGTGTTTCGAGATTCACTTGAACTGATCATGAGCCGACGACACTTGGAACGTTTCTTTTCGGTCGAGATTCGTCTGCGCGAGATCGCGAGAGGCACGAAAGCACTTAGCGACGTTTTATTAATTACTGGTACGAGTTAAACGAAGGAGAATCTAGCCTGGATGGAGGCGAGAAGCAGCAGCCATCTTGACGCCTGCGTGGAGAGGCGCCGCGACGCTCTCATGGGGCGTCGAGCCATGGGGGTGGAAAGGGGATGTGCTCTGCGCCGCCAGGCTGCTTCTCGGAAATAGGATCGACTAGAAAAAACCGACGAACTCGAGCAGATTTTCGATTTTCCATTTCTGGAACAGTCAACAATAATTTCCTACCGATTCTCAAAATTTTCTATACGAACAACGATACTTACGTTCAGTTCGAATTGATAGGCAAAGATTTGACCGAGTCTCTAACTTTACTGTAAAAAAACAGTAAAATAAAATCTCTTATTAGCGTCTCTATTCATACAAACTTAAAAAATGATTGAAAAATCATTTCCAAAATGAAATATCTACTTTCATACCAAATCACAAGCTCTCGTCCTACATCTACGACAAATATACTTACATAATTCGCCCACGAATGCAGGTGCTATCAAAAGGGGTTGAAATTCAAATTGAATAGAATACAAGATATCAGAGACACATTCAGTATGGAATTAATGCCTTTCCAGTAAGTTACGATACCGCAGTTAGAAAATTCAGAAATAACGAAGGGAATGTTTCGAGTTTACGTGCCTCGATAACAAGACAATGACGGGATCGCGAAAACAAGGATGCCTTTTCTCTGGAATTTGATTGGCGCGTGGAAAGGCCTTCACGTTCGCCCGAATATAGTCGCGCGCACATGTAAATATTATATTATACAATCCGTACATGCACGCTTCTATTCGTCTACCCACATAGATATATGTATATATAGGCAGATGGGACGCAGACGCCGGCGTCGCGACGTTCGACGGTACAGTTCCCGTCGGACGGTCCTTCGAGATGGCAGGATTCGGTCCCGGATCCACTCTCAGTCCTTCCTACGCCTTCGTCCTGACACATCGACCTTCCTTCTTTTCTCGTCAAACTCGCCCCGAACACGTCTATCCACGAAAGCATCCGCGAAATAAAATTCAGTGTCCACTCGAGCCCGCGTACAAATGACTTCACTCTCTAAAGAAATTCCACGAAATTCATTGTAACCCTCGACTGCTCAAAATCTACATCCTTTCATAAACACAACAAGTGAAGTGACACTTCTTGATCTTCTGAAAATACTTCTCCTTCGGTAGCTTCTTAGAACAGTGAGTCAGAAATATCTCTTTAATCCTTCATGACATAATTACCGTTATAAATAAAAATAGAATCTTCAAGTTACAGACTATTAGAATTTTTAAATTCTCTGTCAATTATCTTGCTATTATTATTATTATTATAATTGTTATTATTAGTAGTATCGTGTTATAACGATTTAGTGTAACTCTTTGTACGCCAGGGACAACAGAGATCGTGGTACGATGTTTTGTTTTTGCCACATTTACGTCGGGCCGAGGCACGAAGTGTCCCCGAGGGTAGCCGACAGCTGATTGTTTCCCTCTCGCGGCGCGTCAACCATCCCTCGTCACGAATTAATTACGTCACCGCCGCCATCCCTCCGCGACCAACCCTCCCGGCGCTCTTAATCACCATCCCTTCCTCTGCGCGCCTTCTCATTCATTTCCACTTTCTCTTTCGCTCGCGCCACCCGCGCACCTCCCGCACTTTCACTGCTATTATTTACCTATTTCCCTCCGCGTACTCGACAGCATACATACTCTGAAATCAAGCGCGACCACTCGTTTTCTGCCCGATAGAATCCGGACACCACTCGACATTTTCCTCGCGTCACCATTCTGTTCGCCTCGAAGAGGATTCAGCGCAACGATCGAGAGAAGATCGACGCTGCTCTACGAGGCCACCAACCACGGTAAGTGTTTGACAATATTTTTTTATTATATCGTGCTCTCTTCTCGCGTTGCTGAAACTTTCTTGAATGAAACAGGGGGAAGTAGCTTGATTTGATCGAAGTAGGTAGCGGGGGTTTAAATGGGGTTCTTGTAGAAATTTAGACACTTTGAGTGCGTCGCGATCGATGTTGAAGGGAACGAGAAAGAAATTTTTAAGACACGTTTAAAGAGACGCAAATTGAACAGGATTGCGGAGAAACGATGTTAAAATCGATGTCGGCGATTGGTCTCCAGTAGTTCTGGTGTATTGGAGCGTTCGCGATGTTTACGAGATGCAAGGCTAAACGTTTATACTTTTGCGCGAGTAATAAATACGATTTTCTCCGTGGGCGGAGCGCAGAGCGAAGCACAGAAATTGATAAACGCATTATGGCTGAGTTGAAGCGGAAACGGAATCTTTAATTTAGAAACTGGAATATTCCGAGGGGAATGCCTAAGGAATGTTTACAGTTGCGGTGTAAAGTGGATGATTTCCTTCACTGGGCACTTCAACTTTTCCAAATCTTCCAGCAATGATTCTGGGAAATTAATATCATTTAGTAAGCTGTAACGTTAACGAACGTGGCTCGACGTATAAATATCGTAAGAAGTTAGGTACACGAGAAGGATCACTTTCGCGTGATTAAAAGTCTGATCGATATGAATTCGGTAATTAATTGTTTGTCGCTGATTGTTATCGTTACTCACGAATAGAACAATTATTCACACGCTAAAAATTGTATCCAACTTTCGGTGTCCGTTCATCGCGGATACGTGTAAAAATCGCGCAGAATATTTCCCTTTCCCTTTGCCTTCTCACTTTCGTTGTCACTTTCGGTCCTCCTGCATCGAGATTTCGTGTTAAACTGACACGTTTCCGATGACAGGAATCCGCGAGGCCGTTTTGTCGACTGTTGGGGACAGAAGGTGGGGAGGAAGACACCGGTTGCACTCATCAAACCCCCTCTCTCTCTACCCTCTTTAACCCTTTCGTCCCCTCTACCTTCCATTGTGCGTTTTGCATGTGTAATTACGATCCCGTACGATGGGTCGAACAAAGACGGAGAAGTGGGTTCTACTACTCTACTACGACGCGCTGGCAACCTAGTCCCTCAAGAAGTCGAGCTTCCCGAACCGAACTTAAGATCGCCAAAATATTTCCTACACAATTTTCATGCACACTGGTTTGAACCACTTCGAAGAACAAGTTCTGAGAAAGTTAAGCCTACTTAATCGGAAAATTCTGAATTCTCAAAGAATCTCAATGGCATCTGTGTAAGAAGAATTTGTCTTCCAAACGGTGACTTAGTGAAAGGATTGAGACGAAGCGTGTGTCTCCTTCGTACCGAATCACGGCGGTTTTCTGTTCTTTGGCGTTAGGCACCCTTTCACCTCTACTCGCCTAACCCTTTTTTCCTTCCCGGGAGGCGGGCGGGATTCACCCCGCGGGGCACCCCGTTGTCGTTCCCCTTTGTACACCAGGTCGAATAATGAATTATATTTTTCTCTTCCAGCGAAGCATAGATTATAATATTTTTTACTATCTATAAAAAGCAAGCGGGAGAACCGTCGGTTGGTGCACCCTTCTCCTCTTCCATCTTTGCTTTCTGTCGCACTACTCACCCTATGCCGCACAGGGAACGACGGAGAGAGTGAGAGAGATAGAGGGAGGGAGGGAGACGCTGGAAAAAGGGTTAAAAAGGGGGAGGTATGGCACATAAATAATCAGAGCGACTCTTCCTCTACCTGGACAGGCTTTGCATACACGCTAACTAACTAACCAGCCTGCCAACCAGCAGACAGCCAGGCAGGCAGACAGAGGAGACGTGCCGGGGCACGACATATGCAGTGGGTTGACCCTATCTGTGTTTAATGACCCGCTGATATGCCGCTCTTTCCCTGACGCTTCCTTTTCTCTCATCCTCTGTACCTTCTTTTGTTCGCCATGTTTTATGCGTGTTACCGAGAACACGGGAACACTCCTCTGAAACGTGGCGACTGATGCACGGTGCGTGTATTTCACACGTTACACTTAACAGAAACTCGCTAGACCGTTGGTGGTTTGTTTCTGTTGGTAATTAAATGAAATTAATTTGATTTCAAGCTACAATCAAGATACCAGAAATATTCAAGTCACTTTCGTAGATTATTTCTGTTCGTAACAATAATAATTTTATTCAACACTGCACACGCTTCTGTAAATTGTAGACTGAAATATTGGATTATTTATATACGAAGGGTAATTAGAGAGATAGGACATAGTGGTGTTGTTAAATTAACAGTAGCCTCAAATCAGAGAGGAGCAAAATTTTTATTTTCATAAAATTTCGAATAATGAACAAATATTAAAATAAATCATCATTTGTTCGTTAATTCGAATTAATTTTTTCCAATACAGGACGAACAATTTTTTTAACTTTTATTCGTTACTCGATACTTTATTTAAATAAAAATTTTGTCCGTTTCTGCCTCCAATCTTAAAAGTCCACTTCACTACCCTCGTCTTACTTTTTTCACAAAGAATTGTTCTTTTTTTATTCACAAATCAAGCCCCACTCTGTGTGCCTTTTTCTCATAGTATCATAGACAACTTCTCTCGAAATTTATCGTACACGTAACTCGTGCTTCTCGAGTTACGTAACCCACATCGATTATCCCCGGAACAGTGCAATATTGTATTATCCACGCAATTTAACAAATCGAATCGTTGGAACGATAGCGAGGTCCTACATCAGGGCCAGAGCAGGATAAAAGGTGGAATCTTTTTCGTTTTCTCTTTTGGTAAACAGCATTTTGGCTTGTATCCCGTTTCACACATGGTGCCGCGAACCCCTTTTGCCGGCATTTCGGTCTCCGTCTGTGGCAGGTCGGAGCAATGTTTTAGATCTTATCCCCGAAATTATACGTCTGTCTGGCTGTCTGCTCCTACTCCCAACCCTCAGGACGTTGGCACGCGGTATCAAACGCTAATCGCATGCCACGTCCCTCTACCTCTGCCTCCTTCCTCTTTATTCCTTCTTCCTTTTCTTCCTGTCTGGCCTGCTTTACGTCCTCCTGCCTTCCGTTCTCTATCCCGCAGGATAACAGAACGACACCTCCGCCCATGCCTTCCGCTCGCAAGAGAAGAAAAACCGAGCGCGGCGCTCTTCTTCGAGGGATTTCGAACATCGGGAATTCGTTTTCGCGTTTCGTCCTCACGTGTCCTGGGGAAAATATTGCGGTTTCAATGGCACTGACTCCTTTGGCGCGAGAACTCGTGTCACGTTACGATTAAAACTCATTTTGAAACTTTACTATACTCCCTTTGCGTTATTCGTAAATTTTACTAGAATAACTATTCGATATCTTGAAAAATAATATTTTCATCGATGGACGTAATTGATATTTATTAGCCTTATTTCACATTGTAGAACACTTCTAAGTCACAGTATTAATAGTTATATTTATCGATTAATCTCGCGCTAATTTGGACCCCAAAGTGGTAGTTCGATTAACGAGGAGAAAATGAGAAGCGCAAGCGCGGCCATCGCGCAGGACTAGGCTCACCCCTAACATCTCGTCCTGCGTTATTATGCAACAAGTTGCTCTACTCACCCTCTTTCTCTCTCTCTCTCTCTTTCGCTTTCTCTGGTCTCCAGTCACCCACAGTTATTAAGCGCGTCGTTTTCATTGGGCAACATTCCAGCTAAATGTGCGGATATTTTATGCCGCCCTTAAAGATGATGGTTGATTATTCGCGCTACTCTTTCTCGATTCCGGTATTCCGCAACAGAAACTTTCTTCGTAGATCTCCTTTAGAAGATCTACTCTTCCTCACTGTATCAAGTGCTAAAATGTTCCATTTCTACTTAGCTCCACCTTCCAATGCATACACAAAGCCTCTCGAATTTAAATCAACAGACACCGAGTTAAGAAAATTGCCTAACTAATCGCAGGAACTAATAGAAAGAGTTAAAAAAGTTAAGAAAAACTACGAGCAAAGGGGGAAATGAGAAAGGAGGCAGAAAAGAGGCCATCGCGATTCTGGCAGGAACATATTCGACTCGGAATAACGAGGACGCCTATTTGAATATCCCGCCATCCTTAGATTTCATTCTTTCTCTCCTCGCGTTTTTCCTGTTGCATACATACATAAGTTTCGTCGTTTGCTTCCTGGATCTACGCAACCCGACTGTTAACGCGCGTCCGCTCATGCGCGACGGCGATATTTACGTGCACAGAATCGTTAGCGTGTAGCCAACGAAATTAAAAGTGCTTGCAAATTCCTTCTCGAGCTTTCGTCAAAGTACCAGCACAGATAAATATATGATTATAATCAGCCTCTCCTTGTACTTCGAATCTCACTAAAATTATACCACAATCAACACCACAGAGAATTCTAAACAAAACCGAAGAATCCACGGCAAATATGAGAAGTCGAGGTGGAGTCTGACTCTTCAACAAAACCATTTCCCGGCATGCATAGGTACTCCGGTAAACAATGACATTGTACGGTGCCGTTTTACCCTGAAGTGCCGACCATTCTCGTGAATATCGAAATCGTACGGTCGATTAAAAGTGGAGAAAAGGGTGGCTGCTGATTTATGGGAGGACGTTGCCGCGTTTAACCCTTTCGACAAAGGTCAGGGTGTTATCCTCGAGGACCCCGGGGGTAATCGTATGCATTTTACGGGCTTTTTAGAGCCGGGCCTCCTTTTCGCCCGCGATATTACGTTATTTCTGCCATGGCCGAGCAGCGTGACGCGCGTGTAACGCGGCAATAAATCGCGATTATCGATGTCCTTCGTTCCGATTCTTTTATTCAATTTCACTGCGTCCATATGCAGATACGGGCCGATGTTATATGGACCGTGAAAGCGGCAAAAGGCACGGCTCCGCGTTCTCCCTCCGATGGAATGAAAAAAAAGGAACCGTAGCCGTGTAAAGTCACATTTTTGCGGTGGCGACGCGCTTTCAGCGTGGATACTGCGCTCGAAAACGGCGCGTGTCGATCGTCAATGTGTATCTGACTGGCTGTTGGAGTGGCGCAAATATTTGACGCCCGGCAAGTGCCCCCTTTTACGGGACGTATAAAGCTCGCGGACATTTCGCGTTTGTTTCGGCGCGCTGACTATGTCAATTTTAAGCACAACGTATCCCGTTGCGCTTCTTTTGTGTACCAATTCCGACACTAAGGTCCGAGCGTCCTCTGTCAGTATTGGTCCAAAATTCAGTGAAAGGAAAGTTGAATACGGGCCTGGAAATCTTCTATGTCGCTCGAACTCAATTATAATTCTCCCCAATTTGCATGCAAACGCCTCGAACATTTGAGGCATTGAGACCAAAAATGGACAAACCACTTAAGTAGTACTTAGCAATAATGTATTCCAATAGGCTGTACTAATCATATTATTATTATTATTATTAAGCGTCTTTATTGCAAACAAGAAAAAACAAGCAACGAAAATAAACAAAGACACAAGCACAGGCGAAGTTCAGTCACGACTGTTTTTCAACTTAACCTACATATGAAATAAGAAAATATTAATTTTTTTTTCTATGTGGGTTAGTCCGCTTTTGCTATCAAAGCCTCATTTTATAGTCAATTTTCGTTTAAAAATTAATTATTGCAGGCATCTTGGTCCCCAAACTAATTCCCACAGAGTTCACTATACACTGTACGTTATCAGTATAATCGTAAATTATCTTGTCACGTTCATTGACGAGACGAAAAGCAGTGCTCAGAGGTTACCGCGATCCATTAACGATCCCCGTCGCGCGTTTTCCCGTTGCGAGTTGCACGGATGGTTCGCGCGTCGCCTCCCTGGAACCGGATACATCCAGTCGTTCGTCGTGTCTTCTTACACGCGTAAGCCTTCTACGAGAGCGTATATATTACATACGTTGTTCAATTTCACGACGTCTCGCTTCAATTCAGCCGACGGATTTTCCACCATTACTCGGCCGTATTTCTCCTCTTTCTGCCGCCCTCCGCCTACACCGCCGCTCCCCTCCGCCTCATCCCTTTCGCCTTCTGTCGGCTTCAGGGACGGCGCACCACTTTGTGCACGAAGGCAAATTGGAAATATCTTCTCGCGAAATATAGCCGCGGCGCCGGCTTCGACTCGCCCCGGAATATATGGGACGACAACGGTGTATCCGGTCGTACCGGCTCGTTATTAAATATCCGCCCTCCGTGGATGGTACAGGCGACGATCTCCTACGAGCCCTCCGAACCGGTTACCAAATGGCTCGTGGTAATGCCCCGGTTCCACGATAACGAACCTCCAAATTACCCTACCACGAATCCAATCGATTCCGACCGTGACTCGGTGGTCGCGGATAAATCTGCTTTCTCTTGCATAGGTAGGTTTCCCTGTGTTCGGTCGACTCACGTAGGTACCGCGTGGACTTCTTGGATTTTGGGTAAATTCCGCGGAATCACCGGATCGTGTATTCCGAATACTTTACTGGTCGGTGAGGTGTTGGATAGATTAAGTAGTCACCGAAAGAAAATTTTAAATTTATGCTTCTTCTCGGTATTCATTTGGAGGATTGATGTCCCAGGTTACAATGATTCGGTGGTACAGTGGGAAGCAAAAGTTCCCGGACTGTGAAAAGACAGTATAAAGAATAGCATGATACCTACTTACAAAGGAAGATCCCCAACCCGGAAATTCCAAAAATTATGAAGCAGATATAAATATATAGATATGTATTAAGCAATTTTTTTTGCTGCCCAAATTCACTTTATGGGTGAAATTGACCCCTGAAAATTCGGCTATTTCCCGATTTTGTGTTAACTTGTAAACTGTAAGAACTGTCAGTTATCAAATGATAGTCCTAATTAAAAGAAATAACTCTTGTCTGAAAACTTCGTTTCTATCTCTTACGGTTCGCGAGTTATAACACAAAATCGGAAAACAGCCGGATTTTCAAGGGTCAACTTCAACTTTCCTTTTTAATGTATATATCCTCACACATGCTGGAACAGTTCACCGATTTCTTGAAGGCTTAAGTTCAGTCATCGAACCACAATGAATTATTAAACTCAGAGTCCGGGAACTTTTAATACATACTGTATATAATACATCTAAGAATTATTAAACACTGGGTATCGCTCTTCCTGACACGTTCAAAGACTGTATCATCAGGGGATCATTACGGAATAATGTAGGGAAGGCGCAGAGATCGCTTAGGCACCGAATCGACGGATTAAAGAGCAGCAGAGGATAGCTGGATCGTTTCAACGGACAACGGGGCTTTGTCGAGCCTTCGAAACAGCATCCATTAATAACGCGGCCCAATATAATGCCGCATTAAAGAACAGTGGCCGTGCAAACGGTGCCGAGGGGCTGCGTGGAAATGAGCGTAGAAATGTTTGTAGCCGCAGCACCGGCAGGTAGCCGTCAGGGTCGTGGGTCAACGTGTGTTCACACAAGAAGGGTGCCTTTTTTTTCCCACCATGCGAGAACTTACGGTGAAAATCTAGGTGGTTCGCCTCGAGGAGCGATTTTCCGAAACGTGTCAGGTGTTACTGTAACGCCAAACAACAAGCTTCCTTTAACAATGAAGGGAATCATAGTTCACCTCCTTTCATCGTTACTCGGGATGCACGCGAGCCGCCGCGTAGACACCGACAATTCCATTTCACAGTCAGCCATTCGTATATTATAACAAGATCGCGAGCGTTGCGTAATCTACGGGACAATGTCTGAGGAGGCGACGGTCGGGAGGCATCCGAGGAAATAGTGGCGACCCACGTGAGAGGAAGATTCACGTTGGCGTTCGAGCTGTATTTTAAACGTCGCAGGTATTTTTATATTCCGTCCGCTCAGGTAGAGAGCGCCGCGAGAGCTACCCCCCATTGGAAAAAAAGGTTGCGTAACCCCTCGCGCTAGACAAGCACGATCGAACGGGAACAAGGGAGGGCCGGTGGCTGGGAGTCGAGAGAAGAGGATGAGAAAGCTACCTACTGAACTGTCGGCACAATGACACCAAATAGGCGGCTGATTGCACAATACGCCGATGTTTATCGACCCATCATCGATACATGCCTCTTGTGCCGGCGCACGCACTCACGCTCGGGACAATCCGCGCGGAGAGTCAACAGGCCGAATGTTACACCCAATTTAAGACGGCCAATGCAGCAACGTTTGACGCGCATTAGAAAGCGGGAGAGCAGAATTGCCCTTTCGAGGATCTCAGTGGAACGTCAGTAGAGAACGATTCCGATTGCCCCGATGACATCTCGATGGGAGGACGTCGCTCCGCGAGGGGAAAGTCGGATAAGCGTCTGAATGGAATGGGACTGTTACGATAGTGGAAGGGAATATTGGGTGGATCTAATTTCTATACGATCTGTAAAGTTTCTTTTAAGAAACTTTGTTTATAACGATATTATAATTGCAAAGGTAAAAAGCGATCCTCCGTCGCGACGCAGAAGGGTAGTGCTCGGTATTATTAAACAAAGCAAGTGGTAATTAAAAAAGTTTAAGCTGCTTGATGCCCACGACGTTCAACCACCTAATCCCCGGAGTAGACAGCCGTATTATGGCATTCCGTTGCATGTAGTACAAAGTCTGGCGCAAAATTCAGAAGGCTGATCCGCCTGAGCCAAATCTCTCCGCGGACGAGGTTGAGCGAGACGCATGGGGTGCGACGCGACTGGCCGACAAATGAAAAACTTGCTTACTTGCGGCGCTTTGTACCCCTTGCTCGTTACTTAATCCTCCCGCGAGACTTAAGTAAACGAATTACGTTCGCCTGAAAGAGACACCGACTCGTCCCGGGCGAAACTTTGGAGCGCCGCGTGCCGGCATCGAAAGTGGCCGCCAGGATCTTGGGAATTAAAATCAGCGTGGAAGATGTCGCGCAATGAGCCATGCTTGGCAAACGTCGTGCCGTATAACCGAGAAAGAAAGAGTGCGCCATGAGGCGAAGGAGGGAGGGTGAGAGCTCACAAGGGGGTTTTGGGGTTGGTCGAGGGTGGTGTGAGTATGTGGGGGCTGAAAGGCGTTGCCTGGCAACCACCCCCGGCTCTTCGTAATGGCCGCCACACACGTCACACACACATACTCCCTCCATCCCCGTTTCCACGCTCGCCGTCCTCCTTCGCGCACCCTTCTTCCTTCTTCTGCTCTCTGGCAAGACACCGTTCCCCGCATAATACATATCCCGCACCCTACGCCAGCCGCGCGCGGGGGTAAATTCTTAAATTTTGCCCGAATTGAAAATTTCCATATCTTATTCCCGCGGCGCGAGGCTGCTGGGCTGCTGGGCTGCAACCAGCAGTCGTCGTCTTCGGCGTCGCGCGACAGCTGCAATCGAATCGAAAAATTTCCCAAACCTGCTGCCGTCTTATCCAACGCTCGACTATTGTTAGGGCGCCGGTAATCGAGGAGAAGCAGGAAGTGCCTCGACGGTTTCACTGGTTTACAGGGAGAGCTTGTTGATACGTGAGCTGCAGAGCCAGGTCGCACTCAGACGAATTGCGCAGTGGATTTTAATTTTAACTACTTTATAGATAAATAGAAATAAATATTTTTATTTCTTCGAGTGATACAGGATTTGACAAATGAACTTCTATTTGAAATAGTATTTTATCGAAAATAATAATATTTCAAATAATAACTAGTACATATTTTAAATAATAGTATTTCAAATAATGACTGACTGAATATTGACACAAAAAATGTGTGTAAACATACATATATCTAGGTTCGAAAATATTTTGTATCTCCTATCTTCGATCCCCTATTTCCTACATTCGAATCCGAGTGTAAATAGTAAAAGTACTTGCTCAGGATTTAAGCATTTAATGGGATAGTATTTTCAAATAGTATTTGATTTGAGTATGAAACGAAATAGTATTTTTAAACAGTATTTACTTATGAAAATTGTTAAGTTTTTAGTATTTTGTTTCAAACTATTTCAAATTTTCCTCAGCCCCGTATAGCAAGTTTGGCGGTGAATTTATGTGATAGTTTTTTGAGAATTACTTCTTGATTCTTGAATTTTGATAAAATTTGAAACAACTCCACTATTTACACTTTCGTTTAACCAACTTTCCACTGCAGCTTTCTCGATTATTTTCTACATTTAAATTATTTCATCTCCATTCCTCAATTTCACTTCAGAAATACAAAACTATTCCAAGCTTCCACTTCCGCACGAAGAACAAATAATTCCACTCGATTCCCCCAATCTTCCATCCACCTTTATACGAAACTGAACGCGCAAGCGAAAGTATACACACTCAAATCGTTTCGAAACTGTTAAATCGACCTGAAAATTAAATTGCCACGAGTATCAAATGCTCGTAAGTGCGATTTAGAGGCGAGCTAAATAGATCACCGCGCGATGAAGACTCAATCCGCGACGTTCCGTGAGAGCAGCGGCCGAAGCGCGGAAGCACAACACCCGGAAGCAGGAAGCAGAGGGTCGCGAGTCCTTTAATCGGATGTCGGGGCACGTGTTTCGCGGTGGCACTGCTCGCAGCTGCCAGGACATTTATGCAAATCGCGCCTCGAGCCGGCTGAGCTTTCGGCTTTATGCACTCCGTTTTAGTTGGCGAATTTGCATCCGTTGAATCGACTCGCCTTCTCTCTCTCCCTCTTCCTCCGGGCCCATCCACCCCTTTTTCTATTTTTACCTTTTACTCGCGATATATACCTGCGCGTACGCGAGCGACTGCCCGTGTATGTGTGTATACAGAGCCGCCACGCAACGCACGACAATATCAGCCAATTTGCATACGAGACGCGTAGCTACAGGCTCTTTCAAAGTTTTTTCTTTTTTACCTTTGCGCCAATCAGCCGTCGCCCGGACAAATGTATGTGTTTCCCAGTCACTATCGCGGGGAAAAATATTTTCGTCAAAGGGATATGTGCAATTCTAATTTACATCTTGAAATGTAATATATTAATTATTGAGCTACTATAGAAATGGAAGACACTATATTATGTGTCTATAAAAATAAAAAGTATGACATTTGATTCGACGTATTTTCGAGTGTAATATCGCGTCGCATTTAATTCGCTAAAAAATTGGTGGTCCAAATGAAATATAAAGTTGCCCCAGAACGGGGAAAGTGACAGAAACGCCGGCAAGTGTGTTGCTTCCATGGAGCATCCTGTAGCCGGCGAAAAAAAAGAGTAACCAATCCGCGCGTATGCTTGGAGTGGAATAATATTGTCATGCAAATACAGCTAGCCCGTGTACGTACGCTATTACGTGCACGCATACGGGGATCTCGTAACGTGCGTGACACACGTGGGTACGCGATGTGCACGAGGACGGCTGCTGGGCGCGGTGATTTGCATATACCTATGGAGTAGTGACGGGAGTGAAATAGAGAGACGTCGATGGTGCGCGAGAGCGAAAGAGAGGGAGGAGGACAGAAAAAGGGAGCTTTTTCGCTCCACATCTACCTGATTATTCGTTCGAGACTTGGAGGGTTCAACGATGACAAGAGGGTGCGAGCGCACGAACAGCGAGGAAAGAAAGAGCAAGAGGCAGGGGAAAAGTGTGGGAAAGAGAGAGAAAGAGAGAGAAAGAGAGCAAGAGCAAAGAACGGGGACCCATAGATCGTCGGGGATACGTACATATTTGCAAATATATTTATCCCGGTTCGACAGGGCCGAAAAGTTAAAAGGGCAAACGATGTACGCTCGATACTCCGTCCGAACTCGTTGAGCCGCGGCCAATTTAATGATTTCGTCCTACTCTCGTCGTGCTCCTGCTTCCGTGAAAGAGAACGGACCGTGCTGTGAGGGAATCTAATCTTGTACCCTGTACTATATGCGGCGTACGAGGAGGAAGGAAATTATGGTATCTCTGCTGTTAGAAATAGCATAGCTTATACGAGGTTTCATTTTTTCAAACGCATTATTACAGTGGCACAGAAGCTTTTTGGAAATCACCTATTAATTATAGTTTCTAGCGCTGTAATTGAGAAGTACCTATCATGCAAATATACTCTCTTTGGCTTCCCCAGAATTCTATTCGTGTCGAGCATTTTTCATTGACTTTCACTACTTCCTGGTCGTACTTACCTTGTATTACTTTTCACCACTGGGCTTTTAACTACAATTTAGCTCGTGTGATCAAGATACGAATTGGACGAATTCCTCTCAGTGTTTTATTCGTAACAAGGGCACTGCATCATAAGGGACACAGGATGTCGGAGGTCCTTCTCCCAAACTCTATTATTTGAAATTCGGATGCAGCCAATCGGGGGACGCAGGTACTCGCGATCCTAAATCGAAAGAAGGGGTTGATTCTGTAGGTCGCAGGGTACAGGACGGATTCAAGGGTTAGTTTCCTCTGGGACATCGCGTAGAATACATGGCACGTATACTTAGCCGCGTAACATCACACAGTGTCGAACATCCACTTTCACGTTAAACAAAATTTTAACAGTGACCGAGTGCTCGTAATATATTAGGTGACCGTCAAGATCAGAATTTTCTGTATCAATCTCCAACAAATCTTCCCAACTGGACTAGAGTTGGGAAGCTAAATAGATCATTTAGCCATTTTAAATTCTAAATTGAACTCCATGTTAAGGGCTTCCTTAAATCTTGATCGTGCAACAGTGTTATCTTCAATCTCCAAAAGCATCAGCCGCTTTCAAATTCCCCGCTAAAACAAATTCCTCTTGGCTTCGAATCCCGCGCAGTCGAGCGAGATAAAATTTGACTCACCTCACGAAGGATCCGCGAAGCATTTTTTAAAGAGGGTGCGCGTCGCGACGACTCTGCCCGCGTGACGCGTAGCCGCGAGACAGCTCATTCCCTATCTGCGCGAGAAATCAAATCTGCCAGGGTGCGGGAATGGTGACAAGCTCTCGTTCGCGATCGAAGGAGGTGGCAGAATGCGTGGAATTTCTGGTAACCCGTCAGTCGGCCGATTTCCAAGCCGGTCCGCCCTGCCAGCCAGGCACGTACAGACCAGCTCCGCAACTTCTGACAGATACAAATCTTCCACGGCGTTATTTGCAGTGCCGCCGCGCCGTTCACTCCCACCACCCTTCGCTCGTGTGCACTCGACAAATCTCGATATGGAAAATCCGCGAAACGTATAAATGTAGCTGTCACTCGCAGCTTGCACCCCTAACACCTTTATCCTCCGGGCTGCTTTGCCTCCCGCCGACGGCGCCGCGTACGGCTGTTCCTAAGTATCCACCGTCTACACACGCGCGTCGAGGAAATACACGCTACTTCTGCGCTTAGAAAATACGGATTCCAACGTGTACGCGTTAAATGGACACCCCCGCGGCCCTTCTATCATGCTTGGAATTTACGATGTGGCGCGGATGTTCTTGAAGGACTACTATAGAGGGGTTAGGTTACTCCTTGTGCAATCTTTTGCAACACTTGGGGGGAATTGAATGTGCAAATGGGGTGAACTTATTGGCGTCGTCGAGTAGGTAGTTGAATTCTTCTAGCCTTTGGGTTAATTTAATCGATCCGGGGAACCGTTTCTCGGTTAGAAAAGATGTTCTGTGTATTCACGAGTGATTGGAGGGTATGGCTATGAATGGTATAGCTAGATATTCTTCTTGAAACAGAATTACCTTGTTTGATAATCAGGAAGCTCGTAGAGTCTAGTTAGCAGGTTAACTTGTTCGGCGAGGCTCCAGCGTACACGTTGAATCGACGTGATGCGTCGCGCGTCTATACAAGCCCGCGTCTACAGAAGAATTTTCTCGAAAATGCTCGCGAGTTTCCAAGAGTGGCATCGAGATATGAAAATTCCTGACATCCTATATTCGGGCCTTGGTTGGTCGGTCGCTCTCCTCTTTTTCCCTGAGCCCCCCCTGGGGCCTCCATTCTGATAGGGTTGCCACTGGCTTTTCCATATCCGCATACATCGACGCACACCAACGTGCACACACGTCCGCACACGGACCGCCACCGTGTACGCAGACACTCGAGCCACCCTTATCACATATTTTTGCATATCATGCCACTGTTCTCGGAGGCACACCTTTCCGCGAAAGGTCGTAAGGTAGAGACAAAATCGTTGGAGAACGAGAGAATGAGGAGGTCGGCAGGATGACGCGAAGATTCCGTTCCGTAAAATATCGTCACGATTTTGATTAGAAAAGAATGTTTTGCTGGAAGGATCCATGCGAATGATCGTAAGCTTCTGGAAGAAATTGGTCGTTTCATAGAAATTAGTTCCTACCGAGGATGATCTATCGAAAATAGAACTATTTATTCTACTATTTATTTCTACACAGGTACTATTATTATATATATATAATTATATTATAGTTAGGTATAAGAATATCGAAACAGTCTACGCTACTATTCGTTTCTTAAATAAAACAGTTTTTCTCAGAACTCTCCGAAAGTTTTTTTTGTGCAAAAATTTCTCAATTGTCGGCTACAATCGTCAGTCGCTATGTAAAAATAATAGCCGTTTGTTGTATCTTGAATCATAAGGCCTGGAACAAGTTTAACGTATCCTTTACGATAAATTCCAATACATAGAAGTGTTACATATAATTTCCGACTGTGTTTATGGCACAGACAACTGTGCACCAGTTGCAGGGCGGCAGAAGTTTCTTTGTACTTTTAAATACACACGAAAGACTCCTTCGTCGACGATACAGAAGTTTTCACAGCCAAACAAGTTTCTTTACTTCGACATCGTCGACCATTCCGAAGTTATAACCGCGCGCGTCCATGTATCACGCGTTTCGCGCGAAGAAAGGAACTCTCGCGTGGAAGTGCATCTTTCTGAATCTTGTAAGCATTCCAATCGTGCCGCACGAAACATTGCGTTTAATTCTTCATTTCTCCCTTTGAATTTTCAGCGTTTTCCTAGATAATCTCGAGTAGTTTGAGCTTACTCCTGTGCGAGTACCGTGGCGGGCATAAGTTCGGGGACAGTTTCACTTGTAAATTTTCTTTCCGGTGAATTTTCGGTGGGACGAAAATAATATAAACAGTGGAATATTATCTAGAAACATTTTTCGTTTACTGGAGTACTCACAGAGTCATAAAATTCGTTCAGTTTATCTCAGAATATTGTAATTATTTATTAGTATCATTATTAACTGTTTTTATTACTCAAAAAAGAAGAAACCTGAGTATTCACAGCTAGCATAGTTTATTAACTCTTATTAGAGTAAAGACGAGGCTGCAGTGGGAATCGTAACAAAACTAGGTACAGCAACAAACAAACATAACAAATATTAAAAATAAATTAAAGTAAAAGGAATCTTAAGACTTAATATTAAACGCGAGAATAATGCAAAAAGTAAAATAAAATAAAGTAAGAAAAGTAATGAAAAAAGTAAAGCAAAAAGTGAAAATACATGGACTAACAATAAGACAAGACGGAAATTATAAGTAAATTATGCTAAGAATAATGCTGAAGGAAGGATATGTAATCGTGTATGACTTTTAAATGACTATCTGCTACATTTCGTGCAACTTTCTCCATTTCCTAGCACATTTTATTTTTTATTCTACACACGACAATGATATCCTTATTGCGCCTCAATCTTTGCTTGCTACTTATCGCGATTTAATTCAACCGTTCTTATCGCGCACTCTCGAAAACAGAACAAGGGAACGTGCCTATCCAGAGAAACATTCGTACAGCGCTGTAGCAGCGAGAAATAGCGGCTATCGTGAGAAGTGTGAAAAGACGGCAGGGTGGAATTGTCAATTTCATAGTCGAACGAGGACCTCGTATCCAGCTGAGGAGGCATATTTGCCTACGGGCCGCCTAGCTACCTTGGCCGAGCCATATTTATATTATTATTAAACATCGCAATGCGCGGCTCATGCATACATTCTCATATTCCAAACCGCCCGACCTGCCGCCCCGCAGCTTCCTTCTCGCCGCAGAGAAATATTCCATTTCCGTGCCACTTCTTCTATTCCGCCGCGCTCTTCCGCGGTTGTAAAAAATATTGTTCCGTTCCGAGAACTGCTTGATTAACGGAATAGTGTTATCGTCGGCACTGAAGCCACGGTTTCGCTTAAACGCGTTCAACCAGAGGCCAGCTTGACATACTTGCTAACTGATATCTAATCATCTCCACTGCTCGAAATAATTAATCTACTTGTGTGTTCAAAATTCCAAATGACTTCATTGAAAATAATTTCAGTGAAAGTTAAAAAATCTATTCGCAATCTCTCGATGTCAAGCCCCACGCATTACCCCAGTTAAAATAGTTTCGTGCCGCGAAATCCTTTCCCATCGGCAAATGAATGCACTGGTACGCCAGAGGGGGGATACGAGCCACTGATATTTTTATTAAAAATCCCCAGAATGCGAGCACATGATCTATACCCGCGGGTCGGTATTCAAGAGTGGCAGCCGGGCTACGCCACTGCGCTATTCACTCGAGACATTTCGCGGCGTTGGGTTTTCTTCTCATGTTCCAGGCCAGCGAGAGGCACCGACGGAGGAGGCGGAGGACGAGGAGGGGAAGGTTGTGGCAGGGGATAAAGGGGTGGCGGTTTCCGGAATCCGAGCGGGGCGGGGGGTGGTTTTTTCTTTTCGTTTCTGCCGGCGAAATGGGAGGACCCGGAGGGCGAGCGAGAGAAGAGTGTCTTATACACCGCGGGTGCAGCGGCCTCTTATATGAAATACTTATACCGGGGGATATTCAGCAAGCTTATATTCGACTCGCATGCAAATCTCTTCCATACTTGATTTCTCGTGGATGCGACGCTCCGGGGGATGATGGCTCGTTTTACGCGGCAGCCACTTTCCTTCTCCTACCCCGTTCTTTCTCCCGTCGTTAAGTTCGACCAGACCAGCGGCATCGTTGTGCTTTTAAAAAGGATAGGGTTGCCTCTCGAATGCGCTTCCACAGAATCGCTCGTAAGCACCACAGGATTTTATTACGGCACTGTCGACACGTTTCGAATATTCATCCCCATTTCGGCGATTTCGCCCCTGCCATGTGCGGGCAATGTGCCCATTTCCTTAGCTCCTGCGATACGCGTGTATCGATGATTTCGGATGCAAATTACTGTGACGGAATATCATAGCGCATATCTGAAGACACACTGATTAGTCCATGTTGATCAATTTAATTCTACACTGCGCACTTTTTTGTGCAAAAAGAGAATAGTTTCTGACGTAGATTTTGACAGTGAATCCGGGAGAAATAATGAAAAATTCTGGGCTACGTGTGTATGTTTTATTGAAATGCAGTGGGAGGAGGTACATTTAATGTAAGTGAAAGTGTGGTCATTGATTATGAAAGTTTACAAAACAATTATTATTTTTGTTCAGAAACAAGTGCAATCAACATTTTGAACACTTTATAAATGAAAATGATTTGCATCCTGGGTCTTTGGTTCTCTTTTATTTTGAACTTAAAGGTGGTGTATCAGCTCGTCTACAATGCGGTGTAGGGTTAAATACCTAGGATTAAGTGATTATTCATCCATAATTCTTTTTAAAATCGTTTGCAACGCTCAGAAAATATCACAACGATTTTCAATTTTCCAAGAAAGGTCTCGTTATTCAGAGTCCCTAGTATATGCAGTTGCAAGCATCCAGGCAAGGGAAGACTCGAAAGTCTAACCATGGCTGAAACGAGACCTCTGTCGAACTGTAACGAGATAAACGTGACATCGTGTTTCACGCGGCCTTCTATGTCAATGCCATGATTTCCCTGCTATTACGAAGGGCGAAGGTGCACGTTCGTCGTGGGTGGTAGAATTTTCGCCGGGAAAATATGGCGACCCTCTCGACCTTAGGAATAATATAATCTCGCTATTTTACTTGAACCACTGTGTGTACCGCGGCTAGGAAGAATACTGCCACGGGTGGAGCAACGGGGATAAGAGGGGGCTGAAAGTTTGGGGAGGGAGGGAGGGGATGCTGTGTAACATAGTACCCGGAGGGTGTGCGCGGTGCAAGGGTGGTGGGAATACTGTCGGATGGGGCGCGATGGTCTAGCTTAAAGCACCAAGACACACTGTCTAGCTGCGGAATTGTTTGGCGAAATACGTTGGGACTTTGTCACTTCTTTCCGGGTACATTTCCCTGCGCATACGGCAACGCACACCCATTTTCGCGAGCTCCACTCAGGGCTGAATAACTCCCGCGGAGAAACAATGGTTTGATTTACCCGGTTCGGGGCCCACGGCTCTCCCGGAGCACATTCAATTACCTGCTAAATAATTCTTGCAATTCGAGTGGGTCCTGTGACATCACATCTGCAGCTCCAAATATTTCAAGCTTTATTGTTGGTACGCGCTGCTCGAAATAAGTAGAATATTGCTATGTTTGAAACATACTTGTGGTAATTAATAAATATGTACTTTCAGTGGAAATCTTGTTGGAAAGCTAAGTAGTGTATACTCCAATACTCTAATGTTTAGTTCAGTGGTTTAAGCAATCTATTCATTAATAACCAAACTAATGACCAGCTATTAAATAAATAAATAATTTCTTTCAACGCTGTGAAAGAGGAAAAGGGTAATTGGAGATGAAGTCTATATAAGGATCGGTATTTTCAGTTGCACCAGAATTTTTTCAGAAAGGATTTTCATTTCTGTAAGTTTGTAATTGTGTCTCTTCCATCTTGCTGCTCAGCTGAAATTTTCGATCGAAATTTAACAACCACCATCGAACTTGAAGTTCGTCTCTCTAACCCTCATAAGCGTGTGCGCGCGTGTTGCAAGGAAGGGGGTGGGTCTTAGAAGGATAGAATCCCGGGGGAGGCGTCTTGAAAGATAGGCAAGATAGTGGCTGCGAAATATGTACGCCTTCAGGATCTTACCGCGAACCTGTGCGAGTCGAAGACCCTGCAGGAAGTCATTTCGTGTATCGCGAGATACTTTGCGTCAGCCTTCCTTTCATGCATCTTCCTCTTGATAGGTAAAATAATGGCATTCCAACAATTTCTTACTGACAAATTTTACAGAAATATTGTTCTTAAAAAACTTTCGTTGAAACAATTTATAAACAACCCCGTTTCAACAGAAATTTCACGAAATTAAAAATATGCACGGTAGTTTATAGTTTTATACCCACATAAAATTTCAATATCGTAAATTCTATTTTTCAAAACTGTGCATACACATTTACGTTATATTATTTATTTTCTGCAGTTTTATCTGTTAAATTACAGAAGAATTATTGATATTTGGATAGACAGGATACTCGTGAAATAATTCATGTTGTAGTAGCAGGATTATTGGTGATACGATTTGGGAACTGGGGTGACAAATTATGGTAGTCCACCCTCGTTTACTTAGACGCGTCGCATCTATCCGCTCGCGCTCATTGCTCGAACGTCCCTCTGAAATAACATCGCGAAGAGGAAAGTCCTGACCCACCTTAAGAACTTTCGCAAAGTACTTCGCAGTAACTTTCACTCTCGCCGAATGAACTCACCCCGAGTTAACGGTCGAAGTAACGAGGAACACTTTTCCTCTCTTGCGCGTTGCCAGCACGAAGCGTCCGCTGTACGATAAATTTGTTAGACGCAGCACGGCGCGCATTCGTAGGGAATAATTTGGTAAACCGCGAAACGTGTAATAGGATTTTAATATCTTCACGGTACGAGTCGTTTATAGTCTCAGGATTGTCGCGAAAACTTTTTTGCAGATGTACGATTTCGGATTCTGATTGTATGATTTTCGTTTTAAATTGCTTTCTATGGTCTGGCCCAGAAATTGTTCGTCGTGTGCGAGACTTACATTGGCGAGGTCTCGAGTATCGCGACTATCGATTTTGCGTTTCCAGTAATTTTACGTTTCCAAGGAGAGGACGAAGAAGACAGGCGAACGTGCGTACATATACGCACATATGTGTATTTATGTGTACACGTATATATGGTACATGCGTATGTATGTCTCTCCTTATGTGCTTGGCGCGCACCCCGCACGAGTACGTGTGTCGTATGGGGTAAAAAGGGGGTGATGTCACGGCGCCATGACAGATGCGTATATCTGTCGAAGAAAAAGATGGAGTCTGAAATAGTTCGCGTATAGTGAAAATATTTGACTATAATCAGGTATACAATACTAACTTTACAAAATAAAGAAAATCGTTGCAAATATCAGCAACTTATTAAATAGAATCATAACTCTTTAAAAATTCAACATTTCTTCTAAATAAATTCTAACTAAACAAACAAATTTCATGAAGATCGGAATATTTCTTTATCCATGCGATATTATAATATTATTACCAAATAAATACGATTTTTTAATGAAAAACAATTCATTAAATACTAGAGGTGGAGAACTATCGATGGTTCTCACTATCGAAAACTATAGATGGCTTATTTTCACTATCGATAACTATCAGTATTGAAAATCGTAGGTTAGTCAATTAAAAAATAATAACAGCTGAAATTCAGAATTCCGAATTTAATTTGTAATATTATTACAAATTTCGATAGTGAGTACCATCGATAATTATCGTAAGTACCATCGATAGTTCCCCACCACAATTAAATACAAATAGCAGCGGAATAGTAAGCAGGTATTAATTCCAACGCGAATACAAAGTCCACAGAAGTAATCAAGTGACGCAAAGTATTCACACTGATACGGGTACAGTAGAAATGCCATATAACACAAGCACTCCCAGGTGACATCTTCCAATCTTCTACACGCCAGTAACTTTTCATTTTTACGTTCGACGCGGTACACGATATATAAAGGCGATCCAAGGTAATACGGTAGAATGACGTGACGTTGGACCGTCGTTTTGGTACTTAAGAAACGGGTACTAGATATATAAGGATGAGCGATGATGCTTGATATTAGGCAGGCACAGGACACTCCGCCCCGCGAAACTTGCGTGTAACACAGGCTCGCGAGAAGGGAGCGGACGAAAGAAGACGAAGGTGGAAAAGGACGGCGGCGTATAGCGGGTTGGTTGGCAAGGATATAAGATAAGGATATACGTGTGCATCGCATCCAGGATCCTTGATCCTTTATCCCAAGAGAGCTCGCGCTGGAGATGGAGCTTTTCGAGTCCTCCTTTCAGCCGAGACTGCGTCTACAGGTCGTTCCAATACGAAATACAGCGGAGTTATGAAAATAATATTCAGCCCCAGAATTAACAAGCAGAAACATCGAAGAGCTGAGGAATAGATAAAATTCACAGAAATGTCGGTTAGTCTTTGATGAGAATAATAGAATTCTCGAGTTCTAGGGAGTAGCTAAAATTGTATAGAAATTTCGGGGCAGGTACGATAAAATACACGGTAAATTGGAAAGAATCGAATGAAAGTGGACGTAATTGAGGCGTCCTGTAGAAGCAGCAATGGGAGTTCACACGCCAGAGTGATGCGAGATACATCGTAAAAGATTACTGCGACATACAGTGTGCTACTTTCTTCTGCGTCTCCTTACGTCTCCAGCCATCGCCTCGCGATACCACCCCATCCCCTCCTCAGCCACCCCATCGCCGAGTTCTCTTCTGGCGCATCCCGATCGCCCATATCATATTATTCACGGCGAATCCCTTTTCACATTCGCCTCTCTCCTGTCTCGGCCTCTTTTTTCGATATCAAGCCGGCTATTATGCGCGTATTATCGGCACTTTATAGACATCCATGTCAATGAAACATTAAAATTTCGTGGCTGTACATGCACACCAGCCACGAGCTATGAGCTACGCGTCGAGCAACTTTGAATTTATGGTCCTGGGTCCTTCCAAGAAAATTGGAACTGTGCTTTTCTGTGGCCGTTTCGTTAGATAGTTGCGCAATTAATTTCCAAATCCATGGGAGACATTAAGTGATGTAAATTTCTTAAAATATATAAAAACTCTTGCAATGTATCACTAACAACACGAGGAAGTACAAAATCAGCAGTCTCAACATTTTCACAAAAATATCGACGTTGTTTTCGACAGTTTGCATCCACCGCAAGAGTAAAGATTGTTAACGTTTCACAGCTCCCTCCACGTCCCCGTCGTTAACAATGGGACGCGAGGCATCGCGGGGCGAGCATCTCACGGATTGCCGGGGAAACATTTTTATACGTCGATCCTAATGGCTCTACAGAGTTCCGCGACCGTTTCCATCGTTACGAATGCTTTTTCAGTACACACATGACCGTCCCGCGAAACGTCGCCTCCTCGAGCATGTAAGAACACTAAGGACCGCCGTCGGTATAGTTTTCTCAAGGGTCGCTCGTTCCTCTGAAATTCAAGTCGAAGAGCGCCGGGGCCCACCCCCTTCCGCCTTTCCTCCCCCTCCCTCCCTATCCCTCGGTCTCCTTTCCGTTTCCTGCAAGATTCAGGGCGCGGCAGGGTGGAGGGTCGAAATAGGATTTCGCGTATTCCGGCAGACGTCAGGACCATTACCGGGGCGAAGAAACAGAGGATAAGGAAAGCCGGAGTGCGCCGGGCTGGCTTGCGCGACGGCGAACTGGAGGCGCAAGGGAAACACCGAGGAATAAAGCAGACGCGGCGGAGCAACCGGGAGCCCACCAAACTCGGACGGATGGAAACGGTGACACGGGGCTGTGGCGTTCAGAACTGATACGTAACGAACGAAGGCGGTGTGGAGGGGGTGAAAGACGGGGGAAAAAGAGAAAGAGTGAGGGTTGAGGCAAGAGCGTGGCCTATGAGGGATGATTGCATGACTGGAATGGTATTGTATCCCCGTCAACAGCATGTGTGTCGGGTATAGGGGAAGGAAGGTGGATTCTTGTTGGAGCAGGGGGTGGGTGGACGGATCTTCAGGCAGGGCTGAACCTCGCTGACTGATGGTGAAACTTGAAAGACGCTTAGAAGTGGGTCGTCGACTGGTGAGATGATAACGGTGGGTTCACATCGGCAGGGGAGGGAAAGGTGGTAGATCGAGGGGAATGCAAGGGGAGGGAAATTCTCTGTCTACGGCGACCAATATAATATACGAGCAGAAAGGTATGCCTGGAAATATACTGTATATACAGCGAACTGCAACCTGGGTGAGGTGGTTCCTTCGTCGACTGGCTGGCGAAGCGTAAGCTTCTCCTCGAGGATACAAACCCCTGTGTGCTCGTACGTGTGCAGGCCTGTGACGGTGTAGCCTGCGCTGGCTCGCGAGTCGAGAGCTCATCATTTGACGACGATGCTTCTCTTAAAGGGATGGTCACTTCGGCTAGGGGCGAAGGGACGGACGAGCGAAATCGAGGTCCTTTTTAAGTTGGGACGTTTTATTGAATACGAACAACACGGGGGTTGCAAGTTCAAGAATTATCTTGGCAAGTTTAAGGTCGAGTGGACGATCAAAAGGGCTCGCCACGGGGGGTGGAATTATTTGATTTCGAAATCGAATAATGTATCCCCTTTCATCGTTTACACTATCATTTTTAACCGATTTCTAAAATCAATCTTCCTCCTTTACGTAAATATCCGCTCCGTTAAAATAAAAAAGATAAAAATAACCAGTCAAGAAGTTTTTGCAAAAATGTTAGCGACGAGGTACTTCGTTTCAACGGTCGGCAAGATTTAATTGCTACGAATACCTAATGAATTTCGACGCGCTGCGTTCGCTGGTACAAAGATATACGTCGCCGGGTGGCTGGCCGAGGTTAGTTGAGGGTGGAGGTGAGGGCGAGAAGCGCAACAGGTCCCACTTAATTATTGAACACTATAACCGACTGGCACAGCTGCCACCCCCGTTTTTGCACCCCTCACGGCGAACCGTAATCAACCACCTGTCCGCGATTACGCGAAGGTTAAGGTCGATCGTTGCCCTCGAATCGCCGTACACTTCTTTTGTTCTCTCTTCCTCCTTCGATTTCCATACCAAAGGAAGCGTATTCGCTTTCGTGTCGAGTCTACTCCAGGAAGATCGCACAAATTTCTCTTGACTTTCGAGGTCGTTTGCCTCGCTACCTTTGGTAATTGTACTTTTTAAACGCGAAGATATTCGTGACGTACATTGAACACTGCGGAGAAGGCAAACTACGTCGAGTTTCTTCAACACCGCGGAGGATATATTTCGTTTTGGTGAACGTCTCGTTTCGCGTTGGCAGCACTGCATGCGGCAGTACGGGAAATGGGTTCAGAGACGCTGAGACGGTATTGATTTTCTATCTGACGTATGAGAGATGCGTGTTTCGGATGGCCTTCTTGCTCTTTGTTTTCTCCTGTCTCGTCTACTTACCATCCCGCCGCCCTGCATTCTTCAGAATGCACTTTGATAAAATATCTTATTTACGAGCTTAGAAAATACGGCCGCGAGTCGGGCTACGCTCCCATACTCGCGCGTGTAAACTTCAAAGATGGAGCCTCTCTCGCTGCCTATACTTTACAGAAATGGCTTTCAGAGTTTATTGTTAACCCGTATACCCTTCAATAATATAAAAACGAAACGCGAAACAAAATACATGATTACATCACGCTTATCGTAACATTATACAGCCCCGGAATAATCTTCAACGAAAACTAGAAACACACGTTCATCCAGAGATTACAAAGTTACTTCTCCCTGCGAAATATCGATGGGCAAAATTTTTATTTAAATAAAAATTTCGAATAACGAATATAAGTTAAAAAAATATTGTCGAATGAAAAAATTACCTTTATTCGTCAAATAATCTAAATTCAAAGTAACTTTTATTAGATCCGTTATTTAAATCAATTATTATTTAGTTAATCCCAACTCTGCTGTGGAGTTAACGATAATCGCCCTTACTACCACGTTCCCGTCGAGAATGATTTTTCGCTGTTTCGCGGGGAATAAAGGGTGCGGTAATTCGACAGTTTAAGAGGATAACTTATCGCACGGCATACGGCATATAGGCACGCAAGGGACGGCGTCCCGTGAAGAATGGATTTCTTCTTCTTCTTGCGAGGGTTTTTGCTTCCCCCGTGGGAGGGTGAGGGTGAGACTCGCGAGACCGGCTGACGTTGACGAAACGCTATTTGGAAACAACAACTATCGAGAAACTCGCGATATGGGTAAATACAGTGGCTGCTGCAGGCGGCGTCTCGCGTTTTACACACAGACGGGAAACACGCGCGCGGTACACCGTGTATACGTAAATTCGCGAATACGCGGGGTTGCAATGGCACACGTACGGCTCTCCTCTGTATGGAACTGCTTCCGGCCGACGGGGGAGCACGAACGCGAAAGAAAGAAAACGCAGTTGAGCCGCTGGCTGAACTTGACAGATTCGAGAAAAGTTGAAAGAATGCCACGGTCTGCTCGCGAATCGTTTCAGTAATAGAGCACCGTCTAAGCAAAGAAAAACTGTATTCACCAGGGAAATGTTGATGCGTAGGCAGGATCGAGTATAAAGAAAACTTTCGGCCTGATCAATGGGCGTATGCATCTTCCCCTGAAGAAACGCAGATTTTACAATCTACTAATAAACAAAATACCTTTCAACTATCTGCAAAAATAATCATTATTCGTGTGATTACGTTTGAAAAACCTTGCATTTAAAATATCAAACACCTAATCGTTACAGTGATGGTAAAAGGAAATGTGACATTTTAATACATAATTCTTTCGAATGGAACTATATTATTTCCACATCGTTCATAGTTTAAACTGTTTTTTGTCCCCACTACTGTCCACCGAAAATTATAAAATTTAATATAAATTTATACAGAACAGCCTGCATCGAAGATCTCAGCACCCCGCAGTCGCGTAAAACCGGAACGGGTGCTTCTGTTTGTTAGCGACCGCAGTTCTGCGTGTTTTATCGCGTCGCGGCGCGCATGGCTACGGAGCTGACGTCGAAGGAACGAGGAGAGGTCATGGGATGCGTTCCCGCAAAGTCCATGGAATTAGCGAGATTTACACGGGACATAAACGCTGGTGAGGGTGTCGTAAAAGTTTTCTGATGCTAGGGTTGCGGGAGGGGGAGGCCCGTCTTCTTGCGCGTGTAAAAGTGTCCGCGCGCCACTTGGAGCACCCACGTATGGGCGGGTGGTGAACGTGACCTACGCGAGGCATTCGACGAAGGATGTGGCGCTTTCGTTCGATCCGTGCGCGCATAGGTTGGTATCACTGCCAGAACGGTAACGGCCCCATAAAAATTCTGAATCGCTGCAACGGCCAAACTTTCCACGTCCCTTACGAGCGCGGGGATAAGAAAAAGCGCGACCCGGGGGCCGCATATTTTCTCTTCGGAGAAAGAGAGTTTCATTGATCGATACGCCATTAATATCGAATCGAGGTGTATCGTTGAATTTAAAACGTACTCTTACTGTGGTCCATAGATGTGTGGAGATTTGTATTTAATGAAGCTGTATTTATATTCTTTTCTCTTGCAGATATTGTCGTGGTGTGATTTTTTAATATATAATGTCCTATTTACATTCGAAATTGCAAAGGGACGCTTGTTATGGTAGTTGTGTGTGGTTTTGAGTTGTAGAAAAGTTGTAGTGCTCTATGGCTGACCGTATATTGACGTTACTACTTGCGCCGCTTGGATTTTACTGTCTCTATGGGATTCTTGAGTTTCATATAACGTCTGTAGTGTCCAATGAAAGTATTCTCATTTAAAACAACATTATATAAAGTAACATGCGCAGTAGCGTAATTATGAGGTGATAGAGGAATCAGGTGGAAGAGTACCGTAAACTGGGGTGACTTTGCCCGCCAGGGTGACATTGCCCACTTTTTGACTCTGACTGAAAAATATCTGTACGATTGAATTCGCTATTTTTTTTTCATTTAACCTTCGAGAAATGATTGCTATTGATTACAAAACCCTATATGTTCTAATTATGTACTTCGCAATAGAATAAAATAAAATCTTTCCGAAAAGTGGGCGATGTCACCCCGGGCAGGCAAAGTCACCCCAATTTACGGTATGTATAATGATTCGACTTGATCGTCAAATGTAGTACATCTTCCGAACTACAAGCTTTTAGAAAATTCCTTCGCATGTTAACATAAAAAGCGAAAGCTTTTTCGAAAGACGTTCAGCTACGTTTATGGGGCACCATAGACGCCGAGGGGTTTGGCACGGAATGTCTCCGCTATATCGAGCCATTTGTTCCTGCCCTATCTCCATCCACAACGTGCTCTGCGTTTCTCGATGAAACATGGCCGCTTCGTTCCCGAAATGGCACTTTGCGAAAACGAATTTTCAGGCTTCCGCAATCTTCGATCGCGCCTACATGCTCGTATCAACGAACACGCCGATCGATAAGGATCCTGATCCAAGTTTCTCCTACACCTTGCTCGCGGAAGGGTTGATTCTGTGCACCTTGCAAAATGCACGAAACAAAGAATGTTTGCAAAAGAAATCCATAAAAATTCGCAATCATATACACAACAAATCTTACAGGTACACACGAAACGCACTCAAATTATACGAAGGATTATTTACATCTTTGCCTGAATATATGAGGCATTGAGAGCAAAAACGTACCAACCCAGATTGAATACAAAATGAATTTTTCCTATTTTATAGATTAGTATAGCCTACTGGAATACATTACTGCTACTATACCTCAATTTCGTCAAAAATGTGAGTCACTCCCTTTGTGCTCTCAATGCCTCATATAATATATTCGAGCTGACTAAACTTTAGTCTCCGAAACTGCTAATTTCACGAAAAACTTTCACAAAATATAGCTCTGTATCCCAGGGTAATAAGTTTTCACCATAAAAAATATATGAAAAAATAGTCACTTCCTACAGGCGTTACCTTATCACGCTCCTCCACCATAAACAGTACCACCAGATCAGTTGGCATACCCATGTCACACAGTACACGTACATAGAGTCGCGTTACAAAACTATTCACTATAAAACTCGATTCCTCAACATCCCCGGTTTTTCATTACAGTATCAAGCATCGATCGCGCTCGGTTTTCGTGGCACGTTACAATAACGCCGCAGATAGCCGCGAACGCGACACCTTTACGTTCATCGTCAAGCCTTTTTCGCCCTTTACATGCCTGGCTTATCTATGGCCGGGCAGGTCGGCCTAAAGATCGGCAACAGCGTCGTCATCAGGCGAGGGGCGTCGAGTGATAGAAGGGGCGGGAGGTGGTGGAGGCTCTTCCTCGTGTCACGGAAGATTATCAATATCCAAACTCCTATCTCTCCAGGGCGCGTGTACACATTCCGTCTACATGCTAAAGAGCCCGTATCTACGAGGGTGTAAACGTTCTGCCGACACATAAGCACCCCTGTAGATTACACGCCCGTTGGGCTTGGAGGTTCAGCAGCTCGTCAGCCCTGCGACCGCCGCCTCCTTGTACCGGGGTAAAACCATTTCGTGGTCGAATTCGAAAGCGGGACGCGTGTAGTCGTACACCGGGGGAATCCATTACCGCGCACTCGCCGAGTCGCTCGATTCCCCCGATTCATCACCGGCGTTCCAGTTCTATCGGGATGAAATAAAATCGGGACCAGTTATTGAAGCCCCCATCAATCTTCCTCACTGTGCGTGCACTTTCGGCATTTCGTCAGGGCACGCGTTGTTTAGGCGAGTCGTTCAAGTATGTAACACGGGGCTGCTTCGAGAGCATGACGTTGCGAGCTTTCGATTCATTAAACGCCTAAACGATGGGAGATAAATTAATAGTTCCGTCAGGGAGTTGATTGAATAAGTAGGGTCTTATACAGCGCTGGTTTATAGCCTCTACGTATGTCTACGTATATGAAATTGAGATTTCGGCGCTCCCCGAGAAGCCGCCTCCCGTAATCCTTCGATTTCATTTTCGAGCGGATCCGGGCGGCACTTCTTCACAGTCTGGCGTCCCTGGGAGCATTCAATGACTCGCCCAGACCCATTTTCCACTGCGACCGTGGAAGATAAGGCTGGGAAAGAGAGCGGGCTCCGCTAGCGGTTAGACGGAGGTCTGCGGCGGCTTGGCGGCAGCCAGGGGGTTGAAACTGGCTGCGGATGCGAGATGGTTGCTCGAAGACAGCCACCGATAATAAATCATACGATGATACATTCTATCGTTCCATCGCCGGGCGTTCGTCCCTCCTCCGGCCCTCCTCTGGCCCTCCTGAAAACCAGATCCTGGAGAGAAAGCTCGAGCTTTCTCGAGAGAGATCACCTCTGCTGCTGGGAGAGTGGTTGCCTCGTCCTCGCGAGCAGGCAATCTATCACTCTTGGAACCTACCATCCAGCACCCCTCTCGCATGCCTGCTTCGCCTCCTCAGCCACAGACCCTCGCGCACACGTACATCTACTCTCAAACATCCGCCTTCTTTATCCTCGCCCTTTCATTCCTTCAGCCTCTAGATACCGGCGATCTATGCCGGTAAACCTTATTTCTCCACGGTATTCGTTTGTGGACGCGTTCCGAGTCGACGCGACAACCACGGCTCGCCGATACCGGGACGATCGATTCTTCACCTCCAGTTATGGAAGCCTCTGTTCATCAGAACTGGAATAGTATATTTTGAAAAACCTCGTGCATTGCTGTTTAGTTGTATGGTAGATTGACGCGTGGTTTCGTATTGCGTTTTCGAGGGAGTAAGACTGGGGTTGCTATATACTTTGAAACGATCATTTGCATCGGTCTCTTGAGTCCATTTCACGCTTGTCTCCGCTCGTCCTCTATAAATCCGCCACTGGCGCTGTTTCTGAGTCATATACTCAGCTCCTTTGTTTCTTTCTCTTTCCGAGACTCGTATTAACTCTGATCACACAGTAAGCTTCGTGTATTCGTTACATTTATTCTGCGTTTTCACTATACAGCACGAATAATCGACGAAGGTGGAACCGTTTTTGTTCCTCTCCGGTGATGGCTTTCCTATCTATTCTTCTAATCCTCAAACTCTATTTGATGGAATTGGACGATTATGTTGCCAGGAAGAGCCTGACGAGGGATATTTAGACTAATGGGCAGAAAAATGTGTTTCGAATGGTTCCAAGGATGTCACGATACGACAAGCATAATGTAAGTTCACTTGTTACAGCGATAAGAGGATCGCTCACGAGGCGGGCAAGGGAAAATCTTTCGGAGCGCCGACGTAACGAACGATTATGCAACAGAAGTGTCAGCTCGTAGATCCAGGTAATTGGGGATTTAAGGGGCTTTTACACTCGAGCGACTTACGCTTTCAGTAAGCATGCGAGACACGTTGACAAATGTTGGTGTAAGCGGCTTGTCGATGCACGCAAAAAGCGACGCGTGTAACTGTGCGAAATCCCGAGATGGAAGTTACACGGATAGCGTGACGGTTCGTCTTGTGAACAGCAACGTCTCCCATGAATGTAGGAATGTATGTAAGATGACGACTCATATTGTTAAGGATAAGGGAATGAAAAATATTGAAGCACATGGAATCGGCAAAATCGAGAGGATTTCACACGGTTGGAATTTATGAGCAGCTTCTGATACTTAAATATGTACTAAACAATGTTACTCTTCTAATAACCAACCTCACAAGTTCACGTATGGGGTACTTGATCGTTCGTCTTTGAAAAAAGTAACATTTAAGTGGGGGAACTATGTATTTCCAAAGAAATTCCTTTTAATCACCCAAAGTATTACCAGAACATGTATCGATCCAGCCCGAGGGGTGTTATGATCTTCCACTCGGCTGAGTCCAATATTTTTTACCGAGACAAAGTCAAATCCTCACCCTTCCCACTCCCCCGCTGTTTCCTTTACCTTTCGACGCAAGCCAGTGTTTCATATCGTCGATTTTCTAACAGACTGCCCCCAAAGCGGTCTAGCGTGTCAGAGTTTTCTGCATTCGCGGTAATTTCATAAGGATCCACCATCCGAAACGATCGCTTCAATCCCTTTTCCCTCTTCTCCAGCTCGCGTGTCTGTAATTTAACCACTGTTCACATTCCTGAAATTCAAGCCAAGTCCCTTTTTCTGTTCCGAGGCGCAGCACCGCCACGCTACGGAGGGTGGCTCAGGTCGAGGGGGTGGATTTTATTTTCGGGAGGTCGCCCTTTGCTCTGCGTGCATCTAACATGGATCTCCTGAAGCATGGTTGCTTCGAGTTTCTCGTCCAGCTTCGACTGTTATTATTTTCCCGACGATTTGACTTTCCCCTCGTTTCTTTGAAATTTCTCATAATATTTTTCAGTAAACAATGAATTTTTCAAGAAATCTTTGTAAAAGGGAATTAAATCTCTTAGGTATCCTGATAGAAGATAATTTCAAATCTCTATGATCTCTGTAACTAAACCGAAACTTACTCTGACACGATTTTGTCTATCTAGTGTGAAAACGATTTCCCATGTGATACATTTCGTAAAAGAGCAACCAGGTTGAAGTGATAGGGGTAACGCATGGCGTATCGCGGTCGTCTCTTCCGCGGCACGTCATCGAGAGGATCGCGGGGGTCTCTCCACCCTACGCACGTTAAGAATAATAGAATTTTGATCGAATACAAACAATCGGGCGAGCGACAAAACAGGAAAAAGTCGCTCATGGGAATATGGAAGGAGCTCTCTGTAAACCGCCCATCCAATCATCGCTCGGCTCTACCCCGTGTGCGTTTCCTTCCTTCGCCTCGCCACTTACTCTTCCGCCTTTTGTCTCATCCCTTCATCACGATCAGTCTTCCACCTTGGGATTCGATGCTCCATCTACGACAACGACCACTTGTCTCGTTGTATTTTTAACGCGCTGCAATACCTCGCGCCATTTTAGCGTATTGGTCTTGGTTCCATAAAATGAAGCAAGAAATTTCACTTTGGGCACGATTGCTGGGTGATTCTTCATCCCAGAATGAAACGTTAAACACACGGCGTTTTATTTTTTGGGAAAAAGGACTTCGTCCCTCCTAACCAATATCACTTCACGGGGACTGCTAAGGTATTGAAAGCATATTCTAAAAATTCAACGAATTTATAGCCAGAACATTTCAGAAGCAAGGTTAGGCAGAATAACCACTTATCCAGACTACTTTCTCCTACTTTCTTATCCCTCTACGTCGTTAAGTCAACCCTGCAGACACGCTTACATTTTGTAATACGGTTATAATCGAGGCCACTTCTCACGATTCCCATATTTTCATTGCGGGAACGCAAGAAACGCGAGTATTTAGCAATACCGCGAGTTTCGTGCAACCATTTCGCAAGGGTCTCGTGTCACCATCGCCGGAGTGGTACACGAATTCCGTTGGTAACGTAGCGGCGCAGCCGAATTGTATCGTCGGATCGCGTGACGATCAACGGGAGCACGCCGTGCCCCGTAAATCATAGATTCGTGTGGGGGCACACACGTACAGGTAGAGGAGAATCCGTGGGGCAATTGCGAGGAAGACGCGCGCGGGCTCAAGCTGACTGACGTTTCTCTTATTTGATCGTTGATTGTCATGCGAGACGCCGCACTTCCTATTGATTGGGGGTTCCTGCCCCACCCCCTACGATCCGGTCTTACGTGTGTGTCTTTTCGTTCCAACGGCGGAAGAATATGCTGAACCTTGTGTACGAGCGTGGCTGTCTGCGTGTGTACGTGCTCGTCCTTCGTACGTATTCAGGATCGCGGGGCTGGAGGAAGAGGGATGAAAAGAATGCCGGGACAAATTTAGGGACCGTTCGAATGGAGATGCCGTGTCGATGTTACTCGCATTTGCATTCCGACTTTCGATACAAACCCCTTTGTCCCAGACCCCCCTGTCTTCTCCTTATTCGTGCTTTCCCCCCTTCCCACCCCCCCCTGCCCCTCCACGCTCTGTTCCGTTCTTTTTGTCCTTTTTGTTCTCGGCTTTGCCTTTCTCTCCCCGGCGATCGGCGTTTTCTTTTTCACCGAGGCTGAGTTAACTACCGGATGAAATTCAACTCAAGGTCTGCTTCCTTCTGTATCTCTTCTTTATGGCTTTCTTTTACAAGGACGTCGAGTGGGTGCGCGGTACGTAACGCGTGGAAGGGAAAGCGTCGCGATATTAGAACACCTCGAAGGGAGCTTTGACCTAGTGGAAGTTTTAATTTATCGGTGTTTGAGTACTTTGTAATGGGAGATGGTAAATGTTGAAGATACCTACTTTCGCAATATTAGGTATCGTTGTGCAGTTACATTGATGTAGGTACTTGGTGTGAAGAATTATGGAAAAAGAATTATGAACTTCGCAGCGCTGACGAGCAACTGTAGCTCGTACTATTTTTACCAGAGACGTGTAATTACCCATCTTTGTTACTCCCAATTCCAGGACCACCTCGATTTCAATATATAGAGCAAATTATCTCAGAGCGGTACTTTCTTTCTCCAAAAATTTAACACTGAAAATCGAGAATTAAGAAAATACTACTTAGAAGACCATTCCTCTCGTACAAACGTATTTAAAGAAACATAAGTTGAAAGAAAAACGCAAAATCGTAGTTGAAGGTCCGCCGGAAGCGGGTCACCGAGACTGGTCGTACGATTCGAGCATTGAGAAGGACAGTGCGGAAGGCAGAAGGGGGATAGAATAATAAACCGTACAAGAGACGAAGGTAGAGGCCGAGAACGGGTGAACACGGAGTGATATGTACGGGCGTAGGTATGCGGGGTGAATATTTCACGAGGAAAATTCAGTTACCAGCCGAAGATTCTCAGGACACGTAGAGCTCGCCCGCCTACGGCGCAGCATTTCGGAGTATTTCAGACTTAGTTAGAACGTTTGCGTTCCTATTTAACGTCCGGTGCCCTCGAATCCATCGCGAGTTTCCTTCCTGTTTTCCCCGCGAGCACACACTGCATTTTTATGCGTCACCAAGCCCGTAGTCCGCTAGTAATATTTCTCCCGATCGCGTGTTATTTGAAACTTTCCAGGCTGATTCCACGCATAGCAAATCCCCCATAAATTCGGAGCGACATAGTAGGTCCAGTAACGATACAAAAAATAATGTAAAACATAGATACTACTTACTAATAAATCACGACGCAGTTCGATTCAACTAAACATGTCCTCGGATCATAATAACTAAACATTCACCCAGAGCAGAGTTAGGCATTAACTAAAAAAAACATTATTTAAATAAGGGATCGAATAAAAGTTACTTTAACTTTAGATTATTAACCGGGTTAACTTTATTCGACACGTGAAAAATAATTTTTCAACTTTTATTCGTTATTCGAAATTTTTATTTAAATAAAAAACTCCCCATCTCTGACCCAGAGTTGACTCCACAGGAGTTCTGCGTCAACACGAACTTGCAGCCTCCAACAGGCGACGTCGACCGGCCAGATTAATATCCTCCCATTATAAAGCGCTGACACGGTGGCAGAATTGAAAGTAAAAAGTCCTCGTGTGTTCCGAGAGGACACTTTCGAGATGTGGTAGCGGAGAATCGAATTCCTCGCATCGTACGCAGGGTCTAGGCGAATGAAGGAGGCGCACCGAGGGCGGTTGGGATTGTGGGGGAGGGGAGGGTCGACGGAGGGTGGAATGGAAAAGGGGGTTGGAAGCTGAGTCGACGTCTTTCAGCCGATATAAGCGTGGAGTGCAGTGGAGAAACGGGGAAAAGAGACGGACGCGGAAAAAACAGGCACGGAGGGGGGCTAAGAAGGAGGCGCGGGATACGAGATTTCGTATGTCTGCCTGTCCGTCCGTCTGAACCCGAGGGCACATCAGCAGCCGCCAACCTCGAAGGAAAGGAACTTGGCAGATAGACGCATGCCTCCGCCGCGATGTGAGAAAAAGAGGGTTGAAAAAAAAAGATAGTACGGATAGTAAGGATAGGATAGGTAACCTAATAGAAAGGACCGAGGAGGGTTGGGGGAGGGACGGGCGACTTGAGCCGACGTCATTGGCAGAAGCCTGTCGACTCGTCTGCGAGCGGTTTAAAGTCGAATTCAGAAAAGCGAAATCCTCCAGGGTTATCTATCTTACGACGTGGATGGCGCGTAACCTACATATATGCCCGGATAAATACGAGCTCGTTTCGCCTTTCCTCGTTCGACGTCTTTCCCAGCGCTCGAATGGTACTCGGTAATCGGCTTTCGCCAAGAATCATATGCCGTCCCTCCTCTTTTTCCCCTTCCATTCAGAAATTCATTACGTTTTCGTCGTTTTCTTTAAACTAAAATCGCGCGCTACGCTGTTGACGTCGGAAAAGTGATACGCGACCGTCAGACGTTTGAAGTAATCACCTATAATTATATACGCCAGGTTTAATTAGGTCTCTAAAAAATCGCGTTAAACGAGAATCGTATCGAGCTCGGTGATTTGAAGGCACGCGAGCGACGCTCGGAAGCATATTTTCCAGATTCTAGACAATTCAGTCACACTCGTCGCTGGGAAGCTCTCTCTTTTTCCACGATACGCCGTATGGGAGACGTTTTCGGGGACGGCAAGGTGAAGGGGGTGACTACGAGGGAGCGTACGAGCCTCGCGTCACCGACGCACCCTTAGACTCCATCCTATTCCGCGATTCTACTCACTCATTCCACTTTGCTCACCCCCTGGGAACCACCGGGACTTCTATTCCTCTCTTCGCATCCCGCAGTTCCGACACTGACGTCCCGACATCCGCAGTCCTCGGCCCTCTTCTTCTCTCCACCCTTCCGCGCTCACTCTGTCTCCCCCAACCCCCACCCGCCCCTCACTGTCCTTCTCCATCCATGTGTTTCTCTTTCTCTGCTCTCGAACCACCCTCTGGTTCCTTTCCAGGTCGCCGTGGCAGCGTTCCCTCTTCCTCCAGGCCCTCCTCTCTCGCTCCTTCGTCGTTTTCCACCCCCCCTCCCCCCGCCGCCGCGCGTCAACTCCTCCTACGGCGTACCCTCGTTCGTACATCCAATATTGTAGATATGTCGTTGGCTCCGTCTCGAGAATCGTGAGCGTACGCCAGCGACGCCCCGTTCGTGTGCGTACAGGTGTGTAAGGACAGACAGGTGCGCGTCGAAGCCGAATGCATGGCTTCCTCGGGAATTGCGGAATTTTTGCCAGCAAGGGAAGTGAATCTTTCACGAGAAGCACTCGCCCCTGCGATGATGACTCGCGAATGGGCGATGGGAGGATTTAATTTCTGGTCAAGCATGTAGAAGGTTCGCCTCCATTTTCCTTTTGGTAGATTTAGAAATATGGAAATCGTGATAGACGGCGATCTCGCACGAAAGGAGATTCTTAACTTAGCAACAAATATCGTTGATAACTGAACTTCTTTCACTCTGCACTATACTTTTCTCTCACTCTTTCGCATACCGAAATACTAACTCATCGTTTTCATGTCTCCGGTTCTAGTTAGAGAACTTGAAGTTCTGTGACGCGGAACCGTGAAATGTGTATGTATACCCAATTTGCCTCCAAAATTTTCTTGCGTACCTTTATATTCCAAGTGTACCATATTGGGCTTGCCCGTGTAATAAATAATAATAATAATAATAAAAACGAATTTCATTTACGAAACTCGAGTAATTTAAATTGATCTTGAAAGTTCATTTCCGAATAGACTGCACGGTAACGAAGTGAGAAACTGCAGTTCCGTGAGTGGACCTTAAAATTAATTCGACTTGTTAAGGGCGGTCCGTGAACCTCAAGGAGGATTCATTTGCCCGGAGCGTATCATCCCTTAAGTCAACTCGGTTCCGTTTGCTCTACATCCGTGGCGTGCCCGGCACCCTCTCTCATTTAGGGGCGCACACGGAGTCAAGGTCACGATGAGACGTGAATGAGGGAACGAGCGAGATAGGCACGAAGAGGCGAGTACAGCGACGCGAAAAGGGTGAGGGAAACAGATTGAGATAAAGAAAGGAAAAGGGGGGTGGTCGGAGGTAGGGTAGAAGCGAGAGTAAGCGGGGCTGAGCGAGGAAGATGAGGCCGGAGCGACGAGGAAGCCAGCTTCCCCCCTTATAATTAATGTGTAAGGGTAGGTCATGGTACGCGCGCCGCTCTGCCTTCCTTCCCGGGGAATTAAATTACATCAGCTGATTCAGGGAGACAGAGAAGGCGAGCTGGGAACGCGGAGGAAGAGGACAAAGAAGCCAGAGAGCCATTTCCTCACCTTCTTCCTACCACCTCCGAGGCTTCCTCTTTCTTCTGGACCAGCCACGCTCCCCCGCAACCACTTGTTAAACGGCTCCATTGTCCCCGGGCCTCTGTATTCGTGAAGATGAGTCCTTGATCAGGGAAACTTTGTCGTCTCTGTTGAACATTTCGCGCGTGTGGGTGTTCATTCATCTACTCCTCAGAATACTTCTTCTTTTAAACACGATTTGTATTCTCGATACATGTCTCGATGGAACCTCTTCTTCTGCCCTGTTCCTGGTTATGAACCCTTCCCAAAAAATTCAACAAATTTGCTATCCTTCCACACTAAGGTTAGCAGATAAAACGCACAGGTTAGCCTACTCTTACTACCTCTACGACACACAATGCCCACATGAAATGATAAATTGTTCAAATAAAAGCTATATTTAAATCACACCTACCCCACACCCGACTGGCTAAATAATACAGTAATTATTATTATTTATTATTGCCGGGTATATTGCCTTTAGTTTACAATTATAAGAAATAAAGAAACCAGAAAGAAAGTATTACATATAAACTAAAATAATTATTAACATACAATAATGAAAACGTAGTAGAATCCAAAGTAGAAGAAACTGCTCTTTACTCTCACGAATTTTCTCCAAGGGGATGGGGGATCGCGGGGGGCGAGTGATCGCAGTTTAAGACGCTACCAGATCGACTCTAATCAGAGGCGAGCTTAGACGGATCGCATTTTGAATGACGACCCTGCGTAGGAGCCCTACCCTCCGCGGATCCTTTCTAGATCCAGCGGGAACCTTGAGCGCGACACTCTCGTCTCGCAGCATCGAGACGGGGGTCGGTTGCCAGAGGAAAACTCGCGAGGGTTGGCGATGCACGCTGGTAACAATCTCGGATAAGGAATAAAGCTCGCGTATAGGGGAAAGAGGTGAGGCCGGGGGAGGGAGGGGGGATGGAACGACGGTGGGTTCGTAGGGTGCCAGCGGAGGCGGATGCGGTACGACGAGGGATGTACGGAAAATAGAAAGAATTCAGATCACGGTACGTGCAGGGGGGTGAAGGAGGAGGGGCGGGGGGGGGGGGGGGGCTGGGGATGGGTTGGAAGTAAGCGACGAGGTTGGTTCTAGCAGAAGAGCAACAGAAAGAGAGGAGGATGGGTGATAAGGGAGAGGAAAAGAGGAGGAGGAAAAAAAGGAAAGGGGAAAGGAGTCCCTAGAACGAGAATGGAATCAATACGTGGAGGCAAGTGTGTGCCTCTGGTCCCACATGCGTGTTTCAGTGCCTGGGGAGGCCAAACACGCGAGTTTCCACGGGGGTGGATAAAGGCTGCCGCCCCCGTCTCCTCCTCTGGTCCAACCCTCGGGGCCACGCGTGTGCGCCTTTGCGTGCGTGCCCATATACGAGAAATTCGATAGTATCGAATGTTATTGGAATTTCTTTCTGCTTGCCTCCTAGGGCGCATGTACTTTCCTCAAATATTGCGGGAAATTGTTGGTCGCAATTTTTACAGATCCGGGGAAGTAACGATTGTTAAGGGAAGTACCATCTCCTGAAGAGATTGGTATCTGATTGTTTCAATGTTAGGAATTACGTGGTATTGGTAGCTTGAAAGCTTCGTCCGGTAACCCATCGGTTAAGGAATTCACTGTCATTATTTTACAGGCTGCTCGACACAAATGTTGTTAATCACTTGTAAGCTTGTGTGGAGGCTAGGTAGAATATTTTACTTCCCAAGTATATTAAGTCGATACCTAGTTTTGCAAAATTAGTATCAAAACCTTTGCAATACTAGCAAGAAGTTATTTTTAAGACTTATTGATAAATATTGCTTCTGAAGTTTTTAATGTATAAATTGCTGTTACATTGAATTTAGCACTGAGTTGAATTTACCAACATTTTCAACCCCCTCTGTAGCATTTTGATCACATTTTCCTGTAATTCTGCCTCGCCTTGAAACTTTCGCAGCTGTTAGTATTGAAAAGCGACACGCATAAAGTGCAATTGAACCGCAACAGGGAAATCCTTGTGCGAATTCCGCGCGTAAGTCCATATGGAACGGGGGAAAGAGAAGTTCGAGATTCAGTACGAGGCGAAACTCGATATCTCGGTAATACTTCAGAAATGACTGGGGGTAGTAAATGCTCGAACACGTTTTACACTTGGTGCACGCGTTGTAAAAAGAAGATTGACTGATTATCTGTATCGAAGCCGCCCTCGGAGGAAAATTTCATCGGTGTGTCTCGAACGAGATCGACTTGAGTGCAACACGTTCCTGTTTATCTGTAAGCTCCAACCGGGGAACTCTCTTCACTATGGAAAACTATGGCAAATTTCTCCGAATACCAAATTATCGAAGAAGAAGAAGAATATAGTAAAAAATAGTAAAATATATGATAGATTATTAAAAAGCAATAAGTGGATTTTATGATGCATCAAAGCCGATATATTGCATTAGGTAAAATAAATCTGATAATATTTACAGAATTGCTACGAGAGAGCAGCAAATGTTCTTGCCATTAACCACTCGCATTATGCAAATTTTTGCTTAGAATGGAATACAAGATTGGAGGGTGTGTAGGGGGTGGCAAGAGCCCTTGTCGCATCCTCCTGTCTTGCCAATAAAAATGAAACTCCCATCACGTATGATCGATTCTTTCTGCCTTCATGGGGCTGCAACATCATTTTCGTCCCTCTGACGACCTACCCTCCTGCTTATCTTACAGGATACGTACGAATACTACTCGTACCACTCGGCTCGAGTAGAAAGGACGCGGGGGTTCTGAGAGGGGGCAATATTCTTGACTCTATCAATTCTCAACGGGAACGGTTGGCAGCCACCCATGAACTCTTTGACGTTGTTGATTTGTCTCGAAAGCATCCTCTCCTGCCTTCGAATCCTTCTTACTTCATATTTGAAGAAATACCCCACCGAGATTCACGATAATAGGGTACCGTGATGGCTGGAAGGATGTGAAATTAGATATCGACTGCGTTACATGTTATTTTAGAAATTTTACCTCATGGAAAGTAACTGTACACTCTAATTATTAACCTTCGACTATGGCGTAAGTGTCTTGTTATTAAACCATTCGTATAAAAAATATCGCAACGACAAACTCAACCTGAATATCAGTTTCACTTTCGTCTACTTGTCGAGCTGGATCCCACGAAAAATGAAAGCTTCTTCAAAGTAGAATATATATGTACATCACAAACTTGAAAGAAATTTCGAGAACTCACGAATTTGTAATATACAGTCTAATTTAAAATGATTACTGCAAAGATGTTATAATTGGTATCAGAATATCGCGATAAGGTATTCGATTTTTTCTCTAAAAAAGCTCGCGTCTCGTGCAACGTTGTCTGTCGAAGTACATGCTAATTCCACTTAACTCCGTCACGGGCACATTTCGTAAGTGCGAAACGTGCATCGCGCGGGGAAGGCGCGGGGGGACGGTGCACGGGCCAGAGAAATCCCATTTAATTCCATTCCGCTCGCATTTCGTAAAGCTGTGCGGTATTTACGGAAGTACGCACGGTGCTTCGATAATTCCATTTGCCGAGTCCGTCTGCGCAGGCACGTGATCGTCGGAAATGCTGCTGCATTTAAAACAGCGCGCTGGCAAATATAATCAGGACACGAGTCAACAGGGCTGGATTTTAGCGGATCGAACTCGGATTCCTCTTGTCGGGGATCTGATTATTATTGCCTTGCTACATTATTGCTCCCGCATATTCCACATTCTTTTGTATCTCGGGATATAAAATACTTACAGTAGAGCAGCATGGCTGATCAATAGAATACTATGTAGCATAATCCACCAAGAACACAGCACGAAAGTGATATTCTGAGACGAATACAGTGACAAGAGGTAGATTCGTCAGACGAAATCTTTTCATAATTAAAATGATTAATATCTTGAAGCCTATCATATTCTAGAAACAGTCGCTGGAATTGCCTTCAGAAGATTCAAAATCCTTCCAAGTAATTCCTAGCATTTTTTTTCTTGTCTTGTACATATGCTACTATTTTTTTCTTTATTGTATAAATTGAGCTTGTCCCGTAATAAATAAATAAATAAATCCAGAAACATGGACGTCTCATGAACCATCATTCAATACAAACTGGAGGATACACCCTGTCCTACATGCAGTATTTTGACCTTTGAATATTAGAAATAATTTGAGTAGGACCAAGATCGTACCACCCACGTTTTCTGGCGAGATGATCGAAAGCAGACGCCACGGTGCGCCACAATGGCAAATTTATTCTCCGGCAATTCGTTAGCATCTCGTTAAACACGAAATCGTCGTCAATCGACGGGGAGGACGGTCGTAAATGCATACGAATCTCGTAACGGTGTTAGGCGAACGATAGAAAGAGAGGACGAGGAGGGGGTGTTCTCCTATGGACATCTCTGGAAGAAAGGCAATGGGGTTGTCATGGCGACCGCGCCGAATTCCATAGACACACGCATCCCCCGGGCAGGGGTGAGCTGCACACGTTCTACGCTCGTGATTGGGCGTTATTTTTTTCCTCGATAAGGGCGCACATGCTTTTCACGAGCCCTTTCGATCGTTCCTGCGTGTAAGCGAGTGCGGGCAGGGGGTGGTCTAGAGATTCTGGGGGTGGATGGATTTCTTCGCCTCATGTGTGTCTACAGTTCCTCCTCTGCGGCGTGTACACATCCTCGTCGTTGAGGAGATCAAGTCTGATCTGGTTCCTTGACGCAAATTAATGTAGGGGATGCTTGAAAATTGCCGGTGAGAGTTTAATATTTCAGCTTCCTACATTTCAAAAATTAATGTAACATATAAGACAGATACCATTTCCTGAAGTATCAGAAGGATTTTTACGTCATGTTTTTAGATTGAATACAAGCTTTCGAGATAGCTGCAGCACGTTCGGAAAGTGTGACGAAATATTGATCACCGTCATTACGACTGAATAGGATTTCAACTTGCTTTGCATATCTATCAGCGCGACGCTTCATAAATATAAGGTAGTAAAGTAAGGATAACATGTCGACGAGCTTATGGTAATTTCCTTGCTCGCACGAGAGTGGAACTCCGATGTTTGTGATACGAAGCGTTCGCTGTAGCTACAAAAAAGATCTCGTCTTTTCCAACCTCCAACACGAGTAGCTACCCTCAGAAACTTTAATCTATCTTCCCCATTCAAAACTATAAAAACCCAAAATACGTTTAGAAACATTACTGAAAATATTCATTGCGTCGAACTTACATAGTACCTACGCACAAATTTCATGGCAATGTGATTGATGAAATGATTCGAATCCAGTTATCTACCATGTTTTGGCTAAGACAGTGAGCTACATATTTTTGCAATAATATTTTCCTTGTAATAATAATAGGAGAGGTAGAGGTGATAACGTGTTTAATATTCGAGGGATGCAATAAACATTAAAAATACAAAGTCGTTTATCCTTTGAATGTTCGAAAAGGACCACATTGGTCCTCTGAAATTAATCACAGCAGCCTCGTTGAGGGTTGAAGGGCGGAGGCCCATTCTCCAGTCGATCGACAAGGACTCGTCCTGGATTCGATGGCGAAGGTTCGACAGAGGCGATGTCGGTCCATTTCGCATTCTGTCAGTCGCGAATTCCATGGATGCCGAAGACGTGGCCCGCGAGGTGGCGTGTTTATTTGGCCGGAAGTCCGCTCATAAATCTGGCTGTTTTCGAGTCTCCTCCGTGAAATATGATAATAGATGTGAGAGCGATGGAGGGCTGTCTGGAGGAGAAGGTAAATCCCTGGCGAGAGGAGAGAGCCAGATAGTCCGTGGACTAACCTTCGTGAACACTTACAACCCCTTCCCATTGTGGCATCGCATGCGGAGAGGGGTTGAAAGTAACCGACGTCCTCGTTCAACAATCTTCTCTCCCTCCCTCTCTCTCCCTCTCTCAGCCCACCCACTTTTCCACCTTCGCGTACCCTGCGGATCCTCGAAGCGCGAGTTTCCCCGAGAAAGTTTGCAGATTACTCACGCGGATGCCGCGATGCATCGTGTCGGATAGTGAACTCGTTGAATAAATATGTTTCGTGGTTTCCCCGTAGCTCCACTTTTTGCCACGACGCTTCTTCACCCCCTTCTGCCGCGTCTCGTTCGACTCGAGCGCCAACAGATTCGGCTCGCTGTCTGTTTGCGAGTTTGGCTTGCTGCTGCGGCGTTGCAGGCTTCTGTTAACATCACGGGCGTTCGCAGAAGCTATGGCATTTCACGAAAAGCGAACTGTGAGACGCGGCTTAGTGGCTTTTCAAATTATCTTAGCGTAAGGAATTCGTAGAAGCCAGATTGCCCATGATTTGGGGATAGATGCGTTACTCCCCTTCCTCTTCTAATATTCTCAGTGGCATATTCAACCTTTCGCCGTTCTTCGCTCCTTTCAAATGTACATTGCCACTGCTTGTTATCCCTCGGCACCGCTCTCATTTCAAGGAGCACGGCGTTAAGTAGAGGCCAGGCCGGGTTGGGGTAGGTCGGGCGACATAGCCTTGGTTAACCGAATGTCTCCGCTTTTTCCTTTTCCCCGCACATCCTCTCCCTCTCGCCAACGGGGGTGCGCGAATTCCTGCGCCCATCCCCTTCACTCTTCTCTTTCTTCCGACTTTTGCCATTCGTCCCGCAATCTCTTTAAGACTTTAGGGCGCCGCGACGGTGGAACGAGTAACCGGCAGATGAGGCAGAGTATTAATAAAAACTCGCATCGCATCTTATCATCCCCAAAGCGAGCCCTCTTAGCCACCACGTGGAAAATGCTTACCGCCGCCACTTTCCCTCTTTATCTCTGTCACTCTTACCCTCCTGGAGAATATTGTTTAAACCCCGTGGGTGAGTTTCCCTTCGTTGATTTACGCGAGACGGCTCGCGGTTATGTACGTATTAAAATCGCGGATTTTATGTCCTCTTGCGACTTTGGGGAGACTCGAGGAACTTTCGAGGGGACTTTCGTCGAATCGATCTCGATCTAAGTGAGTGTTGTTTCGCCATCCACTGATAAAACAGACTGCTTGTATTCAATTACAATATTAGCGGGGTGTAGTTACTGCATTCCAATTTGAAAAACTTGGGTTGAATTCGTATTGATACAAAAATATTCAGATAATTCGCAAACGTATACAAACAAGAAATTACTTATGTTCGAAAAATTCGAAAACTCTTATTTTTACGCACTGCATAATTAATTTAATACGAAGGAAGTAGTCTTTAAGTGCCACGCTATTATGGAAGTATTTCATTTGTCTTACCGTTTACAATTTAAACTTTCTTTTACCACCACTGCACGCACCGTCGAGTAAATATTAAATGTCTAAAGTGCAGAATTTTTACGATCCACCTATCCTGAAAAATTTCCCCTTTCGTTTCTGGCCAGGGTTTTATTGCATCTCCGTTTAAACATCCTTCTGTCTCGGCCCCTTTAAACTGTGCAGAGTGGCACAATTTAAGCGCGACCTTGCGCTTGATAATAGTTTATGAACCGGGGCCGTGTTCTCTATGCAGAACGACAGCTCGTAGTTTGTTCGAGAGAGAAAGAGGGAGCAACCTTGGGGTGGGTTTATGTCCCGGAATTAATTAACCTACAACCCCTCCGACTGCAGCCATTCCACCCTCTCATTCTCTCGCTCTGGAAGCACCAAGCGTGCCAGCCATTTTGTCCTCGACTCTCGCTCTCGAAATTCCATTACCCACTTTCTCCACCCCGCGCAAACTACCCCCACGCTCTCACCCCATACCCCGCCCTCGCATTTCTCTCTCTACCCTTTCTCTATTTCGTTCCCTAGCTCTGACCTATTCTCTCGCCACCCCTTTCGGCACCGTCGTCATCCACGCGGCTTCATCCAACCCTCCTGGCTTAAACCGCCACCCACTTCCGGTCAGAACTTTCCCCTTAATGGCACACCATTAAAGTCGACCTACACGTGCGTCGTAAAACTCGAGATGGCAGTGTATTCTGTACAGTTTATACAGCTTCCTTTGAATTACTTCGTCGAATTTGTCATTTACTCCTATGTTTCACAGTGATTTTTTTATTCTCAATGTAGCCCTTACTATACTGAATTGGCTGTTCTGTTGAAATTAAGTGGAAATGGACTTATCTGTTTAAAAATTGTGTGACAATACCTGTCAATTTTTGCTAATAATTTAGATAACAGCGTAATAACGTTTTAAATGCCCTCGAAATTTTCGAGGCGAAAAATTTCGCGCGCGATACCTCGTTGCTTTCTTCGACGAAGTACGTCGAGGCCATTCCCCATGTAAATGTATACGGACCTTCATCAGAGCCCATTGTGATGCCTCCTCGCGCCACACGCGAGAAAGTATTTCGCTATTCCGACTTGGCTCGCTTATTGCTTATCACTGAATCCTTGAAAGCATCGACGGTGTAGGGTGGCACGCACGATCGCTACAGGGCTGGCACCCCCCTTCGCTCGTGATTGAATGCGTAATCTACGATGTTTTCGCGGCGAAGTTGACGATACTTCACGATAAATCGCCTCGTACGCCAAGTAACGCAAACTGCGTTCACTACTGTTGGATAAGAATGAGATCGCTCCTTTTCCTACCTCTCGCTCTCTGCTCCTGGAATATTTTTGAACGCCGAGCTCCAAGGAAACTTCCAGCTCTCGATCTTTAAGGAAACTGATCTCTGCCCTTTGATTGGAGTCAGATATTCATAGCACACCAAAATTGTTACAGAATAGTCTAGTCAAATGAGAACTACAAAATTGGATAAAATCGTGCATTACCACGTATTTAATTGCGTAGAGATAAATCTAATTAAATTAAAGTCCACATCAATTACGTGTATGTCACAGAGATTTTATTAAATATCTGGAACTCCTGATACGTTCCTTAAATATAAGAATACTAAGCATTTCAATTCCACAATATCCAAAAGATTTTAAAATAATGCATTACTTAATCTTCACTCGTATCTCGAATAAACAGCTCGAAATCGTTCAAAATTCTTATTCCCATGGCAGATTATCCGCGTTGCAGAATTACAAAATTACCGTCATCCATATTGGTTACGAGAGTTATTCCAGCACCGCGACAAGCATACCTCGCCATCGAGGTTATTATTGAACGTTTAATCCTTAATTGGATTACAACGAATTTCTCGTGAGACGTAATCCGATTAACATCGGACGCGGAAGCCATAAATCGAACAGTCATTTCGCAAGGAAAAAGGCCACGGGCGCGGACTGTGTAATTATTTTGATCGCGTCCTCGTGAGGCGATGGCGCGCGCAACGCGCCCGAACGTACTAATTAAATGTTCGCTGTATCTTTTATCAATTTTGGGACGGTCGATTACGATCGGGCCACTCTGGCCGCATCTGCGTGTATCATTTATCGAGCACCTGCCTCTGTTCGTCCACTCCTCGCGATCTGTCGTTTCAGCTACCGTCCAAGGCAGACGGTAATAACAGTTGCGTGTCTCGATCTCTGTACGACTTCAGCCCAACACTATCGCACTCACAAACTTATGCAGATAGAGAGGAAAGTGATTCCTGTCAAACGTCCATCTCAAAGCTTGTCAAAACTGTCTCCAAAAGACACAGCATTCAGATACGATCATCTTTAACACGATAAAATGACACGTTGGCTCAGGTTATTTATCCAAAGTGAAACACTCAATGAAAGGGAGGAGGTGATTCTTAATTCGGTGTGCAAATCAGAATGGAACAAAAGAAGCTGAAATTAACCCTGGAATGACACTTGTGATCTCCGGAGATCCCAATAAATTTTCAATTTCTCTACAATAGATAACGTGTCAATAGACGCTGGAATATCAACGCTTTCACTCCCAAATATCGATTTTCTTACTGTGCTGTAAACATCTTCTCTAAAGATACCTAAAGAGAAGTACCTACAAAAGAATGTTTCCAAAAAGTTATGTAGAATTTTGAAATATTTTAAATTTCAATTTGGAGTCAAATCGCGACGAATACAACACATTTATTATTTTTCTACAATTGAATATTATTTGTTTTCATTACTCGCTAAATATACAAAGAAAAGAACCCGTAATACATTAAAGCAGATCGAAGTAAAATGCGAGGCTGCAGTACAATACTGTTAGAAGTCTAACCGTAACTACAAAAAAAAAATAAAACTACGATCAGAACTGGAAGCAAAAAAAGAGAAATTAATATTACACGATCTACTTTTCCTATCATCTTTAAAGTCCTACCAAACATCCGAATTTTCACGATTCTATTCGTATCCTCCCTTAGCCTATTTATAAAGTTGCAGCTTAAATTCCACTCGATTAAGCAAGAACGGTATAAAGAAATCCATGTTCGAGCAACAACGTGTTTGCAACGAAACTGTCGTAGCGAGACGCATTGTGCCTGGAGGACTTGATCCGAGAGTTGCGTCCCGAAGAAAGGTAGCCCGCGCCGCGTGGAATAACGTCGCCGGAGGACCGTTAGCCAGGTCCCCCGATAATGGGCGAAAATTTGCATAGGGGACGTTCGTTCATTATTCAAATCGAATTATGTCGGCCGATTGACACGTTCTCAGGTGGTGGCTTTTCAAATTCCCGTGGCGGCCGTCGGGGGTCCTCCGCTGCTCGCGCCAGAGACGTCGTGAGAGCGGCGCATTTGCATACGGAATTGAACTCTTCCATTCTAGCGTTTTACGGACCCTCCGGAGTTGGCAGCTTAAACAAAATCGAGGGACAGGATGAAAAGAGAGCGTGCGAGACGCAGACGTTCCTTTGGCGCAACGACTGTTTGGGGGAAAGCACCCGTTTAGGAAACTTTCCCCTGTGGTCGTAACTTCGCTTCGGATCGTTCGTACACGGCGTGCCGGAATCGAGTGATCGGGAATTTTACGGGGCCACCAGAAAATCTGTTCACGGAAGGCGAATCAACTTGTTATCTAAGAATGCTTGTAAAGCTCCCGAAGCGCTCCGACGCGAGGTGCTTTGGCTTTAATGAGGTTTAAAAACATATGTTTAAGTAAATATGGGAGGTATGTGTATACGTTTATGTGCCCCATGATTAATTCAACGAAGCTGGGTAAGTTTCGCTTCATGAGCAGCCACTTACGAGGTAACGCGAATTATTCGTTATTCTTCGGGGTTATTATTACACGATAGTCGTTGCTTATTCATTAGCTTAGCGATAATCAACGATCAGGGGGGCGGGTTGTGGAAAGGATAAGTGTATTAGTGTGAAACTTCACGTTAGATAAGAGATTATAGTTATTTAAGCTATTAATAGCGCGGCTATCTCACTACATCGATTTGTAGAAAATCTTGTTCACTACCGTAGAAAAAAGTAGAATTCGTTACCCTTACGAGACGATCACGATGAATCTGAAAGATCGTGTGACTGGAGCCTTTTCACCTATTGTTCGACTTCCGAGAAGTATCCCCGCAATGTTAATTAACGTTGGGATAAGGCGCAGGACACACATACGCTCCTCTGATCTTGATCTCGCGATCTTGATATCATTGTTCGTCCGGGGATTGCATATTCAATGGGTTCGGGAAACAATTATAACCGTTATGTCTGTCTTAAGCCTATTCATAGCTATCTCAATCCTATTCCGCGTGCGCGACCGCGGAAAGTTCAAGATAATGCGCGCTTTCGTCCAATTAACCCTGCGCTGTTAAATGTCAGTAACTAGCTGGCGGGAAATTTTTCTGTAAATTAATCCCGATTCGCTTGGTTACCGTCCTCTAATCGCAATCTCTGTATTAATGCCGTAGTAGGGAAAATTTTTACTGTTACGTTGGCAAATTAAAGCAGAAAAGGAGTAAGAAATTATTTAATTCATACACCTTAGTATAAAATTTAAGTTTTAGTGTTTTCAAATGGAACTTTATCTAATTTTATTTAATAACCTTATTTAATTTATTTCCTAAATTCATTCCTACCGAAAGCATCAAAACCTATATAGAAATATTATTATCTTTAATATATTTCTTGTGTCCCCAATATTCGGTATATTCTTCTAAATTTCTCGCAGAAACGACGTTTTGGGGATTTTAGGAAGAATAAAATGAAGTTCGAAAAGAAACGGGAATACGTGTACATACAAGCTACTCTGCCTTCGGCACAGTCTTTCCCATTCTTCGGTCACCATTCTCCAAGCAAACTCAACGCACCGTTTATCTCCACCACCCGCGCATTACGATCTATCAGGAAGCAGAGAGCTAGAACACGGCCAGATACGTTGACACGTGCATACATTAGGAGGCGAACATCTGTCGGTGGGCAAAGCGTGATAGACGGCCCTAACGGGGTTGTACAATGGTCGTATGGCACCTTGAGAGCCTAGAGACCGGCACACCCGGAAATGTTCCAAGGTTACGGATGAAAGAACGTGGAACAACAATTTATTTCATCATTGTCGCGGTGACTTTGATGCTGGTCGTATAACATGCACGCGCGAGGAATTTATTCGGAAACAAATGAAATAGGTAACGTATTCTCAGTAGTAGGGAATTTTGTCTAAGTAGTTAAGGCAACCGGTCGGTCGCAACCCTCAAGTAAGTAGCGAAGTGTTTTCTGGGAGGTCGCCACGGTATTTTTTTTATATTATTAAGTTAGAATTATATTCTGAAATACCTATTTTTAATGTGTTTTCTTTGCCTTATTAAATTTGCCTTATTAAATTTGCCTTATTTGAATATCATAAAAGGGGATCGCGACTCAAGAAATGTTGGGAAACACTGAGTTAAGGGGTGTACATGAATAAAATGAATTCCTGCCTTTGAAATATTTTGGCATCGTGTGACAAATCCTGGTGCCATCAAAATTGAGTTCACATGTAAAATTAATTGTGCTTTAGAATATGTAGACCATAGTGACAAGTGGTAGAGTTATGTTACTATGATATTATGAGAAAGACAAGAAGGTTGAAAATTGTATTACTATTTTGGGAAATATCAACCATAAAAGGGGTCCATAATTCTTGAATTTATTAGAGTAGAATAATTTTTGTACGACTCTTGGACATAATTAACGAAAGCATCTCATCATGAAATGTGGGAGTGAATAAAATTCACCAAGACCATAGGAACTTTTAATGACACAAAATTATGCGTAGGTATTATGTTAGTGATGCAATAAATATTTCTAGTACTGTATGTCGATATTTAAAAAAGAAAAAATACTCAGAACTCGTTTATTTCATCAATTTTGGAATAATAAGTATTTTAATTTACCGTTGACTAAATGCTGTTATACAGATTATAATTGGCACTGCATGATTTCCCGCGAAACAGTATTTTATTCGGCGAACAGATCCTCCAACTTGCGAATTATTCCCAGCTAAATTTATTCCTCGAGGAGGACCAAAATCCTTGAATTTACTGCCTCGATCTCGCTGGTCCTTTACAGAATCCCCACGGTAAACGAGATTCGATGGGACCATGTACCCAATGAGATCGATAGTCCCTCTCCCTACAGATGGTACTGGCTTCCGCGCCTGTAAGCATGCAACTGGAACTACTCTTGCGTGTAGAGATCTGTTGCCTGAGAGGATGCTACCATCTTGCGCGGCGCAACGGTGCAATCATACTACAGGCGTGGCATAACAATTGCATCGCGAAAGATTCTACTTTCAGAAACCTTTTTCACAGACGAATCTCTGTGCGAAAGAAGGTCAGCCCTGCACCGTAACCTTCGCGCACCTTATCGCTGATTAATAAAATATCAAGTAAAGATTAGAAGCTTGCAAATAAATTATTCTCATGTTGCACAAAAGACTTAAAATTATGCAGCTCATGAAATTCTTAGTCAAGGTTTAATAATTTTCATTCACACGTCAGATAACATCAGAACTCTATCTCTTTATGCACTTGAAGACAGAAAAGACGTAAGTTCAAACTAACTGAAGATTCTCCAAGGGGTTAATATACATATGCTGAAAGAAACTTCTTCTGAAACAGAATTCACTTGCTGAAAGAAACGGGAAGAATTCGCGTACCTATGCCGTCCCGATCATCGTGTCTTACTACTAACATTCGCCTAAGGCAAAATCGGGACAGTAATTTAAAACGTTGGGGAAGTCGATTTATCCCGGCGTTCCAGCAATATTCAACCACTCCCCGTGTAATGCCGTTTATTCGCGCTGGAGACAACAAAAGGATGGAGTTTTATTTCGAAGAGGTCGGTCCACGAGAGGTTTCTTTTCGCGGCAGAAGAGCCCAGCGAGGAGCACGAAGAAGAGCCATCCAGCCGGATATCGACGGGGCAGATGAGCTACCAATAACTCAATGTGCGCTTATAAACTGATCAGACTTCAAACCCTCTCTCCAGTTCCACCTCCCAGCCCCCCCTCCCCCTCTCCCCCCCCCCCGGGTACCACCCTCGAGACCTTCGACTTCGACCCCGTTCCAATAGCTCCAAGTTCCTCTTACGCCCTCCACGACGACGACGACGACGACGACGACATATTACTCGGGGACTCCTTCGGCAGAGAGTGAAATGCAAGCGAATTTACCACACGATTTAACATCCCCTCCGACCTACGGGCATTCATTCGCCCTTTTCCGTGTACTCGTTGCGCACGGTGCACACGAAGAAGGCACAGAGACAGAGGAGACGCCGGAATTCCACGTAACTCGAAGTTAACCGAGTTTGTTGCGTCCGTACTCCAACCTTGTCTATGCAACAACCTGTGATTCAATCCAATTCGTCCGGGTACCGATGAGTTCGCCAAGCAAACCGAGCAGGGATATCAATGTGGCATGGGATCTATACAATTTCTAGATAGTTTCTATTCTTTCGCTTATTATTTTACGTGTGATTATGCTCGATACGAAATTATTAAATTGCTTGCTTGGGTCGAGGATGTCGACAGACAGCGTGGTGTTTTTACCTTTTTAGGTAGACTTCCCCCTTTAAGCGTGGACATTTTTAGCGTGTTAGTCTCATTGGAAGGTTTGAAATTTATTGCACCAGATATCTGTGGTCTGATTTCGGGGGCGCTAATTACATTTGAAAAGAATTATTTGTAATTAAATATGAAGGGTGGCGAAGCTAGTAATTATTTGTAATTAAATATAAAGGGTAGGAGGAGCTAGTAATTATTTGTAATTAAATATAAAGGGTAGGAGGAGCTAGATCGGGCCCTGACCCTGCTTTACTGTCTACATTTACGACATAAGAGGTATGAAAAGGATAACTGTGGGAGAAGGGTGGTAAAGCGAGTGTAGGAACGAGAATGTTGCTTCACAGTGATAGACACTCCAGGCCTAGGTAGTTCAAATACGCACGCCCATATGTTCAAACACATTTGTGTCTTTTATCCAGGTATATAGAATGTTGTATGTAGATTTTAATTCGCTAACGGCACACAACTGTAAGCATATCAGTTTTATTTCTACCCTGGCCTACCAGTTCTCCACGGTTACAACGCAGCAAATGATGCTGCAAGGACTTAATAGAAGCTTGGTGCAGGCAGTCACTTCTCGAAACGATGATCGATGCTTAGAACAGTAAACGCGTGTACCTGCTGAAGCCGGCTAATCAGCATCGAAAGGTAACTGTAACGCAAAAATCACGCTCTTGCATCACGCAGAGAGACAACTTGTTCCATAGCCGCGTTATTAATAGATCCAGTGGAAATACATTTCGCGGACAAGTGTTTCCAATTAAGCGACCGTAGGAAATAGGCGGGTTTCTCTACGCCGGGAGAAAATCCCGATGGCGATCGCGACTTAAACAAATTAGACGACATTTCGATGATATGTCGACGTTATTTCTTGGACCAGAAATGGCACCGCGCGCTGAACACTGTGATTCGCGACATTAAGTGCAAATAGATCGTAACGGGACATATTTTCACGATTTATGGCGAATTGATTGGGGAATGTACGAAAATTAGAGCTCGGTGATGGAATAGAACAGTTTATTGATGATCGTGTATAATTACACCGAGGCATTACTTCGTGATAAGAAATGTTACAAATTTCAGTTCCTGAATACTTTGTCAAATTAGCACAACATTGGAGTGGGATCTTAAAACGAGTTAAGGAAAATCGAACCTTCGATGCTTTAAAGTTAGAAACACTTAAGTATCTTCCAGACATAGTAACGAAAAATATGAGTACTCTTGTTGATTAGATTTCTAGAAAAAGGGCTGACGAAGGGATTATAAGAAACGCTGTGTTTTACGACAATGTCTGTCGTGTACTTTACGAAAGAAGTGGCATCGAAGAACAAGACGGCGAGGAACGTAGATTACATTCGACAATACTGATATTAAAATCTTTTCGAAGCTGGAAGAAATAACGCCCGATACATTAGCACCGCGATTACGAATATCAATATCGAATGCGAGAGGGGCGAATCCTCTGTTTACGGGGCCATTATTCTTATTGTTTTCGTAGTCTGACGAAAAACTGTAACAGCCACCTCATCCCTGGTCCTGTTTGCTGCACAGACGCATTAATTTCGGGGAACACGATATTGAACGGAAAAATTTCAATTACACGTTTATAAAAATTAAATGATATCACCCATAAACACAAATACAATTAGTCAAAGTGACTGGATTTTAATTTGGTAACATATTACCATTTTTAAATATGAAAAAGTGTATCTTAAGTAATATAAATGTGTATATTATAAATATATATTTTTAACAATATAAAAATTAAAAAAATTTGAATAAAGGTTTACTTTCCTTGCATAACACATTTTAAAAATAATCAGTCATTTTGATTGTTCTGGTAGAATTAGGTGTACCTACATTAATTGAAGGTGGTTCTAGTGTTTAGTATCTAATATTCAATTCAAAACTATTTATCGTACTTTACATTAGTATAAACCGTGGTCTTATATTTTTAGTCAGTGCCATGTACCAAATAAAATGTTTACAGGAATTTTGTTAGCAGCATGGAACAAGGATTTCATAGAAAATTAATTGAATCTATGCATCCTGTGCACGGTTGCTTTCACGTCGATATATTCTCGAAAGTATCGAAAGCACTGTCAAAGTACGTCAAATGTTTGCTCGAGGCAAGTTGAACAAAACTTTCTCAGCAGAAGCCATCACACGAAAAGACCTGACACTAAAAGTGCGAATATTATAAAATAGTTTACATATCAGCCCGCTGATAATATCCAAACTCTGACTAAGAAACATGTACAATTCTGGAACACATTTACACCCTCCTCAATTGTTCCCCAAATGCTTAAAAATTTATGGAACGAGACCCGCAATTTTGAATTTCCCATGGCTGAGGCGTAAAGACAGCCAAAACGTCGCCATCGAGTGGCACGGCAGACGGAGGCATATTTCCCACCTCCTTCGTGAGGGGAAACGAGATCCGTCGTATTAACAGGACGATTTCAGTTCCATCAATATAAATTTCACGAGGATGAGTGCTATGTTTACGGTGCCGTTCCCTCCCGGTGTATCCTGGCAAAAAACCACGGGAGAACGATAAGTTCGACGGCACCGGTCTCGTGAATCCCGCGAATATAACTTCCTATTACCGAACGGGGCTCCACGATCTAGATGGGAGTAGGTCTGGGGGTTGAGGGGTGTCCCGTGTGCCAAAGAAGAGGCGTGCATTAGGAGATTGTGTTCGACAGTTGTTTACGACTAGCTCCTAACCACCTTCTTCCTTCGCCTAGCCTTTTGTGCCTTCAAGCCTCCGCTCGTACCTATGTACGTACGAGAGCTTTCTTTATCTCCTCTTTCTCGCTCTCCGCCTCTCCTCCGCTACCTTCCACGGGTCTTCACAGCCGAAGCATGGCAAAGGCGCATATTTACGTCGTTGCGCTCGCATAACTCGGCCCGACAAACTGGCAAGTCTTCCTGCTTTCTTCTTCCACCATCGCTCTGCTCTTTTCCTCGGCCCTCCTGCAATCTCAGTGAAACACTTCGGGGATAATCTCCCTTCTTCCCCTGCGCCCCACCATCCTGTTCAGACTGCTGCGTCAGTATCTCAAAATTCGGTGAGTCTTTTTGTTTCTCGTTGACGAGCGCTGCTGTAATTCAGTCAGTTAACTCTTTCTTCGTACATCACTGGCTCAAGAAAATAAGATTCTTTAAACAGGAGATTAAAAGCTACTAGAAGTTTTCACCCTGAAGAACCAAAAAGTAGCAGAAGACCAAAATTGCCTGACGCTTCTGTCCCCTACAAAGTTGCAGAGTTTAAAAAAAAAGTTTCCTTGCTTGAGTTCTCGATTTAACGCGATATCCTCGATCAGGTGGGGACACACGAGTTGGAAGCAATCGGCGACGAAGCGCAGCGCATCAATTACACCGAGTCACGAAGCTTTTCGCGTGCCATTGAGAACCTCCCATCCAGGTCTATCGCGGTTGTCTCGTGGTATCGGTTGTAAATAAGAAGGGAACTTCCAGCTTGTATCATTAGCCGCGATAAGTGGAACGGTATATGGAAATAGAGCAAAGATATTCGAATACACTTTTATCAGTGAAGGATGATCAGGAATGCCCAGTGAATCGGAACGGAGGCGGATAAAAAAGAAACGAGGATACAGCGCACGAGTAATCGATGAGCGAAGATTTAATCAAATTTAGAATAAATAATACACGCGGGATAATAAGAGATAGTTACGGATAAGTAACTTCGAATAGCGGAGACTAGAAGACCAACAAGAGAACCTTAATCTGATTAAAATTTACAAAAACAGCTCACCATTTGCTCCCCTCTGAAATTTTCAAACCACACAGCACTCGGGAAATTATTATTCCACATTCCCGCGCAGATAAGATGCAATTGAAGAGGGTGTATCCCGCGGTTACTGAATAGTCATATTTTATAGAGTTTATTATGGCACCGGCAGTAACGGTAGATATTTTGCAACCGGTATCGCGGATAATTATGCAGTCTGCCGAAAGGACGTGGAAGGAACCCGCGAGTTGTTCTCTAACGAGAGTTCCAAAGGCAACTTTCTATTTATTTACCGGCTGCCCGCGTGCGCCGTGCGTGTGGCACGAAAATTGAAATACGGCTAGACAGATCTGGCGAATTTCTTCGGTAATGAGGTATAAACGGCTCTATCACTGAAACTATAAGAATACGATGATTACGGGCCGTTTACTTATGGGTACGCAGAGCAAACTAATATGAAACACGAGTGGTTAACATCCGCTCAGCCCTCAATGAACACTGCCAAGGATACCATTAAGATTGAATAAAATTACTCTTGAAAGCGAATTAAACGATCAGCCACTAGCAAATGTTGCAGAAGTTGCAACATCCTGTTGCGCGACGGTCGCATCGAACGTTCGGATGATCTTCTAATTTATTTGGCTGATATCGCGAAACGGTGAAAGATTGTGCTGCCGTTCTCGGAAACATGCGCCGCCGACTAACGGCGCGCTACATTACACGAAGATAGATAAATGAGGCACACTGTTGGCCTTGCACGACTGGTAATCAGGAAGTTTTCGCGTGCTTATTGCCGCGCGGGGAACGGACTTAATTAACTCGCCTGCGAAGCAAGCGGGACGTTAAATAAAGTGGACGAGAAATTGGAGGTCTTCTAAATACATGGACCGATCTGCTTGATGTCTTGATGAAGTTTGATGTCTCCGGTGATGAGCGCGAGAGATTGGATAATACGTATTGCGAAAGAATTCGGAAATGCATTTAAACCATGATTTAAATGTACACGGGTAATACTAATGGGACGTGCTAAAAAGAAGACGCAGTATCATGTCTGTGTTTCTTTTTTTATTCAGTGTAGACGTGATTATTCAAGTACACGTGATAGATGGTTTGTTTTAAGTAAAGGAAGCTGTTCGTTTAAAATATATGACGAGAAAATGATTAATTTTTTGGAGCAGCGAATGCCCAAATTCTTTAAAGAGAAGTGTTAGGAAGAAGCAAACGAAAAGATTTTTATTCATTCCTTTTACCTTCAAAGAATTACAGTTTAGTTCACTTCAGCAATATAAGAAACGGTTGATTTAATGCTGGTATTGGAAGTAAAGAATTCTGGAAATGAATGTATGGAGTACTGATGAAATTTAATTAACACTAGAAACGCGGATTCCAGGCATTTCGTATGAAGCGCCGACAGGAAGAAATTCCTAAATTCTTGGAAGGAAATTATCATGAGGTAGTAAAAGGAAAACTTATGCTTTATTTTATATCTGATGAATTTTATATTCGAGCTGAGCAATGCGAATAATTAACGGCCGCTTCAGTGTTAACATTAGAAATTAGGAATTTTCGAATTTGTCAGAAGAAAGCGTTTAGGAGAGGAAATAAAAGAGAAATTCTACTTGAAACGGGCACCGTACTCGATTCGATGTACACGAATAGGTCGAGCTATTTCTTGCCGCGTATGAAATTCATCGTAATTGCTTCGTAGAAATGAAATACAAGCGCGGCAAAGTATTTACGATAACGGAAGAGGGAAGACGAACGTGATGGCGTGTCGTGTGCAAAAATGGTCATCGAATTAGTACCCGTCGTAGTTATCTTAAATAGGAGCGTAATTAAAGAGAAATATTTAATTCCATATAATTTCCACTTTAATTGTACTCCCTACATGGACGATCTTAATCGCCGTCACTTATCGCATGAAAACACCATGCCGTGCGATCGATATAAAGGGATCGCGTCCCGTAAATCGAAGACAATTCGCATGCACCAGCAGGTGGCTCCAATACGACTGCGGATAATGACTTCAGCTACCATTTACAGCTTGGAACGCAGGAAGAATCTCGTAGAATTCGTGTTTGTCATCGATATCCGTAGCTGGAATGGTTGCATAAAAAAGGAAATCAATGAATTTAACGAAAATGATCTTAAGTATTTTTCCTTCGCAAAGCAGAGCAATCCAGTTACATTCTAAGTTAAACTATAACAGATATTCAGATGAATTAAAATTCAGAATTACCCAAAAAAAGGATCTAAGACTATTGAGTTTTCGTTTCCAAACGATCTACTCCAAGAAAATCATCACGTGTGAGCACTTAAACCGAGCCGTATCTTACGTATCACCTACAAATCGCCACCGGCGAAAACGATCGCTTCACACGGTATCGATCGTATCAGAGGTCGATGATTACAGCATCATCGGCGCGCACACGATACCCCACGAAAAGACAAACAGGTCCGAGGATCGTTCGTGCGTTCGAAATCCATTCGTTTCTGCGGCCGCGTCTGCCTATCAGCCGTAGCGATGTTTTCGTGTAATCTTAATCGAATGATTGCACAGCAGGCCTCCAGATAAGGGGTCGGCGGTGATCGCCCGGTAAAATTGCATTGTGCGTGCTCCCTTCGAATTGGAGCGTAACCTGCAGTTAGGCAGTTTTCGTGAATTAGCGGTGGTCGAATTCTGGTTGAAACCATTCGTCGAAGCTTGTACATTAAAAATCGATGATGATCAGCGGAACTCGAGAGGATTCGTGTGCTTTTATCGAGGGGTTAAACGTGTTCCAACGACTGCCAGATTTGGATTTACGAACTGTTTAAAATTGGTGGTTGAACGATGAATTTTCCCCTGATATTTGCATCACTTATTAAAGGAGCTGAGCAACCACGCCGTTTGTTCTTCGAATTATACAGAGTCTTCTAACAAACTCCGTCAAAACGCACGCGGACGTTTGTACGCGTAGCCACGTAGGCGTAGCCACACCTGCTGCCACGGATTTACGATCAGCGGAACGTTAATTGTTTAACTTGGAAGCGACTGGCTCGAATGTGTTATTAAGTTAATCGGTGTCGTGCAATCCCCTGGGCACCGCAACACGATCAAAAAGCGAAACGCCACGGCGGTTGGAAGCCGATACAATCTCCCGACGGCGAGCGCGTGTAATTGTTCGTTTTTAATAAGTACATGTTCGGTGGATTAATTCAGTGTGGACGAAGTTATTCGCCGTGCATGTCGAATAAAACGAATTGGAAATTGATGAAGCTGTCGCCGAGCCGACGAACCGAGCCGCTTCCCTTTTTGCAGGCACCGAACAAAATAGCCACTGCGATCGGTCAAAATGAGCGTCCTCGGTCAAAATGAGCGTCCTCGGTCAAGCAGTCTGCTAGCATTAAACTTGACAATTAGTTGCCACGCTGGTGCGCAACCACTTACGCGCCCTTACTTCCCGATTATTGATATAATTCATCCTGAAATAGCCCCGGTAATAGTTTGCAACTTCATTAAATATTCATTGAATACATAGTGGGCGATGTTTTTGTAAAGATCACCATTACGGTAGCAAATTAACGTGTTATTGCACGGTCGATTTGCACATCCAGTTTTACATTGTAACTTTAGTTGCTACTTTAAGATAATGTAACTTTGCTAAGGCAATTTTATTCATCATTCGTTTCTTCTCGGAAAGATTGCCTCCACAATTTTGAATGCGAACTTCAAGGATTAGTAGAACTCATAGCGGTGAACTAGGGTTGCCACCCGTACTTTAAAATAAAGTATCCTACGTTATTATACGTGAATGTACTCTAACAGTAAAGTATGCGAAAATACTTCATTTCGCGAAATACTATTACGTGAAAGGTAACGCAATATTATTGCACGCAGTTCCCAAACGTACAGAATCCATGATCGATAAACTTTTAATTTAATAAAGAACGAATTATTTACATATTTTAATATGAAAATTGAGTGCAACAATATAAAAAAATACGTTTGGAAGAAATAAAAATTAATAAGATTAAAATGTACTTTTAGTTTCTTCAAGCGTACTTTCTTTTATACTTTACGAAAGCAAAATATTATGTTCCTATAAAAAAGGTGACAACCCTAACTTTTAATTGAAAAAAGAAACAGCTACTCTACCTTTCATTAAGTTACTGTCTTAAAATGTACTTTTAGTTTCTTCAAACGTACTTTCTTTTATACTTAACGAAAGAAAAATATTATGTTCCTGTAAAAAAGGTGACAACCCTAACTTTTAATTGAAAAAAGGAATAGCTACTCCACCTTTCATTAAGTTACTATCCAAAAAACCTAACGCATCGATGAATTGAATTAACTTAACTCCAAGCTATCATCCAATTTCCTCTAAGGAAATTTAAGAATAGATAAATATATTACGTAGCTGTATTAAAACGAAGGTACGAGTTATCATAAAAATGGCTATCTGAAAGCTACATCGAGATTGCAAACACCACGTGTACGCGCCAACACCGTCACATATCTCATGAATATAATTATCATTACCGAGGGGGTCATTAACGACCCTCATCACATGTACGCGTAATAACGATACGTTTAAAAGTCGATCCTCATTATCCAGCTGGCCAGCGACAGGCGAACCGTTCGTCGGAACGTTTTCCACTGGATTTTCTGGTGGAACGGCTAGGGCCGATATGGACATGAAGCATGTGAAACACTACGGCTGGCTGCCACGCGGACAGCGGGAATCAACCTCTATTTTACGCTCTCGGGGAAAAAGAGTCGGGTTTGATTTTTCGTGGAAGGCTCGGTGATACCTGCGGATACGTCGGAGGCAGAAATAGAAGCTCGCGGCCAGACAGATTGAATGGCGGACGGGGCGCGCAACGAATGGAGATGTTCGTACACGTGGGCGTCCGTAAACGTTCGACCAGCGAAATCGAGGCGCGGGCCGTGGAAACCGCGGCGTTTAGAAATACCGCGGGGGCAAGAGCTGCGCGTAGAACAAGCAGGCTCGCCCGGCGAGAGCCCGGCCCGCGTAATATATTCAAATTGACACCTTTTCGAAAGCCTGTAAACAGATTGAAATTCATGGCGGGGCCCCGCCGGAATTTGCAGTTGTTTAGACGGCGTTCCGCAATATTTGCATATCTCATCGGCCAAGGAGTCGCGGGTAATTTTCAGCCAGAGCGACGTGTAATTTAAACAGGAGAAACGTTACTCCACCTGGAACGACGAAGCGGGGAAAAAGTCCTCCGTACTTTATGCATTCAATGCACCGCCACATCCCGATTCTATGCCAACGCGGAACATGTTTGCCGGCCCGGCGGTGGCAAGTGTTTTCTCTGTATTCGTTTAACGGGGGATCCTCGTTATCTTTCCGTCGCCTCTAATGCACCGGCCGTCCGCGAGATCCAGGGAGTAGGTTTAAGAGAAACTTCCGCGGTTCACTCTGAAATCTTCGTTATATGTCACACGAAATGTGGGATGGATATGCCCGAGAGCGTCCGTAGACTTTTTTCCAGAGAGCGGGCAACTTGGCAAGAGGGACGAATCGGGTTTAATTAAATCGCAGTTTAATTAAAAATTTTAAAATATTCACTTTTTCAGTATAAACTTAAGAAAGGTCGGTTTGTAAAAATTAGTGAATTTTGCCCCTTTTGCCCTCCTCCGGATGCTCGTGGATATCCCTTTCGACCGCTCCTACGTTGCCACTGGTGATTCAACCTCTTTTGCATACAGGGTGGGGCATAATCTACGACGTAACTTGAAAACAAGCGATTTCGTATGAGAATTCTTCGTCCGGGATTATACGGTCGAAGTAAATACGTAATGTGGCGTCATCCGTAGAAAATAATCTGTGCGCGCAGCGAGGGGCAAACGATCCATCTTGCATCTGTTGTGGAAAGATCGATAGATCGACCACACCTCGACCACCCTGTAGCCACGCGTGTAACACGAGAGATTATGCCAGCGCAACCCCTTCTTCTCATTAGAAACTCGTAAAACTCTTGGGCTCGGTGTGGTCATAGTAGAAGGGAGAAGGATAGGCGGATGATGCTCGGAGAGAAGTGAAACGAAGGGGCAGAGGGAGACGAACGTGGAAACCAGTTCCTTGGGCGTTACTCGAACCAAGGAAGAACGATTTCTTTCCCACGTGGAAACGCCGCGGATAAATATACCTGTGGCTCGAGCTCCTTTTATAGGTGTGCGCGATTAGTCACTGGGCATTCACGGGTGCACGTGTGCTTTCTTATTTCATCCTGCTTGTCTCGCCACGCGCGCTTCGACGGGGCCATTTTTAATTATTCCTCGATCAGCGTCGTCTTTCGTTTCTCGATTAATGATAATAATAAATCGTAATTATAACAGGAAATGTAGCTTCGCGGGGAGTAAAATTCAACGGCCAGATTTTAGCAACGAAAGTGGGAGAAGAAGGGATTTCCAAGTGCTGCCTTATGGAAGTCTAGACTTTTGATAATTATAAATCTGAGGCTTCCAAAAGAATCTCTAAAATAGGAGTTGTGACCAAATAAAATTTGAATAAATCCACGCATGGTTGCTAAGAATTTTGAACAAAAAATAATACCTAATTATCGCCCATCTTGTGTCATTTTCCTATTCTTCGCGGGGAATAAAAATCAAAAGTGAGATTTTAGCAATGAGTACCTGCAATTCTTACTTCCTCGTGGAAGTCTAGAGCCTAGGTTTCTAATAATTATAAATCTGAGAATTTCCAAAAGAACCTATACAATCCGAATTGTACCCACGACATTGGAACAAATCTATGCGTGGTTGCTAAGAATTTTAAACAAAAAAAATACCTAATTATGGCCTCTAAGATATTGTTCTTCTTGTATTATTTTCCCATTCAAAGCCTCTACTGTAGCAACCCGTATATTTCCCTGATTTTCATTAGAATTCCAATTTGAATTTCAATACGAAGCCACAAACATATCCTCGCCAACGTATGCACGTCGTTTAGTATTGAACAAGTATTCCCAACGTTCTAAGGTGAGAACAGTCGTTAGCATTCTAGTGAAATGGTCAAGAATAGTAATCGTCGACTAGAAGTTTTTTCGCCACGTCAGGATGCACCGCGTTATTTCACGGCTTATTCAAATACGAAGAGAAATGGCGGAGCAGCAATCGTTACGATTGCCTCGATAAGATTCATAGCGCACAGCTATTCCCGTTCTCGTGTGAAAATTCCACGATGAAATGCAGCTGCTGCTCCCGACCCCTTTGTAATTGCATACAAATTGCCGGACTATTTACATCATTGCTTATTTCATTCGCGTTTTACGATCGTTTTTTACAATACCGCCGCGGATACGTTTCCTCAGGCACGCTTTGATAATGACCTGCTCCTCGTTCCTTTGATGAATAGTGTGGCGGGACAAGTTTATGCCGTTCCCACACGGGAACTTGCGAACTGGTGCAATTTGCCTGTGTGCCTATGAAACCGAGGAGTCAGGATGAATAAAGAATAATTTATCGAGGCGCAGAGAGAAACCTGTTTGAATGCACCAAGAAATAAAATTCTTCTTCTCTAGTAGTACCACTGTAGCTGAACAGTAAAGCTATAATAATAAAACCTAAAAGTAAATCACCAAACAGAGTCATCTGGCTCTGAAGATTTCACGTCAGCTATAGCCGCTAATTCAACCAGCTAATTCTTCGATGTTTCTGACATCATAAGAAATGACAAAAAAAGAAGAAAATAAAGCCTGGTATGAAAAGGAACTCGCCAGGTTCGTTAAGCCATCCCTGCAGAAATGCAATTGGCCAGCTGACGATGCGCTTAACTGCAACGGAGCGATCGTGGCGCAGAACGTACGAAGAAACATTAGGAAGAGAGAAGGGAGGTAAAGGAGCGTGTAGAAAGAGAAGAAACAGGGGCAGAGAACGCTCACTATAGAAATAGATGGGGAATTAAAAGAAGGAAGAGAGGGAGGGGCGTCGAGGATACCAGCGATGCTTTCGATTCTTAATTTCTAATTATCGCGTAATGACCCTGCACTATAACCCCCGATACCGCGTGCAAACCTTATGCTTCGATAGACTGCATAGCCTTTAGTTATGGGTTGCGATAATTGCCAATATCCAGCGAGTCTTCTAGGTTCTCATAGGTCTCGCATGTGTTGCGAGTCTCTATTCAGTTTTACGCTGCATTTGCAGAGGCGTAAGCGGAGCTCAAAATGTTCAGAGTGCGTGGATATTCAACGTGAGGAATGGACACTTCACTGAAATATTAATATATAGTTACTTACGTACAGAGCACAGTGTAACTTACGAGAAGCACAGAGGATGGTTAAAAATGGCATTTTTTATTTGATAATTCTAAGTTAGAGAATGGAATGTGGTACAGATACTATTAATAATATGTTTGAGGATTGCAGCGCTTAAAAAGGTGAAACGTTAGAGCTCGATTAATGTTCAGGAAAAATTCGAAATTTATCGACCATCCGAACGAGAGAAATGAATGTGGCGCCTACAGAAATTACGTACCCTTAAGAGTAATTAGCGATTCAGCTCGGCAATCGTATGATAAAATCTGCATATCTTAGTTACGATCGGAGATACGCGTTTGTCATAGGAAACTTTTATCTCCGCGTTATTAAACTGGCGATGCCTAATGATGCAACCAATTCGGTGAACGGTATTAGGTTGGCGCACATGGAATTGCCGTTTTGCCTGGGGAAGTTTGAATGAAAATATTTTTTGCTCTTTAATTGTTCTTTATTTTATTCTTTTGAGTCTCTTTGACATTTCTCCAGCCGTGAGCCAGCGTTAGTACATAATCGTTATTGTATCCCTGCCATTTCATATACCTACACCGATCCAATATTTGAGAAGCCAAATTCACCAAGAATAAAAAGAAAGAAAGAGTAAAGGATAGAATCATGCAGCCATTGAACTGCATAGTGCATATACTAAATTAATTTCTGAATGTTATTTAATTTCTTAGAAGTGATCTACCTGAGGGTTCAGATTATAAATGGTGTGGCCCTAGAAAGCTAGCTTCGTCATTACAACTAGCTTCATCAGGGATGCGATAACAAGTTGATATTACTGAATGCATTTTGATTATTATCTATTTAATGTGCTGGAGCTCGTACCACGGATCATTGGTCACCAATTACAAACCTTTAATTGGTCAGATGACCAGCCTCCTAATAAATCTAGCTGTCATGATAGCGAAACGTAAGAACTCACACTCGAAGAATGCAACTTACACCTGGATGCTCCATATAGAGATCTGTTCTGCCTTAAGCTTACACTACACAAGTCAGAAGATATAAATATCCTATATTTTGCTACCTCTTCGATTTAATTCAACCCGACCCTCTATCGCCTGCAATATCATCGCGGACCTATCCAATCACAGGGGACCATATCTTCGCGTTTAAACATACAATAATACCCCTAAAAATATTTCTATTTTCAGCAGAATACTACAGCTTAATCTCTCATAACAGGATCCTACCACGTGAAGGGGACATTCTCATTCAAATTTTACAGGGAACCGATTTTTAAACATATATCCATAGTATAGTACCTATCTGAAGAATATTCAGTAAAAGTTTTAAGACTAAATTCTTAACCCTCTAGTGCATAGATTTTTAATTCAGTTGGAAAAATTAGTTTACTCTCATTTGAGGATGAAAATACCCAATCCGATGTCAGTTTTCAATTTGGAGGAAATAATAATAATAATAATATTTTTTGCAGCGTGTATAGCTGAAAAATGCACTTCAAACTAGATTTTTGTCAAATTGAAGACTCAGATTGCCATATTTCTTAGACCAATATGTGCGCTGTGGCACTATTTTTGGGCTGGCAAATGAGAATTCCCAACCCCTGGACTAAACAGGTGCCCGCCTTAAGGCAGGCGTATGCACTAGAGGGTTAAATATCCCAAAAAATCAACCCTTTGGCATCCCGTATACCACGTTCTTCGCGTCACACTTAATTAAACTGCATTTGACGCGAGTGTAAACACTGAGTGACAGTGAGGCACAGATCACAAAGATCGCAAGCCCCTGCAGCCAACATCCACTTTGTAATCCGTGCACAGAAGCTTCGTACACGGATGCACGGTTGAATCGCAGGTAGTCGCACACAGGCGTGGCCGGCTCCGTTGGCGTGCGGATCCCGGCGCTGCGCTCATGCTGCACATGCAACCGGGCTATCTGATTCCACAGCGGAAGTCCTGTTCTTGCTCAATAACCTAGACGATCCGCGGAGAATAATAATTGTTCCATGGGGCCACGGGTCTCCGTGCAAGCCACAGATGGAAAATGCTACTCGCGACCCGCGAACGATCCCATCCCGCGCGCTCCTCGTTAAAACGGATTCCACGGAACAAGAAGTGGGGTCGCCGTTCGGGTTCATCCGGGGAAAATATCAAACCTCTTCATTGCGATAAACGCGGAATACGTAAGCGCGGACGCCGCGATTCCTATCCGCGCCGGAAATCGTCGTGATTGTAAGTGACGCTCACCCAGCAAACGGCATTCGATTCTTTGTATTTTAATCACAGGTGGAAGGGAAACTCGCGAGGGCTTCTAATAATAGACCGTCTCAGCGAGTAATCTAGCGGGAGATTTAACGAATTGCTCATCAGTGCGAATAGAGGGTGTTCCTGAAAGGGTTATCTCAGCCCTTGAGAACTAGTTGGCGATCTGAATCTGAATGTTTCGGGCACGAGGATACTATTCCACAGAATCATCAAATTTAATAGGAAGATCCTGCGTTGTCTGAGCTTGAAATGACGGTGCATACCTATTTCGAAATCACTGAAATTGTTAGTTAAAAAGTCGAAAGTATCATGACGAGTGAGAGAATTGTTGAAAAGACTTGGCAGTTGCGATACGAGCAACCTACTTCTCTTCCACACATATTTCATTCTCTCGATCCGCACAGGTGGATATACATTATAACTTCAATTTATTGCCAGAGACAGAAGCTATTAAGATCACGTGGCACAACTTTCGATCATCTCTGAAGAACGATGAAACCTCTTAAATAAAATACGGCGTCTCACTGGTAGCTAATCGTTATGGATCTCACACTGTCGGACAGGTAGCAAAGAAAATGAGATACCGTTCGATGGTGGAACAAAGGTTTGCCTAGATCCTAATGTAAAACCGCATCGACGTTCGTTATCGATGCATTAGCCCGTAAAGAGCTCATCAAGATCGATTCTAGATCACGCAGGAATTTTTCGTCGGTGGGATCACCTGCCCCATGTGCACGGTCATCCTTGGCGACAGGTATTGCACCTGTAATACACCTGCAGCCGATCGGCCAATTTCAAAGAAATTTATTGTTGTATCCCAATTATCATGGATTCATCTGTTACTGTTACGAATCGCTTCTCGGGACTTATGTACGAGCGGCCATCTATCGGCGTTATGATTATCTGGGATCCACTCTATTAGCATTCAGATACGCGTGCCCGTTCCTTTTAATTTACGATCGCGAAAGAGAACGCGCCGAATGGAGATTCCGAAAGATTTCAGCTTTCGTTTGGGAGGTATTTATTTTGTATAAAGTTTATTTATTATCTTAGCGTCTTGCTATATTTTTATTGTAACTTCAAGTACCCATGTTGCGTACTGTAATTTACGACGGTATAATTATACCTTTAAGGAGGAAGGAATCTCTTTTCCTTCGTTTCAGTAGCTCGACTTATTTTCTATACTGTTTTGACTTGTTTCTGTCACTTGAAAACAGGAAAATAAATATTCTTCTCACAAACTGTGATGTATCCACACAAACCGACGAATGAAAGCCTCGAAGTTTTATAGAAAAGGGAAGCGTGGAGAAAGGAATAGGTATAGAAGACTAGGTTGATAGTGAAATGAGACGAAACGAAGGTGCTGACGCGCATCGCTAATTATCGATCATTATGCGCGCCGTGGACGGGTAATTGGGATTTATGCACGGTACGATAATCTACGAGTAACACGGTATAGCGGCCGAGGGCGGCGAGAGTTCGACTTAATGCGCCATGGGTTCCATTTAATTGTTATTTACGCCAAACGATCACGCCATTCTCACGATCGAATGGGGCGAGGGAGGGGAGCGGCGAAACGGAGAAGTAAACGGGAAGGAGAAGGAAGAAAGAGGAAAGGTAGAGAGACTACCAGGGGCAACGGTCTGATTTACTGAACTAATTCGCGACAATTATCAACGCGAAGAGATAGTGCCTCGAATCACGCGGGTCTGTAAATCTTTCGTCTAAGCCAGCGACATCGGGCTCTACAGAGAAAGTTTGTCAGTGTCCTAGAGGTATGATAAATCATAGTTTTCGTACAACAGTAGGACTCGAGTAATTACCAGCGAGTTTCCTAGTGTACGCATGTGATTCCTTGAAATCGCAAATGATTTCCTTGGAAATAGGTACATATTTCTCACTCAATGTGCAGGGGTGGATATTTTCATTTTTAAATATTAGTTTAATGTCTTATCAACTGCTTAGTTATCAGGGCCGTTCCTGGGTTTTGGCCGCCCCGGTGCAAAAACAATATTGGCGCCCTTATTAATTCAATATTCTTTAATTAAGAATTTAATATGAAGTGTTTACTTTTATATCTATGCATACATAATTTTAAACAGATATCATTCAAAAAAGTTTCGATTATTATTCTTATTAATCAAAATTTTAGATATAATAAACGGCCCGCGGCCGCCCCTAGTTTTGGCCGCCCAGGTGCGGGGGCACCTTCTGCACCCCCGCCAGGAACGGCCCTGTTAGTTATTAACCACAGCTACTTATAGTTTTACAAACATTGCACTTTCTCAGTCATTAAAATTCTTTTAAAGGTTTACATAATTTATTTAACTCGGTTCCACGTGAGCGATGAAATATCGTTTTTGGGTTATTCATATTGAAAATTGGGTAAAGAAAATATTACATAAAACGAACCCTGACACCCTCTTCTCCCTTTTAAGAACACGTAAGAAATTCACGACCACCTCCAAAAAGCCTTAGATAATTAAAGAACGAACCCCAATCGCCAAGCAGTCTCAGAAAGCACGAAAAAGTCCTTTTTCATGACACTGAAAATGAAACCATGACTTTGTTTCGTCACTCCCTGACCGCAGACGCGACAGACGTCCACTCCGACGAAACGTCCGCACCTTGCGCTTTTTCACGGGGTCGCGCGTCGTCAGACGGAGTGCCGGAAGACTCGATACTCGTATTCGCCCGTGCGACGTAAAAGCCACGGCAACACCGAGCAATCCGCCGGGGCAATAAAATCGGCGACAAGCCGTGAATTCGTGACACGACGCCCATAAAGGGATTTATAGGCGCGTTCGAGAAGAACGGGCGTCGAGGTCGCTGACTACCACGGCGCAGACGACGCAGACGACGAAAACGACGAGGACGATAACGCTAGAGGCGTATAGCAGCCCGTGTGCCGGTAGGATCGTTGCAAAATGCACGTCGCGTATGAACTTTGTTGCATGCGTAGATGGGGATAACGATAATTCCAGCCCAGCTGATAATCACTGGCTTTATTCACGGCGCAATGATACCGAATAGCTGCGGAATTAAGCGTTTATCGTGGACGTTTATGCGTTTAAATTACCACCGACTGGAAGTCGCCTGGGTAAAAACGCAGGAACGCGGACACGAGGCGAGCGTTGCTTTTTTCTATACGTTATCGTATTCTATGACCGTTGGAATCTGTAGCCTCGGATAACGAATACCGTTCGTGGTAATCTCGGATATATGTCCTTAATTGGAGGGGCGTAAAGAGCACCTTGGATGCTTATTTGAATTTCTATCGTAATCTGGCATTAAAGACATTAGACATGGTGTTACTAATGTTTATTTCTTAATTCCGGGAGTGAAGAAGGGAATTCTGATTTTTCGAATATGGCGGACGCAGTGGCGCACCGAGACGGGGGACCAAGCTGCCCCGCCACCCTCTAAAGAAAATGGAAAAAGGAGATTAATGTAACCATGGAATTCAGAAACTTTGTCAAAAGAAAAGAAAATTGGATTTTATACTTTAAATCAATTTTTATCATCACCTAATGAATTTTATTTGATTTGCGTTAGAAATATTTTTATCCGTTCGACTCGACTCTCCCAAGATTAAATCTATCTAGATTTAAAAGAATAGTAGAGCACCACCCCTAAAGTTGTAACAGAATTTTTCGTCAACCTTGCAGCAAGAGGGATGCAGCTCCATTTTGAATAGTTTTTTAATTATGACGAGTAATATATTTGCTGCACGTTTAATGCAAATTTTGAACCTGTACCCATTATTGTTTTGTGCCATATTTTTTATTCGGGAAGCTCCAGATTTGAAAAATTTCCCAAAAATAGAAATAAAAACTCATCACTTCAATAACTACTACTTATTATGTGAAAATATATTATTTTCAGTTAGTGTTCTCTTTTCAATGTTAAGTCAAAACAATAATTTTTATAATTTACTCGAAGTTGGTAAAGATGGAGCTACACCCATCTTGTTGCAAAGTCCTCACTTCTGCTTTGAACTTAGAACAATTGTGAACAGTACTCTAAATACACGTACACTGCCAAAACACAGACGGAAGTTTAGCAGGGTGAAAGGTAGTGGAGAAAAAGGGTCGTCGAAACGGAGTAGTCGCCAGCGGAAGCTGAGGGAATCAATCGCGCCGATTGAAGATTGATTAGGCGGTTGCGTCGACGTCTGAGATTTAGCATGCGATGCAGTTCCTTTGCCGTCTGCCCTTTGTGCCAGGATCTTCGGCTTCCCGATTCCTTCGGCGTTGCTGCAACACAGCTCCCTTTTTCCTCTCCTCTCTCGATACCGGATCTTAGCGCCGCGCAGATAGAACAACCGGGCGGACCGTTTGAATGGTGGTTCGGAAAATAGTTGCCGAGGGACGAACACTCGGGGAATCGAGGCGCGGACAAAAGCCGGAAAAAAGCCATCGGGATTCTTTCATTTTCGAAACGATGGCGGGAGCCCGCCTCTCGATACCCGCCGATACGTCATTGTGACATCCGTTCTCTTTCGCGTCTGCTCCCCTGGCATCCGCGCGACTCTGTTGCTTCCCCTTTGATGCACGATTGCAACGTCACGAGTTTCCCTTCCATTCGAATTTCATCAGACTCCGTCCCGTCGCGCAGATCGAGCGAGGTTCGATGAAAAATTGCATCTATTCTCTTTGTGCCTTTAAACTTGTTAGTGTGCGCGCATTACAGAGCTGACAGGGAGACTGACACGTCACTCTCTTGTTTGTCTATTTCTCCCAAGGGAACGTAATCTACTTACGAGGCATAAGTGCTCGGAAACTCGCGATTTCAAAAAAATTTGTAAATTTTGCAGAAATGTGTCCACATTGTTCAAGCAGTGCTAATAACGAGAGATAACAGATATCGGAGAAAAGTTTAATTCAAAGTGTTATGCGTTTTGGTATTATACAATACCTACGGCAATAAAGAATTTCCTGCTCGTTGATATAATAGTGTAAGAAATGACGAATACAGCTTGTTCGAAAAAAGAAATCGAAAGCTGCGGGCGTCCGTTCTTGCGCGATTCGACGCGAAATGGCTGTTGAGCGCGTCGATAGACACTGGGCAAACAGCGAAGGCTAATAAAACGCGTTTAACGCGTGCAATCCGATTACGGATTTCAATTTTCCGCGTCCAACGGGACGCGCGACTGATTTATGAGCTCTCGATGTAAATCACTCCCGTTCCTAGAGGTCGATAATGAAACGTAGGGATCGTGCAGACTCACCGTGCTGATTTCTCGCCCTCGTAACCCTGCAGACTTCGGTGTTCCTCCAAATACCCGAAAAGGCCCTCCAATTCGGTCAGCTGCTCGTTTCTAGTCCCAGTTACTTCTTTCAGGATCTGCAACAGGAAAGACAGAAGATCATAATTCATGGTTTACCGTCTAATTCGATGGGAAACGATAGCTTGAACTTATCGAAATCTAAATACGGGGTTGAATGTTAAAATTCTATACTCGATAGCAAATTGGAACGAGAAAGGAATCCAGCGACAGACGATTTAAAAACGGCGCAGTGTCGTTCTTAATAGTGATTTGCATTTGTCGAGCAAAGGGGTGTTTTCTAAGTACTTTTGTATGTGCGGAGAATACTTTTATTGGATAAAACGCTGCTCGTGAAGCGTGGCGTGGTATTATAAAAGCTTCTTCTCTTGATTTGTAATGGAAGGAATTTAATGACTGTGGTGTTTAGTTAATAAATTGTTATTTTTTAAGTAGGAGCGTTTTGAGTGTATATACTCGTATTTCTTATGTCACCATATGTCTACTGACAACACATTATAGGTACATCTGGTTTGTAGAGAACTGGCATCCACGATATGTAACTTAATTTACATAAATATATCTAATACATCTGCCTCCCGTTACGCCACACCGGTGATGTAAGGAATCTTTCTCGCAACGGGCTCTGCGGAAGCCACAAGGGCGAGGAGGGCAAAAAATCTCTACAAAAGTGTATCGTCAGCGATAGAAATAAATTCAAGGATGCACGTGTGATACACGATCCGACAACGAGTTTTTCCACGATCCCCATTGATTAATTACTGAAGTCTACATCACTGATCACTGCATTTGCAATGTTTGTCCTCTAATTACGTTTCTCTGTTCCCTCTTCAGTACCGCGTTAAACAGTCCTTTCCCACGGTCTCAATGTACATTCTTCACTAATCACAGACGATCCAATACATATGCAAATCTCATCTACAGACATAAATTTTCTGTGACCCCTAGAAAGCTTCTATTCCGAAAGAGAATATAAAATATTAACCTCGCCATTATCTCCCAAACAAATAAAACCTGCCAGCATTGCAATTAATAAAATCCTCACGTCCTATATTAAAACTGCCCGCTCCCCTTTCCGTGATCGATACACCAGGGCACCCAAGATCGATCACCTCTCGCGTCGCCAGAGACTTTAAATTTCCTCGGACATTCGCGTCTGGCCACTCACGCGTTCACCCTTAATCCCGCTGCACGCGCGAGTAGAATGCTGGGAAGCAGCGATACACGTCGCCCAACAAAGCAAGGAGAGTGGAACAGGAAGAGTAGCCGGGAAGAGGGACAGGGGTGGGTGGGGGCGCAGGGAACGGTAGGAAAAAAAAAATATCGAGAGCAGCGTCCCTCGAAAATAAAATCGGTTTCCCGATAACTGCTTATTTGCTCGCACAAGTGGCTCGCTGACTGGGCGAGCACATCGAAAGCGGTTTTCGCGTGTAATATTATCAAGTTATCGGTAGGAGAAGAGGGCATTGATCGGCTGCAGGAGGGACGAGGGGGTTTTGGCGAGCGGGGCGAGGGGGTGGGGGAGGAGGGGGCTTGTGAAGAGACAGCAAGGGTGGAGGCGGAGTAGGTGGATGCGGAGGACAGGGTGGGTGGAGAGGGCTAGGCGAGCGTGCATTGCACGAGCACAATATATCCGCGTGATTACAATATGTCGGTGCTCGAGAGACCAATATCAACCTGAAGTCGGCTCAGCCAATGCTAATAATCCCTATTGTTGGTGTCTCCACTCGACTGCCTCCCGCGATCGGATACATCTTGTTTCGAAATTTCGAAATTGCCTCGTCGTCGAGAGCGCCTCGCGTGTCCTCCGCCCCTAGCCGTCGAGCTTTTTCGATGGAACTTTTTCGCAAAGGGAATCTGATGAGGCTACTTAACGGTTTCTTTTGAACCGGAACCGCGCGGAGCGTGGAATTTCTTTAAAGTAGACTCCTGGACGGGTGTCGTCTGCAGTGAAATGTGTCTTAAAGTAATTAATGGAGGAACAGTATTTTAAACTGGGGAACTCGATGTTGAATGTTCAGTGGCAGAATATGATTCTCGCCTGAATCACTGATAAGCGTGATATCGTCGATTTGGCTAGTGAACTAAAATACAGTAGAGCGTGAATTATCTGAACCTCGATTATTCGGACCAGTATTGCATCATCGTTATAAATTATTTATATATTTAGAAATAAAAAATTGAATAAAGAACTTGTTGGTTACATATATATTGTACACATATGTTTTATATGCGTAATATAACATTACTTTTCAAATTACAGCAGTAGTACTCTTGTAAAATATTTTAAGTGTATGTAATTCCTATAGTTATAAACTGTGCGAGCTTCATTCTCCGAACCATTCGATTATCCGAATCACATGAATTCCAAGTACATAGTTCGGATAAATAATTGACCGTCTACTGTAGTCTAGATTTTAGACTAATTTAAAGTCCCTATATCACTTAGGTTACATAAAATTGTTTCAAGTTAATATTTGCTCGGGTGAAGTATTCAGTGATCCAGCTCCTCCTCGAAGCATTCTATAGGCGCATTCATTGTGATGTACAAAAAAAGCCGCGCTGTCAGTTTCGGTGGCTGCAACGTGGCGTATCAAAGTGACACTTACATAAGCGGCAACCTCAAGCCGTTCGTCACAGAGGCTGGGCAGCGAATTAATACAATATCTCCAATCAGCGCGGGGATCGATCTACGAAGATTGCGTTAGCGTTCGGAACGTTAGAATCGATTTGCTGCACGGCAGCGCGCGGCGTTAAAAGACGGGGCCCCATAATGGCGGCCAGATAGACGACGAAAGAAATGAAACTTGTCCTCGACGTTTATGCACGGTGGCGGCTGGCCGAGCCGCCTTTCACACGTCCCACACGAAAGACGACGAAGCTCGATCTCTTTCAAAACAATTACGCATTCTTCAGCGCCAGTTCTCCCACGTCGCCATTATCGTCTTGCAGCAATGCTATCCAGTCTGGTGCCTTGCCTACACCGTTTTCAGGGAACACCATGAGAGACTCGCGTTTAGACCTATCATTTTCGATGATTTACGCGTGAAAATCAGATTCCCCGGCCCCGTTGCCTTAATTACTTTGATCTATGGAACTCTGGCCTGACGTAACTTCATTGTCTCGTTCCCGGTAAACGAGCACTCTTTTTCCCTTCTATCTTTGTACTTTTAACTAATCGTGCACTTTCTGATGTTTCAGCTGACACAGGGAGAGGCATGGCTGTCTGCCAGTGCTGTAAGTACGAAAACAATCAGAACCATGAATATTTAAGCTTCCTTAATTACGCAAGACGCTCTTCGGTGAATGACGTCATTTATCATCCCCCGCGATTACCTTAGCGAATAATTCCCGTAAATCTCCGAGTCCCATTCGGAGCCACAGCGCAATCGCCGGGTGACAATTTCGAATTCAACAATCGATCGACGCCTCGTAAATCGTTGCGCGGCAATCAATAGAGGTTTTTTTTTCAACCACGTGCCGATACGACCGAGCAGGATCGCGACTCATATTTAATTCCCACGGCAGCCAACAAATCGGCTTTATTTCACGATCGACGCGCGTGATTAATCCGCGTACGGACATCAAATAAAATCGCAATATCCAGCCCGGTAACGACCAGTCGAGAGGCATGTCCTGTCCGCGCAGAGTGTTTAATTAATAACGATTAATTCGACCGATCGGGTTCCTCGATCGGCTTTTAAAAGTACATAAAGATTTAATTGGCGCCTGGTATCCTGTGCCTTACGAGGATGCGCCATCGAGTTGTGCAATTTAAATTCAATCTAGCCTGGGCAGGAGTGCGCGCGCCCCGTTATCGTCCGGCCGTTCGAAACCGGAGCACGGTGTACAGATAACGAAAGGTGACTCGATGGTCATCGAGTCGAAATGTACGGGCTGATAAGAGACGTATCGGCCAGTTAATCAGCCCGCCAACTGATACTGGCTCCGCACCAGGAGGCGTGTTCAATTAGCTGACTGTGCCCGGCCGCGGTATTAATTAACGTAAACCAGTACCTACGCGAGCGGTCTCGTCCTACCGTCAGGATACGATTAAGGGTGCAGGCTTTATGCCAGTGGCTCGGGATTCTGCTTAAGGCTATGTCCTTGCTACGTGTCGGGAGGAAAGTATTAGGTATATGTAGGAAACACGCTGAACACGTTTCTTATCGCGTGCTACGTATTTCTGACAGTTCAACGTCGCCTGTACTTACGTGATATCGATAACTGGAGAGTATTTGTAGAAAATACTGTAGATAGGGTAAACGCACCAGTAAATGAACAGTTAAGGCTAATGAATGAACACTGTTATAAAATTATGTTTGCGGCGCGATTGATTCCACGTACTGCAAAAAATTGTTTGGATATGAAGCAAGAAATGAAAAGAAGTCTCTAATTAATTAGTTGCTTACTTTAATAACTTATTTTACTCATTTTAATAAAAAATGTTCATTCACTGGTACGTGTTCATTTACTGATACATCCACCCTAAGTGCCAAAAATCAAATTCTATGCTGCAGTAGAGCGTCAATTATTTTATTAATCGAACCGTCGATTATCCGAAGCAATGTAGCGGTACCGATTGATTGATTGACTTTTGCGTAATATAAATTAACGTGATTTAATAAGTAATTTTAGGTGGAGTTCCTATAGTTCGAAACTCTGAGAAGTACGTGCATGCTTCATTTTCCGAACAATTCGAATTTCCCAACCACCTCGGTCCCAAGCGGTTCGAATAATTTGCGATCTACTGACTATTATTATCATTGGCAGGTAGAACATTTTCCGATATAAACCTTTTTATATTTTTGAAACTTATAGTGTTTTCTACAAGGGTTCTTGAATTTTGTTGCTCGCGGTGATGAAATGCAGGATCATTAGTTGGAGATGATGAAATCAGGTGGATTACTGGAAACTTTAAGTAGAATTTTAAGTTGTTTGCTATATCGTTCGTGGGTATAATTAAAGATTATAGTAATGCTACATAGTAATTCATTTTAGAAATGAACTGTGGTAGATGAAGCTGTTAGAGTAGATGTTTGGTTTGGAAATGAGATGCAGTGGAATCTCGATTACTGGAGCTCTGTTTAATTGAATGGATATTCAATTACCTATCTGTACATCGTTCGATTGGATATTCTATGTTTGAATAGCCTCATGTAAAATTCTATTATTGACCAGGAGATAATTATTTCCTGTTAAATTGCGCCACGCAAAAAATGAATGATTTACGTGCAGTTTAATGTACACTTTAAGGTATTGTACGCATAATATTGTTCTAAGAGAACTAAATTTATACGCCTGAACCCAGATTTGTGTTTCTAATCGTGGTTTCTAATGACTTTGCATGAGAATACTTATGTGTTTAAATTGCAGTGCTCTGATGATGTATATGCTAATGCATGGCAATACCTTTCTGCGTGCTTGTGATGCACAATGCAACTGAAAAATTCATAGGAATTAAGGGGAATAGAATCTTACGATCAAGGTGAAGCATATTCGATGAGCATCTATTGCGTTGAATTTCTAACATACACATATAACATTTAATAGCATTCCAGTTGTGATTCCATAAATATTTACACTACACTCAACAATATATAAAAATAATTTTGCAACGGTTAATCTGAACTTCGCTTAAAAAAAATCAATCTGACACCGAAGACTCGAAAACTGCAAGACTCTGAGAAGATTAATCTGAACGTGTCACTCAAATGGAGCACCCATCTCTCAAATTATTCCTCAGAAAATGAAAGCTAAAGTTTATTGAAGGTGTTGATCGACGATGATGAATCGAGAATGAAATTTATTGAGGATGTTGATCGATGATGTCCAGTATTTACACCACTCCTCTTTGCCGTTCGTATAATTTGCAATGGCACAGGCAGATAGATTATTTAAAATTAACGGTTTCAAATGGACGAGAAGACATTGTTTCTGCTATCTGCGTTGACTTTTCCCTAAGTGGATGGTGACTTTACCGATGTCTGTGTGGGAAGTAATTACTAAGTATACATTACGGTTCGGTGCACGACGAAAACAGCGGTTTCGGTAAATCTTGCAGTAAATATCGTCGAGTTAGCGGTAATTGTGGCTCGGGGAAGCATAATGTCGGTGCTTACACCCAACATGAAATAATTGCTACGGCCAGCAGGCTCGTGTTTTCGCGGTAAACACTATTCGCGGACTCGCAATTCAGAACAGAAGGATGTTCATTGTCTCCTCGTAAACTGCGTTTCACAAATTGCACATTATCGTACCAAAAATTTCTAACGTCTTTATCAAGTGTCTCTATAGGTACATCTAACACACAAACCCTCCGTGGTCACATCTCCTTATAATCACATTGATACGTTGAAATTTGTATTTGAAAAATAGTTCTGGCTAAAAGCGATTTTTCTGTTAAAATCCCCTAAATCTTTAAATTTTATTATTAAGGTCCAGGAATTTACAGAAATATTGGCAAAAAAGACATATCCTGGGGTGCGATACACCCCGCGTCACCACGAAGGGTTAACACTGTACCAACCCTTCACTCTCGAGACACTTTCGCACCAGATGCCTCACCTTCAAACTGGCTTTTCTCGAAATCAAGCTTTCGGTATAATTATAGGGTAAACCAACCAGTAATTGACCGCATACCAGTGAATGACCATTAGGCAAAGAATTGTGAATTATAAATTTAAAAATTACTATTTGTTTATAAATAGAGTGTAGTTGCACTTTTAATATTCCATATTTTTAGTTTTGCGTATTAAACAAACATTAATAAGTACAATTCTTAATAAAAGTATGCGGTCATTTACTGGGCTTCTCATTCAACAATTCGGTCATTTACTGGTTTGTTTACCCTATGAAACATCGGCCATCGGCAGAGAAACGTACTTCAATTGGGAATCATTAATGACATCGAATATGGAATCCCGAGAAACGATGAGAAACGGAAAATCGAAAAAATGAACAACTGTCCACGGTCTCCCCTACTCCCCTTCTCACGTCGCAAGTCCGGGCTTTCCCGATAACAACAGAGGCCACGAACGCGACCTATTAGCGCGGCGCTGGTTACATGGAAAACAAGTCGTAGTGAATAAATAGCGGTCGACGAGTATCTAGGCGGTTAACCGCGTTTCCCTTTGCTATTTCCCACGTGTTTCCACGGGTTTCCTTCACCCAGTGCCGTAGGATGGAATTCCATCGGTCCGTATCGAGCCGATACTATCGACGGTGTACCGTTCGTTTATCCCACTCGCGATCGGCCTACACGCGCCTAGAATGCGCTGAAATAATATGATTATGCTAATGCCTTGGGACAGCGGCAGAAATTGGCGGGGGGGGGGGGGAGGGGGTAGAGGGAAGGTGGTTCCATTCAATTATATTCAACGGAGTAGCGGCGCGATCGGCAATAATTATCGGGTACGATCCATTCATCTTGGTCGGCATTAAAAGATGTCGCGTAACTCTTATTGTTACTACCAGCATCGACACCTCCGTCGTATGTCTTCTCCCTTCCCCCTTCTCGCCTGTGGCCACGGGAAAAGAATGATAATTTACGGGACGATTTGTAATATACCGCCTGGTACAACTGTCCGACATGAACGGGTATTCAAAGCGAGTCGACGACAAGCGCGACTGGATAAAGCTGTAAAGCTGGATCGGTATTTAACGCGAAAAATTCAGGCCATTCGAGCTCGTCCTTGGGACACTCCTACCTTATTTCTTCCCTGGGAAAAACGGTATTGTTCTCGATGGAGTTTGCCGATAACGTTCTACCTTGAGGAACTCAGGTATGGCGAACTTGAGAAAGGAGTTCGATATTTCGGGATTATAGGGTGCAACACGAGATTCAAGGTAGGTCATAGATAAGTGAAAGTAAGTAGTAGAAAGATTGTAGTATGTATCTCGTATAAAGGGATTTAGAAGTGATTAGAGTGGGTCGTTGGGAGGGAATTCACTTGCAAGTTGGGCATTCGAAGAAGCGAGCATTGGTGACGGTTGAACGAATACTATTTATATAGTCACGTGGCTAATTTTCGGATATAAGTAACCTAAAAAGAACACTTCCAAGGGAACTTAGGCAACCCGAAAATCTCCTAAAATTATGTAACTTTCTGCGCAAGTAGAGTAGTTCATCCATAACACAAACCTATTTTTTGTTGCTGCCATAGTGCGATTTTTGGGGCTGGAATCACCCGTTAATAAAAATGCAAAATCACCTTCTTTTGTGGAATAGAATTGAAACAAAAATTGCATTTTTCTTTCATCTCCACAGAACTGCGTAAAAATAATTATCCAAAAATCTATACCTTTTAAGTTATCCACGTCGCCAATCCTTACTTCGACAATTATTTTCGCGTACCTAGCTTTGAAGATGTAAAAAACATGCAAGCTCCGAGTTGTCTAACTTCCCTTGTCAGTGTAACGCTGCTTACTTCGCTCAAACTCAACATAACTTCTTCAAGAGTGTCCCACATTGTTTGAAATTTGTTTATCGCTAAAAGAAGTCGAAGAGCTTGCGAGGTTCGCAACGCTGGGCTGAACGTTAAATTATCGCGCGTTGAGAGGAGCGGAACACGGATTCAGCGTAGCGTGCCGTTAGAAATTAGGCAACGGCGGCCAGGGAAAGTGGAGGTTTAAACAAGGGCTTTGAAAATTGCGGGCGGATAAAGGTTAACCGCGTGGAGAGCGAGGGCCGCGTTAAAATGGAGAAAGGATCGTTATAGCTCATTAGCCTTATCGTCTGTTGATCGTTTAACCTCACACCTTTCCGCTGGTCGTCTGGCAACAGAACATCCATTCGAGAATATTGGAATTTTAATAGAGCATCAACTGGATGGTGCTCCACGGCGGATCGCATCCTAATTGTGCGATTAAGGCACGCCGATCGACAATTGGTGCCCCGTAGAAGCGTCGTCACGAACCCATCCCGGCTAGGAAAAATCGATCTTCGGCGTAATAAACACGGCCCGGAATGACGTAAGACAATAAATTCTGCAAACGAGCAGTGGTGCCCGACCGAAAGGTCGCCACACGACGGAACGATCGTCGCTATTCCCTCGCTGATTTATGTACCTCTGCCGGAGATCGTGAAGATCGCTGCGGCTGATTCGAGGGACAAGTGAAATAAATGTCAAGACGGGGGACCAGGATCCACGGAAATCACTGCGTCGACCTGTCCTCCGGCGCCAACAAAAGCCGTCTCCCCTGTCTTTCTCCTCATTCTACGTTACTTACGTGTCATTTCGATGTTACAAGAAACATTGTTCGTGATTAGGAAAGCACACTTTAGAGTGACTGGTAATTTCTTTCGGAGATGTAAAATTTATTGGGTATACTAAACGTCTGGTCTTTCATTTCATTCAAATGAAATATAGTAAATAAGAAACTTGCACGAAGTTATTTATTTTTAAACAGGAATTAATAATAAATTGAAGACCAGAATATTTACGTACTTTATTTGCAGAGTTTATTAATACACTTTAGCAAGTAATTTCTATTTATCAAATTTTACTCCGCATTCAAATTACTTAGTATAAAGTACACTTCTAACTCGAACAGAGTTCTCCAGTTTAATTTATAAACTCACGCCAGCAAATCGTGAGTGAACAGTGTTTAATGATGTGTATTTCGTGGCATTATACATAATACGACAGAAGGTACGATACGTGGTTATTAATCTTGAATAAATCCATTTGACCGACGATGAAGTGGAAGGGGAAGGGATTTTCCCGTAAGCCAAGCCTCTAAGTCCTCGTCGTATTACACACATGCACCGTCACATGTTTTAGGTATGACGAATTCTGCTTTCATGCATCTTGGATATCCATCATGTTGGATTTCACTAAACTGTTCCGAGGGATCGCCTTATTAAAATGAACACTGTATAATCCGATTTCGATTGCGTCTCGGGGAGGATAACACCGCTCCATCTTGGACTTTTACATTTCAAATTACCCCTTGGGCGTTCACGTTTGTTATCACTTTTGCTGATTCATTTCCTGCTTTGCTGTAGCACATTCCAATGCAAATCCATCGATTAACAGATTAGACCTATTCGCTTCTGACAGAAAAATTAAGGATCACCCTTTAGAATCAACCTTCAGCGATCAATCTGATGGTCGAAAACTTATGATACATAATCAAAGACGTTTAACTTACAGGAAATTGACGTATATCAATTAACTTGGTGTATTTTGATCAGAGATGGGCAAAATTTTTATTTAAATAAAATTTGGAATAACGAATAAAAGTTAGAGAAACTATTCGTCATGCCTTCGTTAACCCCTGTTAACTTTATTCGACGCACGATGAATTCTTTTTTAGCCTCCATTTGTTATTCGAAATTTTATTTAAATACAAAATTTGGCCCATCCCCTGTTTTGGTGTGCTTTCACGTCGATGTCTGCTGGATATTTACTCTGAAAATAAACTAACAAAAGTAGTTTCTACAAAACTTTCTCAGCAGAAGTGGTCACTCAGAAAAGCTTGACAGACTAAAAAGAGGCATGTTTCAAAACCTTGCGCCACCCAAAGTGTTAAAACACTCCAAGACCGTAAGTAATTTATTTGAAAGTATCTCCAACCCGAATCTACTAACGTGCCAGCATCGAACCAGTGGCGCACTCAGGATTTAATTTTGGGGGGGGGGGCCGAGTTGAACGGCTAAATATATTCTTAATACAAATTCAATAAAATTCATTAGGTGGTTATAAACATTTATTTAAAGTATAAAATCTAGTTTTCTTTTCGTTTTACAAAGCTCTTGAATCACTTCAGTTTTTTAATTTCTCTTAAAGTAGTTAGGTTTCTCCTAAGGAAACTTTTTCCTTTTTTCTCATTTTCTTTGGGGGGGGGGGGGCCGAGGCCCCCTGCCCCCCCCCCCCTGAGTGCGCCACTGCATCGTACCACGATTCTTATCCACGCTCCACTTTTCATTTCTCCACAAAACACAAGCTACATCTTCATTGTACAAAGTGCAAGCAGCTCCATCCACCGTCACCATACTTCATTTCCTCTTAAACCCCCAAGACCACCAGCTACGCGCTCGCGACACTTTTTCCATTCTTTTTTCTCGATCGACTGCTCCCGGTTTTTACCGTCAATTAATCTTTCCCCCTAGGAGGAACGATCCTCGAGGGAACACCGCGCTGTCTCCTAATTGCATGACCGAACGACGACAGATTAATTGCAACCGTGCCGTTTGTCGTTACTCGCCGAACGTCGCCGCGGCGCGATCCATATTTATGCGAGCCGATGATGCAACCGCGCAGGCACACACGCGTGCGACACGGTCGCGCAGGTACACGAAGTGGACGCGGATGCCTTCGCTGTACCCTCGACACACCTGGTTGACGGCGATTTAGCATAATTCATGCCGGGACTTCGCAACTGACGCGCGCGGGGAGCCCTTCTGCACGTTCGATTTGTCCTGTCTCTTCGTCCAAAGGACGCAGCCTGCTTCGATTAGGAATTCATAGACGGGCGTGATGCAGTCAGGCACGTGACGTGCCTTCACGTGTTTATGTGCGCTCGATCGGCGAGCCGACTCGCCGGTTAATTTCGTAGCCGCGTAGGACTCATTCACGGATAATTGCGCTACCTCCGCCCCCGTGGGCGTTATTGTCGCGTCATTACCGTCATCGCCGTGGTACACCGCGAACCAGGACGCAGGATCCGATGTCTCAAGTAATCGTTGATTTTTTGCCGCCTGCAGGTGTTCGACGTGAGACGTCGATTAGTCGGAGGAAGCGAGTCGGGGTTACTCGATTAAAGGAGTCTGTGACACAAATTCAGTTGTAATAACAGTAGTATTCCTTTTCAGATCTTCCTAAGTATAGGTAGGCACATGCAGTGGCGCACTCTGAATTTAATCTTGGATTAAAACTGGAGTTAAACGGATAAGAATATTTTAATTCAATTTCAATAAAATTTATTAGCTGATTATACTTTATTTGAAGAATAAAATGCAGCTTTCTTTTCGTTTAAAAACCTCTTAACCCTTAACTGGTATCCTGGGGTCACTCATGACCCCAAGCACGCAAGGTTCGTTGCAAAATATTTGGTTGTCTAAGTTTGTAAACTGAATTTCTAATTAATTTGATAATAATAGTTTAACTTTCTACGTTTCTATTACTTTATACATTACCTAAGAACAAAATAGGTATTCATAGAGGTTGATCTAATGTCGACTTCACAAATTTCTGTGTCCTTTTTTATTTGGGGTCTGCCACGACTCCAAGATACCAGTTAAGTTTGAAAAAAGAGTATACCAGTTAAGGGTTAAATTACTTTAGTCGTAGTTACATTAATTTACTTTTTCTTTAGGGTGCCTTCTCTCTCTGGGTGCGCCACTGAGGATATGCCAAATAATAATAACACTGCTTTAAAAAAAAAACCAATGGCCTTTTAGTTGATTACAGAGAGATATATTTAACCACGCGCGAGTACGCTTAGTATCTGCCACTTGAACGATATTGGAATCAGATACAGCTCTAGTTTATCGCGAAACAGTGGAAAGGACCAAAAGGAAAGAAGGAGCGAGCCGCTCTGAAATATTCAGCGTATGGCTGCAACTATGTATCGGATGATTGGCTTGTATTCCGCTATATCCACGCACACCCTCGATTTAATGCTCAGTCTGAAAGGCCAGCGAAGCGTGGAATTTGTTTGACAAATGGCATGGAACTAGCACTAGCACGGGCTAGTACGTCCTTGGAGGAAATCGCGTTCTCCAACTTGGCGATACGTTTGGCCGAGCGATTAATGTAAAGCGAATGCAGCCGGCAAATGCATGCGCATTGCTCAAACCGCTCGCAGAATTGCACCGCGAATGCCATTTATGAATCGGCACACAGCTGACAGCCGCCGCGTCTCCGTAATTAGCGCTGCAAAATACGGCTTGCCCCCGATCATTTTAATATTTAATTGAGGCTGTCGGAAGCTAGCCATATATCGTAAAGCAGTATCGAGTTTCAGTTCCACAGAATTTATGCCATCTATCGAATTGAGAATCTCGACTAGAAAAATATTCAGCAAGGATGCTTTGCAGCAGTAGCATACGAAGGGTGGCGAAAGAACGAGGTGTAGATGAAATAATACTATAAAAGGACAATATAAAATGACTGAGATGTTAAAATTTTGATAAAAAACTGTACCTACGCTTTCATATTCAAAAAGCGAACTTAACGCTTTAACGACACTTTGGTGGAAAGTCGTTCTTTTTCAATTCCCCAACTGTTCAGTAATTTTTAAATGAGATATAAGTCGTTGAATATTAGATATAGTCTTGTTGGTGATAAATTTGAAATAAAATTGTTGCCTCAGGCCCGCAGAAGGTAGTAAATCAAAATCATGAAATTCAAAGTTTGAGTACAGCTCCTTGCGAGTTGGAGAGAACGCGAAACGTTCTCTTTTCTGGATAAAATTTCTGTGAGCGCACCAATCGTTACGCGAGACAAACATTTTTTCCTTCGAACGAAATTCAGTGATTTTCACGCTCGAACTCGTAATCCCATTGTGGATGGTGAAAGAGCGCAGCGATTGCAGTTTGCAAAAAAAGAATGAAAGGAGGGATTGCTTAAAGGGAGCTCAGTTGTACGCGCCTCGAGCGGCGAAGTCTTATTAGGCGATGTTCTTCTTATCGCAATTAAACTTTTACTGCCCGACGATGCCGTAATATCCAGCTTATAATTCGCGGAACTGCTTTCCGTGCTAATTTACGTTAGCGGTTACGAGCGTCGCAATTAAAAGGGAACGCAACGCGCGAAGAGAGGCCGCATAAATCCGTTCAGGTGCTTCCGTTTGTAATCGACGTGGTATCGAGTAACACGGCCGATAAAGCGGTCTGCAGGCGACTTTATCGTAAATTAGCGACTTCTCGCGTAAGATACGTCTAGTATCCGCGCGTTAGAGCGGAAAATTTATCGCGCAGCTTCCGTAAGAAGTGTATCCAGGAAAAGGTACGCGATGCATCTAAGATTGAAGTGCGCCGAGTCAATCAGTTCCATTATTCTTCCTTGGTTTCCATATTTTCCAATGGAACATGAACGACTCAAGTATTCCGTATTGTATTTCAAATAAGCAAGGTTGATTTCAGAATCATCAGACACCACCATAATTTCCAAAGTTAAGGATGAACTTCAGTGACAATTTTAGCCAAAAGTTAATCGATTTCCAAGATATTAGAAACGCTTTTTCTTGTAATCAAAACCAGCACCTACAGCTGACTGCGGCGTTCCCGCACTTTCATAGTCACTCAGCTGACAATCGAGGGAAAACCAAGTTTTCGTGTCATTTTCTTTCATTAAAAAAAAAAACATTTAATCAATTGTCAGATATTTTTGTGACAATTTTGTTCAGCGGTTGATCTTCCTGTACACACGATTTTAAAAACTTTGGCCTAATATTCACTCTTAATTTTGTAGTTATGTTTCTCAACATTGTGTTTTTCTATAAGAATATATTAAATAATTGAAAATCTAGAGAATCAATTTTTTTTAAATTTTGCGGGTGGTTTTACTATTGCAAAAGATTCATTCCCCTAATATACAAAGATTTTCGCTCATTTTTAATGCTACTGAAGTTCGTCCTGAAGGGTCAGAATTTCACCTGAGAATATTGTATTAAAAGATACATACCTACATATAATTGTGGTCATAGAAAGTGTAAGAAGACCTCTGAGTCTACAGAACAGAGATATGTACCTACACACGTATTCAAGCTTCTAGCTCTAACTACAAATTACTACTACATGTAGCTCCAAACCCCTTTATCCTTAAGTGCTCATCCGTGAAAGGTAATACGCTTCTTACATACAGCCAGCGCATTCCGTTTCAAAATTCCTATTGCACCGCGAGCTGTATTGGATTTCCAACAATTCCAAGCGAAATTCGTCTCGCCGCGATACTTCCGCGCGCAATTACCTGAATCCTAACCGGTGAACGTGAATTACCACTGAAAGTGGCCCGACAGATTATGCACTGTGCAGCGCTCTTGCGCCAGGCGTTTCGTATCGTGACCGGACGGGCGGCTGGAAAATCATAATTGTTCCCCCCCTCCGCCCATAGACTTAATTAGCGATCGCGTTTCCGCGGATTAGAATTTCGAAAGGCGCGCGATGAGTTTCACTTTCGCCAGAATTGCGTGACACGGGGCCCGAGGGCCTCCGTCCGTTGAATGCAGGTGGCGAAGGTGTTAATTAATTCCCCTTTGTTCCACCGCCTCTTAGCACCTCGATCGCCGACGATGCTCGATGGAATCGTTAGTCATCAAAAAATTTCGCCGCACCTGCGAGCCTCTCCCCGCTTCTGAACGGGCGCGATCGCGTTATTTATGCGCGATTATGCCATCCACTTAAGCGCATCGACGCGAGAGCGTCCCGTGCATTTATACAGCGGCTTGCAGCGGGCTTAGAACATCCTGATGGCTGATAAGCTTATTTTGAATTAAACGTGACTATGCCGTGGAAGATGTGACGGGTTTATTTAGCGTTCCGCGATCCGTAGAGCCCGTTTTAGGCACAGCTGATGGCGGACGGCGAGATCAAAGTGTGTCTACGAGGGATGCGAGGCTTTTGAGTAACGATAGCTGTCTGTTTCCTTATTTCTACCGAGTCAAACGCCTCTTAATATGTAGCAGATTACGCGTGGTGCTGGTAAAAGTGGAGTCGAAGGATATGGGGCACCTAATGGCATTCTGCAAAGTGGAGAAAACGTGGTCAGTTAATTTTAAGTGATGACGATGGGAAGTTAAGTGGACTTGTACTTACAATTAGTATTATTTATTTTAAGCAAGCTAATTTTATTCAGAACCAGTAAAATTATCTCCCATCACTCGTAGAGAAGTGTCGGTGTTGAGGAAGAAGGGAAGGAAACGAGATATTTCGCGATACATATTTGCGGTATGCTAAAAGAAAGGAAGGTTCGCCATTGGTGGTCTGACTTTGTACAGCATTGCACGCTCCAGTCTGTCATCGTTCTAGTTGCTCCAATTATCAACGACACGGCATTAAATTCAATTATTTATGAAGCACGAGCAGCAGAAACACTTGCCCGTCTATCCGCGAGCATGCCTCGCGACGAGGTTGCTAGATATGTACACGGGTTACCAATTCTAACTTTTTTTCACTGAGGATAATCGGTAACTGGAACTGTTTATACAGCTGCACGGATTGATTGACTCCGCGAGAATCACTTTCCATAACTCGATTCTCGAGCCTCACGTGTGCTGATTGATTCGATTTTTGTTACTAAGTTATGGACGGTGTAAGAAGTTTATGGTTAAGAATTGCAATCTTTAATTTTTTTTCAAAGCTAAACGTTCTTCCTCGTAATTGATTCACTAGAATTGATCTTATTGTGCTAGCTCGTTTTCAGAGTGCAGTTTGCCAGTTTCAATTCTCGCACAATATTGCTTTGGAAATTAAGGAATTTTTTAATACAGTTTCGTACTTTTTAAAGGGAGCAGATGAGAAAAATAATTTTCTTGTCTTTGTTGGGTACAAATGAATATAAATTCTAGTGCGAATAATTCCACGATGTGAAGGTATTGTTTCATTTAATTCGAAGATAGGTGAGGATACAGGTAAAAGCTGAATGACTTATGGCTCGCTATTTCCGCAGGTGAAACGGCACACCTGCAACGCGTTATCACACTTCTTTCAGTGACCGATATACTTTATTTAAAGAAAGGATGTTCTTTTCAACGCGCAGTATCTCGTGGCAATATTAAATTCAGTTTCTTTGTCGACCTATGTTCTCATTAATAAAAGTGTTTCCGTGAACAGCCCATCCTTCTGGGAACCGTAATGTTACGAGGAGGAGAATGAATGTACCACAGGAAAAACTCACCACTCGAATATTTCTCATCGCAAAACACTGAAGAGAATCGATTCATTGATGGAAAAAGCTTGTATAGTCCTACTATAAAAAGAGCAATTGCACATTGCAGGTGCATCGTTGCACCTGCGAAAAAAGTAAGGTCGCACGAAATTAAACTTCGATAAATCGTTCAACTTTTTCCTGTCCTTTTTCCCCCTGTCCTCAACCAGGGGAAAATATCGTTCGCCCTGATTGCGAGAATCAGTCTGAACCATCATATCAAATTTCTTATCTACGGCTTGAGGAGTTCTTGAAACTGTGACAACGTTTGATAAATATCAATTTCATAAAATTCTCTACTACTAATACGCACTAACAATTTAAATTAAAAACAGGGGATATGTTACAGACTCAGGTAATTAAATATATATAACTGCGTCGTAGTTGAAGCAAAGAAGTACACGTTCTTCCATCCAAAAAAGTAAAAATATAAAAATTTGAAAAAACCTCTGCTCTTTTTGGGTATCAAGCATCGTAATATTTATAAAAGCACAAGTCAGAATCTATGTCACGTTACATTGCAGTTGTTCCTTAAAAATTTCATACTATATCTGCCCCATATAGACAGACTTTCGAAGCACTTTCCAAAAGGAGCAAGAATTCCCGAAACCAACAGCAACGTGTCATTTCGTGCGCGGCTCGTCTAAAGAGTGGGCTCCGAGTTCCAAGTACGATTCTATCGGGGTACTTTTTAATTACAGTCTGCCACGCGTAGCGCGAAGCCATCCGAGGCTGCGTTAGATACCATCTAGAGGCCTCCAGCCGGCAGAAAACAGTTCTGGCCATCTTGCAGATCTCATCTGCGGTAGGAGTTCGCATCGAGAGGGGAGCTTATTATTTATCTGCAACGATACAGCCCTCGCCGCTGGCGAAACATCAGCGGACGATCACGAAAATGTGTAATTACACACACTGGCTGGAACGATCACTTTGGAAACGAGACGACACCTAAAATGATACGCATTAATTGGCTGCCGGAAGAATATCGTTATTCTACACCTTCAATTTGATAATAAAATGAAAATGGTAAAAAGATTCAAATGCGCCGAGAGAAAAGACACGCGATATTTTCGATCGCACATGATGTAGAATCTTCGCTCGCAAGATTTGTGACAATAAAAAACTTTCAAAGTCTTTGTATTTTCAAAGTATTTTTAATGAAAAAGCTGTGCTTGAAATGTGTAGTCACGATCGATTTAGTCGGTCAGCTCAAACTCGCACGCTCCGTTCTGAACTCCGTTATATTCTCAATACGCTCTTCCCGATTTTCAATTATGCTCATGAGGCATTACGCGGCGCAATTCGCCGGAGTTATATTCCTGCCAATTAATACTTCATAAATCAATGCAGGACGGGGAGGGCGCGGTGCTCGCGAGCGGACCCGCGACTTGTGGGCTCGGCTTTAACAACGCCGCGATTACGCGGGCCACGGTCGCCCTCGAGATATCCTGCTCGTGTAATAATACCCTGCGAACCGGGCATAATTGCTACCCTCTGTGTGGAAATGGCCATTCTCACTCGAGATAATCGTGCACAGTCGCACGATTAATAAGCGATAAAGTCGCCGGGCCTTGCCCTTCGCCGCCCACCACTTCCCTCGCCGCGTTCTCTTCCCGCTCCTTCGATCAGCCGCCACGTCGATCTTTTTCATCTTCACCGAACGCTTCGAGATGATCGGTGGACGCGCTCCGTCCTCGATACGCCTGTAGAATTATGCACCTGCTCGATGACTGTCAGGAAACTGTGACTCTTTGTGACTCGCCAACCATTGGCGGATTTCTGATTCGAGTTGTTAAAATGGGGACAAGTGTATCTATGAATATTTATTGCATCCCGCGGATAAACTCGTTATCGCTTATACCTTTATTGTTAGTAGTAGTAGGGAAACATTTTTGGCGAAAATAATTTTATCAGTCATATTGCTACGGAAATTGTACGTAGTATATAATTTTTAGAGTGATACAATAAATATTTCAGCTATTGTATCTATGTTGGATAACTTTCTGCTAATTTGCTTGATGAGAATCCTCTAGGAAGTCCATCCAAAATAACTTACTCATCACCTAATTACTTAGAATTCATCCTGTTATTAGTATAACAGCTAAACGCATTCTACTCCACTTCACAGCTTTAGATCAACACAGCCTGCAACTAATTTGCAGCTTAGAAAATCAACTGTATCACAGCGTACCTATTTTAATTGAGACATTGAAAGCAAAAACGAACTAACGCACATTTTTTGCGAGATTGAGTTAGCAGCAATAATGTATTCCAATAGGCTGTACTAATCGTGTCAGATAGGAGAAATGAATTTTTTTTTTAACTGAATTAGTTCGTTTTTGCTCTGAATGAGTCAATTCTGTCTGACTGTATCTCGCAAAAATTTATAAAAATAGCCATCGTGTCGACAGTTGCCAGTCGTGTGTCCCCACATCCTTCTGCCCCAGCTGCCAGTAACCTATCCGCTCGTTTCGTTCGGCTAGGGTTAACATTGTCGTTGCGACCCGCGCTGCAAGGCAGATATCCGCGCTTCGATCGGCCGTGTTCAGCGTTGCCCGACTTTAATTTGTAGGCGTGCGCGATTACACGGGCCGACAAATACCGACAAAACGCGGCGTTGTCCGTGTCAGCCCCGTCCAAACGTTGATCCGTCGCACGATAAGACGTAATTGCTTTCGGAGCGTAGCGGCACAATGCAGCGTCGCGTCGCCGGGACGGTTTCTCAATGTCAGCGGCCTGCAACGTCCCCCGAAAACCGAAGGAAACGGCGCCACATCCTTCGAGGGTAATTGGCCGCGGGCCCCTGATTGATTTATTCGCGGCGCAGAAAAAACCAACGTAATTGCGCGGCAACGTGCGCCCTCGAAGAAAGGATAAGACTTCGTCGGACAGCTGACGCGGGTGTGATAGGGTAATTGCGAGTTCGATGCATTCTATACAAAGTAAACTCGCCATTCGCGCGTCTTTGCGTGACTAACAGAATCGATCAATCGCTCATTAATATTTATACGGCCAACTTTTGGCGCGTGGAAACATGCCGTGTAAAATGCAGCGGCCTGCGATGCAGGAGGCGCGGTGCGGAGCATGTGGGGCAGCTTTGCGAATTGTGGGGAGGGAAGGAGAGGAACGATTGGGTTGCTGGGATTCGAGGTGAAGCAAGATCTGGCAAGTAACTGTGTAATGGACACAAGGATAAACGAACTGCCGTTTTAGGAATAATATATATATTTATTCAACTAAGTTTTGAACTGGACTCTGTGACTGAGACTGGTTGCTTTTTGGAATAGTAATGCTCCTGGATAAGGGAATACGATGGGTTTTAAAGGTTTCGGAATGTAAGAGAGGGGATGACAGGATGGGGTAGAAGTGCAGGGTTTTGGATAGATGACGCATTATTAGCTTAAGATTACGATAGGTAGCAGGGATGACGCAGTATTTACATTTACTCAGCATTTCGGTACTTAAGTGTGAATTATGTGTACATGGAGAGTCAGAGAAAAGATAACTAAGGGTCAGTACATTACAACTGTTCAGAGGATGCAATAGTGACTTTTGATGTTAAGATCGAAGTGTTTAAAAAGATTTAGAGAAATATATAACTCTCTGTTCTTTAACTATTTTTATTTCAACCCAAAACTATCTTTGTGTTACTTTTAGGTAGGATTGCCAACTGTACTATAATATATAGTATTGTACTATATTTTTGTCTAGTGTACTATATACTGTTAGAAAAAGTACGAAATAGTATTGATAAAATTCTACAATTTTTACATATTTTTTAATTCTACCACAACATCAAAACATTAATTGGCTAATTTAAACTTTAACGCAGAGGATATTTTCTATAATGAATATGAAGTGGCGGAAAAAAGAAACAGAGCCAGTTTAAGTCTTCATACTTATATGTTAATTTAGACTTTCAATGCAATCAAATCTTTAACATATTTGTTAAAAACAATCAATTAATTAATAACGCAAAGTGCACAAAAAATATACAATAAAGAAATAAGATGTCGTTGTTTTAACGTAGTTTTATTTTGTACCACTTTCCTCTGAAAATTACTATATTATTTTCAGAATGTATTATATTTTTTATCACATTTGGCTGTAAAGTACTGTATATTCCTGAAAAAAAGTAGGCAACCCTACCTTTAGGTTTCTCTCGTGTCAACCTTTTTAGTAGCTGACAATGAGTCCGGATTGGTGACACAGAGACGAATATTTGGATATGTGCAATCACTGCATCATCTAAACCTGTGCTATTCCTCAGTCTGGGACTACAAGAATTTTCTTTCGACACGTCAGACACGCTTCCGCGATGCTAATTAAACTTTGGTCACGGTTGGTAGGCTACGCAGCAACATTTTCTGAGCGACACCATAATTGATGCTTTTTAGATAACACTGTAACGGTATTCTGTAGAGTGAATTTCCAACTACACGTTTGGCACAATTTACCAGAGCAGCTAAAAAAATATACTTGATTACTCACAACTATGTTGCATTCGGGTTTCAATACTTGCATACATTTGTAATCTATATATATATCGGGTTTCAAGACTTGCATACATTTGCAATGGAAATTGTAATAAATATTGAAAAACAGGTTGATAAATATATTTATTTCCATCGCAAATGTATGCAAGTGTTGAAACCCGAGTGCAACATAGTTGCGATTAATCAAGTATATTTTTTTAGTTATCTCAGAGTAAATCCGTGGTGTTGAAACATTTAACGCTTAAGGGTTGACGAGGAATAGTGGCCCACAATTATTCGTATACACCTTACCTTACTCACCTAAATTATAAAATTAATATAGTATTTTAAGAACAACTATCCAATACATAATCCTAAAATTAATACAGTTTCGAAGTATTCGGTGTCTCTTCGTCAGGCATCATTATACTTTATTTTACCAACATCATAACACAGTGACAACCATAACTCGATTTCACTTAACAGAAGCTTCTGACAGAACATCTGAATTCTAAACCAATCGTGGCAAGCTCATTTGGCTCAAACTTAACACTGCCCTTTCACAGGGCTATGGCTCACATACTCGTCCGAATAATTCCACAGAAAGCAGCGATCCCCGTTAGGTAAATTACAGTGAACTCAAAGAAACACCCCTGCGCTGACGCGAGTCGACGGTTATCGGGCCTCGCGGATCTCGCATACCCGTCGTCCCTCGCGTGAACGAACGGTCTTTCCACGGACGATTTATGCATCGACACTATCGAAAACAGGTGGTTACCTAATTAATTCCATGCGATCGGCTCGGTGTACCGCTCGAACGTGCAAAGATAAAATGCGATGTGTGGGGGGAGGCGGGGGGTTGGGGCGGGAGAGATGGAGAGATGGAGGAGGTGGGGTGGCCGCGAAGGAGAGAATTGGCGGATTATTCAATCCGGGACGAATTATCGGTATCTCGCCGATGTATCAGCGGGGAGCAAATTCGTGTGATACGTGGGGCCCCGTTATCGCCGGCCGTCAGTCATTCCCTGGCGAGGAGATATTACGTTCACGCGATCGCGCGCGTATCCGCGAGCCGGCCTTTAAATAGGCGTAGTGGAACAGGTTTAGAACAGCGCGGCCAGCGCTGGAGCCGGCCGTTATCTCTCACGGAGAGGTATTTCCTGCGCGTAGGTACCTACAACGATCGCGGCGGATAAGGGGAACGAAGCAGCGGAATAGCCGAGCTTCGCGACAATGTTGCAGTTTCGCAACGCCCCGCGAGACGTTTCGCCGACAGGACGCGTCTCGTCGCGAGCAATTTTAAAATCTCCTGGGCCGACGATGGCGACGCGGTTTCGAGAACACGGGGGCAAGGGATCGGCTTAACAGGTTTCCGACGCTTTCGGATCAGTGGTAAGGCGAGACTTGTTTGAAGGGATTAAGTGCGTAATGGGGTGGGACGCGAGCAACTGGGTCAAAGGCGGTGTGCTGGAGCGCGACGTGAGAATGAAGTGGTACAGCAGGCTACAGGGAAGAAAAAGGAGTGGTGTACTTGAAAGTTTCATTTCGATTGATTGCGGTATTGGGAACGATGGAGGAACTAGGAGGTTGGTAATGATGTTATGCAGTTTGGCGAGATTGACTAGTGAAGTAAGCAATAGCAATAGAATTTTAGTCAATGGTGGGGTATTCGAATAATTTCGAATACTTAGATTATTCGAATAATTTCGAATACTTAGATTATTCGAATAATTTCGAATACTTAGATTCTTCGAATAATTTCGAATACTTAGATTATTCGAATAATTTCGAATACTTAGATTCTTCGAATAATTTCGAATACTTAGATTCTTCGAATAATTTCGAATACTTAGATTATTCGAATAATTTCGAATACTTAGATTCTTCGAATAATTTCGAATACTTAAATTATTCTAGTATCATTGTTTTAATCCTAGGCGGAATAGTAGCGCATAGGTCTCATTTTCAGCAGGATCAGCGTTAAGGATAACGAAGGAAGAGTTGCGAACACTCCACTCATAAACGTCGAACCAAGAACTGACGTGGAGATGAGGCAACGATACCAGGAACAACTGAAAGGCGGATTAAGTGGTGTAAGTACGTAAATAAGTTAGACGCAATGTCGGAAGCAAGCAAGACGCGAGAAATGCTGAAGTCAATGAAAAAAGAGAGTGGTTGGGAGAGGGGGGGTGTGGTTCAGAGAAGAATCAAGACAAAAAGGAAGATGTAGGTAGATGGAAGAAAGGGCTAGAAAAAATGGGAGAAGGAGAGGTCCGGTGTATGCATTCGTGTAACACTTCGCTATGAGGCGGTTGCACAAGTGGGAGCGCGACTCCCATAAACCATCAGCGACCTCGCTGCTTCCATGGTGAGAGGAAAGGGCTTCTTATTACCGTCCGCTCGGCGTGAAGAGCAAAAAGCTACAGGATACCCATTCAGCTGCCAATGGTAGCCTCTTGCACATCGACGAATACTTTACTTATAATCATTTGCAAATATTACGCTCGAAAGGTGGAATCCATTGCCAATCATTCCACTACGCAACGAATGGTAGTTGATGGTTTGACAACTGAGGCTAATCTCTAATGAGCATAATTAGCGCTTTTAGTCACGTGTCAAGGCGCGTGTAAGCATGCTGAACGCGTCAATTTATTAATCTGTTTGAAGCGGCAGCTTGCAAGTTTGCACGAATGGATGAGAGGCAAAGTAGCGAAGTAGTAGAAGCGTACGGTAGGGTCAGCCGGCCAGTTGATTTTATTTCGACTGTAGGCGGGCGTGCCGAATGGCTGGCATAGCTATGGTTTGCAGAAACCGTAGATCAGAGCTCGATTAGTCGCAGAGACACGAACGTATCTTGGCCGATATTAATCTTTCCCTAGACACGCCTTCCTTCATCATGGGAGTAGAACAAACCGGAGAAAAGTTTCATTGTTGCACCTCCGCGGAACTTACCTATATGCCAGTGCAAGAAAGCACGCGACAATGGGTAATTACGCGCAACAGTACACGATGTTATGAGAAAGTTAAAGACAATGGTGAATTCTGCGATGCACCGTTGCGAATTCAACTAGTCGGTAGGAATTAGTACTAATTGTAAGTGCAAGCACATTGTTCAAAATCATAAGAAGAACACGTTCCTGGATAACTTAGAGAACTCCTCGACTAATATGGAATTTTTTTCGAATCAGCTGGTGCTTGATAGAATTTGTTATCGAAGGAATTCTGAATAAAATTCTAAGTAATCTCCGTGCGAAGGAAAGAATCAGAACCGTAACAATTTCCCACACATTTATCATTTATCAAGGAACATAAATTAAGAGTCACTTAACCAATGAAAGCCACCCCATAAAGCAATATTAATTTCCAATTGGGCACACCCTCCTTTATCGGGCGCGCGAAGCGTACGCAAGATTTGCACGCTGCAGATTTCTACACTCTCGTATCGCGAACTCGCGCAAAATTTATGTACTGTTTCGAATCTGCGTTATAAGTAGAAAGTTGATCTTTTAATGGGAACTTAGTAACGTCGCGTCTACTCTTAATTTTACGCAATTCCATCGGGGTTCGAATGATTTATTAGCATCACCTATGAATCCCACATCCATTTTCCTGCTTTAAAGGAACGCAGAAATAAAGTTAACGAACTGTTCGAAAAGGGGGAGTTATTAATGAACAGCCGATCCACGCGTTACGTGATCCGCCGAATAATTACGCTTTCGTAGGGCTTATAAATCACGGGCCGATTAGAATTTCGCAGGCGGGCCGGGACACGGCAATATCAATCTTTCTCTCGACATACCTTGTTTCATTACGCGATAAGGACTCTAATGTGTTCGTATTAAATTTCTACGGCCGGTGTTTTCCAAGCGCGTGGCAGAATTTATAGTCCCATACCTTGCGCCCGTAATACTGACCTCGTATTGAAACACGAGGTTCCGGGAAACTCGAGAAAATTACGCGGGAGAGCTGATAACATCTAACCCGATCTAAATTACATGAATTGTGGGAGAATCATAGTAATTCCAATAAATCCTCAGTAAAATGCACGCACTACACGCGATTATATTCCATCGTATAACATGTAATTGAACGCCCGATCGTGAAAGGCGAATTAATTCGCTACTCTGTGGCCGTTGAACTCCGATGGAAACAATTACTTTCTATCAAGGAAAAGTTCTGTGACATATAATGTGCATGCTGAATACTAAGTAAGTAGATACGTTATCGTGCTTTATTTCTTCAATGAAGATTCCTCAACACTGACAAGCCACTGCAAAAAACTTACAGAAGTTTCATCGTGAGGGGGATGATTCTCCTTTATATCACAATTATGACAGACTTTCCTGACTCCTCGAAAATATTATTCGTACCACAAAATTCTGTATTCCCAGAATTTCAAAAAGCGACAATTATCAGTAAACGAACTCTCCTTTCTACACTCAAGGGTGCTATGCAGTCGTTTTTGTCGACATCGAAGAGATCCTTTTTCATTTAATTACAAAGAAATAAATTAATGCTCAGACTTGTTCTCAGACTTATTAACATTATAAGTTTAAAAAAAAAACATATTTGTTTAGTCAGAATATGCATTGTATGTGACGCAACAGATGGATCATTAAAGAGGCTTTTTAAAAAAGTTTCTTTTGTTTTGCAGTGATAACTCAACAACGGAGGTTCCAATCGACTCCAATAAAATTCGAGCATGTGCACAAAATGTGTAGTTTCGGCCTGAAAGACCAAGTCTCAGCATCAATTTATGCCTTTGTAATTAATTGAAAAAGAAATTCTTCATTTTCGACAAGAACGACTGCCTGGCACCCTTAACTCTACAATATCGTTCTCCTTGGAAAGTTACTGTCTTTCAGGCTCGCCCGTTGCCGCGGCACCGTCAGAGGCACGGAAAATCCAAGTTTAGCGCACGGCTGCTGACGCGAACAGAGTAACCGACTAATAACACCGACCCCAGTAGCACAAAATATTGATTAAATATTTTTTTCGAATATTAAAAAAATATTATTTTAGCCACACTTTTTAATATGAAAAACATGTTGATTCCAAATATTATATACACATACTGAAAATGTGAAATAAATGTTTGGAAAATATGAACTAAATATTTGTGGAATATAAAAGAAATGTTTAGAAAATGTAAAGCAAATATTCTAGAAACGTGAAATTAATATTCAGAATTCCAATATAAATATTCAGGAAATGTAAAATATACTTTGTATTTGAAATGATTTTTTTTTTACAATATAAAATGAATATTTCCAGTATATTTGGAAAAAATATTTGCTTCATGATCTAGAATAAATATTGTATGTATATTTAAATATCAAAAAGAGATTGAACCTCTTTTTAATATTGGATCTATGTGCATTCAATATTTTGTGCTACTAGGGGATAGCATCTCGAAATTATCATACTATTAAGCGAGTTATTTGTTCTACACCGCGAATACGTATCTCCAATAACGATCCTTGTAACGATTTCTTTTTTCCTCCATGACGCGCGGGGAGCTCGCGTCACCGGCGGAGTTACGACACGTTCAAATTACCCTGAAAGATCACTGATTTTCCTACGATCCGCACATACGCTCGCGGTCACCCGTGTCCCGCGTCCTTCGTCCTCGCGGAGAACGCGCGCGCGCGCGCGGATAATAACTTAATCGTCGCGTTTCCATTATTTTCGAGGGCCGCGGGCGACGTTTAACGCGCGAGCATTCCGCCATCGGTGGATTCACTTTGAGAACTTTAAACGCGTCATTAGCCGTCGACCGCGGCGGAGTGAAGCGACGTGTAGAGGCTAAAGTCCTCCCTCCCCCCTCGATTGTTTCGCGAGCTGCCACTTTGTCTAGCCGCGTTTTGCAACGCGACGATTTTATCTGGGGAACGCGGTTTCCCTAGCGAGCGGGCCGAGCTTGCACGCGATTTCTCCACCGATTACGGGAACTTGTAGAGCTGAACTGAACACTGGCCGAGTCGTGACCAGACTGGTACAGCGAAATTGTAAAACGCGCGGGGAATACACTGTATTGGGCTGCTTCCGACGGAGCAACGTGGAAGCAATGGGTTCGAACTCCGAAAGGGCTACTGGGAGCACCGTCCAAGGGGACACTGTCGCGGTGATGTTTAATTGACACAAGGAGCTTTATCAGTTCGAGGTTACGTTAGAATTGAAGAGGCATGCTATGGAAATAAGTTGGAGGAAAGCGAATTCTGTTTAAAATACTCGATACTTATTTAAATCCACCCCCAATTAAATTCTACCAAGTGGATCCCAGTAGAGGATTTAAATCTCTTAAAGGCGGAATTTCCTAACTGCGACTGGTCGCTGTGACTGGCCAGATGCATACTTCTCCATTGCACTAGTGGAACCCTGATCGGTAGCAGCTAGGAGATCCCGCCTTTAAGGGGAAACCTGGTGTAATCGCCTGAAATCAAGGTTCTTTCTGGAAATTTTTTCTAAGGCAATTATACTATGCAATCCTTTTGAAACTTTCAGGCTATATTGTTACGTATTTCGAGAAGTGAACCAACAGTTTTTGATATAAAAAGAACGTGGTGATTGACAAATGGCGCAAATGTTTCCCATATTTATCATTAAAACTGAATAAAAAAAGCTGCGATTTCTGTAAAGATGCATAAAAACATGCTCCAACTTTCAGACGAATCGAATTGCTAGTCTCTTTCTTTGTTTATATTACTAATATTCTCAGACATGCATTACCCACGCGATGACGTTACCGTTTATTACATAAGCCCGCGATAGGTAGAGTCGAAAGAAACAGACTCTGCAACGCGGGGAGGAGAATTCGCGATCTCACGGAGGCGTCTCGATTCAAATCGACGTTCTCGCGATAATGATTGACGAACGATCACGCCGAGCAGCATTGCAGCTGATGATCCGCGGCAAACGGCGGAACGTGGGGCCGCGGTTCGAACGTCTCAATTAGTCTGGATGTTAATTAGAAAAGAAGCGGCCGGCTGCTTTTCACGAAGACGTAAAGCGTGCAATCAGTCAACCATCTTCAATTACATACCGGGTAACAAGCATTAGCCGGCTAGGGGCAATTAACCGCGGACGATGAGGCTGGCAAATGATCGATGCTGTCATTCGTAATGGCCCGCGGGATGATTGATCATTTTGCCGCTATACTTTCGCGAATCGATGAATCGTTCCCACTTTACATTTGAATCGCGCCTACCGCGCGAAACAATTCCCCCCCCCCCCCCCCCCCGATCCCACGAGTGGTATTAAGTTCGCCGTTCGGGATACCCTCGGGCAGCCGAGCGAATTTTTCGAATTCATTCGAAGATGTTAGGTGTCGATAATTATGATTACACGCTGCTACCGATCGCCGACGAGGAAGTCCATGTTTGCTCGTGCACGAATACCGGAAGCGGCCAATTATGCGTGACGGGTTATTAAAAGAATCGGATGAACATTCCTGTGTAAACGTGCGCGAGTAACAGACACATACCGCAAGCGTAAGCTGTGGTAATAATCGAGCGCTTCCGGTATCGATAGACGCGCGAACATTAATTGGTGTTTACAATTAATCTTGCGTCGATTATATGCTCGATTTCACCTCGACGTAATCAGTCGGATAATAAGTTCGCCCGGTTTTTTCGCACCGGAGCCATGATTTATTATCCGTTCACAGGAATGATGCCTAATCAGTGGTGCACGTGTAGTTCGCAGAGGTATGGAAAGCAATAGGTTACCATTTGTTCTCTTCGGAATCACGGTTTACTTGGCTGTTCAACAGAAGTGACTGCGCTCGAGTGTAAACGATAGCCTCTTCGTCCTAATAGGTAACTGGTCCGCCATGCTGGTACCAAAAAAATCCTCGATCGAAATGATCGATCGTTCCTCTGGCGGCTGTTATAAAATGTTCCCTCGAGAGCAATACGTATCGTCGAACATTTTAACCTTTTTCCTCCTCGGTTGTAGGTACGTGGTGCCGTGACTCCTGATGTACAATAATATAAATCCGCTACTGCTGGTACCGGTGGTACATGCGTGGAAGTAGCGATGGGAGCAAGACGATTTAGATTAGTTCGTAGAAGAGGAGTCGTAGTTTGTGTGATTGGTAGTGGAGGAAGTTGTGTTTAGCCTCTAGTTGATTTTATATCGACCATAGCAGTGTTTCCCAAACATTTTTGAGTCGCGATTCCTTTCTATAATATTCAAATAACCTGCGACCCCATCACTAAATATAAGCTAAGGTAAATTTAATAAAGTAAAAAATCATATTAAAAATACGTATAAGTGTTCGAGAATATAATTCTAATTTAATAATATTAATAAAATACCCCAAAAACCGTGGCAATCCCCCACAAAATATTTCGCCACTGGATTAGCCACAATGATTTGCAATACGTGCTGCTGAAGGATATCCACAAAAGGGATTACTATAACAAATTTATTTTCAATTTTATTTAGAACTGATGCTTCGATTAAAAAGAGGAAACTAGTGATGTAGGTGTACTTTCACCTATCAAGATTGTGCCTAAATCTAATAAGAGTTAGAGAAATGATTTCATCTGAGTGCACCGAGTCGCCGTCACTACGCGGGCCCATCGATGTCCAGGCAAAGAAACACGAGGATGGTACTTCTGCGAGTATGTTACACGTAGAAAGCCGTCGCTTATTAATATCGACCCGAATCGTGGTCGCTGTTTTGCGCGGGAACAGATGGAGATATTTAAATGTCAATACCTCCTGGATACACTGTCGACTTCTTTACGATCGGTCGTTAGAACCGACGTAACGTGCGTACGTACATCCGGCGTTTACGTTTTACGACTCGTTCTTCTGCTCTTCCTCCTCAGCGTCCTCTCGTCCCCCACGGTCCCGATGCTCGCTGGTTTCCTTTTTATTCGATGAGATTGCTCCACGCACAGCTCGCCAACGAATTTCGCATCCACGAACGCGTTCCCTCCAGCTTTTTCGAGTACAAATATCGCCGAGATGTAAATTCTTGAAGACGAATGGATGCAACTGTATTTCCACTATTTTACAACAAAACTGCAACTTCGATTTTGAAATGTAGAAGCTTCTATTAATATTTCGGGGTGAATTAGATTCTTAAACTGCTGTGTTCGATTCTGAAATGTCAACTCGTTTTCCATTTCTGTATTTTTGTATGTAAATAATTGAACAGCGTGCAGTAAGTTGATTGAATTATATCGCAATCATTCATCCAGTTGTAGAAGATTCAGTGATATCAAGAAGCATGGATGGAGTTTGGCCGACCGCTTTTATCTGCCCCTGAATTTTTTAGTCAATCGGGAGGTGAATTTAATTGCACGCCCCGTATGTGTAACAGTCTAGGATAATTGCGGAAGGTAATACAATCGTAGTGCAAGACCTGTGACACGAGACGCGTATAATGTATGCGATATCTACCTATAATTAGTATTATCGAGACTTATTTTGAAATTAGCATAAATCGTTCTCGAGGAGCAGAAAAACGACACTGGCTGCGTTAATGCCACTAAATGAACTGGGAAAAATGCGGAATCCAGAGATTTATCGTAGGGTATTAGAGTTAATGCAGTTCACTGATTATTGCTCGACGATGATAAAAGATAATTGCGCCGCCCCGAATAGCACAAAATACACGATACATAAAACGTGTGTCTAATTACAGATAATTACATATAATTACCTGTACATGCTACACATACTTTATACCGGGGGAAGATGAAATTCCTAATTAAAAGAACCAAGAAGACGGTAACGAGTAAACTCTTCCCCCTGGCTGCAGTCAAAGTTAATAGCCTTAATAGTTTTAATTAAAAGAATTCGTGTTATTTCGATTATTCTTTCCACATTCAATTCCCAAAAGAATTGGTCCACTTCATCAACACTCTTCCCGCAATACTTGCCAATCCTCCGGCAGTGGAAAAATTAAAGGACTCTTATCTCGAAACTAAAACCTCCCACGAGACGAACTATCTCCCACTGCCTTGACTTATTTTTCCACAAAAGAGTTTACTTGTTTCCCAGTCGCTAGCCTTCCACGCGGCACGTCCATTACGATTCCCCTGACATTTAAATCACGGTGGAAAAGTCAGCCGTCACATGTGAACTCTTCGCCTCAATATATTTACATATAATTCCCAGTACCGTTAAATTATACGCGTACGCGTCGACGTGGTGAAACGATTATCGCGACCCAGAAAAACGATTAATTAATGAGTTCGAGGACTCGCGTGACTCGATCGGACCTCATGAAAGGTTTACCCGTTGTCCGAATGGCCGCGTGCTGTGCTCGGTCTCAGCCACTTGCCCGCTCGCGCCCCATAAATTAAGGCATAACGATAAAGCGATAGAATATTTTTTCGCGTGCCGCCGCCTCGCGTACGGACAAGTTAATAATATCGGCGATTTGTACGTGTCCCTCATGGTTAATACTTCATAAAACTCCCGGCGGTTGCAACAGCGACGCCTAATAAATTCATTATAACGCGACCGGAGGCGGCGTGGCCATAGTTGCATAGTTGGAGGCGACCGTTCATCGTACGCGCGCGCTTTTTCAACTTACGATATTCCAATCGTATTCAAACTTCACGATTTGTAGCCTTTTTCTTGCGAAAGAAAGGATTGCTGTTTTCCTTTAATTATAAAATTCAAAAAATTCTGAAACTTTGTAAATATATAGGATTTCCTCCTGATTACAACGCAATTTTTGTTTGCCGCCCAAATTCATTCGCAGGGAGGTGAAATTAACCAGAAAAAAATTTGGCTATTTTTCGATTTTGTGTTATTCTACTTGAATTGAAAGTGTGCAAATTTTTTCAATGAAAATCCAAACCGTTTGGAAGTAATTGCCATGTCCAGTTATTGTTCTTACGACGTTCCACTGTGCGCCGAGAGATTTCCACTTGCTGTATGGTTTAGCGCGATTTCAAGCTCAATTTTTCGGGAAATCATCAACAGTATTGCCCAAGTGTTCCTAAATGTTTTTTAGGTACGAAAAGAACCCCGACAGAACTTTTAAAAACAGTGAATTACTTAGTGCTTTTTTTATTCAGCTCTATATCTCCAAAACGAATCTATATTTATATTTCAAATCTTTTGCATATCATTCTAGAGATTCCAAACTAATATTTAAGCGAAGCAAAATTACAATTTTTCGACCGTTTTACAGTAGTCTAATCCCTTAAGCGAAACATAAAAGACTTGACCGACTTGGAATCGTATTTCGGAGAAACTTGCGCCACTCAAATTGTCAACAATATTGTAATTCCCAGAGTCGTAAGCTGGTGAACAGCTGACACCAGAAGAATTTTGCCGTAGAATCGCCTCGATCGAGGTTTACAAAAGGTCCTGCCGTCATTCTCCACGAATCGGCCGCGAGATTCCACTGTCATGCCTCGTGGCCTCGTAAATTCACCCAGCGATCATCCTGAATTTTTTTTCCTCGTCGCCGTTCAGGCTGTTGCTCTTCCGGTGCGGAACGTTTATCATCGAGCGTGCGAACGGTCGTAGCAAGTGCACCGAGGGGTAATCAACGGTAAGCGTGTCCAATGATGAGACTTACATTTATAATATTCAATTTATGACGGAGCCGGCAAGATTGCTTCGGGGGGGGGAGTCGATTGGGGCTACGGGAGAACGGAATGTATGAGAATGAGCGAATTAGAGAGCTGTTAGACCGAAGCAGGATCTCTCTGCAGGATAATTAAGAGAGAAGTGAGGAAGGACGCCGATTTATTTACCTCAGGACACAACATTCCAATATATCATCATGCTTCATTGCAAACTTCTCACACTTCTTTCGCCTACAAATTTCACTGGAGTTAATGTAAATTTCAGAGGTTTTAAAGAATAGATTCGCCGAAGATGGCGCGTACTCGCGGATGATTTACGAATTCACGTGGATGTGAGTAATGAACGGAATATACTTGTACAATTTATTGACGCAGAGGAAGTGGCTGGATGCACAAAGTAACGAATAAGAATGGCTCTATTGCTCATTAACGTTTCAGGGGGCATTGTTGCTCGACAAGCTACTCCTCTAACGAGTGGCAGACCGTTAGGCGATCGTAGCGTGGTAATAGTTTTCCGTGATGATTGAGTCGCGCTCGCAATGCCACGAATAGAAAAACGACCTCTTGGACGAGGCGGAAAGTGATTTACGACGACATCGAGATTAATCATCGAAACTCATCGTCGCCCCCCCGACTACCGTTCCTCCAGTTCTCTCCTTCCTCTTCGAAATTCTCTTGGCTCGAGCTACCCAATCAGATAAATCAAGCTCGGGCCTCGTTGAGTTTTTGTCGCTGCGCTTCGAGCCGTCGGGATAAAAATTCTGATTACACGTGGGTATCGGCAATCAACGATGCTCGAGTCGAGTAACTTCTAATCGTGCGCAGAGCTACGTAACAGTGCGACGCTGTTAATCAAATTGGAAAGGCTAGAATTTATTTGGCTTGTGAAATATTCCGTTTCCTCCGCGGTGTACCTCGTTATTAAATTTGAATTCTCTTGGGATGCGGTTGGATCGATGTTCCTAAACTTATGACTCATTTACATAAGAATCCAAGAAAATGTTCTGCAAAGAAAACGGAGAAGGGAACCATAAGAGCGTCTCTTTCGCAAAATGACAACTAGGTGGTAGAATCACCTAGCAGATGAGTAATTACTGATCTGAAAGGTGTTCCTACGCGAAGAACTAAGTGATTGTAAGTTGAAATTGTGGAATAGAATTTCTGCGCACAAGCCTTAATCTTCTACGCGGAGGAGGAATTTCTCAGTTTCATTGAATATACAGTATTTTTTTGTTTATTCACCTTTCCTTCCACTGGACCATTCTATACGGTTGCTCGCTAATTCTGATTGCTCGATCGGAATTCACAAAATGCACAATTAACCAAGGATTAAAGACACAGAACGCCGTGCCATGTGTGTAATACTTGGATGGCGCCATCGTTCTTCTAATTAGTAAGAATTGTATTGAGCACAACAAATCCCGTCATTGTGCAGCCGTGATCTCGCGTTAATGCTATGGCATATCGTTAGCGTTGCCCACACCGTAGATAGTTGCTTACTCTGGAGGGTGGCTGTGTTAAGCTTATTGTTTAATTAATGCCACGGTACGTGTGCAGCCGTGGGTACACGCTCGTCTTTGTGATTACGTCAGGTGGCACCTTTATTCACACGCAAGTTTATTATTAGCGAAGATTTTTATTCCACGAACAAGTCTTTCTCCATTTTTCCATCGTAGACTTTGCGTAGCAATAGAATACTCCTTACAATTTCGGCTACCAGTGACTTTGTGACTTTGGGAACTAAGTCGTATTTTTTTAAAATTTGTGAGATAGTTTCTCGCTAATTAATTTCGAGGTCTACTTGTATTTCAAAGGAGAAAGAAGAAACAGTTGCATCGTTTAATTTATTGCAAAGAAACACCAGTTTCTATCACGAATTGTGCTGCCTATTCTCTATTCTTTTTATTTCACGAAGCCGTAACCAGTAAAAACGTTCTTCTCTTCGCCGCGAAATTTCTATTGCAGCGTGCATTGGTCGAGATGTAATGGAATTCGTTAGGAATTTAATTTCGCGCTGCAACCTTACTTCCACGTGAATGTAACCGCTGTGGTTCGATGCCGGGAAAATCGTTACGATTTACGACCGAATACACCTGAAAAATGTACGAATTTTTCAGGAAAATTCTCTCAGGAAAACATTCACTGTTTTATATAGCCAGCTCGTAATCCTTTCTCTTTACGACTGACCATGAATGAATTTGTTTAATCACAGCTTTATGATTAATTATTGACGTAGCATTTTATTAGATAAACTTTCTAACAGAAAAGTTAGAATCAAACGAAGGTCGAAGAAGAATGAAAAATACTATCTTGTGTTCTCTTATACAGCGTGCTTGCTATCTATGTTTTAAAAATTTGTACTTAATTCCACAATTATAGACAAATTCATTAAAGTCTCGAGTTCCAATCCTAAACAAACGCCAAACATGTGCTAAATACCTGCCAATAAATCGCTACGAGCATTTACAACGAAGATCTAAAGTTTCACAGAAACCTTGTTCAATTATTGGGACACGTGGGTGCCATGCATCCAAACGGAACCACACCCTGCGTGTTTACAGAAGAAGCTCCAAAGCGAAAGCAAACGAACGCATAGCAACCCTTCTCGCGCGTAAAACAAACTTCTACCCTCGATCCCTGAAACGTGGCTTTTCGAAATCGTGGAACACATGGCGGAAAATAAACAAGAAAACCGAGCACACGAGGCTGCGTATTTATTGCATTTCCTTTTTTTCCCGGCGGTCCCAAACGTTCCGTTGTCCGGTCGTCAATGGCGGGTCCCCTATTTTCGTCGAAAAGAAGGGGGGAAATAAATTATTGAGTATAAAACGGGGGCGATTTTATGGCCCCTTAGAACTGGCTGGCCGCGCAGCAGGATTTCTAGAATTCGGATGCTTCTATCGCGCGACCCTTTATCGGTTTGAGTAAGGAGATAACGGTGAGAGGTTGCTCGGTGTATTTATCAGAATCACGAGTCCTCCCAGCGAACGAGCCACCTTAAGGATAAGGACATTCCTTTCGAGATTATGAGATCCCGTGGACTCTTGCTATCTGCCGCGGCGTCAGAAACTGAAGACTGAACGTTCGAGCTACTTTTCGAGATTCGAATAAAATGTTTCCAAGATGAAATCGTGTATTGATTAAACTCAAAATGGCTTAACTAGTAAAGTATTCAGTTACAACAGGCACCTCGAGATTTTCTTACGTCACCCAACTATTTCAATAATTCCTTCAATCTTATTTACGTAGGTAAAGGAAATTTATTTTTGGAAAATGTATTGAAAGGTGTATTTTTGTGCAAACGCAAAGGGAAGGTAGTAATTATATTTACCCTACTAAATTTACTTTGCTTCCCTATTTTATTGAGGCGCGAAAGGGTAAATAGATTATAATCATTGAACGAGGGTAAACGATATTGTTTCCGAAGATAAAAAATTTTAAATTCTATATTGTATTTTCGACACCCGTTGCATGGAGAGCATTCAAACAGCACGGACGGTATCCACCTGCTAGTTCCGAGCCAGTAACCCTATTCCTCTGGTATCTGGAATCTAGAACCCACTCTACACGGGCGAACACTCTCCAATTTCGGGGCCGGGCCCCTAGAAGAAGAAGGGGCCCCCATAAAACCGAACTTCGTGCATTCTGCCATGCCAAGGAGTCCACACAAACCGCTAAGCCTCTTAAATCTCGAGCCACGTCTGTCTACCGGTCTACCGTCTTCCTTCATCTCTGCCTACCAAGATCTCCATCGAGATTGGGCTGTTCCTTTTTCTTTTCTCGAGAATCACCGGAGGAATAAAGAATCCCTAGCGTCGGGGAACGTCAGCGTAAGTCACTTGATTAGCGCGGAAAATCTTTGGCTCTCGTGGCGGGAGGAGACGGAGGGGGATACTTTGTGACACGCATTTAATATTCATGCGTCTGACAATCCTGCTTGTATACTATCGTTGCCACGTAAATTATCGCGTCAACTGAATTTCTCATTAACGAGCAAAAAAGACTACTACTACCTGAAAAAAAAAGAGGAAAGCCCCATGCACATATTTCGTTCTCACGATCGTGAAACAGAATTCCCCAATTAGGATGACAATTTTGAGAGAACGAGGGGGTAAGAAGTGTCTCGACGGGCGATCGGCACCGATAAGATTTCGAATCGTTTTCCGGTCGTTGGAGAGTTCTTCCGCCACTCTGGGAATCGTCGATCGCATGCCAAGCACCGCTGTTAACCGGACTTTTACGATCCGAACGGCTGTGGCTCGAAGGGCTGGAAAAGGTGCAGCGGAGAGGAAAGAAGGAGCGAGAGGAGGAGGAAACGGGGTGAGTAAGGAAAGGACGGTGGATCCGTGCGTAAGGAGACATTTCTGTGGCGTTGTTTGTATGCCGTTCGCGATAGAGGCCCTCGTATACGGTAACGACTCCTTCGTGCTTCCGGTACGCGTGCCTCGCCATTTTCGTTCCACTTGAAGCAGAGATATTCCACGGAACCACCTCCTTCAATCAATTTCACGGAACGCCTCGCGATCTCCGCGAAACGCTGACCAAAGCATTATTTAAAGTGGAAGGATAAACCGTGTCGACAGTTCATTGCAACAGAATTAAAAATGGTAGAATCGAACGACAAACTTTCTTATTTTCCGTAGAAATAAAATGATAAAATGGACAAATCTTCTAATTAGTTTAAGTAGTATACTAGCTATTAAGAACAGACTGGTAATAATTTTAGTAAACTCTGAACTCGTTCAATCGTCCTATTCAAAGTTTCAATTAACTGCGAAGTTACTTAATCACAACCCGTACATACTTTATACCTGTACATCCGCTACTTCGCGCGCGCGGTTGACCAATTAATTGTATGATAATTGCACCCTCCAGATGCAACCGTACAACATTCCTCTGTAATTGCGCGGCGTGCCTTTGCCGCGCGTCAATTGACGAATAAGAAAATGGCACACTGACCACGCGTGGAGGTATCTTCTCGCGCCTCGCGCATCCCTCGAGTTTTTTCCCTTAACGAAATGCCCGTAATGATACATTCTCGAAGCAACGGCAGCGAATGCTTTCGCCGTGATTAAATATCGATGGAGTAAGCACCTAGTCGACGAACGTTGTTGGAGGACTCCGATTGCGTCGGCGGAGTCAAAGGTATCAGCCTTGCGCGATATTAGAGCGGGTCGTGGAAAGTTTAACGGACGTTTCGTTGTGGAATCGGGAAGCATCGAGGTCGATATCACCGCGGAGCCACGTTTCTCTGATTCTTCCTCGTAATTCTCTGACGCTCCTCGCCGCCACCCGTGAAAGATTAATATTTCACGGTGAATGTCCGGCATGGAGTTCAGGCGAGGCATGCTAATGCCTCGTAAAATAGCCGGGAATTTCGACTCCCGACTCCTCGAGCGGCCGTATAGGTCTCCGTGCGGCCGCGGGGAATCTCTCCACGGGGGGAATTAATTAGAATTGAAATCCGAAAAAGGGAAGAAATTTAATTACGCCGGTCGGGGCTGCTGACCGTGGATGAACTTTACGGTTGATTCAATGTCGATATCGGACTACCGATACACTATTTCTGTTCACTCGGTATTCCTGTATTTAATTGAATTATTCTTCGTTTCTCAAGGTATTCCACTCGCCGTGCAATTTGCGTTTCGTGCACGTTGTTGTGCGCCTTCATGTGCATCCGCCTTTCCGTAGCATTTCTGTTACTCGGATAATAATTCAGAGCTGCTGTGAGTCATTGGATTTTGTCAGGTTGATTTGTCGCATTGTACGCCAAGATGATTTATTTTAATTCTTATATTTCGCTTCATCCATAATAATTCAACGTGCCAGGTTTCTCTACGCTTCACATGTCAGTCATGCTTTGTCTACCCTCTGGTGCAAATTATTTCCAAGCTTGCTAAATATCTCGAAAATTTAATATCTCATCTCTGGCTTGACACACTTAATGAAACACACTTCCTTAAATTTTTCAAACGATACTGCTACTTAGTCGAAATAGAACAAGAAGACATAATTTTTACGTAAATAATGAAGATCACTTAAAGCGATATTAATGTATATAAGAGACTTAAAAAAAAAACTACAGAAGTATAGACAATCTTGCGTCGAATATAAGAAAAGCAGTTGATCCTTGACTTCTAAATTTCATCCCCATCAATTAATCATATTGACCCATTTTGCTGAGCACCATATGTTCAACGCTTGAACTCTTTCTCTCGCTATCCTCCATCTCTCGCCTCTTCCGTCAGCCATTGCACGGTAAACAATATCAATTCCATTATTTGCCCAGCAATCTCGTGTCCACGATACGAGCGCACGAAGAAAAAATTATTCCACTCTCTTCGGGGATAAAAAATGAAGGCGTATGTACACAGCTGCGACTTGGGATACCCCGAAGCCTTTCGTACAGTATTTAACGCTATCGAGTTCCCTTTCCTCTATTCTCCCCTTCTCCAGCCAGCTCTTCTATCTGTCGGTCTAGAATGCACCGTATTAGATTACCTGCGCGTCGAGAAGTCGACTTGCAGGAGCTTTGGCCGGCCAAGTTCAGTTTCTGAGGGCCAGTTTCGTTGCAGCGCGGACAGTGGGGAACTATTCTCCCTGCTCTGTGTAGGTGTGGCCGTGTGTGCGCGTAGAAGGAACGAGAGGAGAAAAATGCACCAGGCACCTCGTGGCCACGGGGTGCAGGTCAGTTTCGTGTCAGCTGCGTTACGCTGTTGGTGGCAGTGCACGCGTGATCCTTGTGGTGCAACCATCCTGCTGTCTTCCTTCGACCCTAGAAAAGGACATCGTCGAGCCCTCGAAAATTCTACAGGTACGAAACAGTTTCCTTCATCGCGCGAACAATCCAACGTCGATTTGGAAAGTCGAGCACCTCTGATACGTAAATAGTCGAATTTTCAACCTAGCTCAAACAAAGTTTCACCAAGCACACTTGAAATTATTTATTTACGATTTTTTTTAAACGGCTAAGAACCTGTAGAATGAAATACTGTTCCTATGAAATATACCTACAGGGTGATCCTAAAAACTGCAGCTAATTAATGCGATTTTATAGATAAAAATTTTTGAATACTCAAAAATACTCGATAGACAGAAATTTTTCACTTCTAAAGTGACTTATCTTCCCACTACTATATTCTTTCGAAAGATGCAGCAATGCAACCATCTCGTTTTTTTAAACCTGTCTGTATTTCTTTAACATAAACTGGTCTCCTCTTTACTCCATGAATAAAACATTGGACTTCCAATCGCGGTTTTTACATTTACGTTCGACGATACACGAGCGCATCCACTCGATTACGCTGGAAGCGTCTCCAGCGGCGTGCCCCGCGTACTATTTGCCGCGGTAAGAGTCGAATAGTGCGCGCCTCGTTCCCCCGCCGCCGTGATTTATTAAACAATTAACATTTTAATCGGCCCGCGAACCGGCCGGCGCGCGCAGCCCGGCGAACGCTTTAAATAGATCGTGTTACGTGTTTAGCAATGATAATAACGATACGGGCAGCGACTGATTAACATTTCAAAACAACCAACAGCCCCGCCAGCGGTGCGCGTTCACCGAGAAAACCGAAGATCCTATCGGTTAGGGACGCGAACGACCGTGCCCCGCTAACGAATCCAAAAATGCACGCAGAAGAACGCGATTAGCGCCGTAGCTGAAAACAATTTACAAGCGTTTCGCGTGCTGGATGATACACCGCGGCCGATAACGATCAGCCGGCCATGCATGGGCGTTATTATTCAACGTTTTAATGGTATTATCTCTATAAAAGTGGCTGGGAGAAACGCTAATGATTAATCCGCGCGAGTGTTGCCCGCGAGAGATGAACAGATACACCGTGTATTCTCTCACAGCGTGGATACACAATTAAAGCCTCTGTTAGAGCGTGACTACACGTTCCCCGGGCTCTGATGTAATATTCGCCTGGTAATCATCGCTATTATTAACCAATAACGTGTAATTAGGTAGGATGCCTGCTTATACGCGCTGGCAGGAGACAAATGGACGACCGTTACCGCGCTCCGTCCGCCGTCCTCCGTGCCAGGCGGACGTGACGAATTGAATATATTATTCATTTATCGTCGTTTCTCGCGGTACATCGCGACGGCTCGTCCCGCCAGCGACCATGATTTCGATGATAAACAAATTTTTCACCGATGATGCTGCGACTGCCACGAGCGGAACCGACGTCCGTTTCCAAGCCGATACGCCGACTAACTCGAACGAAGTGATCCGCCTCTTACCTACGAATTGGAAAATAGCTTCATATCGGGGTAAAATGAGTATCACCTTTGTGGTACTTAAAGAAAGAATGTAACAGTTACATATTCTTCTAAAAGGATCCACCTGCTTCTTCATATTTCCGTCTATGGTAATGCTCTGTATTTTATTCACCTATGCACTCGTGAGTTAATACTCGAGAACTCTGCTCTGAATGCCTCCCTCTTAATCCCAGCCAGATCGATTTTCGTATTTGCAGCAGGGCATTAGTGTCCCGACCATTCCTCGAAATTGCCCCATAAACGGGATCGTTAGAAGCACAATAGGCTCGAAGCAAACTGCTGGTTCAGTGAGAGTCGACTTCTCGATGGAAATCGCTAAGGGGCAGGGTTCGCCCAGGTAGGCTCCCGAGGGTCCAGGTATCTGGAAAACGTTCTTCAACACACATTCTGTAACCGAACCGTGGAAAGTTTGTGGGGACCCCTGGAACAGGGGATACAGGTGCAGCCGTTGGATCGAGGAAGAAGGTGAAGATGGAGGGGAAAAGCACTCGAAATCCCATAATCCCGTAGAAAGCTGATCTCCTCTCCCCTCTATCTCTCTCTTTTGTGGCACAAAAAATGCTGCGAGGCGTGACCGACCCTTTCAGCAGGTTGATCTTTGGAATTAGGGGCTGGTTAGGGATACCGTCTGAAAAAAACTGAACTCCTGAAGCGATCTGAAGGTCATCGTATCTCCTCCCAATGATCTTTATCTGGAGAAATGTCCCCCTTTAGCTATAACTTTTCCTTCTTCCGCGCAGTATTTACTGGAATTTGGGTTCGACGAATGTCTTTCGTGTCTTTTATTTATGGAAGTCTTTTCGTGAAAGTAATACTCTTCTTCTTCAAGTTTCCTCTTACAGTATAGTGGAATATTTATCCCATCACTCTCAAGTCTACGTAGCATACCCCATTTTTATAGAAATATGATTGATAACATGATTCGTATCCAACTTATCTTGGCTTAGATAGTAAGTCACACATTTTTGCAATAATATTTTCCTAGTAACGTAAGTGGTAAGTAGTATAAGTCGTACCGTGTTTATTCGGGTGGTACAATAAATATTTCCACTACTGTATATTTCAGTAAAACACATTTATAATGCAACTGCCTTCACATTTAATTTTCTCCTACGATAAAGTGAATTAATAATCTAGATTTTAGAAGGTTCTCACTCAGAAATCTCATAAAACATTCAACAAAAAATCAGCTCACATACATTTCCCATCCCCCTTCATCAAATATTTCCTCATACTCTCCCTTAAACACTACAACACCTCCACGAATCGTTTACATACTCAAATACTCGGTTCCCACTTACGCACAATCTCTCGCACGCTCGCTGCTTTCGGACTCGTTAAAAAATGATTTCCCCGATAACGTTGACCTTTAGCCAACGTCGAAGCGCTCGGCGAGCGGCTTCAGCCTCGTCTCGAGTCAAGTCTATAAATCCAGAAGCACTCGATTTCATCGGCCCCGGTTTACGAACTCCCTGAAATATTCGCCAATCGACTGCACCGACGGAATCGTAAAATCCTTTTGCCCGTTTCACCGCGACGCGTGCACCCGCTTGGCAGTTTACGTTTCGCGGCTGACCTCTTCTCGCGGTCTAGCACGCGCGGAGGGTGGAACGGTCACGCGAGAAGACGGACGCCGTAGGTGGGGAAATAGTCGCGGGCCCATCATACGTCGGATTATTTATCGGCCTCCTACAACCGTAAACACCGTTTCCTTGTTTAACGTCCGATATATATACACAGGCGTGCATCGCTGGTCGGCTGCATCGCCGCCCACGCGAGCCCGTGCATGCAACGCGTGCACGCAAGCGCGCCGCAACTCTCGCGTAACTCCTTTAACGGGGAAATTAGTTACGAGCCCGTAAGAAGTCACGTACGAACGATTCCGCTACCCCTTGGCTACGTCACTCTTCCCTTCCTCGCTCAATCCGTTTCGCGTGTTTATACGTCCACCCTCTCCTTATTTTTCGCGAAACTCGCACGCGTTCTGCGCCACTTGCAGAGGACTTGGAAAATTATCGAGACAAGGTGCCCAACGATGTGTCGTTTCATTTCGGAGTTGTTTCACTCTTGGAGATTGAAATGAATATTGCACTGGGAATGTTAGTTTTTATATACTAGGTATCATGAATATGGAGGGTTCATTCATCCGAATTTAAAGTAATAACATTACATCTTTGACCTAAAAAATCAAAATTTTAATTACACTATTTAAATAATAAAATATAATTAAATTCCGAAATGAAAAATTCAAAGGACCTCCATGACAAACACATCTACGTCAATGTATCTACACAAAGAGTAAATAAATCTAAAAAAAGCATTACAAAATAAAAATAAATTTTATTAAAATCAATAACGACGGTGTCCGTCCTAAAGATTAAAATTCCACGACCTTCTAATGTACAACACAAAAACTCTATCCCGTTGCACCTTAACCCGATTACCCCGTCTTCCAACGCAAACAGGGTAGGTAATCGGTTTAAGACACAGCTGAGGATGACTTGGGAGAATTGACGCGCCGGCCACGCGTTTTGTATTCGACTTTTAGGGAACGGGGCGTCGCACGCCACGGCGTTTCCAAAGGGGTCTAGGATCGCGCCGTTTAAACGAAATCAATTACGATCGCCGACAGGCCTGGCGGCGTAATTCGTCGGTTGTTACGCAGCCTTCTCCATGCGACGTCGCCTCGACAGGGTGCCAGCGTCCAATGGGCTTCCAGGTATTGCGAAACGCCGTCGGCGTCCAATCAGGCCTATAGGATCGTACCTTTAAGCCCATGTCATTACGTCCAATTAGTCTTCGGGGCTTTAGTGGACCGTCACTATCCGTAATCCGTCGTGTGTGCGACGAACGGGCAACGTCATCGTTCGATATTACGATCGCCGTTCCCCCGGGAAGCATTAAGAGTCATTCCACAGTCAAATGTTGCACTTGTCCCTGTATTTCGATCAGGATTGAGAGATTTGCTTCTGGCTACATATGCACATCGTCGGGAGCTTCGATTTCAATAACAATCAATTGAATTAAAGCTAGTCGGGTTGTTCGGGGGAGATGTTTTTGACCCAATGATGGGGTTGGGTCTTGAATCAGCTTGAATACGTTAGAATGACACTTATTGGTTTGCGGGTGGAAGAAGGGTGATATGGGTTGAAGAGGATTTTAAGGAAGATGTGGGGGGATTTTATTTATAAGTGGAATTATGAGGGATTTTTAGTTGCCTGAATGTGTTTTGAAAAAATTGACTACTTAGATTTCTGCGCAGTGCCCCATCGGTTTTTATAAATAAAAATATAATAGTAGCTAACAGTTCTCGGAGGTACCCATAGTTGTTTCTTCCTCGCAAGTTTAGTCTTGGGATCCAAGAATAAGGAACGCCATACGGGCAGAGAACGAGCAAAGAGCGAATAGTTCCCTGAAACGCTAAATTGCCACTAATTTCACGCTCGGGAGCGAGGAGTGTTGCAAAAAAGGGCATCGTTACGTGGTTACCGGTCTGCCGACAGAAAGTACACATGGCGATCAAGATACGAAAGAGAAGAACGCTTGCGTCTCCTTCAGAGGTCATACAAGTCAACTAAATAGTCAACAGTTCATCTCATTCTATCATTGATGAAATAAATACAACGAACTGCTTGAAATCCACGACACCTTTAAAAATATCAACCACCGCATATCGTCTTCTTCACCTCCTTCGAACCTTGCGACAGGTATTCAAAAGCTACCCTGCACGCCTTTTTATTCTACATTATCAACGCTCAACATTTCACCAGCACTTTCAGAAGTTCCCCGTAGCAATTTCACGACCGACAGCCTGACACTCGAGCAGCTCAAAAATGAGAGAAGTTTAAGTCGCACCAACGACAACTCCAACCGTCTCAACGTCAATTCCCACAGGGGTACGGGTTCTGGCGTTCGCGCGTATAAGAGGCCAGTCGAAATTCCGTGTCACTCGAGCGATTCTTTTGTCGGCGGGCACGTTTAATCGTCGTCGTCGGCGCATTCCTCGTTTACCGGAAACGCGTCGCCGCGCTCGCTCCCCCCTTTTTCCCTTTTTCTTCCGCGGCCGGGTAATGGCCGTGGCGCGGTCCCACACGCATAATTATCGCCGACAAACCCTAAGATTCTTATCAGCAGCAGCGTCATAATTATCACCGTGCGCCGGTGGTCACTTACGCGTTACACGGCCGCGCGCATACCGCGCATTTCTTCGCTCGAATTCCGTGGCCGACTGCCACCGACAGATGCACGGCCACTCGTAAAGCTGCCGTGAAAAAAAAATGCCATCCCCCGTCTCCCCGCGCGTGGTCGCGATCGGAACCGATACGAGAAGAGGGGCGGGAGGTCGAGGGGAGGGAACGAAAAATCGGCCGATGGTATTTTTCGGTTGCGGCGATAAACGTGCGAGGTGGCGACGCGGTCTGACCATAATCGTCTTAATCTACTTGACGCGCTCTCTGCCCGCCGAAACGCATGACTGCGTCCTTCTTTCTCCCTCTTCGCCATTCTTTCGTCGCGTCGAGTGGCTTTGACTCGCGATCTGCACGGAATCTACATACCGCTCGCGATGTATAAATTAGAGGCTGAAGGTGGCTGGAAAATTGGAATGCGGGGAGACGAAAGTGGATGCTGGTCTTGTGGCTTGGAAACTGATCGTGGATAGTTGAAGTTATTCTCAATCGTTTAGATCGATCGTGGTTGTTGGGGCAGACATGTTAATGGTTGGTTGGATTTGTAAATGAAGATCCTGTAAGGGGCAAAGTTACAAAAAAAATTATCGGAAAATGTTCTACGTGTCAATGGTAATACTAGAGTATAGAGTTTGATTTTTGGCACTTATAGTGTTTCTACAAGGATTCTTCAAACATGTGTGCGTGAGACAGTGGACGCTGGAATTTCAGTGTTTATTTTAGAGCGACCATTTAGGGATGGGTTGCAGCACAAAATATCGTATATTTAGATTCTAAATTATAGTCTACGTTTCTACGCTATTCTCTTTTAATAGGGTGATAATGGATCTTTATCGCCACGAACCCGCGCAAATTATACACACGTGCGCCATCGGGTGCCTCGTTTGTACCAATTTATAAGTTAAGCGATTGAAAATGTCGGTCGACGGGTGTCTGCCTTATCGACGTAGGGCGGGTATAGGCAAATTTTACCGACGTCGAATATCAACCCCAATCGGCAATGTTGTTAGAACTGGGGGTTGGTTTCCTGAGTTTTGAAGTTTTATGACTTTGTTGCAAATGGAAATCTTAAGGTGCAATCAAGCACACGGCATGAGAATGGAAATACCATCGTCATTATTATCTTTGGCAATTTTTAATTACTTTTCATAAAATTGTATTGCGTCTGTTTAATACAGGCTTAAGTATTAAGAATTTAAACCACATTGGTTACACTAATTACACGATACTTAAGGCCTTATAATGTAATTTTAAGTTAGCAGAATCCAAATCGCCTAAGAGGGTAGTTTCCCCCCCCGACAATCTTGCCGCGAGATGTCGCCAACGTTCAGTCTAGTAACTTCATGAGACCCGATCGGTAACTGAGAAAGGGAGGGTCGCTACTTTAACCACAGCAGGTATATCAGGAAACTAGAAAATCCACCCCTGTCCCTGAAGAAATTTTTTAGTTTCTTATAATCGCTACTAGTTAGACATCTGCTTTCTGCACATTTACTAGACTATTCTCTAAACACATAATAAAGATTAAAAAACTTTGACATTATTTCTAACTTTCAATTCTCATCGCTGACTATCACAGTCTGAGCTATTCCTTCAGCATGGTGATACTATTTGAACGGTGATCTTAACATAAAATTGTACTACTGAAACACTTCTTTCGCGACGATATGCCCGCCGACAGATGTCAGCAAAATGTCCTCATAGCGCTAGCTGGTGGCAGTCCCGGTGACTGGCTCTCGCCTCTTGAGAGTCGAGGAGAGCCATACTCCCCCCGGAAAATTTCTGGCGGCGGAAAAGCGCCGATGGGGAACCCCCGTCTGAAGAGGGCGGGGTTTCGGCGTGCACAGCGAGTCTGTACCGCGGAAGAAGTGGGAAAAAGGCCGAGTGGCTCGCGCCTGCTCGGCCTTTTTCCTCTTCGTCGCTCCCTCTCTGTCGGGCGCGCCGCTAGGCGGGGTTTAAAAAAAGGATTTCGCGCTTCGTGAGGGGGAAGGTGGAGCCACGGACGCGCGGAATTCCGGAATTCCACGAACTACGGGCGGGGGAGGAAGAGCAGTGACAGTATCGCGGCCGCCTGGAAGGGATGAAGGGGAAAACGCATATATCGCTCGTGTGTTGAGTTTCGGCGAGCTGGACGGCGCGAGGGGTGGGGTGCGCGGAGGGAAAGTGGCGAAGGGGAAACTCGCCGGCTCTGGGCAGACCGATCGAGCTCGACAACAGCCAGTTCAACGCGTGCCAACCCTCTCTCGAGATATACTGTCCATCTCGTGTCGGTTAAAGTCCGTTCGCCTCCGTTACGTCGAATCTCGTCGGCAACGCTCGCGTATCGGTGATACCTGCGATCCCCTCGGTCAGAGGAAACCTGTGTGTACGTGACGTTCCAAGTGGTCAGTGTCGGTTGGTCAGGCGGGTTCGAGATCGTGATGATGATTATCGTTTCGCGATCGGACAACGGGAAGCTATGTCGGAGGAGGAGTTAGCGCGGAGACGTTTGGATGGCTCGCCGCGCTCAAGATCGTTCATAGTCCCTTGGTTCGTATAATTATATCTGTCATGCACCCTTCAGGGCGCCGTGAAAGGATACCGTAGGGGACGAACGCCTCTGAACCGGGTAGCTCTGTTAGCTTTATTTGGAATCACGTGGCCGTGTGACGAGAGTAGTGCCAACTAACAGGCTGGCAATCCCTCAAGTTAGGTCTGCTGAACACGTTACGCATTAACGTTCGTCGACAGCAATTGGTACCTTTGACGTAGAATCGATGTCCATAGTTCTATGCCGCGCTAGATTCAGCCTGTCTTCCTGAGTTTACGACGTTGCACAGCGAGGCGCGGGCAACGGCTTTAAAGGGAATAGAGCCAGTCGCTGGTCAGACCGGCCGAGAATACGTGAAACGGTTATGAGCGTGAATAGCTTAGACCCCTTGAAAACAGTTTGCTTTCATCAGAACGAAACTAACCGCGTTATCGTCCCGCGCATCGTTAAGTGGTTGTGTGTACCTTGAGAGGCAAGAGTGATAACCGCGTTGTTAGCTATAAATAGACCGTGCGACAAACATCCAGCGTCAATGATAGCATGATACGATAAGAACGTTTCCCAACGACGGACCTCGAGTTTGACTCCGCGTGTTGTACACAGCAGGTCTCCGCTATAAACTCGATAAACAAGATTCAAAGAATTTTAAAGCCTCCGATCCAAGCTACTCCAACCTGTTGTCCATACGTCGTTCATTTTATCAAAGTTTCCGCTTGCAAAGTGAATCGACGTTCGTTGTACAATGTAAAAACCAGTTTGCCGCAGTCAGTTTCCATACGAGCCCAACGTGTCCCGCGCAACCACCCAGGCCAACAACCACCCGCCGCTATTTTCCCAAAAACAAAAATCGCCGAGCTTTCCATCGCGACGCTACTATAGTCGCAGCGTGGAGAGCGCGTGACGCGTGCTGGCAATGTTACAGTCTTCTGCTCCCCACCACCCAGCGATTCCTCAAGCCTCCCCGCCAGAAGGCACCGCGCCACCCCCACTACCAGCTGCGGCGCGCGGCGAACGAGGAGAAGGACGGAGCGATGCCCGTCCGCGCGCGTCCAAGTGAATCGGAACACGTGTCGCGTCGGTGGGGGTGGAGGAGGAGCGATAAAGATGGAGGGGAAGGTGAGAGCAGGACGAGAGGGGAAGTCGCCGACTCACCCCCGTGGTTACCACTCCCCTTCCACCAACCAGTGGAGCGCGTTCTCTCCCACGTAACCGACGGGACCTTTGTTGCCCGCCACGCTCGAACGCTGCTCCGGCTCGAGAGTTTGGACGCTGGTGCCGCCCAGCGGCGATCTTTGGAACCATCGAGCCCGCGTGGTGGGGGGAACAGAGCGGCCGGTGGGGGAAGAAGGGGCGATGGTGGGGGCAGAGAGAAGAGGAAGCCGGTGGGGGTGAATGCAGAGAACGGAGCGAGTACGAGGACGGGGGCACGCTGGTCTCAGGACGCGCAGAACGTCAGAGTGGGTCGAAAAGGACGGGTGCCCCTCTCGCTCACTCTTTCTCACTTTATCTTCTCACTCTTTCTTCGTTTCTCCCGATCCGCTCGTCTCTCTCGCTCACTCCTCGCGGAGTGGCAGAGAAAGAGAGGCCGATGGCGGGGTGAGAGCCGGCTTACTACGCGGTGAAACGCTACCACGGCGTTCAGTCGTCAGCGATCAGACCGCCGGGCAGTGTGAACCTTCCTGGGCAGTCTCTTCATCTACTCGTCTCTCTGCTGTCCCTTCCTGGAAGCGACGCAATAATCAGCGCATCTGGCACAAGCGGGGCTATCGCATTCGAGATGGATTCGCCTGATCGTTCGATGATCTCGGGCCACCCTGGTCCTTGTCGGTACCTCGACATACCGCTATGGAGCATCGAACAGAAGAACTCGAACCGAGCGATAGCACAGCGAACCTTCTGCAGCCACCGCAGTTGAAAAATATTCCGGTCCATTTCGAGGGAGAGACTTCGAACGGCCAACCCTTCGAACTTGCCTTCGAGATTCATGGCAGCCGATGATGAACGGGGCAGCTCTTAAAATCATCTTTCAAGTCGCTCCAGTTGGGCATGGTTCTGGCTAACAGATGTTGGGAGAGATCTTTCGGAGCGAAGGACGCCCGCGACTGAAATCTCCGGGGTAGATGGCCGCGAGGGCACTTTAAGTCCCAAAGAACTCGACGGGAGAAATTGGATGTCGGGAGGCACCCTCAGCACCCGAAGATGATCGTTCGGCATTGACCGATCAGGTATCCGCTGACCCGAGGAGATTCCTTCGGTGATCGAACATTACCAGTGATATCACGTCGCGGCGGGTCTGTCGAAAAGACGCAGAGATCGTCGGGACGGTTTGTGCGACATCGTGTCGAGCCACGTGGTGCTCCGAATCGCGTCAACGATCTCGCTCGATCCTTCGCTTTGCTGGGCCGCGGTCAGAGACGTGAAAAACGATGCGAGAGTCGGCGACCGTTTGGCGCAACCTGCCATTCGGCAATTAAAACGCAGACGGTGTAGCTCGAAATTAAATTCATTCGTTGCTCGTCAGGTATGTGGTGCTGTTTCCGATCGTTACGTAACACGGCGACCGATGAAGATAACCGATCACGCCCCGGCGAACTGAGCGAACACTTATTTTTTGCACCGAGTCGCTGCCAGTGCGGGATAGTGTACGAAGTATAAACGATCTGGGAAAAAGAGTCAACGGAAAACGGAAACGATGATTTGTGCTAAAAGTGGGGGGAAAAAGCTGCACGACGTTTGATACCGAGAGACTCGACGAACGAAGAGAATGTTACGCTTGTGGTAGCAGCCGACGGCTCGTTTGCTCTACGAGATCTCGACGAATCGCCAAGGAACGAGTGAGGTAAGAGACGTTGCTAAAATAAAGTCGATTGAAAAACAACATGAAAAATCCCTCGCGAAAAACGTCGGAACGGTGCTCGAATCTGTGCTCGGAATTATCCCTCAGATTTCAAAGAACTTTCCTTTCAACCGCGGTATCTTATAGTTATATTAATGAATTCTTATGGAGGGACACAGCCAGAGAATGACTAAAAAGGGAAACATGGGAGTCCATATAATTTTTCCCCATTTTCACTCTTCTGAAATCATGGCTTCCACGAGTGAAAGCATCGGGGAGCAAACACCTTTCATGATAATGTCCTAGATTTATAATGCGATTAACAATTCGAAAGTAAATGTGTTTTAATTTATTTAGAATATTTAGAATTACTCCAGTGAATAATTTATCGAATCGTTGAGGTGCGACTTTGGAGTTGTGCAGTGGCTCGTGCCTTCACTGATCGCTCATCGTTCCACTTCTCGAGCTTCCACATTTCACTTCAATCATATTTCCCGAAGAACCTATCCCAATTTATAGTGTTCCAGCCACTTATACAGTGGATCCAACAGGACTTGTAAAGACTCCACAAACTGTACAGTCTTGACACCCCCTTTTCTTGACCATCGACCTCAATGCCACCCAAGTATCAGACTTTTCAATCCAATCGATCAAGCTCTACGAATAAATCCAATTTCTCTAAACGTAACATCCCACGATATCTACTGTTCCAATTTTGCCTCCAAGTTCCGAAGTCGCGGAGGGACTTTACTGCCGCCTTGAATAGTGGCCGTTGCGAACAGTCTCCCGCGAGTGATCGTTGTTGGCGAACTAGATCCACCTGTTAGGCAAACAAGCTGACCGCAAATCTCCGTCCCGAAGCTTAGCCAGGAGAAGAGTCCACCTGTAGAGCGGCCGAGGTGTCTCGCGTGTCGGTGGCGGGCCTGTGCTCGAAAAAATTCCGTCGTATCGAACAAAAAGAGGAGCACGTGCTACGGCGTTCAGGTAACGGCGCCCTCGGGGTCGCATTGTGTCCGTCGAAATGGCGACAGCCAGCCTGAAACGCGCACCTCTCGTTCTCTTAATCCACCGTTCGACAGAAACGGGAAGTCAAGTGTCCCATTCAGAGCACAATGACGGAAAATCGTGTCTGGGCGTTTCGAGGGGAACTCGTGCGGCTACCTGCTCAGAGATTTTGGGAAACGCGACCCGAACACTCGTCCGCGCTAAGTGCCGAAGCCGAGAGTTTTAGTTGCCTGGTGGAGACGAAGCCGTGCTAGTAATATAAGAAGAAATTATTTTCGTCGGTGATAGTGATTGATTCAAAGCAGCTATCGTGGAGTAACTTATTTTTAAAGTCAGTAGTGTAAAACTGAGAGACGTATGGTTCACTCCTCACGAAAAGCTCGTCGCGATACAACGTAGAAAAAGGTTGGCGGCCACGGGTGTGGATCTCGTTGAGGGAACTATCAAGGAGAGTATTAATCACACGCGATCAAGTCGTTAGAGACGGATATCGCTGTAATATTTTATGCCGTCGAGGCTCCTCCCGTCAGGCCCGCGCAACAGCCTCCGCGCATAATTTTTTATCGCCAAGACAAAACGCCAGCTTCTATAATTCATTGCCGCACGGTTTCGAAATATCGCGGCCGCTCGATCGCGCCTCGTTTCGGTGGCGTCGCGTCTCCTTTCGATCGCGCTCGGGAAGTGACGCATAAATCTTGCTCGATAAATAGGGGAACAGATTTTCGAGTGAAACGGGAGGCCTGAGGGGTCTCGGAGTTGCCGGCAGTAAAATAAACGCGTTCCGTGTGTTCGTTTCGAGAAGGATCGTGAGAGTCTGCTGGCCGTCGGACGTTCGACGAGCTGGGCGCTCGGCTGCGATAGTCGGAGCCGTTGGATTTACGATTGCTCGATAGGGATATTAATCAAAACGCGGGTACGCGAGCGGCGATAAAAGCGGACGAGTCGTTAGCTCGAAAAATAATGTCGTTAACTAATGGTGGAAGCGATCCCAGTGGACTTTGAAGTATCGATTTCGAGGCTGTGAGTTTGAGTATCAAGTCCGTGTCCTCTTTGGTATGTGATTTGGTAAGAAGGCAACGAGGCTGAACGATTACTCTCTACAGTCAAGTAGATTATAGTATTTATATATTTTTTTTACTAAGGTCCTCAGTGTTCAAAAAGATCGGTGAAAATTGCTTTATATTTTTCTGCTTCGCGTAAAAATTAGAAACATGGAAACTCGCGCACAGTTTCTTCTTCATACACAGAATCTTGCGAATTGATTATTTATTCATAATGATGATTCTTCGAAGACCAAACGGTGATTATAGTACAGTGAACTTTGAAGTTGTTTGATATTTTAATCGGTTCTTGTGAATTTAAACTGGACTTCGCATGGATCGGCATATTAAATACTAAACTGTCTCATAGCTGCTAGTTACTTCAGAGAATTGAATTTCTCCACGATAGGAAACGGTACTCCTCTTCCTCAGAGTCTTCCAAATTCTCTGCCTCTCGGATTCATCGGAAACACACTCCGAATCGCGGACCCACGGTCCATGCCCCCCCGATTTAAAAGTCTCCGGGCCCAAGCACTTAATCCACCGTCACCAGATATCGGATAGCGTCGTGAATGAAATCGACGCGATCGATTCGTTACGCTGCCCCCTGAGTAATGCGTTCCAGGAATCGTGGGGGGGACAATGTGTCTTGACGAAAATAAAGGCTCAGCCTCGAAAGACAATCGCCTGGGAGGCTGGCTCGGTGTGCGCCAGCGCGCACCACGTACCCGTACAAGCTGCGGTTCGGTGGATACCCCAGAGGTTCCTGGCTCCTCGGGGCCTTATAGGGGCCATTATCCGATCGTGGAATTCGAGATCTGGCCCTTTCAGCCGCGCGTCAAATTATCCCTGAGCACAATGCGCCCGTTGATTGATATCTTCAGTCGTTGCTGCTGTAACGTGGCCTGCCTGCGTTCGTTCGCCTCCTTTTGCCTTCTCTCGTCTCTCTCTATCTCTCTCTCCCTCTCCTCTCCTCTCCCATTCTCCCCTACTCTGTCCCTCTTTCTTCCCCTTTGGTTCGCCTCCCTGTCCTTCCACGCTCGGTCGTGTTGCTCGTTTTTCTTCTTCCTTTAGGGCCGTCCCGTGCAGCGGCCTCGTACAAAGCGAGTGCCGAATATTTCTAGCCGTGGACCTGCTCGGCCTTTCTACTTGATTTATTCTAAACCTCTGGCTTTCTTTGGCCCTGGGCACCACCGGACCTCGCCTCGCCTCTCTACCACCGTCGCCGAGGATAAAAAAAATCGTCTTACGAAACTTTTCGATTACGACGGCCCCCGGCGCTGGTACTCCGAATTTCGTTTCGTTCCCCTTTTGGATTCGGAGAGTAGAAGTTTGCTTCTTAACGGCAAGTTACAGTTTGGATGGTATTAATATTTTACATAGTGAACACTAGGTAATCCGCTTGGTTACGTTAAAGAGCTTTTAGAATGATAGAAAAGAAGTTGAAAAGAAATCTAAGTTGCGCTTGTAGTCTCATCAGTTTTAAAACACTCGGTAGGAAGTAGAGAAGCCGTGTGTAAATAGAGAAGAGTAAAGTTCTTATGGAGGAGGCCTGAAAATCATTTACGTGAATTTCAATTTTGCCAAAATGTTGGGGTGAGTTCTGCCTCGCGTGCTCGAAAACGCTAAATGTATTCGAAGAAAAACGGTTGTTCCGTTCACGGACCTTAGAAACGGTTCTTGACGATGTCTCGCGAAGCAGGCGCACCCGAGGCTGGCACTTGCGACGGAAGGAAGGAGGTATCCGTATCACCTGCAGCTGCCTCAGAAATGTCCCGAAAGCGACACTCTAATCGTCGGTAATTACGCATGGCCGAATTAGGTAATTACTCCCGGCGCAGGACTATCCATTTGTCTCTTTACTTTAGCCCATTTTAGCTGAAATTGGTGTAATTAGCTTCACTCGGAGCGCATAATTCCGGGTTCCTGTGGAAACTTGTCTCTCTACCGGATCCACTCCCTTTACTCTCTTCTCATTCGAGCTGAACGTTGCTTTTGACGTTCCCTCGCGTATGTTTTGCTCGTGAATACAACATTCAGAGTGTCTGCACCTTCGACTCTCACGAGATAAGTATCATTCTCCTCCTCCTTTACAGAAATCATCGGTTCGTCCTTTAAATAGATATATAATCCTCAATAGAATGTGAAGTCTAAGGATATGAAAATTAAAGAAAATAGCTACTGAGTTACTAAAAATTGCTTCAGCTCTACTTCAAATCATTTCGAAATTGAGGAGCCCTCATCATCGCGAAGATTTTAAAGTCGTTGGATATTCCTCAAAGTGGTGGACCTCTGACGAGATTTTCCGCGATTACGTAGGCACGAGCGTGGCCGAGATTCGCGTGTGCCCATTTTTCACGGGCGCGCATCAACGGCCCACCCCGTCGTATTTCAAACGGTCGAAGGGACGTCGAACGACCGGAAGCGAGTTTTCCGCGCCGTCGCCGCCGGCAGCGACGTCGCTGCTGGCTGGCTTCGAGTGGATTTTTCTCGCTTTTCCACTGGCTGCCGGCGTAACGAGGTTACGCCTTAAGTATTTGCTCGTCGATTTCGCGACGATGGGAACCCTCCACTCTCTCTCCCTCTCTCTCTCTTCCTTCCCTCTACCCTGGGCCTTTACCCAGCAGCCTCTCACCCTCTCCACGGAAGCATCGAGGGCTTCGAAAAATTCACCAGCCGGAAAAAAGTTCTACGTGACTTTTCCTCTGAGATCACCCCCTTCCCTCTCACCGTTCTTTTCATCTCGACGGATTTCGAAGCTAACTTTCCACGCTCTCGCCCACTTTCCGTCCTCTCGGCCCTCTGCCCTCTTCCCCCTCCCGCTTGTTCCCGCCAAGGAGAGGGACATTTGAGTTTGGTCATTGAGAGAGGACACGGGGGGAAAGAGGGATAATCGGTGGAAACGGGACGCGTTCGTTCCGTGCCACGGGCGAAACACCGAAACGCTGTCGTGCATGACCGGTGACGGGTATTGGACGAGAGTAACGGCGCTGCACTTTATTGGATAATTTAGTGGCGATCTAGAGAACGATTTGGGGGGAGGCGAATGGGATCGTTATTGCGTGGGCAGACCGGTTGAAAAGTGATTTTTGCGCTACGAAGTGGATAAAGAGGCGGTAGGCGTGAGGGAGGCGCAGTTGGGCTAGGCCTAATGGCCTAATGTCCATTTCAATCCTTCGACCTTATTTCCGAATTATTTGTTGGACACTGCTGTTATGTTTTGTGGAAGATGTAGCAAACAAGTTCAATGAATTATCCTTCTGTTTCTTTCTACTTCTATCCAGTCATCCACTATAGCGTTCCACAGCCATAATAGCGATTCCAAAGTTCATAATATTTGAGTATGCATATCGTTTTCATCGCGTAGTATTCTATTACTGGTATTTTCAAGTTCGCTTCTTATCACACGTTCATCCTCATCCAGGGATCACTTTCAATCAATGTCATCAATCGCGAAGTGCCAACGTCTGCGCGAAGCTCGACCGTTTTTGAAACAGAATACGATCTCCGTGATACTTCCAAGTCCCGACGTTTGTAGAACGGGAACACCGTAGCTCGAAGGACCCGATCGTTCACAGGTGTGTCGTGGCAGCGACGTCTATTCTTCCATCTCACCCCTTTCGGGCCGCGAACGTAGGTCGATACCTATGTGCCTAAATTCTACGAGGGCTGCCGCATCAGGTCATGCGTGGCGTATAAATATTGTATATAAATAAGGATGGCCCGAGCGCGCTTATTTATGGGCATTTTATGAAAATTTGCAGCGGGAAGGGTTGCGAAGCTAGAACGGGGCAACCTTCGGTAACCGTTAACCTATCGTTCATGAATCTCATAGTCCAAAAATGTTCGAACAGCGTTGCCTTTCAACATTGATTCTACCAGCATCAAGAGAAACTACATTCAGAAATATATATTTCTAATTATGTCTCTGAATCATCTGCTACAAAATGCAATATGCTTCAATCGCTCCTTTGAGCTAGAAGATGGTTCGAGATCTTCCGGAATATTAAAGTGAATGCTGGAACGGAGCAGAGGACAAAGTTCAGAGTGTGCTAAATTTGTTTATCGGGAGCGTAAACGCGGCAGGGTCCGTGAGAAACGAAAGGATCATCGCCTTATGCTAATGGGCCGAAGGAAAAACACCCTTAGGGAGTTTTCTCACGGAACCTCTCGCTGTCTGAGGAATATTAATAGGCCCCGACCCACAGGTCTTCGACACGAGGACGAGGAAATTTCCGCGCCGAAGGGTTAAGGGCGACGACGGGCCATCTGTGTACCTACAGACTCCTGTCCCCGCCGCTGACGAACCTTCGTGCTCACGGATTCCATTAGTATGCCCTCGCCATTATAATATAATACGCGGTGGATCCGTCCTGGTAATATTTATTCTAAGGGGAACAGGTAAAGGGTTGATGCGGCCGAAATTTATGGAAAACTGCCTACTGGGTCTGGGGCGAGCGCACGGGCGACTTGAATCCTTTGCTGGATCCATTATTTAATATTCGCGCTTTGTCAGCTAAGTCGAAGGAAATACGGGGTGAAGATTCATGAGATTTTAACGAAGGCTCCTCGGATGTTTGTGACGAAATTTCTGCCAGTTCTTGTTGCTTTGTAATTTATGTAGGGATTAGAATTGGGTTCGTGATATTTTTAATGCGGCCTTCAGCTTTCGTAATTCGTTTTAAAAACAGGACAGGAGACGTCAAGAACGTAGCTCAGACACTGCAACCTTTAAAATTTGCCACCTTCGACGCAAACCTCCCAAGATCCTCAAAGTCAAGGGTCACGACAAGTCAGCCACGCTAATTGCCACCCGTTCCAAGCGTTGATCCATAATTCACCGAATCTACATGCACTGTAGCCGAAATTAGCCGGCTGGTATCACGTCGCGGGACAAAATTACACCGAAGAATCCGTGGCCAGTGCCCTTATCCCCCCAGCCTGGGTCAGTTGCCCTCCCTCCACGCCAACCTCCTCGTCTTGATGCGATTATAATGAACGCTCAGTTTACCGATAACCTAACTCCAGAGAAGAAGAAGATGAAGAAGAAGACGAAGGAGAAGCTGGGACCGAAGGGGCGAACGGAGAACGAAAAAGAAAAGAAGAAAAGTCCAAAAGGGGCACAAAGTCCCGAGCAATAATATGAGAAGGCGGGGCGAGCCGGAATACGTAATGCGCTAAGAGCGAAGCCGAAACGCGTCTTGAACGGAGCATGAAATTGGATTTTCGGACGGGATCGATTTGCAGCAAAAAAGCTCGTTGCTGTTGTTGCCGCGATACGAGAGATAGAATTATGCCTGTCGGACTCTCGCGTGGACGGAACGCTCTCACAATATTGCTAATTTGAATTCATTTCGGGTCGCAGCATCGTATACGTCGCGTCCGCCAACAGAAAATTACTGTCGGCTGGTTCGAGCTTGACACGCGAGACGAAGTCCAAAAAATGAGCGCCCCCCCATCACGTTTCACGGTTCGGAGTAATTATCGTTCTTTACGTTAAGTCGAGGTGGATTTATACTCTTCGTTACAAAGAACTCGTGAAGGCCCCCTCAGTTGAATTTTCAATGCTTCACGGTGGATATTAAAGTAATACAATGTGGTTAAAGTGTTCTGCGCAATACGAGTTGAGGGTTCAAAAATATATATTACGTAGAATTGAAGATAAGCTATTCGGTTGCATATATAAGTTGAATAAAGGTACAATAGACGCTTCGATACGTATAATTTCGTTAATATCTATTTGTTTGATAAAATCGAAGAAGTTAGGGCGCGTACAATTTCCACGGATTTCGTTAACGCTCGATGTCCATTAACGGACAAAGCTGACTTCACTGTGTTTTAAAGCGTCCCGCGACACCAACGTGTAGTGCATCCTTGTCCCCGTAATTCGTGGTGGTTCGAGTCAACAAAATCCGTATGATTAATACCCCGGCTCGAAATAATAATAATTATTATTAAGCGGGAGCGCACGGCGAAACCGCACACTCATTTCCTGCGTCTCGAAACGAGGGCCCGAATTATTGCTCGCTGTCCCGATACGGGGACAGAGGAGAGCGAAGAGAAGGGAGGAAGAATTCATGGGAAGTCCGGTGAAAAATACACGAAATAACCGTGATACGATTTCACCTGGTCGGTTGACCAACTTTTCGCGTATTTACATCGTCCCTCTTCTTTTTTCCACCCTCATCCTAGCCAGTTTTTTGGAGGGTGGCCATCGAGCGCGCTCGTAAAGCGAAAAATTCGTTGCCAGCTCGTTCGAATGCCGTTTCACGCGAAAACACCGGAACCGAACCGAAGCTTTCCCCCGTTTCCTCTGCCGCGGAAATATTTATTTCCTCACAGCAACGACAATCGTAGTAATCGATGGCTTTTTCTCTGTGTGTTACAGGTGTCGAAGCTGAATAGGAAGTGTGCATGTTTCTTAGTGGCGATTACCCGGTAAGAATTCTCGGGGGATGAAGGAAACGCGTTCGTAAGTGTCGGCTAGATACAGTGCATGAGAGAAATCGATCGCGGTTATGATTCTCCAGATGAAGAACCTCTGGCCTGTAGTGAAGTGGTCGAGGTTGTTTCATCGATTCCTGATAAAATCAACCATTTCGAGCTTCAGCTACGCAGGAACAGTAAAACTATTACGCGTGCTTTCTGATTGTCTAATATCGTATTTTACGGTTCCAATTTTAAAGTTTCATTCACTACTCGAGGCTTCTGAGCATAGACTTCCTTTTGGTTAATCCGATGTTTCCCCAGAAACTAAACAACACAACAAAAATGAATTCCGAAAGAATACAACGCACCCCCAGGAGCCTCATGTAAAAATAAACCTCAAATCATTCTCTCACAGTGGCCCGGAACACTCGAAGGCACTTTGCCCCTGCATCACCATCATCCAATGTGTAGATCTCCGATACCCCCCACCAATTTTTCCGTCGAAATTATTAGCGCGCACCTAACGGAATGAAGGAGAGCAGAGGATAAAGGCGAAAATCGAAAAAGGGAGGAGGCATTCGTGGGGTGGTAGGGAGGGTTGCGTTACGTCATCAGGTAGATCCGAGGCGCCGAAGAATCCAGCAAGACGATACGGCCCTGCCCTCGGTGGGTAGATAGGGTATAATCATGGCGAGTTTCGTATCTCGAAAGGGGCACACGGGAAGATGGTCCAACATCTGCCGCTGCAGGGAATCTCTGCCCACATGCTGGCCGCGGTGCGCGTACGTACGCACGCACACGCGCAAAAAGTGACATAGCTACACGCCGGGACGTCATGTAAATTCATTCGAAACACATGGCAGGGCCGAGGAGCGGCGTCCCTCTCGTCCGCGCAAAAGGGTTCTCCCTTGGATGGAGAGGAATCCGATGGAGGAGCCGCGGCCGCGCTGCGCTACGGTAAAAAAGGCAGACGATAACTTTGACTTACAAGTTAGAGTTCGACTTGAACGTTTCAAGGGACGTCAGGGACCACCAGCTCGAATATCTGCCCCGGTTAGCCGCAACCCTTTCTTCAATCGCCACGATAATATAATTCAACGCCTGACATTCAGCGTTTATGCTATCTATAAAATATAGGTCCGCTATTCAGTCTCGTCACATTTCGTGTTTCTAGATTTTATTATTACGTGAGGTATTTACTTTTACTTGGGCTACTTAGGTTATTCTGCATTTCAGTCGCGGCACAACGTAGAGTGACTCTACAAAGTGTTTAGTTAGTGAGCAGCAGAATTTGATGAGAAAGAGTAATAACCGAAATAATAATTACTATCGGGGAAGGAAATATGGAATGTTGGTTAATTGTAGTATAATTAGGGATATTCTACGCCACAAAATAATTAGCAAACGTTGATTCAAGTATTAATGTACCTATATAGTTAGCGATGATTGCACGAAACGTTTGAAGATGAAGTGTTAAATGAAGTGAACGGTATTGGTTATTTCTGTTATTCCTATAGCGATGACTGCATGAGAAAAATTTGAAGATGAAGTGTTAAATGAAGTGAAAGGTATTGGTTATTCCTGTTCCAAGGATTCGTGCCTGTGGCTAGTGTCAAAGTACTTTTGCTTGAATATTTTGCTATTAAACGTGGCGAGGCATCTGCTCACGCGTTAATCGCAGCCAGGCTCACTTGGATCCAGCTCATTAACGGGTTACAGTTATGAGAGTAGCGGCACTCTTAGCTGCTCGTTCATTAGGCTCAATTAGCAGACTGTGGGGAAATAGGGTTATTCTTCGAGTCTACGAAACACGAAATTATCATCGTTGAAACATAAAACTTTCAGAATTACTGTTGGATCACCTAGAGATCAATCTCGGACACGAATCCGAGGATTCGCTGTGCCGTAATTAACACACCTTTTACCAAGACTCATAATAATTCAGAGATAACCGGAAAGCACCGCAGAGGAAGTGGCCGCTCAAAATGGCGGTTGCTCTTCAGCCCCTCGTTATCCCCGAAAAATTGAATACAGAGTTATCAGCCGCTTGCAGTACGCGATTATCGAATCAACAGCAAGAAGTTAATTGATTAACTGCTCATCGCGCAGGCTACCATCAATCACGAAACAGTTCTGCAACCAATAATCGCGATATCCACAGGAATTAAGTACACCGCGCGGAGGGTAACCAGATTACAGGATGGGGAGTGGGATTCCTATTAACGAATCATCGATGCTCCTCTTCCGTGACGGGGAAAAACAAAAGTAACAGCATGGAAAAAGGCGCCTGGAAATAACAGGGGGTTCGGTTAACGAGACGTTCACGCTTCTAACGAGGGTTCCGAGGGAATCGTTAGCGGGCTAATTCGCGCGTTCCGCGGGTAATTACACACCGAACCGTAGAATTCCTTCGGCCGGCCTGATTCATTATGCTGGCAAGGAGGCAATAATGGGTAGCCTTTTGTTTTCGATTCGTCAAATCGGCTCGGTTTTAGTCCGCCAGATCTCTCCACGCGATAGCTGTTTCAGTTGAAATCTTCGACTTCGCGCCGCGGGAAGGGGTGGAACGCTAAGGGCGGGGGAGCAGCGTGTGCGGCAAGGGGAGGCTTAGAAAAAAGATGGAAAAAAATGCGAGTACGCTGTCTGCAAGCGCGCAGTATTGCAGAACTGCCTTTAATTAAAGCCATCAAGCTAGTTGAACAATTATCATTAATTACGAACGTTGATTGGCCGCTCACACGAGCCGTCGACGTGACGGCCTGCCTAGAACGTCTCGCTCCTCTCGCGTGCGTGGCGTCGATTTAAAAACGAAAGAAACGGCCAGCCAGCGGAGAAAGGAGAACGAAACACGGCCACGTTCTTCTATCTCCATCGACGCGCCTCGCTCCCCTCAATTTTTCTCTTTAGCCGGGCCCGATTTGAAAGCCTAAGTGAAACGATTTTTACCGCCAATTAGAGGCGCGGTTAATTAAAAAACCATAACCCCCGGTTTCATGCTCGAATCGCCTGTAAATTGGCATCTTGATCGTTTGTAAATCGCTGGATCGTTTGGCTCGTTGGTTACTCAGCGGGGACTTCGGGGGAAAGAAATTTCTCGGGGTTTCTAGAAAAGTTAGTGCTCGGCGTCTTTTGATTCCAATTAAGGAATGGAGCCATGTACCGCGATACGGAGGGAAAGGGGGGCCTTGGACTTGATGATACCGATTCTTCGAGGCGATCGAAATCTGGCGAGGGAAGCTAGGGTCAAGGAACCGCTGGCGACAGGTTCCTCCTCGCGGGGACAACATTTTCGAGAGGCAAGCGGACGCGTCGCGCAACCAGAACCACGGCACGATAAAGACGACGATTTACGTTCTGCATCGCCGTCATAAAACCGCCGGCCAATGACTCGATGAGCGCCGGCCTCGCGTCTCAATGCCGTGATTTACGATCACTGAATAATTCTCCCTTGGTCGCCGTAACGGCAGAATCCGTTAATCCAACGTCCCGCGTGTTTATTTCGAGTGAACGCCGGCCCAATTGAAATGGAACCGCCGCGCGGCATCCTCGGTGTCATGTTCGTGTCGTCGCTTTCTGTAATTTGCTTCTCACCGATGCGTTTACGGTGGAAACTAGGCGCGATTCTTGGAATAGGAATTAGGAAAGTATTCTGGGCGTTCCTCCGCCTCTGGGTTAGAATAGCATGAATCCATCGTGTCGAAGTGACCAGTGTCTATGCGTTATCACGAAAGCAGGTTCTGATCGAACAAGACGCATAGAATTAAGTCGTACCCATGACGCGATCACTTATTCCCAACAGACTTTCCACCTTCTCCTAATCAAATCCACGCTGAAACGCAGAAGACGATGAGAATACGAAAGGAATTGCTTGCAAATGAATTCAGAATTTAACGAATAGTCGAGCACCGAGAAATTCGATTTTCTCAAAATTTACGCAGGATCAGAAATGTTTTGAATAGTCAAAACATTTTAAATCTTTCTCTGGACCGTTACTGAGCATCGTCTCCATCAAACGCTCGCTGGGGATGTAAACGTCCACGTCCTCGAGATAAAGTCCCCCGGCCCGCGGTCTGCGCAGCCAGAGGCGATCGAGCTTCTAAAAAACGAGGAGAAATTGATAGGAGTCCCTAAAAGCACACTTCGTAACTGTCCCCGCGGATAATCTTCTCGCGCGCGGATAATTAATTACGAGCGTTATCTCGAACGGGGCCCGATTACCGGGTCTTAACGGGACAATGGCGAGCGGGGACGATAATGGGCCCCGATAGCTGGGGCCCTTATTAGGAAAAATTTAAGGCTCGACCGCGTGTTTACGGGCGGGGATGGCGCGCACGCAAGAGCCAGCCATATTTCTCCGTGAAATTTAACGAACCTCCGCGCAATGGGACACCATTAAAAAATTCCTGGGCGTCATGTGGCACGGCGCACGCAACTGCGATAAACGCGAATGGGGCTGGGGAAACCGACGAGGAATGATAATATTACGAGACGTTTCACGCAGACCGCTGCAAAACTGACATCGGCGAAAAAAAAATGATTTATCGGCTGGATAGCCGTAATTGCGACCACCTCCGTGTCCGATTTATGGGCCCCGGGTAAACAGAATTCTTTACGCTCCATTTATTCTCTAAGTGGGAGGCATCTTTTATGTTAGAAATAAATAGACAAAATGAGAAACTCGAGTTCAGCTAGCTGTAGTTAATCTGGGTGGTTCATTTAATGGGTCAATTGCTTGTGTTGGGTCTCCGACGCGTGAAAGAATTTCCGACACGAGCTTTCCTATGCTCGCCGCTCCCTCTTCTAAGTTCGAAGCGTTATTGCATTTTTTTCTGAAAATAGGAATTTCAGCTCCTTCCCAGGTCAGCGGAAGCGTGTGTGTAGTGGCAACGGAATCAGACGGACGTTTTAATTATTCAGGCTGACAGCGAGCGCGTTCGACCGAAAAAAGTTTGGAGCCGCTGGAAACTCGAAAGTGCATATCGTGCACGTAACGAACTTAAACAGGCGGATCGTGTGCACCGGTTGCCCACCCCCCACCCCGCGGCTATTATCAGATCAATAATTGCCAAGGAGGGCCAAACTTGCCGAACTTTAAACTGCGTTTCGGGCTAATTCGTGTCTATCAGCCGAGTCTTCCCCTCGTACCTCCACGAAAGGAGGAAGGAAAAGTTTGTTACGCGAGGGAAAACCGAGTTGCTTGATGGCTCGTGAGACGATTGTCTGGAGGCATAGACAGGAGGAAAGTTGCAGTCATAGATTTAGGAAAATTAACTGAAATACTTGAGAAACTTGAACAACATTCCAATAGATTTCACCTTTACGATATAAACGTCCAAAGTGATCGATAGAAATTTATCGTACTACGTTGGAACTGGAATGTCAGAAAGCGTTCCACGCGTCAGCTGTTATACATATTAAAATCCAACCGAAACCCTTAACGATCTTTCGCGTCGAAGGGTTGGAAAAGAGCGCGACGGGACCCCGGTACCTCGGACGACCAGAGAAAAAAAATGGACACGCGCGAGTTTCTCGCATAATTAAGCAGTTCTCGCGAAGCGTATTTCTACCCCCTCGGGTGACGTCTCTATCCGAGCGAGGCTTCGCTCATATCGCGGGCGTTTGCTCCGATTTACATCGCGCATACATATGTATGGAAGGAACTACGATTTGTATCGTCACGTTGGCCAATTAAGGGGCCCCGGGGGTCGTTAACGAAGAGAATAATTAGAAAGCGCGGCCGCGTACGAGGCGGGGGAACGGCTCCCCGTACGAGGCGTCTGTTTCTTTTTACTTTCTCAGCTGGTTGGGTGCCGTGGCCACGGGCAAAGAAGCCCCGAGTTCGCCCCTTCAGGTGGTGGAAAGACGCCGGGAATTAATATGTCTGCCGGACGTGTGTATTTGCATTCGGAATGCCTGCATATGAAATGAACGCGCCACCAGCCGGCCCGAGGAATGCCCGCGAAACGGGCAATTAAAAGGGGGGTAATTGGATAGATTCCTTTTCGCTGGACCACCCTGTACGAATTCTGCAGCGTTCCTTTTATTTATTACACTCTTATAGGGTAGATGTACCGTTTGTGGCCATGTGCATAATTACCGCGTTTTTTTTAGTGAAAAATGGATTTCTTATATTTTTTAACTTTATTAATTCTTTAACGATTTCTCTAGTTAATGGTAGCTTAGACATTAATAGTAAAGATAGTGTAAAATTTAGTAAAGCTTTTAGTTTCCTGATTTGAAGTACAATTTTAAAGATAATTACAATGAAAGTCACTGAAATCCTTAAAGTGGCCACAAATGGTGCATCTACCCTATATCACGTCTCGTTCCTTGCTCCTCGCTTTCTATGATTCCGAATTTCGAACACAGTAGTAGCTTTACCTCCAGCAGAACTTGATTGTACCCCTGTAATCAACTTTCAGAGTAGAGTTACTACCTTCGGTCTTTGCTTCGCCTTCCACGCTGTACTTCCCCTCGATTACAAGGCACAATTTACTTCGTGCCCCCCAACACAGTTAATCTCCATAATTGATCACGAATCGATTTGCTGGGCGCGATCCACGACTCGCCGAAGTGTTGCATTTAAACCGATGAATTTCGAATGACCAACGACGGCAGCTGAAAAAACGAAGATATCGCCGCATGAATAATAAACAGGCCGTCCTTCTAGTTTCGCGTAGAGCGCGAGAGGCACGACGCGAATACATCATGCTAAAGAGACGATTCCACGTTCACGAGGATCGATCGGTAATCAATTATAACGCCTGATCGGCTCGCTGCTATCGTTGATCGTGGAAATTTACCCGCCCGTTTCTTCTCACCTTGAGCGCGCGTTACTCCCACAGCGCGGAATAAAACCGCGAAATCGTCGGTCTCTCGCTCCCCGGGACTGGACGACGATTATCCCAAAGCATTTCCCAGGTTCGCGAAGCTATAAAAAAAAATGCCACGCACCACGAATTGGCATGCAGTACGCGAATTTAATCGCCTCGATGATGGATCAACGAACGCCTCGTTGGATTCGTCGGTATTGTTTTTTTTTCTCCAGCGGGACGCAGACTTTTTTCTCTTTCGTGGACACGAATTAATAGGAATCAAGCGAGGGGAAAAATTTGATAAACCGCCCCCGCCGCGCCAGCGTTTTTTCAGCCGCGCTCCCGTCAGCGATGGATTGATATTTACCGCGAAAATCGTCTAGCTGGTCGGCAAACAAAACGCGCGGCCCTCTGCCGGATGAATCGCGGGGGGAAAAATATTTCCTGCCAGTCGAATATCTCGTGCAATAAAGGGGGGAGGGTGGGTAGCGGTGGCGCGCGGACCGACACGATTTTCGGAGGCTGTAAAAAACACGTGTTTGCAGCGGGAGCCGCGGTCGGGTCCGATCAGATGGCTACAGAGCTGATTTGCATGCGACCTTTGCCTCCAGGTGTTTCAGGATTTGCATACGAAAGGGTGGCGCTCACAGATTTCTCCCTCCATTCTCTCTTCTCTCATTTCGCTTCCCTCTGCTCCTCTCTGCCTTATTCTCTCCCTTTTTCTCCCTCTATCCCTCTCCGTGCTCAGGCCCGTCCAACCCCCGGCGTACGCATTTATGGGTTACTGGCTCAGCGTGTCGCGTCGTTAACTCGCCGTTAAATTTTCGTTAACGGCGTCCTCTGGCCGCCCTTGTCTGCGAGGCTGCAGGAAAATTACGATCAGGTCGAATTACCCGCGAGTTGCTAGTATTCGCGATTGAAATGTACTGGATAGGTGGAGAGCGTACCTCTATCTCATCCCTGGGTTTAACTTAACTTTTCACTGTGAATCGCGAAGATATCTGGAAATCAGAAATGAAATTCTGACTCAAGTTCTAAAGACTTAAAAATTATTCATAAAATCAACAGTTTCTTCTTGACGCGTAATTATTTAGGGTCCTTTTATAATTGCTAGGTAATTCTAATCGAGTATCATACAATTTCGACATCACAATCGGCCCGAGATCGCAACAAGCTAGTCAGCAGCATGTTAAAAATTGCAAGAGAAGGAGAAACCCGATGCAGGATAGGAATTTAACGAGTTACGCGAAATCGAAACGGTCTCCGCGGATGGTTGGACGAATCAAAGGCTATTATAAATTCAATCACGCGCACGGCGGGCCAGAAACGAGCAAACTGAAAAGAGTCCCGTATGCAATTACTTCTGATTACCGATCGGTATCGCGGCGCTGGCAGATCCGGGCTGCAAATAGCGTTTGCGACGCGCGTAACGAGAGTCTCCATGCGAGCCATTGATTCATTTATTGCGAAACGCAAGCCGGGATCGTATTTATCGAGCGAGATTATCCGTCTGTCGTCGGTGGGCAAAAACGGTTTCATACTAATGAGTATCGGATGGTGAAACGCCGCTTGCATGATCGACAAATAAACGTTCGTCGGATATAATGTTCTAAGTCCTTGAGAAATTGAATCTATAGAATATTAACACGGGACGATGGAATTAGAAGACACAAGATTTAATGCAATTGAAAATTATCGTGTTATGCTAGAGATTTCAGTAGTTCGATATGTTTATTTAATACACCAATGATCTTGTAAAATACGTCTATTGATCATTGAGGTAGGTTATGATTCATTCAAGTGCTTAGAATATATATAATCGGACGGTAGGTACTGGTGATTCGAATCCACCCAAGTCCAGCAAACCGATTCCTTTTCTACCTCCACTGGGAATATTGCTCTCCGACAGGTAATATTAAAACGAGACTCGAGTATTTGTCGTGGTCATCGTAACGACACAGGTAATGCTAGTTTACCTTGTTCACCGCCCGTTTGTTTCTTCACCGAAGCGTCCGTTTCTTGGAATATCGGATCGCGATTTTTCCCAGTGCTGGCCAAGTACGATTATAGAGTGCCAGAAATAATGATAATCATTTCAGGAAGTGGCTGGTTAGTTTTTCTTAAAATGGTTGGTCGTTTCTGGGGCGAAGCACTGTCGTTCGAAGCATACACGCATCATTCATGTGTTTTGTGGCCGCGATTCCCTGTCCCTTCTGTTCTAACTTTCACCCTTCTTTTCCGCAACCGTTCATTTAATGCATCGCGAATCCGCCTGAATAGAGACAGAACATACGCGCGTATCCACACGTGTTGGAAATACTTCGACATTAACTCGTAAAAATCCGTAACGAACTGTTTGCAATTTTTAACTTTAACGAATAAATTAATGGAGAAAAATTGAATCGGCCATTGAGGTACGAAACGGTTTATATGCATGTAGTTAAAAAAGATTGAATTGCCAACTTTTTTTAATAGTTATAATCGCATGGAATTTCCCCGTTACAAGTTCTAACAATAGATTGTGCATCATCATCTTCGTTTCTTCCTACTATCATTTATTGAAGCGAATTAAATATGCGATAATGATGAGTTAAGAAGATGGTGTGACCCTCCATAGAGTGAAAATATCGTCATAGGCGTGTCACGTTTGAAAATAGAGTTTCGACGTGCTTTTGAGCCGAGTCTGAGTATGAATCACGCCTTGACATATACTACTTCGTCTCTGGTCCTCCCGAAACTTGCAAACGGTGATTCTACCTGCCGCTGTTACTTCGATCTTTGATCTCCAAGTGGTATCTAATGATAGACCCAGAAGATCTAACGCACCATCGTTAACCCCTTTCAGTATATAAGCCTAGAAAAATAGCGGGAAGCATTGAATCATATTCATCGATTTAAATATTTCATCTTTCTAAAACCATAAAAACCAGTGTTTGTCTAAACGTGATTGCTCTTTATCTGTTAAATTCATACACCGCAATTGCATCCACTTAAATTTCTGCTTACGCTAGACAATCACTTCTCTCAAACGTCTACCAAAGAGATCTTCCATCTTCAAAACACTTGAAGCTAGGGTTTCGTCAACATTAAACACAGTAATAGATAACAATTGTCATTCGCGTTGCAGTAGACAATTCGCTATCGAGACAATTCTCTCTCCATCGATCCAACGATCAATAATTCCCGCGAGATCACGTTGAAACTCTTGAATACGAACGGAACCTTCTTATCTCTCAACATCGTTCTCCCTATGTTTCGTGTTCAGCTGCACGAACCATCGTGCTCTTATCGATCCTAATTCTTCACGATCCCACCGCTATCTCTTATCTCACCCGGAACGCTGCTGTTTATCTAGTCTATGACCGTGGATCACGCTGGACGCGTGGATAGCTCGGCTATCTACCGCGACACACGATATACGGATGGTACAGAGAACCTCTAATCTCTTGGAGCGAGAAAAATGCTTCGGTATCTTAAATACACTTCAGCATCTCAAAGGAAGAGATCTTAGTGCCCCATAAACAGACGTATCAGTATGCTAAGAGTATCTGGGTGCACTGGAAAGGACATCCCAATGCCCTAGAAGCATCTTAGAGCTCTTGGAACAGGCAGCCCAGTGTCTTGGATACATTTCAATGCCTCAAAGATATCTCAGCTTTTAGACGCATCTTGGTGGATCGGAGAGTGGTCCCAGTGTCTCAGAGTCGTCTTACGGCTTCACAGAAGACATTCCAATGTCTGAGGGATACCGTGCTCCTTTAAGTAGTCGCTGCTCGGCGTGTCAGACACATCTTGGCGCGTCAGAGAGGGATCGTTGTAGTAACTCAGAGGCCTCTCGCTACTCCAAAGTACTCATCTCACAATCAGAGCCTCGGAGGCATCTCAGTGCCTGATGGTGTTCCCAGTCCCCTCCCCACGTTGCTTCGCTGCTAATCACTTAATCTGCCGCGGAACCTCCGCGGGTGTCATTGCGCCTACGCGCGTGTGTGAGCCGCGTGCGTGTGCGTGTGCGTGTTCCGCGATGATGGAGAGGGCAGCCGGGCAGCCATCTTGGCTGACGTCAGCTCCTGCAGAGCACGCAACCGCGAAACGTCCACTTCCTCGTTGCGATAGCGCCTTACTTTTTATTCCTCCCCCTCCTCTCCACCTCAATATTCTCTACCCTCCCTGCCGTCTCCCGCCGCCTCTTTCTACGCGCGTTTCCCTCTCGCCGCTTCTTTATGCGCCTCCTCTCACCCCAACGCTGGGCTACGCGCGGCGTGTGCACGTTTAGGCTGCGAAACCAACCGAGACACCCCTGCCGCGATATCTAAAATGGCGGAGTTTAATGGACAAACGCTCGACCGCTATTCGCCATGAAAATTAAGGTGGGCGGCGTGATCGTTATCGCAGCTGTTCGGTTTCCTTGCCGCGGATATCGCGGGAAAGTAGCGCTCTTCCCGATCCCTGTAGCCTCCTCGTGGTCCACCGGGTGTCGCGGGGCCTCGGAATGCTGCCCAACCCGCTTAAAAGATATCCGCGTGTTGGGGGACATTCCCTTCTCGCGTTACAGTTGGAGGGAATAAATCTGGGGTGATTAAAGTGATCCCGAAGTAAAGATGCACACTTTGTCCACGAAGGCGTTCGGGGGTTAATGACGGCCCCTTTTACGACGTCACGCGACATGACGCCTATACAGCGCGGGTAATTTGAATTCGCGGAAGTCCATAATTCAAGAGACGTGGCGTTTTATGTTGCCCTCGATTGTCCTGCGACGGGGGAGAGGTGGGGCAGCGTTATCACGCTGGAAAGAGAGTGCCCTGGCGAGGAACGAAGCGCGAGAGGAGGAGAGAAACGGTTGTAACCGAAAGACGGGTGTTTAGAGCCGGCGTTAAGTCAGGCCTCTTCTTTATAGTTCCAATAAAACACGGACGTTGGACGAGCCTCTGATTCGTACCGCGAGGAACCTGTTCCGACGCGGCGAGGGATGAAGGGGCTGAAGGAGGGCGCGGTAAAAAGGCGAGGGGCTCGCTGGGTCTATCGGTCGTTGCAATAGAAATTTTTTAAAACGCCACGATTTATTATGGCGCCTTCGTGCTCGTCACCGATCGGTTTACTGGGAAAACCTGCCTCCGCAAGAACCAGGATGAAAAACGAGATCGATGGATGGTCACGTCGCTAATACCAAGCCGAGCTCGCCTTTCGTTTTCTTCTTCCGGGGCGGTTAAAACAAGGAACGGAACGGCTGGACCGTCGCGGGCGATTGTGAGCATCGCTGGAGCGAATATTAATTTTTTGCCGGCCTGATTCGCCGCGATTGCAAAGTTGCAATAACAGTAAAGCGGCGTTGAGGTTTCGGTTCTTGCTCCTCGCCAACGTTTTTACGATCGCGCCTCGAACCCGTAGTTTCTTCCTCGTGGTACTCGCCGACGCGTTTCAGGTCGATCTCGTTTGCGAATGTCGAACGGTACGTCGGGGCATTTCTGGCTTCGCCGAGTTAACGCGGGGGACAACGTTCATAGAGTGATCCTTCGTTTAGCTGGACGTGGGTAATCATATCGTAGATCACGGGCAAATGTCGAGCGGAGCTTTTGCAAGGGAAATCAACGATTTGTGTGTCGAGTACGGACGACGATTATCGTTCTATCATACCCTGCCAAAGAGATTACGGGTGCTGACTGTTACTTGTCTACTTTATTACCTACCGTGCCTGTTGTGCACGCACTATAATATGCTAATAGGGGGATGCTAGCCTCCCCGTGTAATGACGGATCGCCGTATCCTGTTTAAGAGAGCCCACCCCTAGTCTCCCCTCCGTGTTCGCGACAACGTAGAGGATCTTAAGAAGCGTCGTACGAGAAATGCTTGGTATGCTCCGTGTAATTGCAGGAAACATCAATTACGGGGGTCGGAATCGGTGGCGAACGGTAGGATTGACGTTGACGAAAGCTCAGAGTGAAACAACGCGGAGTAATGGAACGTCGGCCCGACGTTACTTTAAACATATTTAATTCTTACCGCCACCAAACGTATGTTTTCGAAATCACCGAATCTTCTCGCTAAACTAAATACAATTCATGCGTGCGTAGTGCTCGAGGCTGAATTTTAAGTTAATTTTTCCCGTAAACGAGCAAGGAATGGGAAACGTCCCTCTATCAACTCCACAGATTCCTCAAGCTCAGCAGCTATCGAAGGGATGAAAGCCAACCACCTCGATCCTTCCGTCAGACCGTTTTAATTCGATCGAAAGAAACTTCCCAATCAGAACGATAGACCGAGACTGTATGAAAGGAAAACTCAGATGCATCTTCTATCGTTCGCACGCGATCGCGTCTGTGTCGGACAATTGACCGACAGAAGCAGGGGTGGGTTGGGGCTTGGTCGCGGGCGTGGTGCGCGACGATAAAAATGGCGCGTAGCGCGAGGGTGGCCTCTTTTATTCTCGCATAAATGCCGCGTGTGCGATGCACCCACCCCAACAGACCGCCCCAGTTTACTCTGACGAAAAACACCGTTCATCCCTCCCTCGCATCTGGAACCCTCGCCCCATACCGCCGCCCTTCACGTGATTGGGAGGCACGAGGTCTCCGTTTGAACCCTCGAACGGCTTATTATGCGGCGGTCGGATAGATGGATGGCACGAGAATGGTTTCGGGATTGTCAGAGGGCACGTCGACGACAGATCGAAAGGTTTTTCTTTTTTCGAGGGTTTCGCGGTCTCCTCGCGTGGTCGTCGACGCGGAGCACCTCCTTTGTCGAGGTTGGATCAAACCAGAGGCGGCTAGATAACCTCCTCGAGGAGTGTAGGCTCGAGAGGAAGCTTCGCTCGATTTCTGTGACGTCGTGGAAGGAGTTTCAATTGTTAGACTTGCTCGATGCAATGAGGCGAAGGCAGGGTCGCTTTAAATATTCGCGGGAAATCATGACGACCAGGTATACCGACGCTCGAGGGTTCTTAATAGATAATAGCTGGATGGGAGATATGTTTGGGTTTGATGGAACACGCGCTTTTAATTAGCGTCAATTGAGTAGAAGGCTACGTGTCAGGTGGCAATGCAAGGTTGAATTGGGTTTAGGTACCTCGAGTGATTGCGGGAGTTCAACGTTTCGAAAAATTGCATTTAAGGGTGTTTTTCAGGAAAAGGGGGTCAGTTGATGCGCAGGAAGGTGCAATCAATAATTAAATAAACGGCGAACGTCATTCTGAAGCCCAACGATTGATCGCGTGATGGGTCTAATGAGCGAACGTTATGGGGTTTCGACGTTTTCTGCCAGGGGGATTCGTTACTTCTTCGTCAGTGGCGAAACGGTGGTCCGTTATTCGTTGCTGCGCTTTTGCATTTCAAGTGTAAACGTCGGTAAGATGAGAAACATGAAACAAATGTCATTATAACAATGATATCATCAGTTTTATTACACTATAATGGATATCGCGGATTGCTGTCGTATCAGTAATCAAAGGCAGGATAAATACAGCAGTACGCGAAGTAAATTGCAGGATGTAATTGCTATTATAAAACTCAGTTTTAAAGACACATTAACCACGCGAAAATTCTCTGCACCTTCGTCTTCTGTGGCTTATATATTTAATACAAACAAATGGTTTCAATTATTCAACGCACAGGACCTCAGAATCTCTCGTCACACGGTTGAAGCAATTTCGAAATTCACCCCTTTGGCAGATTACGATCCCGCTCATCGCTGCTCGAACGTGTGACTCGATATCGTACACGGGATACTTCTCGGTCGCGTGGTCAGCTGGTGGAAAAAAAAGGCCAGTGGAAGAGGAAAAAATCGGGGTTGGTCGATGAAGGGTGTGCAACGCGCCCCTAACAATTCCATTTCCTAGCGTGACAAACCGTTCGTTCGCGATCCCGCAATAAACAGACCGAACCGGATGTTCCATCGTGTACCACGGCGATCTCGTCCCGAAATCCGGATCGTTTCACGCATCCGTGATTCGCGCTCGCGCGTGCACGTGCTTTCGCGCGAAAGCAGCGGTATCGATTCCATACGACCTCCCTTCGACGGTCCACTATGCTACCAATATCGATTCCCTGTCGTACTGGCAGATTTCGTGGACCACTCGATCCTAATACCCAGCTTCAATCACTACCCGATTCAGAAATTTATTCATTTATAATTGCTCAACACCATATTGTGAACTGCTGGCAGAGACACGAAAACATATACAAATCCAAATCATTGAATATAATTTCGTCTTCTATAATTGAACTACTTAGTGACTTCCGATTACTAATTTATAAAAGGATTAAGGTATGGGAGATTCATTCGATAGTAGCGGAATTGTTAAAGCTCCCGCTTCGTACAGAATATGGCAAATGGGTGTACCGATGATGAAAGATTCGAGCCCCAAAGAGAATGCAACACATCTTTACCTAAATGCCATGTCTCCTTCCGATCCAGAGGCATCTGTAAACGAATGGGAAGCCTAGCTCGCATAAAAAAATCCGCCAGCGTTATCCCCGAAGAATCTGTGGCCTTCGCCTATCGTTATGCAATATTCATGCCGCGGTGGCAAGTGTCACACGCTAACTTAGTTATCTCACGCTGATTGTGACTCAAATGTTTGCCCGTGGAATATCAACGCGTCGAAGGAACGCGCGTTGCAATATGCAGGGAGGCAGGCCGTGCAACGATGCGTCGCATCGACGCGTGGTAGGCGGGGGTGGTCAGGACGAGGGGATGGGGCCGATGCAATTGCAGCGGGCCACACCGTCACGTAGCCACGTTTACGTGGACGCCGGCGGGGGCACGTATAACGGCCGTGTGCGCGCCGTCGATAGTTATTGCTTTGTTATTGGGCACCGAACGCTGGATTTCCCTTTATTGGAAATTTCCCGCGCCCCACTTCCGCGATTCCCCGATTCCCCGCCCCGCGAATATAACGCTCGAGCCCTTCGCGCGCGCGATTTCACCCTACCGCGCTCACTTTCTCCCTTATCGCCCCCTCTGTTTTCCATTTGTTTTTCGTTTTTCGCACCGCTATCACTTCTCTGCTCCTCCGTGCCCCCAGTGTCATCGGTTCTGTCATTCTCGACGCGTTTTCAAACGATTCGGGGACACTGCCGGTGGTATGCTCGCGTGAAGAGGGGCGAAGTTCAAAGTCAGGATAGAGTGCAGCTTATTTTTTTTTTTTTTTTTGCCGAGTCGAATTAGGTAACGTGGCGTTCGTTGACCCGCAACGGGTCGACGCCGGTTTCCTCCATTTTAAGAGAAGCTTCCCACTGATCCAATCATCGGTGCAACGGGGGACGGGGGTGGGGTTGCACGTGGCTTAATTGATTTGATTTCGAGGGGGGTTTTCATCCCACTTTCGCTGGGCACGACCCTGCAACACGGAATTAACGTGGCTCGTCCCCCCTCGCCCATAGTGTCTCCCCCATGGTTTTCGAAAAGGTCGATCGGGGTTCGAACGCTCGTACACTCTCCGGCTCACGTGTTTCAGCGATGGCATCCATCTTGTTGCTGTTTTCACCGACATTCGGCTTCGAAGTAAATCGCACAGCGGGCTGCACGTTCCGCAACAATTCAGTCACTTTGACGAAGGAGATTACGTTGCTGTTGTTATGTCATTCGCTTAACTACTTAATTCACCACGTCTGCAGCAACTTCTTGATCGGAGTAATGTAAAAATTGCAACATTGAGTGGACTCTACTTATCCTCGTATCCGCGATGTTCAAGGTTCCCTTGTTCCCCGAATAATTATCTATCCTTTTCACTAATTATGTCGTTCATAGTTGGCATCTGCTAATTAACGTGGCTGTCGGGTCTTCTGATTCCGAAAAGGGTGACTCATGACAACCGGAAACCGCGAAGATGATTCACCAATCCGTTGAGAAATCCTTCGCGTGGGCTTCTCGACATCAACGCGCTCGCAACGTTTCGCGTCGGTTTTTCTTCCGGTGGGCTTGGCAAAGATGCACCGACCGGAAATATTCGGTGACATCATCGTCCCTCGAATTCACCCTTTCGATCTCGACACGGTTGGCCCCCTCCGATTCCATGAATGAAAACCGCGACGCTTGCTTAAGTCGCGCTCTAGATTTCGCCAGAAGACGCGTCATGCAACTGCGATATTGTGCAACGATACGAAATGATACATCCTCCGATATTTCAGTCCTGAACATCGCACAACATTCTGTGGCTAAGAGTTCCTTGCAACCAGTGTTTCGTAACGCCTCGCGATCACTCGCCAATTCTCCCAATTCTTTACGCTCCCTGCATTTGTCAAGTTTCTTTTGGATGTTAAATCTACAATTAAATCCCAGTGTATCTACATAAGAGATAATACTTTTAGCTTCAACATTTTACAATTATTCCATTCTTCATAGTTTTCTAATAACCTTCGATGCTTTGTAATCCTTTACACCACCCTATTAACAGATTCTTCTCTATCGCTTCCACGCTACTCCAATAGCTATTCTAATAAACCTCGAGCCCCACCCCTCCGCAACTCTTTACCCAGAAAACGGGTATAAAGTCATCCAAACAACAGCCCCCCAGCACGACTAACAATGAGAAAGAATGCTTTAAAGGACAGAGGTCGCGCTCCAACGGCAAGCAGAGATCCACCGAGTAATTTTCAATATCCACCTTATTAGCTCGGAATAATATCTTGTCCCAGGAGCCCCAGCTCTCCCCCAGATTACACCGTGTCTCCTCGTTTCCGTCGTTGGTGTTGGTGGATTCTAATACCGCCCGCCACTCGAAACGAAATCTTATCCATATTTCGTGACTCGACGAAGGGATGCGCGGGCCGGAAGAGGCGGGGGGAGATTTTCGCGGGCGAAGGTTCGAGGGACCCGTCGAGGGGAGCGCCACGTTTCATCCCCTCGCGCGTTTACGACCACGTAGGCGTTTTTACGCGCGCATCCTCGATCTCGGCGTAGTCGACGGCGCGAGCGCGCCACTCGGGTATTAAAGTTCTGTTTTACGCGTCGAGGAGACCCCCGTCGGCTGTGTGCTCTTCCCTCCTCCACCCCCTCCGCGGCGTTCCTCTCGCTGGCAGGCGAGTAATGACCGAGACTTTCGCGGAGAGTTTCATAATTTTAGGGAAGCGAGGCAGAATCGTTGGAGTTGCCGTGCCTAGGCGGCTTCTTCGGCAGCCCTCGGCAAGTTTGATTGCCGCGGTGCACCGGCGAAGTGTCGACGGATGTCAGCGTTTCGGTCTGTTCAGACGAACGAGCTCGGTTGGAGGGCGATTCGAACAAGGGGGCGTTCCGTTGCTCCCCGGGTTTCTCCCCTTTTTCCGCGTTTCCAAGGCACGGGGAGAGGTCGTTGGTTTTCGTAGGGGAATTCGCCGGTCAGAGTATTAAATTGGAGATGAATTCGTTGATGAGTGGCGAAATTTCTTGCGATAAAAATGAAGTGGTCGGTAGGAGCGGATTAACATTGCCATCCTTTTGTCCAAGTATGTGACAGTTTCATCATTCCTATTCCGTGTTATCAAATCTGCGGAGGAAACCCTCTTAATTGGACCCCAATTTGGTAAGACAGCAGTCCCCGTATAAACTTGAAGCTCCGATGAAATTCGATAGCAAAACCACCCTCGAACATCCTCTATCTACCCTGGAATGGTAACGAAAGGACCTCGAGATTGTCCTCGCAGGCTCGCCCGTCCCGTTCCACGATATTCTCGTCCCCGTCGATATTTCCTCCTCGCGAAGGGACGTTCCACCGCGGGCTCGTAACACGGAGCAATTTCGACGGGCGAGAGCACCTTGCTATTCACCTTGAAACCGGTCCGAGCGATGCTCCTCTTCCTCTCGCCGGGGCCACCGATCGAATCGAATCTTCGTGTCCGATCTCTCGTTCACCCGCAAACGAGTTCCACCTCGTGCGCGGATGCGAGAATGATTCGCGAGTACCCGTGTTTACTTGCCGAGTCATCTTCTAAATTGCAGCGTGTTACGGCCGTGTGTCGATCGTGGATCGATATTGCGATAAAAAGAGGGGAAAAACATTATTGCCCGGCAGCGGCCCGTTCATCCTGGCCCAAGTTCAAGTAGCCGCGAGCTCCTTGCTCCGCTTCGATCGCTGCTTCTTCGCCCGGTAGGTGCATCGGTGCGAGTAATGTCCCGTCGTATCGTAAATTGGATCCTAATTAAGGCCCGGTTTAGTTTCGCTGGAAACAGATCCACTGTAGCCTTTCCGCAAAAAGAACTGGTCTGCTGCTGGTTCTCGAAGGTGTAGATATTAGAAAGGGAGGAATTTCTATTCAAGCCACCATCTTCTTAAAACAAACCTTTACTAATTGTCCAGTAAAAGAAGCTGATATCGAATGTCTCTGGCAGACACTGTGGTGACTAAGAAGCTCCATTTCGCTGCCAAGGCCAGCAGGAAATGTAGAAGAAATGTAGACACACTCATCTAGTACGTAGCTAAGCGAGCCTCTTGAACGTACAAGCAACCAAATGTGTTCTTCGCCACTTATACAAAAATCAGGCGGTCTGAAAACGTCTGATCACTCTACGGATTACATGCCTCAGCTCTTTACACTTGACACTCGAGTGTCCTATGGTCCCTTAACTTCCCAATAGCTTTTACAAGTGCCTTTCCCACAAACCTCGGTAGCAACTATCGCAAACACAGTTCCACCCAGCTGCTATTGATTCCTCCGATCCGCGCGGTGAAGTCGGTAAGACGGTGCCCAGATCGACTGGGTATCGCGCCGACGAGGGGTGAAATTGATCGCGCGGTAGCTGGACAAAGTACCAGCCGGTGAATCTTGATGATCAGTCCGCGGCCGGTGTGTGCAGCCGCAAATTGGACTCGCGATCCGCGCCCGGCCACGCTATCATTTAACGTCGCCGTATATTACGCTAAAGCGCGAGCGTGTCTCCCCTTTTTCCTTCCTCCTTGGCAGTCCGGCACGAAAAGTCCGCCGGGTCCACGGCCGGACGAGGGAGGAGGGAGAAAAGGAGAGGGCCGCGCGAGAGGGAGATCGGTCGGCCGCGATATATAATGCCGCTGGCATGACAAGGCGAGAGCAATTAGATGTCGCCGGATGCAGCTGCAGGCGATTGCGTCATCAGAGTTACTTTGCAACCTTGATCTCTCTCGGAGGGGTCTCCTCTTCCCCTGTCCCCGTCTACCTCACCGCCCGCCCCACCAAAGGCCCTCGACGTCCTCCCTCGTTCGTGCTACCACCTCCGTCTTCATCCTCTCGCAGCCCCTTCGGTCGTCTGTGCAACCCGACAGGCCAGCGTCCCGAACGCCGCCGTATCGCGCGATGTAGAACGATCCGGAGGTTAAAAAGAAAACGCCCCCGCTGTATTTCCAAGCGGGTCGCGGACCGTGGAATTCATTAACGCCCGCCCGATAGATACCCACGGGATACCGGAGGCTCTCGCGTTAGTTCCGCGTATCCAGGCAGAAACGCGCTATGGAAATTCAACTGGATACGTGGCGGAGATACAGCGTGGAAAAGTCACGGAGGTGGTTTCACCGTTATCTACGCTCATTTACATTCAATCAAGGGATCAGAAAATTGCGGCCGGGGCATTCGGAGAAACCGGCAACCGGCCGCCATATTGAACGGCGATCCGACGACAGTGGCTCCATCCCTCTCCCCGATCCTATCCACAGAGATCACGGCCTATGCGTGTACTCGTCGGAAGCGCCGCGCGTAAACCAGAATTATCCTGCGATTCAACCGGTCCCGCGGCCTATCCCGGAAACCGGCAGCCAGCCCGTGTAATTTAGACGACGATCAGCCTCAGAGTCGTTAAAGACACCCGGGTGTTTTATCCTTCCAGCGGGGAGCGACGGGGAACAGGTGCGATCCGCGATATCGCGGGCGGTGACGCGTCCCTCCGGGTTTTTCATCCAGACGGCGAAACGCGCGACGAAACGAGGAGCGAGCCGCGCGGTTTTTTTTTTGCCCGCTCCGTCGATCCCCGTGTGTCGTGATCCCCGCGGCGGAATCGTGGGACTCGTTAAACCGTGCCTTCGCTCAGGTTAATTATCCTCTCCGCCTGGCGAGAGCCTGTGTTTACCCTACCTTGGGGCTTTTCTTGTCCGTGGAGAGGGGAGAGAAAAAAAGGAGAGGAACGCCTACCGGGCCAGATTATCCGTATCCTTCGGCTATCTTCCTCCTAGCGGAGACACGAACGCGGCATTTTTCTATGAACCGCGCTGGAAGAAAACTCGACCACCTGTGTGTCTCTGCTGGCTGACCTCCTAACGAGGTGGCTCGTGCTTTCGATCGCGAATGATCCTTTTCCGCGTCGATCGCCGTCAATGCGTCTTTAGTGGCTGAACGTACGGTATAGGGTTTCATGACTTATCCTGATCCTGATGGAGATGTTTGCAACATAGCATGAATGATATTGTGATGTAGGTGGAGGACTATAGATGAAGATATTGATTAGTATAGGTGTAGCATCGCAGGGTGACTTGAGGTCTGGGGGTTGTTTTTACCGATTAGTTAGGGGAGATTCTGTTTCTATTTAGTGTAGAAGGTTAGAGTACCAACTGTGAGACGAGTCCTATTGCCTCAGTGTTCCTTCTAATTCTGACAAGGAGTCTATCCTACTCAAACTGCACGATAGTAGATTCCCACAGCGATAATAGGTGAAAATTACAACCCACGTCGTGAAATATTATTTGGGTGAGATTTTTCGTAGGTCCACTGGTTCTTGTTAACCCAATACCGAGAGTACGCAGAGATCGTTGATCTAACATTGTCGAAGAAAACTTTCGTCGCGGTGTTAAGCCTGACGGCGTAACGCGGTGAAAAGGGAGGGCCGATATCAGGGTCGAGTGGTGTGGATGCGGGCGTGCAGCAGCCTTCTTCTTCTTGGAAGGAAAAAAAAAGTTCCCACGAGTCGAAGAGAACTGCGGAAGAGGGAGCGTACATACGGGAGCACGTGTACCGTGGCTGCGACACAACTTAAAGCCAATTCACACATGGCCGGCCCGTTTCGTTGTGGTTCCATCGTTTCGAGATGCGTGCACGCTGCACGCGTGTTCGCTCGGTATGCAAGTGCGGCTGCTAGACATCTGTCTGACGTGTTTGTTAGCCGCAGCCTTTCGGGGAGAGGATCTCGAAGATGAAACAGAGCCCTTTGCTACTGGTCCAGGCCTCTTTCCAGACTGGGAACATAAGTCGTCCGAGAAATAACATTTCCTGACAAGCTTGACGTCTTTAATCCTCTGGCACGACTGGTATACCCCACCTACCTCGTCAAGTCGCCCCTATTGGTTCCACATTTTCAGTGGCATAGCAAATTCCACTATAACCCTGGAGATTCTGATATTTCCTGGGCGTCTTTCAATCTGTGGTGATGAAAGTAAATGGAGTAATATTTCATCCGTGAATAAGGAATGCAGATAGCTTCGTCTAAGTCTCTAAGATTTCTTTCAACATCGTCGCTTTGTGCATTGATTTTTTATCGCGCGATACATACCCTGTCTACCCCTGTTCTATTGAGTTTGATTAGTCCAGCGGGTGGTCATTGCCGCCAGCTGCTTCGAATCGTTAACCGAGCACAGGCGATATCTCCATTGGCTTCGGCAGCCAAAGAAACAACGGGAGGGATACAATCTCCGGCGCGATGAATTGGGTTCCTAATTTTAAGAAATTCCTCCCTGTGCTTTCCATGGGAGAATAGAAAATGATACAAGGCTTCGGTTTCGATTTCAAAGGAGTTGCGTCGAAGGTTAACTGCTGTCTCCGTTCTCAACTCTTCTAGCCGTCAAGACAGAATATTTTCCACATAGTCGTTGTTAAGGAAATCGCTGATAAAGCACGCGGCGGTGAAACTGTCCCATGTAAATTCTAATCGGGCGATTGTGATATCATTCCACCGACTCACTGGCGGTTATGTTGATCGGGCTAATGCATTTAAGCGTGTGCAAGCAGCGGTCGGCGCTATTAATCGTCCAGTAATCGAATCGCTCAATTGACTCGACTTTCCTTTCGAACGTCGGATCGTCTATTGTGTACGGCCTCCTCTTCCTCCGTTTCACCGGAGGTACGTCTCCTCCGATCGACCTCGCGATTCATCTCGACCAGTTGCAATGATGTAACGTTATCTCGATATTTGCAGATCCGTTTCCTAGCATTTTTCGGGCTGTCAGGCGCAGAATCGTGGGTATTCGGTCGAACGAATTCATTCGACGCAGTGCATATCAAATTTGTGGCTCGATACTTGTTTCTGTGACTTGCTATTTTGAAGCTTCAGTCGCGTTTTATGCTACGTGCTCCATTATTTTTTGCAGCGACGTTAGCCTGCACGTTCTTTAGAATTATTATTATTATTGTTTTACGGGAATACCCATAGTATACGGAATACATAAGACAGTGCAGTTTACAGACTCCGAACACATTTGAATTAAATAGTATTAAGTAAATAATAAACTAAATAAGTAAACTTAATGGATACAGTAACTGTCACCGTGTAGGTGATATTACATACTTATGTAACAACGTCCTGAGCGAATTAAGAGACCCCAAGAAAGGGTCCATGCCACTAAAGTATTCGTTGGCAACACTCATAGCTCTGTTAATAGGATCAATCGCGTAGTACTGATATTTAGGTAGACTCGAAACAAAGAGAGGCCTAGATCGCATGTGTCTCGCTGGGGCATCGTAAGTAACTAAGGCAATCAGGGCAATTTATGTGGTCCTGAATGGTCATGATCAGTGAATAATTCTTGTGGATGAAGTGTCATGTATGTATTATTAATTGCTATTCAAGTTTCCTCCAAAATCCCACTAATACAATTTTCTTCTCTGCAGTACCTTTTCCCAAGATCCTGTATTTCATTCGACGCAGGTCGCAGATTTCACCAATCAAAAGCACGAAGCTTGAAAAACGGCAACACTATCACCCAAAGAATTACGCAGTCGCTCTCCAAATTTATTCCCCAACTTTAACACCCAGCATCGATCCAAATGACCACAAAGAATTTCCAACATTCCCAGACGCACTTCGAAACGACTACACGTCCCATAAAACATCTCAAAATCATTTTCCGCCCGTATCATTCAACTCGACGGACATCCAACTGCACCGCGGCAAAAAGTCCCCCCACCAAAAAACCATAAATTCATCGATTTCTCCTCGCAGCAGCCCAAGCGTGATCTCGATCGCGCGTAATCCCGATCGAGATCCACGCCTGGCGATCCTCTCCTTCCTGTCCCGTCTCCCTTTCCTCGACGTCTTCTTCTTCTTCCTCTCGGACGTCGTGTCATTCTTCACCGCCAGGGGCGTCAGTGTCGCCGGTGGACGTCGGAAGAAGAAGAGGGGAACCGTCGGAGGGCCGCTCGTGTGTGTCTTCGTCATGTGTGTTTCCGAGCCCGATGCCCCACGGAGAACTCTTCAGTTCTTCGCGGGCCTCCGTGCGAGCAGGTTTCACAAAACCGTTCAAACTCCCGTCCACCGGCTCCCCTTTCCCCACCCCTGGCCGGTTGTCGCTACGAACGCCTCCTCCTGGCTTCCGCTATGGCCAGACGGAGCCGAAATCGCGGGTGAAACCGTCTCTTCGGGGTCCACCGCTGTTGCCAGGGACCCACGCCGAGCGAGCACATATCCACGCGTCTCGTTTCCTCTTTTTTTATTTTACGATTTTTAACGATTTATTTTTCTCCGTGGAAATTGTTGGCCGGTTTGGTGGTGATTGTGCCTGGAGCTATTTCTCCTTAGTATTCTCGATTAAATATCTACTCGAGGCTACTGCATACTCTTTGTGACTGTTTTCTTCGATCCGCCGCGGGATTTTTTACCTCGATGTGAATTCCTGTAATTTGTCTCGCGTTCGCTCGTGCTTGCTTGTGGCTGAAGAAATCATTCTTCTTTGGTGGAGGACGAAGTGTGGTGAGACCTGAATGAGATCTGTATATTCGGGACACAGCCGTAAGTTTTAGGATTACTTCATACTCTTCTCCACGGCTTTTCTTCGGAATCTAGCTTCTCCGATTTAATCCCTGTTAATCCTGCATCCAGCAACGAGACCTTGATGCCGATTCCTACTGCCACCTCCTTTTACGCAATCCTTGGGACTATCTACTCCGAAATCGCCACGTATGTACTTCTCCAATCCGGCTCCTCTATTTCAAGTCGCGTTAAGCCTACGTCCGATCGAGACCTTGTCGCGATCCCTGTGACTGCCTCCTCCCAATCCTTGCAGCCACACACGATTTACCACACACTCCTGTGCACACCCACTCGCCGTTATTTAACTCACGTTAAACCGAGTCGAAGCTCGGTAAGCAATTTTCCTGGACGAAGACGAGGGGGACAGTGTGGTGAGCACTAAGTGAGCGCTAGCCGAAAGTGCGAAGAGCCAGCCTGCAGAAGAACGAAGAAAGAAGACACACGATGGGAGTAGTCGAATGAGTTTGTTCATATATGGTAGAGATCCAGCAGCGAGGTATAGAGTTCCTACGTAGTGTTCAGAAAGTAGGAACTTCATACCGTGCTCTTGGACTTGCCGAAAGATCGTCGACCACAGTGGGTGTTTCAAGTGAGAGATTTAACGAAACCCGAACGATGCCGGGGATCGATGATGGAAAAGTACCGACGGACGCGGCCCAGTGAGGACCGATAAGCACCCGGGATTTATCAGCGATCGCCGGCCAGGCGAGCTCTGCTACTCGCCAGGATGTCGATTTTCGCCGAAGTAAGTCACGTCTCAGAAAACCTGAACGTACGTGGAGACCGTTCGTTCTCGTGCCTTTCCACGTGCGAAACCATTGCTGCCTTGGTGAAAAATCGGCCGCAGGCGATCGACGATCAATCGTGCTGGTTCGTTATATAACGTCGCTAGATTTAAACGTGTTCAGGTCTTTTTTTTTTACGACGAATTTTTGTGAATTTTTAGTGAACTCTTCATCGCGATGTTCGTATAAGAAGCGTTATATATGAGTGTCTGATAATTCTGTCGAGCACTGGGTTAACATGTATGTTGCGATAAGTATCGATGACAAGGGATATCGATATTGCGTTGAAATAATTAAACCCGGCAAAAGTGTATGATTTATTGCGCGTGGAATCTAAAAGCTGCGTAATTTTTGTCGAATAATTATCTTCTTTCGGGAGAAGGTGAACTTTCAGATGTGCCCTTTTTTCCAAAAAAAAAAGACGGAATACAGTGGACTGGAATTAATGTCCCAGAATCCTCTCGCCGCGAGTGCTCGGAATCGCGGCAAGCTGAGCGCGATAAAAGATAGGGGAGGAACAAGTGGAATTGCCAATATATCCAAAAATAGTGTGCCACAGATTCTCGGTTACCAACCGGATGTACGGTTCGAAACTTCGTTGTAAGCCGCGAGCGGACGAATGCTTTTTGAGTTCCGCGAAATTGTGTCGATGGGAACGTGCAAAGAAGACGATTTAATATCATTTGTCTACGTGGAACAGCCGCGAACTATTTGCGTGCGAATGGTTCGATGCCCGCGAGCGAGGTAGAAATCCGTTTAGCGACGGTCCCGTCGCGGTTAATAATTAGCGATTAATTATCGATTCGTCGTGACGCGACGCCTGCTTGTGCAGCGCATGACCCCGCACTTTTGCGCGAGCAGACGCGAAATCGGCGTTATCTTGCGCATCGGAGCGACCGCTGTTTGCTTCGAGAGCCTTGATACTGCTTGTAATCGAAGTGACTGGTCCCGCCTGCGAATCGATGTTGCGATCTTTCAATGGAGATACAGTCTCGGTGAGTTTCTTGTCCTTGAAGCTGAAAAGAAATTATATTTCAAGGCTGTTGATGCAGATCGTAGGTAATCTATCACTTTGAATTTATCGGAGTGCACACAAGCTTCCGCTTAAGCAGGTAGCGGAGACAGAAAACGGATGCCTAGGAGCGCCTCGTAACGGAAAATGAAATGGTATGAATTAGAACGTCACCGCGTGTCGAGCCAGCGCGACGTAAGCAAATTTCTTCAGCATTTATCGAGCAATGCAAACAACTGAATGCGTCCGAGTAGAGTTAAAATGAGCCGAGCAAACAATGTCACGTTAGGAGAATACGGAGGACTGCAGTTGCTGAGTAATGCTGAGAAATCAAATTAGCAAACTTTGCAAACAGCTTCTCAGCACACTAGCGTATACAGGCTTACCAAACAGAGTAATAAAAGACTACCTCGAATCTCCCGAAGAAATAGCAATTTTCTACAACCCGGCGGCGGCTGCGAACGTTTAGAATGCAGCTCGAGTTACCCCGACTTCCCAAGAGCATCCAAGAAGCCTTCCTTCCCCAAAGAGGCGACGCTCGAAGCAAAGCGAACCGAAGCCCACACGCGACACCGAATAAAGAGGCGCGAACCCCGCTGGAAAAACGTTAAACCAAACAACAAGGGGGACGCAAATAAATCGTCACAAAATCAATATTCCTGCGTGAAGAGAGCGGCCGGCTGATAAGCGTATTGACAATTCGCGCCCGCGATAAGCCGATATTTTTCTCCGATCGACGATAAACGACATTGCTTCACGCCCCCTCTCACCCGGACGCCCCCTCGGAGAGCGTAAACTTATCGCGCCGAGTCCTAACGTCGGCGAGCAGATAGAAACGGCGATGGAAGGAACGGTTCTCGAGCGTAGCCGCGGGAACGCGTTCCCATCGATCGCGGCGACGAGTCTTCTCCTCGGCGGTCCCTCGTACCCTTCCCGTCGGCTTCCGAGGGGTGGTCGATAGGTCTCGAACCGATATTGGTCCCCGATCGATGTTTGCATGCGGTGACAGGATTATGTTTGACTCACCGAATCAGTGCCACGGCCATTTGTCACCTCGAGATTAAATGGAGAGCCCCGACTGTCTTCGAGGAGAGCGAATGGGGCACGGTACAAGGGTGATTATTAGGCGTCCCCGCGTCGACGCCACCCCCGCGCTCCTGTGCGCCGCTCCTTTTTTAACCGACGCGGCGCGGGACCCCACCGCCTCGTAAAGAGATAAGACATCGCACGGCGGATCCCGGTATCCTCGTTGAATTAGCATGTGTCGGTCGCGATGATATTTTTCATGGCGCGTACCGTTTCCTCGACAAATTGTATTCGTTTATGGGCTCCAGATGGGTATTTGCATGAGGGGCGAGGTTCACGGAGGTTACGCCGCTTTCTCTGCGCGTCGTCCGATTGAAGTCTCTCGCGGTGATTACTTTGCTTTCGTTTACTGAGGAATTTCGGGTGTCCGTGATCACGAGCTCGTGGTTTTTATTGAATTTGGGACGGGGATTAGAGGTTGCGTTTCCTTCGGAACGCGAAAGTACGTTTTTCTTTGTTTATTGCTGGGCGAATGTTCTTCACCGTCGTTCTATGTGTTTTTCATGATTTATGGTGCTCCTGGATTCGTTTAATTTATTTAATACAGTGGTGTGCTTCTGGGAGGATAATTAATGTTAAGTCTACTTGGTTGAAGATTTTTTTAAATAGGACAGTGTAGGATTGTTTTATCGATTATAAGGCACATAATTTTTCTGTGAAATATTGGAAGTTTACTGCAATGTTATTACTAAAAGTAAAGCTAATCCTAACACATCATTATTCTATTCTTGAATGAAAACGAGCAGCTTTTAGAAAATAAGAATATTTAGTATTTATTGTATTTATTAGTAATTTTAGATCAGTGGCATCCCATTCCTCAAAGTGACGAAAATATCGTGTTGTAAGGTTAAGGTTGAACACCACTGACCTAGGCCCCCTCGAAAAATTCTACTTTATCTTGAAGATATGATAAAGAACTGACAGACTTGAACAGTAACCACGCCACGGTTCGTTTTATCAACCTCAGCTGCACTTTTTACTTTTTCTTCGAAGCCAGAACGATTCTGCTCCGTATGGTGGGCTGCTTTTAATCATTTTCACGTCGGAATGTTAATGATACATTTCTGCGGGAAAGTTATTACCATCGCAAAGAACTTTAGTTTTAAAATTGTAGCGTCATGGAATTAAATATCAACGAAAACTGTCATACAATTTTTCATTAATTGATTCAACTACAACTATCATTCTCTAACACTAGTTTCTTCTACGATCTTATACATACACACTTCGATTTATGACCCAAAGATTCCCTCGCTCCCTCTTTCATTCTCATTTCCCTGTTGTTTCAAATCAGCACGGCATTTGAAACGGGTTCGACATTTTGAAAGTTTCAACGGCACAGCATCTGCCCATTTTTCCACGCGCGTCGCGTACGTGCACGGCCCCAACGAAAATCACGCACGTGAAGGTGGGGTGCATATATTATAGCCAACGCCATCTTTCTCCTATGGCGTGCCGATTGGGCGAACGAAAAAAAATCCATCCCTCACATAAGTGCTCCTGCACGGGTGAAGCTTTTCACCCCAAATGCGTGAAACGTCCGCGCCATTTTCCCTTAGACAATTTCCACCCCCTCGAGCATTCCATCCACTTCGTGTCTTCGCGCCATTAATTATTATCTCCGTGCTTAAATATTGAAGCCGCCTATACTCTGCTTCTGTTTGTGCAATAACGATTTGCGTGACAAAAAGGGTTGGTAGATGTCAAGAATATCATTACGACCATTTCCAAACACGAACTTTCATTTCCACCGTCAATTTGAAGAAAGAAAAATACCACTATTTGCCAAAAAACTTCACATCAAATTTTTACAGTGCCTTACCAAATTTTATGGCATTTGGAGTTTCGTTTAATGTACGATTACACTCTCTTTCGCTCCTCCTCTGAAGCAGTTGTTGGCACGAAATTCATAAAAAAAAATCCTCCAACCCCAGAGGGACGTCCCGGAACATGTTTCCGGTTTGTCGCGTTGTTCCACCGTGTCGCGGTGTCTCGAAAGGGGATTTGCTTCGCGAGTGCAATGTTCGAGGATGTTTTCTGGAACCGTGGGCACCTGGCGCGATTGCACGTTCGACGAAAATTGCACCGCATTGTGCTGTTCATGACGCCGGGTACGCAGCAGCGTGTCGCGGCTACTTTGGTCATTGAACTGCGCTAGACATGTGGCGGGAATTTGCATACACAACGTGTCCAGAAATTGCGGATGCTCGAGCATAAGGCGAGCCAAGTGTGGCAGGGCAAAGTAACGAGACCAGCTTTTCAGGCAACTTGGAATTACGTGGACCAAGATCGACGGAAGCGTTTACTCAATTTACTGTAGTTTTATATGAGATTCTGCCTCGAGAAATTGCATCGCTGGAACAAGGCCTATCTTCATTAAAATTCTACATAAATTTTTCTTCCTATACCTTCGGATTGTTTAACCCCCATTTTTAGATAAATTCCTGCGCTTCGAGATTGTTTTTCGGGAGCAGGTGTGATTTAAGTTATTTATAATTAGTTATTATTAATATTACTATTATTTCTCTGGTGGGCGAACGAGTAGTCAAATTTTACCTCAGGCTTAAACAGTTTCATTTTTGTTGCTTTTTGTGAGTCGAAGTTAAAAATAAAAGTTTCTTTAATCAACTTTCACGTTCATAATTTAACACCCGATCTGATATAGCACTTTAAATATTCTAATTGTAAGTGTCTTCCTGCAAAACTAATACCTAATTCTGACTCACACTCGTTCGTATCCTCAAGTATTTGTAACATCAATCATTTTTTTCCTAAGTGATATTTGTAAAAAAGAATGGAAAATATTGAGAAGTGGATTTTCGAACAATTTATTTGTAGTACCTATGGAATATAATGTCACTGTGTATCAAAATTGGCAAATTTTCGGAGCTTGCAGTTAAAGTGTCGCGATATTTCCCATCATGCTTGCAATATTTAGAATACAATCCCGTCGATCAGAACGACGATGAAAAAACCGCAGAAAAGCACACAATTGCAGCGCGCACGTGAACGCAAATACAAACAGCGGAGGTATTTGCAGCGGTCGAACTTCCGTGGCATAACTTCGAAACCCCATAGAATCCAAACTACATCCCGTGGCCATTCGCGCAATTTCCGTTGCACTTTAACGCACGTACCTTGGAAATGTTCGTGGTTGCGGGGCCGTGTTCGCGGTTTGACCCTTACATGAAATATCGAATCTCATTCCATTGTTGTTTTCGTCTGCGTGTCGTGTGTACGCATTTTTTAACAGCCCTTTTGTGCACTTTAAGTTGTTTGTGCTACGGTGTGGGGCTGCCACTCATACCTGATAATAGGTTGCACGAGGGAAAACATTAGCAACTTTTCCTTTAAACGTAGCATTGGGATTTAAAAGCTGTAACTTGGGTATTATTGTTATAATTAATTCTGTATAATAATTTTACACAATTATTTTAACTTCGAAAACATTTTCTGATTTAGAAATACCTACTGCTCCACTCTTTTTTAAATTTAGTAAACATTATATACCTCAATTTTTCAAAGTTTTCAGCCAGCGAAGCAATCTAGAGGGACTCCATTAATCTATGTTTAATCTAAAAAAATCGTTTTAAATTCGAAAAATCAAAAGCTTTGGCCGAAAGGTACACAGTCCACCAGGATTTAAGCGTATAAACGCGTATATACTTGAAAGCATCCGCGGTCGATTGTAATAAGGGGTGAAATTTATGGGTGCGCGATAAGCGGGAAGATTTACAGCGCTGTCGCCCATTAATAAATAACAAAATCGTCGGGCCAGCGGTCGTCTGAAAGCACAAAAGCCGTGGTTCGCGCGAAGTATAATTTATAAATATCGCCCAGGCCAATTTGTTCGCGTCCCCGAAGCGATAATTTCGCGAGTCCGATAACCCGCTCGCATTGTACGTCGATTCGTAACTATCGTCGCGGTCTCGCCGCTCGAGATATCGCTCGGACATCGTGCCTCTCTTTTCCTCCTTTTTTTGCGAGTTGACACGGCCAGAAAATTGCCGTGAGCCACGTAGACCACCGTGACGGGACAGGCGAGTCACCATCGTCGCTGGTTCACCAAAATGATGTCCCGTGTTGTGATACCCAGTGGAATTCGTTGAATTTCTTTCCAGTACACTTTCATCTTTTTTTTAACACACTGAATTCATCAACGTCGTCTCCTCTGTGCCATGAATTAATTTTGGAAGGTGCATAGAAGCTTTAGGGATTGGATTTCAAATATCCTTGAAACTATTTGATTGCAATATATTATAGAAATGAATGTGGGAAAGTAAATTTCACAGATTTCCATGGAAATGTGTTGTACTTAATATTTCATCACAAAAATTCGGTATCTTTTCTGATTCGAGTCACTGAATGTTTGAGAACAGCTATTTATTAGTCGGCTTGTAATTAAATACACGTTGCAGTGTTAGGGTAAGCTGCACAGCGCTTTAACGCACAGCATAAATTCCCGTTGGCCGTCTGGAATCTCCGACTACAGGAGCATCGAGTATCGTTGTGGCCCCCTACCGATTTTACGACACCCTATGCCGCAATTGACGTAATTGCCAGCACAAGTAAATCAAGTCGCGTCCGCCGTCGTCGCGTGCACAGTTTCGAAATTGCTTCAACAGGTCGATGATCTTCCGGTTCGCTTAAAAAGATTCTGTATCGCGTCGGTGAAATTTCACCAACGTCTATCAGATGCTATGCCGTAAACTGGGGGAACATGGGCAGTTACTTGACATGTATTGAAGAAAGAAAAGTTTAAAAATTCTATGCATTCTGACACTTGTACAATCGCAAAATATAAAATGTAGGTAATAAGATGCTTAAAGCAAATATAAAAATTTCCAGTTTTATATTACATAACAAAATGTTCCAAAAACATGCCAATGTTCACCGAGTTTGTGGTAATTAACAAATTCAGTATCAGGATTCAGCGTAACATATTCAATTGTTCATAAACTGTAACCTGCATCTTCAACAATTCCAAGAATCTCGAAAATCATATTTTTCAGTAAGTTCAACATGACACGTATGAAATTTATCCCACGTTTTCGACTGATTTTCACTGGAGGAATCATATAAACGGGAAATAGAAACTACTTAGATTCGTCACGAATTCGATTTGAGTTCTCGGTGTCACATTATTTCTGCTGGAAACAGAATTCGACATAATTCTAGAACTGTATTTGCCGTTTGATTAGTGAAGCCGTATCTACGGTCTCGCTATATTGAAATAAACTGACCGAGGATTCCTCAGCCGTTCCTTTTTCCTTCGACGTCGACCGCGGAACAACGACGCTCCCCGTCGCATTCATGCGCGCCGAACAATGTACACGCGCAGAACGTCCGCGTTTCCCCTCGCAGGAAGTCAAAGCGGTTGTGGTCGCGTCTTGCTAATGGAAATCGTAAACATTAATTAGCGGAATGGCCGTGGTCCGTGCATCGAGAAATGGGATTCTGAACAGCGACACGTGCGGTACGATATCGAGTGTCCGCTGTCTGTGCGAAGCTGGACACGTCGATCGATGATCCCCGAGTGATATAAGTGCAACCGTTTTGCGAAAAGGGGATCCTGGCTGAGGGATGAGCTCCATGAGGTTGCAACGGAATGCGGTTTATATAATCGCATATTGAACGTGAAGAAATTAGCCTTTAGTAATTGAGGATTAACCTTAAACACTTGCCTGCATTTTGTATGAGTTAAACAGCTGGATGATTGTTTAAATTAGTATGATATTAAATGATTCTGAAATTCTTTGAAATAACACAATAATATCATTTCATGAAAAATCTAAAGCAGTTAACGCTTTGAAGTTGAAATGAGAGAGTTCGTCGTAATCAATGGAATTTAGGCTATCAATAAAAAATTCCATCTCCAAAATGTTAACGGAAAATTGTATAAATTGTTTACATAAGGCACCCTTAAAAATAAGTTAAAAATACAGTATATACGTGCTGTTGCAAATATATTGCTTTCACCCTGATTAAATTACAGTGCAATTAAATAGCATCCCTCGAGTTATGAGACTGACCTAAATTCGATAATAGCCGTGGGTTTGGAAATCGAAATAGATGAATATTTTTGGCTTATTTGGTTCTGAAAAGGTTCGACATGACTTATAGAACCATACAGTCGGGTCAAACAAGAGTGGAGTATGTCATCAGGACACAGAAATATATAATTTACTGATCTACTTTTAGAGGTTGTTGATTTCCGTTTCTAGAGACTGCTTTTGTAAGAAAAGGCGCTTCTGTGCAATATTTCCTTTGAGAAGCGCGATGTAAGGTTCAAAATGAACACGTCTCTTCTTTCCCTCTGCTATGTATCTTGCTTCATGCTAAATTTGAACTTCGTTTTTCCTTATTATATCAAATACGAAAATACGACCGACCAGTGACAAACGTCCGTAGAATATTTAAATAGGGAGCAATTTTAAACCGAATCTTGTGTCGCGGCTGTATTTTCGGGCGCCACGAGCCGCGAAAGGCCAGACGCAGCCGGGTCATCCCTGAATAATCGATCGCGCCCGAAACCAGCCAGAATTCATAACTCGGCGATCTCTCTCCTCGCTCGTCAATAAAGTTCTATAATCGTGCAATACGGAAATATCGATTCGGCCGTAAAACAGAGTACTGCCCCGTCGCGGGACCGCAAAATACCGCGAAAATAACTCGCCGCGTTTCGTTTAACTCCCCGCAGATCGCCGCGATAAAATAACCTGTAAAATTCAACTACCTGTCGCGTCGCCGCGGAAGGAAAAAAACTGAACAAAACGTGACAAGGAGGGAAAAGGGAAACAGCAAAACTGCATGATGCCTGTCAAATACCTACGCGATTCAATGGGCGTCACGTCATAGCCGGGCTGTGCCACGTACACGATGCCCCATAAAACGGTCGTGCGATCGACAAGATAGTAATTATTCGTTGAGAAAGAAATGAGTAAAAGTGCGCGAGATAAAGTATTTGAATTTATTGTGAAATTATTGTATAATTTTATTAGAACTATAAATGTGAAATACATGAGATGGGAATACCGAGACACCTGGTATTTACTCGCTAACGCTGTTCTGTAGCGAAACATAATTTATTGGAGACAAAGTAGCACATATTTGAAAGTGTATATAAAGGAATATTGCCCTCCCTTCCCTCATCCCGTTGTTTTCGACTGCATGCTGTGTTTAATCGAATCCGCGAGTTAGTCTGTGCAAATGTTTCGCCGGCTCCTGTTGTTTTGATTTTGCAAACAGTTCGTTGATACCACGAGCCTCGCCACTCGACGCGTCTAAACGTTTCGTCATCCGACGCGTCTTATTTCCGGAAGCGGACACTATCTGCCACGTACGCGCGTCCATTTCGCGTGCAGCGCTCCACCAGCTCCTTCTCGTTCCTCTTCCCTCTCTCTCTCTCTCTCTCTCTCTCTCTCTCTCTCTCTCTTCGTGCCATTTTTCGTTGCTATTCTCACGATAATGCAGCTTGTCGCCCGATAAACCTATCGTTGTCGACGCCCTCCGGCCTGGCTGTTTCCCGCAGCCAGAGATTCGATACCAGCTGGCTGGCCACGAAATTGGAGGCTCCAATTGCGAATGGGTTAAGATAGAAGCACGCGGGCATCAACAGATGAATTTGGATGTGGGATTTAAGAAACTTGCAGATATTAAAGTGTGCTTTTCATTGATTGATATATCTAATGGATGAAGTTCCCTTCATGGTCACACGGGGTGTATGGCACTCCAGGATATGTCTTTGGCAATATTTCTGTAAATTTTTAGACCTTTATAATAAAATTTAAAAATTTGGCGAATTTTATCCAAAAAAATCGCTTTTAGCCAGAAGTGTTTTTCAAATACAAATTTCAACATATCAATCGTAAGATGGTATGACCACGGAGGGAGGGATTTTGAGGAAGGTATTAGTGGTAACTTTGTACTTATTAGTTACTTTTTTTATATCATAAGTGAGGTTTTAGATCAGTATGGAATCGGAAATAGGGTTTGTGCTAGGTCTTCCAGATCAAGCATATCCCTAGTTAGTGGTGACGTTCCTCTTGTCCCACTCCCGATTAAGTGTAAAAGTTCACAAAGATGTTTTAGATATCACCCATTTTGGAGTAAAGTCTGTCAACGCGATAAATATTTGAAGTTTTATGGAACAAAGACTAGTAGAGATTTGCTTCAAGGAAAACACTCTTAAATATTACACAGCACCCAAGCAATTCTAATTGACACTCACAAACCACTATCTCAACGAGTTCATTATTGGAAAAGAAACGTCACACTTCGAAATCGTCTTACTCCACATTGAACAAAAGCGATTATAATTCGGCAAGACTGTTGCCAACAAGCTCTCCCACGCGATTCCCGTTCGTGGAATCGAAAGCACGTTTGTTCGCGAGAGAATCTGGCGTTGCTCGATTACGCGATCGTGGGTGCAGGTGCAGGTAGCGGTGCAATGGCCATCGGCAGAAAAGAAGATCGTAGCCGGTTGAAAGCGAGGGGAGCAAGGTCCCCTCGATCCAGCGATCCATGAAGCCCCCTGGACGCGAGGAGAGCGTTGTAAATCTCCGTCATGCTCCATAAATCCCACCCCCGATATCGCAATCCTCGGCTACGTGCGTCCGCACATACGCGCGCGGGTCCTTTTCCGCTGTTACCACCGTTTAGGCCTCCTTTTAGAAGAGAAGGGGGAGGAAAGCATCCAGCGAAGGAACAGGACGAGACAGGAGGAGACAGATAAGCATTCGATCTACCGACGGGCACGCTCCATAAATCCTCTCGTCTGTTTCGATGGAAACCTCGAATCGATCGTTTCTGACGATCCTCCAGTTTCTTCGCGGACGATCGTTCCTTCGACGAGAACCAGGTCCGGGTACAATTGCACGGAACATATGGACGAACACCCGTCGTGCTTTGACTGGCAGAATTAGGCAGCTCGATTGCAACTCAATTAAAGTGGAGATGGCGGTGCAATTTTCCTTCAGATTTGAAGCTTCATTCAGTCTCGCAACCTCAAACAGTCGATTTAATACTCCTCCGACACTGGTTTCCGTTTTTTTCATAGACGGAATAAAGAAGGAACCGCACTTCCTTCGCGAGACAAACGTCTTGGTAGCGTCGACAGTTGCTTAGAGAACGGCGGCAAGGTAACAAAGAGAAACAAAACGGGCGGTGTTACAGAAGTCCGAAAACTGGAGGAGTGTCCTCGTAGAAGGTGCGAGCGGGTTAGATATCCGGGGGTAGTGAAACACAGCTCCTTCCTGCGGTTTAACGCGTCCGTCCGCCTCGTGAATCCGCGGCAACTCCTGCGGGAACGCTGCAGATCCGGCCGCTGAGCGGTTTCGGTGAATTGTGTGCAGGAAAGTAATTATCTCGCGATTATTCGAGCGGACGTCGCCGCATTCCGGCTTGGTTTGCGGCATCTTATCATTCGGCATATCGCGAGATTCCAGCGAGAAGAAACTCGTGACCGAGTGTCGCGTTAGTGACGAAAGGCTTCAAAACCACACAATATTAATAGTTAAAATTCTTGCACACTTGTAAATAAAACATTAAAATAGGTCCGGATAGAGTTGATGCAGTTAAGATTCTTCTGTCTATAAGAATATTTCCATGGTTTGATTAGAGGACTCGCGACGAGGACTCAAAATGCACCACCAAATGCATTTCGTACACGCGAATAAAAACTGTTAAAATACAAGTGAGAGTCTCGGTGATCTCTGACTTTGAGTTCGATTCGTCTGCAGGACTCTAAGGAGAATATAACCGTGGGAGAAAGACCGCTAGGAGATAGAGATCTTCCTTCATAGACCGTGGAACGAACCGACCCCTTTGATATCTGTGTTTGATGATCATCGACCACACGGAACGACAGATTACGGCGGAAGCGTACGACTAGCCAGGGGCATCGATCAAATCGCTGTATCGCTAGCGAAAAGTTCGTGCCATTTGGAAAAAAAACGGGAGAAAATTGCGTTTACGGGCAGAGAAAGTATAGTGATCAAGATTGAAGAGGTTGAAGGTGTTAAACTCGAGAAAAAATATAGCTGGGTTCCTAAATACCGTGAAGTTGTCAGATTTTATAAATGCGTGTTATTGTTTTTATATGGTATCTCCATATGAATTTAAATTTTTAATTTATTAAATGGCCACCCGGAATGTCACTGTAAAACGTTTGAGACGGTTGAAAAGTGCAAGACATGTACCATTTCGAGAATCGCAATCGTAGGATCCGTTTAAAATCGCGAACCGTTAATTACCCGACTCTTAGCTAAATGATCCCAGTCAGTTGTATAAATTATCATAATAACGCCGAGCCTGGCCGCGACGCATTAAAATAAATACAATCATTAAAACAATTTACGTCCAGTTGAGGCGCAATTATAGCAATTCGCTTCCGCGATGTGGAATACGTTTTATTGAATTTATTAAAACGCTGGTCATTGAACTGCAAACAAATATTCGTGTGCATCGGCACGCACGACGACACAAAAACAAAATGTCCATAATATACGTCTGTCCTCGCGACAATCCAGCCTTTTATCAATATTTCGCAGATTTAAATCGCATACGTTGCTAATTCCACAAGAATTCTCGTAACTGAATAATTTACGGAACGAACATTCATAAACAGTCGCTGCGCTCTAATTGAACAAGCATTGATAATTTAAAAGGACATTATAATATTTCATCGACAGCATGCAGTTGCAGAAGAATTAAACGAAGGCCCGAGGTATGAAAAATTTAATTAAAACCGTTCCACTAATTGCATGACATCAAAGGACGACCATTCCTCGCGATAAAGAAACGTATCTCCTCGAATTACGTGCACATATTTGAAACGTACAACGGAGAGCAAAAGATATCTCCTTAAATCATACGTCGAGCTTAATGCACCCGCGAAATTCGAAATTCCAGTCGCGAATATCTGGAACACCGCGGTGCTATTTCATCAACAATCGCCTGACATTGTTCGCAGTGGAATAAATCGACGCAGCCGGGATTCTTTCGGTTTCCAAATAATTACAAGAGAGGAAAAAACTTGCCGGCCCTATCCAGCCTGCCACTGATTAATTGGAAAATTATGCAGTTTCTTCCAATTAATGGGTAAGGGATCCTCCCGTATGTGACTGCTGTTAATTGGCGCCGCTCGCGGTACTTTGCTGCTCGTCATTAATTGGGAAAGCCGTAGCTATATACGCGACGCGTCTCTGGATATTATTCGGCAGAAAACCGCGCCGCTGCCGGGGCTGTTGGAATTTTTTTTTCTCCCTCCTCCCTCGCCGCGCCGGTCGATAGCTAATTACGCGTTTACCCGACGGACAGAATTACCACCGCTCGCGCCTCCCCCTCCCCGCCGCTGCGCCGCGGTATAAATTAAAATGATTTTAACCTTTTGTCGCGTTTTTCGTGCGAAACAAAACGGAAATAATAAGTCGGCCATTCGGGGCGTTCAAACAAAGCCGCCAGTCGCGCTTCAGCGTATTTCTGTCGTTAATATACATGCAACGGAAAAATAACGCGCTTAACTCTCTTTCAGCTCTTTGTTTGTGGGTATTCTAACGGGTTGTTCTCTTTTTCTCGGTAACGGAATAATTCTTGCTGATTAGTTCGTCGCTGGTGTAACGTGCGACTGAGAGGGATGAAATAGTAGACCGCCGTGATTTTTCGTATTGGCTTTGCAGATGATGGATATTGCTTCCTCTTTCTCTCTGTTTGCGCCGCTTCAATGGAATCGGGGGAACTGAAGCTTGATTGCAAACTTTGTTTAATATGTCACATAGGTAACTGTAATGGACACGCGAGGGGGCCATATTTATACTTGTACTTGAATTCATTAAAGGTGTAATGTAATGTTATTTGCTATATGATATGCAAAAATACTATATTTCCAAAAAATTGATCAAATTTTACAAGTTTTATTTACCTCTTTACTCTATGGCAACATGAAAATTTTAATTTGAAAATTTAAACTTTAACTGAGAAGATCTTTTCAATGATGAACATAAATTGGCGGGAGGAGAGAAACAGAGCCAGTCTATCTCTCATAAAAAATTAGCTCCTCGTATATGTTAATTTTAACTTTCAGTACCATCGAGCCTTTGGACATATTTGTTAAAAACAATATATTAATTAATAATGCAAAATACACATTTAAAAAATAAGATTTGGTTAGTTTAATGTAGTTTTATTTTCTACCGCTTTCCTCTGAAAAGTACTATATTTTTTCAGAATGCACTATATTTTTCATTACATTTAGCCGTAAAGCACTATATTTTTCCGGAAAAAATTTGGCAACCCAATCCGTGCACTGCATTTTAAACACGGTTAAAGCAGCTTGCAAGATACCGATAACTCTCAGAACTCGATTACTTATTCAAACAAGTGATGACTAATTTTAAGTACATACCTAAATCACCAGCAAACGAGCAAAAGACAGCAACTTTCATCTTGATTACCATCGCCTTATCACCACCTTGCAATTTCAACGATCACAATAATCAACGGTAACCTACGGTGGTATTAATGAACGATTAATGAACGTTAAATCGTTGCTTCATGCGCTTGACGATTTAATGAAAAAGGCAGAGCACCAAAGGGCGAAACAAAAAAGAGGCGGTTCGGTACGCGTGTACGCGCGTGCGTGCCCTGTCAGCCAGGCGGTTCTCTTTCTCTCTCTCTCTCTCTTCTCTCGGTCGACCGATTAAAATTGAAAACTACGCGGAGCAAACGCTGCGACACCTGCACAAATCTACATACTGGATCGACGGGTGTGTGTCTAACCCGTCCTCGCGGGCCGATATATACGCGAGGCGTTGGCTCCGCTGACGCGAGTACGCGCCTCTGCGTCCACGTGTGCTCGCGTGCTGCCACTTTCAAATCGCTCGACCTTGTGCCGCTCCGATCACCAGCTTCTCGAACGATCCCGCTGGAATCGTGGATAACTTTGGACCGAGAGTCCGCCGAGTCGCACGCGTGACATTGAGAACTTGCTGTCTCTTGCTTGCACGCCTTTCAATTAATCTCTAGGTGTCTCCAAGTGGCTGGTGATTGGTCGAAATTCCTGGGGGTCGAAAAGACGACGTCAGAAAGCAATTCGAGGAGATCTTGGAGTACAGCGTGGTACATAGGTACATCTTGGGAAAGCTTTCGTCGAGGGGAACCGAGTGGTACCACTTGTGTCCCGAAAATTAGGTAGCGAGAAACTCGAAAGTAGGACCAAAGCTCGTAATTTCGATAGGTACCTACCTTTCGACAAAAGAAATAGCGGTGAACTTGTGCTTTAGTCGACGGATTTCTATGAAATACTTTAGTTAGAGAGGAACATACTGGTACGTTTAGTCAGGAAATTTTTTGCAAAATCTTCCAAAATTCGGGTGCATTTTTTAGGGTGTCGTCGCCTGATTTTCCGGGTAACTTGATTCGTGAGACCAAAGTTCTTTTATGAGCTTAACGCGGCTCTCCCTGCTCCATACTTAGGTACACAGAAAACTATTCGCTCTGACCCGTTTCAATCTCATACTCGTTCGGTATGAAGGATTTCAACGAGGATGTTCGAAGCGAAGAAATGCTGTTCCATAATTGGCGGATGTAAGGTTTGAAGGGTACTGGCAGCGTCTTCAATCGAAGCTCTCGTGCAAAGCAGCTGGCAGACGTTAAACGTTCGTCATGTTATTCTTTCTCTAGTTGTTGCTCGCTTTATGCAGGCTCGGCGCGGTGTTGTTTCAGGAAAATATCGGAGACACGCGACGGGCACCGCCGTGGCTACGGATGGTCGACGTAAATGGGTCCCGTCAACGGCGCCCGCGACAATTAAAAGTTTCTCTGTACTCCGTCAAGTATGCTTATTAATAAACGTTGCCTCATGCGGCGCATAAATTATTTAGCATGACCATTACTGCACCCGTTTAGCACATCTTTAAGGCGATCGACAACTGCATGAATCATCGAAAAAACCGAGCGCCTAAGAATACGAATGACTCGAGCGACGAGCTCTTCCGACGTCGAACGCCGATTAAATTATCCACGCTTTCTCGCAGCGAATCCTTCAACTACGAGTGTCCTATTAAATCCTGCTGTTATTCTATGATAAATAAACACGTGGTTCAATCAATTACCGAGTTCTTTCACGGTGAAAGGCTGTTCAGTAACGTTCCCGGCGCCTTTCGTTCGGACTTTTTTAATAGAAGAATTCTTGCACAATATTTGTAACGATATAACGATGGTACTCGGCCGTATAATTGTGTTTATAGGGCTGGTGCAATTGAAAGCAGCGCGAACGAGCAATTCTGTTCGCCTACACGGACGTCTATCAATAGACTCTTTCGTCAGGCTCTTTCGTCTTGGATCGTTACGAGTTCTCAATTATGCGCATCTTTCATATATACATAGATTTGCGTATCGAGGGCTTGATTGATCGAACGTTGCGAATCATCGCCGTCGCGTCGTAGAAGATAGGCAGCTTCTAAACTGTGAAAATTTCGGGAGTCAGGACTTGATTTAATTGGGCTTGTTTGAATAGATTTCGCCGGACGGAACTCCAGCTTGCTGTTCTCTATTAAAAGTACAAGATACTGACGCTTCCTTGAAGTAATCAGCAAACGCGGAATGCGAAGTAGATTGCACGAAAGGGAAAAAGTACAGATCCAAAGCATGATACATTCAGGACGTTAATTTGCGCTGGAAGATGGCGAAATTATACTGTTTCTTGCTGGCACAAAACCTTCAAGGCTTCCCTTGAACCTCGTTAATGCACATTTGATGATCAGATCCACGCTCCAGTGCCAATAGTTGAGCGATTTTCGAAACGTACTGAAATCACCGGCGGAAACCAACGTCCTCTAAACGTCCTTTAAACGTCCCTCTCGGCGTGTCGAAGGACGCGAGGGCCTTGGAGCGTTTATTACGGAAATGAGAGGAAAGGAGCCGCGGACGCGGACTTCGCCAATCACGGGGGAAAGAAGAGCATCCCTGAACAGCTCCTCGCCAACTCCCTTCGCGATACGGTCCCTCGAATCGACGCGGGGAATTAATTACCCTTGCGTGCTGTGGCGGCGACAGCGGCGATATTGTTTCAAATACGATTACGTACTGGCGGTGCAATTAAGAAACGGGAACGCCGAACGTCATTAATAAGAGCGCTTCGATGATTAACGAATTATCGCGCCAGGCGATCTCGACGAGCTTGTACGCGCCTCGTTTTTATTGCACGCCGATCGATGCGTTATTGCGCATCAACGTCTTAAGGAGATATCGGCTCATCCGCACGCATTCGTTTTTATCGCAACGAATCTGGCACGCACGGTAATAGAGCACCTCGAGAATCTTGATTCTATTCAATATCTCACTGACGAATTGTTCATTCGGGTTAACGCCTCAGCTTTAAATTGTATGATGAGGTGTTCGGTATCAGATGGTGCAATATACCTGCGATGTTTATCATTGGATTGGGTCGGAAGTCCAAGTGTATTCTTCCGTTGATACGGAATTAATTGGCATTGATCGGCAAAGATAGTTTTGATTTCTTACGAGAATGATTGCCCCGCTTTGGATACTCGGGGAGATTTAATAATTGGGTGAGATGTAGCGTAAATGTAGGTATAGGTGGAGGTTGGAGGTATTAGTAAGCTTTGTAAAAGAAATAACTCCTAACGAATTCCTGTATACGTAATCTTTGAAACTGAACGTTTATTGCCTTTACGCGAATGGTATACAATTTTATAGCACCTGCTCGCAACGCGATGAAGCTTTTAACACGTCGTTAATAAATTACGAATAAAAGTCTATTAAAAGAATTCACATCATCGAGCGGATTCGATATCAAGCCTAAAGGTGTTTAATGCCGAAGGATAAAATAAAACGTAAAAGAAAACAGCGATATTTCGGCCGTAACGCGAGAAACGTTTATCGTTGAAATTACCAGTGAAGCTGCTCGGCGGATCGATGATAAACGTTTTTCCAGCTGGATCATTAGAAATAATTAACATTTGGCCAATAGTCCCATTCATTATAGAACGTAACGTTAGCCATCGATAATGACCGATTGTTAAACATAACTATTCGTAATCTACGAGGAATTCTCATTATGCGGTAACCAAGAATTCAAGCGGCCTGCCGCGCAATCAATCCTTTTCATAGATAGTCATCAGACTTTTAGCCGGGGACAAACAGAACGATCTTTTCTATTCTAATGCGTGACGTGATTCGACAGCCATTAGCGAGCGTTCAACGAAATGTCAAACCTCCTGTGTCTTTCTAATTGGTTTAATGACATAATCATGGGCGGCACGCGCGAGGTTTCTCCAGGAGTATCTCGCGGATCATGGATCACGGATCATGAGGGTTCTTTCAGGGAACCGCATATAGGGTAAATGTCCCTATTAGTGCCACTTTATTTATTTTGATTAATAAAAATGTAACGTATAAAGAATAGTGTACAACAATAATATTAATAATAATAAGAACAGTCCAAATTTAATAATGATATTATTGTTGTACACTGTTATTTATACGTTACATTTTTATTAAGCGAAATAAATTAAGTGGCAGTAATAGGGACATCTATCCTATATTAATTATTCCCAATTTGTTTATGGAGTGTCGATAAGAAATATATAATATAAGTATAGTGCAGAATTACAGTAACCAATTTAAATATTCGAAAAGCATCTGCTGCGATTGAAATAATATTTCAATACTTCAATATTTCAATAATATTCACATATCAAAATGAAAGTGTTGTAAGAGAGCAACATGTAAAGCTTTGTGAAAAAACAATCATCCGTCGAATTTGCAATACTTCAATATGTATACCCTCAATTATATCCCACGAAAAAATCCTGTAAATGCAAAATATTCGGTACCTCCAGCTACTGACGCTGAAAACAATATTTAAAAGTTTACGCACAAAGCAGAAAGTGAGATAAAAACTAACACCATAAAGTGTTTATAACGTGCGTCGAGATAAAAACATAATTCTGCTGCATTTCCCAGTAACAATAAGTCTATAATAAAATCACATCCTCCTGTCAAACAACACTTAAAAACCATATTCAACTTCCATTACACAATACACGTAATTACTAACAAGCAATTAGTTATTGAAGCCCACCAACAAATAGAAATAAAAAAATTTAAGTTTACGCACAAAGCAGAAAGTGAGATAAAAACTAACACCATAAAGTAATTATAACGTGTGTCGAGATAAAAACATATTTGTGCTGCATTTTCCAGTAACAATAAGTCTATAATAAAATCACATCCTCCTGCCAAACAACTCTTAAAAACCATATTCAACTTCCATTACACAATGCACGTAATTACTAACAAGCAACTAGTTATTAAAGCCCACCAACAAATAGAAATAAAAAAATAACTGAAAGAAAGATGCACTGCCAACAACGCTAGAAAATACAAAAAAACCCTCCTACGAAAGAAACGAAGGAAAATGGTACGAGGCAGATGAAGAACACTCTGCCATAAGGGTGTCCCCGCGACGGGGCACAGCAGCGCGCGGTTTCGCGCGTCAGCGCGGAGGGGCGGCAGGGGGGAGCGGGTCGGGCGAAGTCCCCAGCCCCTAGAGCGGCGTGACCGAATGCCAAGCCTGGTTTAAGAAACCCTTTCGGGCCGTAAGACATTCGCAGGGGCATCAGATGGCCTGGCCAACTGCAGCGTATTTGAAATGTGCGAACTGCAAGTGCAACACTTGCAATTACTGGCATGCGAGCGCACGCGCCCGCTGAAAGAACAGTGCGACGGGATCCACCCGAGAGGCGCGGACACGCCACGCCGCCGGATGCGCTTACCCTTTTTCGCAGATTAATGTCCACCTTCGTGACCGAAAGGTTGGCGTATGACCAGTTCAACGACCCACGTCAGGTTGACGAGAAACAGCAGCTTTACGGTCAACGAACCCGCGCGGATCACGTCGCTGCTTCCGTTGCAAGACACGCGCCCGAACACCTATCGTAACTGCTTGCACGGCGACTCGATCGCGGCCGTGTCGGACCAACTGTTCCGGACTTAAACAACTGATCTCGCGTTCTTTGTCAACGAAACTCCGATGGCGACCTGTTGGGGTCGACTAGCACTCGCAGGTCGTTGAACCTTCCACGCGGAGGGTGATTTCGTCAACCGTGGGTCGAGCTCTTTGCGGCCGGGCAATGCTTTTGCTGGAACATTCAGGCGAACTAGCGGTTGGTACACGTGTTAATTGTTTGCAGATTTGTTTGCTTCGGGGGAGGTTTGCAATGTAAGGAGCATTGAGTTTAGGTTGCTTTGTTCTAATATAGAGTGTAGTATATTTTCCAAGAAATTGGAGAGTGTACAACAATATTTCGTGGTTTGAATCTTTACTTAGTTGATGTTGATTCGGCTAAGGTGCATGTATAAATTGGAGGGGAAGATAAATTTTTAGGTCTCGATGGGAAAAGAGAGGGGGAATATTGGAGCTTCTCCCTTCGGTTTCATGGGAACGCTCGTGTTGTATTTCGACGATTAAACAATGTGTAAACGCTGAGAGAGCTTGTTCGGCTTTCAATAAACGGTATATCCGCCATGTTTGCTAATAGGTATTTGCGCACGGGGTGATTAATATTCGGATCTATATCTATTCTATTATCGTCGAAATGAAAGTTCACCATTTGCCCGGTGCCGCGTAATGAATTACCGTTTACTTCGAAGCTCAGCGAATTTTCGAATAACCTGGCAGATCAACAGCGTACATATTGTCCTAGAGTGGGTGAAATTCGCTGGTACGGACTTTTGAAATAAAAAGGTTGGTATCAAAACCAAACTATAGTCTGACAACTCCTTTTGGTCCCGATAGTGTAACTAATTACTTTATCAAAGCAAAGATGAACAATTCGAGATGTAAAAATGAAGGCTGATAACTAATCGATAATTCAGGTCACTTCGACTTTTGTATATCTCAGTTCTGCGTGTACTTTGCTAGTTCTTTAAGAGAATATTCAGCACGAAAATCTAATGCCAAATTCCTCTGCCGACCGCTGAAAAAAATTTGGAAATGTTAAATACTCTATATTATGCATCGATAATTGAATAACGTAGGAGCAGACGCAATACGATTCCAAGTTTAGCAACTGTCCTGCGCACATTCGCGCGAACAAAGGCTTCGAGGGACTCTAACGTTCCTGAATCATCCCCCGTGCATTTACGTGTTCGTTTGAAACGCATCTTTGGACAGTGTTCCGCGTAACTGCGTGGATCTGACGTCGTAACTATTCTTCGATCCTATTAAGAAGCGGGAACACCCCTAAAACCAACCCTCCCTGTCCCACCACCCCCCGGGGAGTTTGCGCGTGACCGTTTAACGATCCGCGGCCATTTTGGGCACATGGCGTCGGCGTCGGCGTCGCTCGTCACGTCACCCCCGAAGTGAGCGGCTTATCCGGAAACTGCGAAGGAACCCCTCGTTCTTATCACCAATAACAGATGGCGGTGTTGGTTCTTATCCGGTTTTCCCAAAGCACCCCTCAACCATTATCAACTTCTTTGCTAAAATGTACAGACGAATACTCTAAGATTCTGTTAGCCGAAAATGATTTACAGAGTCTACCTACAGGTATTACGTGTTCTGAGTTTCATTTTGAATGAAGGATTCGCGAAGAGCAACCCTCTTGGGGAGTCAATAAATCGGAGATAAAGACAAAGTAAAATTGATTTTTACTCACACTTGATTATTGAATCCCTGTTTACGCGTTTTATCGTGCTTTCTTCTTGAGAATCCTTGAAGACCTTCCTGCAGCGGTGCCTGATTTTTTTAAACTGATCTTCCAGCGATTTCAGCAGCAAGGCTCGCGTTAAGGGTTTCGATTTTCTTACCATTACAGGAGCCTTTGATCAGCCCCGAAGGAATCGGGCCGATCGCTCGAAAATTACACGCGGAGCGTGGGCAACGTTATTAAAGGAGATCGGGAACGGATCTTAACGACGTGCCGCAATTTCGGTGGTTCGTTGTAAATCGAGCGGAGGGAAGGGCTCGTTACGCGATGCACATTAAACGTCGCGGTGTTATGGGCTTAAAGGACGCCTCCGTGGCATTATCGATTTAATTGCCGCGGGGCTTAATTGTAGGGGATGAAGGGCGACCTTGCGAAGGGCCTACGCAACGTTCAAACCAAAGTTCGAGGCGGCCGGGGATTTCCGTGAGAGAAGGTAATTACGGGAGTGACCTACCTCAACGAGGTTCCCCTTGTCAATGAGGAAATCTTCCCTCCGTCTGGCCGGGACCACGTGATTCAGTTTTCATTCCTGCATTTTAAAGAGGCTCGACCGTTCTCACGTCTATTTCCGATTGTCCCGCGAATGTGGCACTTCTAACATAATTTCCATGCGACTTGGAATTGCGATAGGTGAAATTTGACAGGATTTTGATACACAAAAAATGCATCCTGATTTCACTGGAATACAACAGAGCGAAAAACAAATAGTTGAATGTGAGCGATCGTGTGGCAATCAAAGTAAATTTGAAATATACAAACAAATATTGGGAATACAAAGCTTGAAAATGGTAAAGCTCCTATCAAACACTCCAAAAGCAACAGTGACATGAGTTTTGATCTATCTACAGAAAACAACTGCGAGTTTCACGAAAACGATTAACAAAAAGTGCACTGATAGCAATGTTGGTGCTCACAACGCTAAAAAGTTCAGAACCAGTTCGAGTACGTAGCCCTTATAACTCATCAGAGAGCGAGAGAACGCGAGACGGGGGTGGAATAAGGGTGAAAAGAAAGTCCGCCACTATTTTAAGAGGCGTCGGCGCCTGGAAAAGCGAGAAAACGAAATCTTTCCGCCGGGTAACCGGCGTGTTTCCTTCGATGGGAAATCCGTGAAAAGTCGTGATTGAATTATCCTGCTGTGCCGTTACCACACAGACGGCGAAGGAAGGGCGGTGGGGAGGGAGGAAACAGCCGGCTGGCTGGCTGACACGGGAGGGGGTGGAGAGGAAAATGAGAGAAAATAAAATACATACCCGGCCATTGGCGCGACTTCGTTTCGTACATTTTATTCGAGCCAATTGGATTTATTTATGCGGGCGGCGGGTGGCAGCCGCTGGTGGGGGTTGAAATGCCGGGGTAGAAGGCGCAGTCGGTAAAGCAGTTTCACCTAGAGCTTTCCACCCCCACCACGCCCTTTCGCTGTCCAGGATCTGCGCGCTTTATTGTATATTTAATTCCGTCGTTGTTTATCACCGTCCCGTCCCGTGGCCTCGTGCCGGAGGCTCGAGCAGATATTTCAACGGGGTAAACGCCGTTAACTGGTGGAGGACGGGGTGGCTGGAGAAACGAGAACGACGAGGACTTTGCTGAGACGGCGTTATTGCTCTTCGAATTCCGAGGGCCGGGTTTACGGCGAGAATGCTTTCTCACTGGGTGACGGTTTTGGGACACGTTGTCGCAGGGGTTGTTTCGTGGACGAGTATAGGTCAATGCTTATGTAACGTTGTATTTCGTACAGTTAACCCTGAGGATGTATTGTCACCTGTTTTAAGGGTGAAATTGGTTGGTGGGGAACTCGGAATGTTATTTGCAGCGTCAATGCTGCGGAGAGGTGAAGTGAATATTTTAGGCGAAAAATATTTAATGTCGCAATTATACTGTCTTTCAAATATTTTACAACCATTTTCTAATAGAGTAACGAGAAATGCCAGCATTTTATGCACGAAGAGAAGAAGTGGCTGATTTCTATTATTCCAAAGTTATTTTAAATGAAACTTGAAAGACCCACCCTCGAATTCTCTAATATAATAGTCAACCTCCGTATTACGACGTTCTTTCTATCATTATTAATGTAAAAAGTATGAGAGGCTCTAATGTTCCACGGTATGCCATTGTGTAATTGAAAAAGGATTTTTAACAAATCGCGTTGCTCTTGTTTCGAGCTCGAGGTTGGCAAGAGAAGTCAACGACTATAATTCGACCCCGACGAAAGAAAGGGCACGTCGCGAGAGGGAGAAGGCGGGTTGCTGGCTTACTTCCGGTTCGTCTATTCGCGTCACCATCCGGCACGAGCTGCATTCTCACGCTCATTTGCATAGCCGGCTACACATCAATATTCAGGGAGGCCAGAAAACGGGCCCGTTTTGCATACTGGACCCCCCGCTCGTGTCATTTCTTCTTTCGCAGGGACCTCGGTGGGGCATCGCGGCTTCGTCCCTGAGAAAAAGGAATTCGGAGCGAAGTGATTCAACGAACGATGGAATTCAATGTGCCAATCGATCGATATCTGAGGGCGTCTTCGATGAACCATGGGACTAACAACTGTGAAGATATAATCGAACGAACCCTCGGGCGAATCTCTAATATGATGAAAGAATTTGCTGAAAAATTTGTTCCCTGTTTTAAGACGTTTTAAATGAGAGCGGGCAGAGTGTTTTAGAATTGAAGAGTCCTTGTTAGAAAACAAATTTAAAAAGAAATCTTTTCATCGGAAATTGTTCTACCTGCCACTGGTAACACTAATAGTCTAGAATTTGATTTTTGGCACTTACCACGTTTTCTACAAGGACTCTTCAATTATAGACACAGATTTAGTTGGGTGCAGTTTGTAAGAGTAGAATGGCTGAATAAACATGTGACGAAATATTAATCGTGTTTGAGATACCGTACCCTTTCAATTCCACAATCTACGGTATTGTACATGGATTATACTAGGGAATATTAAATTATTTGCGGATTCGATGTATGGAGGACTAAACGCATGGTTTTGGAATGAATGTGCCTTTTCATGGATTAAGTCTGTTCATATTCATGGCAATTGAATACCTACAGATATACCTACCATTAAACAACACTACAACACTTTTTACACGTTGGACAGGGATATTGGACCAATTTCCCTCACACGTTCTATTTCATTCAAGCATACTATTTTCCTCTGCAACGCATAAAATTAACAAGAACTACCACGAAATTCCACCCCTCGATATCTTCCCAGAAACATTATTATCCTAGAAAACGAGCACAGCAGCAGAGCAGATACAGGTCCAGCCTCAGCCACCTTTCCCATGCAAAACTGACACTGGTACTTTTCCACAACCCTTGCTGCAGAACTCGATCGATCATCAAACGATCATCAAGGAACACCTTTGGATTCCGTCTCCCAAACACTATGCATATCCCTTATCAGAATTCCAAGGCTCTCCCTCTTCCACTCTTTCTCTATTCCACCTCGTATCTCCACTGCCCCTCTACCCTCTTGCTCTGGCCCCTTGCTAACCCAGCGGCAGGATTTCGCGCGACAAAAGATCGCGGAGGAAGGCCTGCCGCACGCCTGTGCTCGCGCGTCCCCGAAGCGAGGAAGGAAGGTGGGTTGCGTAATTTAAATAATTCAAGAATGACCCTGACCCCGGTTAGGCCGCAGGCTGACCTGGCGATTACAATCACAATGCAGCGCCGAGTTCTCAGGGTAAGACAGGTAGCACACCGAGTCCCGCATACATTAGATCGAAGCCATCCACCATACGTATAAATATGCGCCATATCTGCGACAGGCCGTGATTTTATGCACGAGGCGCGGTCCGCCGAGAGTAGCCTGCGCCCCACCGAAAGTGGCCCCAGCCTCTTCTCTTCTTCCAGCTAGCCCCCGGTGTAGCTGACACACATTTAACCGGACCGCGGCCGATTTGCATAAACGACAACCGATATATCCCGTAGAGCCACGCACCTTGCGAATATCCCACGGTGAGGGACTTCCTTCCCGTTACCATACGATCGAGCCGATCTCGAGCTAAGATTCGTTGTTCGATGAAGAGGAATCGCCTGGTGGTTCGTGTGAATTCCTGGATCGGATAGAACGGGAGGATGGCCTTGGAGATCGGCAAGTGGGGTGGCGGAGAAGGCAGTTGCGCCTGGAAATTCGTGAGAAATCGGGGAGGAAGACCGTTAGAGGCCTGAGGATGCCAAGGCGCGATTTCGGTGGTACTGGGTCACGAATTACGGGTTGGAATATTTCATAAGGATGAAGTTGTATGCTCCGTGTGAAATGTGGGGCAGCTTCTCGTAGATACACTCGCTCGCGTATATACCTAGAAGGCGCAGTAACTTGTGGAAATAAGTATCGAACCAGAGATTTAGAAAGTAAAGCATCTAGTATATCCTAATTCACGGGATCTCGATATGACAGAGGATCGATAGCCTTTAAAACATTCACGCTCTCCCTCCCTCGCCCAAGATTGTTTCCCCATTTTCCTATAAGAACAATGCGCCGATCAGTATCCAGCTGAATTGCCGTATCCCGTTTCACGTGATCGATGGCGACCGAACATCCCGGGCCGGGATCGCGGATAGGTAGGATATTTGCATCCTCGATGCTGGAAACCAAACACTCGAAGGGTTGAAGGCTGGCATGCAGATGAGCCGGCGTGGCCGCCCTCGAAAACGGATGTTGGCAGTCTGCAGCTACGTAGACAATAGGCCAGTGCCATTATGTCCGTCGAATCCTAAAACCCCATAGAGTCGTTCTTCTCTGTCTATTATCCGGCTGGTGGCAGGCCACATTGTGTATCCGGTCTGCCACGGGACCCCGGCTATTGTCGGCCCACCTAATTATTCGCAAATCTTCCGCTCGTTGCCAGTACACCCCCCCCTCCCTCCCTCCCTCCCTCCCACCATTGCACCCCGCTTCGTCCGCCCCCGTCGCCGTTGCTCTCGACATCGCGAATTTCCGTCTTTGGCCGAGGCTGGTTGTTGTTCGCGTTTAATTCAGCCCCCAGTTCGAACTGGGTGGCTTGCGGAACGATTGTCTCGCGAAAGGGTTCCTTCGAAGTCGAGTTTTCTCGTTCTGGCCCCGGCGATTGTTCGATCACGTTGCCAGCGTGCTTTCTTCTAGCTCGCTCGCAGGGGACGCGGATCATTTAATGTACAGTGCAGGTATTCTATTCCTCTCGGGTTAATTCGAAGCTAATTGCCGTCGAAGGGGTCGCGTGCCGGTTTTAATGGAAGCTTGTTCGTAGATCGTGGAGGTTTTGTATCGCGTGGTGAAAGATTTTCGGATTTCTCGTTCAGTACAAATTACTGTCGGTTGGAATTAATTCGGTGACGTGATTAATGAGCTTGCAGTGGGTCTGATGGGGCCCATGTTAATGACTGACTTAGGAATATTCAGTGGAAGTTAATATTGTGGTCTAAAGGGGTGTGATTCTTCCTGGGTTGTAGCGATGGTTCTTTATGCTACTTTTATTTCGATGGATGCTGGAAGCGTAATATTTTAAATATCGTAGTTACGGTGACTCACAGATTTGTTCGTGTAAATCTGTGAATATGTGTGGTTCTCTTTCGGTTCGCAACAATAAAACTACGAACTTGTGATGGTTAGTGACGAGCAAATTTGTGAGTCACTGTACCTACGCGAGCAATGCAACTCTAGATCAATTTCTTGGTACTCACCTCAGGATCAGTTGAATCGGGGCGTTGAAAAGCGTACAGGGGCGCGAGTTTGTCGTACAGATTTACTTGATCGTGCAGTGTTTTGAAAGGGTTTCTGGTACTGAAGAAATCTAAATCGACGTCCAGAATGTACGGCGTGTCTCGTTCAGGCAAATACTGGCGTAGAGCAGAGCTGATAGCGGTAAAATCGTCTCTCTGGAACATGAAAAATTCATCTCCCTTAATATTTCAGAAGTGTTACATCCAACACCTTAAATGCTGGACACTATCATTCATATTTGTATCCACCACTAAATGTCACTCGATCACTGGGCACTGAATCTCCCTATTTCATTGGCTACATAAACAATTCCATCTTAAAACAATTAGAACAGAAATACCCTAAGTCAAGGTTCCTCCCCTTAAAGCCACAAACCAATTAGCCTTGAAATTATTTCTCAACATTAACAGAGATTACAAATAAACCAAATTCCCCTCTGTTCAACACCTTCAACACACCCCTTTGAAGGAGACAGTGAACGGCGAGGGAACACTTGGGCCGATTACCAGTAAAAACGACCAACGAACGGCATCGCGGGGACCCCCTGTTTTGCAACTCATTGAACGCAATTTGCAAACTTCACGGGAACGAGGCTGGCTGAGGCATGGCGACCCGTTCCCTGGATATTGTTCGAAACGAGGCGAAACGTTCGGCTGCAACGGGGGCAGAAGGGGGGGGGGGGAGGGCGCTTTTTGTGACGCGCAAAAAACAATGACTGCACTCGAATTAATCCTGTTAGAATTGATACTCGCCCCGGCAGCGGGATCGCAATTTGCATGCGTTCACAACAATGGAACACAACGGCGCTCGCAGCGGGTCGCGCGGAGGGTTGCAGTTCGTCGATCGAGAGGGTGGAGGTCCGCAAGAGGAAAGCCAAAGCCAACGATCACTATGGTCAGCGGCTCTCAAACGTTTAATACGACCTTCGATGGCCCCGGCTGGCATGTTTTTTTTTTTCCATTTGCTTCCTCTAGTGTCCGCGTAATGAAATTTAATTACCGCCTCTCCTGCCCGCTCTTCCACCATTTCCCGCGGTGGCTCAGCGAAACGGAGAGCTGGGATGGCCCTATGCAATTTCGCCCGAGGGCATGGGTGAGAATGGGACGATTTTTGCAAAGAATTTCCATCGAATACAGATCTTATCGCGGGGACGTTGGTCCCGGTAAAGTATTTTACGTTTGGAATAAGCAGTTTCAGTAATTAGGTACTTTTAAGCATTCGATTGAAATTTGGATGGTTCGATGGAATTTCATTATTCGCAAAAATATACACACGTACGGTACCTATTCTACGTCACTTTCCATTAGGCACAATAAAAATTATCAATCTTCCTTATAATCATTTTAAAGCAGATAACAGAGTTCAATGATGGATAAATCTGCAGAAGAATTGCAAAAATTTGAGTTCTATAATAATTATTTAATTATGGAATTATGAAAATTATTCGCCCCATACTTTCTTTCAAGGATTCCACTCAAAAGAATAGAAGCAGCGTTTCTGCCGAAAATTTGAAAAGCCTCGTGACCACACATTAGAAGTGCCCCCACCCGTGACCCAAAATATCCGTTCCCCCTGGACGTATTCATTTGCATTCGCCTAACATCAGCTTTCTCGTCGCCCTCCTTCTCGCTGCAGCAGAGGGAGAAAACGGAAGAAAGAAGAAAGAACGAGGCCGATGGTGTAAGCGAGACCGATCGAAAGAGGTGCGTCCATTTTTTTTCTCTTTCCTCCTTGCCCCCGTGACAAAGCATCGTTCTTTTACGCTCAACTACCAGAGCTCTTTCTGACTGAAACCCGTTTCCCGTTTATGCGAACCGAGCTAGGCAGGGCGATCCTGACTGGAATCGAGGAAGGACAAAAGGCTCTTACGGAATCCCCGTTGCGCTTAAACCAACAGCTTTACCCAATGCACGTATGCCAGACGTTCCTGTGACGTTCGCAGACAGGCAAACATCCGATCTTCGACTATTTCCTGATCGATTGCCCCGGTTCCTCTTCTACGAACATGCCAGCGATTTTGATTACTTCTACTTGCTTTCAGACCGATTGGATCTTCCCTTTTACATTCATATTCCACCGCTGCATCTTCCCATATATTCGTGTTCGGTTAAATTGATCTTCAACGTGTCTTCAACATTCACAAATTTTACAGTTATTACCGATCGAGGCTTTCCGGTGTAAGCCGAGTCCGCTAAGAAAATTTCAATCTTCAAATCTACATCAACTAAAGATTGTTCTATGAAGTGGTAGGTATTTATAAATTGTGGACTGAAACATTGAAAATTCCGTTGAAAGGTAAAAGTTGGATCATTTCATGGAGATCATTTCATGTAGAGGTAGATGGAGGTTTTTAAATTGTTATTAAAGAACTCCGCGGGATCGACGACAGCGTCGTTTACTTGAGCACTTTGGTGTCCGTCGATGCAAGAGCAATGGCATCGCGCAGGTGATGCATGAGGACGGCGGATTTGGGAATTGGCTGGAGCCGCGGCCCCGCGTGGCGTTTGTGAAAGCGCAACGGGTCTGGCGACATCGCGCCACTTCGGGTCAAGACAATGCGCCGATTTGCATGCAGCACTGCTCGGCTTAATTGCGCCCGCGACGGTGGTGTGATGGACGACCGTCTGTTCGGTAAATGCGCATGGAAATGCCTTCGGTCTGGCCTGCCACGTGCTTCGCCCGCTCGCGAGTCATTCCCGCACCGCGGACGAAAATATCCGCCGAAATCGAACCGACGCGGATTATCGCGTTATTGCACTTTACCCAACGGGAGCAACGCCCTGCCTTGGATTCCAAGCGCGAACGACGTAAAATTAGCTGGCCCGATGGTGCAGCAGATTTTTCCTCCGGCAAACCGATCTGCTATCTGTACAAGTATCCTTTTTTCACAAACTCGGCGATTTTTAAAAATAATTCAGATACAGGGAACGAGAAGTGGGATATTCGATCGTATTATCAGGTTCCTACGGCGTGTACTAATCTCGAGAACATGATTCACTGTATTTATTGATTGCCGAAGGAGTCGCCAAGGTAGGCAGACACTGGCGATAATAGAATGAGTGATGTTCGCAGGTAGGTGTCGGAAGATTTCAAGAATTGAATTTCATTAGTAAAAAAGACGGTTCGTATTAAGGAACAGATGTTTCTTTTGCACTATCTACCGGTGGTGGTGGTACATACGCGTGTTTGCTTATGGGGTCGATGATCGCAGGAAGTGTGCCTCTGTGGTTCTTTCCTTTTTTAATCTCTGAAGCATTCGGAGCTCAAAGATTAAATTTTAGAATTTTAATAAGAATTCCCCCGTCTTACAATTAGAGTAACGCGACACTTCTTTCTCAATGCTCAACTATGCTCGCGCAAGACCACCGGTTTCACGTGCAAGCGCAAGGAAAATCGGTCTTGCGAAATTACTCGAAAACGATATACTTACATGACGCAGGGATATTCCTATCGTAATCATTGGTCGCTATCGCGGTCAAGCGGCAAGCCACTTTTCCTTTGTTCCACACTATGTTCGCGATGATACATCGGGCAAGGATTGCTTCATTCGCCCATGAGTCATTATAGAATCGAATGATACGTGTTTGTAGAACAAGCTTTGTGGGCCGCGCGATGCTCGTCACGCGCCCGTGCCCGCGCGATAGCGCAGCGGCTCGATCCGAATTAAAAATCGCGTGACAAAGATAGGGGATTGGGAGTGTTGCGCAACCGTGCGCTTAATGATTTCGACGTATTAAAATAGACACGTGACTGCGCGCTCCACGCGCTGCATCGCTTCTACTCTTAGCAATCGATGCATAATATATAAAATAATAGAGGATCGTTCACCAAAATGGCTTCGTCGCCCGCTAAAATGTGCAAGCACTTTATTATGACGGACGTGGCCGATGCTGAATAATGGTTGATTGCGACGAGAAAGGAACAACGAAGAAATTTACACTCCATTTGGAATTTTCTACGTGGTTCGAGCTCATCGGGATCATTTACATATTATAAAATTTCGTGTTTTAAGGTAAAACATTTCGATGTAATAGCGTTTTGCAATTGCAAGCTTGGAGAACTTGTGTACCTCGATCGAATTTCATAGGACAACAAATATTATTTGAAATTAACAAGGCAGCATTTCTTTTGAATGGTACAAGTTGGACAGGTTTGAATAGTTAATTAGAATCACTAATAACCCTGTTGCGTCCCACTTGAGATTAACATGCACTAAGCTCAATTGAAGCGAGAGCCTCCATCTTGCACGGAGGCAATTTAATAACGCAGCCGTAAATTTTTATTAGGAACAAATGCCAGAACTCTGACAAAGACGAAGAGTGATCTAGATCGCCGGCCGGCGATTTGGTTCAAAGATCATTCGTGCGCCTTAAATCACAGAGAACTCTGATGAACATCTGCACGGTGGAATTCGAGGATTGCGCAAACCGCGTGTTCTTATCGCCTCGGAACTGGGGCAGGGAAAGAGGGAAAAATTAATCGCGGCGCTTCAAAGTAATGATTATTGCTGCATTCGCGATGCACAGTGTATTCGACTCGCGAAACTGCTGAAGTCATCGCGAAACTTTTAACGTTCTGCTATTTACGCCGCGCGGATTCACGGAACATTATCAACTGCTTCGCTGAAATACGGAAAATTACGTCACGTACAAATTAAATTAGTAAATAAATTCCGTTGAACACAAACCGCTTTGAATTTTCCTAATTTCAATAATCAAAATTACTTTAAGTTATATTATAGTAAAACTGATTATATCCTTCATCTTTCTTTACTAAATTATATTCAACGTATTTCTTTTGTAAACTTCAAGAAGGACTATAATTTCACAAAGTGACTTGTCCATCGTATTAGACATTCAATCTTATCGTATGTTCGCAGGATAAAGTTAGAAAGAATTCAGTGAGTGAAAGGTCCTCCCTCTCGCGCAGAACCACCCCGCACCAATTTGTATTCAGAGGGTGGAGTGGTTTTGTTCCTAAAACTCGTCGACAGATTCGGGCCGCGGGACCGTGCTCCGACAACCCTTTTTAATATTTCTCGCCTTTTTCGTGCACAGCCAGCCGTCATTCCACTTTTGCAATCAACGGGGTCCGCGTGCGAGGCTCCAGGGACGTCTGCGTGTGCATTTGTCCACCTATCGCGTGGCAGATGCAACGTCGATCCGTGATGTATTGTTCTGGCACAAGGCGAATTAGGTCCTATGAATGGCAGGGCAGAATTCACGGTGTGTTAATTAAAACAATAACGCCCGGTGCGACCAGAGGGCACGAGAAATTCGAATTTCGCGCCCACATGTCACACCTCGGCATTCTCTCCAATTTCTGCATTGTCCGCAACTCTTTAAACCGACCCTCTATTTCGCGCATTCATGTTTTGCTAATCTGTACGATTTCTACGATTTCCTGTATTTTATCAGATAATCTTTTATTTCTTGTTCGAAGTGATGCTTCCATTTTTTATAATTGCTTCACTGGAAACTATTAATTAAAAAAGACACATGATGGCGGAACTATTTGAATAGAGTTACCATGTTACCCACATCGGTGCTACTAATTAAATCATTATATACCTACACTGAAATGGAAATGGCAAAGGGCCGTAAAGTGCTCGCACCGATCGTGTCTGAGTTCACTTCTTCCATTTACTAGCAACTGTTTTTAAAGCACTGTAAAACTGAGCATGTTAATTTGTATACGTAATTACAATCGCCTTCTGACAAAGGCCTGGGGCGAATATTAATATAGAACGAGACGAAAAACACGTGAAGTTTCTAATATCAGATTTAACATCGACGTTTAGCCGAAGCACTGAAACGCTGGCTACGAGCAAACTTTGAAAAAAACTTCTCGACGGCAATTTGATATAATATCGCTGTAATTTTCGCTTCCGTCGCCGTGTAAAATATGCAAACTAAACTGCTTTGCATTTTACAAGTCCTACACACAGCGCTGTAACCGTGTTCTCTGGAAATTTTATGTTAATTAAGAGTCGCGTTACACGTCCCGTCGACTCGCGAGAAACGAATTAAACATCTGATATTGCGAAAGGAGTAGATTTTTCCGTGTAACGTTGTACTTCGGGCAACAGAGACGGCGTAACAAGAACGCCAACTTTTTTAACATGAACGAGAACCGTACTACAAGAAAGGCAAAGAGGGGGAGAAAAAGAAGTGCGCAAAGCCAACGACTTCATATTGCTCCTTAAACTCGCGGGGCTTTGAAGCCTCTGCATCCCCTCGTTCTTAAAAAAAACGAACGTTCAAACTCCTTCGAAAAATTCAGTGTTGCTCCTCGTGTTACCTGCAGCAACCCAAATTTGCACGATTCAACCACAATTTCTTCCAAACTTATCAATAGGATAAAGCTTAAAAGTTAAAAAAAATTTAAATAATTTTTTATAAAGCTTACCACCCTCATTTGTTTCTTTAGATATACAAACACTATATAAACAGTTTTTACATTCTTATGTTTAGGGGTAGCTCAAGTGAGTCAAAGATTATAGAAATTATGAAAATGCAACATACATATAGTGGCCATATTTTAATTTATACAATTTACATTTACATTTACATTTATATTTGATAATTTGTTCAATTTCACAGAGGCTCAATATATATCAATTGTGCTCAAATCTACTCAATTTTATTTTTTATAAAAAGGAACAAATTGAAATGGTAAGAAGATCATATTATCATAGTTGAAAAATAAGCTCCACCCTACTTATCAACTACAACTGAAACACAGGAGTACCAACAGTTCACTATACTTTCATCCCTCAGGAAGCCAACGACTCATCCATTTTTCACCGAAAGTCCTCCTCACGATCTCTCAAGAAGAAGCTACATGCTTATGTAGTTCCTTCGTGGACAAATGCATTCGATTCATTCCACTTTCACTATTCGTGTGATTACCCGGTGAAAACTGAAAGACCCCGCCGGGCGGATCGCCGTGCGCCGTCATTTCGCCCATCTCTATCGTCGAAAGGAACGCGCCGGATCGGCTGAGTGGACGGCCGTGGCGAGCCAGCACGTTTTCTAGTTAGGCCTTAGAAGACGCGCCGCTGCTCAGTATGCAAGCTCGGTGTGGGCGCATCCGGCAGACGCCGTAAGCACAGAAACTCACGTTGCATTATATATCCGGCTGTCGATACGAGCGCCATCCCGATGATAAGAATAGAATAATAGAATTTTCTATGAGCCTGGCGGGGTGCACGGCCGCCGGGCGGGTGGGTACGGGGAAGGGCAGCGAGGTGGCGTGCCGCAAAACGAAGAAAATGCACTGGGGCCTTTTCCGGTCCGATGATCGACGACGATCCGCAACGTGTTTTCTCCGTTTCGCGTATATCTTCCCGGGGGATCTCGCCTCCGTGAGCTTTCCATAGTCGTTTTTTGTCTGTATGGTGTCTAAAATCCTGATAAAACGGCGGTAGCGCGCGACCACTCACGATCTTGCCTCGATTTTCCGCGGCATAGAAGGGCAAGCTATTCTAAAACGGTCTAACGCGAACGCGTCGCGTATTGTAAACCTGCTTCCAGCCATCGCCTCGGGTGATCTACGTGGTCGCTGTTTCCAAGCTTGGCGAACCAGCGTCTTGGCTTGGTTAATCGTTGTTTGACACTTGGCTGATGGAGTGGAAGCAGTCGAGTTAATTGCAAGTACGAATTGGTGGTATGACGAGGAAAGGGGTGACTCCTTCCTTCGACAGTGCGTAAACGCCATTTCCCATAATTCGCAGCTTCGTTTTCAGGGGAATTGAGTTTGTAGGTTAGGTTAAGTATGCGTGTACGGCTGGGTACGATGGGGGTTCGGCACCGTTGAGAAAAAGAAAGTAAAACTATTGGTGTTGCGTCCAGGTCTATGATACCAAACTCTTCAGGGCCATCTAGAGATGTTTTAGGTACCCTAAATTTTGCATGGGACGAGTATTCTCTAACATCTCATAGCTTTCAGTTGCAGCTGTATTCCATTCAGCTGATGCTTGGATGCCAACTAACTGCTCCAGATTTCTATCACACATTTCCCAACGGGAACAAGTTTAAACATGCGAGTACTTCCTAGAACACCAGAGGGCCATGCCAAACAACTGCATAACCCGTTATTAAGATCACGTAATCCCGTTCCTTGTTCGCTGGACCCCGTGTCGCAACAATCGTACCGAAATAATCATTCCTAGCGCCGAAAGATGACGGCTGCCAGGGACCTGGCTAGCGCGGCATGTGTTCTGACAGCCAATTAACGGGGGATCAATAAAAGACGAGTAGCCCGTCCGGATGAACGCGGTACTGGCCCGTAGCGATCGCGCGACCGGTAATTGCCAGACAATTACCGTACCGCTGACGTATTTACTCGCATGCGGGAAGACTCGTCCATTGTTTGCTCGGTACCGACGGTACCGTTCAGCTCCTAATTACATGTAATGCAAACGGGGAAATCGTCGACGCGCGATAGTCACCTTTCCACGGCAACCGGCTCGTTCCCCTGTCATTGTTTTCGACTGGCAACCGTCGCGCGGACACGGAAGCCCGACGGAAGCGCCGCGGAACGACCGATGACGGAACGAGTGAACAAACTTCAGTTCTGAAACAACAGAATCTAAATACAAAATCGTCTCGACTTAGCTCCCGTTACCAGCGCTTAATTCGGAGTCACCGAAGGAACGTATGTGCTTAGTAGAACATTCCACCGGACAAAGATGGAGTCCGCCCCATTCCCTTCGCCGCCCCACGCATAGTTGAGCCGCGTACGAATTTAGACCGCGAAACTGATACAGAGCGCAGTAATTAATAGCAGTTTTGGAACATAGTTGCAAGGACTAGGGAGGCGGGTTGTAATTTAGCGAACCGCGATGTATTAGGACGGCGATCGGGCCGACGCGACGCGACGAGACGCTGCGTTAGTAGATGAACGTGATGGCGTGCTGAACGCTTAAATTACCCCGAAGAAACTGGCCACTGTGCGCGTTCCACGTCGCGAGACGGACGGGTTCAAACGGACGAGACGGTAAACGCGCGCACGGGGTCAGCGACGGTCTTAACGAGGAACAGAGCGAGGGGGCAGCCGCCGCGTAGGAGCGCGAAGAAGAGGGAAAGGGATATAAAAGGAAGCTCGAACGCGGGCTGCAGATGCGGGCGATAGCGCGCATAAGAGGTGTATCTACATTTAGTTCGGACAGCCACCACTTTATTCGCCGGGGCGAGCGTTAACAAGTGTTTTCCATCGGTTTAAAAGGCGCTAAGGCGCTTTGCAACCGGTCCAGCCGGTCGACTATCGGGTGACTCATTGGAAACGCAGCCGGTTTTCGTGCCGCGCGCGAAAGATCCGATCGTTCCGGCTGCGCCGCGGCCGCCACCGGTTAAGACGTTCGATTCGATACAGCCGGATAGGGGGCCCCGGTCTTCTGGTACGTTTCATCTTCGCCCAGCGGCGGACGCCGGTTTATTTTCCACCTGTGACGGGAGGATTCGTAACGACGACTCGCGGGCCCGAACACCGCCGCGCGGCCCCCTCCGTTTATTCAGCCTTTCGATCCTGCCGCGCGAAACGCTGCTCAGAGTTTACTGCCGCGTTTAATTAGGACGTACGGAACGGTGAGGCGCGAGGAATCGGGATCTGGTTTATTTCCAACCGTTAAAGATGCCTAATCTTTCGATGTCGAACTTGTTTACACGAACACCGCGATTTGCTTCTTTAATCGGAGCCTCCGCTCCGGGAACGAGCCAGGAATGTGCAGTGAACTTTCTGGCCGGTTCGGTTGGTCAATTAATAATACCACTGTCGCTGGAGTTGCGAGACCAGTTGGGTAGATGGAAGTTTGGATTAGATATCGCTTTATGATGGCACGAACGTTGCACATTTGCTGGGGTTTAGTTCCGAAGGAAAGCTGTGGGCACGCAAGGCGTGGATTTAAAGTGGTAGGTACTTTACAGGATCGAGATCTGACGTGTATTTCGTCAATATAAATTCTATCGAAACCTAAGTCGCACTACTTCAGGTCCTGGGAGACCGCAACCTTCTAAGAACTCAGAAGCTACAGGACGAGAGTCATAGGGTAAACGCACCAGTAAATGAACAGTTAAGGCTAATGTATGAACACTATTATAAAATTATGTTTGCGGCGCGATTGAATCCACATGCTGCAGAAATTGTTTGGATATGAAGCAAGAAATGAAAAGAAGTATCTAATTAATTAGTTGCTTACTTTAATAACTTATTTTACACGTTTTAATAGAAAATGTTCATTCACTGGTACGTGTTCATTTACTGGCAAATACACCCTACTCGAGTTTACTGCGTTCCCCATTCTTTTCTGTTTCGTAAACGCTTCGATACGCGTCACGGGCTGCCGAGAGTCGAGAAGTTCGCCTTACCTGCAAAAATCTCTCACATGTTTAATCAAAGATGGCTGCAACGCTGGTTGCAGCAGCGTTCGGGCTGGCAGGTGTTAAATATGTAATCGATTTCGTTGCATACTGCCGAGGATGATCTCTCTCATTGATTATACCCCAGCCTTCAAGAATGTAGCGCTTCTCGAACTGGCCACGGCTGAATTGCAAACAGTCCGAGTGATGTTGGTGCTTTGACTCTTTCGGGAACGGATGTGAGGATATCCCTGATGCATGAGTGGAGGGCCGAAGAACCATTTTCATAGAATCGGAGGTCTTTGTTCGCCTGCGAACGTGGCCGCAAGCTCGGTGCAGCAGTTGGCAGGGAATCGTTACCGAGCGCACAACCTCGCGTCAGACGCAGTTGAAAATCAACCGAGCAAGTCCCGCGTACAATTTTATTGTTGGTCAGTATTCTATTCCTATTTGTACAATCCACGGTGTTCTTGTATTGCATTTGTGCTAAGGCATAAAATATACTTTCACCGTCCAACACTCAAAAAAAAACCAAGAGTCGGTTGCTTACTTCGCCAGCTAAGCCTTCAGTGTACAAAGGGCTATTTGAAAGAGGCGTCAACAGGGACGTGTCAATACATAACAGAAGATTCCCTTTTCGAAACACTTGAAGCCTATCAGCACCCGAACAAATTTTTACTCACACACACGAAACGATTCGATGCACCCCCCAATTCCCAGCGGAAGACCTCACTAACACAATATCAAGCACATTTCCCCGGAACCACTCGCATCCACCCAAAAGCAAGAAATGAAGACATAGACGCATAGACCCAGACGAAGTGGTGGGAAAAAGTAGCAGGCCCACGAGTGGAGCGGTTGGCAGCACGAGGTATGTACATCCCTCGCATCTCCCTAATCCGATTATCAGCGAAGAGCGAGGTAGCAGAGTGTGGTCCGGGGCGGTTGGCTCGCGGGAGGTCGAAAAGAATGTCCCGTCGTGTCCAGGACATTTGGATTTTTCCGTGACGGGGGACGCGGCACCGCAACACGTGCGGGCAACGTGTGCACGCCGCCCCGTCATATCGTCGTCGGACGTGGCGCGTTCGCCTCCTATCCGGGCGAAACTGCACGCGAGAAAAAGGAGGCGCATAGGAGAGGAGGGCCCAGGGCCCCGATACCCGAGCCCGCTGCTATTTCATATTTTACGGTCGGTCGGTGCAGGAAGCAGCCACGGGCTCACGAACCGGATAGTGCTTCTAGCCTTTGACGGGAGGAGGGGGAGTGGAGGGGGGAGGACACAACATCGTCTGGGGCCTCTCGAGGATCACGATTCGGTGACGTGTGGCCGGCCCGCTATCGGGCCAACGTCTTGTACGGGCGCATATAAACGTAAAGTTCGCGGTGAAGGCACGGCTCCGGCCAGCAGAAACCGCACTGGCGGCCTGCTCGTGGGCACCGCGCTCCGTTTCCTAGTACAGTTCTGGTAGTCCGCGGGGATCAGCCGGGACCGGCGGGAAAATGGATCGAAAGCGAGCTTCGGGATCGTGGCCCATTGCCTCGCGATAAATAAACCCGAACGGTGGACCGTGGCGAGAGAGGCCTCGTTCCGCGAAATCTCGGATCGTCGTCGACGAACCGACCGCGGCTTTCCTCCTGGTGCACGTTAGGGAGCCGTTGTTAGGAACGCCCCGGAATAAGTACGTATCTTATCACAGATGCAACCTAAAACTCTTTGGAGATGTTTAACCGCGGTTGTAGCCTACCACTGGTAGCTCTACCGCTTTATAACGAACAGGGGTGGATTTTTGTAGTATATTGTGTATAGGACAACGTTTGCGATATGTCGCAAATGATAAGTTGATTGATGAGTAGTTTTCAGAACACGATTTACGAATGCCATTTGCGCGGCAAGTGACATTTAAGTAGGTATCAGTGAAAAGTATCGATATAAGTATCTTGACGAGCTTTATAATAAAGCGTTAGTTGCAGGGGAGGATTTTTACAGAGGCTAAGTAGGCTGCAGCCTAGGGCGGCAAATTTTGAGCGAAAGAAATTGAAAGAGGAAGCTAACTTTTGCCTGTAACTTTTTATTTTCACCTCGACAATAATAGCATAGATTTCCGTTGTAAATTAAAATGTCGATCTATTTTCCCTAACACCGGAAGTGAAGGGCGATCTTTAAACAACGAGGCTTGAGACTTTTTTCGTAAATTGTTTAGATCGAGCGACGAGGACCTGGTTCACTGGATCGGTGCTGTTTGTCCCGATCGCGTTCAGGCAAATCAAGAACACGTTCGCTGGGTCTAATCGAGTGATCTGCATCGCGCCAGAATGATAAGGGGCGTGGGGGATAGTAGGGGGAATAAAATTCAGCAGGATTTAAAGCAACGCCGCTGCGAGAAAATTGTTTGCCTTTCTCGAAGCCACTTTATCTCGCGGCGGTATTCGCGGAATACCAGTTTCAAACCTTTACTTTCTGCGATCGTAGATACCCAGGGTCTACGAAAACGTCACGTCACGAGGAGTTGAATTATTATATTCAGAGGCGACGACGATTCGGATCGAGTACGCAACGTGCTTTAGTTGCCCTGCGTCGTTGGCAAGCTTGCTTCGAGCATTTCACTCGGAGAATCTTATTCTCTTTTGGATTACAATTACGTGCGGTGCATTATTTTCAACATCATTAATAAAACCAAATGCGATTAATATGATATAGTTTGTGCGACAATGTTCTTTCCATTTATAATAAAGAAATGATGAAATCGATCGTCCGAAGACTATTGCAATTTTCTCATAAAGATTTAATGAAACATTGGTGGGTTTTTGATCAGACACGTTGACGATGGGTACTTGCAATTCCATAGGACGCGGTTCGCGGGCTACTTGGACGTTAATGGTGCCCATTTGTAAACGTAGACATCTCCCGTGGAAATCGGCGGCTCTCTACACGTGCGCGACCGATCGTGCTCGTCGTTCCATCGATGACAAGTAACGATTTGAATGTCACTCGCAGCGGCACACGAGGGTGCGTGCATGTTTTTCAAACGGGCGCTGAAACACTCCCACTAAATTGACATTCGCTTGTCGGTCGCCGAAGATGTAAGTCAACCAAGACAAATTATTTTCTGCTTCAATAGTAAAAAGAAAAATAAGAAACTTATAATACAGGTGTAAGACGAGATAACAAGAAGGAAGTGGAAGATTTAAAATTGCATAGCCTCACAAAACTACTTAAACACAGGCCAGTGAGAACGCGCTTAAATCTTCCGAATGACTCCAGTAAATCCACTGAAAGATAAAGGAGTATCTACATTCCACTTCCAAGAACTCAACTGAATTCCTTAACAGGATTTTTCCTTCTCCTCGTTGCCAAGCCAACACATCACCAAGTTCGTAATACTAAATCAAGGTCTCCGTGCATGCAGCTCCAGAGGATTTAGGTCTAGGCCAGACCCTCTTGTTATCTAGTTAACACCGAATATCTAATCCCAACGCTGTGTAATACTTTGAGAAGGCTAAACTCAGCGTGGCCATATGCGTATCTATCGCCAACTGCAGCCCATGCAACCCACGTTAACTGGACATTTCACTCCCCCGTGTCTATAACTCGGTGAGCACTAAATGTCCCCAGGACTTTCCAATCCTTTCCTCCAATATCACCCTGTAGGCAGCCGAGCGTGCATACACGGCGAAACAGAGCCAAGAGGCAGGAGCCTAGCAGTCGTCCACCCACACTGCCAGCCTTTATTTCCTTCCCGTGAACGGTCCAGCGATCGTTGGTGCAGCATACCCTGGAATGGAGATCGCAGAGCCCCTGTCCTTTCCTAGGTGCACGGACGCGTCCGTCATTCCTCCGATAACGAGCAGCGACTTAAAGTCTTTACGGTGTCATACGGGGCTTAATGCCACGGGCACGGCGACGGGACGTGAGCCAAGATAGCGAAGGCGCTATTTAATTAACGATAATAGCTCGGCTTAACAAGAACTCCGCGGCATTTTCTTTTTCATTGTCTTTTTCCGTAATAAGATGCTTCCTTCTCTGTGCTCGAACGCGGCCACGGTTACGTCTCTTCGCTCTTTGTCTCTGTCCCGGTGAAGACTCTCGACGCGCTTCGACCAATCGCTTCGACTCCAGACCCTTAACACTTATTGGCTACGATTCTCAGATCGAAACCACTGTCCCCGTGCATAATGCTCTGTTAGATCGAATGACTCGACAGCAGTATGTGAATAGGTGTCCACGGGTAATGCTGGTACACCAAGCAATAGCGGAGTCTCGTGGAGGATCACCTGGCCGACGGGTACAGGTACCACACAAATTCCGTGCTGAATTTGTTCAAAACGAGAATTTTAGTATACGCGGAGCAGAATATGAAATTCAGGTGGTTCAACTCGTTTTATTATAATATAACTAGCAAAATACCCCTGGGTTTCGCTTCGGGCTCAAGATATATTAAGGACTCTATGAAAACACATTTCACCTCTTTTTTCTTCACCCCCTTAGGGGTTGATTAGGGTAAATGCTGAATCTGGTTTTTAGGCAGTTTTGTGTGTAACTTTTGTAAGTAGAAACCAAGTTGATATCTATATAATCAGGCCTAAGACATAGGTATTAAGAAACCCGTGAAAACACGATTTACCCCTTTTCACCCCCTCGGGAATGGAATTTGAAAAAATCCCTTCTTATTCAGCACCTACGTTGCAAAAGGAATATACCCTCCGAATTTCATATTCCTAGGGACACCGGTTTAGGGTTGACGGTGATGAATCAGTGACGCACCGATTGTAAAAGAATAGATAATCGAGTAGGTCTATTAGATCCGTCCGTCTAAAATTTAAAAGGATACCTTCTATGTAAATAGAATTCGTCACACATGGATCGCATACCATATAGGATGTTCAACTGAACTTCACTTATATAACAGCTCTCAAAACAATACCAAGAACTTGGAACTTTATAGAGAAGGGTTAAACTTCACTCCCGATTTGCGTGTCCCGAATCCACCACCCTTCTTTCCCGTGTTAGAAAACACCCTGTATACCACAGTGAAGCCTCGTGTTTCGTCTGGAGTCGCGGGTCCTCGGATGGAAAGCGTGTCGCTCGCAAAGACGGGCGGCGTAGTGGAGGTTGATGCACGTGCAAGAAGCAAACGCGCGCAGCAGATACGCCGGTGCTAATTGCAATTTATGTCTCATTGCAGTCGTCGTCGGTGTGCCACGACAAAGGCCAGTGCGCCGCAGGCGGCCGCTTCTGCGTTAAAGCGTTTCAAAAGAGTGCCCCTGCCACCGGTGCTCGCGGCAGAAAAGCTGCCCGGGCTCGCGTTGCACCGCTACGCTGTTGTTGTCGTTGGCCGTTGTTCGCGCACCGCGATTTCACCTGCGCGTCCGTCCGCGAATCGACTTCACGAGGGCTGCCTTTTGTCGGGATCGCCGCCGCGAAACGCGTCCCCGCTGCGTTCGAGGCCGACGAAATCGCGGGCCCTTTCTTGCCTTTTAACCACCACGTCCTCTGCATGGCAAATGCACCCAGCGCGAGGGCAGCGGGATTGTCGAAGTCGATTTTTCAATGGCTACTGGTCGCACTGCCGCACCCAGGATTTAATCTTGGGGGATCCGAGTTGAACGGATAAAAATATTTCTATTAATATAAAATTCAATCCAATTCATTGGGTGATTATAAAATTTATTTATAGAATAAAATCCAGTTTTCTTTTATTTTTACAAAGCTCTTGATTTATTTCAATCGTGGTTGCATTAATCTCCTATTTCCTTCTTCTTTGGGGGTGCCAGGGCTCCTTGCGCCACCGACTGGTTGGCTACAAGGAGACGTCTTCAATTCGTCTACAATTTTATTTTGAAATAAACCTTTACTGACTTCTACAATTTTATTTTGAAATAAACCTTTACTGACTTCTACAATTTTATTTTGAAATAAACCTTTACTGACTTCTACAATTTTATTTTGAAATAAACCTTTACTGACTTCTACAATTTTATTTTGAAATAAACCTTTACTGACTTCTACAATTTTATTTTGAAATAAACCTTTACTGACTTCTACAATTTTATTTTGAAATAAACCTTTACTGACTTCTTGGGGTTAGCTACGAGGGTTTCTATACTAACGATATGCTGGTGAGTTAGTGGGGGAGGAATGAAGGGAGTCGCGTAGGCCTTCAAACATTGGAATCTATGATCCATTTAGGTGATAAGATTTTTTCAGCCACCAGACTCAGCAGTGGAGGTCTTGTAGGCCTCCAAGTCCTGGAGTTTCGGGGTTGCAGGGGTGTTAAATATCACGCCATGTGGCGGAGGTCGTGTAGGTCTCCGAGTTCCAAAGTTTAGGGTTGCATCGGTGATAAGATAAATATTCTGGTCCGTTCCTGCGATGTCGCAAGATGTGAGATTTTGTGGGTTGAACCGCTGATCTCTAACGATTTCGTGTTGTTTCTGGGGTGAGGTGGATATTTGTTAGATTGATGGTTCGGCTTTTGGTGTAGCTGTTCACGGAGGAAAGGAATCTTTAATTGGTCAGTGGAGGTGGTGATCGTTGCATGGAGCCTGATGAGGAAGGGGATGTTTGGTTGATTATTTAGCGTGGTGGTTTTGCGATAACTGAAGGTGGTGAGATTTGGAATAGATTAGTGGTTCGGTAGTTGCAGCTGTGAATCAGACGGAAGTGATTACTGATTTAAGAATTATTCTGCTGCATTTTCCTACTGCGCGCTGGTATTAGAGGCACAAATTTTCACTTTCATAGAATATTTGTCCTGGATACTGCAATTTGACAGGTACAATTTGATTAATTATTAAAGAGGTAAAATTGGGAGTACTTATGTCAAAATAAAAATTAATTTATGAGTAAAAAATGCCCCCGTCGTTTGAGTATTTTAGCACATACATTCAGCAGCAAGATTCGTTGCAATAAAATTCAACCTTGCTACCCAAAACCCATAAATTCATATTCTACTGTATTACACCACCGCGTATCCGTAGAGCTTTCACTAAGCGAAACCTGTATTGCAAATAGGATCTTTCAGCACGGTAGCTAAAACCGCCACAAATTCCTATTACCATAATTGAATAGATCGAAAACGGAATTAATGAAATATTAAATATCCATGCGCGGTAAACAATACCGCGAAATCTATTTAACTACGCGCGATTAAATACATTCACGACCACCTAACGCTGTTCAACGGGGCGGAACGTGTATCTCTTCTGCAACAAAGACGTTACGCATCTCGCTGAGCCATTAAACGTGTTGCAATATCGGTCTGTTCGGACCGGTTCAACAACTTACAATGTTGAATGAAATCCGAGGCATTGCTGTGCATTCAGAACGTGCTACCAAGGGGGAAATATCCATAACACATCTCCGCCTTCCTCGCGAAACAGAAACTTATCACCAATGAATCGCTAAAATATATGCATACGAGCATTATCTGCTGGCAGCGGCTCGAAAATATCTCACAGTTGAACAAACCATGTTGATTGTCGACGTTCAATATCTCGATACAACCGGACAGTCACGTAGATACCTACCTTTAAAAAGTGAAAAATGTAATATTTTCAACGTCCCCAGAACCGGTAGCAAAAGTGCATAAAAATCCTGTGAAATATATTTATAGTGAAAGATGCACAGATACACTGGCAATAACTTCCTAATATGAATCAAGTTTCTGGTATCCGCATTCGTACCGGCCATTCGAGACTATTTTTCGAGATTTTTTTCTTTTTAATTCTTTGTTGTAACTAGCATGTAGTGTGATGTAACTACTTTATCATGAATAATAAATATCCTAGTGTCTAAACATTTACATAGATCGCGTTGAACATTGTAATTCCGCGGTTTATTATTATTTTTCCCTTATTATTATCACTTGTACGAGCCCAAAAATATATTTTTTTTCCAAAATTGAAGAAGTTGTGCAACGAAGGGTTAATATAGAAACAATCCCCTCCCGAATGCGAATCTTGTTGAACACTGATAAGTATAAAACATATTTTGCAAGACTGTCGCAAGTTTTCACACTAAAGAAATCGTCCGAATATGAAAGCAAATTTGAAGCTGATTTTGAATGAATCTAAAAATATGCAGAAGGTAATGCAATTCTTCAAAGCGATAAATTTACTTGACCCCTTATACTTGAGCATTATATAACTCTATATATAGTCTAAATAGCTTGTAATCAATTTTCAAATATGTAATTATTGTCGCTAAAGACTCTATCGTTAACAACCACTACTTTAAAATAAACTCATAGGTATATAAAAAAATAACTTCCTAAATCTTCCTCAGCACAGCCTCAATGCATCTCTCGACCCATTTTGCTCACCAGCAACGTTGGACCCTCGCATTAATTAGCCCAATAAACATTCCATTAAACCAACTGACAGCTGGTTCTTTTCTTCCGTCCATCACATTCACTTCCATTCCATAGCAGGATAATCGTTATCGCGGCGGAGTTAACGAAGAGGTGCGATCGTAGAAGATGGGACCGATCGATCGAGGATCCGATCGAGAGTGTCTCTCTCCTTCGATCCTCGATCTCTCTCCCCTTCGCCGCAGCACCGAAACGCTGGTCGATAAAGTACCAACGCACAATGGACGTGGAAGCATAGAAACACGTGGCACATAAATCGCGCATTATGTGCGGGGCTCTTTGTGCGCCACGAGTAAATAGGACAGCGCGCGCGCGCGCGCACGCGAGCTCGCCCTGGCTACCCTTTCCTTTGAATTTCCTTTCGCCTGGCTTTGGTTGTTGCTGTTGGCGCGGCGGTTGTAGCGCGTTCGCGCGCGCGCGCAGCCATTACGCCGACGCGGCTGTCGTTTTTCGCAACCGCTCCACATCGTGATTTCCTGAAGGTGCAAAGAGCCTCGACGACAGGAACGAATGCTGGTCGTGGTGCTGCGCCCAGGTCGTAAGGTTTCAGTTGCATTTGCAACAAAATCGCGGCGGCCCCCGCGATGGCGCAATCCTACGATACGAGGAAGAAGAACGCGGGGAGAACGATGCCGTAAATTCCCGTGGATCGCACAACTGTACCGCTGGGATATTGAAATTCCCTTGGATATCGCAAATGTTTGCGCCCCGATGGTCTTTGATTTCCTCTATGGATCGATATTCAATTGAATCATGCAAGATTGCCCGGCGAATTTTATACATTATTGCAACTATGGTCATCGTGTGTTGCATAGAATTTGCAACTTGTTGCTCGGCGGGTTCGCGCAGATGGGCTTCGAGGTGTTCTCCGGCTTATATTGGAAATCCATGCTGCGTAGGGAATTGTTGCAGTTTCTTCTTGATATTTAGTATTTTAAACAGAAATTTGTTTTCTGGAAAATTACTCGATCTCATTCCTCGAAGCACACCGATAAGCAAGACAATTAAAATTCTAGATTTATTTACTTCTCCCATTTTCGTATTTTCACTGTGTTTACGCGTTTGTGTACCGATATAAGCCTCGTATCTTTCTCACGTTTCATAATACGTCGGCATGCGAGAGGAATTACGAGCAAAGACGAACGGAGCCAGTGTTCGCGTCTCGAGACAACGAGACGCGATGCAAAAATCGGCGAACTCTTTCGAGGATTACGTGGAGGCTGCGGTTCGACCGGTTTGGTATAAATGCGGCTTAACGTTGGGCGGCACGTAAGTCACTGTCCTGGTTAGAGGTACTTAATGGGGTCCCTTGCATCCGCCCCTCTCTGCGCCTCTAATGATCTGCAGTGCCTCTAACGTGGAGCCTTCCAGCGTGGAACTTATTAATGCAAAACTGCGCTGTTCCGTTCAGCGTTCTTCGCGAAAAAAAAAAAGGAAAATAGGGAAGACTTGCGTCATTACTATTTTAGAAATCACTAACTTATTCCTTCTCTATTATGAGATAAAGAATTTCAGCGAAATAAATCATTAATTCGTTTTTCTATCTGAATAACTGTGACTTTAAGAAGAAATGCAAATTTTGCTGAACAGGACTATATTTTGAAGACGCCACTAAATTTCAAACAAAATTGCACGTGTACATAAAAATGATGTGAACATCGAATGAATACATTAACGCGCCATCGTTCGATATCTCCGCGTGCAAAATTAAGAAGGAAGAGCGTAGGTGACAAACACGTCGGTGATTGTAAATACGAAAGGCACTCCGCTCCCATGATCGGCTTAGCCCCCTTAAACATCGATTACTCGAAATCTCGTAGGCGTCGTCGCGTCGGAAATGATATAAATCTCTTCTAAATTTAAACCCGTAACCACCTTCCACGAGAACCAACGCTGAAAGAAAGTTCGCCTCCTTCTATTGTGCAAGTTGTAATAAAATATCATCGACGTGTGATGTAGTCGACATCGAGATTAGAAGTAAAATGATGCAACTGGGCTGTTTCGCGGTCAGTGACTAAAAGGGCGGAGAAAATCACCATTAAATACCTGCAATCGTGTCAAACTGAAGAAGCTTTTAATTTTTCACTAAATTCTATTGAATCCTAATCGAGTCATATTCGCGTGTACACTGTGCCAAAAAATATCGCCACAACTGTACCACGGATACACGGCGCACAGTGACTGAAACTGCACTTTTTTGTGTGAAAATCGTAGAACTTTTGATAGAACTAAGATAAAGGGACGAATCTTTTTCGAGGTTAAAGCTAAGATGTGGCAGAATAAGGGAAAAATATTGAAAAAGTATGACAAACAAGTTCAAAAGTTCTACGATTTTCACACAAAAAAGTGCAGCTCGTCCACACAGTTAGCATTCGTGTCATGAACATTTGGTAAATATGGTCTAAGCGAGAGTCCATGGCGTGGCTTTGCCATAAACGATAATCGCGAAATATTGTAGAAGTATTCGCGAAGCAGATATCAAATGCACGGAATTCCTCCGCTCGCTCTCGCGGGTCTGTGGTAAACGGAGCGATATCTTTTAACAGAGCCTGCGCTCGAAGAAACTTCCAGCTTCTGACAGTTCCTTTAAGTTTCATATAATCCTGCCACCACGATGGAACTCGGTAATAAAACAATTTTCGCACGACCTCCATCGAGCGTATGCACGCCCTCCTCTTGCAGCGCGCGCAAAAACTGTGACAAGAACTTAATACCCCGGTAACTGGATTGTTCCCGGTTGCTGAAACTTACGTAAACAGGTGTATACTGGGTCAGTCAAACATCGTGCCGCGTTCGCACTTGATTAAATTATGCAAATCGATCAGATCTCGTACGTGTCCGCGGAGCGGAATTTAAATTACGCCTGGAAACACACAGCGCTCGCAGTTTCGGTGCCCGCCTTGTGAAACGGTTTCTCGTTAATTTATTAGCCACGATCGATCGCCGAGCAGCCAGCCAGCGAGCCAACTGTCGCGTTGTCTCATGCGCGTTCCGTGACAGGACATTTTTGTCAATTAGAGTCGCGGGGTTTACTATTTCACTTCTCTTACCTGTTGACGTTTCAACGTTGTACAAATTGTTCGACATCGGAACCCGTTTTCATTAACACACTGACGTTGGGAAACGGAGCAACGCGCTGCCTGCTGCCTAGAATATCTATCATAATTAAGAACGGTCCAATTGTTCCATGCATCACTTCGCGATGACAGAACACACTGTTCCCCGCTAACTCAGATTGTTTAAAAATTCAGAAGACACCATCCCATTTCTTCACGAAGTCCTAAACAAGCCTTCCTGCCACACGTAGAAATGCTCGCATACGTTCAACTCTACCAAACCTTCGCAAACACCAAGTTTCACGGCTTTCGATAGCAACTAGGATCGGGAAGCAGAATTTTTGCCAGCGCCTGTATAATCCTGACCGCGCTCCTGGACGGATAACGTCTTCAGCGTGCAGCGTGGAAGAAGAGGAGGATGTATGATCGTAAAAATGTCGGATCGTAGACAACGTCGTCGTCAGGATCATATTATTATGTACAACGACGGGATACCTGCTGTTGGTATGCATCGGGAAGCCGATTGGCCGAGAGAAGACGCGCGTACGCACGCGCGCACGCACGTACGCCGCGCAGCTGGTTTGTACGCGAGCTTGCACCGTAGTCAGGGCATATTTATGGATTAGCATACAATGGTGGTGTTTATTAGAGATTCCTCGAAGGTTCCCACCTCGGACGCCAGCTCCGTGCTTCTCCTCCGTTCCCGAGAGCCGTGGCGCCCTTCTCCTGGAAGCTCCGCACCATCGAAAACCGTGTAACTCGATCTCTCGATCGAGCAGGGTAGATCGAGGCTCCTTCGATGCTTCTTCTTTGCGCAACCGTGCTCGTCACCGAAACATTGACCTTCTTATCGCGTTACACTTCCGCGAAACACGTATTTGGGGCCTCAACCTGATTCCCGCCGCCATGTTTTTCGGGGAAGATTTCTGGGGATTGTAAGAACCGTACGAGTTCACGGAAAGTTTATATATTGTAATGATTCTCGAACGGTAGTCTTCTTAATGTTCACCAGCTACATTAAATGTCCAAAGACGCTTCCTACTTAGAATTAGTTTCACATACAGTAGTGGAAATATTTATTGCATCACTTACAAATTTTCGTTCATCGCGGTATGATTGATAAAATGATTCGCGTCCGAGTTATTTTGGAATAATACTTTCGCAATGATATTTGCAATGTCGCAACGATAGCAACGCCCGCGCTAAACGATGACAAAACGATAGAAAGAATCATCTCTGTGTCAAGCCGCTGATAAGCGGGATTCGCGAGCCCGTTAGGCGTAAGGTTACCTGTGATTTTCCTCGAATGTACGCTTAGCCAGAAGCGTCTGCCCCGCGAGCAACGAGGAGGAGCGCCGTCGTGTGAAGTCGCTGAAGAGGAGACCAAAGAAAGCGGCTTCCTCGGAAGCAGCGGGCAAGAAGGAACCGTACGGTATTCCAAGACGAGAGATCCCGAAGAAAAGGGGGAGCCATCGGGCCAGTCAGCCGTCTTGAATGCCCGTTTTGGTCAGCGGTGGTTCATTCGCATGCAACTTCGTCCGCGGCTCTTACTTGGAAGTACGTGTGACCACGTCGCGACCGGTACCAGAAGCCCCCAGACGAGACGCGCAACGGCCTCTCCGTGCTCTCTGCTCTCTGTTTCTTTATTTATTTCTTACGCCCCGGCGACAAGCTTCATTCAATGCTTTCCAGCCGAATCGCGCGGGACCTGGTCGGATCGGGTTTGAAGGAGATCGGAGCAAAAGAAAGAGAGAGAGAGAGAGAGAGAGAGAGAGAGAGAGGGAGAGAAAGAAGTGACGCGTTGAGAAATTGCCCGTTTTAATAGAGGCTTTGGCTGGAGACTCATTTTCGACGAGTTCACGGCCAATCCTGTTCACGATGACTTCATATCGAATGACCAAACGGAGAGTTTCCGCTCGCTGTTGAGGATGGATTCAATCTTGATGATGTTGGAACAGTAAGTACTGTTGATGTTGGTATTATTTTTTATGTCCGGAGTCTATGAATCTAGATGGCTGGAGATTTGTTGGGTGAAAGTGTTTTGAAGTCCCTTAGTTTGATCCCCAAATTCAAAGTTGCTTTTAAGGGTGGAGTGTCGTTCCTAACACTTCATTTTCCAGTACTAAAGTGCAAATAGGCAATAGGTAAAATACCTAGTACCTTTATCCACTCTAGAAACTGCTCCAACTAAAAAGCTTCCTACTTCTCTTCCCCAGAAACGGCACTTTCTCACGGCCACCGGATCGCTTCAATTAAATTCGCATCAAAATCCACTCCCCCCTCCCCCCACTGATTCATTATCTTACACACGCTTTAATTTCACTCGGGCACGGTATGCGCGAGATAATTTACCGCTCGGCCTTTTAACCTCTTTCAGCCTTTGAACGCTGCAGTTTGTCTCTAACGCTACACGGTACTCGCGCCCCGATCTGGATTCCCGATATCCCGAAATTATCCGAGCAGCTTGTTATGTCATCCTGCTTTCCCTTTAACCAGGGGGTTTTTCTCGCGAATCGGTGCACGCCTGTTTCTCACGACATTAAAGTCGACTGGGGGGGGGGGCGAGAAACGCGGAGAGAAAAAGCGACACGTCGATAGATAAGCCGGCCTTGGTCTTCCGGGATGCACGTTCCTTTGATCGATCAGCAATTATCGGACAAACGGCTGTGTGTTATAATAATTAGACGAGCTAATAACGCGGATCAAGCACGCGCGTGGGCAAGAATCCGCGCGCGCGCGCGCGGGCTCGACGGCTCGCGCCGCTGGTGAATGTCGCTGTAACGGGTGTTCTAAATGTCAGCCACGTTCCACGACGAAATTACGCGCCGGCACTTTTTATAACTTTCAAAACCGTTCGACGCCTGCACAGCAGACTTTAAGGTCATCGGAGTAATTACGCGACGCCTTGTAGGAGAGCTGGCGGACGTAGCATCGTTTGACAGGGGGCCATCGCTGTGCTGTATAATAAACGAGATCTGATTGCGAACAGCGAGGGGTCAATAGATTAGTTGCCGAGTGGCTATGATTTTAGACGAGGTGAAGAATTTCGCGTCGAGATCGCCACTCTGGTTAATATTTACATAGTGCTACATGATATCCCCATAGGATTTCATATACTATCCTCAGAATATGCCATGATACCTCTGTTATCAGCAGTTCTATAGGTCTCCACAAGTTGTCGATGGCCAATTGGAAGTCGCTGGCAGCAGCCTCGATTCCAAACGACCAAGCACAAATAACCACGTGTAGAGACGCCAGGAGGAGCGTCTCCGGTGGCAGTCGTTACAAATTCCCTTTTCGTGGTTCTATTGCGAAAAATCTGTCCTTTTGCACGCGCGTCCCGAGGCAGCGACGAGCGTGAATGAGGCGTGCCTTAAGGCAACAGGCCAACGGGGCGATGGAATGCAGAGGTGAAATTAGTATCGCTGTCGCCACAAGCGCTCTCTCGCCGGTTACGAGCTGCAATTCTTTTCTCTCTCTCTCTCTCCGTCTCGTTCTTTCTCTCTCTCTCTCTTTCTCTCTCCCTGGTTGTCGCTTTTATTTCTTTCAGCGGCACCGTCGTGGCAGCCCCGACGGTTTCCAGCGAAACCGCCTGTGGAACGAAGAGGAACGAGACGCGGCTGTTGAATTTATTCGTCGGAGAAAGAAAGGGAGCTTCTCGAGCGTACCGCGCTTCGTACGTAGCATTTTAATTACCGCGCTGCGTCCCATTCCGCGCGCGTTCCGTCGCGGCGCGCATGCGCTCTCGCCTCCCTCCGGGAGCAACCGTAAAAATGCGCGTGCGCGCCCGCGAGCCCGTTCCCTTGCGCCTGCGCGCTCCCACCGATCTCGCTTTTTCCTGGAAATCGTCGCTGCCCCGACGCGAAGCCGGGATCGTGCGATTTACGATCGATCGTGGGTTAACTGGAAGCTTTAATCGACACGATTCACTTGATCAGAAAGGCTTTTAAAGCTGCTTGGAGTCAAATTTGAACGATGTTTGCAAGGAACCGGTCGATATTTTAGTAGAAACTGACAATAGGTGCATTTCTCTGGCCTTAAGTGGAATAATTTCACTTATCCTGTGCTGTACCAACTCCTTTCACGTTCTCTAGTAAAAAAAAAGTAGCGTCACAATGTTCACACAGGCTGGTCAGCTAGTGAAATATGTTAACCCAGCTAAACACGAGCTAAACCCGTTGAATCCTTCTCCTAAAGCTATTTCCACTAAAAACACTCGTTACTTAGCGCGCATCGAAGGCAAAGAGAGTCAGAATTTCTCGAATGCACGAAGAAAGTCAGAATTCTCTTGTTGGAGCAGGAACCGTGACAGGTGTCATCGAGGTCCGTCGACGCGGATTTCAGAAGCCCGTTTGTCGATTTGCACCGAGGACACGTCAATATTGGCGCTGCTCTCGGAGAACACGCACTTGTACGGGTGTTCTCTCGAGTCCAGAAGGACCTTCGCTATTAGCGAAAGCCACGGATCCACGGAAAGGGAGGGACTGAAAGGGGGCAGATGCGTACGAGGCTGTATCGATGACTGGAGGAACGCGAAAGGGACACCAGGTTCCACGAGCGCGGAGGATCGTACGAGCACGGCTAAAGTGCAGGGCAAACAGAGAAGGACGAGGGGTTAGGTCCCTCGAGGGTGCTACAACAGGACACGCGACGACGTGTTTCCCGAACCGCGTTCAAAAGGGCACCTTTGAGAATACGGGATCTTGCCTGTGACCCGTCCTGTTGCGTCAATTTGCCCTCCATTGTTTGACTTACGGTTCAAAGTCACTGCATTGATCTAAGTAGTCCAATCTGTGAGGTTAACCTGACCCAATGAGTTGCGATGCATATTCCGATTGTACATAGTTACGGATCTCGGGGTGCCATGTTAATTGGAATATAGTTCTATTGCCCTAATGTTCAGAGGATCAGGTCAATCAATAATGCAATCTGTCATGCCTTTTTTGATGGCTATGTTCGCGAAGGAAGAAACACTCAAAATCAACCATACGATATTTTCAAAAATTTCTAATTTCTAACTCCTTTAACCCTTCGTGGTCACACCTTCTTATAATCACAAGTTGGTCACACGGGGTTCACTGTACCCCAGCGTCATTTTTTGAGTTACCATTTTCGTATTTTTGAATCTTTTAACTTTTCAGTGAGAATTCTACGTTCGTAATACTTATACAGTCATGGTCTAATAGTCTTTTTCTAGAAATGTAAATTTTGATATGCTAAAATTTGTAGTTGAAAACGAGCGATTTTCCATCGTCGTGGTAAAATACAGATTTTTTAAAAAGTTTTTTATTTTTTTTTTGGCGATAAATCCCCTTTGGAAGATGTAAAGGTGCGGAATTTCAAATCAAAAATTGCTCTTGGGGTACAATACACCCCGTGTGACCACGAAGGGTTAACAGCGAACTTTAATCTGGCAGCTACGTGTATTGCAAGCATTTTTGTTTCATTGAAGTGATAATATCGACGTGGATTTGTTAGAAGGAATATTTCGATCCATAATATCACGATACAGTACTATACACGCTTTACTACACACCCCTCATTCCCTTCGACTACCACGGGAATCAACGCACGTAGATTTTATGAGAAGATTTACTCCCATCTTGTTGCAAAGTAATTTTGATAAGAGTGGCACTAAATTCTAGGAGTATGCCGCGCGCGTCAAGACGAATGGAATGCTTCGATAAATATGGATTGAGAAACGACCAGGCTCAAAGTTATCGGACGTTTTCGTGAGCAGAACGTACGAGCAAAAGGTCCCTTGTTCGTTAAATGGACGGGTCCCCGGCACGTTTCTTCGTGGAAGCCTGCACGTGTACAAAGATTTCAGGCCTTTCCCTTATTTGCCGACAGCAAATTTCAATTCGCTGTTTCAATTCACGCGGCGCAGTAACCGCTATGCACGCGGCATATATGATAAGCCATTACCTGATAGATACCAGACAAACGTGCAATAGGGTTTCCTACTTTGTTATCTAGCACTTTCCAGAAAACGGTCCATGACTTTGGCCGACGTGGATGATTTTTGTAGGCATCCTGATTAAACCTGTTTACTTCTTTTCATCACGTACTTCTCCACTTCGATCTTTTCCCTCCACATCCGGTACATACAAATATGGAAACAGCGAATGGGCAGTCATGCAAATACGTTCAAATAAACCAACAAAAGGAACACACTCACGTGCACGTTTTTAGTGAAATTAACTGGCTTCAGTAAAAGCCAATGTATATATAGAAAACGTATATTATTGTTAATCACCCGAACAGGTCTGAAAACGGGTAACATTGCAGACCAAGTGCGTTTAAGTTGCAGAAGATAACGCCACTAAAAATTGTTTTTTTTTTAAACCACTGGCCTGACAGCACAAGTAGCAATAGAGGATGGAAACTTATGGCAGCTGGACTTTGAAGTGAACCACATCACAAACTACTACATCCATTCCGCAGTTTGTATACGTATACATACTCATTGGCTCCTAACGAATCAAGCCAAGCATCGTTCAAAGAGCTTTTCCCCGTATCGCTTTCTCCTGTTAGTGCGCTTTAAAGCCCCCGCCACGGCAGATCGATTTCTTAACCGCACCGTATGAAGTGAAAAGGAAAAAAAAAACGGTAATGCGAAGGAGGCCTAACTCCCAAATTACATCGTCAAAGGGAACGTATCATTCGACTGGAGTTTGTTCCAATTTTCGCAGATCCGTATCTGGAAATCGGCGATCGCGGGGAGAACCGAGCAGCACGGCCAGCTGGCCAGTAGACTGGCTACGTATCCACGACTCCGGGAGAGAAATTTCTCTGCGTCGTTGCCCATTATCGTATCGAGTATCGACCGCACGCCGCAATTTCTGCCCACCGGGTCACGTCCAGCCGCGAAATCGGTATGCGGAAGAGAAAATATCGATGATTATCGCGATGTGGACGGTCGCCGTCGGTGTCCCGACGCGAACCTAATCTCCCGACGCCGCCTGTAACGGTGAAGCGAGGTGTGTTCCGAGCTTCTTCGCCGTTTGGCACCCCGTCGAAGTTGCGTTTACGAGGGGCGCGTTCGAACGGCAATTGAATTCGTCGAGATACTGGCGGGAGAGTAATGACTGTTCCTTAGAAACTTATGGCGGATGAACTTCCAAGTGGGCAACGTCGCACGTTACATGCATTATCGTTGGTAGACCGCAGGAGGGCTAAGATTACGGCCACTCATGGGATCTCTAGATGTTTCTGTCTTCATGCAAATGGTGTGAATTTTTCGGGAACGTTCGGACACCTTGAAACTACATATTTAGTGCTGCCTAGTAATTTAGTTATACGTATGTATGTCGAAGGAGCCTGAAGAGATACTTCCGCAACTAAGTTCTCCCCCAACTACCGATTACTATATGAGGCATTGAGAGAAAAAACGGACTACCCCACATTTTTTGCGAAATTGACTTAGTAGCCATATTGTAGGTGTTCCAATAGTCTGTGCTAATCATGAAAAATAGAATTCCTGTTTCGCTCTACCTGCAAAGATCCCCGCATTTAAGGCAGGATCTGCTAGGCAAATCCTTACTTACGAGTCCACTAGCAGGCCTAGAACAAAACGCATACTTCCTCCCTTTAACCTATGCAGTCCTACCTTCGCGTCCATACTTCCTACACTTCCTCTTCAAGCCGAAGACCTGCCGTTTATGTGTTTTTAGGGCACAGCCCCTATACATGACAGGTTAAAGTGAATTTGGAAGACTCAGTCACGGATGATGACTGCCGCCCACGTTGAACGAACATTGGTCTGGTTTATCTCCGGTCCCTGACACCACCCCCGCTCTTCACGAAACTCGAGTGAGGATGCTGCACTCATAGCACGCTCGTAGTCGAACTTCCTGCATGCTCTCAGCTGTGGCGAGTCAGCTCAGGCATCACAGCCTCTCAGTTCCCATCCTGAGGACGTGTTTCTGGGAGGAGGCCCCAAGTGAAACTAATCAAAGGTAGTGAGTAGAAAATTATCTAATATCATTAATCAGATCCTAATACAGTTAGAAACAATGCAGCCACCCAGTACTGTGAAGAGTTCAACCCTAAGTATACACTATCGTTTACAGTCCCACCATATTTCTTCTGAATACTTTCTTTGCAAGGCTACTTTCTGCGCGTTATCAAACAAAAGATGCTCGCTAGTGTGGAGGATGTCGTGCCCGCAATTCGGTCGCTACGAACCTACGACTCAACAGATTTAATTAAATTGGCTGACTTTTGCAACTAAGCTTACCCATGATAGCTGTATCAAGAGATCATTTCCTCTTATCGTATTTTCCTCGTGCTCTTCTTTTTCTGTTGGTGTCTGTTAGCAGACCAGTCCGTTGGCGAGCCACTTTTGCTTTCCTGTCGATTCATAGCATTCGATCAAATGTCCGCACGTTTAATACCAAGCCCACGATGCAACGTTAGCACCAGGCCACTCGGCATCGTATTTTTTCCCCCCTTTTCTGGTCTTCGTGCGCATCTATTTTTCTTATATGTCGCAACGAAGGAGGTCGATCGGTCAATTAATTAAACGGAAGTGATCACTGGATAATTAATGCCGCGTCCACGGTATTCTCGAAACGTCGCCGGCGATCCCTGGGTGGCCTACGCGCGAGTAACTGTGCGCACGTTCGAGTGTGCAGGAAACGGAGAGGGTTTCCTTTTTTCTATGATGCTTTGCGAGGAATGCAATTATAATATATTACCAGCCGAGTATCGGCTCTCACGCTTACGCATCCCGCTCGAGGGCTTAAGTCCGAGGCAAACATGGACAGAGTCTGTCATTAGCCTTGAAAAGAGCTTCAAAGTGACTATAGTGGACGAAGCTGAGAGGTAGCTACTCTTCGGCAACTGCCTTTTATTTAGTAATCTTCTGTATCCCAATTCCTTAAGGGGTCCTAACCGTTTGAAAGTGTAAAAAGTGGATCTTTTTACATATTTTCGTAGATTGATGTTTCAGAAATATTATAAATCAAGTTGGATGTAAAAATTCGGAAAATTGAAGTTATACGCATTGGAATGAAACAACCCAGCTAGCACGGGGCGGAGCAGCATAAATCGCAAATGTAAATCGCAGCGGAACTACATTTGTCATTACGGTGGCAGTAAAAACTCGCGCTACGTTCCACCAATTCACTTCTAATTTTGCATGCAGAATCGTACAAAGTATCCACATCGATCTACGGCGCCTTTTTTATTCTGATTCCACATTTATTATTTATAAAGAAAAAAAGTGGTTTGAAAAATCTAAGTTTATCTTTGATCTTACCATTTCTTTATTTTTCAAAAATTTAAAAATCGGTGCCGTAGATCAATAGTTATTAATATTTTTTATAAATTTTTTTACTGTTTTTGATTTCAGACACGACCCACAGTTTTTTCAGAGCCACCGCGAAGCCGTGTAAAATTGCGAGTGTTTCGGATATGTACCTACTACCTATCCATAACTTTCGAAAACAATAGTTTTTTGACTGAAAAAAACCTTAAGCCAACCAAACACTTTCTTTAAATTACGCAATTAAATTCTGCAAAATTAGTCATCGTCATCGTTACACCTCAGACATCAATTCCTCTAGAGAATTCGAAACATCCATGTCAAATATGAAGAACCTCGGCCATTTCGACATAAAAAAACCCGTGGGTTCTGAACCAATGTCCCTCCTCCATTTTTTTACCGCACAACGATGCCAATCCCCGCAAAAAGAGCATTGCTATTTTCGATGCGACGCCGCTAATCATTAATTAGCTGTTTCTTCAAGCCGCGATCGTCCGGGCGTTTCGATGGTTCTTGCGTATGTATGGAGAAAGATCGCGATGGCGGATGGGGGGACGAGGACGTACGACGTGGCGAACGAGGTGGAATGCCGGAGGGACAGCCACCCTGGTAAGGGCCGATTAATTTTTCGTGTTGCTGACATCGGTCGTTCGATCGTCCTGTTTTTTCGAGACGGCTGGTCAATGAAGATCGACGAAAGTCGGATCCAGCTTGCGGTGGTCGTGTAGGAACGCCAGGTTCCGTCGTTGCTGGAGATCGATGGTTTCGCGTACCCGGCATTGCAGAGCTTCCTTTCGCTTTATCGTTATTGCTCCTCGTTATGTCACGTGTGAGAGGATCAAGAGCTGTACCTATTGAGTGGGAGCCTGGGAGAAATTCCTATTTTCTCCTGGTGGCAGGTATCGGTATCATGGGTTTCTTTATTAGATTCTTTAATAATTTCTTTAATTTGGACAAATCGTTTCTGAAGATAATAGTGGTACGGATGATTTCATCATATTCTGCTTATAAATTAATACAAACGAACGATTAGAACTTATCAAGGAACATTTATCTGGACCTATTGAATTCTGGCTCAATCTGATATTTCTCTATGAACGCAAATATAATATCTATGTAAGTATCAGTTGATCATTTAAAACTATGAGTGAAAAAAAATCTGTGCCAAAAAATTTCTGACTCATTTTAGGTACATATCTCATTTCCTACGTTCGATTGACCATATTGCATACTTGTTATCTGACTTTCAACGACTCGTTTCTAGAACACGGTTTTAGTCAAGCGTTCTTTCAGTGGGGAACAGATTATGCCAATAATTATCACCCCTAATCTTCCATCAGTTATCTCGCGTTGAAATGGTAGATTCCACGGTTACGCTAATTACGGGTGACTTGATTTTTCAGCACGTATACGATAGTTGCCTGACCAGCCAGTATTTTTCAGCCCGCTCGAAAGCCATTATCTCTCGATTTACTGTTAGGGACTGATACCGGCCGGGCAGGCCGTATCTTTGGTCGCTGATACACGGATTCGCGACTTCCGTTTCTAAAGATACTTTACGATCGCCGCCATTTATTTTCAGGATCTGTCGTCCGCGGCGATCAAACGTGCGCGTTGGTTTATAGAAGCCGGCTGCTATCTTCGCGGATATCAGTTCGGGCTATAAAGTCGTCTCACAATTACGAGGCGTCTGACAGGTGTATAGTGCGAGGAGAAACGCTGAGAGGTTTGTTGGTGGAGGACAGGAGGCAGAAACGAAGGAGGAGCGAGAAACGCGAAGCAGGAAGAAAAAGGAGCAGGCTGATGGCGGTACGCGGCGAAAATGAGAAACACACTGGGGAGAACAGGCAACCGGCTACTGGAAAACGTGTTGCGTTTCTTAGTGGAAACCCCGCCGCCCATTTTTGCGCCTGCTGTATGAAAAACCACTTGATTAGAAAATATTACAAAGAATATTCCCTTTAGCTTATCGGTCGGCCCTGCTTATCTTCGCAGCAAAATAAAACAGTAGTTTCGTCAAGGTTCAGATGACACGTTGATACTGGCGAAACGTTGGGATAAAATTCCCCTTTGATACAGCTCGCACTCAAAAACCTCAAAGAGTAATAACTGTGTAACTCCGTGTCGTGAAAATCTAAAATTTCTGACACGAAAATACTCCATAAAATATTCATAGATACCGAAACAAGCCGCAAGGAAACCCCCAGAAGTTCTCAGTTCAAAGCAAACCAAGGGTCGATCTTCGCGAAGCCGAAAGTCGAACGATTTAGCAAGCGCGTCGCGCAGAGTCAGAAGAGGCTGACACCAGTAATCGGACAGAAGTTAACGATTTAAGTGGAACCGATAGATGGAAAGCCGCGGAAGGGGAGAGACAGAGGACAGAGAGGAAGGGGTCAGCGACCCGTACGGAAATAGGATGAAAACCTTAGGTAAACGTAACTACCCCCTCCCCCGTGTCGGGGGAGATGCTGGGTTCGACTCATTCGGCGCGTTTGGAAATTCGCCAAAGAAATCCAGGAACACCGTCGTGGCGATTTCCCCTCGGTGTGCTCGCCGCGAGCGTGGCAGTGCTTCTCGATCCATTAGCACGAATTGCGGTGCCGTCTAAGGTAATTGGACAGCTCCGAGGAATAATAATACGCGATATGTATCACGAGGCTAAAGCTCGGGGTAAACGTAACGGCGAAGGATGAGCACGATCGACTTTATGCGCTTCGGGACAGGCTCCGACAGACTTTGCGATCCGGTACGGCGAGCAAACCATCCAGATGGGACGTCGATGCGTCTCGTCTTGTTGCTCCGCGCTCGCCGCTCAAGATCTAGACGCCGCGAGCTCTGCTCTTTTAAACAGCGATCATCGTTTAATACGGTGGCCTCGTACCGAGGCATTGAGAGAGAGAGCGGGCATAATCGATCCTGTACCAGGCGATGTTAATAGAACTCGGTGGAGACACGGTTCGGTACCATTTCAGGCTTCTGAATGGGCAGCTTCTGTGTGAGGTGCCCGCGTCAAAACTCGGGCGACTGTGATAGATACCTGTGGCGCAGAACAATTCAAGGATCCTCGAACGGTACTGATTTCTTTCTGGCAGACATCTCGTGTCTATTACACCTACACACGTGGCATTGATTCGTTTTGTAGGAAAGCGAATAGCGATGTTACGAACGTGGGAGCTTCATCTACAGTGGTGGTTAAAAGAAGCTTTATAATTCACACTTTTACACGTTTAAATAACGAAGTTGATAGTAAACTCCAAGTATTATGTTGGTATCAGTGGTCTATTCCGGGGAAGCCCTGTATTTATGGGATATAAAGTTTAAGATGCAATTCTTTCTAATCATTACTGCGCCTATCAAGAATCAATACCAACGCAGGGTGTCAGTAGGCACTAGTCCACTACAAGTCTGACCCAGCGATGTAAAGTGACTAATTGTAAGTAAACTTCTCATTGGACGGAGAACAATCATGTGCCGCAGAGATGATCTGTGAGACGAGTACAAGATCGCAGAGAGCGGCGGCGTATCAAGCAGGTTGCGCGGTAGCCCGTTATCGCGTGGTTGGTATCTCGGTTGTAGGGAGAGATGCTCCCCGGTTAATCTACATCGTCCAGGAAGGAGAGGGAGCAACCCAGGGAGCAACCCAGGGCACAGGTACGCCGTGTACTACAGAAGTAGAAAGTCTTTCTCGTTCGATGACCCGCCACCTTCTGTCCAGGAAGACCCCTGCGCCCTGGCCCTGGGGATCAGGCAGCACAGTTCCTCGTGTAATATAGAAGTCGAAGAGCGACCCGCGCCACCGGTGTGTATTCAGGAAGAGTTCTACGGCTCGTAGATAACCGTGTCCGCGGACGGTAACGAAGTCCATACGTTTGAACGGTGCCACGCGGGCCCCCTTCGCCGAGAGGATTTGCATGAACCAGACCCGTGCACGCGGGCACGGGACGTCCCTGTCGGGCAGGGAATTGATGGAAACTATATTTGGACCTGGGGGAATAAATTGTAATCACGGGGTTCGCCGGGGAAGCGTGGATCGCGGAAGGTCGCCCGCGTATGAGACGCGGACGACGTTTATGTGGCATTCTAAGGCAAGAAATTTACGGTATGATGGGCGCTAGTAATCTCGCTGGAAATCGGCGAGAGTGTTTTCAACGATTTTACGAGGCGGAGATGCGGAGATGCGCGCAATGGGGGATGCTTCCTGCAGTGTGACGACAATTTTTCCGGGTACGAGGTGCCTGAGGACGTTGTTGGGGACGCGCGAAGGTGTCGTCGTGCGCGGGATGAGTAGCAGGATGACAAGAATTCTGCAAGCATTTTATAAGAGCGCATTCTTTAATGAGGTTCTTGGTTAGCAGATGACAACGAGGGGACGTCTGACAGTTTCCTTGTGTATCGAAATATAGTATCGTGGAAGCATCGATTACTTTAAAGTAACTGTATTAGGTATTTAATTCCACAGAATATTCTTTCTACGTATGAGTTAGCTTTCGATATAACTCGTCCTCCAGCGAGTCAAGTTTTCTATCATAAGTTCCGCGTAAAGGTAAACTGGTGGAATCTTGTTAGATGTCAATAGGCAAGTACATAACCCGTTGTGGCGAGCTGTACTACAGTATAATAGATATCATCCAACTTCGCCGATGCCCCAAAGGACAAACTCCTTCGCCGGGAACATTAAACTCTCAACCTCATCTATGCGCAGACAGAATAAAAGAAATCCTTCGCTTCTAACGACCCATTATCAATCCCGCAGCGCGATGCATGCCCCTTTCCAGCATAGGTGGTTGCGTTCAACGACGCGAGGCTACCAAACGAAGCACGCGCGCGTTTCTACGACGACGTTTGCCTCCTGGGCGCTTTCCTACGACAAGGGGTATTTGCATAAACGAGAGGTTACACGAATGCTTGCTTATGATAGATGAATACCAGCCACTCTTGTATTCCTCGAGACGTGCCGAGTGGAAAGTTCGTTAATGAATTCACCGCAACACCGTGATAGAAATTCCGCGTTTCCCGTGTAATCGTTCGCTTGCGAACAAAAGGTCGGCGCGACGAGCGGGATGGAAATCGGTGTTAATTCCGTCGCGACACCACAATGCAAAGTTCCGTTGCACTTCTTCCCTCCTGCGAAATTAACGGCGATGTTAATAGGCGATTTGGCGGATTGCTTCTTCCCGCAAGATTTGTGGTATTCGAAAAGGGCATTGGCAGGGGTAAGAGAAAATGGCACAATCGACCAACAGTGGGGTAACTCGGAAAGAGAGATCTTACTCTTCCGAACAGGCCATACGCCTTTGATCTTATTGTAATAAAGTATTTACCCTGGTAGGGGCACCGTTCCATATAAATAAAGTAATGGAAATCTGAAATTGGTAGAATCTTTATTAACAAGAAAGAATTATTACTTTCATACGTATAAATTCGAAGCGAGGTTGCCTTGTGGATAGTCTCTCAGACCTAACCACTTCAAGCATGGAAATAAATATTGCGCGACAAAATGCCCGTGACTAAATAATTCCTCACTCCATGAAAGTAAAGAGTACAGAAGACACTTGAATAAACTAGGAAAAGCAACGTCAATAAATCCGTCACTCGGTGGCAGCCATTTTTCAGTTACGTCCGACGAGAGAACGTTTCGTTTATCAAAAATCCCATCGAAACAGCCGGAGCTTTCCCAGTGAAACTTTCCTTCCTACTTACCATTACAAACACGACGTGCCGTTAGAGGAAGCTACTTGAGATACGTCTGGCAATCGACGTACCTGCCACCGAACGCCAGTCAAGCGACATCAGTCATAGGAAAAGAGGAGACAGCGGGTTTCACAGGAAGGAAGCAGCCGGATAGAGACACGAGGACTGCGATTCGAATGATCGATGGTCGCGGTGTCGATCGGCGAGGCCATCGATCACCCACGACCTCGCGTCATCCGACTCGCGCATCGATAGCCGCAGCCTCGCTTCCGGTACCGCGACGGCGGGCAGAGATACTCACTCGAGGAGATAAAATGACTAAGTTTTCCACGAGGACAAGGAAACGTAGCGATCTTTGCCTGGGCAAGGTGTGACTACTCGAATGGAATCATTCAGCATATTTCATAAGGATGCTTTCCTTGGACGCCTGACGTTCTCCTTAAGATGGTGACACTTCAGGAGCTGATTTCCATACAGAATTTCGATTAAGCCTTTGTAGCGGAACACGGTTTAGCATACTCAACATAAAGGATTCAGATTGTAGTAATTGAAGGACAAGGAAAGAAGCAGGGAATGTCTATTTTTTGTGAGTTTGCGATTTATAGCATATTTTGTTGGTGACAAGTGGGAGTACAGAACTGTCGAATTAGAAAGGGTTATAAAGTTCAAACACCCAGGTAAGATAACGTTAAAGATGTGGTATACTGGTTAAAAACCGGAAATGTCCACTCTGCACTGGAAGAAAATGAGGAAACTTCTCACTTTTTGCTTAAGCATAAGCTTCTGTGGACCAGTGTGGTTTGTCAAGCCGCGAGACTCACGCCTGCGAAATCCTTTGGTGGTAAATAAATTCTCATTCTAAAGGTACACGATACCAGCTTCCTCCTAACGTGTGTACTCTTTGTAAATAAACTCCTTCCACCCTCGGACGTTTCACGCAAATTAAAATAGTAACCCCTTCAACGTTACACCTATGTTCGCGTAGCACTTGGAACTGTCTTGTAACGTGTGTTTATTAATCATTGTGTATGTAGATTAGCAAATACTCGTATCTTTCTGCTTCCTTATGACAGCATACGACGAACCTTCTTGCATACTTTGCTTAATGCTATTGTTGTTAATAATGCCGTCATTATCGCTATGCAAAATTAACATACGAGGATTACGAATGCCTCGGCGTATTAAAAATCGTAATTTTACCCTCAAGCAGTGGCGCATCGTATATATTGGTTTGACCTCGTCTGACTAAGGATCCCCTCATTCCACTTAATCTTTCCCACCGCTCCATATCTTACGGCAGCACTCTGTGTACCTCGACTGCCACAGCCAAAAGTGGAATTCCGAATTGAAATTTGTAGAAATACTTGGGTTTGCCCGTGTGGCGAGGTATTCTAACGCGGACTGTCTAGCTTGTGGTATCGCTGCGATCATGGGGTCCCGTGAGACGAAACGGAAACTGATACGCTAGAAGGAAGGTGGCGCAATGCCTGCAGCTGACCCACTTTATCCTAGCTCGGCGTATATCGGTGAAGAAACGACGGAATGCTACCAATGCTACGGGGACTTTCACTCGGAAGGCTCGTTCCTGGTTCACAGCCGGGACCGGCAAGGCGATCGATTGTTTTCGAAAGGTCGTCGCCCGGTCCTCCATTAGCGAGCTCCCATTAGTAGGTTCCTCTCTTTTAAAACGGGCTAAAAGGTCACCGTGCTGCTTTCATAATTTTCAAAATAACACCGTTAATGGTAACTTCTGGCGGAGGCCTGCAACTAGGGCTGCAGGGTGACTGAAAACATTTACGTTTCGTTAACTGCCCCGTGGAAGCCAATTAGCGCGAGTCTCTGGCGCGAACATCGTCGAGGGGAATCGTTAGTGGCCCATTAATTTCCGCGAAGTCACGATTCGTGAGAACAGTTCAATTCTCTAATAACGATAGGAGGCTGAATGCTCAGGGAACAGCCACAAAATGCTGATTTTCTCTAAAATAATTTACTCCTACACGGAAAGCTGAGGGTTTCCACGAACAACAAGTTTGATCCTCCGAACTATCAAAAATCGTTTTAGCTGTTCGAGAGCAACTATTTTCGCTGCCCAGGGAGAAAACAACGGCACCGACGTCGTTCCATAAATCTCGAAGAACGGCCTGTCCTCTGTCGCGCGGGCAAGAAACGAATGCCAGGTCACCGATATCGTTTAGATGGCCGCGGCAGAAGAAGCGCCCGCTCGTACGTCACTTCCCTCCGGAAAAAGCGACGGACCAAAGCGCAGAAGGCACGGTTCCGTGGTGGATCACGGTTAGGGCAGGGATTATGCGAATTCATTAACAAACGTGTCGTGCAATCGAACTGCTATTTACCAATCGATTAATTCACCGACTGGCGCAATTTACGGGCCGGCCGGAGGAACAGGCAAGGCCGAGCCGCGAGGTCTTCCTCTTCTTCTTCATCCATCTTCCCCTGTTGTTCGTTTTTCTTCGACGGTACACGGTGCTCTAGGGGCCACGTCGATGCCGGTTATCGACGCGTCGAATCGAGGCGCAAACGTTACTCCTCTGATGCGAATATAATTGTTTAATAACTCATCGTCGAAGGGAGATGATGCCCCGGCCGCTTGCTCATCGACCATGAAGCGATCGTCGGGGCAATTCGAAACCGTTTTCATGCTCCTCCCGCGTTAACCATTCGTTGTCTTAGATTGGGGAGGAAGTCATGCGTGTCGGGGACGCCTGGCCTCGCTTAGCAGTCGATTCTCCGCCGCTCCTCGGGCCAATGGATCTGGATTTTTTTACTTGGAAAACAATTATGAACGGGAGTACTCATGGAATTAAAGTGAAACGCGTGAAGGAGTTCTGGACACTCGATTTGTTATTAGCAACGGGACTAATGGAGGCTTCTGTGAGAGATAATGTAGTTTAGATGAGAGTGGATATTCGTAAGCAATGTAATATTTACCGCTGGATGGTATATTTAAATCGATGTGTTCTGTTTCTAGAACGACGCTGGAGAAATTATATGAACGATTAAAATCTGGAATAATTTTTATGAATTCAATGCTACAGATCAAGGTTCTTGGCGCTCGTGATCAGCGTCTTCCGGTTGGTCATTTCACGATTTTATCGGAATAAACGTTCCATTTATTACGGGACCGATCTATTTTCGAACGAGAGGATCCATTTGAATTTTATGACCAACCAGATATATTTTCAATTTTACAGTAATCGAGTCCCCGAGTCGGTTGAAGTGCCTTGGAAACGCACCGTTGCATCACCGATATCTTCTACACGCCGGACGCACGATCGTTCCTGCGGGCTATGCAAGCGCTATGACTAGTTTTACAAGAATTTTTTCCTACTCCAGCGGCGTGACGCAAGAGGCTGATTTTACGTTTGATGGACTTCTATCGCTCATCGCGCGTTCCTTCCTAGATGATTAAATTCGACATCCATTGATGCTCAAAAGATTGAAATTCGTTTCTACCATTTTTCAAAGTGATAGTAATAACTGTGCAACGAATGTGTTAGAATAAAAAATTCGTCAGACTTTAAAATAAATACATGTTGCGCTGCAATATCCCATCGCTTTGTAACGCTCGCGTAGTGCCCTACGCTTCAAAACCACAGATCCACTTCCCACTCCAATAATAACCGCCCGAAGCTCAATAAACAATATCCACCACTAACCAAGAAAGGAGCCGAAGGTTACCCCAACACATCCTCCCACCTCGCCACTTATCACAGGCTAGCAGCCTTCCAGGCAATCTGCCAGAGCGGAATGCAGGAAATTCCGCGCGGAATATTCCCGACGGAAGCGGAGAGTCCGCCCCGGTGCCGCGCAGCTCGGCACAGAGGATTCATTCGACGATATTTTGTCGATCCCGTTCGTCGGCCGCCCACTAGATGTACCGCATAAATCAAGCCTAATACGCCTGCCACGGGCAAAGGCAGATAAACACCGTCGGAGGGCGGCGGAGGGCGGCGGAGGGGGCAGGGAAAAAGGGGGCAAGAAACATCCTGAAGACATCGCTTGTTCATTGCCTGTCCGTCCGGGCTTCCCGAGAAGCTCGTCGCCCGGCGACGCATTTATCGATACATCGAGCCGCGTCCAGCGATGTTCGACGTTCTTCAGCGTCGCCGGGAGACGCACGATCGCCTTCACGTGCCCTCGAGTGCCGTGTTTAAATCGATGGAAGGAAGCCAGCTGCTGGCAACCGGTTGGCGCCGCTCTGCCGAGCAACTCTTCGGTCGGGCCAGGAGCCTCGGGGACCGAAGGCCCGACGGTGGTTTGCCGGTGTGCACCGCGGTGCCATTCTCCGCAGGGGGTACTGGCCACGTTACGCGCATTTAGCACACAATGCGCGATTACCGCTTTTACGAGTGGATAATGAAACGATTTCCGCGATACATGAATAATAACTCACCCCCGCGGAGCTTCTCGGCCTTTGTTTCGCGGGCTAAGATCGCCGCGCCTCGGGCTCCTCCTCTGAAACCGAACACCGTGATTTCGGAACGCAACACTGGGTTGCGAAGCTGATTTCTGGTAATTCTGATCTGGCTGGAGGATTGCCACGGAACGAGCTCGCTTTTCGCGGGAATACTTAAGTTTCTTGAGTGGCGGATGATTGTGAAAAGTACAGAGGCTGATGGGGACGTCGAAGGCTGTATGTGTGGAACTTGGTTTTTCGGGTGGCTGTTTTTGGGGTCACGTGATTTATTTGGTAGATTAAGGAGTAGGTACTGTAAATGTTTCATAACTTGATTGAGACTTCCCGCAGCTCTGGTTAGACCACTTAGTTTCAGAGTTTCGAATTTTTTTTTAAAACGTAGAATAATTGTTTCTTTTAACTGGGCTGGATCAATTGGGCTAATGCCAAAAAAAAAATACAAATTTCAAACTCTACCCAGTAACTTTAACTCTCGTATAAACTACAGTTAAAGCTTCGCAGACCAATCTCAGACGAAAAATGTATTCCTAAGTACAGGAAACTAATATATAATCGTAATACATGAGGATTACGCCTTCAACCTACGAAATACCTGAACGAAATCTAAACACTTAAGTTTACAATAATTCTTAAAACACTGCTACAAAATTCATTGCGCGGACCTGCACTAAAAGAAAATTGTTCGTCACAGGATCTGAAGGTCACCGTGCTGCTTTCATAATTTTCGAAATACCACCGTTAATGGTAGCTTCTGGCGGAGGCCTGAAAGTAGGGCTGCAGGATGACTGAAAACATTTACGTTTACCGCAGTGTCTTCTTCGTTTCACGCGTTGCACTAGCGAGTAAGTAGTTTCCGAAGGATAGCGCGTCGCAGCTGAAAACCTCGTGCGCATTTTTATCGGTAATTTATGGCCGGCCACGCGGACCTGCCATTTGTATTATTGTAGTTACGACTGAGAGCTGCTAATGGAAACTCCGTGTCCGCGAGCGCGTCGCGGATTAGGCGCGAGATAGACTCGCCATTCTGCTAGGAACGTCGCGATCGGTGCTCTCGCGTTCGCGATAAACCGAAATAGGTGTTCCGAGGGTCCCCGGTGCGGCGCGAGTAGACCAACACGGGCCTGACTTCCACGGCTCAAGTCCAATTTTAACGAGTTTCACTTTTCATTTCAAGCGGTATCAGCCCGCTCTGTTAATGGTCACGTTTGGATGCCGTCGGAATATTTCTACGGGCATTCCTTCGCCACGGGAAGTCGTTTGGCCTGTTAATTACGTAATCATCTTTAAAGGAGAATACGGCGCTCGGTATGTGTATCGCTGTTTTTTATGGCAAATGACCTATTTCGATGTTTTCGCTTCGTCGAAGAAAGAGGCTATGGTTCTCGAACGTGGAGTTTTGATAAGTATTACCACATTGATTACAACATTCTCACGCAATATTGTCCATAGTGAAGGGCAAGGTGGTTAACGCCCACCAGGCGGACGCTGGGTTCATTTCGACTGACTCTCAATATTAAACTATAGGTATAAACTACCTTTTGACCGGTATAAATATTTTAATAACACCAATCTCAGAGTACAATGTAAGAACTTATTCTGATATATGCATGTGTCGCAGATAGCCTTCTTGTCCAAAAACGTTTCTGCCTCAATTAGGCTGAGAATCAACCTTTCTCTAATACCTTCTTATTGTTATCAAAAGTATCTATCACATTAAGGCTGGAGACGTTTAAAAAGAGGCTGCGATTCCTCAGCCTAATTGCGATGAAAATTCTGTAAAAAGCCTAGTCGATACATATATATACCAGTGTAATTCTGGATTAAAGTGTACCCTCAATCAGTCTCAGCTGATTATTAGCTACCCGCCGTCCAAGGGTTAAGAAACTCGCGCCAGGAACTCGAGCATTCGCGCACAAGCCACCGCAAGTCGCTGCTGCTATTCTTTCCGCCGCGAAGGCGACACGTGGCAGATAGGGAAAAGAAACATGAATATTATCATTTCCCATGGTGCCAACCCACCCTCTGAAGGTAAAGAGCGAGCTGGGCGATGGTGAGTGCCGCGGCCAAAACCTCTCTTCGATCAAACAGACGCGGCCGTAATTACAATCCCGTAACGTTCCCTAAATCAACCAGGTGTACTCGGTCCTGGAGCCCGTGCGTTCGTTTAACAGGTGAACATTACGATCTCCTCTTTTTCTTATCTCGTTCCCCGCCGTCGAACGGAACGTACCACGGGCAAGATATTAAATTTTAATACCGGTACGGGAGCGACGGGACATCGTAATTCAAAATTCAATTACCAGAACTGTTTTCCATAGGTGCGCGGCCCCAGCCACGGTCCACCACCGTTCCTCTCGTTCGTTTTTCCTTTAGCGGCCGTTCGTCGAGGTTAATGAAAGGTAAGTGCGCGCGCGATCGGTATATAATGAAATGGCTCCTGCGATACGAAAATAATAATCCGCCCGTGGGACGCCTACCCCGAGATCGGCATGGTCGATATTAATACTTCGTAAGGTTTAGACAATTAGGATAATACACCGTCCGACCGAATAATTATAGCCCCTTTCGGCTCCTCCGCGCTGGCTCGCGCTTCTTCTACCCTTAAACGGAGCAAGAGAAACCTGGTCCTGTCGACGCGCGGTGTTTAATAACATTTAATAATCCGCCGATTCGCGGCACAGTAAACACACTGTTACCGGGAACTACACCGTCGATGGGATAAACAGGGACGAGTACTCTACCATTGTGTCACCCTTGATGAAGTGGCAGGATCACTTGATTTAATTTTAGAGATAGTGGTTGCATTTGGTATAAAGATGTTTAAGGATTTCTTTCATTATCCTTGGCTGGAAGTACAGGGTCTATTAGGTAGGCTGCAAAAATTGTATTTTGCATCCAAAAGTAAAATGTCTTTTTTTACTACACCTACTCGCACTTTTACCAGAGAAGTGACAAAATGCGATATTTGGTACAGATTGAATACTTCTCCTTGTTTTTATTTTCTAATTTTAATTTAGTGTATCAAATAGGTAGAGTGAAATTTGTTAGAGGTCTTCAATGAGTTTGCAACGTTTTTCACAATTATTCCGCTAGCAAAATGGACCGTCCTCCAGCCGTTCATTCAGTGCCTTCCTCTTTTAATTTAGGACATATTTTTTCAGAATTTTTTTTTTTTTCCTTTTCCACTGGATATCCAGATGTTGTTCCTGGGAGCAGATGCCCCCTCGCCAACAGCAAATTGAAAATCCAAGATGGCATTACCTGCCTGGGGTGAATTGGTGTAACCAAGCATGCAATGTTTTTGGGGAAAAATACAGGACATATTTTTTCAGAAGATTCTACCGTAGATACATGTGCCACACTGTCATCGCGCGGCCCCCAGAAATCCAAAGTACATGTGCAAGCGTTAAGTTCGATCATCGGCACGAGGTTAGACGCAACCAGCATCGATGATTGCGATGGTGCGTACCGTTATCGACACCACCGCATCTACACACTGGCAAAGGAGCTATGTGCAAATCTGTTTGGCCACGGAATGTCGTTAAATTCGTCACGTTGCGCTGGCTGGCCAACTCGGTCAGTGAATTAATGGAGGATTCGATCACAACGAGCGGGCTTTACTCTCGCAGCTTTTATTTACGAGCACCAGTAGCCTTATGGCAACTATATCCCCGGGTCATGGTAAATAAATCGTGGACCTCCAGGTGTTGTATAATGGCGAATAGCACAGGCAGCCATCATTCAAATTTCACTCGGACTCGCAGCTTGTGGAGGATAAAGAGATCAGGTGTTGCTGAATACAACAAAATTTGACGTTGTTTTTTAGATAGTATGTGGAGGGCAGAGAAACTTGGCTAATAGAAATCGCTGGACCACAATTTGAATACTAATCGTTGGTTTGCTGTGACGTTTGCTGCATAATAGTTTAATGTAAATAGTTGATGAAAGCTTTCTCTAGATACTGCTTATGATGTACAATGTTAAATTTCTTTTCCACCATCTACCTTCAAAGGAAGCACTCAATGTGACTACTTTGGGCTTCGGTATAAGTCCAATCAGTAACTGGCTTATTAGCCTAATCAGTTACTCTATTTCCATTGGTAACAAGGATTATTAAAACATGAGAAAAGTTTGTGTGTGCTTCTATCATTAATCCTGTCTACTTAATTCATCTCTGTATTTATACCTACATATAATGGACCTTGCGCAACACGCTGTGTCAAACACGATGCTCATTGATGGTGTCATTTAACGCTTCAACATTTCAGAGGCAACCTCCAACCTCGAGTCGTTCATTCCAATACTGAAAAATGGTCCACAGAATAACGGACGATGATCGAACACTTCCGTTTCAAATCAATGAACGGATTAATCGCGAAATCGCCGCATCCTTCTCCCTCCATGCTCGCTGTACCGCGTTCCTTGGGGTTAAGAACACCGTTCCGATTACATGCCAGGCCGACTATTTATAAATACACCATGTTTTTCACGGATCCAGCAAACTAGATTCCAACGGTGGACATAACTTTAGTTTACGTCCAGCCGCTAGGAATTCCCATATCTCCGACTTCTGCTTCGCTCCTGTTATTAGATAGTTCCTACGGTTTCGTTTGCGCGGTCATCGGGAAGTGCGCCTTAGAATTTTAAACAGAAGGCCAATTTGTGTGTAAACGTGTTGGTATCCGGTTATACTTTTAACGAGAGCCCTCGTTGATCAGGGAACTGGTTTACTCGGCAGTGTCGTTCGTTGTTATTTGGGGAGGAAAAGGGAATTAGCGAGGTGGCCATTAATACGTAATAATATACGCTGATCGAACCGTCTCGAGCTGACCGCATGTAATCGTAAAATACGGTGTTGTTGGACTGGCTTAATAGGCCCAGGGGCGGATTTTAGAGCGAGCAGGTTTCAGCGTTTCAGGGAATCCGGATGGGAGTGCCTGAAATCACCGCCGGCAGATTTTCAGGTGTCAAGCGGATAGAGAATCCATCATAACGAAAATAGGTTAACAAACATGAAGATCTCTACAGTCCTCTCCCCACGGACCAATTATTCTTACTGCGCAATGTCCCAACTACTTTTTCTCCATACCTTAAAATATCCATGATAATTCTGCATAAAGAAAGCAAAGTAGCTGACTACCGGACTTAAACTAAAAGTAGCGGTGATAATTACCACCCCGAGTTAAATTTCCTCTATACTTCAATACTAATACCGTAACTTATACCGTAGCATCGCGCATCCTCATCAGTAACAAGGAAATAAACGCCACAAAGATGTCACACAATCTCCTAAATAAACCTTCACTACCAGATCCACTCCAACTTCCTCATTACGTCAAGTATCACCTAGCATTGAACGGCAAAGAAAACGGTGTCGCGGAGCCAGTACCATACATCCTCCCAGCCTACGTCCTCTCTCGAGTCCGCTCGGTCAACAGGAGCATTATCATTTCCTTCCGCGAACGAAGCTAGCGATCACGCCTTGTCGTCGCTGTTAATGCGAAATCGGACTTATCAGGCCACTAGGGATGATATTTACGATAACCGGTGGCATTGCACCGGCTGCTGAACACCGCGGACCTTGTCGAACGCGCGGGCCCCTGGACGGCCTCTACAAGTCCCGTAGGTGTTAGCGCGGGTATACCGGGTGCCAGAAAATATGAATTCGTCGGCGGAGGAGCAGGGCACTGGTCGCGGTCGATCGGCCGGTGCGCGGGACAGGAATTGAAAGAAGTGGAATCGACGACACGGTACGACGATCAAGGCCGGCGGGACGTTGAGCCGCGCAAAAAGCCATACTTGCCTGGTGCATAATTAGAAGTTACGCGTTGCCAATATCTATCGATAGGTACGCCTCATTTCGACGACGACGACGACGTAGCGGCGGCTCGCGTGACTCGGTCGCTAACTTTCGCGAGAACCGTATAAATTCTTGACGAACCGTTGCGCACAGGGGCCGATAACGACGTTTAAGATAAGTCTCTCGGTTCCAGCGGTGATAAGAACACCGGGAACCGGTCGACGGCGTTTCCAGTGCCGGCGTAACGGCAAAACGAACGGCCCTGAAAGAATTCGAGTTCATTAAAGCGCGTATCGGCCCCCCCTCTCGCCCCCCGTTCACGGAGACAACCCTCGCTGCAAACACTTTCGTGCGTTTGCCGCGGGGACGGACTTGTTCACGGGCTGGTTACTGAGAGCCTCCTCGCATTACGCGGCCTTAATCGACGCGGAAATTTGCATACCGCTGGGCTGGCGTTAATTACGTGTAATTTCAACGTATCTATACATTGTAGGAGGTGGTTTGAATAAACCCCAAAGAACTAAACTACTAGATTAAACAGTCTGCAACATATATATTGAAGCGAGTTTACGTTGCGCGACGCACGAAAAATCACGGTCGCTTGGCGGCTCTTGGTGAGCGGTTCGCGACAGCAATTTCGCAAAACGCGGTGAACGAACGAAAGATTGTCCGGCAGAGTTGTTCGCGCGGATGTGTCGCGTTTTTATATTGGGGTAGTGGAATGTTCGGTCCCTCTTGTTTATTTATTTGTGTATTGGGTATGTATGTAATGAGGGGAATATACGGGGGAGGGGTAAATGAAGTGAAAGTGTAACGAAGCAGAAGAAAGAGGAGAAGGGTAAACCGGGGAGGACTCGTTAAATATTAAGTACTTTCCCAGAGAACTGTGTAAACATTGGTATTAAAACTAGAAAGGTGTCCTGATTAGTAAGCATTGGGGCGGAGAATGTTGATGCTGGTCGAGGCAACTAAACAAGGTTTGTTTACGAGCCCATTGATAATTATATTCGTAAAGGGAAAGTGAACGGCAAATGAAACCGACCTAACCCACATTGAAAAATTAATTTTTCCTATTTTATATGAGTACTACCTACAGCCTATTGGAATACATTATTGCTACTAATTCAATTTCGAAAAAAAAAAGAACGGGTTTCAATTCGTCCAGACCCCAGCGTTTTCGGTGTCACCGTGCTGTAGTCAGGTGAATAAATCGTATTTGAAAGAGAAGCAAGATACCACTGTCGTTATGTGCGATGGAAGAAACGTAGGGTTCGTTGTTAGAACGTTTCAATCACAGATCGTTTCAAATCTAAGCGAGAATGTCTACCGCGTAGGTCGAGGGACGTGAAAAACGTTCGACGCATGAAATAATAACGTTCTTTCTGCTTTGTTCCTCAGCGCTATCATTTCGATCGATTTCACTACCGCAGATGAGTGGACGCCACGCTTTCTTCCGATAATGTCACTCACCGGTCTTCCGATCTTCAAGAAAGATTCCAAACCTTGAATAGTGTTGCCCTACTTACAATTAGGACTGACCGTATGAATCGACTTAAAATAGATGTCGACGCTAACGAAGGCACGGAGAGTAGAAGCGGAAGAGAAGAAGAAACTCGTAAGAGCGACGTGGCGTAGAAAGGTGTGAAGGAAGCGGCCGGAGACAATGGAGCGGTGGTAAGGCGAAACGGAAAGCGTTACGATCAGACGGTGGCTGGCGTCAACAAGCGCAATCTACTGCGGGCGCGGGCAAAAGCGCGGGCTTATTAAAATTTTCAACGCTCGTTTTGTCGTTCGGCGGGCATTATCTCGGCGGGATCATTATCCCGCGAAACCGCAGCCTCGACGGCCGAAGCGTAATCACTCGTTTCTCGCGAGGCCATTCAGGGACTTTTGCATCGGGGAATATAATTTGTTTACCAAATCTGCGGTCTGTACGTGCGCGATACCACGATGGAGAAGAAGAGAAAAACGAAGGCAGCGGACGTTTATCGCGGTTCACCGCGACGATTTATCGACGTCGCCGTCCCTATCTCGTCCGGCTCGATTTGAACTCTGACCAACACGAATGGCTAACGCGAAACCGTGAAACGCCTTCTGCATCCAGCCAGGCCACGTCCGATGCTGGGATCGTTACGTGACCGTACGCACGGCCGGACTACGTGGGTTTCGCTGGAAAAATATGTGAATATACACCTGGAACATCTCGTATCGTGTATACGGATGAGCACAGAAGCCTGCAGAAATGTCTGGAGCAATGGAATACTTCTACATATTTCCGTGGAAGGGTTCAGTACTTTTCGGTTATTCATTCCTCACCAATGCCACTCCGAGCAGAACTGTTCCTTAGATCGCTTACGATACGTGAACCTTTTGATTCCCAAAATTCTGAGCGGTATTATTATTGGAATGAAAATATTCTTTCCTTTTCAACTATTTTATTTATTTTATATCTTCGAGTTCCCGTGACACAAATAAAGGAACTTTATTACACCAACTCAATAGATCTTGCGTGATATTACATGCAACGTTAAACTAAATATTCTTCGTCATTCACAGTGCATCAGTAAAAGTAAAGATTTTTATTTTTCGGTACTGCAGATTTGAATCAGAGTTTCCGATAGCAGTGAATTTGTGAATGAGTTTGACCTTTAAAATTGCTACCTCGGATCTTATTACTAATATTATTATTGCAAATAATCCGCCAGTTGCTAGGATTCGCGCGTGCTTATTTCTGAAGAGAAAGTCATGTGCGTTTCTGTGCTCGATCCAAGTAGACACTGGCATTTTTGCTCTAAAACCAGTCACATAGTAGCATTATAAACAAAGTGGTTGTGCTTCAAGCTTGATGCAAATGCCGTAAATTATCTACTTGACACAAGACAATTTAATCTTCTGTAACACTATAGCTGACAATATTAAGCTGCTTAGATAACGTAAATGATATTTATCTAATACGTTAATAACGCTTTTTTCGGGGCGACTGGTTTTCGATTCATACGAATAGTGAAAGCAATGACGTCTGCAACGGTGCTGCAAATTTCGTCTAAAATGTCACCGTTCATGCGGGTCGACTGTGAAAATTATTTTCCTTCATCAAGACGAATTGCAAGTAGAAAGTGAATTACTAAGGATAGAGCTTAAGAAACATTTTATAGTCGTACTTGTTCTCATTTTCCCTTTGCCATTAAATCTATCTCCAGCATATTTAAACCCTCCTCGATAACTTTGCAAGTACTCCTAACCTTATGTGCCCGAATTCGAACATAAAATTGACACAGCGCACGCTATTTCTAAACATCCTCGCGCCACAAAGTTCCCCCGTGTTCCACGCCCACCTTCCCAAGCACTCCAACTCGTGTTTCAAGCTTTACACCCGGCGAAGTAAAAGTTCAGGCGAGAAGATGCGAAGGAAAAAAGATAATGTATCCGCTGTAAGTGTTTCCAACGTGGAATGGGTTGCAACAAAAGCAACTCTACTACTTCTACTCAAGACAATCGAACTCCCCTTTCCACTGTGCAACATGCAGCACCATCGCGTTAGTTTCTCACGCTGGTCGCCAAAGGAGCAGCTCGAAACGCGGGACAGTGACTGGGGCCGGTACTCTGCTCGCCGGAACAGCTCGCGCGCTCTTTATCACTGTACTCGCGTCAACTTGCTAACACTTATCGCGCACTGTCTCCTTGTAAATATCGAGAGGCCCATTGTACGATCTCGCGGCCGCATTCCTCCCGTACAATTAAGCTGGACACGGGCCTCGGTAATGACCGCCCCCCCCACTCACCCCCTCCGTTTCCCGCGCTTCTGCTGCGTGTACGCGTGTTTTACGATCGGCTATTCGCGAGCCCTCAGCTGCACGTGAAGACAAGATATCGTAATTGGAGAGTGTCCCTCGCGCGATAGTACGCCGCGGCGCGAAACGACGGGCACGAGTTACACGAGCGAAGTTTACGGGTACCCTGACGACGCCTGGCGTCGTTCTACCTGCGCTACACGCGTCCGCTGGTCCTCTGGCTTCGTGGCGAGTCAATACGCAACTTCGAGCGGTGAGATAGCAACGCTTCTATTTACGGTTGTTTATAATTTAATCACACTGGGCTGCTGAAGTGGCGACTTGCCTGACGCGGGTGGAACTCGACTATTTCAAAGGTTTCCATGTTGGTCAAAATGATTTGAAATTGTTTTTCGTAGCTTCTAAGGCATGTGCCACCTAATTGCATTGTGCGAATATTGTAGAATTTCTGTAATTTCACAGTTCTAGGCCTCGTGGGCCGATCACCACTTATACGTTCCTACTTGTCGATTGCAATCTGTATCAACTAGGATTTGAAACGCGGGTTAAACTCGCACGACAAAGTCATCGCGTTACGAGCAGTTTTCTATCTACCGTGTTACTCAGCACTTTCGTGTCTTACCAGGTGTTGCAGACTCTCCGCGAGCTGTGCGTGTACTTTTTTCCTTCGGAATCACGTTAATCGTCGCATAAATCACCGACGCCCTCCTTTCTCCCGCGGAAAACAAACGCCGGAGAAGCGAAACATCCATTACGACGTGGTCTACCGGTGAAATGGCATTTCGATTAATTCCCCATCAACGTTAAGTGCCACCGCGCCGGCCGTCAAGATTCCCCGTCTGCCGTCCACGCGATTATCGCCGTTCAAACTGCTCAAAGACCCCTAAATCCCCGCGGCTGCTCGGTCTCGCCACGCGCGGAAGGCCGCCGAAGCGAATCCCAACGATCGGGATCCGCGTTGCTTCGGGACCTGACAAATCGCTCGACATGCCACTGACGAATGCGCTCGATCACGGGGACGTCACTTTCCAATGCTATCGACGGAGAGATCGCTTCCTTGCGAGAATTACGGAAACGCCGCTTTTGCAGTCGCGAGGGAGATTTCGTTCAGAGGCACTGCCGGGTGTTTGCGTAGAAAGTTCCCGATTTGAAGAGAGGGAAAGGCGGTGATTACACACTTCACGCGCGATAAATCATTTCAGCCTTTAAGACTAATTTAAGTGCAATAAACTGTCTGTCGCGAGTGTTTTATGACAAAGTTCTGTGCAGTTTCTTACGAAGACACCTGGTGACGATAATTGAAGTCCGTAGTCGAGATTGAATCTTCAATTTGTGTGTAGATGAGATAGAATTCTAAGTTTTATGTGGCCTAGAAGGAATATTGGAGCTATTAGTGACTATTTTGGAAAGAATTTATTTAACTAGCAATTATGAGCTCTAGAAGTGGTAACTATGTGTTAAAGTATAAGTTGTCTTCCTGCCAGCCTTAATCTTCTACTATACCTATAGTTACCTCGGATTCTATAGTGGGCACAGCATAAGCTTTATCGTCCACTGTTCCCCAATTGTCACTTGTAGACTGCAATGATTTCCCTATCTTCAAGCAACGAAAGTTTGCATTAACACTGACCAGAATGGAAGAAGCAAATTAAGTTAGGATTGTAGCGAAAAATCAAGAGTTCCCCCGTGATTCAGCAACATCCTTGGAACGTTGACTTGGCCCTAAAGTCGCTGACGACGATGCTGACCTGTGTACGTTCCCTGAGGCCATGGAAACCGAATACCCACCTAACTACCAGGTCATTCACGCTCATTATCCCGACACTTAATTCCAAGCTCTCGGGGTGTTGCGTGATCCACCATGGTGGACCTACCTACAGCAGACCCGACGAACTAAAAGAAAGAGCGGACAGATTGAATTTTTTCTATTTCAGTGTGGAAGGCATTAAGGCTTTAGGGCTACAGTCTATTGAAAGGAAAGGTCGTATGGTTTAAGTTTTGAACAGTTATTTAGTTTAATGTAAAGTTGCTACATGTTGAACACTATTCGCTAACTTATAGTAAAAAAAATGTGGAAACTATTGTGCAAGATATTCTAGAGAAAATTTAGGTTTCATCACATTTTCGATGGAACCTCAAAGTTTGATCGAAACGTTACATTACGTTAAATGAAATTAAATTAAAGGTTTATATAAATTCTTCGTGGTTTAGCTTCTATTCCTCTGTTTACTTGCGTAATCAAATCAAAAAGTATGATTACCTGTGGGACGACATTTACATTTGTGATAAATACCGCGAGCTGCCAATAACCAACGTGGAATCTCTCACGACTATTTTCTCGAAGAGTACCTATGTCTTTCAATAGTCGTTAACGCTTAGCTCCCTTCTACCACTCCCCTAAGTGTTTATTATAATTTCCATGCAGATACACTGAGTCTCAACTGTCTGCGTGCACAGAAATAATTCTACAAATACTCTCATCACAACCCAATCCTGATCACATAGAATAAAACAAAAAGCCAACGTCCCCAACACTTCAGCGTCTCAAGACGAGTACGGCAGACATCGAAAACTTATCCAACCACACTGCACAGAATGTGAAGCATTCGCCTGGACACGCCACACAATGCAACAAACTGGCATCGATCGTTCGAAATTCGCGCATCCACAACGATTAATCGGTTTTTTTCACAGCTGTGGCACGATTACAGGCTGCGGGTCGTGCAGCAGCCGCGTCGAAGGGGCACTTTTCTCTCCTCTTTCGCTCGGCGAGCACACCAGGGCAATCGGAACGTATCGCACGTGTTCCCTTGCTAATTACTGAGCCCCGGATGCTAATTACGCTGTTTTACAGCCGTTATTGCGTAATTAAGTGTCGCTGGAATATTCGCGCCCAACGAGAACGAGCGTTCGGTTGATTTAATTGGCGATTTGGCTGAGCTCGCTCGTTTCGACTCGCCGCCTTTTTTTTTTCTTCTCCCTACGAGATATCGCGCGCGAAATAGGCGAGCAGAGATAATTCGTGGCGTAGCAACAGGGCGATAGGAAATAGGGGGAGGGGGTAAATCGCCGGAGAAGTTGAATATCGAATTGGAATATGGAAGACGAGTTGGTCTCGCTCGCGAATATCGCCAGTTATCTTAATTGCGTACAGGCGAAGAAAAGCGGAACGCGTTACGACTCGAATACTCGCGGGCCCCGTTTTAATCTCGCGGCCAGCTTACGTTTATCCGTAACTGCTTGACGCGGTGCCAATTTAGATACCGGCCGACAGTAATCGATATCGTTAATTTACTGTCCCGCCGCGGGAGCTTCAGAACACACCGCGGCAGCGCAATATTTTCGCTACTTTACAATGATAATCCGAGCGGTAACGGCGACGGCGACGCGGTAACTCGTAAAACTGAATTTCATCCAACGACCGCGGTGTATCCGTGATCGCGGGGCCGGTGACAGGTGCAGCTTGCTTCGATACCAATTTCCCCTTGCGCAATTTTATCCTCGGCGTGTTTGTCCGTTTCGAGTTCGACGGGCAGTTGGGAATGGAGTTATTCATTAACTCGAATGAAAGATGGAGTCGTCGAGAGTGAGGTAAAAACCAGTACCTACATACAAATTTGCGAGAGGAATACTATAGAAATTCAGAGACTCGAGGAGAAGAGAAGAGGTAGTCCTGACCAGCTCCTCGGCACCACAATATTTTCGTCGAAATAACGCCTCAGTGATTGCACGAAATTTATTGAAACGTGGCTGCGAGTGGCCACCCTGGGATCTGCATGCAGCGGCGCGAAAAAGGACGGCAGGACGCGTCCGAGCGCCCGAGCGTCCTTTTCCGAGCAACCCCGTCGAGGAATTCATTTGCAGGGGAAAGAACGGCGGTATGCGCAGGTGTGCGTGGCGAACGTAAATGCGTTTACCCAAGATCTTCCGCCATTAAGTTTCTTTTCCCCGCGCCGGTTCTCCACATCGTCCAAACATGTCCCGATGTGAGTGTTGACCTCGTGGTTACTGGGAACCCATCGAGACAAACGCGAACGTCGCTAGAGCTATCTATGGCGTGCCCGTCAGGACGGTTTTTAGGCTCGGAAAGACATTGACGCTTTAGTCCCCGGTTGGGAAAGTTGAGTGGTCGTCATCCACCGCAGAAAACATAGTGGACTCTCCCGTGTTCTACACTAATGTAATTCGTTTCTTTTACCAGGAGTATGGCCGCAGCTATGCGATACACGGCGGACAGGGCAGCTGTTTTTGTCGTGGTCGATGGCAGTTCGAAGTATTCTTATCGAAGCATCGGGTATTCATCTTGAAAGATCACGGGAACCGTTGTCCTTCTGACGATGTATTTCAAGGATGTTGGTCCTCTTGAATGATTAAACCTCGAGATGATATCTCACTTCCCGAATTTCTATTACCTTCAGCGATTTTAGATGGGAAATGTAAAGCAATATTATTCTCGTTAACTTTATTCCATCTCGCTGAACCATAGCCCAGGGATGCCCACGGATGACGAAGGTGCCTTGAAGCTTCAGATTCCGTTCGTCTCCATCCGCTGCGCTTAACCGTTGAAAACTTTTCGAACAACACGTGCGCGTTGTTTTCATACGATTACGAGACACTGAGGGTCCTGCTTCCTACGCGGGTCCTAGGCATCACAGACACCACGTAAATCCCCGGCACACGCTCCAGCCGCTTTGCGCAATTTTCCTGTGGCCGGTGTTCGTGCAACCACCCGACGGTTAATAAGGTGTTAGCCGTGCTCGGTTATAATCGAGGAACACGGAGCATAGGATACGAACGTTGCAACAAAGCGACGGTGACGGGTACAGACGAGCCATATCCGGGACGTCGGCCAATAAAATTAATCGCTTTTGCTACATCGCCTGAATAATTTATGCCCGCTGCCGTGTCTAGGAATTGGCCGATGATCGTTCGGGACGCCGTCCGCGGCGTTCCGCTTGCGACACGCTGGTCTTCATGGAACACGAACGCCTCATTTGTATGCGTCTGCACCACGAAAATCATCTCTCGCGATCAGCCGGGGTGCTTTTTTCGACGAACATCGACGGACGGAAGGCTTTGGTACGATGGATCGCTGCGCTCCGGTGGAAGCCCGACTTTTGACGTTCAGAAGTCGTTTCGAGAAGGTGCAGGTCAAGTTGAAAGTGTAACACAAATCGTGACGGTGTAATATAATCACCTGCAACGTCTGACTTGAATCTCCTTTGATCGCTGAAAGCGACATTCCTTTGCATTCCTCTATTCAACTTCGAAGACCTACGGCTCATCAACGGACCCAGCAGGCTCTTGTCAACCGAGCACAATAAGGGCTTTGAAATTAGGGTAAACATCCTTGTTGACCTAACCTAGACAACATGTTCCGTCTAAGGACGAAAAAGCACGCGTAAGCTGAGGCTTCTGTGTACCCCCGTGGACAAAGAAGTTCCCTGAAGATGACTGTAGAAGCTTCCTCAAACTGGCTGTGGAAATGGTATTCAATTAACGCTACGTCGCTATACCACTAAACAACGAAACGTGATGAGGATGCAAGGTGATGATTTCCCTCCTATCGTTCCCTCGTATCTCCGTTGCTCCGTCCGGATGGCGATCCGCTCTCGGTTACCGTGGCCCGCGTCAACCCAGGACGCGCATCATCATCAGCGTTTCGTTGGCATCGCGAATCAACCGAGTATTGCAAACACCTGCTTGCAATTTGCCGTAATCCGCGTGCAGCGCTACGTCTGTTTTCCGCGTCGTCAGCGCTAACAGACGTTTCTCGGGTGAAAACGGTCAGCCGGGTTGCCCGTGACGCGGCCGGGAACCGGTTCCCGGTATTTTGACAACCAGGCAACGTTCTGTTACCTCCGAACGCGAAATCGGGTAAATTATCGCCGCATCAGCTTGTAATTATAATATTACGCGCGGTGATACAGCGCCGTAATCGGTAGTGCGCCTCGTTAGAACGGCTGTCTCGCGGTGCCTGATGTTTACAGAGTTGCGTTGAAACGTTACTTGGCGCTCGGCCCATCAATCTCTCGATTCCCGCGGAGCGGACTCGTGTTAATTCCGCGCACGGTGGATCGCTTCTCCTCCAATAAGCGAATCCTCAGCACGGAGACGTTGGATCCAGAGGCTGTTTATTAACGCAGTCTATCGCAATCTCCCCTGGCCGAGCAAAAATCCGATCATAGGTACGCGGCCACATTAACTGGCAATAAGAAAAAGATTGATAATTTCCTTGTGACACTGTTAGTCTCCTTCAGTGATTCGTGAGGTGGTCGTCTAGTTAAACTCCAGCCACGTCGTCGCTGCTTCTTTGGTTGTGACACGATACTTCAAGATTTTTTAGGATTTTAGGGAATCTTGATAATTCGACCGGCGTTAATGTCCTTATAGTTATTCGAACGACAATTCTTCGTAACAGAAAAACGTTCGAAATACAAAGACTATTATACAAAGACTACTTTAGAGAAATTATATAAAAATTAATTTAAAAAAAAAACAGTTATAAAACTAATTCCATTTAATTATTCTACAGTAGAGAAGCACGGGTATTTTGCTAGTTACAGATATATAAACGCCTCAATATTCATGCACATAAGAGTGCAATTTATTTAAGACTGTCCAGGCTCACGTCACCAATCATTGATCTTCACTCACAGTTTCTAACGAATCCACAGATCACTCATTATGCCATCTCAACTCAATTCTTGCCATTTTAAATGACTCCATAATTATTCGAGAATCAGACACATCGCCTCGATGCGACGTAAGAACAATAAAAAGGGAGACGACGAGGTAGCCGCAGGAAATGGCTTGTTCGTAGGAAGCTGTTCAATTTTCCCCCGATTCTCTGTCGCTGCTACCGTGAAACTGGCGAAGTTTTCGCGCGGAACGGCCACGGTAGCTATCAGGAACAGGATTAGCCGTTAAAGAGGCAGCGTTTAGAGCGGCGCGCTCATAAATCACGTGGAAGCGACAAGCAATTATAATAACTATCGCCGGCTATAGACGCATAAATAAAATACTGGGACCCCTCGGCTAGGTAATGAGCCGTGCGAGGCGGGATGCGAACCAGTTTCTCGAGTCGTTAATAGCGACACAGGCCAACAGAGAAAAAGTACTTTCGCGGGGAAAGGTCGTCGCGACCGTCGAAGATCGGAGGGCGCCATTTTTCAAGGGGCAAACACTTCGAAGCTACGAGTAAGCACGCAGGTATCCGCGAGCAAAGTAATCCCACGCAACGTGTTGCAACCGAATCAAGTTCAATATGTGTTGTGTAAAGGGAATCCAAAAGAATAGTTTCTTATACGCAGGGTGAATGTGTGGAATTGGAGCAAGCAGACGAAGAATTAATTGAAGAGTTCATCCATTGCAATTAAATTTTTTCAAATATTCGGATTGTGAAAGTTTGTGGAACGGTATCGATAATCTCTAAGATAATGTGTACTTTCATCTGTTTATTAGCGCAAAATGTTAGCAGAACGAATTTGATAAATTGTTAAAGTGGGAATAGATTCCACGTGATTTTGCAGTTGTGATTAACTTGATGTTTCAATTAGGAAATATTGCTTCTAAGCGTCTCAAAATGCCAATAATAATTGCTACTTCTCTGTTCGTGACTAACGTTTTGAGAGTTTCATTAATTCTTATTGAACGTCACGCGCGTCATTATTTATGAAAGCAACCTTTCGATTCTAAATGATACCGTTGTCGCGGTGACTGGCAGATTAATTTATACGAGCGTGAATTAAAGACAATATTTTATTCATAGACAGCGCTTTCAGAAGTTTATTGCTTCATAAACGACGATTCCTGATCTTTAAGTGCATACCGTAATCTTCAAGAATGAACAAGTGTTATTTACTGGCCACTCAAATGCCAGTTGCGTATCAAAAACGAAAGGTAGAAAATTCAATTTATTCTCCACACGTATTACTTATAATTTATCTCCTTTTACACACAAAAATTATAATCACTAGCGAGGAACACATTCATTCTGCCAATACACGTGGCACACATAATAAATGGTCTACTGTTATTAAAAATGGTTCCTTTCGTCTATCCCCTTATTTATTTGTCCATTATTAAGTCAAAATAGAAATGTGCGTCGTCTTCCTCCATTTTATGATGCCGATTTAATTGCTCAACTACTAAAGCTAGTTTACGAACCGATAATTACATTGGAATCTAGAATATCGAATTAATCGAGCGTGTCTCTGACCGTTGCAAACACGAAGATCATTGGCCCTTCAACCCCCTACCCTCCCGTCGTATACCTATACTATCAGATTAACGATAACGTGTCCACGCTGCCGCGTGCTGCACACCTCCGAGTTCTTGGAACGGCGTACCACGTAGTACTTCGTTCCACGTAAAAACTCATTAATTAAATTTCCACGCTGCCGTCTTTCCTACGCCGGGATCCAAAGGGAAGCCTCTGGGGACTCAAGGTCACGGATACCTCACCGACGCTGGAATTCGAGCCGAGTTTCGAGTTTCAGCAGAATGAACGCACGGAGATGGTTCGAGAAAGGGGGTAAAAATTGCACGATACAAGCGTGAAGAAAATACAGTAATTAAGGGGTGAAAATGAAGAAAGAAGGATAGGGTGTATGGAGAAATGAGTAGTGGCAAAATGCAAAACATAGGAAGGGTGGAAAGTGTGGAAGAAGAAAATAATATAGATCGAAGCGCGATGAAATGGTTAAAGGAGATTGCACGGTGGAAGGGTAGAAAGTGAAATGCACTTTGCTCCGAAAGGATTCGTTTAGCTCTAAAAAAAAAGACAAGAGAAGAAATAATATCAAGAAATTATGGTAGGGAAAATACAGAAGAGAGAAGGAAGAAGAAACAAGAAGGAAAGGGAGTAAAAGCAGAGTACCTACTTAGAAAATGAAACAAGAAGAATACCTGCAGCAGAAAGTAGTAGAACTAGAAATAACGCAGACCGAAGGCCAATCAAGTAGCAGAAGCTGCAAACCAGTCTGCAAGCAGGAAAAAGAACAGCAGCGCTGTAGCACTGATGCAGGGGAGAGAAAGAAGCTTAACGTAAGAAGAAACCAAGGTAAGCATACTAAATCACGGAGAGAAATTGAAGAAGAAGCAAGAACAGAGGAAGCGGGTGGCAAGAATGTGTGAACGAAGAGAAGCTTACTTCTTGGGAAACAAGAAGATACGGGGCCAGAAAAGAAACAGGATAAGAAAACTGAAGTGGAACAAGAAGCCGAAGTATAAGATAAGCAAGCAGAAAGAACAACAGCGGGATAAGGCGGCGGGAGAGGGGAAAGAAAGAAGGCTGGCAGGGGAAGAGGTGGCTAGACGAGTGAGCCGGAAGGGGGGGCCGAATGTACATCGTGCGACTCGCGGGCCGCCATAACCTTTTATCAGTTATCTAATTAGCCGTTGCATTTAATTAATGACCCGAGGAGAGGGTCTCAGAGATAGCCCTGGCAACGTGCGAGACCGACGTACGGTTCTGCACGGTCGTACGTAATTTTAATCGGTGCTCGCGTCAGATAACGAAGGGTCGACGGATCAACCGGCACTTGCAATTAGCCGTGTTTTTATTTATTCGGCTATCGGGCTGTTATTGCGCCGCTGAGGAAACAGAGAAGAAGCGAGGGGCCGCGACGCTTCGAAACTCGAAACGCTGCTTCGACCAGCGATGGTATCCTTTCGATTTTCAAAGTGAACCTACCTAGCTGTACCTCAGTCGCTCGGGTCTCGAGGAGTTCTAAGTGGGTACTCGGTGACGAGGCATCAGTTATTTAAAAATCGGACATGTCCGGCGAACATTGGAGCCGGCGATTAGCCGTGTACACTAACCCATTGGTTTTAAATACATTCAGAAGTCAAGATGATTTGTATGAGCTTCGGGATTTGTTATTCCACTGGTCCCAGGAGTTTTCTAGCTGTAGAAGCATAGCCACGTCACTTAGCGTACCTGACAGTAGAGTCCTATTAAAACTACCGCGTCGTTAGTATCGCAGGTTGCCCATATGCCAGGGGCGCCCCTGGAGCACCGCGAGGCGGCCGTCTCGACTTTAGAATTTCTCTGCACCGTGACGCGTCGGTTGTTATTCCCGGCGTGGCGTTCGATTTTGTAACGGTAAAGAAAGAATAGAATGGACGGGCGCGCGGCGCGGAGGCCGCGTTCGCGGTGAGCGATTTCACTCGGGCGCCGATCGCAGCACGGCGAAAAGAAAACGTTTGCGTAACGGTGGACGGGTGACTTACCTTCCCCGGATCCTCGATGAAGCCGCCGATGGTCATCACGTGTAGGGTAACCTCGCGCGTGTTCACCAGCTCGTCTGCCGTCGCGTACAGGCCCTCGCTGACGAAATAGGGCTCGGGGCACGTGAGCCTGCAACACGGCCGAACGATCGACAAATTAGATAATGAACAGGAATGTGTTGGAGGTTGCATCCATCGGGACGATGATGAAACACCGCCAGACTGGCTCTGTACACCCTCGACGTACTAGATAACGTAATTAGTCGTTGTGTAAGCTCGTGTCGAACGAGTTCCTCTTTGTGCACTTCGTTCATACGGGAGTGCAGGAGGACGGTCGTGTTGGTCGTGTCGTGTTCTCTTCCTGGGAGAATCGAGTCGCATTGCAACGGTTTTACGAAATTTTCCGCCGATGAATGATAGTATGTGAAGGATGCTGTCGTGCTGGCAGCAGGGATTCTAACCCGCCGGGAGCGGGTTACTAGTAGCATAAGACAGTCTAGTCTAGACAGCCACTTGACGTACTCTGGTCATCCGGGAGAAAAATTGTGCAATTTTTATGAATTTTTTACTCAATGAATTACAAATATAATCATGCGAAACTTTTTACACATTATTTATCTACTTGTGCCTTGCTCAATTTTTCAGCCAGATAACCATAGTACCCCCTTAGGTGGCTGTCTAGACTAGACTGTCTTATGCTACTAGTAACCCGCTCCTGGCGGGTTAGAATCCCTGGCTGGCAGGAGTAATATGAAGGGTTAGAGCGGTACGTATGCATATCGTGGCGGTCACAGTAGATATCCTCTAGAAGCGCACAAAGCTAAGATGTTACAGAGCGCTAGAATGAAAGCATATCTCGAAGAACAGCGCACTGTTACACGAAATGAACATCTTAAAGCGTAAGGTGCATAATATGCTCGAGCTTCGGTGCATAAGGCACCTGGTCTACTCGCGCCGATGTACAGAAGTTGTTGCAAACTCGATTCAGTGCCACAGCACAATCCTGAACGGTCAATATCGACTTGTGAACTGGTCGCTGAAACTGATGAAACAGATGAAACCCGACGGAATACGCTGTTTGAGTATTCGTAGCCAACAGACTACCCTGCCAGGTCACGGGCAGCCGTAATAAATATGTTCGCCGGGCGTCTTGGAGTGGCGGAAAGGGGGTAAAGCAGGCGAGAAAAATCGAGCAGCTCAAGTGAGATTGCGTGGCCGGGCAACATCAATTTCGAGGGTGATTCCCATCGCTGTCGGGGGCCTCGAAAATTTCAAATGGCCGCGTAATCGAGGAGCTTCCTGGTGCACGAGCCCGGGCGAGGAGGGTACCGCGCCTCCTCCCTCCTCCGCGTCTCCTTTTCGCCCCGTCCTCTCTGTTCCCTTTTTCTCATCCACCGGGATAATGATACCCACACGCTCTCGCGAGGTAATAATATTAATGGTTCCGTGTACCTTCGTGAGACCGTTGGGCGTTCAACGAAAGGGAAGGGAAGAAAGAATGCCAAAGAGCAGACTCTCAGCGGAAGAAACTTGCGTAAGAATTACGATCCAGATCCGCGTGTCGTGTCGGGAATCACTCCGACACGCTGACCGTCTTGTTGTACTCGCAGGAAGTCCGATCGAGTCATGCGCGTTGCTTCCGGTGGATTAAATACATACGTTTCTATTTCACTTCTTCGATTTTTGGTCAACTTGTTGAGCTTGACGTCAGTGCTGGGTTCAAGGGAGGACATACACCCAGAGAGGCCTAGAAACTAACGTTCTTTTAGAATTTTGTTTTAAGAAAATATTAATATTATTGCACCTGTGATTTTTTATTAATTATGCCACATCTTTGGCTATAATAGCTCATTTTTGTATGTAAAAATATTAGTCGTATAATACAATTATAGGGGCTAGATCTGAATGCGTAATTACGCTGCTCACTTCCAATTAAACAGATTTCACCTGAAAGCAAAAAGCAAATTCGTTTCTTAAAATATATAATAAATGCTGTTTTTGAGAGGCCGGATTTTTTATTTGATTCATAGTTTCTTTTTTATTGCATAAAAAGGCGGATTGAACAGTTCATTTATAGTGTTGCCATTTCTTTAATAATTAACATTTTTGAAATCAGCTCGGTCAAGAACAGCATTTCTTAGTATATTTTAAGAAACTAGTTTGCTTTTCGTTTTCAAGTAAAATCTGTTTAATTAGGAGTGGGTACCGCGAATCACTGCAGCGAATGACGCATTTGGATACAACTTATACAACTAATATTTGTACATACACTGTGACATAATTAATAAAAAAAATTACAAACGCAATAATGTTAATACTTTCTTAAAAATAATTCTAAAAGATCGTCAGTTTTCAGGCCTTTCTAGGTGCACATCCCCCTTCAAAGCGATTTCACGTTGCGAACCAATATGACCGGTCGAGCAGAACAACAATGGACGAGCTGTTAAGTCGTTTAGAATTGACCACTAACATTGTAAATCAACAAAGAGGCCCACAGTAATGGGAACGTAATACAGACTCGCCGTGGCTGTTTAAAATACCAGATTACTACCGTCAATTATCAGGCTGGCAATTACACTATCTGCAAACAAGCGGCGTTAGGATCGTTTCCTCTCCGTTGAACGGCCGATCTTTACTGTCAATTAGAAGTGGAGTGTGAAAATTAATTACCATCGCCGAAACCGGTCCCGCGACGAAAAACTCCCACGCGTTCCTTGCCGCCACGGTTTCCCGTACAATTAACAATTTATTCTAAGCAATTCCCGAGTGGCCTTTCGCGTGGCCGGCCCCCGTTCCTTGTACAACCTCGTAACGGATAGACACGTCGGTCCGCGAATCCATCAATCGCCCACGTGTCTTTCGGTGAAATCGGAATCGCCGTACGAATATCTCTCCTCGAGAACCGAATAACACGGGTGTGCCACGTCGCGATGACCGGCAGGTAACGAGGAAACGGGTTTTCGGGCAAAGATTCCGGACGGACGAGGAAACAAGGAGGTATTCGATTAAATTGTAATTATTCGATGGATTCTTGCTGGTTCGTTCATTAACGTAATTCCTCCCCGAAACGGCATCGATGCCTGTTATTTCGTTGCTTGTAATTGAATTCGTTCGGTTGCCCTGTTATTTCATTGATTTAATTACCTTGATAAATCTGCGAAAGCGAAGAAAACCGATTTTACGTAAATAGTTCCAGGCGAGTGTTGCGAGTCTGTAGTAGTGCAATTGGGTGTAGTAAACTGAACATTGGGTAACAACAAGAAGTGCAGGTGATTACGTATTTCCGAATAATTCTTCCAGTTCTGCACTACGCTATGGAAATTATTGTATTTCCATGGACGACAACGTTTTCCGTTTATTTCGCCGACACTGCGGCGATTTTGCTTCATTAATTGTAATATTAAATTAATTAATATCACCTGCTAGGACGAGTGCTTAATACATACCGTTTAATTTAATAAATTAGAAGATATTCCTTGATGCGAGTAAACGTTTATGGGCCCCACAATTAATTTTCAAACGACCTTTGAAACTGTCCTCATTCATCGCGATCGCGGAAAGCGCAGCGTGTGTTATTAACGATCGTACCTCGAAGGCTCATTAATTTATTCGCTGTGTTTACATAAATCGCCACTAGATACTTGAATGAAGTCCACTTCATCACGGCAAGAATAATAATAACGACAGTAATAGTAATAATAATGGCAACAGCAAATAAATACGAATGTTATACATCACTCGGTGAAACCGAGAAAATACACAGCTGAAATGATGGGAAAGAAATCGAAAGGAATGGAAGAGACGTGAAAGATCATTCGTTTCTCGCGCGCCGCATCAGCGAATTTCCAAAATAACGTTCCCAGAGGCACGGGTCGCATTCCGATTGCGCAACAGGGACGGCGACTGCCGCATAATAAAACGATGCCTGGATCTAACGGCGCTCGTAAAGTCGAAAATATTAAAAATAAATTCATAAATCACGGCGTACCAACGTCCCGCGGCGTTTCTGACGAAACGTACAGCTACACGTGCTCGGTCGATCGCATAGGAATAAACGCACACTCATAGAATCTTGAATACACATGCTCCCCACGCGAGCTCATAGAACCAACGTCCTGTGGCTCCGATTACTCTAAAATATTACCGTAAACGTGCTCCCACGATGAAATTGTAGTACCTAAGTGTACGTTCAATTAAATTCCTTCAAACTTGGAGAATGAACAGAGAAGAAGGTCCCTTCTTGGTGCTCGCTCCAAAAATTTCGCGTTTATTCCGCTTCACCATTTTCCATGTGTCCCGTTCCCCTGTTCTCTAGAGAAAGCAGACCCCGAGACACGTTTCCCAAGAAAAATCCTAATCGGCTCCGACCGCTAGCAGGGTAATTTGTAATAAATTCCACGCGTGAGCCGGCGGGGACCGATTCGCACGTACGAGCGGCTAACACACGGAATCGCGAGGAGAGCATGTGGGCGCCTCCATCAACTATACATATGTATGCATGAACTGGTTTCGCCGGCGACAGAACGTAGAATTTCGTGAATCTCGTGAATGGCAACGTGTTTACAGGATCCCCGAGGCCTTCCACGCAAAACATATTTTCAGCCTGTCTGGGCCCTCGTTTGCCCAATGATTATACGAATTTCACTGGCGACACTGGCGTGGCCGTTTCTAATACGCGATTCCGAGTGTACGATAAAGAACGTCGATTCTCGGAGGGAATAAATATTTCGGCCCCGAAACTTGTCCCTCTACAGGAGGGGTCCACGTCACGCCGCTAACTCGAAGATCAATATGTTTGCTTGGCGAATCAATGGAAGCGTCAGCGCCTGTAAATCCTGCTTCGGTGGCAGCGTTTTATTATTCCCATTCCTATGGATATTTTCGACGTTTCTATTTTAGCGACAGTAACGGCAGAACGACACGATGATTATTTATAATTCAACCGAGACTGAAGTGTTCGCTTAAAAGCCTCGTGTAGGATGATTTTTAACTCTCCTTCTGCATCAATTTTCGGGGCTTTAAGCCTAAGCTTTGGCACAGTGACTACTCGCTGCGTTGTTCGCAACAAAGGATTTTATTGGGAACTTAATGTACCACAGGGATTTTAATGGTACCGGTTAACAAGATAATAAAATTTTGGGGCCATTTGTGTTGAAAGAATATTGAATAACGTTTGTGTTCTAAGGTTAATACTGCGAGATGTAGTTTGTATTAACCAGAGATACAATTTTGGAGCCATTTCTGTTGGAAGAATATCGAATAACGTTTGTGTTCTAAGGTTAATACTGCGAGATTTAGTTTCGTAATTTCGTATTGGAAGAAGTAGGATGAAATTCGATTTAATTCACGAACCACGTGAAAATCCCACGTGAGGCTTTTTCGTTGCTTAAAAACGCGCTTCGGTGCGAGAAGAAATACACCGGGGAGCGCGATTAAATTAATAAATAATGCATCGCTGCCGCGTTAGTTTCTTCAGCGTGGCCCGTTAATTGAAGTAGATTGAGGTAAGAAGCAACAAAATACTGGTCGGGTGACTTTTTCCTTTGGACGGCCGGGGTTTTATTTCCCATCGATGATGAAATCGCGCTCACCCACGTGTCCGCGAGAAATCGAAATGCGATATAAACGAGTCCGCGGCGCCCGGACTTTGGAAAAACTACAGCATTCCCCTGCTTTTATTTTACCACGTCGAATTCGATTTACGATCGCTTTTTCAGCGTCCTCCTCCGCCCGTCACTCGTTTCCCGATTCCGCCCCATAATCACCGCTCGTTTTCAGCCACGACGTTATCTGTATATTCGCTAATTGACCGTGGCAAATAAGAATTTTCTCCGCTCGAGCGGACCGTTCCGTTCAGGATTTCTTTCGGGGTTAGCGGGAGAAACGCGAGCCGATCTCCCGCGCCGAGTTCACTCGCGGCAGCTGAAAAACAGGCGGAACAGTGTTTATCACCTAATTTGTTGAGGTAAAAATTTCACGGGAATAAGTATCCCGTGACGTTGCAACGTCGATTGGGAAAGTATCGTAAATACATGGATTTAATTGGATCCAACTTCACATAGGTATTCACACTAATCAACAGAAAAAAATGAATAAAGTTTATATAGGTATCGACGAGTCTTCAAGATCGATTCCTTGAAATCAAACTTCTATATAAAAAAAAATTATTCCACACTGACGACTCGTCGTTGATTGAAGAATTATTATTCATAGGAATCTCCTTTAATTCTGCAATCCTCTCTTACATTTCTACTTGCTAAATAACGTAGTCAGTTTTGAAATTGCTTAGGCATCCCGATGGTGCACGTGAACGTCGAACGTAATTAATCACATCGTAGATCGTTACCAAATACAGATATTAAATTAATGCAAACGTGACTCAGCGGGGCGAAGCGCGCGTGCACGCATCGCTCGCGACCGACGTTGCCTCCGATTAAACGAACTTTAGCCCACTGTGCGCACTCGTTCCCATTAATCTTGCCGCGGCTCCGAGGCCGTGGAAGGAACGATCCTGGCGTCGAGTAGAACCGACCCGCTCCCGATAATTTGTTAATCGTCACTTAATTACCCCGTCGATCGGTTTAACGGTTCGCGCGTGCGGCACAAAGCGAGGCTCGGGCCCTTTGAAACGAAATCACCGTGGCCCACGGTTAATTACAAAATCGCTTCGTGTTCGCCTCTTTATCGGCCCCCCTTCAACCTTTCCATTCTTTTTTCTCCGATCCACGATTTCCACCCTTTATCACCCGACCCGCCCTCGATCTTCTTTTTAACACATTTTTCGCGAACAAATCGCGCTCGGGAGAAACAAAATAGCGACTCTGTCCTCGAACTAAACTTCCTCAGAAATCGTTAGATTGCTTTGGCTTAATTCATAGAACCGTTTATCAAACACGCAAATTTTCCCAAACACGCATGCGCACCCTCCAGTTTTCCTAAATCTGTACAAAGAAATCATAAACTAACCTTTTCACGGCATGCTAATCGAGTAGAGACCTACAGTTTGCACCATCATATTTTCTACATCATCCCAGAAATGGACTCCTTACTTAGTGTGCATCTACGTCCGAACGTGATACTGAACGTAGCATGCTGCCCGTGCCAAGCAGAAGAGAAACGTCGAGTGGCGAACCTCGAAGCCGCAGCGTGCCACGATACGGGCTGCATCGTGGAATCAATTTGCTAAATGCACAGACAAGGGGGCGAATTTACGAGGAGGACGGAGCGATGAGTAAGAGGAGCGGGCTGGAAAACGGCGAAACTAGAGGCGGAGTGCGAGGGAAAGGCGCGAAGAAACGCAAAATTGGCTGGGCACGGGGCAGGGAGGCACGTGGCCGCACCCTGGTTTCAGGCATGCGACGATTCGTGCAGAGGAGGAAACCGAACGTGGAGTTCCCGGCTCCTCTGACCACGCGTGCACGTGAAACGTTGCGGCTATGTGGTCAGGACTGATTCATAGGCTCTCCCGCGTCACCCTCGGCTCCTCCAACTGCGTTTTATTAACGCGACGATGAACCTCGAAATTGCGCCACGGTGTCGCAATAATGTTCGAGACAATACTAGCGGGAGCAAGAATGGCTCCGGGGGTAACGTAAAACGCGTTGTTAAGCACTCTGACAGGGACTCGGTTTACAGTATGGACGAGTTCGCCGCTTTTGTGGCTGGAATTCCGATGTGCTTCTTCTGGATTGATTCTGACTCGGGTGGACCGAGTTTGGCAAGATGTTAACGCTTTGGGAGGAGCAACGTTTTGAAAAGTATCTCTTTAAGGAGATTAGGCAGTGAAATCGCTCGAAAATCGAGAATTTTTTGCGAATTAATTACAAGGAGGTGAAAGCAAGCACAGAGTTTTCCTTTTACAGAATAATTATTAACATCGCGTAGAGTAAAAAGATTTTTTTTTCTCATACATATCTATTTTACGAACGGCGCCACACGAGGTTGATTATGCAGTGTTTTAGAAAAAGAAGTTTTCTTGGAATATGTTTCTGCTAGAACCTGTACTTTCGGTCTGAACCTCTAAAAAAAGAATTAAACCAAAATTATTAAAGAAGCGACTAGGAGAAGGCTTTTTTTACAATAAATGTCGATTTTCGAGGTGCACGTATAGCTGTTTCTTTTTTATTTCAGAAACTAGAGTTTTTACATTTTAATGTTGAGCTTCGGGGCAGAAAGGAATATATTTTGAACATGTTGTAAAAATTTCAAATCGATCTGAACCTCCGTTTTTCTGCAACCACTGCATAAGCACAGAAAAAATGCCTACACATTAAGTGACTGTAGCGCTGTCATATATATGTATATATTATAAACAAAATAAACTTTTACAGTTTACAGTATTAATAAACATTACCTAAAAAGACTAGTCACAATTTGCATTCATCTCCCAATTAATTAATTCGCAAACAAAAACATGGTTTTCAAGTGACTTGACTGCCTAAGTAGTCAGGCTTTTCCGAGCGACCGCATTTGCCGGGAAAATTTTGTATAATACAGAGTCGGAAGGGAACACATTCGCATTCGGGGACTGTAGGATAATATTGTCGATGCTCTCTTGAAAATATCGACGCGAACACACAGAGCGCGAGCTCCTCGGCGTGAAAGCACGCCAGCGCCAGTCGAGGTGTTAAAATTCTAATTAACAGCTATGGAAGGTAAACTGAGGAAACAGGGGACAGTTGCCAGATAGCTGATCGGTGCACGTGACAGTTCCTCGTCAAATACAAACACCGTGGGCAGTAGCACGGTAAATGTTTCACAATCGAGCACCAATGTGTCGCCTTTTAACTCCGCGTCCTCCCAGTCACTTTCAGCCTCAGAAGGAGCGGTCCTCCGCGGCGTGCCTGGCCAGCACACCGACACGATTTCCTCGATAACCCGTGCTTCCCATGCAAGAGTTGTCGCTACATGTAAACAACACGTCACTGTCAGCCTTCCAGATAACTTGCATGATAAATTCACCGCGGTTCCTTATTGTCTGACAAGTCCATTCCATTCCACGTCAATCTGAGCCGATCTACCGGAGGGAGAGTCCGTTACCAATCCCTAGAGTGGAGGCGCTTGAAGGACCGTCAGCCGTTGTCTTAGTCGCGGGCGATGGTAATTTCGATATTAGAACCAAGCTGGAGAAACCCGGAGCCCTTAGCCCGGTTAGCTGAAACCGAAGCGGCCATCCATCAAAGATAGAACCAGAATTGGGCGTCCTGATTCAGGCGATCCTGCAACCAGTTCTCTTTCCTCCGGCTATCTCACCTTCGTGCATCCGCCGTAATCTTCCAACGGCTTGTCCGCGATCAGACCAACCGCGGATGCACCACTTCGTTTGTGTGCAAAAACGCACGCGCGCGTGTACCTGTCACGCAAGAAGTCGCTCGTATTAGGCGCGGACGCCTCGAGTGTCTACAAGGTGGTCCGCGGGGCAGACTCGTAAAGCGAAATGTCAAGCCCTCGATCTTCCCGGACAATCGATCATTTTAGGTTGCATCACGGCCGATAGTTTTCTGATGCAATCGATCGTCGGCGCGACGGGACCGGCGGCTCTGACGCGGCCGATTCCGCGCGACGAGCTGAAACGGATTCCTTTCTTGCGTGGACGTGATTTAATTAATGGTAATCCGACGCTCGTGGAACGCCGGCTCGCGGTCGTTATTTACGAGCCGGGTAGGAGTCATTAAGAGTGCGCGAGGTGTGGGTGTGTCTTTGTGTGACGAAAAACGGATCGAGCCTGCGAGGCGAGGTCTTAAAAAGATTTTGATGTATAGTGTTTACCGGCGTCTTGTTACTTGCAGCTACGTTTCTCTTACTTATGTGACAGAATTATGGATTCATTTAACCGGGGTTGACTTCTATGTGAGTAATACTCCTTCGGGAATATAGAATTTAGAATTTTAGTCTTCAACGGGGAAAAATTCTTTGATTTCTTGGAAATTGACAAAGGGGCATTCGCAACCTGAAAATTCGGATTTTAATGAAAATTCGTGCGAATGTGGGGGATATTGGAGTATGCAAGGAGGAATTGTATTTTTCTGCGGGGATTCATCGCGAAGGGACGAAATAAATCTTCAAATTTAGGGGGTCATTTCATTTTTTTTAATATAACTTTCTAACGGTACGAGAGAGGACAAAACTTTAAATATAAGAATTGTTCAGTTTTTAATGATGCTACATTACACTACAAATACGAAAAAAAACGCGATAAGTTTAAAGGCTGATTTCCCTCTTGACAGTGAATTTTTGCGGAAAAAATTGCTCCTTACCATCAGTAAATCAATGAGTAATTATTATTAGGTGTTATTCTATGCTGTTGTTCTTAAACAATAAGGTTCACTGAAAGATAACAGGATGCACTCAGACGATGATTAATAAAGGTCAGTGGGAGGCCGCGAGGCACAATAAAAATGCTAATTCCAGGCTTAACGGGCGTCATGTTTGTTTAACGAGGGCGCTGAGAGTTTCGCGCCCTGGAAATAGGCTAGTTCGCTTGGCTGACCGTTAAGGAAATACGTTTGACAGGAATACGTATCGGTAAAAGGATATTAACGAGCGGATCGGTCGACGTGGCGTGCCGTGCGCGAATATTTTCGCCCAGCGATTAGCATCGACGACTTCGAAGCTGACGTGAATTGGCAACACGTCGAACTGATCAGTCGGTTGGTATTGCCATGTGAAATCATTCCACGTTGTAAGAATGCGAACTTGTGCTATGCCTTCCGTCGTATTTTCGTATATGGAATGCTGATTTCCTAGGCATACAAGTTGCGCCACAATTTGTACAATTTGGAGGGAGTGATTTTTCGTATACATAAATATAAATGTAAAATGTGGAAATAAATTCTTACGTATGAAGGAACTTCTTCGTTTCTGAGGAACTTCGTTTCAATGATTTTTTGGATACGCGTGCCACTAAATATTTATCTGCAAAGTGTTAATTATTCGACACCTATAACTTCATGTTTCATAATTACGTCTCAACGTGTTTGTGTTGTTTGAGACAAATCTCAGATACATGCATCGATACAAATCTGAACGTGTATGGAGCCTCTAATACAAAAAAAAACGTTAATAATAATAACAATAAGTGATTTCAAAATTCAAATATAGGTATGACTCCATTTAAAAAACAATGCGGTTGCAACGAGCAAGTGCATCGATGTCTTCCGAAGAGAATATTATCGTTAAAAATTGGAACTCGCACAGCGCGACATTTTCCTCCACCAACATCCTCAATTTTCTCGTAGAGAATCAGGAAGCGAACCATTCGAACGGACCGCGCGTCCAATTTTTCTTCCACCGCTTCACAGCCAGAGGACCCGATTCCGTGAAATGCGAATCCCTAAATCGCCGTGTTCTCATGGACGAGAAGGAATTCCTTACTGGCCTGTGCGGCCAGTAACTATACCATCAACGGTTACCAATTAACTTGTAAATTGTTCGCCGACCGATAAAGTGCTACGAAAACTCACGCTCGCTCGGTCGCCCGGAGCAGCGCGTCAACGTTTCGCTGGAAGTTGTAACTTTCGTCGGCTCGTAACCGGCGACTTCCAGATAATTACGTTCTGCCTGGCCGGCGGAAAACTTGTTATTCAGGGGAAAAACAAGCCGCTATCTCGCTGGATGGTCGCAATTAACACAAAGCGAGTAGGAAATTACGTTTCGCGGCGACTTTATCGCTCCCCCGTTCGCGCAGCAGAACGGATTTTCGAGCGATTAGCCGGCCGCTTCGCCCGCGAAACGGACCGTGCACGGTTCAGCAAAAAACCAAGTCGCGTCGTTGATTCAATTAACGACGTCTAATCATCGACGTGGGCCGGCTGTCACCGGAGCCGAGGTTCCGCGCGCGAAGATAGGCAGACACCAGCGCGGATGATTCTCGTCTGAGGGTCCTTGGAGCATCGTTAGCTGAAATTGCGGGGATTCGCTGGCCAGTCGCTTTCTTTCCATCGTATCACGTTTCCATCGGCTCGTGGATAATTGTACGTTGCGCGGGTAGAAAGATCGTACCGCATCGCGAGGTGAGAGGAATTTTCTGGACGCCGACAATTAAACGTAGTCGGCGGGCAGGCTTCTTCGCAATCTTCCGTGAACGCGCGGGTCGGCCGCGCGCAATTTCGCTGGGGCGAATAAAAATCGACCTCCCCCGTCATCCCTCGCGTTGTAAACGGCTATTTAGATAATTCCCCCCTGCCCCTCCCCCTTTCCCGATGCTACATCGCTATCCATACGTATTTTGACATTTTAACGGTTGCGTAAATTCTAATGGTCCTCGCCTGGAACTGTATTTCACGGGGAAGATATTGTTATTGCCGAGATAAAATCGCGCGCAGCCGCATCGCTGTAATAATTAACGGGCGCATTAGGGGCAATGATTTTCTTGCCCGAGTCAATGTATGAGCTTGCACTTCCTTGTTGTAAAAGGCTCGTTAATTCGAGCTGTAACTTTATAAATAGCACTGATACCGGCTTCGGTGGACGAGTTTTAGTGCGTGCGTTCTTGCGTTTCTATTTGGCGACTATCGTAAAGCTGCTTACTTAGCAGGGAATAGTATCACTTAGAACGGGAATAAAGTGAATTAACGTTGATAGTTCAATAATCGGGTAGAGGGAGTTTTTAACCTCTTCGGGGCTTTATTACACCATTCGAGGTCTGAATAGGTTTCGCGAGAGTCTGCGAAGGATTTGATTGGCAACGGTTATGCGCGATGATGGAGAGGTAGATGATTCTGGCACCGTAGGTACATTGACAGTAATTCTGTACCAGTTCGCGCTTCGATGGGAATATCGCATAAAAGTAAGATACCATATCATACGAAAGTGGGGTGAATCTTTAAAATCTCAGAAACATTTTATCTCCAACGAGACCCTTTCTTTTTTCCTCGCACACTCGCGCGATGTCGACTTACACGCTCAAAGCTGTAATAAACCATAGTCGCAGTGATGCTGGCTTCATCCTCAGGGGCTCAATTATCGTGGTCCGACAAGCTTAACCACGACCCCGTCTCGGTAACGACGGCGAACTCCCTAACGCAGTTCCAATGAAGAAAGGGCAGCGGTATGCAAAAATATCAAAGTATCTGTGTCAATGGAGCGACATTTCCTGAAATCCGCAACAGGATAGAGCAAAGGTCACCGTTAGCCTCGGGCACCCGTTATAACGCGAACGGAGCTAATGTCAAAGTCGATCGCTTAGCGTTTAGCTAAACCGTTGGCGGTTTATGGCAGCGGGACCGGGGCGCGAATTATTGTTACACGCACGATACTTTCCCCGCTCGCTATTGCCCCATGGCTTTTAACGAGTTGAATTTATACGCCCGTTCATTATCGTTATTTAATAATTGACGGTTCGCGCTCGCGTTGCGCCGCATTCCGCGGCGGGGCTCGACGGAGCGCGGGTTTAATTGCCCCGAGCCGGCGGATGAATGCGCGCCAGCGAGAATTCTAATTCTTCTCGTCGACTTCTTAACTTAATGAAACCGCGGATAGATACGATTTCCAGATAACATCTGGACGGCTGCCCCGACGTAGATCGGTATCCGTGAAATCCTGTTTCTCGCGGGTAATGAGGTTTGACATTGTGTCAGGAGTTTCTTGCAGCGGGCCAGGATCTTGTAAACGTTTTATTTAAACGCGTTAATAGTTGGCTATTAGTGCACCGATCCATACAGTGTGTCTCGAAAATCAGTGGAAATCTGTGAACTTTTGTGCAGAGTTCGAAGGAAGACTCCTCAAATTCAACGTGATAACAGGCAATGGTCGTGAAAAGTTTCATTGTTTAGGTACAATTAAATTAACTGGGCGCTGGTGACGTGGAAAATGCAACAGAAGTGACAAGGTTGGGTGTCATACATTATTTACGTAGGGAAGGGTTAAAAAGTTATAGTCAATTTAAAATCTTTGAAGCCTGTGACACCTCGTCTTACTAAAACCGAATTAAGGCCAGGTATAATATGAGACATTGAGAGCAAAAACAGACTATGTATTATGTAACCCACATTGAAAAAAAATTAATTTTTCCTATTTCAAATGATTAGTAGAGCTTATTGTAATGCATTATTGATATTAACTCAATTTCTCAAAAAATCTGGGTTAGTCCGTTTTCGCTCTGAATTTACCTTTTAGGTAAATCTTAAGGATGATCTGTATATGGTGTAAAATCTAGATATAGTGCAGCGTTACAGCCGAAGAATAATAATAATAAAAAAGGTTAAAACTCATATTTTTCTGTGCCTTCAATTATTATCGTATTTCTCTTACCATTCACAGTTCAAACTTTCTTTTGCCCACCGCTATAAAACCACGTTTCAATCACTGACGAAGCTTCTTCAGATCCTGTGGCAAACATACATACACAAAATAAAAAGACAATCGATGGATAATTTTATTCCCCGGAACTCAAACCCTGATTTTCCCTTCAGCTTGTTAAAAAGCTAGCTAAGCAACTATCCAAATCAATCCCCATCTACCCAGACTGGCAACCTCTCCGCGATTCCAAGCCACCAAGCTACCGCCATTTACAATTCCCTCACACGCGTTTGACAGGAATCTCTTCAAGAAGTTCCAGCGAGCCACCCGACCACGATCCAGTCCTCTGTGCGCGCGGCATTATAATTCAATCAGAACGTCGCGGCGGCGAAATCGCTAATGTAAAATGCATCATCTCCCCCGTGGCCGTATTACACGTGAGATCGCGATTGCGTTGGTGCTTTCTTGCGGCCATCGGTAATGTAACGAGTGTCATTAAGCGACGTTCACTTAATTCAATTATTATCATACAGCAGCGCACGCTCTCCTCCTCCCCCCCCCCCCTGTAACTGCCCCCTTGTCGCTGCCTCCTTTTTCTCCTCTCTCCCCCCCTTCTCCGCGCCGCCCCCCTGGCCGCACCCGGCGGCGCAGTGCAACCGTATGCATTCTGCAATCATGATTAGAGCCGCGGACTGACTAATGCGGCAGGGAATTATTCTATTAGAGCGGAGGGGCATTATGGGGCCCGCTCGAGGACTTTTCTGGGCTGGCGACGCGGACCAGGCTCGCCAGCGACTAATAGGATGCCCATTAGCCACGCGGAATGGCCACCGTCATAAACAAGCCTACGAGGCAAGGAGACGATAATGCCCGCGAGGGTGTCACGCGGGCAACGCTAATTCCCGTTTCGTCTGTGTGTCCGTGCGTGCCCTTATTAACACTTGGAGCGGCGCGAGATTTTCAATAATCACCCTTCTTCGGCCTCTTCGAGCGATCGTTACTGCGGTGAAAGTCTTGCTCGGAGTTGGGCATCAACTAAATAAAGAATTATTTCAATAACGGATCAAATAAAAGTTACTTTAAGTTTAGATTATACGACGAATGAAGATTAGATTTTTTATTGGGCCAGAATTTATTCGACGAATAAAGTTAATTTTTATTCGTCTTCAGCGTCGAATAACTTTTTAACCCGCGTCAACTTTATTCCACACATGATGAATAATTTTTTTTAACTTTGATTCCCTATTAGAAATTTTACTTAAATAAAAATTCTGCCCATCTCTGGTCTTACTCAACTCGCCCTGAGAAAACCTTTGAGAACAATTGGGCAACAGGTACTTTCAATGCTTTCGAAGAAATATAAACGCAAAGACGCTAAAACACGCTGATGGCGTGCAGAGAATTTTGAGAAAAGTTGGTTGCGACGAGAAGCACTTCATCGTCTCGTAGTATACTAGAAATGACGAGGAGCAAGGGCAGTGGCCGATTTTCACGAGGGATCGCTGTAGATAGAGGCGTACACTGATAACGCCCGCTCGTTTTTCTTCCTCCGCAACATTCCTCGCGACGTCATCAGCAGCAAGCACGATCGACACGCCGTATCGCGTTTTCGCGGGATACGTAAGCAGTTCCGCGGATCGGAGCGCTGCGCGGTTGTCTAATGGCTAAGGTAATGGAACGTAATTGGCCGTTTCACGGGGCATTACGCGGAAAAACGCGCGGCCAGGCGAGATCACGCGAATGACACGCGCACGTGTCGTCGGCGAATGGCTCCGAGGATGCGGAAAGTACGTCGCAGGAGATGTGAAACGGCGAGGAAAAAACAACGAGCCAGGGGGGAGAAGGGGCGGGCGGCGAGGATGGAAGGAAGGGTGATAATTGAAAAGTCTGGTGTACACGTGACACAGCGTTTAAAACTGCGCAGAAGTTCGCTCGAGAGACCTGCGTTTAAGCAAATGGACGTTTAAAGCGGGTAATTAAGGGACGCGACGGAACGTCGCGAAGACAGTTTAGTCCCTCTGTTCCATTTCGCTTAGAAAGTTACTTGAACGTCTACGTCGTCTCCAAAGAAACTCACGATTATTGCTAAAGGTTTAACGATACGAGATGCCGTTTCTGATATTGCACCTTTAGAACGTAAAGTTGTGAACGCGCAGCTGGCGAATTTAAAGCTCACGGGTTGACAGAATTCGTTCGGAGGAATAAATAATTGCGTCAGATATTATTAAGTTGATGGAAAAGTTCGGTCGCTCACTATCAGGTCGTCATAGGTTGCCAAGGAAAATGCTTTGATTAAAAAAGCATTATTATTCTTACTTTTAACAAAGACTTTGGTTAAAAAAAGCAAACGCGGTTTTGCACAAATTTCATTGACATTTTGTAAATTATGCAAGCCTTTTGTTAGAAACAGAAATGCGGTTTACACGTTGTGGGAAGTGTAGAAACCGATACGTAATATTCGATTGATGACTTACTTTTGATAGAAAAACGCAAATAGAGTAAAGATCTTCATATGTCCGAATGCAAGTTAGTGGAATTATGTTATGGATTGATTGAATCGTTAAGAATGTATGCTTCTGGAGCAGCAATATTACCTTCCTCCAATGGAAAACCGAGAGACCGAAGTGGAGAAAGTTGCAAGTAGATGATTACCGTAACTGATCAGACACTGCGCTACGGAGGAATTGTCTGACCCACATGATTCCCATCCACTGGAGAATCAGCCACAGTATCATCACCTTAAAAATTCTCTTCAATCTAATTACATCCCATTTTTGCACTATCCCTTATACTAAACAAATGAAACGCGGCTCTAAAACCTCCATCTCAAAGCTTCCTGAAATCCAACCAAGTTTACAACAAAACCCAAATATCCAGGAAGAAACGCAAGGTCAAGGAACCAATCCCATCCAATCTCCTAGAAGATTAATCTCCCCTATAATTCCCGCTGAATGCTCGAGCGTGGACAAAAACCGTGCAAGTTTAATAACTCAATTTACACCTGGCCTGCCTGGCTTCGCTCCGAGGCGTTCGCCTGGCATCCAGAAGAAGCGCGGTGGAATAGCAGCAGTCAGCAGCCTGACCAGCACCTTTGCTAGGAGCGGTTCTAGCTTCTTCCGAAATCCAAAAGAAAAGGGTACGCGCGCGACGCGGCACCGAGGAAATTACGGTAATCACGCCTGGGAGCGCACGGTCGGGCAAGCCGAAGAAACGCGACGCAGAGAGGAGAAGGAACGCGTCGGGGGCCAGGGAAGGGAGCCGATAAAAGGCGCGTGAAGGGAAGAAAAGTTGGGCCTTGGGGCGAGGAAGGAAGGCAGCAGGAGACGTAGGCGATGGTTCTAAGCGGACGGTGGTGGCCCGAGGGAAGGCTAGAAATCATAGGAATTAGCGTGTCGCTGCCATGCGAGTGGGCAATCTCGCGCTAATAGCGAACATTTCCTTCGCCCGTAAACGATGTCGTGATATCGTAAAACGTAAACAGAGCATCGGCAACGGGGCAGCCGTAACTCTTCCGTCTGCTCGTTAGCCGATAGCGTGCCGTGCCTAAAGCGTCGTGTGTGCATTTAAACGCTGTTAATGACGTTTTCCAGGGACCCCCGCACGGTAGCCTCCGGTTACCGGGCTAGGTGAGAGATCGAACGGATCCTTCCGTCGCGCTTCGGTTCGCTTTCGACTTTTTACTCGCTACCGCGGCAGACTGCGTGCGACTCACCGCGCACGCTTCTTCTTCGAGGGCTCCAGCCTTCGGTCCTTGTGGCAATTTTCTGTGCAATCTTATCACTGGTTATTTATGGTGTCGCGTTCTCACTAATGGAAGCTGAATATGTGGATATTCTAATGGCACATTAGGAGTAACTAGAGGACTTCTTATGCGCGGAACGAGCAAGAAGCAGAATTGAAAGGCACCATGTGTCGTATCTTAATCGACCGACGTACCTAGTTGTTATTAAAATGCTGAGTGATTTGAAAAAGAAGAATTTCGAGTAAACGATGACGCCTTTGCTCGCCGGAGCTTCAAGCTGAACGCTTCGGCCTGTCAAGCGCGCGGAATCGAAAGTCCACCTTCGAAGTTTTCCAGCCGCTGATAAGTACTCACGCGAGCAACGCGGCCATTTGAATTTCTGGAAGACAGCCCGGTAAGTCCTGAACCATCGTCCACGAACCCATTACCATGCAAATCGCTGTACGGTTTTTACATTCCAAAGATAATTAATGCCGCGATGCTCGTCTCAATTACCACGCGCACCCGTCGCCCGGAGTATTAGATTAATCTGCATTAGTCGGTACACGGTGATTTTTAAGGCGACGCAAATTGAGACATTAAAAGTATAAATTGGAAAGCGACCGATACAACAGACGCTACCGTGTTTCGTAAATTACACCGCTTTATCGGCCGCGACTAATCAGCCCGTGGAACCACCTGTCCGATGCGAACGGATCCGATCGTCCCCGGTTAATAATATATTTTAACGTAACATTAAAATTTTTAGTCCGCCTTATCGATCACCGTGCACTGTAATTTAATCCTCCCCCTCCCCTCGTCTGCCCGCGTAATTAACGTCCTCGGGGCCGATTTAAAACGGATCCTTTTATCTGACGCTAATCAGCTGGCGATAAACGTCCCGGTAGAGGCGACGAGAAGATGGACTCGAATTTCCCAGCGTGTACGATGCCAACGATTCGGGGAATCTCAAATACCACGCGCTTGGTAAACTGTCTGCCGTGCAGTGACTGGTTCGCGGTATTCGTGGCTGCAAATGCATACGTGTTCGTCCGTCGAAAATACGGCGTCTGGAATCTGGTACTTCTGATGGAACAAAGGACATCGTTGGTGGGACCAAATTTGATGGGTACAGAGAAGTTTGCACCGAACTTCATCCTTCACACACCAAGCCGCAAGGCGTCTTACCACAAGACACCCTTGCTTCGTGGTTAAAATCTTGGAGAATAAAGTTCGTACTCGTATCAATAAAGTAATACGCCGCTGGCGATCTTTCCAACTCTTCCACTCTAAGCAAGCATCCCACATCGTCGCTGGTCACTGGTGGCCACCCATGAGACCGAAATACCTTAAGCCGCATACCTTACGCGAAGGCCCATATCTGATCATAAACCCGTTGAAAGAGAAACAGCTTTGAGCTACCTGCCTTCAAAGCACTTTCCAAACAAGTAGTTTCCACCGCGCACAGTAACGGTGGAAATGGAATTTAAACGATGCACCACTGAATGTTACAAGATTCCATTTTCCACAGAAACCAAGCTTGCGTCGTAAATCTTATGGCCCCTTAAACCGAAACTCATACTCGCACCTTCTGCCCTTTGTGCTCCAACTGCCAGTAACTCCCGACTTTGTTACCAATATTTTGCTACCCGAGAAGTTGTTTGCCCATCGAGCAACTCCGGGGAGAGGTAGAGAAATGGACATCGGTGTGCGTACGGGTATACGCGTCCCGTATTCAACGAAACCGACTACGTGCCGACGAGGAGCAGATACGTACGAGAAAACTTGAGGTATTAAAGTTGGCGAACTTGCCAGCCGACGTATCCAGCTTTCGCCCGGACTTTTCCTGCATCTTTCTATGCTGCGAAACCCTCCCCCGTCGGCACATCCCCGCGGCCCGTCGCCGCGTTCCCTTTTCTCGTACCTCCGCCAGGATATTGCGATAAAAGAATTACTCGTTTTTCACTCTCCGCATGAAAACGTCTCGCTGGACGAGTGTGAAAGAAAACTCGCGATATTAAACTGAATCCCGAGGCTGCAGCGTCCGCCCGTCAGCCAGCTGAATCCTCACGGAACGGAGGAGCTTTAAAGAATTCTTCTTTTTTCCTCCAAATAATATAAAGCTGGTGATGTCGTTTAAAGGAACCCGCTGCATTGTTACTGTTCAGCAAGACATCGTATTAATCCAGATCTTCTACTTGATATACGATCATTTTCATGCTAATATAGTAGGTATCAAACGTCGAGAAGTAACATGTAAGATCAGGAATGAGGAAAATCGTAAGAAATTAGAAGAACCCAATTAAAAGAACCCTCTTCGGTTCTTTTGGTACGTATCGACGTTATATCTTTGAGGTCGTCGCCCTTTCAGCTTTCAAACCTACAGTGAAATTATTTTTTTGCTAATCAACAATAGCAATTAACTCTAACTCTTGTTATTTTTCAACGTCACACATAATATGACTTTAGTCCTTACTCGCAATTACGTTATTTGGCTATCTACATCTATTTTCTGTAATACACTCTTAGTGTTAGTACTAAGTAGTTTTAAGTGGTTAGGTTGACATCAGCTGACGGCTGTACTTCGCCTGTTGCACTTTTGTATTTTTACATGTAGGTACTATATAATTTCTAACTATTTTTCTCTTTCTTACCTTCTTATATGTTTTCCTTCGCAATGTCTACTGTACAATGCAGTATTATTATTATTATTAAGTATATTCCTCTAAAGCGAAGTTTCCTACGAAAAAATGCTCCCTCCATCGTTTCAACCAATCCGAAGACTCATTGTCAGAGTGTTCTACAGTTGCACCACGTGTGTACATATATTCCGGTCTACCCCGTGCATCGATAGATGGACTAAGAGGGTAGAAATACACGCCAGTACGTATCCCATATACCTACACCTACGGCAACGAAGTGTGCAAGCGCAGGAAAAAAAAGAAGGGGCAAGACAAAGTGAGAAGGTAAGGGGGAGGGATCTCGGAGCGAAAGAAGAGGGGTCGATGCAGAGAGCCGAGGCCCGCCGCTTCAAAGGACTATAAAAGGCTTAATCCTGGCGGCGGGAGTTATATACGCTTAGAAGGAACGTAGATAGAATTGCGGTGGTTTATAGACGCCGTGCCCTCAGGTATATTGCGATGTGGTTAGCGTCCTCGTCCTCCCGTGTCCTCCTCCGTCCTTCGCCTGCCCCCGCCGCCGTCCTGCCTCTTCTCCGTCGTGGGGTGCGCCGACAATGTGACATGCAATATGGTAATCACCGTGGAACGCTCCGGGGCCCTATGTGGATGCTGGACGCCGTGGCGCAACCTCTGAATAGACTTCCCGGGGCTCACGGGAAAGGAAGCACGACAGGCCAACGACATACGTCCCCCGCCCCGCCCCCGCCAGGCCCTACGTCTGCGCTGCGTGGCGCGCGCGGCCCATGAATCACGGCTCATTTTTTCGCCGACGGCCAATTGCTTTCCGTCGATGCACGGAACAGCCGCGATTTCACGGCCAGACTACGCACGGCCCCGCTGGACATTTTGGGCTTCTAAACGCGATCAGCCGCGGCTCGATGCTTGCGCGATCCTTCCTAGGGTTTCTGGCGAAATGTTTATTCGATTTGGGCGCTGGGGATTGCAGCATTCCGGGCATTATGTTTAATTATTGACGCTGACTGGTGGTGGTAATTCTCTTGGACATTATATGGAGGATCTGTGGCTTAAGGGGGCTTGATACGATGGGAGCATCATGAAGGTGGTAGCTGTGACTAGTGCTTGATGAAAGGAGGAGATCTGGTGATTTTCTATCAATTCTTAGTCATCAATATTGGAAACATAGTTCTAGTACTGAATATCTTTATAAATTGGCTATCACTGGACGACGTGGTCCTTTGAACTACGAATACTCCCTTAAAAAAGGAATTAGTTTCTAAATACACAGAAACACTGTGACACTGATTTTGAGGCTTTAATCCCTAATATTCACTCACGACCGGACAACCATTCGAACTCTTTCCTAAAACACCTATCGATCTCATCCTAAGCAAAGTTCATTCACCCTGCATCATAGTATTCCCTCTTCCACGAAGCGCAGTGCTCAAACACTATCCCGCGTTTCGAAATAAGAGGCCAGAAACGCGTCCTGGACGACTGAGCATCCAGCACGGGGGTCGTGTTCGTGGCGACACATTATAGCTCATCGGCAGACCTACATTCCTAGATTCTCGCGGTGTCTTTAGCAGCCCGCGTCCACGTTTCCAGAAACGTAACACAGCGCTGGCAGCGTGATTCATGCGACCACGCGTACCTAGGAACGCACACGCGTCGTTAGACTCTGTCGCGTGCTTATTTTCCGCGGCTTGCAAGAACGCCGCCCATTGTCGTGGCATTCTTGGATCCCGAATACACAATCGTTTGTCCTACGAGTGGCTCACCGCAGCCGCGAAAAAGTCGCGTCGCAGTCGGATTAAGTGACTTCCTTCCAATTTCCGTTATGCACGCACGGTTTCGCCGTGAAAGAGCAAACGACACACGGGTCGCACGACATCGCTGTCCTGCCATTGTGGTCGCCTGGAAATATAGACACCGAGGGTAATCGCGCGCGTTAAGAGGCCCGTCGGTGATCAATGCGTCGCGTGCGACGCAGAAGACGGGAAATTTACATCGTTAGTGCTTGTTGCTTTCATTTCTGAGGGGAATCAAAGTTTCGTGTTGGGCAAGCGGACGCGCAATGGCGGACGCTGGAAGGATGTAGGCGAGAACGTCTTTTGCGATCGTTTATCACGCCTCTTTGCTCCGTGGATTATAGCCTTGACGTTGGATCTTGATAGATTTAAGTTTCAGTTTGTAAAAATTCTCGAAGACACCGCGGACGTATGTGTACTTTGATTCCTTTGATTCATGGTGATTCCCAATGCCATCGTGGCTTGATAAGGTGGTGTAAAATTATTGCAGGTGCAGATCGAGCATGAATTTCTTAAGTTTAGAGTGTAATAAACGTTGTGATAAACGAAGATTGACGAAGTGAGTTTGTATAGAAGAAATTGATAAATGCGACTTAAGGATTTTCGCCTCGGCCGCGATAAGGCCGCGTCATCGCATCTGCATAATCGTGGTAAAATTCGATAAAAATTCGAGTTCCACGTAGCGAACGCTTCGGTTCGTCTTTGCATCGGAGACTATCGCGCGGCGAATCATTGCTGCGATCTTGCGCCATTTAGCGCAACGGCGGATTTGCCTCATCCACCGGCACGACATTTAGATCGAAAGTCCATCGAATGATCTCGTCCCGGGGAGATTAATTCGACTCATTACCAATGACTAATAACTATTATTATCTAAGTGTTCGGCGTTGCTGCGATCGCTCACCCACGAATTCCGCGCGCTAAACGTATCTAATACATACCGTGGAGCGGGTATCGGGCAGTTTTTGCGAAATCGATTGGAAGAAACTCGCGCCTTTCACGAGAATCCTTCGGACGGATGATCCGATCGAGTGCATGCATTACTTCTAGAGGAAACATAATCGCCTCTATGACGCTGATGCGCGAAGGGTACACGCTCCTGAAGGATGAGTCCGCGTTTTGCAATCGCTCCATCGAGACGTGTCGTGGTCGTAATAGTTGACTGCACGATGCACTCGGAAAAATGCTCAGTAGTGGTCAGAAGAAAGTTTAAAGCTCATATTTACAGTGACACCACTGGCGTATTCTGGTAATTTCCCGGATATAAATTCACAGACACAATTGAGGACCTTGCAGCAAGAGGGTTGCAGCTCCTTCTTTACCAACTTGGAATAAAATAGGAAAAATTGATTATGAAATTATTGCTTTGATTTGAAATTAAAAAGAGAAAACTAATTGAAACATATATTTTTTCACGCAATAAGTTGTGGTTATTAAGTTGATAAGTTCTTATTTCTATTATTGACGAAAAAATATTCTATAAGAAAAATATTAATATTATGTATATTATTGATATTAAATATTAATATTATGTATATTATTGATATTAAATATTAATATTAATTTTAGGTACTATTGATATTAAATATTAATATTAATTTTACTATTAATATTAATATTTCTATTCGTATTTATTTTCCAGAAATCGCTCATTTGTTATCAGATTTGCATCAAACTTACGTAATAACTCGAAAACTGTCAAAAATGGACTTCCACCCTTCTTGCTGCGAGGTCCTCAATTCTTTCCAATGGAATCATCTTATTTTCGTTACGATTCGGAATTTAAATTTTCTCCTAGCCACTACTGTACCCTAGCGCCTTCTCCGCGACACAGTTCCCAGAAATCTGGCCAACCCAGGCTATGGATCAACCCTCCGCTCATGCATACGAACTATAGGATAACACTTCTCATTCATCGCGGCCGCAGACAAAATTCCCCGAATAGTACTCGCGCCCTCTCTGTATCCCTCTCGCGTAAGTCATTGGATAGTAGCTAGAATAACAGAGCGCGGGGGTCAGAAGCACTTAGGGGAGCGTGACTGCGGATGAATTTATAATGACCACCTGACGTGGTACAAGAGGCATCGCTTCCGCAGAAATTCATGAGAGATCAAGCGACGGCGAGCGGAACGCAACAGGATCGAACCGCGACCGACCCCGTGGCCAGGATGAACGTCGCTGAGGATCCCGTCCGATTCCGGATGAATTCCCTCGATCGTCGTGGCTGGACACGGTCCAGGAAGAGCATCCTTGGAAACTCTTCGCCGATCGAATCGCAAGGGAGTCATCCAACCGTTGCACAACGAATACCAAGTTGGACAACGATAACCAAGAAGCTGGGTGACGGGAGGGTCTGGGCGGCGAGAGGGGAGGACGCGATTGAAGATGAATTTATAATGACCCTGCGTGGTTCCTTCCTTACATCTGTACACGGGGCCACGTGCTTCGAAACGGGGAGAAAGCGATTCCAAAGGGCGGTGGGGGGAGAGCAAAGAGAGAGAGAGAGAGAGAGGAAGAAAGAGGACGCGCATCGCGATGATCCCAACTTCACGATCACCACCGGCCTCGTACTCTTAGCCACTCGCTCCTCTCTCGATCAGATCCATACAAATGCAATCACGACGTCCCGGGAGATGAGGCCTCGATGCGCATGCGCGCTCGCGAGCTAACCCCGCGCTGACTGATCGTGCGCATTTTTGAGCTACTCACACGCGGGCCGAAGATCCAATCGCGTATTAATGTCGACACGACCGGGACACCTGCGGATATATTCGCTGGGGAGATGCACCGGCTACCAGCGACCGATTACCCATGCAGAGGCCCTTTACGTATGCATGCGCCAGGACGCGGAGCGCCCGCGATCAAAGGGGGCCGTGGGCCGGTTTCGATCCTCCCTGCCGGACAGGTACCACCTATCGAACCGGGCTTATCCCGCGCCTGCCATTCGCGGGATGTTTCACATCGGCTTCAAAAGGATTTCTGCTGTTGATCATCGATCCCGGGGATATGCAGTATCCTCTGCTTTAATCTCGGTTTCCTCTCTGTGTTGCAAACCTGGGATTGCTAATGTTTCTGGTACTTGTGTGGAGTGAGCTATTGCGGGAGGAAGTTGGTCGTAGAAATTTATCCCATACTCGGTATAATCTCGCTGCTAGAGACCGACAGCGAGCTTATAGCGAATAGCTACTGCGTGCTTGTGAAATGGAATAAGAAGTGTGGTCCAATTTTGATGCAACCATCTCTACTGGACTAAATGTTTTGTTGTGAGGGATGAGCAGAGATCTTCTTCTGTCTCTTGCACTGTACGAGTACCTACTATCTCTCTAGCATATTTCAAGTCTTTGCTCTTCTTCCGCGTTATAGAACGTATGCTTCCGAGTTTCAAGAGAATTATTATGGTGTCCTGTTTAGGGTTTAAATTGTGTGTGATAAAATGGAGAATCGCGAAGCTGTTCACCTATTCAGACTTCTTCGCCGACTTTCTGGCCGTGCTAATAATTTTGTGACTCACCGTGTATACGTAATTGCGGCAGGACACGAAGGCGTGATGGATCGAGCGAAACGTAGGAGCGTGTAATGCGGCCTGAGTTGCGGCCTTTCACATGGCAATAACTCGGTTTGATGCTGGAGAGCCCGAAGAATGGCTCGCGCCGTGGTATGTCGGTCTGTTACTAGGAAATTTTGCACCGTAATTTTTAATATCGTCGGGCCTTAGCGGTTGTCCAACGAGGAAATCAGATGTCGCGGGGTAGGCTCGAAAGGACGATCCTTGGGCGCGATTGATCGCTTGACATATGCAGACGCGTTTCAGAGATGACATTCATACTTTGTTCATAAATACTGATGCCTTCGTGTTTACAATTGACACGTTTATTGCGTCGTTTCTCATCTCAGTGAAATGTGAAGGACTTGGCGCTGTGGAGTAAACCTGATCGCGTTTGACGTGCAATCATAAGGCGCTGGACAGTTTAAATGCAAATTCTGCTTAAGCGACGGGGTGCTGAACGCTCTATAGGGCACTGCTGTGCAACTTCAATTGCACTAGATTTTCTTGTTGGCAGTGGAACAATCCAAGCTCTCTTTTAGCTAGAAACATACCAACTATATGAGAAATAAGAGTATTCGTAATAAAGTTGATCGAGATGAGGAGCGCTGCTTCACTTACTCTGTTTGCAGAGTTTAAAAGAATAATCGCAAAAAAACTAAATACGGTGTTAAAAACTTCGGGGATTACAATCCGTGATAAGCATACTACAATCATCGGACACTCTCGGGCGAAATTATCCACGTTTAAAAGAACAGAGAAATAACTCGCACAGCTGGGTAGCAATCGACTTGCATGGTCCACGATTTACGAAACCGTTTTGCATCTCTCTACCCAGAAATTAAGGCGATCGAAGTACCGAAGCGTAAAGAATGAAGCTCATAACAGGACATGACTTACACCGAAGATTGCAGTGAAGACACAAGAAATTAATGGATCGAAGCCACACCCGTTACCTCTGATATCTTCATCCTGTCTTCACTTCGAATCAGCCAACTTCGAACGATCCATTAGTACTTACGAATCAGCCACTTTCACAATTCAAAATGAAGCTATCGGACCCATCTCATTGACCGACATTACCAAACGCCATTACCTATGAGCTTAGATCGCCGATGATCCAGCCGTTGCAATTTTCTACTTTTAAATAATGAATAGTTCTTTCACCCTTTTACCTGACAGGCCATCGCGGTCATCGGCAATCACGATGCTCCCTCGTCTTCGCGCATTAATCAGAGGCTGATTAATCTTGACCAGACGTCGGTTACAGGAACAACTGTTTCCTCGATTAATCAGCCGTTTGACAAATCATTTATTTTCGAACAGGCGCGTTTCAATCTCGCCTGGCAATTACGAAACGGGACGACGCCGCGCCGCGGTCGAGCGCCCCATCCTAGGTTAGTAGCAATATTTACGCGGTAATATCCTTATTCACGTTTCCTGTCTCAATAATACTCTGCACACGTGTTTTTTTTTTAGCGAGCTGGACACGCTGTAGTATATTCGCGAACAACCGAGCCATTGAAATTCAAATTCCCATAGAGATTCTCGCCCACGCGTGGCCGTTCCACTTGAATTCGACGAGAGAAGAAAGCACATCTTAATAACTGTTCGAACGAATGACCGTAACTTAGCCGCGGAGTCAGTTTCCTTTCGGAGTTCCATTCACGGGGAACAGCTCGCGAAAATTCATAATCGCCTCCATCGTCGTAATGCGATTCCAGTCGACGCAACGCGACTCGCTATTATCAGGCCCTCACTCGTTTCCGCGGCTACGGCGGCTCTGATCGCCGTTCTCATCGAATCTACGAGCAAACGCGTTTCACGAAGCATCGTAGAGTTTCCTGGGAATCTGGATATTCATTCGAATTTATTGTTCAGAGATTATCGGATCAGGGGGGATCGAGGAAAGACTCCGAAGTCGATGGGTATTGGGTATGATCATGTGCTATAAACGAAGGGTTTGCTATTCTGGATGCACTTGTTTGCTGCAAAGCGTATGGGAGCAGATCGAAGCGTGGATTGTAGCAGTTCGGTGTTGGGAAATCGTGGATCGATGGAAGGATCGCTAGAATTGCTTCGTTTGTCGTGGACTAGCTACTTTTTCAAGTAAGAGTTTTAATGCGTTAACAAAAGCATCGAATTCTTTAGATTCGGAGCAAATATGACAACTGAGGAGTGATTTTTCAAAGGGCACATTTCTATATAGAACAAATTTTCAATAACCGCAAAAACTGTGGTACCTACGTTTATTAAAAAAATCGTTTTAGTAAAAAAACTGGGTTTTCAGGATATTACACCTTTCCGATTTTTTTGGTAGAAGGTGTCATTTCATTTCTTACTAAAACGCAACTAAGTAGGTATTCCACATTCTACAATGTTCAAAGTGTGTATTATAATTTTTGGGGCTCGATTGGACTGATACAGTTCGTACGATAAGTGTTTAAAACTTTACTGCGAAACTCCAAAGAAGTGTGCCCACGAAGGGTTAATAATTATTTGTGTATTATTTATTTAAAAAAAAGATATCCTTTTATATTAAACATATATTTTCACTTCGACTTTTCAAAAAGTAATTAAACCTATTTTGTAGTGTTTTGTGCAACTGGGGGTGTAATTTAACATTATTAAGGCGATGGCATCAAAATTCGCGTCAGGATCAGAAATGGAAATATGCCCTTTTGAAAAATCACTTCTCAACTGTCCTAATACTTTTGACAGGGAGTGTATGTACCAGCATGCAGTTATCACTATGTACGTCTATCAGGGCTGATCACAAAGCACCGTGACAAATCACATTTCATTCATTCGCGATCGGTGACGAAAGAGTCGTAAGTGGAATTGCCTGACAGTATTAGCCACTTCGTTTGAAAAGGCAACAATTCCCCAGCGACCACAAATAAAGCGATTACCAACGGCATTGCCCCGTGGTCTACCCTTTTGCAAGTGACACCGATTCGCGCGCAATCGTAAGCCAAACGGATGCAAATGATATTGCCCCGTAGGCCTCTCAACTTCCTTGCAAATTGTCCAATTTTTGCGCGATTGCGAACAGAACAATTGCCAGTGAGGCAATCGCAAACAGCAGAGGCAAGAAACCTCGCCGCGAATGGTAGGGATTTTTGCATAACCCGCGAATGGTAGCAGCGGCGACGAAGCCGAAGCGTTTTCTTCGTTACACTCGAGGGGGAGCTTATACAACGAGCCCAATTCCCGCGATACGAAAATTCCATCCGCGCCGCGCCTCCTGCCCTTCGTCCGCGTTCCTCGTTCAATTTTAGTCATTCTATGTTTAGTAACCAACATTCCGTGCCGTGCCTGGCATTCCTTTCCGCGAGGTCCATGAAATCCAACTCGTTTCTTTCCCGACGCACTCGAGGCTTCCCCGGCACGAGGCCCGCTCGTTCGCCGTAACGGTAGTGTCCTCTTCGCCTCCCTGACGAACTGTACTCGGGCACCATAAAATTCCGCGATCGTAGAGGACTGTTTCGAGGGAATCAACGACAATCGTTCCGTGGCCGCCATTCTCACGCCGCTGCCGGGGCCTGTGACTCGTACGTGTGCCTGCGCAGTGGAGCTATTCACGGGTTCTGGACTCTCGAGTGGCCGACTAATGAACACAAAACATGTCAACAGCCGTGGGAAGTCGCCGTGCCTGGACTCGACCAGTGTTTGCGCTTTAATCCAGGATCCCCATGGCGGAGTTACAAGAAGTAGGTATACACCAGAGCCGGGCCACGTATCAAAAGGCTGCTCACCGTGATTCCACTCGCGCGTCCCTGCCGACACGTTCTGTTGACCCACCACGTTAGAAGATTGGCCCCGTATGATCCTCATTTACTTAAGACCCGACTTCACGCGTCTCCCTTGACGGTGTCTAAATATTGGACGTCGATGAAAGTGAGAGTATCAGGGACAGACGTGTGCTCGTTCAAATTGTAGGATTCGGATCCGATGGTTGAACGTAAACGGATTGCTTTTAGTGTTTAAACTGTGTTATTCGAAATTCTTTGCTTCCGTTCGGTGGAGTAGTTGAGAGGATTGCAGAATGAAATGTGCTGATTTATTCGCGCTTTCAATTCTCCGTATCTGGAGTGCAGTGATTTTAGTTGCAAGTTAGTCTACTTTCACGATGCTATTTTTATTTTAAGTGGGATACGATTAGTTCCCGGTGCTCCTTTGTTGATGGAACAAAGCTACTGAAAGACTCTGTTACATATTCAAAAGAAAAGCAATGCATAGATGTATGATTTGCAAGATCCGAAATGGTTGCTATCTTCCTATCCAATATTTCTTGAAGAAAAAAAGCTGAAAAAAAAACGGAGAGTCATTCCGTTCCCTTAATTGTCACTTGGGGCTTCATCCCGAGAGTAGAATTATCCGCGCGCAGCGGTCTATTCATGGCGCAACCCGCAGCCAGCTTCACAGTATGTTCACCTCATGGTTTATTTGCCGATGTAATTGCCATCGAGGCGCGCCATTCTCCACACCTGGTGGAGTGGCCCACACCTTTGAAACTCCGCGGTTGGACCTCACACACCGGCAAGCATCGGCCTACACGAATTTAGCGGTACGATCCACGGGAGCACGCGAAGGAAACGGCTCTACAGGGTGTTTAGTTTGAACATTCTCAGGCGATTGCCTCCAAATCTGTTGGTCAATTAGACAAGCGTTTTAAGAGCCAAAAGGCGAAGCTTTATACTAGGCGAAGAAGCTTCAGAGGTTTCCCAATGGCGTTTGCTTCAGTAGAAGAATAGTTTTTCAATAAGATTGGTTTTTTGAAAATACCCCTTTTTACGACGAAGTCAACGATTTCGAAAGAGTTTTACGACCTCGAGCAGAAGGACCATGGCAATATTGATATCTAAACGAAAAAGATGGGAGGAGAAGTTACTATGAAGAAATGTACCTGGTGACTGAATTTTCTTAAAAGCTGCTGGATGCAAGCACGCGACGCCGCACGGTGAAACAGCAAGGACATCTGGTCCAGTTCATTGTAGACCCGTACAATTCCCCTTTGTGTATCATTAATAAACGTTCTCCTGGACAAGGTCCCATAATCGTAAACGCGTTATTCGAATTGCACGTGACAATACCGCCGGGATCTAGGATCTAGAATACGCAACCGCACAAATGTCGCAACGATCCCAGCGCGCGTATTCACACATCGTAAATCCAAAGAATGGTAGCCCCGTGCATACACCAAGTGCAACCGGTCATCTGGAAGTTCGTAAGTTACTTCAATCAGCCTGTATCACCGGACGTATCGCGAAGGCAGCTTCGTTAAGCACAATGCATACGAATGCAAGAAATATCAACCAGTGTAGCCCCGATGGTGCTCAGTCATGCGATAAATTTCAAGCGAGGCGACGCAAAAGCGAACCGCGGAATACTGCGAGGCGGTCGCGTAAGTGCGCTCGTTCTGAAACACACTTAGGAGCCGGCTGATCTCGACAGTTCTACGAGGAGAAGTGTGATCGAAACGTGCCTGGAGGTATCGGCAAGAATATTTCTCCGGTGTTCGGAATGATATTGTTTTTTCGGGGAAGGATGAGCGTTGGATGTAAAAAGAGTTAGATACAAATAAACAAGTGAAGCAATCACTATGGAACTAATAAGGAATTCTATAATACATCCTTGAAATTCGCGTGAAATTCTTCGTTGCTGTTATCGCTGAAATATTTTGCAATCAGATATGAATATTCATTGCAATTGTGGGAATTAGAAAATTAAGATAATGAGCAAAGGAATTGCTACGAAGATGCACACTACTTAATGCCGGGTTCACACCAAGGCGAACACGAACAAAAACATTGTTCGCGAACGTTTTCCTCTGTTCTTGTCGTGTTCAAACTGCCACAAACACAACAAAACATTCACATACGATTCATACGCTGAGTTTTGTTGATGTTTGCGGCGGAGTGAACACGACTAGAACAGGCGAAAACGTTCGCGAACACTGTGTTTGCTCGTGTTCGCCTTGGTGTAAACCCGGCATAAGAGTGCTGTTGAAAACGAAAGTTTGGAAAATTTTCTTAAGGGATCATTCCGGTTAGACGGGTTGAAAACATCGATTTTTTTTAAAACATTTTTCGAAAGAACATATCAAGAATCTGTTTGGATTTTTGGATTCGGATAAGTCTAACAGCTCAAAACGCCTGCACGAGCGAGGCATGAATTTTGAAACATGTCATCAAAGACCAGTTTCAAAAGCATTTGAAAAACAATAATTTTATTACTTTTATATTTTTTATTTACGGTAGAAATGCAGTTTAATAAATAGAAAAATGTTCTATTTCATTACTATAACTATTTTCGTCAAAATAAATTCCTGAATATCGCTGAATGACCCCTTAAGTAGAGTGAGAAATATAATTGAAGTTCATGTGGCAAGATTATTCGCTGAGTGTCTTCTCCGAACTACTGTCTCCGTGAACAGATATGAATACGCTACAGAGATATGGAAATTAAAAGCAAGTCACTACGAAAGTACATCGTGCAAGCACATATTTCTGGAAATCGACGAATCTCCAGAAGCCTGCCACGGCGATCGCAGTCGGAGCCCGAGTCGCCAGCGTTCATCATCGCTGGCTTAACTACGCTACTGTTCTCGCGGACAGATATAGACATTAAATGTAAGTATAGGCATTAGAAATAAGTCGCCGTGCACACAGCCAGAGGAAGATTATAGAGTGGCGCGAGCAATAAAATAGCTTCGCACATGGACACGCATGAGCTTCCACGTATGCGCGGCAAAGGCTTCCGGGTCATCGGTCGAGGAGGCCAAGACGAACCTCCGTTGGAGAGGTCCTCGAGGAAAAGCAATGGGTTCTTGGAGAATGTCGGGGCAAAGAGGCAGGGAAACGTAATAAGCGGCTGGCTAACGTACGTTACCGCTCATCATTGTGGAAGGTGAACAGTGCTGTTTGACTTCTTCCATCGGGGGACGACAATTTTTACATGCTAGCTTCCGCATCACTCGGACGAAGTACGTTGAAATGCTTCCATCATGCACGCGGTGAATCGCAATCCAAAAGGAACGTGTTTATTCTAGAGCGTAGAATTGATACCCACGAAGTATAATTACCAAATTATCCATTCGCATCTATATCAGATCCAAAACTGCGTAATGACCGTTATGGTTTAGAAAAAATTAAGGTGTAGGTAGGGTAAATGCGCCAGTAAATGAACAGTTAAGGCTAATGAATGAACACTATTATAAAATTATGTTTGAATCGCGATTGATTCCACGTGCTGCAAAAATTGTTTGGATATGAAGCAAGAAATGAAAAGAAGTCTCTAATTAATTAGTTGCTTACTTTAATAACTTATTTTACTCATTTTAATAAAAAATGTTCATTCACTGGTACGTGTTCATTTACTGGTACATCCACCCTAGGTACTCGTAAGGTGTATATTATTTAACTTTAAAAGGTACACTTAACGCCCATTAATCAACGCATCCGAAACAAAGTGTGAAACATTTGCATGAAACAGTTACCCGTGGTGCAGCAGGTATTGAAACGCCGCTACACAATTTGAACGGGCCGATATCCTGTTAACCGAGGAACCCCGTTAAACACCGGCTACCTATGCAATAATTGTCTCCTAATTGCATCTCTTCACGAGGCCGTAAAGTTTCTCGGCAGCCAGACACTACCAGCATTTCTATATCGCGGGTCGTAAAGCACGATCCCGGGGAACGATAACCGAGCGCGGTATTCAATAATCATCGACAGGAGGAGCGTTCGTCGGCGCGGCCGGTCCATCGATGATCGGCCCCGGTCAAGATTAAAGCGGGGAGTGATTTTACGTCTCTATGAAGCACCGATAAATCCCCATATCGGGAAGGCAAGCTCGCCGGAGCGCGGAGGGCGCCACGATCGACAACAGTTCCCGCTAAGAGCTGGAGGAGAACGGCGAGGAGGAGGAGGAAGCCGAAGGAGCTTCATTCAACCTCCCCGAGGCTCGATTATCCCCGCAATCGAGATGACCCGTGCGCCTCGACGACGACCGTAACGATCAACCTGGATACGCTTCCTGCAACCTCGGTAGGTGAAAGGTTCACAGCGGAAGATAACTGATTGCTTTTGCCTCGCGGATGGTACCTAACGGGACGAATAATCTGCCTCCCCGGGCCCGCGAAGGTGAAGCCGTTTAATGAAAAAAAATGGCCGTTGCGTGGCCATCGGGCCCCTCGCGGGGGAGAGTTTTGCGGCGAGCCGGATGATGGTTGAGCGAAACGAGAGGTCCGCGGGCCCGCTATCGAGCCGCAGCGTGAAAATTGGAAGATCTGCGTGTCTGTCGGTGGATCGTTGACAAGATGTAATTTACGGGGAATTAGTGTCTGTACGAGCTGTCGAAAAGCCGTGTACGCGTCTCAGGTGTATCTCTCGTCATGCTGATGTTGTAATTTTTCACGTGAACGTTTCAGTCAAGAATAACATGCTTTTCGAGAATGGAATTATTACGGGGGTAGGGAATCGGAGCCTCTTAACAGCAATCACGGTCCAGCTCATCAATTATAATACAGCTTCACAACGACTGAGAAGACCCGCTAATAAAAGTGTCGTTAATCAAGAATTATCAGAGCGAAGCTTCCCACAAGTTTGTAGCCCCGAGAAATGTAAAAACGCGAAACGGAAAACAGCGGCTCGGCCAGTAAATTCCGAGTAACCATAAATCTGCAGAAGGAGAGGCGCCACCGTCCGAATTTCAAGTTCGCGATTTTCCTGGAACCTCCAGCACCCGCGCAACATATAAAAATAATGTGAAACCGCACCGTTTCCCGGCCGATCGTGAAACCATTTATATCCGCAGGTATTTGCGCGCCAGTCGCGGCGATGCCCAACGCTGCTCGCGCACCTACCTTTCGCGCGTACCCCCGCGACGTCGGCGCGTGTCTCTATTTTCCGCGTTTCCCCGATGGCCCGCGCGTTATCCGCCTTATCGGGCGCGTATCGCCGCCGGCCACGGCCGCGATTTCGTAAATATTTTTCGTAGCACGCGGGAGAAGCTTTCTCGGAACAACAGCCGGCGTGTTTGCCTATTTATCTCCGGCTGGGTGTTTGCGCGCCCGCATAGAGAGGGAAAGTGCAACGCTGGCGAGCACACGCGTGCATACACAGGCGCGCGCGGCGAACACTCGTGTCCCGAGCCCACGGCAACGGCATTTGCGAGACGGAGGTGCATTGCAACACCCAGGTGTTTTGCAACGCACCTCGATAGTCGATACGCCGTTCGCGCTCTTATCGGGGTGTCTAAAACCGCATATAGGAGCGTATTCAGGGGCCGTGTAAACACGCGCGAGCCTCCTCCTCCGCGGGATTCCACCGCCAGACTGTGTAAAAACGTCGAGGGCAGAATACACGATAGTCTGTGTACACGGTGCTCCGGCGATATTCTTTACTCAGTCGTTTGCTTTCCGTGCAGGCTGATTTACGGTGAAATGGTCCCTGTTTCTGTTATTCCCCCCTGCGATTTCCACTGGCGCGATCACCGCGACGTAATGCCTCCTTGACGTCACTGTCCGTTGGACATTAATTAATATGTTCATTAACGGCTTTCGGATTTTAAGTTTTCGAAGAGTCGAGTAGAATGTTGTTTTACCATTTTTTTTTCTCCTCTGTTTTAGCTGAATCTGGGAACAAAGAACGTGAGTGGCGAGTTGATAAGAGATCCGAAGCCTTGGCGAGTTTCCATTCTCCGAGTGAAGTGTTCGAATATGCCTGCTGCTTGAAGTTCTCGACGCTTTACGGAGTATTGGGGGTTCTCTTGCAGCCAGAAGGGCCATAATTAGAATTAATGTAAAGCGAGGGATATAGACACGAGACCGATGGCAGTTCTGAGAATTCTAAAGGGGAAATTGGTCGATTAGCTTGCTGGCAGTTAAGGTCCCACAATAGTCGCACGGATAACGAGAAAGCAGCATGGGCACGAACGTTCGAGCGAGATGTGTCGCTCGCAGTTAACCTATCATGAGGTTCACTTGAGAAATTAATACCGAGCGCAGGCGAAGGATGATTGACGTACGCTGCAATTCGTTCTGAGCGTGCAATAATGTAATGCACGGCGTGCAAACAAGGTAGGGTGCTATTAGCCGAGAAAACATTGCAAACAATTGCAACACCATCCCCCTGATACTGGAATTCGTCGAGCAGCCGTGGTATTATTTGTCCAAAGCACACCGCTGCTCCGGGGACCGCTCGATACTAACACGTTCCTGTTATTCCGTAGACATTTACCTGCTGCCCCAACACCCTCGATAATTACACCGTCCCGCTGGAAAACTCCCGTAACAATGGGATCGTGAGACGAACAAAGCGGCCGCTCAAATCAAGAGACATGATAATTGCAGCCACCTCGCTGGCCGACCCGTGACTCTCGGTTATTTCTAATTCTCCTTACTGGAAATTAGGTTACAGTTTAATATTAGGTACCTCAATTGCACCGTCAGTTAAGGAGACTGTAATACAGTAATGCCTCGTTAGAATCACGACGATCGGGGCTGGCAGCGTGATACTAACGCGATGCAGATACTATTTCGTGCCGACGACAACTTCGCCTCGACTCTTTTGTTCTCTCTCGCAAATATCGGATTCTCTCACTCTCGACTGAAGGATGCCATGAAATGGTGGGGATAGTGAGCGTGATTATAACGCATGGTAAAAACGTGACACTAACGACGAATTACTGTATACTCATTCCTCTAAATTTGATAAGTTCCTGCAAAACCAAAATATTCTGTCATATTCGAAAATCGAAACTACCAGTGCCGTCCTAAGTCTTTCTCTGCCGTTGACATTCTCACCCCCACTCGAAAAAGGATTTTGAAATCCTCTACATCCCTCAACCTACCGACAAGGACCCAGTTCCTGATCACTTAAGATGCAAAGGGAGCAGTTTCTGATCAACCTAAAACATTTTACTATGAGCTATCAAATGTTTGCCTACAAATTTAAAAATACTTCATAATTATTTAATAATTTTTTGGAATAAATTTGTATCGCGATAAACTTATTATTTGGTATTTATATATTAAACTGATCAGGAATTGGGTACTGATCAGGAACTGGGTCCTTGACGGTACCCCTGTCAGCAAACCAGAGTGTAATAAAACAAATACTGCTCGGTTCTCGCTTACACACAGTTGTTACGCCGCCAAAAAATCCACATTAATTTCACACTAACTACAGAAACACGTTACGAGCGTCCAACAGCCTATGACCAGCATCGCTACAAGCGTCCGCGATCGCGCTGAAGCAACTCGCGCAACCAGCCTCTCTATCGCCGGGACGTCCATTTATATTCCAGTCCACCGGCGTTCATCTTCGCGATAATCAAAGGCTGGCGATCGATCCACGGCTCGGATCCCATCCACGGCCTAATGAGGCACCGGTGTCGCGAATATTTTGAGGAAATGCATCGGCTAACCTTTCCCGGTCGATAAATTGAATTCCCATTTGATGCCGATTACAGGGCGATAATGGACGGGCGAGCGCGTCAGAATCTCGCGCGTCGCGTCGCCGTCGGCCAGATACGATCTTCGGTGGGGACAGAAACGCGTATAAGTGGCCGCCGGTATCTTGATCGGCGCTCGTTCGGGGCGCCACGGTGCCGATAGAGTCATTAGAAGATGCCTAATAAATAGGCGAAACCCGTGGAATAAATTTCCGAGGGTCCCGGTTAGAACGCCTCCGCGGGCAAGCCGCCGGGGTGCATTCTCTTTTGCCTGCTACGCGGGCTCCTCGGCGCCATAAAGATTACGCGACGTCCCTCCTTATCCCACCCCCCTCCCTCCTTCCCTTTAACGCTCTCTGCTCCCCACTAGGCTGTGGGAGTTTTATTATTTCATCGGCGTTTTATCGAATTAATAACGCGTGGTGCGCGTCACGGGACTTTTATGGGGCGGCGGACGGACACCGGGTATCCCTTATCCGTCGCGGTTCCGCGAGGCCAATTAACTTTACGATGAATAATGTCAAATAAATAACGAAGCGGCAGTGGCTAACGCCGTCGGAAGCTATTACCGCATAGGACGCGGCTGTAGCCCGCGTTCGGTTACTACTGCGCTGCAATTTATGCGCATAATTACCGTGCAGTTAATGGTTTGGATTACACCACTTATTACGCGATTAATAACAGCCACCCCGTTAACGCGCCGCGGGGAACGATTTCAGTTAAGCGGCACGAACACCGGCGTGCTTTCCCCGGCCGCGCGCGTAAAGATCCGATCGACGCACTCCTGATCGACTGCCGCGGATCGAGCGGGGCTGCTCGAGCTTCGTGGCCTGCTGAAGATATTGCGAGCAGTATCGATGGGTGATACAATGCCCTGGGTGTTTGAGACACAGTGGCACTGGGTAATTAAGTAGAAGTTCTTCGGAGATTACTTTCAAATGTTAGATATAGGGGAGAGTAGGGTAAAACGGAACGGGTGGGTAAAATGGAACACCATCATGTTTCTGTTAGGTAAGAGCTGCGAATGAGTTGGTACCGCAGGGATCTATGGTCTATCATAGAATGCTATGAGGACCCTTTGGTTCCATGTGACGCGGTACCAACTCATTCGCAGCTCTTATCTAACAGAAACATTGGTGTTCCGTTTTACCCACCCGTTCCGTTTTACCCCACTTTCCCCTAAGTGTGTACCCTAGTGGTGGAGAACTATCGATGGTACTTACGATAGTTATCGATGGTTCTCACTATCGAAAACTGTAGATGGCTTATTTTCACTATCAATAATTATCGGCATTGAAAATCGGATGTTAGTCGATTAAAAAATAATAACAGCTGAAATTCAGAATCCCAAATTTAATTTCTAATATTATTACAAATTTCGATAGTGAGAACCATCGATAACTATCGTAAGTACCATCGATAGTTCTCCACCACTAATGTACCCCACTGTACGGAACAATGTTATCTCGTAAAATTCTTCTAAAAAATTATGTCAATGTTTACAGTGTATATATTGAACTTGACCCTATCGCAATCCCTAGTTGCATCGATTCGAGACACCGTTATCTACTTCCTCTTCGTATTTCACTTCCTCTCCCGGTTGGAGAACGACCAAATAGCGTAACGGGGGTTGGCCAGCGCCCTTTAAAGGCGGCGCTCTTTCTTGCCCAGAAATTTATCGTCGGTTTGCCGGTCAGGTGCAGAAACGACAACCAGCGCCTTCCTATAGGGCGTAGGTAGCTTCCCCTCGAATATACGTACACGGTACGTATGTATGCCCCGTTGGAAACAAAACTACTAGAGGCCCTCCGCGATCCTCTTTCTCCCCTTTCCTGCCTATTTCACCGTTCTGCCTTTTTCTCGCTCGTACGTAGCCGCTCCGCGGTTTCCTACACGTGTGCATTATACGCGTGGTGCACCGAGAGAAGGTGGAGAGAAAGGGAGAGGATCGTATCTCATCTGCTCCTCCCCCCCCCTCCCCCCGGGTGCCCCTACGCTCCGTAGATATCGCCCTCATACATTTTCATCCGGTCTTAGCGCTCGTAGGAAGAAGAAGGCGACGGTGAACGGGACGAGCGAGAGAAGGGAAGAATGGGAAGGCAGAGCGGGATGGAGGAACGAGGGAAGGGGAGAGGGGGGGGGGGGAGAGGATGGAGCTGAGGAACACCAGGGGGATGAGAACAGCTCAGCGAACGTCTCTACGAGTTTCTCCTAATAAGGTGCTCTTCTTATCGCCGCCACTAATCGGACGGACCTTACTAGGAGACGAAATAGACTCTCCGAAACCTGGTCTCTGCTTTTCACCGCCGTTCAATTTGTTACCGCGGCGAGCGAGCGCAAGGGAACTGTTCCAGGGACGCGCCGCCGCTGATAGCGGATAAGGCGGAGGGGCGAGCCTGCGGGGTTACCTTTGGATGCGATAAAGATACTCGTGCGTGCTGATAATTACGGATTCTCGAGACTTCTGGACTTTGGTCATTGGGAAATGTGCACGTGGAAGTTAAGAAGTCGTGGTGATCGAACAGATCTTTATTGACAGTTTTATATCATTTGGTCGTTAATAAGAAGTTTAGGACAAAGTTGAAGAATTTCGTCAGATACGTGATCAGAGGTTACCCACTTGTACTTGCATTCATAGAAAAAGGACACCCCGCTGTATTTCCAGAAACTGTGATATTCCGTGGAGATTAAATACTCTTCGCTGGTCTTATTTTAAGATATCTACAAAATAAAGAAGACTTTGTTACAGTGCTCTAATAAATTTGCAACGTTCTTCGCAATTATTCCACACAGGTTACGTGTCCTAATACTTATGTACATGACGAGACTGTTTCATACAATATCCCCCCTCCCATCGAACCGTTCACACTGGCAACAGCCTTAAACTCTCAATCAGCTACGTCTGCCCGCATCGCGCGTAACTGACAGCCGATATACGTCATGACACACATTTAAAAACGAGAAAGGGGGACGGGAGAGAGGAGCGAGGGGGGGGCGAGGGGGGGGGGGGGGGCGACGGTTGCACCGAGGTACGCGTCGATAGTGCACCCCTCATTGCGGCCACGTACGCTTGTTATAACTGATTTATGTTTAATATAATTGCGCCAGCATTCTCGGAACTTGTCGGCCGTACCAAAAAGTGCCGGGTGATGAATGATGGCCGATGCTACCCGCGTGCACGGGCCCCCGAGTGCAAGAAGATGATGATGACGGGGAAAGAAGAGGACGCCAGGGGATGAGGAGACCCGTTAAGGCGGGGTCCAAGCTTATCGCGTCAGCGCTCGCGAGCGGCCGATGCTCCGGTCGGTCCGCGAGGACTCGGTCGCCGCTTAAGAACCCCACCGGAGGGAGCTCGGGACCCCGCTGTAAAACGGGCACAACACTGCCCCCTGTGCCGTAATCGGACGGAATCATAATAAATCACGGGGGCGCTAGTCGGTTGGCTTTTCTGCAGACATTCTTATCAGAACGGCGCTTGTCGGACGACACACGCGCGCAGGGAGGATAAGTTTGGCAGCGTTACGAACTTCTGTTCACACCGAAGGAGCCTCGTCTCGATGGAACCTTGCGTGTCCTACGTCGACGATGATAAATTGCTCAGGAGTCTGCTCGAACGCCTATGACTCCGCGCGGAAACGAGGTGCCTCATTGAAAGAGGGGAGGATCCTTCCAGGAAGGGAAAAATTTGAATTTGAGATACTTTGGGTTTGGTGAAACTGGTTTCGCGGCGTGATTACTCGAACTAATTTTCTGTGTAAATACTATTTCCCGCCGATTCTAAAACCTTTCATCTGGAGAAGGTTAATTCCCTGAGCCTTGGCCTCTACGTGTCATCGTCACTCCTACGACGGAAGCCCACGAAACCTTGTACGATACATTCCTCTAATTCCAGTCATTACTGGTTTAGAAGTGACTCTGTACGAGCTCACAGTACCGTACCCATTTCAGAATCGATTCACCGCAGTTGCATTTCACTCCCTAACCAACCCTACTTCGCAACGCACCCAGCCACGCCCGGCCACTGAAAATTATCCGAATAAACATTTGATTGCACAAGTTTGTGCTTACGTTCGCCCCTCGCCACGGTTGCATCAATATCGTTCCGCGGGACGCGAGCCTCGGATGGCCTGGTTGGCAGAGTCGCGGATCGTTGGCGTTTCCACGAAACCGTAAAATAAATTTCCACGTCGAGGCCGAGCCCCGTTGCGCGAAGTATGATGTATTACAAGAGTTTTCCCGCGCGTCGGAACGCTTCTGCGCCGTTTTTTTTCCCCCCGCCGCGTCGACAATACACGCGTTTACGACGCTCGTGACCAGTTCGGCCTGTTGCGTTACCCGGCGACCTCTGCGTATCCGCCGCGTATTAAATTCAACTTTATGATCGTCTATACATCACGGGCGCGGGCCGCTGCACGCTTCTCACCGGTTCTGCGTAAACAAATGCAATAAACTTGGTGGCGGAATGCCTTTGACGATGCCCTTCTCACCGAGCTCCGCCGCGCTGGAGAACCCCACTTCATAAACCGTTGCAATGTAGCGATGACATCAGAGGTCACGCGGGTACTTGACCCTGCTGTTTTCCATAATATGGTCAATTAGTGGAAGACGGAGCGATGTCAGGCCGCGAGCAGGCTTTCGAGGTTTAGTGGCACTTGTACGTGGACGAGTTTCGCGGGAGACGATGTAAATTTCGATCAGCGCGCGATTCTTTATTTTGTATCAGATCAAAAGCGTGTATATTAACGTAAGTACGTATTCGGTTTCTGGTACGAAGATTTCGAGTAGGATTATGCGAAGCTGGGCCGCAACGGTGTTAGGGGATCGTGCCATTATTGGTCAGACTGGGCCGGGCGGCTCGCGTGGATAGCAGACCCCTTGCGGATGCAAGCCGTCAAGCTTACAGGATCGTATAGGCCCGGAATATCTCTCCCCTTTGATCCGCACAAGCTCTTAATACGTTATGTAGTGACCAAAAGTTATATAGAATACGGCCCTTATGTTCTTGATCTCGACACTCAAGTGTGCTACTGTCTTTGCCCCCCGCTGCTTTTAAGACCGCGTTTTATTTCTTCCACCTACAGTACGGCGGTCTAAAAGTCCCAGTTTATGGCTTTATTCGGTAGTAAAGTGATTTCGAAGATGCTGGGACGGTCGTAAACCTCGGTTGTTCCGCGCTGTTACAACATTTGTCGTGTGACGTTGTAAATTATGAGAGACACGGATATAGGTACGCTGATCCGAGTGAGAATTTTAATTAACGAACATAGGCGAGGAGTGGCTGCCACAGATTCGTCAGTGTCTTGTTAGGAAATGAATGAATTCATCGGAATGATGAAAAGCTGTTAATAAAACGACGAAGAATGGCCGAGTGTTTCTATTCAATAGCTGAGATAGGAGAAAAGGAGCAGCGCGATGGAATGTATTTCGTGGTGTAGAAACGGATCGACGGTACAGTAGTGGCAGATTAACATTTCTCCTTTAACGAACCACTCGTTATCGCCTGGCACGTTCGTTCGCCTCGTTATAACAACGAAATCATCAGGCTCCGGCGCTGTATTAAAACAAACGACACATAATCACTGTCCGTTCCAACGGACACGACGTTTACAGCATTAGAGGTCTGCGAAATGAGTTATCTGAGCCGTTAGTAAGCAGCGGCCCTCGTTAAGAAACAAGAAAGGAGAGGAATGCGCGCGATATCTGACATTTGCGAGCTGGCTGCCGTTTAGAAATCGGACACCGATAACGTGGCATTAACAAGCCATTAATATATCATCATCGACGGCGCATTAGAGACGACGACGACGCCGGGACGCTGCTCCCGCAGCACTTAACGATGCCTTCGACTATTCCTTTCGATTTTAGAAAGCACTACGATTACTAGATTTATTTGAAGGAGCAACCAGAGTTACAGATGGGGAGGCTAATCCCGCGGATGCTTGATACGAAGAACTAGCTGGAATATTTTAAAGCTTTCACAAACTGGTAATAGAAACTGGCTTGTTGGACTTTATGCAGTTTCTGGTTACGTCCACTAGTTGGGGGGCACACAATTACGCAAGCGGTCGAAGTTATGAATAGTAAATGAATTTCGAGTGAGCCTCGTTCTTCGTGGAAAGAAAATTAACGAGGGTTCGGTAAATTGAACGAGTCCCGAGTTATTAACATTACTTAAATGCTGTATTTACATTGCTTGACAACTACCTACTCTGTGTTTTCTTTTTTGTATTCATAAGTGGGAAGATTATTAATGCTACCACTAACAATGCACCTTGTCTCGAGCAATACGCGTTAATAGCATTTCTGCATAATCATCTGGAAATGTTTAGCTTGAATTTACGTTTACATTTTCCAAGTGACTCCAACGCGGGCGAGACAGCTGGAAACAGTTTCTCCGACATTCGCTTTTCAAAGGCGATGCCTGGGAACTGCCAGCCGAATCTGCAACGTTGCTCGCATTATGCGGGAGCATGTGCTCCTGTTTGCCAGCCAGCGGTAGAATTTCTGCCCAAACACTAGCGCGAGAGCTTCGTGCAATAACGATTTCGCCCGATAGGACACGGAACTCGATGTCGGACCGATGATAATTACATGCAAAGAAGCTCGGCGCGCTTGCTACCTAGCAAACACTTGGGCACGTAGAAGAGACAGACGTAATGCGTATGGACAATTTGACATTTGCAAATGGGGCATCGCTTGTATTCAGAGGTCGTATCGGCAACCAGCCAGCGTACGTGCAAATTACTCCGGCGTGTAGGCGGAACAACGGGTTTGATGCAACGTAAAGCACAAAAGTAAAGTCGCGGTTGCGGCCACGGGGTCGGAATTGAAGCGACTTGACGGCTCGCTCGCGATCGGAAACCCTGCGCTCTGTTAATAGAAATTCTTTCCGTGCGAAGGCACGCGGAAGCTAACGATCGAAGGTATGATTTATGATCGAATTGCAGGTGATACGCACGATGTTTGCGAAAAGGAGGCTGGCGAGATTAAAATTCTGTCGTATCAGCGACGCGACGAGAACAAGCGTCTTTGAGATTTCCGGCAGAAACGATGTCGATGCATGAATATTACATTTTCTAGGTGCTCGACAAGTTTTCCTTTTCGTGGGTGAGAAAACAACTTAGAAGCCGCGACATTTCCGTTTCATGCTCCTTAAAGTTACCGAACAGGATTAAGGGACCATGACTAGTTGGCAGGCGAAAAAGAACGTGATTTTCGGGAATTTTTTGTGAAAAACCTAATGCATACTTTTTGCAACTATTTGCTTATTTTAAAAATTCATATATTCAGCAACTCTCGGTGACTTTGTTATAGAAAAATATTAAAAATGAACGAATAGCAGCCACTCTCCCGGAAGCTATTTTTTTAGCAAAAAGTATGCATTAGAATTTCCACAAAAAATCCCAAAAATCGCATTCTTCTTCGCATGCCAACTAGACATGATCCCTGAACTGCAGACGGTGATGAATTCTGTGTCATACAAATTTTCCATTGTAGTGTTAGAAATATCAAGTACCTAATAAAAACCTTCCATATTCAACTTTCACTTCTCTACACATCGTCTTGGAAAGATAATATCATCTTATTGCAAACCAGAAAAGCTCATCAGATCGCCGAGAGCTTGCCGAACGCGCAACGGCTCGCTTTTCGTTATTTTTTGGCGCCAAGAGAGACAGATGGCCAGTTCGAGAGAAATATTTCGCTAATACCCGGCGTTTCTGCAGAACGCGTGCAAGATTGGTAGCGAAAGCCCGTCCGACGGCGGCTTATCGAAAGTTATTTATGTCGCGTTCGGTAGCTACTCCGCTGTACAAGGCAGAGACTGCACGCGCGCACGTGCTACCGAAAATTCCGTGAACACCCACGCGCGGCCCAGAAGCACCTGGCCGACACGATAAAAAGAGAGGCGAGAGTAGCTGATCCTGATAAACCTACCGCCGGCTGGCTGATAAATCGGCGGCAACAAGTTCGCGAAACTGTTTTCGCGTGTCGTGTAATGGCCGCTGGTTCGTCGGCTTGTTTCATCGCCGCGGCCATTGTGCTCTTCGGCCGGGCGCACAATCGCGACGAAAAGAGAATGCAAGGATATTACGCGTAACGAGTGGTAAACACGCGACCGCGTTAAGCAAAGAAATATATCCACGAATTTAAGAGCGCGCGGTACTCGGTGAAGCAGGTAAATGATTGTTTAGATAAGGTAAGCTTAATTCGGTTGATAGCAACTTAGAAGATGAATGAACTATACCACAGGTTACAGTACTTTTAAATCCAACTCCTACGCAACAGCATCTCATTGTTTACAACAACCCCTAGCAAGATTCCAAGCTAAAGGAACTACCCTGATAATAATAATAATAATAATAAGTCGTCTTTATTCACCAGAAGTTACACGAATCAACTGATGAGTGGGCGAGGTTCAGCATACCTGCTGTTGTGCAACCTAACCCCAAATACAGTACCTAATACTCTTTGCACCCCTCTGCACGCCCCTCGTCAGGAGAAAGAAATCTCCACGCTGAAAAACAATCCTGTCCAGACGCGAAGATTAATTCATCCCACGCACGCGACAAAAGTCCCGCGCGAAAAATATGTTTGCGAAAAAAGATTCTCGCCTGTTTGCGAGCGCGGGGAGCGGCCAGCCAAGGTGGAGGTGGACGATGTCAAAGGCCAGAGTGCAGCGTTCCCGGGCGAATCCGCGGCTGTGGATCGCGTATTTACGCGGTAGGTACTCGCCAGCCACCTCCGTTTTATTGCGAGTGTGTGCCCGCGCGCTTTCCTCTCCCCCGGCCGAGGGAAAGATAGAGAGCCGAGGAAAGAAGAGGAGGACACCAGCGGCCGCGTAATGGAACGCCAGTCTTGGCTATCTAGCCGCGCCCTCCACTAAATCACGCGATATTACACCACCATTGTGTCTCACAATCAGTCGTAATACCTACCACCGGACACGGTACGACCCCGGCGCGGCGTCGGGATATACACCGCGGCCGTCCGGGTCGTCGTCGATTCCCGATTATTATTCCCGGCGTACGAATATCGAGGAGGTTAGCCATCGGCCGCGCTCAGGATCGCTCGGCCATCCGTAAATCTCACGGCTGTTTCGCGAAAGGAGATGATATGCGACGCAGGGAACAGATAAACAAGTCGCGCTGGGATCTGCTCGAGCAAGGGAAATAAAAAGTGGCCGGGTCCAAGAATAGAATCGGTACCTCCGGCGATCCTACGTTATCGTTTCGTGACTTGTTTTTGACGAGCGCAGGGATTATACAGGGTAGCCCCGATTTCTTCGGTGACGAACACTGTCTATCAATTTCCACGGGGGAACAAGTATTTCCTATCAGTTTTACGTGGTCGAGTCTTGCCAAGACAGTTAAGCTTCAGGAAGATGGGAACTTGTAGTTCCATTGTTTGTTTTTAAAGTCAGTGTTTTGTTTCAGATCATGTAAATGAAATTTACACTCAACCTTCCATCAAAATTGCGCCGCGCTTCTTCAACAAGAGATTTTTTTACAGAAAAAATTAGGTGTGTTAAAATTAGGGTGGTGCTTGTTGGACCCAAGAAAATTATTTTTGTATTTTTTCATGGGGCACCCTTTCAGTGTGCTCGCCTTTATGAGTAACTAATGTGGTGTTACTTTTATTTTTTTCAATTACATATTAAGGGTTGCTACCAGGCATTGAATTTTGTCCTTTTTAAGAATAAAAATGCAATTTTTGCAAACACATTATTACCAAATAAATTTCTGAACCGACAATTTTTAAAAATAGCCAGTTTATAGGTATTTATAAAAGTCTAGTAGTAATGTTTACCAGCTAAAATCGAAGATAAGCAAATATTCTGGAGGGCGAATTATAATATAATGACGCGAGGCAATCCTGTTGTATGAATTCGTCTTGACTAAAAGAAAATACAATTTTACTTAAAATATTAATAAGCGGGTAGCGATTTCTAAAACATTATGAAATCTAATAAAATTTTAACGTGTTCCGTTTTCCAGCATAGAGAACAGAATGTTAGGGTGACCGAGCAATATTTTAAAAGTTGAATTTTAAGCATCACCCTACTACTGTTTATCCTTCCCTGTCAATAGTTGAGGCGTATCTCCGCAAATATGCGCGAGAAAACAGTATTCTAGGTCACTCGCTCCGCGAATTGTTTGCCATAGAGGCGGATCATCCTCGGTGTTTGCTCGGTGCTACGAGATTACCTACGTGGACGGCCCCGAGGCTCGAAAGGTTAATTGTGGACGTAACATAAAACGATTCAGCGAGTAGGTTGGTGCCTTCCCGTACATACGTTACGCCGCTATCAGTCTCGTTACAAAGACGCCAACTTTTATCTTCCCTCCAGCAAATTTGCATGCAAAGTTACATTCGTCGACGTCGAAGCACGCCATAAAATAGCAACAAGGATGAATGTCGTCCTTGGAGCGAGAGGCGGCCGCGCGGTAATTAACTAAACGCTCGAAACCGCTCGGCTGAAAAAGTTTTACGAGCGGGGCGACGTGCACACGGTTTATCGGAGGCGAGGCACGAACTTCGCCGCGATGAAATTCATGGAATTCAGGAGGTCACGCCCAAAAAGTCTGCGAGTGGTGTGCATTTGGGCATTGCGGTGATAGCAGCGCGGCAGCTGCGGTGATAACGCCGTATGATAAATAGACGCATTCGCCGCACGTGACTGCATGCTAATAAATCCGATGACGTTTTTCGCCTGCCATCGCTCGGTCTCCGTTCTTAATGGGAAGAAGAGAAATGAAAGGTGACGCGGAGAAAATGGAAATCTGCTTTATCAAAGAATCTGCGATAGTAATTGAAGAAATGACACCGACGGGACTGAAAATAAGACAGTGCGATGAAAAAAAGGAACAGAAAAATATTCAACGAAGTTTTATGATAATCAAATTTCTTCCTCGATATAATCCCAAGTACAATTTACGAAAGTGAAACGTGTGATCGATCATCTTATTTTCAAACTTGAGTTCACAGGAGCAGTGAAAACGTGATGCATACCAATTCTGCGAAACAAATTTTTTATCCACGTCTACGTTTCGCTAACAGTGATAATACTTATCAGGAGGCCGCGCCGATGACAACCGCCAGACAGGAGAGGAGAAAACAGTCTTATACAGGGTGTTCCATCAATATGAATATAATCTTTCGAACTCAGTATACCAAAATCACCTAAATCCTAGCCAAACGTCGAAACGATAACACTTCAACCACCACCGAAGAGTGTTCATCTTTCGAAACTCTCGTACCCAGCTCGCCGTGAAATATTCATAACGAAATATACATATAGCGTCTACCCACGAGTAAGTTCGTCGGAGGAATTGCGTGTACCGTTGCCCGCCACTGGGAGGTACCTGTTTTCGCCCAGCGTTATTAGAAACGCGTCGCGACGTCGCTTTTCCAGCGACTTAAATGAAAAGCCGTCTTATCAACAGCGACCGGTGCATCTCGCGAGGAGATCCGGCGGAGAGGACCGGCGAAGAGCGAGGCGGGGCGAAGGAGCCAGGCGTCGAGCGAAGCAAATTTATTGTGCTCGGACTTATATTGTCCCGCGTAAGAACAAAGAGGCAACGGACAAAGAGGGGAGCTGGAGTCCTGCGGGACGGGCGAGAGACGCCGGGAGGACGGAGACAAAGGAGGAATGCATTATTATACCGCGGGAGGTATCATCGGTAACGCTGCCGCGGAGGAATTAGGTGAGAGCCACGGGGTGCATCCGAATCGACTGGCAGCCTGCACTTTGAGGAACAACGCACCACGTTGGGATCGAGTGAACGAGAAAGCGAAGAAAGTTCGTGGGAAGCGACTGTTATCTTCCGATAAGAGGCTAGAGGAGAGGCTCTGCTGGCGGAAGATTGGCCGATCCGCGCCGGTTCTAAGGCCACGCTGGCATAAAACCGCCGCGACGGAAAGCTAATACCGGTTGCGCAAGCCGATTGCTCGTTATGGCCGCAACGAAATCCTGTTGCACGCTATTCAGGCGAGTAATTACGACACATCGCGCGACCTTAATTCCATTATAATTGGAGTACGCAGAGTATGTAAGTACGCGGGGCTGCGTTCCGAGACACGCATGCAAAACGAGATGCCACGGGCTCGTCTCTAACGTCGCGGTGTCCGACCGGCGGCGTTAACTAATCATCCTGAAACGGAGGGAATGGATGGGACGATTTGTTGGGTCGAGGGGTGTTTCTCAACTTGGCAAACAGGATTACAGGGTGCTTGAAAACGTGGCGCTTGGGTATATGATAATAAGACATTGTAGTAATCTTCCAAAGGTTTGGCTTCATGAAGATATTAGTATAGATTGGATGATAGAAACTGCTTTGTATAGTAGTCGTTGGAGGTTGCAGTAGCTATATTCATCATTACTAAAGATGGAGGAAGAAAATACAGGAAGTGTCCACCAGTAACGCACTCAGGATTTGATCTTGGGGGAGCCGAGTTGAGCTGGCAAAAATATTTTTAATACAACTTCAATCGGTGATTATAAAAATTTATTTAAAGAATAAAATCCAGTTTTCTCTCCTTTTTACAGCTCTTAAATTACTTCAGTGGCGGTTACATTAATCTTCTTTTTCCTTTTTCTTTGGGAGGTGCCAGGTCTCTTTGATCTCCCTCTGGGTGCGCCACTGGTCCCCACAAACGGTAGAAAATCATATAGAGAAATTGAGAAAGTAGCTTTAGTAGTTTAGAAGCTTTACACCCGCAATCTCTGTGCCAATAATCTTGTACCATATAAATGTTCGCAAATCAATATCGTAGAATCATGTTTTCCAAAAGTCCTTTCTTTCATTCCCCGATCCACGCCCGCAATGCTTCCCACGACTCCAGAGACACGTTCCACGGAACCGTGAAGCGATCCAAACAATCGAAATCAGCTCGGCTCGAAAACACTTTTCAGAGGAAATCGTTCGAGCCACTCAGCGATAATCGAGACTCCCCCCGCCGTTAAAAGGGGTGTGCATCCTTTCCGCAATTTCTCGGCCAGGCCAGAACCAGCGGCCGCCGTTCTCCGCGCGATCAGCTTGCCGGGCCAGGGACGAGCGGGGCGAGGGGCTCGCAGAATAGGATAATAACGCGGCGTATCCTGATTCCGTGGATTTATAGGCACGATTTCAGATTCGAAATAATTGATAGAAGGAAACCGCAATGAAACGAAACGGAATGGAATATCGGACGGCGGCGGTTCCGTGGAGGGGTTAACGGGGAGCAGCGAAGGGGGCTGCTCGATTAGTTCCCGCCTTGCCCAATACTCCGGGCCGCGATTTACGGGCAGAAAACGTCAGCCGGGCCATTATAAGGCTAACCGAATACTGATACTTGAGCGGCATGAATACCGACGGTTAGTCGCTCGGAGCAAACGATAATTGCCGGTTAGACGCGGGATTACAGTGCATCGTCGTGGTCGTCGTCTTTTCCGCGTTTAGCCGGCTTCCGTTTGACGATACCCGCGCGGCTACCTCGAGTGCAGGTTGTTACGTATCAACGATTTCCACATTGCTGCCATTCTTCCGGCGTCGTCGACCGGCCTTGCATTCCGCTGAGTTTTTCACCGACTGTTCGCAGTACTCTTTTGAGCAGCCGCGGGCAAACGGGAGATCGGAGCGCGGGATACGATGAACCAGTGTTGCTAGATTAGGAGGACGTTCGGAGGAACGGCGTCACCGTCTCTGTGTAAGTGTCCTCCCTTCGGGCGAGGGGATCCCGCGGATCCGCCGTGGCCGTTTGCCACGTAGCAGCATAGTTCGCACCTCAGGACGAATAATAATTACAGGATCCCGAGGCACGCGGTACATAGCTGCAAAACGCGCGGCGTTCCGTGGCAACAAATTCTCGCCGGCCGGGGCCGCACCTGCGCCCGCGCCGTATCCCTGCTACCCTCCTTAAACCTGATTACACTCGGTCCTCTTCCGCAACACCGTTTCGCTCCAAAGTACCACTCGAACCGGCACGATCTCCGCCAGCTATTGGCAAGCGCATCGACCGCATCTATAACTCAATCTCGCGTCGTTTCGTTGTGGTTCACCTGAACAATCACGCTGCCTCGGTAAGCAGCTCCCCACGGTAACCGGCTTGTTTCCAGCGCGTAATAATCCTAGTCCCCTCGCAATTTCTTACTTAATGCCTGACGTAGGGCTGAGGAGCTGGGCGACGGGGCGACCGGGGCCGACGACGCTGGAAAGAAGGAAGGACCGATTGAACGGATTCGTATGGACACGTAACGTCAGTTTACGCGCACACTCGGAAGGTGTCCGCACACGTGCAACCGGCTGCATTCCGTGTCCAGCTATCCACACGTGTTATGGCCGCGTGCATCGGCCAGATGCTTGGCCTACACGGATGGAGATTGCGTGCGGTTTCGCGTGGATCGCCGACTGATTGACGTGAGTCAAGACCGCAAAAATGATCGCCACCGATCGCAGCCCCCTGTGCGTGTAGTTGAACCGCAGCTATTCCACGCGTCTCTGACTTCGCTGGAGCACTCTACTCTCTCGCGGATATCGGCCAGTGAAATTCCGATGACCTGCAAACGAGCCACCCCGTCGTCCCTTGCCGCTGTCTTCCCGTCAGCGATTCTGGAGCTGGACAAGTGGACGTAACCCTTCATGACGCGCAGATGATCGTCCTTGATAGTTTCACGCGGAGGATAACTCTTTGGGGCTCTAGTGGACGTTCTACTTTCATTCTTTTTGCATTTGAAACACGGGGAAAAATAGGAGAAGTAGTAGTCTAATGTTTAATGGAACGGTTGCATATTTAAGTATTATTTTAGAGAGGGTTGAATTAGAATGGTAGTAATGATAAAAATCCACTTCGATGGATAGTACCTACCTACCGTCCGAATTTTCAGTGTTTGAATAAATTTCTATTGCTGTCGTTCCTTTGAAGGAAATCCTAATTTGACGATGTCCCGATGAAATTAATTCGTATTCAATAGGAATATCTTATCTGCCAAACGCGAGTGTTCCTGCTTCTCCATTTTCAATAACACGCAAGGAAATATGTTCTAAATACACTCACATCTGCCTCGAGGGAAAAGGCACACGGAACGCGGTGTTGACCGGAGCTGATTGCAGATAAACGCTGATACGAGAGATTGCAGATAAGCCGAGGCGCGTGTGTCTCCGCGGCAGACGATGTGAATGCACCCTTATCTCCCCTCCCGCGACGTCGTCTACAACCACCCACTCGTGCAACCCGATTGCAGTAGCCTTGAAGTTTGCAGCGTGGAGAACCAAGGTCGCTATTTACAGCGGCCCGCGCGAGGGAACACAATCACTTTCGAATTGAGCGTATTCCGCTCGTTGCACGTACAGGGTGATCGAGAAAATGTTGCCAGCTGACAGGACGCGTGCAAAACGTAACGCCGACTGTGATAGTTATGACAATTCTCAACTCGCTTCGACGTTGCACCTCAGTTTCCCTCAAGAAATTGTACATTAAATAGTGGTTTAATTAGCATTAAATGTTATTTGTTTGGAGAATAATAATTGGAGAATTAATCGACCCAGAGTCACGCTATATCGTCAAGAGATATAAAAAAGAGTAATTACTCAGTTTCAATGTCGTTCAACGTGTGACTCTCAGTCCAGAAATAAAGTGCCTCATTGATAAAGAATCTTACCGATATGTTCCAAATTATATTCTTTCGGGGAATTTTCTTTTCATATTAATTTTAGTAGATTTTTGCTCGAGGACACAGTGGGTGAAATTATTTTTTGTACTCAAGTTCCGTGGCTCCGTTTTATTGGTTCCGAACGCAGGGAACAGTTCAAGTTACAAGTTAAAGTCACACTGCTTCCGACGTATCTTATAAAACTGGTATCGTGCGCATGCACGCCTCTTCGTTTAACAGAAACGTGGTTTTCGCCAGTGTACACATGTGCGAGCACATTGGTTTCGACAGCTGTTCTGTTCAGTTTCAGGTTCGTCCGTTGTTATGATAAGTAAAGACCCCAGCGAGCTTCGTGATTTGATGGTAATGCTGCTCGTGTTGATTATCCAGTATCGTTTTCATTATCAGCCTGAAGCCAGGCAAGAACACTGTACTCGTATCACTGCCCATTTTATGTTAGTTTATATAATAATTCGAACAAGAAAGAAAATTCGTTGAATCAAAATGCTACACCAAGATTCTTCCAATCCAAAGTTTATAGAAAATCTGTTTCATTAACTGTTTTCCAAGTCTAAAATTCGATAATGGTAATACATACATATATCCATATTGAGAAATCAATCTTCGTCTAGATTTCGTTAATTAAGAAACAATCCTACTTGATTGAATCCTCTAAAGCACCAAAGAATTCTTTCTCCCTGTCAGGGGAAAGGGTTTATCATTTTTATTTGCGAATAATATAATATAATATAATCTGCATTTATTTAATAACATCTCAATATAGGAATAAATATTTTACGTTTGTGTTTTCTTTGATACTCGTCCACGAATCACGCACTCAACAAAACAACAACGGAATAAAAGAACAGCGTTGGCTCTTGTTTCCAACCCCAGAACAGAGCCAGAACTTTAACACTCCCTAATCCAAATATTCTAATACCAATAAATGCCCAGCACCTGCAATCGAACATTCCCTACCCAACTGCAGCTTCAATAAAACAACGAAAAACTATCGCGAGCGAGATATTCCGTTCTCAACAGCTATTCACTTCGCCGTTCGTTTCGTCCTCGCCCACCCGATATTCCTGCATTGCTATCCCCCGCCGTTTAATCGCGGTATCGACTATCGTAATGTCCATGCCGCGCTGCGGCCCAGAAAGAGAGCGTGGCAGGCAGCGTGCACGCACATGTGCGTCTTCTCGTGCATTGTGTTAATATCTCGTCGTGAACGATGACTGGCCGGTCGAGCTGGGACTGATATATCGCCGACACACCCGTCACACATTGCGATACGGCCGATGCAGCATCGCGAGACCGTGGAGCTGCGAGATACACCCGTATCAAGCCGATACGTTCGGTGGCTGTCTTTGCAGTGGCCATAAGTCGCGGGTAATTATCCCAGCCAACGCGACCTCTTCCATCGCGTTGCTCGCGTCCAGAGAAATCGATGAACCGCCACGGGGGAGGAATGAATTAGGAGTCACAGGTGCGTGGAGGGGGTAAGAAGAGACAATAATACGAAAGTCTAGTGGCGAATGGGGAAGGAGAATGATACGCGACACGGTTGAAGAATGGAAGAAAATCGTTTGCAATTTTTTTGATAGCCTCCAGGACATCAGTAACCGCGTGGCAGAGTGAAAAGAGACGTGAAAGAGGGAGTGTAATGTGCTACTGGAATCGCGGCGGGTATGACACGCGTTCTTAACACTTTCAGTGGCGCAAGGTTTTGAGAAATGCTCGTTCGAGTCGGTCGAGCCTCTCCAACCGATCGTTTCTACTGATAAATTTTCAGGGCAGGCAAATCGTCGCACTCGACAAGCAAGGAAGACGCGTGTCCACAAAAGTGGACGCGACAAGCTGTTAATTATTAAGAAAATCGATACGCGTAGCCGTCAGGATCCTGGCTGGCTGACGGCTGGCGAAAAAGGAAAGGTACACAGTGAATACGTGCAAAAGGGCCGAGTGGATGGACGTGACGCGAGAGTAATCAATCATTCTCGGGGGATTTAAAGACTATCGGCCACGTAGAGGCAACGTGGAACGAAGAGGCGAGCGAGCAAATGGACGTGCGTGGCTGTTAAGAAATTTTCGATGACGAAACGCTCGCACGAGAGGCAACGGATCTGGAGATCAGGCACTTCGGATCATTCTACGATTATGGAATGAATGTGGAAGGCAGATTAGAAATAAATTCCCGTTGACGGACGTCATGAATTTTTCCTGCTCCTGTGTTGCGAAAATTATTATATTCCCTTCCATACATTCGAGGATATATTTTTACGACACGATTCACAGCCCACACGTTTCAATTGCACATAATGTTTTAATTCATCCATTCAAACATTGATAAATAAGCATCTAATAGTTATTAGTGTTAATAGTTACTAGGGTTTCCTAGAGTTTTCCCCTAAACTATAGATTATGAAGCGTTAAGCATCGTTACCCTTTTTATAAAATAATAATCGCTTGTCAAGGAAGAATTAATTAAGAAGGCAGTGTATTTTATTTAGTTCCTTATTTAATAAATAATGTTAAGTCGAAGTTTGGTAATTGAGTTTATTGTAACTAAACAAATATTAAAAATTGCCACTATAACAGCTAAATTGCTGAATCCACTATAACGAATGTTCGTCATTCAGGAAGCCCATATTAGTTAATTTATTTAACGTAGTTAGTTTGTGTAGATAAATGGTTCACAGCGATTGTTTTAAATACTTCTCTTTCCTTATCGGTAAACGACTGCTGATCGAAACCCACGAATATTTGGCGAATAGCGAACAACACATTTCCAAGGATTCAACGAATAAGCGCACATATGTAGAAACCTGTATGGTCCACATTCGACGAACATTTCGACAAATAGTTCGAAAAGAAGCGAATGTTAAGGATCTGCTGAATACCGAATGCGCGGAGCCGGTTTAACAGGAAGAAAAGAGGGGAACTTTTTCTGAAAACACGTTTCCCTATCCACTATCAAATATTCCGTGTTGTTGCCAGGAGTGATTTTCCATCCATCGTAATCGCCATTGATAATTATCGCGGAACGGTGGCGGCAACGTTTGTTTTCACAAACGAAAGGACGTAATCGTAATGGGCGACTTCCACCTTTGGTCAGCTCCTACCTTGGCCGAATTCCATCGAACGCCTACTTCCTGTCGAGCCTCTGAATACAATCTACCCGCGTTGCGTGCCACGTTTTCTCTCACTTTTTCGCCCCGTCTCTTTTTCTCCTCCCTTTTGTTATTATCGGCTGTCCCTTTTTGCGGCGCGGACCTGCTGCTGGCCCGTTCCTCTACGCGCCGCTTTGAAATGCAGCCAGAACCTTTCACGCGTATCGTCGATCGGCTGCACGTGTGCGGGAATACCGACGGGATTTTTCGGAATTTCAAAAAACCTGGCCGCCGCCACCGTTCCGAGCGATTACGAACGGTAACCGAGCGGAATTTTCGCCAATTTCGGTCCCCTTTGATTGCGCACCGATTTCAAAAATAATTTCTGCGCCCGGCGAGAGGTGTTTTTAAACAATCGCGCGCTCGCAATTCCATCAGTCTCGTGTCGGCATTCCATTTTCGGGGAGTCAATAATTCAACGGCGCCTAAACCACTTTCACATCATAATTTAAGATATAAATAGAAGACGACATAGAATATGTATAATTGAAAAATGTCTGAATAAATCGATTTATAATTTGGCCTAATTATGCAGAAAGCTACCAACTCTCAATGATTTGAAATTGAGTTTTAGTTTGAAGATTTTAATTGTTAAAGAAAAGAAGCTTCATTTCTATTGGGCATAGTTTATTTCTTGTTATCGTTTTATAATGTTTTTTAACTGATTATTTAATAGTGAGTAGTATAATTAATATTATTTTAAATTCTTTGTATTTTTTGTTTTTAAGCCTAAAATGGAACTATGACTTGGTAGTTTTAATAATTGAATAATGTAAAAGTTGTTCTATCGGTTGGCAAGATTTTGCAAATTATGGGATCCATACTACATTTAACTAATTTTTTGCCATTTTGAAGGTTGGTAGATTCTGCATAATTAGTTTTTGCTAGTACAGTTATAATTTTTAGCTTTCGATACTATTCGAAATGCTTCCTAAAGAAGACATAATTAATTATCCATTTACTTTTAATAAGTGTTGCACACAAACGTCACCACAAAATTTCAACGCAACAACTAAGTCTGTTTTACCAACAAGATATTAAATTGAAAAAAGTAATTATTCCTATTTTAAATGATTAGTACAGCCTATCGAAATAGATTTCTGTTTCCAACTCAATTTCGCAAAAAATGTGAGTTAGTCCGTTTTGGTTGATCAATGCTTCAATTATATGTACCTACGTATAAAGCATAAGAATAGGGGAGTATTTTCATATTGCTCCTCAACGTCTCACTTCATTCAGCCAGTACTCGAACCGATAATTACAAAAACAGAAATTGGAATTGAAAGGGGAGCTGGCGAGTCGCCTGACGTTGCCGGTGCATGGAAGAAATAGCGAAGGAAGAAGGGAGGGCAGAGGAAAAAGTAAGCGCGACTCGAAGGAAGAGGAGGCTGCCGAGAAACGTTTCTTCCCACGACGTGGCCCCAGACATTTGGTCCAATAATAACATTAATTTCGTCTACCAAGGAAACCTATTGTCCGGTTGATGCGTCCTACAGCGGATGCAGCCCTTTTATTCTATGTTACACACGATGGTGCAGGTATACCTACACGCGGGGATGTGTGAAACGCATGTCGGTTCCACGGGCTTCACCTGTTACCTTCGGGACCTCCTCCTTTCTTTCCCCCTTTCGAGAATCATTCTTCCACCTCCATAATATTTCTCGATTTCCGTAGCAAGATTCCGACAACCGACAATCTTCTAATTAATCCTCCTTACACCTCGACCCAGCAACTGCACCATATACTGTAAGATTATTAAAGAAAGTAGATGAGGAAATATTTGTATACAAATGATGAGTTTTAATAATTTTACGGACCTGTGATAGGTGCAACGTGTCCATTATATCCAATTATCGTAACGGAGCAATTTCGTGACTAACATTAATTTAGTAAATGCTTGAATTTTTAAGGAGATAATTTCACCGGGTTGCGCAAACATAATTTGTGTAATAGCGCGTAAGAGCGATCTAATTACCGGGTAGGTAATTATAACCATGATTACTATAATCAATGAACTGATGGCCACCGTGTTATCATGGAGCCTGGAGTAACAGTAGTCTCGAAAATGTAACTCGAATTTAAATACAAGCTGCGATCAACACATTTAAGAAAAAAAAAACCTCCGCCGATGTAACAGCCTCCGTCATCGATTGCAACACGCAACGATTACCTAATTACTCAGCCACCGCGATTGTTCAATTACTCAATTACCACGAAACTATCACGAATCTGCAGCGGGCGATAAACTGCGAAAGAAAATGAAACACCCGCGAACCGTGTTAAGATTTCGAAATCAGCCGAAATGCCGGCAATAAATCCAACCGAGCCTTTTCTACGAGGAGGGATTGCACAACGGCGTGTGCAGTTCAACGACTCGCGAGCCACGGTCTCTCTCTCTCTCTCTCTTTCTACACCCTAATCCATTCTCTCCGAGGAAAGTATCCCTCGCCACGGGATCAAGATAACGACGTTACAAGACGACGAAAATGGGAGGAACGGGTTCACGCGAAAAAGCTGCAACGCTATCATCCCCAACATCTGGCTGCGCCTTAATTATTTTCCCGACTGGGTCGAGCCGAGAAACACCGGAAGCGACCGCTACGTGTATCCGCGTCGAAAGCGCCGCCGACATTCCGCCATGTCCCCCAAACACCGGAATGCACTTTCTGCCCTCGGTCGATGCACCTTCCCCGAGATGCATTCAAAGCTGCACGCGTTAGTTACGCGCAATTCGCTTCTAAGGACACTTGTTTCAGGAAGTCGTTGAAAGAATCGAACTTCCGATGTTGCATACCTACTTCGAGGCTAAGGTGAAGGGATTTAAAAATATCTGTGCACTAATTAGAATAAGAATCTCAAACTGACGATTTTCGAGGGAATGATTCCGATATTCTAAAAAATTTTTCAACTACGATGAGTTTCATGAAACTAATGAAATAATTGTCTCATCAGATTAAAGTCTCACGCGAGACACGATCGTGGATTTGCACCTTTAGACGTTCCACCTCAACTGCGGATTTCTATTACCTACACAAAACTTTCAACTACAACCAACTACTTAATAGTAAGATTTTACGATCATACTTCTGAATCACCCCGTGCACCCAAGAATCCTCTGCCTCCGAGTGACACTTTTACTAAAGCCGCTCCGACAGCCGATCCACCGGAGTCACGTATTACCGCTGAAATATGTCTCTAGATCACAGAGTACTCGAACGCAGGTTCCACGCGGAACGACCGGAATGAAATTTTTCCCATAAACACGCTCATCGTCAACCGCAAAAAAGGAGCGTAAATCCAGCCAGCGAGACCATGCCCTAATGACTACCTACATCGGGCTCCTTCGTGCACGAATAACATCTAACAAGCCCGTTTGCACAAGTCCCGTTTTAATATTCGCATCCGTTCCTTAAATAGGCCCGCGTCGTTAGGCGCTCCGATAGAATCAGCGCGATCTCCTGGTTTTTGCGTCAATGCGCATTTCCGACGGGCGCGAGATAGACACGGCTCCCCGCCGCATCGGTGGCCGCTATCCGCTTCCGGTCCACGCGGATTCCCTGGCTTCCCTGGCTTCCCTTCTTCGCGGCCGGGGACGCGCGAATCTGCACTGTACAAGCGGAGCGAAGCATTTCTTTCGGCGATTATCTGCACCGTTTCGAACGTTGTTGCGCGGAGTTTTCGCGAGTCGCTTCAAGTTGCGCGGCGAGGGTAAGCACGTCTGTCCTCTTCCAACACAGGCACGCGTATTTCACTTTGGTCGCGGCTTGCCACGGTCCCGATTACCCTGCCAATTTATTCGCCTTAACCGCCGAGGGTAATTGTTCGTTCAATTACCGACGCCTATATCGCCTTCATGCTTTTTCCGCGAAGCGCGAGCACTTCGCTCCCCTTAATGGCGGCGCAACACCTTCGCCGCTTCCGTTTCGCTTTACGCCTGCTCCTTATATGTTCATACGATCTCGCGGTGCTCCGGACTCGTATCTCGGGACGGGAATCGTGGACCATTAGGGCGACTTTGTGAATTTGTTTGGAGGAGTACCTAGGTGTTCTGGCCAAGGTGAATGAACCATGTTAGATGCTTCGTGAAATTTGTTGGTCAGTGTTGTTTTTGAATTTGAATTTTGGTAGACGAAATTAGGTGCACTTGTCCTAGGGTTCTGATTTAAAACAGACGAGGTATTTTCTTCAGTGTTTGATCTTTTTGTACACAAGATTTCAAAAACTTTGGCGTATTATTTGACTCTTAATTTCGTAATTATATTTCTTAATATTGCGTTTTCACATAAGAATATGAGAACATGTAAAATTGAAAGTTGAATAATTTAAAAACTACCGAATCAATTTTTCTAAAATTTTTCAGGGGGTTTACTATTGCATAAAAATTCATTCCTCCGATTTTCAAAGACTTCGCTTATTTTGAATGTTACTCAAGTTAAGAGTCTTAATTACGTGTATGCTACGGAAAGCTTCAGGTGACTTGTAAATGCTTGGAAACATTCTAACCAAGTGAGGTTCGAATTTGGTAAAGTAATCGCAATTCTTTTGACTACTAAAAAGTCACGTCAATAAATCCTTCCAATAAATCTACACCGATATTAACAGTGTTCGTGTTTAATTTCATGAAATTTCCACACACGATCGCAACGTTGCGCCGAAACGGGTGGCAGGATCGCAGGTGTATAGTTGGGAGCGCAGAAAAACTTTCGATCGATACGTCGTATCGGGAAATGATCGCGTGCAGGAGAGGAAACGTGATCGGAGAGGATCCATGATCAAAAGACGAGATATACGAGCGGCACACCGCCTCAGCCTTTACGTTCTCTTTGTTTCTTCGTCTATCATTGTCCGATGCGGCGTTTCACCCTTTATCTCGGATCTTCGATCTCGATGTAGCCTTAATAAATATAATAGTGAACCCTGCTGCTCAACGTCTACCATACTGTCATCCTCCTGAGTAATTTCTTCCTGTCGATCGCAGATAACGATACGATCGTTTCGTAGAGGAACCGGGCAGGTTGACTGCCATGTTTTGACCGAGCCGATAGCTACCGATTAGGTACGTCAGAATGAATCGTTCCGTGTCACAGTAATCGTTCTTTCTGCCTGTCCGTTGACATCGAAATCAGCAGGAATCTGATTTTAGTTCGAGATAACTATTAATGAACCATTTGTTCGCCGTTATAGACATTTCTCGTTACCAAACATTGACTCTTACCACTTGACGACTCCGACGATCTCTCTTCTGCAATAAAAGCACTTTCAGCTATCAGCTTCTAAAATACATTACTCTCCCTTTACCACCAAACGAATCACATTAAATTCACGCTCATTAAAAATCGTTCCTATCCATTTAGAAATATAAACGCCCCCGTGAAAATCGAAAATAGCCAAGCTTATAATCTCCCGTTCCTCCCTCGCCGACCAAGAATATCGTCCATTACCAGCGCACAGTGCGCCACAGAACAGACCGCCGCGACGTGGTGACAACGGCGTGAAGCTCTTTCACCCTGACGCATTCTATTCCAATTTCGTTCGTATCTCATTATCGTTGATTCCGCAGATGTTATCACAAAGAGCGTCGCGATCGCCGGCTTATGCAAACAGAATAAGACAGAGAGCGTGCCTTCTGGCCTCTCCCTTTCTGGCCCCGTGGAGCCTCCTGTTAAACGTGTCCACGCATTAATGCCGTTGCACACGCACAGTGTCCTAACGCGGCCGCATAGATCCTGGCCGGGCGGCGCGGCGCGTCCATTTCCTGCTAATTAAATTAGTGTATCGGCCACTGTCCGGTGTCGTGCGCGGCCCTCCTTCTCGTTTCCTCTGTTCCGTCGCTTTTCCCCTCTTTCTTCGCCCGCCGCGGGTTTAATGACCCCTTTCTCCACTCCGTTCCTGCCTCCGCTACCTCCATCTTCATCAGTCGTCGCCACCGATTCCCAGGAGACTCGTATCGGACGCGGCTGTTGTTCTCATTAGGATAAAACACAGGAGTCCAGCCGATAGCCGGACGCAGCAGTGTGCGCAGACTGTGACTCATGGATTTCTTCATATACGTAAATCCGAAGGGATAACTAATTATGAAAGTCACTGCCTCTTTTGCTCTTGCATTTGTGTCGTCTTCGCTTTTCGTAGCAATTTGGTTCTGACACGAGGATTTTGGCGAGCAAATCTGAGCGTTGCTTGGGAAGAAAATCTGTGCGAGTTTGGGACTTTACTTGGTTTAGATCAGTGATGAGCAACCTTTGACCCGTAGTGGGGGAAAAGTGAAAACACTCTATGCGGGCTGCAATATTAATTATTTAAATATTGGTACTAATCAAAGAATTTTAATTTGTGGCGTGAATCTGTTATTTCTCACATAGTTGTACAATTGAAAGAACTGAGAGCCGTAATATTAAATACTTAAATATACGCACTAATAAAAAAAAAATAATTTATGGGGTGAATTTGTCATTTCGGACATAGATTTGTAATTGAAACAATTGCTAGCTGCAATATTAAATACTTAAATATTGGTACTAATCAAAGAATTTTAATTTGTGGGGGTGAATCTGTTATTTCTCACATAGATGTACAATTGAAAGAACTGAGAGCCGTAATATTAAATACTTAAATATACGCACTAATCAAAAAAAAATAATTTATGGGGTGAATTTGTCATTTCGGACATAGATTTGCAATTGAAACAGTGGGTGGAGGGCCAAACGCGGGTGGCTCATCACTGGTTTAGATAGTCTACTTAGTAGCTGTTGTTAAAAAATAATTATTTCATGATACAGTTTAAGCGGAAGATTAAGACGCTTTTATGTGTATGGTGAATTAAAAGGGATAATGGATTGTTTACCAGAAAGCGATAATGGAAAGAACACACAGGAGTGAGAATAAAATCGGAAACGAGCCGCTAATCGGATTATTGGAGTACGCCGCCGGAGTTCTGAGTAAAAGGCTTCGTTAGCGCGAAATGAAGCACAGCAGGAAAGTTCGACAGCGTTAGTTCTTCGTGGAATTACATCGCGAGTGTGTCTGACCGGTAACGTACTATCGATCGTTACATATCTCTAACAACGTCCCCCATTCAGTACCACAATATCTAAACCTCTAATTAATTATAAAGAACAAGAAAATATCAACTGCACACTTATTATTATTAAATATCTTTATTGCACCATTACAATTAAATTAAATTAAATTACAATGGCGAGTAGGCGAGGTTCAGCATTAACTGCTTCTCTACAACCTAATCTAAAAAGTCGTTGGAAGGTAAGAAAAGGAAAGGAAGACAAGAACACGATAAGTACACTTATCCGTCATAAGTACACGATTCTCACATCTAATCGCCACTTATCTACAAATAAATTCTCTTCCCATTACCCTTGAAAATTTAAAAGAAACTCAATTCTCCCGATTCCTGCAACCAGTGATTTCTTCGCTCGCAAATAACCAACTCGACTGAAAATAGATTAGAAATCCGACATTACTATTACATAACACTGGTGCACGCGTTACAGCGCCGAAGAAAGTGCACCGTCATCAAGGGTTCATCGTCACCGGTTCGAGGGAGAGAATACTGTCCCTCAGAAACGAGGGAGGGGGAAGGTTTTTTCTTTCAGGAACACGATCGACCGATCCAAGCTCAAGACGGCCCCGTAAGTGGAGCGACGTTATCAGGGGGTCACGATCGGCACGAATTAAATTTGCAGAGCACCGCTGACGGCCCTGTTAGGAAGGACAGGGACTTGGTCGGCTACACCGGAAGTTGCCAAGTTGGGAAAACTCGGCGCACCGGCCGAATATAATGCGACGGGTCGGTGACAGGTATGGTAATGCGACGCCGCTACATACGTGTCTGGATTTCAAGTTGGGGATCCGCGCAGCCTGCGCCGCTCCAACGTGCCCCGCGCTCCGCGGCTGTCTGAATTTCCAAAAAACTTAATTGGATGATTACTTACTTGCTACTGGCCACCGTGGCGCGGCCGTGTTCATAAATTGTTGCATAATTGCGCTACCTGCGCGTAAATGGCAGCGGGAACGCGCGCGCGCCTCGCGGTTTTTCAATAATCGAGGGGGCCCCGTATAAACGGTGCACATCGCGCGGAGGGAGAAGAAAATTGTTTGGATTCGTGTAATTAGATGGCCGCGGAGCAATTAGCTTCGACGAGTATGGGCATCGGCATTCGTGGCGACTGTCTATGGGGCGCTACAGAATTTATAGGGCCATTTCCGCGGGATGTTCCGATGGTTAGATAAGCGGGTGCTTACTTAGGTGCGGATTTGAAAATGGTTTACCGAGGTGTTGTCGGGGAAGTATGAAAGATGGAAGATACGCGAGTACGCTAAGAGATATTTAGGTACGTAATAATTAATCTCGATGATGCTTCGAAGATTTAAGTAAATTTAGTAGCTTCCTTTCTATACGAAGAATTCATACTTCGATAGTCAATAAGAACGTCACTCGCGGCAGCTTGGCGACTGTAACAGTGCCACAGTATTTCTAATTCCATTAGACGTAATTTATTATCGATCCCGTTCGACATTTCACGAAAAAGAAGTGGAAACGACACAGATTCCTGCGTAAGTCCGTATCTCGTTTACACGGCGATTTTTATCGGGGGATTATTATACTCGAATGTATTTATCACTTTCGATACGAGCGACAATTAGCATGACAATGGCAGGACGCGAAGAAACCGTGTTTCACACCCGCCGATAAAAGAAGCCGGAATGTTTGACACCAGAAGATAGATCTGCATGCAGCAGCCCGTGGCTGCCCGCCTTATCTCGAAATCCGCGTTGCAAGAATTCAAATAAATCTTTTTTCTTTCGCCGATAAAACGCGGCCGGACCCGTCCAGCTGACACCCCTGGATTTATTCTAATTCATAGAGACTCGTTGCCGCTAATGATATTCCGACCCACGCCTCGGGACACACGTTAATTACACGCTCGTGACGCTCGTGAACAATGTTAAGCACAAATTGGCCGGCTAATATCGGCCGCCGTATATACGCGATTCAGCACGTGTCCAGTTAGGAGGTGAAAATAAAAAAACGCGTGCCGTTGAGTCAACGTAAACGCGCTGACGGCCATTAGGGGGTTCGTGCGAACCTACTGGAGGTGTCAGAGGTTTCCTTTAAACCTCCGATGTCGGTGATAGTATATTTCAACACTTGGACTCGAGTATTTACTTCTCTAGGGAGTTTCCCTTGTGCTATTCGAATTTATGCGAGGTAGCAGTCTCGGAGTGATAGGTAAGTGTTAAAGTGGCGCACTCAGGATTTAATCTTCGGGGAGCCGAGTTGAAGGGATACAAATATTTTTAATGCAAATTCAATGAAATTCATTAGGTGATTATAAAAATGTATTTAAAGAATAAAATCCAGTTTCCTTTTCTTTTTACAAAGCTCCTTCTTCGGGGGGTGCTAGCACCCCTTGCTCTACCCCTCCCCTCTGGGTGCGCCACTGAGTGTCACCCATTCAGGATGTTGGAACATATGAATTAAATGTGAATCTATGAAATTTGAGACAATGCGAACTAACAAGAACTTCTCAAGTGTAACACTCACTTTTTGATGACACTTTCTTAATTTGTACTACACCAAGGGAATATCGTTAGACCCAACTCGACGAGTGGTACACCCCAGCAAAGCCTCGTCATAAAGTGGGAGTTACACTTGGGGAGTTCTTCCCGCGAATTTCCACTAGGTCTTGAATGATTCTGAATCCCTGAACCCGCTACTTTCAATTTTACCTATAGTATTGGGAAACCAAGTGGAGGCGTGGCTTCGATTTCAGCGCTGCGGTGGTAAGTTGGAAAACTATTGCGAGTAGGCTCGGATCCCACCAAACATTCCGAATAAGTATTTATTAATCGAAGAAGTAAAAATTTAGTGTTCAAAAAAATTTAAAAACACTCGTTTTTCACAAAATGTCTATATAAACATTGATAATCGTATGGACTTCGACGGATTTCGGCCTACTGACAGTAGTTTAATTTTCTGCCACTAGTCGGCGTATCGAAATTCTTGGTTTCCCAATAGTAAGCTACTCAGTAAGAGGTCACCTCAGCCGCTGTCGGTCCCCGATAAATTTCTCCTATTTCCGCCGGTCCCCAAACGTAGAAAGATTGAAGAACGCAGCGCTACGTCACTATTCGCGTTCTAAATGTAATACAGACTACATCCGTCGATCGTTCTTGTATATAGTCGAGCGCACGACGTTGACACGTAGGAGATTTTCCAATGACAATCGCCACTTTGATCGCCAGTCACCTAGGGACTCGCCCCGCGCGCCAGTCGACCCGGCTTACCCGAAATTTATGGCGCGGAGCAGATCGAAGGCCGAGTAAATCGTGGAAACTCGGGTACATACTGGTGCGCGCGCTAGATTTATGGGGCTCCAGGCTGCAGCCCCGAGTCAGGCATAATATGCACGCGTTCTCCGTAGATGACGCGCGTCTCCCTTCGTTATTATCTCTCGTGCACCTCGTTTTTCTCCTCTTCCACTCCATTCATCCCTCCCAGGAGTCGGCTGGCTGTTTTCGCCCGGTTTCTCACACGTCACTCCTTTCCCAACCGCGGGCCCTTACCCGGCGATAATTCGCATTAGCAAGCCCAGATGCGGTTTGTATGGGCGTAATATGTGTGTATGTACGGGCGTGTATATAGGAGCGGCGGGCATTAGTCGATCGTAGGTTATTGATGGCTTCATCCGAGTGGCTCCACGGTGCCACCAGGTGGTCAGATTCTGGGCCTGTTTCTAACGGACGGAGGAGTATCGGCAATCGAACGGAGAGAGGGTTGAACGATCTCTGTGGCAGAAACGGCGGAGAGGAGCGAGAGAGAGCGGACAGATATATTGGGGGGCGGAAGGGAGACGGAGGCGCGCAGAGGGTTTTAGTTTACGGCGTGGCGATGTTTGACTAATGCTCCGCAATTTTGGCTTTTGTTGCTCGACGCGGATCGCCCGCTGCGACCAGCCAAATAGGGAAGAGGTTGGTTAACCAACCCTCGACTTGCAGGCTCCTGCGAAGCCACCCCGAGCGACGACCCGCTGCGACGAGTGTTTAGGAAGCGCCTCGACGTAAGGGCTTTCATGTTCTGCCAGCGAGCGGATTTTTAGGTGTGACCGTCGGGCTATCTGGCCTGACTCTGATGCTCTTGCTGGTTATTCGAAGAGGATGTTCGGTTGATTCGGGTGAAAAGATAGTTTAAACTGTGAACGGTAATAGAAATAAGGCAGGATTACATGTATCGTTTGTTTATTGGTAAAACTGACAAAGGGTTCCATCCTTAAATTTTTAAGGATTAATAGAAACAATAACTATCTAAGTTTTTTACAACGATATATTAATAAAATTTCATATGGGAAAGAACTTATGTATTTTGCAATAGCTTTCAGTTATTATCTGATTTATTGTAAATGATTGAACTTTCAATTTGCATTTACCGAAAATTAAGAAAAATGGACTTTGTCAGTTTTACCAACTAGCCAGCAAAGTCTACTATGTATTAAGTTGGTTATGCAGACATGAAAAAAATGAGTTTTGAACTTTCCACCATTGTACCTTAACGTGACTGAGAAAGTTGGCGTGAAGATAATAAAATCAGTTATTAGAGATTATTAGAAACTTACAATTGGCAAATAGAATTCTTTACTCCTCGTAGGATAGTACCCACGAGTTATTTTATTATGCAACAGCTAGGAAAGTACCATTTTACAATTCAGTGAAGTCATCGACAGTTTCACGACAGAAAACGACTACGCTACTGTAACACCTTTATTTCTACCATCGAGAAGAATAATGACAGAGCAGCGTAACTAGTTCGCCCGAGCAGCATTACCGGTCTGGAGTAATTACCACGATAATATCGCTACGCTTCCCCGTTGACAGCGCCTTTGAAACTCTCTGCCAGGAATAGAGCCGGTACGTGTGCGAACAATAAACCATGGTAGTGAAAATTTTCAACATACCGGAACGCCTGTGTCGTTTATCATTGCATACGTCTCAACTTAGCCATTGTTGACCAGCGAGATGTGATTCTCTAGACTACATTACACGACGTTAAAGTATATCCACTGCGTTTATTAATGGAACGACATTTCTCTGAGGCAGTGAAAAAATTCTGCAGCATTAATGAACGTGTATCGTGGTAAACGTATCAGCGGCAATTATAGAACTTTTATGTAAGTCCTGTTGCTTTAATAAATCCTTGCACAACCTAACACAAACAAATGGAATAGTAAATGTTATGCTAGCTAGACACAAATGGTTTTCAGGACCACGTTTAGTAGAACTCCTCTGTTTGTTATGATGAGTGCTCCATATCCAGAGTGATCATCTCCTGCATCTTCTTTGTAAATAAATATAGTAATAGCGCGTTGTTAGCGTGACACGGAACACGTGCAGCTATGTTTGTGTAATAATGTGTGCGGAACGTTTGCACTGAATTTCCCAAACAAATAGTCTATGCTTCCGGTTGCAGGCTGCTATTCTTAACTTAACGTTCGACGTTTCGTCATTGAATTAAGAATTAATACTACAGACTTCTCCACCACAAGCTGTTATTCTTTATACCTACTCGAGTTTATCTCAAAGACGACAGTGAAATTTCTTCGAATTCTTAAGTTCACAAAGAAATCCTATCGTGTGATCACCGTTACCATTCAGAAGCTCTGAGTTCTCCTAAAATACCTGTTCCAGTTCAACCCTGTGCCACTAATAGTGTTCTCACCACCGCGCGTGCTCAAATTGATGAAAAACTAGATGGAGCCACCTCCACTCCACAGCACTAAGTAGGGTAAAGGACCCAATTACTGTCACCTTAAACTATTTTACTTAAAATCACAAATAAATAAACGTTGTAAAGCCATACACAAAAAGAATAATGTAATTAAACCTATAATCTATGCTATAAATTGTATACTATAGTTTCTTTATTCGTTATTCTAAGTAAAATAGCTTAAGGTGTCAGTAATTGGGTCCTTTACCCTAGTTCCGGGGAAAGCGGTGCTACAGATTCGAGGTTTCCCAGGCGATCTAGTATCGAAGCATCTGGTAGCTAATATCTGTCCTTTTCCCAGCTAGATCGTCCAAGATGGTCGCGAACGAGCCAAAGAAGCGTGACGATCGCGCCACCCTCGACAAGGCGGAGAGGAAACGGGCGAGAGATCGCGAAACGAGGGAAAAAGGGAGGCGAACCAGGAGAGAAACGACGAAAGACGAGGGAATGGACAATCGCCGGATGCCGGAGGGCCGCGCGAACGTGAGCGCAGGTGTGCCGGGCTTATACGGCGAGCGCCACGACACCGGTATTAACGTGCCACCATATCGATATCGTTATAATATGCAAATGCACTCGCACACGCGGACCACGGCGGAGAGTTAAGAGCAACACGTGTTGTTCTGGCCCGAGGTGGTACCTGGAAAAGGAGATCATCGATCGCGATCCGTCCGATCCGCCTGGCGACTTCTGTTCCCAATCGAAGATCTCTATTCAACGGCTGGCGTTATTTTCTTCGCGTGCTCCGTTCCGAGCGTCTTCATCCCGAGGATCGCGGGCACGCGTCCCCCGTTCCTGTCGTTCCATCAGCCGTGCCATTGTGCGCTGCACGTGAGTCGGTGAAGGGGAGGTTCTTTGGATTAGAAAGGGGAAATGTGACCTACAGATGGCCCGATTAAATTTCTCGTCGATGATATATAAAACGTGACTCGAGAATTATTTAGTCAGCGTAAACAGATTCTTGTAATTCATCAGTAAGTTTCCTGAGACGTCAACTAAAATCGTTGTACCTGCGCAAAGAATTCTGCCCAAGTCCTTAAATTCCCAAGGAGCTTGAAAAAATGGAGGCAACCGTGACTCGTTAACGATCATCGCGTCTCCTATTCCCAGTTCGAAAATCTCTAGTTGTATCTTGAAGCGGCGACCTGGTAGCCGAGTAAAGAAGTGATCGTAGCAAACGTGCAGCATCGGGAACCGTTGTACGTGGCAACGTAGTCTCGCTCCCACGGTATCTTTATTTCAATCGTTATCTTAAGCGTTCATTAAACGTCCGGTTACCGGTGGTAGAGATACAGTTACAATAGGCAGCTAAACACAACCCCAGGGGCAGTGCCAAGAGCGCGCGAGCGCGCATTACGACCACCGTCGCGGAGCTGCGGCTGATATTTTAAAAGAAACGCAGCCCGTCGTTCTGGTTAGCCGAGGCACCTGGATAGGCACCAGATCATCGATCGCGATATCGCTGTTCAACCTCCTTCGAATCGTACACCTCTTTATTTACCGCCGATAGATCACACGCTTCCAATTCGCGGCTTGTACCTCATAAATCAGCCGAGTCGTTACGGCATATTTAATAACACCCAAGTCTGACGGCGCGCTCCGTTGCCAGGAAAAAAAGCAGTTTCTGCCCTCTGGGAATACGATGTCACGTGGAATGACTGTCACTTATTCGAGGCATTGAGAGCAAACATGGACTAACACACATTAAAAAAAAAAGAATAATTTTTCCTATTTTATACGATTAGTACAGTCCATTGGAGTATATTATTGTTACTAACTCAATTTCGAAAAAAATATGGGTCAATCCGTTGTTGGCTCTCAATTCCTCATTTCATCTGATAACGCAGAAAAGAATTGGTTTGCTAATTAGCCAAAATAAGAAACCCTTCCATTCCTCCTGAATTTTAATATTCCGTTTACAAAGTGGCTTACGCTTGTCGCATCGAACCTACTGATAATTAAAACATAATACAAAAATCATAAGTGATACAAATAATCTAACTCTTCTTTTATATGTAATTTCATTTAGTTTTAAGTATGTTTAGTATTAGTGTACGTAGTATTAAGTAACATTTAGTTTATATTATGGTTAGGCTTACTAACAGTTTAAAAAACCGCGGCCTCGCCTTTACTCGTCTTTACTCTTAATATGTATCACATCATTTTTATTTCTGTACGTTTAAAGGGTAATAAAGTTGTAATAATAATAATTTATTCGCCATACTGACAAAAGCCTATTCCGAAGAATTCCCTGATCCTATTCCGCGCGGACAAGAACGTAGATCCCAGCTGCCAAACAGTGGTGTATTCTCGTTATCGTTTACCTTTTAAGCTCCCAGCGGGCAACGCTACATACGAAGGTTGCCTTGCCGGTGTTGCCGGGCACACATCTTCGCGTTGCACAATCGGCATCCCTTCGATCGGCGGAGAAGTGAAATGCGGATTCGGGGCACGCTGCATCAACGATCGCGATCGCCTTGTCGCCAGACTTTGTCGGCGAGCCGACCTTTGCTCAGCATCGTGATAAATATATTAACCAAGCCCGGCCGAGTTCGTGAGCGACGATGACTCAGTTCGTTCGCGGCATTGTCGAGCGGAACATGTTCTTTTTGTTCCGGCAAGAAAACGGGCCTGCCGACCACTGGTCGGCCACATACATACATTTGCTTTCAGGCAACACGTGTTTTTCTGGCCCGCGAAAGGAGCCCGCCGATCGTGATTCATCTCGTCGGTACAAATCGACTTCCGTTAAATCGAACCCCTTTTCCCCTCTGTCCTCTGTACGCGAGCAATTGGCCAATGCACGCGCTGATACGCCACTTCTCTCTCTCTCTCTCTCTCTCTCTTTCTCTCTCTCTCTCTCGTGCTTCGCGCCCTTTCAGTGGACTAATGACCGGGCACCGCTTAAAAAAACACTGCTCTGTCCAACAATCGGGCGACGCGTTTCAGACCAGCACGGTTATCAATTCTTCGCGCGCGGACACGTGCTCTTGTTCTGCGTTTCCATTGTACGCTCATTAACGCGGTTCTTGGTAGGTTCTTTATAAGTCTGGCGAGTCGGAGTTTCAGCTTGTGCTGATGCAAATCACGAGGTTTGGTAATGCAGTTCCGGGAGCGTATAAGTTTCAGAAGAGCGATATTTAAAGTCGGACTTGTGTGTCACTTAGAGTGTATATGAATGAGGCTCGTCGCGCAAATCATTTGCAAAGAATAATTTTGTATGCAAGCGTATTCAGCGTGATACTGGAAACGCAAATCTCGGAATCACCTCAGATATCCCTGTCAATTTTATCCATTTGAAGCGAACATAGGTGTATTCTTCTTTTCTGCTACCACTTCCAAACGGAAAAAGAGGTCAAAGTCTTCAACTTTTTGTGTTAGAGCACTCAGTTTTTTGGATTTTTTCCAAAACCGTTTGTTACTCGCAGAAAACTAATAAAATATAAAAAATGCTCCTTATCAAAGATCCACAACTTTTGTTTGGCGTGTTTTTTTTATATAATCAATAACCTAGAGGATAATTAAATAAAATTGACTTTATGCGCTTTTAAGTAATTATTTAAATGTTCAAAAGTCTCAGAGGCTGCTTTTCCCCTTATCGGGCTTAAACTTTACACAGATTTTTTTATTGATTGCAGCTATTCTTGGGGGTGACGCGAGAAAATTTAAACACACACACACTGTTGTGATACAACTATTAACTAAACCTATTTTTCCCTATAAAAGGTCCTTTTTAGGTACCTACTCCTAAAATCTATGCCATCGCATGCACGAATCACATCACAGAGAGCAGCAATCACAAATAAGCGACCCACAGTTCTCATCTACCCGTCACCCAATCGTCCCCAAATAACGAGCAAGCGGGTAGACAAAAATAAAAAGAGACCCTACGGACGTTCCCCAGTTTTTTCTGTCACCAGCGTTTATAATTTAAACCCGCTCAAAAGATCCCATTCCCAACGTGGATATTTGCATACGCAGCCGCTTCGGGGCCGCCCCGCGTGCGCCCCCTGTTAATTAATTAATACTAATTAATCATGGATGACGATGGGTCAACGATAAACCCTATGTCGCGGAACGTTCGCGAGCCAGATCTTCGCCCCCTCTTCCAGCCCTCCGTTCCTTCTTCCTTCCTTCCCACCCGACCAGCACAAAGCTAATTACTCGCCGGTCTGATCGGCGTGGCGAACGAGCAGCGAAAGACGAGGGCAGCGGGAAACGGGCGAATGACTAATTACCCGCGGATGCATAGGAGTGGAACAACGTTTTCGAATGCGCGTTTATGCGGTAATATCTACCGTCTCTGTATTACACGGCGGATTATTAACGTGGAAATTTCGCTCGTTGCAGCGTATAAACGCCCAGCCCCCAGAGCAAGCACAGGCTTTCGAGACGACGCCTCGGCGCTAATTAGCGCCGCCAATTAACGAACAGCCCCGCTCTGTCACCCTCTTTCTCTCTCGGCCCTCCCCACATTTCCTCCGCCACCCTCCCGCGCGCCCTCATGTTTCTATCCGCCCGTTTCATCTATTGATCCCGTGATTCGGTAACGGCCGCCGCGTTTTTCGTTCCCCGCTCGCCGGGCATTTTCATTTCGCGGATTTTAATTTTCACCTCCACTCCATTAAAACCGAATGAAAGGGATCGCGGCCGTTCCTCCTCCGCCCCTTTTGTCCCTTTTCCTCCTGGGCCCTCGACAGCCTCCTATTAGCGCGCTGTTAATCCGCTCCGCCTCGAACACGCTCTATCAATGATGATCCTCTTTCCCTGTTTCTGTTTTCCTCCCCCGTTTTCATCCTTTGACACCGGCGATAACGAGGCCGCCGAGGGGATCCGGCTCGCGTGCACTCATTTCCTCGCGCGGGTAATTGCAAGTGACTGCTCCCCGTTCCAGTAGATTAAACCGAGTAAGACGCACGGCAGATACGCATTATGGGCGAACCACCCGCCGCCGAGGCCTACTCGAATTCAATCGAACCGTTAAACAACGCGACACCTCGGGGCCTCTGAACGAACGGAAATGGCGAAGAGTTAGAGGGGGAAGGGGGCAAGTCCGGTGTGATAGCGGAGCGAAAACGGAGTGAAAACTGGAAGGCGTTCCGGAGGCCGCGTTTAAACGTAATTTCCATAAAGCCAGCTCCGTATAATTACGCCATTAGGACCTCTTTGGAGTCCATTTAAAGTCATAATCACTCAACAAGTCGGCCCCCGGTCCCGAGGCGCACTTTCTAGCGGCGATTTCACCGCTTGGCCCCCGGTGTCGTCTTCCATTTCTTCCTCCTCTTCGTCTTCGTTCGCCGCCGCGCAACGGGGTCGCAACGTTGCCAGAAATCTTCGCACGATAATAGGACGGGCGTAAATCATCGGACAATGGCAGAGTAGGCAGCAGGTCTCCCTTTTCCTCGTCCCTTTATCCTGTCGTTCGGCGTTGCGCGAACGCTCGCATAAATACGTCGGCATAAATCAAACGCTACGGGTATCATGGGACACCGCTGCGAGAGGATTCCGCTCAAGGCTCTTCCGTTTCCCTGGCTTCTCTCCTGGGAACATCGGGGATAGAAACTTTCCCGATATCGCGGATTAATTGCGTGACACTGGCGCCGAAACTGAGAACTGCAACGCATCGTTGCTGCGAGCCTCGATTCTTCGGTGGAGCAAGATTTTAAAAAATGCCCCTCTAAATTGGATCGCTACTGTTGGGAAAGCTTTATACAAAGAGTATCTAGTACTTGGAGCTCTGATTTTTTTTTTAATGCAGAGAGTCGAGGATTCTTGGACAATGATTGACGTTTTCTCGCATCCCTCGGCGCGTAAACGCGCCAACGCCACCCGGAGTGTTAACCTTTCGGCGCATCACGGGAATTTCTGCTGTGCGACGGAGGGGGGCAGTAAAAGAGCGAGGCAAACGGAACGAGAGAGGGACGCCGAAAAAGCTGAAAAGAGAAGCAGAGAAATGTGTATGCAAGAGAAAGGAAAGGTGGTAGCGTCGGAATTTTATTTTTCTCCCAGCCGAACTGCGCATTTCTCCGTGTTGTTTCAGCAGTGTCCTGTTTACATTACATTTCCGTCTTAATTTTGCCAAGCAGCAAAATATGTGTATGCAACTCCGACGCGGATAAGCGAGGCACAGTCGGTTTCTTGTTCATCGGGCTTGGTATGTTGATCGACAAATTAGCACATAATCGTGGGAATGCATCGCGGAGGCGGAGATTACAGGGTCGTTCCTAAGGTCGAGGGAAACGTCGAGGCGAAGAATCAAGGTGAAGAATCGCTTCTATCGCAATCGCGATTGACTTTTCAGTCGTTCGCGTCCACATTCCCTGGTTTTCATCAAAGCTTTCACGTTAGATCGGAGCGAGATGTCAGGGGGGCCGTGAACCACGAACGGTTCTATCTTCTCGGCTCGTTTTAATCCCTCTCTACCTCCGAGTGAAAAGTAAACGAAGAATTATTTAACAAGCTTATACCAACTTATGCTCGAAGTTTAATATTAGATGTGCGCTTCACACAAAACTATCACCGTTCAAGTAAATAAATACCTATACAGAGTTAAGTAATAAGACTTCATAGAAAATAATTATATAAACGATTGTTTGCAAGGAAACGTTCATCATCGTCTTAGAATCACCTTGAAATACATACCATAACACATTCGCTGAAAGAATAAGAATTTCAGTGCTAAGTAGCTAGTAGTACAATAGAAGATTCGCGAGACATGACTCTGCCATCGACAGTTGCGGACAATCTGCATTTCAAATGAAACAGAAACCACTCGCTTCGCATTAACATTTCATTGCACGACCTTGAGTCACCCCCAAAAGAATATCCTCGGCAATAAAATTATTTAAAAGATCCAGAAACGAGACGACATGGAATCACTCACGTTTCCTCATCATCGCCTCGCAACGTCCAACATTCCATGATACGTACTCACAGTATGTGTAAACTACTGTGCAGCACGCGAGTGGATTGTGAAGGCACCTCCTGGAATCGTGAATCCGGTTAAATCTCGACGGTCAAACGAGATAGAGCAATAGAAGCGTATGTCGCACATCGCGATGGTGTCTAATGGTGTCTAATGGTGAGCCAACCAACGTCCTTCGCATAACTCCGTGATCATCATGGATAGTGATGGATCACTATAGCGACGCGCGGACGCGGGTCACGGTTCGTTACGATTTCTCGCGGCATTTTCTGCCAGAAGGGGCACCTTCCAGCCAGAAGAAATATAATTAGCGGCGGAGAGGGGGGGAGAAACATTTGAATGATTCAATGCATAATGCGATTCGATCGCGTTGACTCTCTCCCGGGCTGGCACGTATATATCTTCTTAATGTCACTGTGACGTAAACCTGTTGTGTTTCCAATGCATTCGTTTCACACGATTGTTCGTAGAAACCGTAATTAGATGGGGAACATTCCTAGCCGGATCTCACGGTTATCGAAAACACGCTTTCGACACCGTCGCGATAAAGTCGAAATGGAACGCTCCGGCCGCTTGGAAAGCTTGGGAGCAAAACGACTCTGCACGCTATACGAGGGGTGTACGTGTGAGTGTGCCCTTATAGCCACCGTGTCACGTGTGAAACACTTCGAGGTGGTTGCACTTTGAAAAATCTGTACGCGTGGAAGATAAGTTTCGAGTGGGTGCCATGTTAAGTGTCGCAGGTATTTTTAAGAACGCGAGGGAACCTCGATTCGGGCACAGAGTGACTTTCTACAAAAATTTGGGAAGACTAATTAAACAGTAATTTTACTACGTAATTTCATGCACAGATATCGAAATACACGTCAAAATTGCATTTTTTTTTAATTTAATTAGGTATTTGAAACTTCTCTGTGTATAAAACATTGCGTCCGCTTTTGAGTCATCATCGTCACGCAGCTTAACCACGGTTAACTACTCCGTCCATAGCAAACATTGCTACAAATTCGTTCGTTTGCGCAAATATCGAGAGAAATCGCGACGATTGTACCGCTGGAAAAATGATAATCACGCGATGAAACGGCTTTCGCGAGCGGCTCGTGCGAAACGGTTCCGCCTGTTACCATTGAATTTTTCATGCAACAATGTGAAATAATTTTCATAGAATGGCGTAATAAAATAACGCCACTGGCACGCGCGTTCCACGGGTCGATCGTTTCGCGTTCGTTTTCAAATGAGATCCCTGCTCGATAGCGGCGCGGAAATTTTAATTGAACCAAATTACGGAGTAATGAATCCATTGTTCACGATGAAACAACGCTGCCTTTCTTTAAATTAAAAGAAGGGAGAAATGTAATTTAGGAAAACGCAGTACATTCAGTCGTACAATGACTTTTTCTTTTGGTTATTTTCAAATATTACCTACAATTTAAATTCCAATAAGTCGTTTCGGTCGAATTTCTATCGAACAAAGTTGTGGTAATTTTATATTTTTCGTGACATCTTCAATGAAATTAACTACGCAATAAATGCATTTAGGATTCAGAAAGCAAATGGGTCGCGATAACCCGTTTTGCTATTTGTACGTAAAAGAGCATAGGAAATCTTGAAGAAATCTTCAGATAGATGTACGATAATCAAAGATCATAGACCACGCCTACGTAATAAAGGTTTATCAAACAGTCTTTTATTGTATTCTTGCAACGATAACAATCTCTCATAGATGGAAGATGCATCGAATACTCCATGCATTCATAATTCATTTTCAGTGGAACAGCTGTATAACTTTATTTGAAATTAATCAAACGATGCACTCACACTTTGAAAATTTCTCCCAACCTTTCCATCACAGCTACAATGTGGGTTCCATTCGATGTAACGTAATCGCAAGAGAAATTCGTCGTAAGGACGAGAAAAATCAACGAAAGATTATTGTGCAATAAAGTGAGCAACTGAAGCGATAGGCCTGAAGCAAAACCTCTAAATTAGATTGTTAACAACGATAGCGAATCTTAGACGAGATGTGTGATAATCAAAGATCACACATGGCGCCTATATTCCGCGAACTTTATCTGATGGTTAGTATAATATTGCCACAGCAATAATAACGTTTCGAATGCGAACACATTGACAGTTAACTTTTACTCAGAATTCCACCCGATTTACATTTTAATACACAAAGTGGGAGTCCAAAAACTATTTTGATATCGTCCTCAGTAATAAATGGAAGAACTCTAAAACCCAGGGATTAATAAAAAAGAATATCCCTACAACCTTGAGAGAAAAAATGTTTGATTTCAAAATCACCCGATTGACTTTATGAAGATTTGAGCAGATGCTGGAGCAGCCAGTTAATTTTGCTCCAATCAAAACTCTGACGCAATGGAGCCACCTTCGATGATCCGCAAATCCTGCAACCCCATCCAACCTTTCGGTATTCAATTTCGAAGATATCCTATCGACATTCCCGTTGGAAGATCGATCACCACGGAATCATCCAAATACCAAAGCCAAGAAAGGACTCCCTTATCCCGATGCCGAATGAAGATGATAAATCTTTCGCGAGATGTATGATAATGAGGGATCATGCACAGTGACTATGCACCGCGAGTGTTATCTGATGTCTCGCATTGTGTTCCCCGAGCGGCGACGATCTCCCGCGAGTGTCTACGCGTGTCTATTGTTTATTTTCAGCGGGTGGAGTCGGCTCATAACGGCGAGTAATAAAGTTCTTGGCCGTTATCTGATAGCGGGCATCGTTGCCGAGGTGATCGTTTCATTGTTCGCTATTCGCCGACGAGCCACGTCGGCCTGGCGATACTCCTGTCGCGTAGCACGTCAGTCCGGGCACCGAAAAACTCGCACAATCGTGGCCAGTGACTCTCGATAATGAGCCGGCCCGATATCATCTAGCGCGCACGATGCCTCGTTGCGCGCCAACCTTCTCTTTCCACGTCCGCGTGGTGAATGTTCGGAAAAAGTGATCGTACCGATCGTTGCCAGTCTGTAATTACTAATAACGATACCTCGTAATTGCTACGCTCGCGATATTTACCCCGAAGAACTCTATCTGGAGGCCGGTGTAACACTTGGACTCGTTAATCGGCGTCATTACTAGTGCCGATGGCAATTACAGATAATCGAAGCTTCCGGATGTGAACCGCAGGAGAAACAGGCGAATCGGACCAGTTCCAGGAATGCGAGCTGATTGGACGCTGGAGGAAGAGGCTTAGATCGGGACAGATATCAGGGCTGATTGGATGTCGAAGAACGACATTCGTGGATAGTTGGAAACTTTAAAAAAATATATACAATGGAGTGCTTCTTGTTAGTTTAATCTTTTGGTTGTGACGCGTTGAGAATTAAAATTTCCATAATTACACGTTGCCCTCTGAGATAAGAAGCGAGGGGTGAAAACAGAAAAGGCGCAGGCTTGATTTTGTAATTTTCACCGATATTGTTTCAGCAGTACATAACTCAGCGCTAATTTTACAAAAAAAAAAACACTAAAGGCGCGAATCCCCGAGACTTTACATGAGAATTTTCTATCATAAGATAAAATTTCAACAACTACATAAATGTAAATAATGGAATTAGTCGTGAGAAATGAAATCTTTGAAAATACATCATAAAACTTGTTTCATGAGGGTCTAATTTCGTGAAACTAATGGCAAAATAATTAAAAAATAATAAAATAATCAGATTAAAGTCTCACGTGAGGCGTGATATTTTTGTCTCATCGTGGATTTGCACCTTAACTGTTACTATGGAACCGATTGCACCTTAACTGTTACTATGGAACCGATTGCACCGATAGTGCCCAGTCTCGTTGATACATCCCCAAAAAACGGGCGCTTTTTTTTCAAAGTCTGCTAAGCCAGAGGGCGAAATGATCGTGCCTTATCTCTCGATACGGTGTATCACCACCGACAGACGTTCATTGTTCGTTGATTTCAGAAACGAAACGTCCGAGCACGGTATGTACCACACTCGTAAAACGTTGCGTGCCAGCGCGGTATCAAATGTGCGCGCTCGAGCACTGAAAGCTCGTAGCAATCGGCAATGAGATCTCTGACAATCGGTGACTTTGCGCTGGGCAATTCATTCCGACTTATCTGATATTCCCTGCTTTCTCCCTCTCTCTCTCTCTCTCTCTCTCTACCGTTTTCTTTCCCCTCGGCCCTCCAGCCCCTTCCCCCGGCTGCCGTACTTGAGCCCAGTACGCTATTTGCTAGGTGCGTTTCGCGCAGATAACTCTCGGCGTACAATCGTTTTTTCCAGCAATTTATGGCCGTGCAAAAGCTCCGTGGCGATAGTCAATAAAGTCCGCGTGGATCAACGCGACTACACGCAGACACGCCGGCCCGTTCCTCTAACGTTTTTATTATTTATACAGCGGCGAAATTTATCGCCCGCCCGACATATCTACCTGGCCCGTATGTTGACGAGAAATAGAATTATTGCTTGAAGATAGTACGGTTGTTCGCGGAGGCTCATCCACGTCGCGTGATGCATCGCAACTTTGGCTGGCGTTTACCCAGTGAAACCAAACTGTACAACTTTCGTTGCAAGAATCTCGAAAGAGTTTTACTAATTGTGAAGATTTGTGTAAGGGGCATTCTACTGCTATCTATCTCGATTTGGGTAAAATATAGAAGTAAACACCTACGATAAACTTCCACGAGTGTCCGTCAATGTAAGCAAGCTTTTTTCGAACTTCCACTTATTTCTGCCTCGACTCTATAGGACCTTAGAGCGCATAGGGTAAACGCACCAGTAAATGAACACTTAAGGCTAATGAATGAACACTATTATAAAATTATGTTTGCAGCGTGAATGATTCCACGTGCTGCAAAAATTGTTTGGATATGAAGCAAGAAATGAAAAGAAGTCTCTAATTAATTAGTTGCTTACTTTAATAACTTATTTTACTCATTTTAATAAAAAATGTTCATTCACTGGTACGTGTTCATTTACTGGTACATCCACCCTGTGTCAGCTCTGACGCCGATTTCGAGCAATCGTAATCGAGGGGTACGGCGACCGCAGCGGTATCGTTAAATGTAATTGCGCAAAGAGACAGACTTTTACACGACAATTAGATCGATGTTGAAGAGCCCGCTAAAAGTCCGACTACCGCAGCAATTAGACAGTACGCCGGCGGGTTACCATTAACTCCCATTTTCGCAGTAATCTCTGTCCTCGGCTGCAGCAACGGCCTGTCCTACGCCGACCAGTTAATTTACTCGACAGGATATCCTGTCGATCGACATCCGGCGGTCACTCGATCGACCAATCTTCGACAGAAATCAAATGACGAGGCGAGCGCCGTGCACCGCGCACGATGCCATAAAACACGTCGCGCTAATTAACGATTAACCATGACCAGGATTCCTGGCCGGCCGGCAGAACTGGTAGCTTGGCGACTCGTGTAACGCCTACTACGCGTCGCACGCGAATTAAGCCGGGAATCAGTGCGTGGTGATTAGAATGTTGATGGGACGAATGCTGGTGTTCGCCGCGGACCGTAACCGCGGAAGGACGGATCACCTTTCCTTTTTCTGCCCTTCCATCGGTCACACTGTTGCTGAACACGGAATTATTCATAGCGGCTGGGAAAATTAGAATGTGCTCGATGTTGCTGCACGGGATGATTTGATAAAGTAGAGTAGATTCTCCAATAATGCATACGGGTGCATGCATACAATGTGGTTTACTGTGACCTAGTAAATATATTGTGGCACACTTCGCATAACGAGGTAGATGTATATCAAGTTCGGGAATTCTCCACTGGTATGCGCACTTTCATTTTGTACATATTGCGATAGATGATTTACTATGGTAGCGTTTAAAATAGGAGGCATGTACCATTACTATCATAACCGAACAAGAATTATTGCTAGTAAAGATCCATAAAAGTTATCACTTGGGGCCAGTAGCGCACTCGGAATTTAATCTTGGGGGAGCCGAGTAGAACGGATACGAATATTTTTAATGCAAATTTAATAAAATTCATTAGGTGATTATAAAAATTTAGTTAAAGAATAAAATCCAGTTTTTTCTTTTTACGAAACTCTTGAATTAATTCAGTCGTGGCTACATTAATCTCCTTTTTCCTTTTTCTTTGGGGGTGCCAGGGCCTCTTGAGCACCCACTGGGTTCGCCTCTGCTTGGGGCAAACGCTGCAGTCCCGTTGCTACACTTCAAAAACTGATACTGAATTGATAGTGAAGTGTCGTTGATCATTCATGTTACGGTGTACGACACGTTGTTTTTTATAATATCGGTGTCTGTGAAATTCTTCCACAATCAGTTTGAGAATCTCTCGACACGTAGCATCCGCGAACAGCCAGCCCAGATTTACCGACCACTCGTCGCGGCCTATAATCAACCAGCAACGTTAATTGAATACCGATTATGAATTACGATGCAACAGCATGATGGACCGTAATTATTGACAGATTCCGTGCTTTAGCCGGCCTCGTATCGCAAACACGAGGATTACAGTCGCCTTGAGTGGACGTGATTCCAAAAATGGCTCTTTCAACCGACCTCACGCAAGAAAAACTGAATTCGTAGCGTGAAAAGTTTAATTTACAAGGAAACATTACCAACCTGAAAATTCTGATTTTAGAGAAACTTTGTGCGAATGTGGAACATATATAGGTGTATGCAAGGAGGAATTTTCATTTTCTACAAAAATTCACTCTGAAAGGGTGAAATCAGCAGTTATCCCGTTTTTAGTTTTCTTAATATAACTTTATTTTTCTTGCGGTAGTGTGATAGAGTATAAAATACTGATAAATTCTTATACTTAAAGTTTTGTTCTATCTCGCAGCGTGACAAAGTTATATGAAAAAATGGAAAAACCTGATAACTTTAAAGTTTAAAGACTGATTTCACCCCTTCAGAGTGAATTTCCGCAGAAAAATGAAATTTTTTCTTACAGGTTTTTCCTTTCACCCGAAGTTTCATTAAAATCAAAATTTCGGGCTGAAAACCTTTCCTCAAACGAACGCTGATAAATAATCCAGATTCACAAATTCAATGAAAAATCAATGTAAAAGTGTAACGATGTTCTTGCGAGGGCATATCGGGCGTTCATTCATTCAAAGTCACAAAGTTTGCCAGTGCTAATTAATTTTTATCGTTATCTCGATGTTTTGACGTATTGTGCCGCGACCGAGGGTGATTTCGAAACGTCCGGGCATGAAAACGTTCCGTGTTATGAAAGGTGAAATTAAAAATCGACAACAGGCGAGCGTTCATCGCTAACGCGATCCACGAAGAAGCGTCTATTGCACCTGCATCGGCGATCCGGTACCTGGCGAAACGGTGGACGTGCAGAGTGGTTGGTAGTCCCGTTTTGACAGATCATAATTTATCGTGCGCTCGTAAAACCGATTCTTCGAGTTCCTTTCCCTCTCCTTCCTTCGGGGAGATTGACTTTGAGTTGAACACACGGACGAACGAGTAGCTGCTGATCGATGGGAGAGGTTTCTGGTAGGAACCACCGTCCCGCAGCACGACTCGAGGCGTCTGAAGTCTATGAATGTGTAAACTTTCTGGCAATAATTTCTTATTGTGTCTAACAAGTGAAACAGTAGCATTAATTGATTTAACGAGGACAGAAGACATCATCGAAATTATATTTGAGTAAGAAGCTGCTACGGTTTTTAAAGGACTTGGGGTGGTTTCAAAAATTGAGGTAAACTGTGTCTTTCCTTAAATAGATCAAGATAGATAATATTGGTAAAGGAAACTACATGTTTCTAAACGATTTAGATTTTAGAAAGAAGTATACGTACTTAATTGTACATATACATATGAGAAACGAGACTTAGATTAAGATCACACTTCTGAAAGTAGATTCAGACAGTATGCGAACAGACAACTTTGCTGTAATGGTGTTCTAAATTTAAACAGCTCGAGGACACTCAGCGGCTAGGAACACGTTTTTATCTCCATGCAGCCTCACAATGCAGCCATTTGATCTGTCCTCGAGTAAAAAAGAATCACAGTATTGCAGCAGAATCGCTACTCTACGAACCAGGCTAACCTGTCCTATTTTCTGCTCCCTCGGCTTAAATTAAGGTTGAAAGGCAGACACTTTACGGACGCTTCCCGAAATTCAACAAACCATGACGAGGGAGCTTGTTGCGATTACGGTCGAAGTGTTTTCTGCGTCCATTAATAAAACTCGCGATTATGCTACCCTTTGTATCAATAACCAACGACAGCCACTTCCAACGATAAATAATTGATATCTACCTGGCATTCATTTTTCCAACTTTCGCCTTTACATTCACAGCTGTATTCATTATAACTACCACTGAATTTCATAACACATCGAATCACGAATAAATGGGTTAATAAAATATCCTGACTCTCAATTTTTCAACCATTTCCCTCGATATTTTTAATACAAAAGCACGATTTCCAGTGGAAACATTCATTTTAATCCCCGATGAACGGTTCCCACCACCCAGATCTTGTGCCGAGAGATTTATTATTTGTGGCCGCGGCACGGATTCTATTATCAGCTGCGTTCACTGCAGCACAATGAATCCGTGAAAACCGTGCCAGCAAACTAGCCCTAAAACGGACGTGTTATGGCCCTGGAACGACCAACATGGACTTATGAGTCGTTAGGCAGCCCCGGGACGTATCCCACGGCGAGCATACTCGACGATTTTACGAGCGGCCTGACGCTAGTGTTTTTAATAATACATCTGCATTACGCCCGGGCGAAATGGGTGTCGCGACGTCGCGGCCGCGTACTAAATTTTTACGTTTCAATTAGATGGGAGGGAGGAGGGCTGGCTGCTCGTTGGAATTTTTAAGGGGCCTGTCGGAACTCCGTCGGGCCACAGGACGTCTTTCGACGCTCGCGCGACTGCAACGCCGCGAAATAATACTCTCTCCATCCAGCTCCTCGACCTTCCCCGCTCCACGCTCCTCGCCATCCTTCTCTCTGGGTCGAGCATTATTTTTTTCCACTAGTGTTTCCTCCTCTTCTTTTGCCCTTGTTTCTGGTAAGAACGTTCGGGAGAAGCGGGTACCGGCCGCGGTTTCTCGCGGGCAATGTAAATTTTTACGTTCTAATTATACGGCACGTACGTCCCTGGAATTCGTAAGGGCGCTGTCCGGACCCGAGATGGATGGCCTCAGTTTTTGCGGCACGGTGAACGACCAGCGCCGAGGAGGAGGCGTCTGCGGCGAGGGCTGACTTCCACACGGGCCGATGATCCCGGTTGCGTGCACGCGAGAACCTGTCGATCCGAAACGATCGCCCGAATTTCGGCCACTGAACACTGCAACCTTGCTCCCTGGGCTCGGTGCTTAGGTGGTCCTCGGGTGCCGCTCTTTCGGCAGCTTGCACGCTTTCGACTGAGGCGAATTTACACCGTTAACTTGGGTCGAACAATGCGGTCGATTCAACGAGATTGAAAGCAATGTGAATAGTGGGAAGTATTATTCCATCAAAGCGCTCAAGCAGATTTTAGTTTCGTTCAATACGGTTGTTTATTTAGGGTAATTCGCTCGAATTGAAGCCGTGTAGAATAGATAGACACGCATCTGGAGCGTTGGATGGTTTTATTTCAGTTGCGTCGATGTATCGTTTGTGAACGGAACTTGCTGTTGTGTGCCAGAAAGTTGTTTTTAATGGTAATAAGAATATTATAAATAATTTGAAATACTGGTGAGAAGAAGAGACTTCGTTACCTTCTCTGTTGTTTGTTTCTTTAGGTTTATTTTCCTGGCACTCCTCGCATAAATTATTGCGAGTATCCGTGACGTTCTGGCTTTTTCATGGACGCGTGGGGTTGAAATTAAAATTGCGGGAGTACGTATTTTCCGTTGAAGGTGGAATAAAAAGATTTGAAACAACCTGTACCGGTTTCGCAACAGCACTTCTCGGTGGATTAATTGTCCCGTTTCAGAGGAGAGGATTATCTTCCTGAATTACAATGCATTAACGAAAACACGTAACTCAGACATCGTAATTGCAAATGGTCCCTTTTGTTGGGAAGTGTCCATCCCATAAATCACGACCGCTTCACAGTTCTGCTTTTTACGATGCTCGTATTTCACTTATGCAATATGTGGAATGGGTTCCTTTTACAGAAAGCAGCTTCGTAAATCATAAGTACAAAAGCACCACCATCGTGTGAGGTGTAACAATGCCTCTACTTCATTTACAACTCAATTAGCGACATCGAGATATACCTCTAACAAATTTCGGGGGCACGTTATGAAAAGTGGAGAATTAACGAAGTTATATTAACTTCTGCTGCCTACACAATTAAAAATCTTCACTTTCTCTGCTTACAGTTTTAAAATCCGTTTCTGATTCGAAGAAGTTCTTTGAACCGATTAACAAATCCAAGTTCAAAAATGATTAAAAAATTACTGAATTAATCACTACTAAATAAAAAACACATCCCTCCCTCGAAAATAAACAGAGAAATACATCACAGTGAATACTTCTTCAGTAGTGAATAAACGCGAGGCACATACGTACACTTATTACCACAACACACGCCACAAAACTCTGCCTCCCAACCCACCAACCACATTTCGACTTCACATCACAACAAAACACACGCGCCAAATACAGCATCCCTCTTATCAAGCCCGAGAGGAATGCAAAAAGCTCGAAGGCCGTTCGAGTCGCCCTTTCTCCGCCGATCTAAAGCAAAGTCCCAGTCGAAAGTCCCGCAAAGCATCGTACGCGTTCCATAAATTCCCACGTCTCGTTTATCCCCCTCGCCCCTCGCCGTTCCAGCAATAAACGTAATAACCAATGCGTTTCGCGCGTAGCGGAGTGCGCAGCATCCGGCAATGTTGTCACTAATCTCGATCTGGCGGCCGCCATAAATCGTTTCCACTGTCTTTTTTTTCCTCGTCTTCCTCCATTCCCGTTTAGTGCATCGGAAATATGTTAGCGTTATAAGGGCATGCGCGCGATAAATCACGGCTTGCCTTAAAGTTTATCGCGCCGGGACGCCGTATCGCGGCCGTTCCCGCGTTCGAGACCGTCGACGATTAAGTTTTTGCGAGCGTTGGTGGTCCGATCGGTCCCTGGGCAACACTTTCAAACGGGGCACCCGGTCCCTTTCGGCCCTGCCCACCCCGCCCGGGGACAGTTTCTCCGCGGCGGCGGATATTTACGGGGCGTTTAGATGCCCTGGGTGTGGTTCGCGGCGCGGATAAACGACGCTGCGACGCTCGCGCGCCGCGGGTAGAAGCGAGCACACGGCGCGTAAAGTACGCGGGATATTACTCAGGCAGCGAGGTATCCGAACTGACGTCGCCGAGGATCAGGGATCGCCAGGCTGCCGGCCCCGGAAAGCTTCTCACTTGCCACTCGACTAAGTAAATGGTGCTAAACGATGGCGCGACCTTCTTTCGCGGGTTAATCTAGCCGCTTGTCCTCCAAATATCGTCGCGAATGGGGTACCAACCTCTCGACAGTGGTACACAACGATCTGTGGCGCTGGAAATGGTCTGCGTAGGAAAAAAATTGAACAGTTTTCGTGAACCGAGCTCTTCATGTTGCTCTCACTTGTCGGGGGTTCTGTGGCAGATATTAATGGATTCAGAAGAATTTCTGTAAGTACTTTTGTGGAGGACAGTTATTTCGATTTTGGGAAGCAGAGTGTTTTAATTTCTTGTATTGAATTTAAAGGAACACCGTCATCAAGGGTCAATCTGTCAACCAGGGGTTAGATTGTGACAAACTTTTTTGACCAGCTGTCCCTGTTTATTCACTGTGGCATTGTTCAACATTTTGAAGTTCACCTGGCAACTGTCGCCTGAACCAAGCCTGTCACAACAAATTTGATTTAATAAGAAACGGATCAGTATTATTCATGATATATTTAATTATATTTGTCACAATTTAACCCCTGGTTGCACTAAGCGACCCTTGATGGCGGTATGTGAAGAGAATTTGAAGAACGTCTTGCGGTGAATTCTAAGCAAGTAAATTATATTGGGAAAATTAACCTATTATAGATGCAAGAAGGTTGTATACTGAAGTATTTTCTAATCGATTAAAATTTACTCTGTTGAAACGAAGGAAATGTTTAACCGACCATAGAATGGATACTATGTAGGTACTGTATACAGAGATCGATGGATCTTCAAACTACATACCGCTGCCAGTTGCCAAGCGTTATCGTGCACGAAACTAGGTGCAATTATTATAATCGTCGTGTTATCCATACGCAATATAAAATTGCACGGTGCACCCGTAATGTCGAAGTTTCCGGGTATCGTGAATTCTGTCAGATCCTGAAACGACGCCGAGCTCGGTTCACGATGAAATGTCGACACTGCCTCCTCATGAAATTCAATGACCTCTAATTACAATGATTCAATGAACGATTGCCTCGCTAACAAGGACATTTTCCATTCGCCAGGATCTCCTTGCGCTCGCGCTTTTTAACCGATAAAAGATGACGACGTCCATAATGTTAGTATTCTATAAACGTCTTTGCATTTACTTCTTGAGAGTGATATCACGGCGCATAATCAATATCTTTTTAAGCACAGATATTTGCAGGCTACAGAAAGTAATATTTAAGAATTCCGTAAACTTTAAGTCTTTTACACAGTGCTAGTGGTGGAGAACTATCGATGGTACTTACGATAGTTATCGATGGTTCTCACTATCGAAATTTGTAATAATATTACAAATTAAATTTGGGATTCTGAATTTCAGCTGTTATTATTTTTCAATTGGCTAACCTACGATTTTCAATACCGATAATTATCGATAGTGAAAATAAGCCATCTATAGTTTTCGATAGTGAGAACCATCGATATCTATCCTAAGTACTATCGATAGTTCTCCACCACTACACAGTGCAATATTCAGTGGCTATATATTTTTTTTTGTTCCCCATAAGTTTCATACCACACGCGCGTAAATTTATTTGTAATTCTGTTACGTATACAGGGTGTTCCAGAACGTCTGCCACTTGGGCCTTTTTCCTTAAATCCGCCACTGACGATATTGCGCAACTTTAAGGTTCTACAAACTAGACTATTCGTAGAATAACAGCACCCGTGACTTTACCAAGAAGATTCCTTACTCGACACTTAGAAAACCGATGATTAAACGCAAACGTATAAAATTCGGCAGCCACCAACCACGGAATTATGAATTTGATGAATAATGGCCAACAAGGATGAATTAATGGGTGCCGGTTTTAACCACGGCCAGTTTCTAACGAGACGGTAACAAGAAAGGCAAGCATACTCTCCGCGTAGCATAATGTATGGCCGATGGTCCTGGGTATCGAGGAGCGCGCCGCGCCGCAACGCCCCAATTCGCCATGCAGAAGGCGTGCTGGCGCGTCGCTCGGGAATTAAAGAACAATTTCACCCCGTGTGTCGCAGTCAATTTAGGATAATACTGATAAATTACGTCGATGATGGTTCCGAGTTGGCCGTGGTACCGGGAATCCCGCGTAATTCGCCGATGATCGCCGGGTTGCCTGGAGTCGCTCCTTATCCAGACGCTTGCGCGCGCACGGGCACGAGCAGGCCGAGACGCAACACGTAAGTATGGATATTCGTGATCGCGCGACACTTCTCAAAGCCCGATGAAATCGGCCGTAATTGCACGCAGGGAAGCAGGTGATCCCGCAAGGGGGAAAAAAAGTGGGGGGACACACCGAGCGTCCAATTTGCGCTCGCATCTGCCTAACGACAGCCGGCGTTGACGAAATGTAAATTGAGCCCGGAGGAGCGCGATCGGGCTCCTCTCAAGGTTAGACGCTGCTGATCTCGTGCCACGATCGATCGTACGCACGCCGTTTAAAAACGGAATCGAAAAGGCCGCTCGACTCCGACGCCGCCGTCCGAGACTCCCGGGTTTCGACGTTCCGTTGGAAGAGAAGAGCCACGGTACCGGGGCGACTAATTACGGGGACGGAGAGAAATTGCACGGGACGTTAAGGTGATCCGGTGATAAGTTAAAAATTATCGATGCCCACGGCTCGTAATTGCTCTCTGTGAGTAGCATTGACGTCTTGACATTTGATTCGAGAAGATCCGATGGCTGGCTCCGGGCGGAGATGTTGCCAAAAGGCATAATCCATTTCATTGTAATTACGCTGCTGGATTATGCGGTCAGTAGACCGATCGAACGACACGAAACTGTCTGCTTGACATTTCCATCGAATGGGATGAAAGTTGGAACGCGACTGCTGCAGCAGGCCACGCGAACTCTGGGCTTGAGTAATCGTTGGTTAAGTGCCTGCTTGACGGTTTCATCGGGCGTCGTAAAAGGGGGAACCACGAAGATAATTGGGTAAGAAGTGATACTTGAGGAAAGTAAGTAAAAGAAAAAGGCAATAGTGTCTATGTACTTTCTATGAAAGACTACCCCTAGGTTCTAACCCAGAGCATCATGTATAGCAAATCTTCCATAGGTATCTTCAAGAGCTAGGGGTGCGCAAAAAAATTCAAGTTCAAAGCTCAATCTCCCCTGCATAGTGAAAATAAGCTCTTACAACTTTTAGCGAATTATAAATAAACAAACCAATTATTTACGACATCCGAGTACTCGGTAGTATCACTCACAAATACATCCCCAAGAAAGTGATTCGATCGGACCTAGTTCAACTCATAATTTCAAATCCCGAAGATTCCAGATTCCTGGTGACTGTGTTGCGTTTTTCTTTTTTTGACATCGCACGTAGATCATCGACGTAATCACGAAGAACCGCGGCGCCTTCACCTCGTCCCGAGCTAATTAAACCACTTAGCGGCTTGCCATAAAGTCGAGAAGAAAGCCGCGTCGACATTCATAAATTAATTCGCGGTCTTGGCCAGAAATTAACCGATACGGCAACGAGCCTTGAGGCTTCGAACTTTATGCGTCGTAAAATATATTTTTAACATTCGCGGAAGTGTCGGGGGTGCAACGGCGGCCGAGGATACCCGTAACGGTGCGCTGAACTTGAGGATGTATGGAACTGCTTTTCGACATTGCGTTGTAAATTACGAAGGTCGATGAGTACAGTCACCGCCGCTTTTAATGCAATTTTAACAACGTCTGTTGGGAGTGTTCAGCGGTAACCCTACATTTCATCCCATAAATGTTCTACGAGAAAATATTTGTAGTGTACTATGCATCCCCGTTAGAGGAAAAGATTCCTATTAAGCAGATGTTCCTAGATATTTCCCATAACCCTCGCGTTATCTGAATTCTTTAGGGTAAGCATCTTTTAAGGTTTGCTTTCAAGTCACACACTGTTTGCACCAAAACTAAGTTTGACTCATACAATTGGGCCACGCCTACTTTGACTGACGTTGAATCAGTCTGTGGCGTTTGAAGATCTTTCGGCGTTTGCTTCTGTGAAAAGTGATTCTGTTCTTAGCGTTGCAGAAGTTTTATTTTCAATTTGAAATGTATAAACAAGCTACACAATTTTAATAATGCATAGTAGTCAGCATATAGTTAAAGTTGGTATCGATCAGGGCTGTTGATCGAAGTTGATTGTTGCAAATTGCTGTGTCAGTGTTTTAAATATTCCAGTTCTACTCCACAATCCCACGGAAGCTCAGGTCTCAGTCTCCAGCTCAGTGGCAAATGAAAAACACAAACAGCACCGGTTCTCTGTTCGTCGAACCTACGCAAGATCCACCCACGAGTCGGACACGGGATGAAGTCTTAATAAATTTTCTCCGCTGGTACCATTTTGTGTAATACCCATTCGTTCCACAGTGGAGCGTACGCCGGCACAGAAATTCTGATGGGATTCTAAAGCTAGGATCAGGCGTGTTTCTGTCTCGCTGGCTTCGATCCCCAGGTAATTCCTGATCCTCCTGTCGAGAGATACCACCAACAGCGAGCTTTCCTTCCGTGGAGATTTTCTGCGTCAAGGGTCTGTCAGCGGACCGAATCTATTATTACGCCTGTCTTCGTCGTAATTAATTATGATTGCGGCGTGTGGCTTCGAGTGCCAGGTCATCCCCGAGGTATCCCGTCGACGTTGTGGCTCCTACGCACCGGTGCTCCTCTCCTCGTGGTCGGCGAACGTACCAACTCGTCGCCAACAGCGATTTCTCATTACCATTTCACCATCAAACCCAAGGATATTGTTCTCATCCGGTTGGTAAGTGTTTACCTTAGATCCGCGCTGTCGGTTTTGTAGGATCTCTTGCAAGTTCAATTTTCTCTAGGTGTGCACTGCCACCAATACCTTATCCACATCTGTGTCCTTTTACGTAAGTAGCAGAGTTATTTCTATTAATTACAGAAGAATGTAATTATTCTTCTTGGAATTTAATAAAGAAGGTTGTTGCAACGATTATTTACTTTGCATCATGAACGCGTTGAGTGGATGTTTCAGCAAGATTAAAAATAAGAAGTCGAAGAAGAACACTGCTAGAGAAGTAAGAACACCACTTTAGGTACGAGAGAACACGTCTGTAGTAACAATGCGATTATAAATACGTAACAGACATGATAAAAGTACCTCCGCTAGGAATCTCTACCCTCGTAAGGGAGGAAATTACGAACAAGCATTTTGCGCTTAATGATCGCAGTATAAATCTCTTATGTCTGCGAAATAGTCTCCCCTTTAATTGAAAGTACGACAGTAATTATAACCTGCTTACTTTAGCCTGCAGCTACTTCAGACCTACGTACGTAGGTACTATGTAGAGGGTACTGAGGTTGCAGGAGGAAATTTGCATGCGCGGGGCAGTGTTGTTCAGTCATACTGATCGCTGTCAAAGTGCCCAGACGTAAATCATATCCAGAACTTTAATTCTACATCCTAACATCAGAACTATCCGAAGTTCAGCAATTCTAGCGACGTGTCTAACATCGCCTGAAAGGCTGGGCAATTCGCAGCGAGACTAATGTCGCGGTCCGGTGTCCTCAAGATGTCGAAATGCAGCCCTCGCCGAAGGTACAGGGCCAGTCGAGTGCGCTTTCGAGTGGGTTCCTGGAATTAGTTCTCTCCGTCTTAGGTGTGGGGCACGGGACGTTTCTCCTACGGGCATATAAGTATATACGACTGGCAACAATGGCGGATTCCAAGTGGCCCTTGAAGCGGCTCTAATAATTTATATGCTTAAAGGGGCCTGGCTGCCTACGTGAAACGTAGACGCCATGAGACAAGGGGTCTACACGAGGAGAGGAGCGAGTCGTGCTCAAGGGTGGCTCGGCTCTGAGATCCGTGGACGAGAACCCTTCAGCAAGGAGAATTGCTGCTGTGCCGCTGCCGCCTGGGGTCCTGTCGTCTGTCGTCCGACATCGACCGAACCGACCGAACGGTAACCCGTTTATGAAGCCTTCGTCGCGCGGTTCTCTTTCATTCCCATTTCGGCGAGAACGCAGGAATCTAGCCAATTGTAAGTAGGTACCTATGAAGTCACAAGTGGAAGAAAGAATGTAGATATTGTAGTATTATTGAGTTACTTTGGTGTTGAAGATTTGTATAAAAAAAAAACCATTCGTCATGTGTATTAATTCATTCGCAGTGACAATGGGGTTGAATTGCTCTGATCTTCAAACACGATACCACGTTCCAAAGAGTTCAGGCATCAGCTTCGAAATGCTTTCAGTGTCAACATCATGTGCCAAGGTAGACGTACATCAAAGCTAGGTTGATATTACCCTCTTTTCGCGTATCAGGGGTATGTTACCACCCTGAACATCAACACCTGTTCAACAAATTGTGAAATATTCTTTTGCACTTCCCTTTTCCATACCACAGCGTTGCAGCGGAATAAAGCACCTTGAGCCACGCCACCGGTGGATCGGACGCAATCGAATTCCAGGCAGTCGGATCGATTACGGTAAGCCGATCCACCTGGACCTTTGAATTTGCTCGGCGATACGGCGAATCGATTCCGGGGAACATCAAAGATTCAACCGTCCCGTGTGCCCGGGCCTCATCGCTCGCTGGAGGCTGGACGCTGCACGGATTCCGAATTACACGGGCCGCCGTGTTGTTCAAGTGAATTTCCGGCATTTTTACGATTGTCGCGACCCGGGAAAACGCGGACGGCAGCGCGGGGCCAGGGCGTAGGGTCGATAGGAATGTTTTATGCAAATCAAATTGTTTGGCGAGCCGGGACGCGCGAGCGCTCCTCGCCCCTCCGCGTATTCCAGTCATTAAAACGTCGATCCAATCTTCCGCGCACACAGCCTCGCAACAACAGCCCGGCCTGGCCGGCACACGCGCGCGGAGGATATTTTTATCGACCTCTGCCGCGATCATTACACTTGTTAATTAATTAATATTGCCAGGCCGCGCTATTTATCGGACGGGCGGTAAATAAATGGAGAGCAGCTCCAGCGGGCGATAAGGACCGCCTTCGAGATTTTAAATGGACCGATAAGGGCAGCTGTGGAAATTATTGCGCGGCAAAGTGGCGCAAGAATATTTTGAATAGGGCGCGCAGTCGGGGAGAGATGTTCTGTTTGTAATGAATCGTTTGAATTTTGTGCCCCGTGCAGGCGATTCAGGGTTTCCAGGAAGAATGAGTAAAGTGTTACTGTTCACGGAATTTATTTCAACGCGAAACGTGTGAATACATCTGTTTCATTCCTTCGCGTGGTGTATTTGAGATAATGAAGAGTAATATTACTTGGATATTAGGCAGATAGATATACCTATAGCATTTTCAGGGATTCCGTTCCGTTTGGAAAAGCAGAGGGTCGAATTACGTCAAAGCTAGTCTACTTGCTAACAACCCTTCGTGAAATACTTGTTCCATGATCGTAGGAATATTATCCCTTCCGCCAATTACAGCGCGAAGGGGACTCTGTGAAATAATTTCTGAAGAAATCGCGTGTGCTTGGAGGACCCGTAAGAATACGAGCACGCCAAGACCTTTCTCGGGACAAAAACGGGGCAGCATTCATTAGAGGGCACTCGTTATAGGGGCCCTCGTTCCTTCGCCTTCGTCCCTCGCGCTCGTAACTCGAATTTTTGCGCGCGGGACAAATTACGTCAGGCCCCGTTCGGGCCACGTGCATCGCGGTGCTCGAATTCGCTCCGAAACCGACCGCCCATGAATTCTCGCGTATGCACATTACGCTCGTAAACTGCCATTAAGAGATCGCGATCTCAACGGGGCCTACAAATGCGTACCGCGGGGAACCGTTGGCCGTCGCAATCAGAAGGCGACCGACGCGGAAATGAATCTTGGAAAAATTAGTCATCAACGGAGGTAAGTGGACAGTGCCTTTGCCTGGGGGTATCGATGAGTTACGAAGCTCGACATACAGCTTGTGCTACGCACAGAGTAATTGGAGGATTGTCTGCTGGTGTAACTCCGTCGACTGTGTTGAGCACTTTAAGTAATAGATGAATATTTAAAACAGATGAGTACCTACGTTTTGTATTAGAGGCAGTAATTTTAAATTGAGTATTAAGGGAACGCGTTTGCGTCGATTTTGGCGTAAGATAGAATTTTGAACTACTGGGATGATTGTTAAGAGAAGAGTCTGCATATTTGATTAGGGAAATTGTGGTAAGATTAGAAGATAAATATGGAATTGGATTGACCGAATGGAGATGCGAATAGCAGTGATACGGAGTCTGTTATTTGTGTATTAAAGCAGTGAGATTACTCGTTGAAACTGGAGGAATGAGAGCCACTGAAGCAACGAGCAACGACCCATTGGTGAACGCGACGAAAACATCGGGTTTCCAGCGAGTGGATTAATAACCGGATGGCGCTGGCTTGTTCGAAATATTGCCAGGGCACCCTTCCTCTGCCCTTCGACCCCCTGCGACTCATTTTTTTTATCACGCCCAGAATCGTTTGTCTTAATAAACAGCGTCTCGGTGCACATATCACTGGCGAGGCAGAGCCTGCTGTCTTTCACCAAATCCGTTTCGCCTCTTTCCGAAGTATGCCCCGTGTGTCTTATGAAGCCACGATGGAACGTTATTGATGATCTACATACAAAGCGTTTCAAAAATCGCCGGTCCCCATCCTCGGCCATTTCTCAAGGAGATTCGACGGCGTTTGTGAAACAGACACTACGCTGCTTTCTGTTTTGTTCAGGATTTACAAATGTTCAATGTAAAGTGAAACTAAGTTTGTTACTCTTTGCCTCGAACATTTCCTTAATCTTGGCATCTAATGACAAAGAACAAGAAATACACCTGCTAGCAACAATTTTCTTATATTTTTCACAAAGTTAGGAAGAACGCCAAAGAAATAAAAACGCAAGTGGGTTGAAAAGGACCCAGGGATCGTAGTAGAATTAATCAGTTTTGTATCACCAATTACAGAGTCGTTCCTAGATTTTGGCCGCCCATTATTGCCGCCCTTATTAATATAATATTCTTTAATTAAGCATTTGATATGCAGCGTTTACTTTTATATCAATATATAGCTAATTTTAAACAGTTATCATGCAAAACAGTTTCGATTATTATTCTTATTAATCAAAATTCTACATATAATACACGGTCTGCGGCCGCCCCTAGGTTTGCCCACCCACCCTCTGCACCCCCGCCAGGAACATCCCTGTCCAACTACTCGTGGCACAAATTCTAACACAGAAAGTAACTCACAAGAGAACATATCGGACCCGCACACGCACATTTTGATGAGACTCTGCAGGTTTGCAGAACAGTGACAAATATTTGACACATATTTTTTGTTATAGGTAACGGTCCATGTCGAGGGGGTGAAATCAGCCCTTAAAGCGATCCTCGGTGTCGAGCAGCAAGACAGGTTCACCTTCCTAAATTTCGTCGATCCTGGGCCCGTGGTATTCACGGCTGCCAGGCGTACGAGGCGAATTTAATTCGAGCCGTGGTTCGGGGGGTTTATATAAGCAAACAGACAATGGTTGTTATTGTTTGAGCGGGATGAAAAGGACGGGCCGGGACAGCTGTGAACGTGGATATACACGGCGCGCCCGTGACTGACTGCAGGGACCGTATTTCTGGAGCAAAAAACGCGCTGCCCGAAGGAGCTGCTGGCTGCATGTGCATTCTCGCATGCACACGCGGGCTGGTAACGCGCGGATGCCGCGTAGGGCCCGCATCGTCGGAGATGAGCCAGCACAATGACAGCTTTCACGAGGACCGACGTCTGCTGATGCGATGAAAGCGACAGCACCGAGGGCCTGCCTTCCGCGGCATCTCGGCTCGCTCGTTACAACTGATGTTTTACTTAGGCCGCGCGTACGCTTCCAGCAGGCTTTCGCCCGTCCGAGCTTCGTTTGCGAACGCACCGCGCGAACGAGGAAGGAGCTAAAGAATTTTTGTCGCTGGACCTGACGGACATGGTTCGGATTAATTGTAACATGGTTCTTCGCGTTCAATTGGGTTTGTGTGTATGATGGCTTAGTATTATGTATTGATGGATAGATAGGTACCTCATAGTGGGTGAGTGTAGATTTTTGTTAGGTCGGGGTTAGTAATGGGGTTGATTGTGTAATGGGCAGGAAGAATATTCTGAACATCCATTTATCAATAATATATTCATTATACTAAATTAAGAGTATTCAACGTTTGACTATTTTAAACTGGACTCTGTGTCAGAGGCTGGTGACTTTTGGAATGGTAATAGCTGTTGATGAGGAGATGTAGTGGGTTTTTAAGGGTTTCGGAAAGTAAGACAGGGGATGAAGGGATAGGGCAGGAGTGAAGGACTTTGTAGGATGACGCAGTAGCTAGGATGACGATGGATAGCAGGGATGATACAGAGTTTACAATTACGTAGCGATTAAGTGTATGTTGCATGCTTCCGAGCAAAGTCGTAGCTGAACAATATTGGGTTATGCGTGAGTCATGGATAAGGGTTAGTACATTACAATTGACAGGTGCTGTCCAATAGTTACTTTTATCACATTAATCATCATTCAGTTTGATGATTTACATCTGGGAGACGTGTCATCGATGTAATCCAGATTCAGATTTCTATGTACTAATGTGAAATGTGTACCTACATTTAGCAGAAAAGTGGCAAAAGGTCATAGAGGAAAATACTTTCATTAAAAAACTCGCAATATATTTTTCCTCTGGATAAAGACTTTGGTGCGATAAAGCGAACGAACTTTTGTGCCGACCTAATATGTAGAAAAAACTGATGCAACGTCAGCAAAACAATCGACAGTAGGTCTTCCTTTGTGCTTTAAAATTCAGGCGAGCGCACGAGCGCGTAAAGTGTTTCGGAAAAGCGTATTACGCTGCGATCCATTAATAAATATGATATATCGTCGGCGCGCCTTCAGGCATTAGCGATGAATCGCTCCATGCGTATTTATCGCGAAGACGCGTGACGCCTTGAATTCCAATAAGGCTCCATACCCCCGTAGAAACAATATAACACGGTACTATCATTCGTTATCGATTTTCCCAATTTCATCGAGACGCAAGGCACAACGGTGTTCAGCCATCATTTGTGCCACTGATTTCCCTCGAATCAGGATCCGCGAGGGTACATCAGAGGGATGATATTTACAGATGCATGAAGGTCAAAAGAAGATTTCTCTTTAGAATTCTCTGAGCAGAGATTTAAGCCCAATAAGAAGATTACAGTGGGCACGCATTAAGATGAGCATTCCTCTGCTCCCGAATTCACCTCGGAACTGTGCCCCGAATATTACGAGACAACCTGCATATTGCTTGGGCAAATTTACCGATACAGCCTGTAATCGAAGGGACCAATGATTACAAAAAGAAACGAGGAGAGTGGCCGGAGTGCAAATGATATTTTAACACCGACGATCTCCGGCTCGTTATTAAATCGAAGCAGGACACTCCTCTCGTTGCTTGCACGAAATACCGGTTCCCGAGATTACCTCGGGCGAAAAATGTTCCCCGATATTTTCGTCGTTCCTGGCCAGTCGAAATTTTTAACAGTAACAGCGGCTATGGTCCTCTGGAACGAACGAAACCCCGATGCACGTCACGAGGGCGTAGAAGTTTATTCGTCTCGCAAAACAGTGTTGCGATGTAGGAAAATACTGGTGTTTTAATTAAGTAACAAACTTTATTTTAAATATGAGACACGCTTTTACACTTGGGAGCAGAAAACGCGAGTAACAGAATTGAAGAGTCCTTGTAGAAAACACTAAGTGTCAAAAATCAAATTCTATACTATAGTACATATTACCATTGACACGTAGAACATTTTCCAACAAATTCTTTTTTTAATTTTGGCACTCACAGTATTTTCTACAAGGACTCTTGAATTATCCGAAAGTCCATCGAGGCCTTATTCCATATCTGTTATAATTAATATAATAAATAGTCTCTTAAATTGATATTCTATCGTTCAACCGAAATATAATATTACCGCCTCCGCCAATAACACCACAACACACTGTACGTAGGTATGTATATTCACGTGACCCAGTTTCTATAAAAGAGATTTTACTGTACGAAAGTACGGACTGTTAGTGGTTCGACAAAACCGACGAACAAACATTAATCACCAGGCAACATTATCGCCAGAAAGTCGATGCCGTTTGGAGGCATTTGCTAGCACGCTCGCGTACAAATTACCGCCGAGCGGCATCCGTGAGGTCAACACACGCCAGCCAAGATTATTCAACGATATTACCATTTGACTGTCGGGATCCCGGATAACGCTCGATTGATTTAGTGGCGGGACTAAAGCGATCGCTGCGGCAGGGATGTACGAAAAAAAAAAAACAACGAACGGGGGGCAAGGGAAAGAGCCCCCCATAGCCCTTCGAAATAAAAAAATACAAAAAAAAACGGGGGTTAGAGGGGCCACGGATGAGACGGGGAAAAGGTAGCTCGTGAAATCTGCATATCACGGCCGCGAGTGTTCCGTGGATTAAAAAGTACGGCGGGCTGGCGCGCGTTTTTTTCCCCCCCTCTCCTCCAGCGGCATGCTTTTTGCGACCGTTATTATTTTCAATCTCTCCGACTATCAAGGGCGCGTATGTATACGGGGCGCACACCCTCCTTCTCGCCGTACAAAAGGGGTTGCCTCCTCCTCCGTTCGCGACCGGCCGAGAGACGAAGAAAGAAAGGGACAGCGCGGAGGTCCGCTAGCCGCGCGTCACGAGCAACGCGGGGTAGATTTTTTTTTTCTCTCTCCTGCCCACCGCCCCGCGACACCACCCCACGGCAGAAAATTTTCCCCGATTCTATCTCGCGACGACCGCGTGACGGGATTGTCGAAATGGCCCCGGCATTGTTCTGTGTCTCGTGAAACGGGACGCACGAGGGCTGCGGAGCGCCGCTGTCCTGCCCCGACATGTGGCGGATGAAAGGAGCTGGCCAACCACGCGCACCGGAGACGATTTTTAAAGCGGGGCGCTTTGTTTTCGCGCTCGCGCCACCTCCCAATATCGCATTGTAGCCGTTAAAAGTGTGCCCTGGAAATTACGGCGTGACGCGGGCAGCCGTGGGACCATCCGGGGGCCACCGATCAGGGTTTTATGCCAGCTAGCCCAGCGAGTACCGAGGATTGCCACGTTTAATTGGAAGCTTCGCGCTGGACCCTTCGCGTGAAATGGTTTACGCGAATTAAAATAGGGGGCGTGATCAAGGGATGAAGTAACGTAGACTTGGAGGAATAATTATCGTGCGTGGTGTGCATGGTTTCTGTTATTCTGTTGCGCGGGAAATATGTACGTGAAAAAAGAGGTGACGTTTTTGGGGGAAAGTAGACTGGAGATGTAAAGTTCGAGGAGGATCAGCTGTCAGTATGTGTTGCATGGTAAGCGAAGAAATTGGAAGGTTGACGAAACTAGCTCCGTCCTAGTAATCACGAGGTTCCCCTTCCTTTAAGCAGAGATTCAAAGAATATTCGCAATAAATACACCTGTACGATCCACGTAATTCTTGCGTTCCAAGTGTTTCTCACAAAGAGTAACGGGAAAATGACCAGGGGGCCCCGAGCAAGGGGCTTGGGCCACTATCGTGCGCGTTGGTAGCCTCTTCGCGGGCACTTGCCGCTGCATTAAGATAAAAGCATAGGCGGTTTTATTCCGATTAAGGATAATCACCGATAAAAGGTCTCGTAGCTGGTTGCAGGTGCAGAGGGAGAGAGAGAGAGAGAGAGAGGGAGGGAAAGGGATAATAAGCGAAGGTGGTCGTGCCCGGACCTCTCACGCCTCGAACGTGGCCTTTTTTCACGCTTTTGCTGCTGCCCGAAGATCCGAACTTTCTCCTGAAGCCGGCATGAAAGCAAAGTGCAGATTACCGCGAATACGCGATCCTCTTTTCGCGGGGCGGCGATCCCGCGTCGATTGCACGGCTGTTTACTCGTTTGCTATGCCCGCGCGATACGAACGGAGGCGATACCCGCGTCACGCGAAGATACCTTCTGCATCCTGTGGTTTATGATCGTGCGCCGCGGTTCATTAATGCTAAGGATCCTCCGTGGTCTGCTCGGACTGCAAGCATTCAGCTGAAACGTGTGAAACGCGCGCACCTTTTCACCGGAATAAAAATACATTGTGCATTTTCAACGAACCAGACGCATCTCTTCTCATTGCCACATATTTACACGGAACACTAAGTTCGAAGGAACTGCAGCCGACAAAAGCAATAAATCTCACGCACCGTGCGCGTACTTCAGTTTGCGCTCGAAGCGCAAGTATCGCCGTCGAGTGTAATGTATTTTTGCTGTTTTATTCATGAAATTAATGAAAATGAAGAGCGTGTTGCGCCCAGACAGGGCCGTTCAATCGCAACGCAGTAATTAACGTTAGCCGAACGCGAAAACGGCAAAAGCGGGGCTCAATCAATATCGGGAAAACTGTGGACGAGCGTTCCCGGCGGGATTGTATCTCTTTCAAAAATTAGACGAACCCGGGGCCCGTGCATATTTAACGCGCTGCCGTCCACGATCTCGGCGTTTGCAATTTTTAGGCAGATTGTACCGGGGCTAAATAGGCGTATTCGACGGAGGCGGGTACACACGCGCATCGTATCCCCGGCGACATGCGTGTACGCATCCGGCATTGTCGAGAGAGCCAGGGCAATAATCCATCATTTATATTAATTGCGCCCCGCGGTCCGTCGAGTCTCCTGCATAAATGATACCGTTGTGTTTATACAGGCGCGCCGCTCTAGCCGGCTAGCATTCTCTTCATAAATTCTAATTAAGCCCGCGCGATCGGCCAGCGAAATTGCGTGGCGCACAGTTTTCGAACCTTCGCACGCTTTCGTTCTCCCTTTCCCTTTCGGTTTTGTAAGATGTGAATGATGGTTAATAGGGGAGATTGAAATTTCATTTAAGTCCAAGTAAATCTGCAAGGGGGTAGTAAATGTTTGTGAAGGATCGTTGGAAATTCTAGGAATTTGTAGCTGGTTAATGAAATATTATGTGGTAACTGTAGACTGATTATAGATTGTATCAGGTTCGAATTGGGTAAAGAAGCGTATGTAATTCTATGAAACGGAAAGCTTCCATGAATACTACAAAAGGAAGCTAAGAGTTCAGTATCGTCTCTGATAAAATAAAATATTTCACCAGAAGCACACGCGAAGAGCTCGAGGAATACTAATTATAAGAATCGTGAAAATCCAAAGAAATTGTACCTGCGTGGTTGAAAAACAGAACCTATTCAGTCCTTCCAGATCCCACTCAGGGTTCTGAGTACCTTCGGCAACCACGGAAGAGAAAGTGGACCGACTTAAACCCTTGTTCCCACCAGATAAAAAAGAAGTTACGTATCGTAAATTCAAGCACCTTCGAAGTCTCGACAGTTCGCGTGCAGGGAACTTCGAAACGATCTTCGAGGCTGGACGTCGTTTAAAGATGTTGCGTGCGAAGAAAGTAACTTTGACAGGATTAAGAATTCTGGGTGGTAATTTTGTTTGGGGAGCAGTGTAATTGGCTTCCCTCTTTCTTCTGATGCTTGTTCGTGGGGAAATTTCACGGGGGGAATAATTTATGCGAATCTTCGGCGCATCTTCCAACAAGTGTTCCCTGACTTCACGAATGAAGCAACCCATCAAGTCTACTTGTTACAATCTCTTCAACAGGTATCGTCGAGCCCTTTGTTACATTCCTCTTAACGTCCTTTATTAAAACATTACATTCATGCCCACTTAACATTCAGAAACCGATCCCATACTATCCGAAATTTACTGTCCCTCTTCAAAGAGGAGCTACCGATCCAACAGCATTCCCGATTTCACACGCCGTATCGCGCCAACTCGAAGCAAGCTAGAACACTTTCAAGCTCGACGCTATCGCGTCCTCGAACTCGTCCTCCCCTAACTTTTCCATACCACCCACAATTACCCCAACTGCAACCACCCAACGAGGCATTTTAAGGAAAGCACGCCCGCAAATTGCTGTGCCCGATACAGCGTGTCACTTCCGCGCGAAAATGTCAGCCCGAATCAAGGCACGGGCACGAAAGTGCAGGCGCACTGGAAGTTCGCAATTTAGTCATTACGGTTCCCGATGCCTTCAGTGTGATGTATAGCTTCCCTTCCACCTATGCAGGTTCTAACTGGGCCCCTCCTACCCGTGATCGCCTTATCAGTCTCTGTATCGGTTTAATAAAACGGACGGCGTTGAGTTTCGACGATAAACCGACTTGCCAATCGGTTCGTGATATCCCTGTCTTCGGCAGCTATGTGCTCGCGGTCTGCTAACATGAAAACAACCCTTCACCATGACACGACTGTGACCACTGAAGGCTGAAAATACGTGCAGCGCCGTGTAATCATACCGGGCGACTAACAGGCAACCATGAGAGAAATGAAAGGAGAAAGGGCATGCGACGAACGAAGTCGCAAGCTCGTTGCAGATTGTATATCAATGTTGCAGGCACTCGCGGCCCGCCTTCGAGGTGTATGCCACGAGCGATCCGCCGAGCAATTCGGTATTGTGTAATTATACGTTGTCTTCACCCTTTGCATCACGGGGTAACCACGGCTGGACACTCCGGCAACGGATGCAACAGATGCGTGTTCCCGAGGAGGCATAGACGACAGTTGGGATGTATGAGCTGTATCAGGAATCGTGTATGACGGTCTCTTTGTGTGCCTCCCTGCCGGTGCACGTCCGGAAGAATTTAATGTTACCATAGTGGCTGATTTATCGGGAACGAAACGGAAGTGAACGCTAAGGTGGATGATTAAGCGACGACACTTGTTAGTTGAATCAACTGGACACGCAGATGATGCACTTTAATTAAGTATAAACGGGTATATATAAATCAGGTTTGATATGGATCTGCGTTTTGAAGACGCGGATGATATCTGGGATTCGGTACGTGGCATATAGTAAAATTGTGTATTACACGCGCTGCGTTTTATTGTGGCATATGTGAGTTGCTCGAAACCATACTTTGGATGTATTAGAGGAAACTTGCGGCAACGTGGCAGACAATGAGACTTGGGATTCGTCATTCTCAGATGATTTCTATTTTGTAGAATATTGTAGATCATACCATCGTATATTATAAATTTGACTGTTTTATTCTTTGTTTCTTTGGGTGAAGAGTAAAATTAGCTGATACTGTCTAACCTGACAGTGTTAATATTGCGACCAATGTGTATTAGATATGTGTTGCTCAGTTCAAAGACTAGGTACCATGCAAGTCCTGAACTAGCTTTCCAGCACCCTACACGTCAGAAAAGCAAAGATACTATTTGCGATTCACAGTGACCATCAGATACCACGTGTGTACGTGTCATCAGTGGTTTCTTGGAGTTCGTTGTTCCTACCACTGTGCCTAGCACGATTTCCAGTGTTGCTTAAATACAATGTACCTTATTCTTGCAACACAAGCCCGCATTAACTCGACACTTGAGTAACAGATGTTACTGACATTGTTCCCGGTGCTACAGAATAGCACGAGTGACATTTGCAACTGGTGGTGTATACGTTGAATGACATATTCCATCCGTAAACCTTTCAGCACGCGTCTTGGCCATTATTAAGCTCCTCTCAATGGTTCTTCAGTGTGTGTTTCCCTTGGTCGTGAAAGACAAGTCGGGAATAGTCGAAGACTTCATTCCGCCCGGTCTACAGTCTACAGGTTTTAGAAGCGGGAGAAGTGTCGTTTGTTTAAGGGCTAGAAAAATGAATCATGGGAAAGAAAGACCAGGGGATATAGCGGGGACTGTGGCACTAGTGCTGGGATGTTTACTGCAGTGGCGCACCCAGAGGGGGGCCAAGAGGCCCTGGCAGCCCCCAAAGAAGGGGCTTTGTAAAAAGAAAAGAAAACTGGATTTTGTTCTTTAAATAAATTTTTACAATCACCTAATGAATTTCATTGAATTTGCGTTAAGAATATTTGTATCCGTTCAACTCGGCTCCCCCCAAGATTAAATCCCTACTGCGTCACTGATAGAACCTAAATTGGTTTAGACAAAGTCATTTGACTTCGTGCACTCAAAAATAAATATAATGAACACAATGTTAGATTATAGGGTGGTTTGGAAGTGGATCAGCATCAGATGAACTGTGACCAAAAACATAACACATCCCTCTTACGCACTCTAGAATTAAAATAGTGTCCAAAGATGGATAAATAGTAATGTCACTTGCAAGAAATGGTCACCCATGAAGATTCCCTCAAAACTGAAATTAAACATCGTCATTGCAAGTAATACAATTTGGCAAGACAGCATGACACTGCGCAGAGAGCCGTACACGATACAAGAGGAGTGGAGAATTATTATCTATGAACGCTGAAGGGGTGGTTTCCGGCGCGATAACGAACGAAACGCTGGCCTTGCATGACCATAGATTCTCCTGACCGATTACCCCTTCCACGGGGTTTCCATTAACTCATAACGCGTGACCGGTTGCACTTGGTTAATTAATGAATAGCCCCCATCGATTGGCCAGTCATGGATCCGCGTGTCTCATCGAGCGGGGTCGATTTCAATTATCAGATCGAGGAGAGCGTACGGAACGGGCTTGAGAATCGCTGCGATTGCGTCGGCGACCGAGGCACAATGCTGAGAAAAATAAAAGGGAAGAGGGAGGAGGGAAGGTGGAAGAGGTTAGGAGGAAGAGAAAAAGTGTCGCGTACACCGCAATTCCCACGGGGCGAGGGCCGATTTAAACAACACGCCTGGTGAATGTAACTGGTGAAGCCCACGGGCCATGGACCTTCTTAATCCCTTCTCCCTTGTAATTTGGCCATAAGAAAGGAAGGCATGGCTGCCCTCGGTGCCGCGGGTCGTTGCACGATCGCCTGGCCTCATTATAGTAAACACGCCATAGAAAATAGTTGTCCTGTTAGGTGGCTGCGAAATGATCGATGGCGCGTATAGGCGCGGCGATGCTTCTCCCTCGCCATTTTTAATTACCACGCCGCACCGTGAGGGATTATGTATCGTTCTGTTGATTAAAACGCCCGCGACTCGTGTCCCGGCCGGGCTTGAAAAATGCGGTGGATTTTTTAATTAATCATCCTCATTTGCGCCGGGCTAAATTGAATTCCGAGGTGTACCGTGCGATGTTTCATTGATATCGGGGGTCGTACGTGCTAATGGTATTAATTTCATGATACTTGGGACGTATTATAATGAATGACGAGGTGGTTGAAGTATACCGTGTTCACAAATTCGTGGTGGCATCTTCTGGTTCTGTTGCAAAAGTTGAACGACTTGACTGCCACGGGCTAACAGAACGATCGGATGTCCCGAGTTTCCTGTTTCACATTTTTCTGGCAGAAAACTGTTGGGTCCTGAAAAAGGATCCTCGAATCGAAGGAAATCTAGGGCATCTTTCTGTCCAAGCGGGATATCGTTTGTTACTAATTAAACGGGGCAGAGGGAGGACCGACTGAGAACCACTATACTCGCGCTAGAAGGCAACGAGCGAGTCTACGCCAGGTTGTTTACTACAAAGAAGGCGAGGCGTGTCGTTGAACCTGGCTCTGGAGAGTAGCGAGCGCAAGGCGGGCCAGGCATGCCTCTCCGCTCGTCCCAGCTCTCTTCTTCGCTTTCAACCATCCATTCCTCGCCTCTTTCCATCTTACGCCCTTCCTTTCTTGCTTCTACAGCCTCCAGAAACCCCTGTTCCCATCTTTCATTGCCAAAGCTGCTGGCCAGACTGTTGCTTGTTAATATCGTCCGACCGATAAGGCGATCGCGATTATACCGTTCCGCCCCGATATCGATGACGATAAGCCATTCCATTTTGGGATTCGCTTCGATCCCGAGGCTTCCTGTTTCCGTTAACGACGATTGCCAGTTAAGAAACTTTAGGTAACGATAAATCCTTTGTCACGACCACGGTGCATCAATAGAACGGTGCAGCTACACTCACCTCCATCCAATGCACCGAAACGATGTTCGAATGCAAGTTAGATCGTTACTGAATTTAGAGCCATCATCGATGAATCCACAGGCTCAGAAGCTGACTCGAAGACAATTTTGAAGGTAGGATTGAAATTACCATACAGGTCATTTCAAGTGTTCTTTATTTTATAGTAGAGGGGCGTCTATCACCCATTCCGCGAAATATTATCAAATATTATAATGTAAAAGAGTTGAAACAATTTTCAAATTAATTCAATTTGGCAACTCGCTATATGAAAAAGAAAGTGAATTAATTTTGAAATTGTGTCAAGCCACAGTGTTTAAAGATCACCCCTCACTTTCGGTGTTAGGGAACATAAATAGACATTTTATTATCAGAAATCTATGCTATTATTGTCGATGAAAAAATAAAAAGTTACGGGCAGGAACACTCTGCTACCTTTTTCAATTTTCTCCACCCAAAATTTTGCGCCCCTAAAATTGTCCGCCCTAGGCTGCAGCCTACTTGGCCTATGAAATAGGAAAATTCTCATTCTTTGGCTAAAGTGTTTGAAGAACAAGTCACTCCAAATTCGTTGGAAGCATCGAAAGAACCGATCACCAGTTCGGTTGCTCGTTGTTTCAGTGTTCAAAGCCGTAGAACACGTGACCGGGGTCCTGTGACACGGTATTCCAGCGACCTGTCCCCGTTATACGAGTCAAAAAGTTGAGCGCGTCGATGGAATCGGGGATTCGTACCCGGAATCGCGTGGCTCCGCGACGCCGACGTCTACGTCGCAACAAGTGCAACGTACACGCAGATGGGGCCGACTGGCAAGTTTCCAGGCCGTTTTCGTGCAACGACCGTGATATCGTTCCCATAATTCTGCCCATCCTCCACGACTGTCGTCCCGCTCTTCTTTCGAGTTCGAACGATTCGTTTCGAAGCGACGCTCTCCACTGCTAAATTTACATGGGCGCGCAAACGTTTTAGAGTGTTCGTTACGGGGTGCCCAGCAGTCGTCCTACTTGGCGTCCTTCAACCGAGCACATGATAACGGATAAAGAGGAGCGCTGACTGTAATTGGCGATACAGGAGAGCGAAGGGGGCAGTGTGTGCATAATTAGGGAGAAGTTTGACAAATATAGCCGCTGACGAGTCAATGCAGCTGTGTTTGCCAGTGTGTAAAATTCTGGCTACGCGAAACGTGCGAGGATGAAACGATAATGCTCTTCTGGCACAATAATTCAATGATTTAAATTATTACGAGATGTAGAGTGGCGATAGATGGACATTTATTAGGAAAATCTCCAACACCAATTTCTACAATCTTTGCTGGTGGCTATGTTCTATGCTTCATTGAAATATTAATTCTTCTATTGGAGTGATCGTAGTTCAAATTTCTTTTCAAAGTGCCAAATATCTGCTTCGCTTCTCAAATTCGTATGGCTTCTTTTATGGTGTTCCTCGTTTTATTCATAAAAAATTATACTAAGAGAAATATTACTCCTTTTTTGGAGCATCCTGAAAATGATACTCTCTAAGAGTCACAGTAACTTTATCTGTAAGCGTAGCTCATCCAATCGCATTCGATACTGTTCCTTTCGGAAGAGATTGAAGCACCCTTGGGGAAACTTGGACGGATTTCACGAGAAGCTCATGATCGTGTATCACGTTATTTTGCCTTCTCGGAAACAAAATCGACAGAATGCACGCGAACTCCTCGTCGAGCCGCGTGCGATTGAACCCTGGGTATTCTAATCGCATCAGGAGCGAAGGATTCGTCGTTTTGCGGTTGCTGTATACGTTTCAATGAGAAGGGTACCCAGTGTTAGAGATGGGATTAAGAGTAGCGTAAGCATGGAAGCAACGTGTTCTACCGAGCAAGTCGTTAGGAATAGATGTGAAATATAATTTAAAGTAAAAATAATTTCTCTCAGAATCGTCGAAATTATAAATAAATATATTTCGTTCCAAGGAACAATGAAGTTTTATTCTTTGCATACAGGAGCTCACATCAAGTTCACGATAGTTAAACAAAATCACAGATTAAAAGTGTGTCGAGACTCTTCTGCACCGTTAATTGCACTTCAATCTGTCGATTAACATAATCGTAAATTAAAATAATTGATGCTTACACTGAGATGCGGAAATTATTACCCACTCACTTATAATAAAATTGGAGTATATAATTTGCAAAATTTCACTTCTCGTAAATTCGAGGTACCCATACGTTTCAACTCTGAGCGTAATTATCTCGTGTTTCCACATTTATATGGTCAGCTTCGTGATACGTAGTGTTTTACAAGAGCGTATTTACTTCTTACACTGCCCTTAAGTTTAAAATTCATTCAAACTGATACGAGTACGTTAAAATTGCTTTCATCCGTAGACAATATCACGCTGCTCTATAATCAAACACCTTGATTTATGTAAACCCGCCTGCAGGGGATGGAATGCCCAAGAAACACTTAACAAACACGAAAACGGTCCTATGGCAGCTCTAATTTTCGTGCTGGGACATTCAGAGGATGTAGTCGATCCGTGCATCCTTCCGTTGCGTGTTTTTACGCGATCAAAGACTTCTTGTTACAAAGTGGAAAGTGATTGAAATCGATACTGACGCAAGTCAATCTGTACTCGTCGAAATTACAGTGCAGAGGATCGATGATGTTCGATCCTTTGATAACTGATGATTCCCTACGAAGAACTTACAAAGAAAAATGCATAGATCGAAGACTTTCATCGCTCTTTTTATAATGTAACGGGTTGCCATAGTACACCACACGAGGTTGAATTTCATCGACAATGGAAGATTTCTAAACGATACACATGTTGCTCGATAAAAATGACAATTAAGTTCATACTTTCAACAACATTTCTACTGATATCCAATTATTTCCACGACCTTACCAATACTCAGAGTTGGGCATTATTCGAATAAATTTTTATACAAGGGAACATTCCCAAAGCGAAAAGTCTGCTTCTAATAAAAATTCGCGTGAATGTAGAAACATATTGGAGTATCTAACATATTCACACCGAAGTTTCAATGAAATCCCACTTTTCAGGTTGACATGGTGTCTTTGTTATTTAAAACAAGAGTGTGTTCTTCAGGAACAGCGTCGTTTTCTCGAAACGATCGGCCACGTGACCGGGACCCCGAAGGAACGAGCACTCGGTGTTCCTTAAGATTTCGATTCCAGGGAAAAACGTACCTTGCATTCGGCGTGGGCACACGCACGAGGCCCGTAACGAGTAGACCGCCAGGGCTTTCGTGAAGCGCATCTTCGTGAACCGACGAATCCATCGCCCATTGCGAGAGAGCGGGCCGAGGGGACCGGATTCCGGGCCGTGCTTTGACCGTTGCTGTAATAAAGGGCAATCATCGACGATTACACCGAGCTGGTTGCCGACTGGATGCGTGTGCGTTAACGTTTACCCTCCGCGCTCGCGTCCGAGGGGCAACGCGATTGTGGCCTTGTAATTGTATGCCGTGTGTGCATCGATTCGTGTGCAGTACGCACGTATTGTAATTTTGTCCTTGGCTGGGTAACTTGGCCAATCACTTTGCTTTTCGTTTAGATTTGCTTTGGCGTTTACTGTTGGGATCCTTAGTATGTATCTCGTTACTATTCACATAATAAATTGGGTCGTGTGTTTAGGCGATATTTTGTGAGATTCACAGTTTTTCATGGAATCAGTGTTTTTGAAGGAAATCCATTTTTTGCACCGGATACCAGTTCTCTTTGTAGAGTCTCATCTTTTGTGGTTGGTGTCAGGGAAGTTGTACTCGTAAGCATGAAAGGTTTAACGATTGTATGCACGTATAAACAGGTCTGTTAACTTGCAGACCGTGTTACCAACGACGTAATTACCACGAAATGTCGTGTGTTCCGGTGCAATGTGCGTGTATAATGCATCGCACGTCCTAATAGACTAGGAGAGGCTGAATAGGAATTATACTTTAATCCACTGACTTATGGGAATAATTAGGATACCATGGAAGTTAGTTTGTAGAAGGAATCAGCATTGGCAGAATGAAGTGGATGCTATGCACGTGTGGTGGATAAGTGGATAGTACACAACATTAATCTGCAATAAAAAGGACGAATGTTCATATCTATCAGCACAATTATCAAAATGGACGCGGAACGATCGCCATCAAACCTACAATTACGACTAATGCATCTCTGCTGGATCTGTCTAAATAGACGTTACGTAGGTTTGACACTAGCCGTTTCAAACGTAACTTACTCGATGTATCCATTGCAATTTTTTATTAGCTTGAATGCACTATTGTCTTACCTTTATTACTATTACTATTAATCCTCGTATTTCCTTCAAACAAATTCAATCAAATATTTCTCAAGATATCTTTTACAAGACACTGCATGCACACTATAACGAAATAGAAAGATCTATATCCAGGGAACACACTAGAATTCTAAATCCTACAGAAGGGTTGACTATTCACCATTTTCATAGATTTTAACGAAATATTTTGAACACAAGTTCAACAGATTCCACACTTTGCAGTAAAAAATGAATATCTCTCAAAGCATCCTGGTGCGCGCATATAAAACCCTTGAAATCGATTCCCGCAATGTCCCCTGTATCGGAGAAGCACCTTGAAGAAGCACCGCTCGATCATTCTCGCCGCGTCCACGCTCGAGCTTCCGTTCTCTCGGCGTTAGCGCAGCGGAGGGCTTTTAATAACGCTCGATATCCATGCTGGAACACGAGACACGTCAGCTCTGGGCGGGCCGTAATAACTGCAAAACGGGATCGCGGGCGCCGATTACGCCGAAATTGCCTGCAAACATTTAATATCGGCGCGGCGCGGCGCGGTAAAAGCATATCAGGCACACAGGGAAATTGACGATCGGGCGAGAGACGGTGACAGGGATCGACGTGAATCGCCGACAGATTGCTCGCCTCTGTACACGCCTGCGCTACTGCGCGGCGGATGCGTGTAAATATTGGTATAATTAACGATGCGTACATTTTATTCCCCTAATTGCGAATACATAGAACCTCCCCGCGCCATCGTTCCTGTTTACACGCGTCTGGTATTACGTTATCCGGGGTAATTACAGGGTGTACGCGATATCCGATGGATAAATGACGCGACGACTGGCAGCTATGCGGGGGACGATTGTCTGCCTCGGATGAAAGGGCCCACGATCGCGTTTGTTTGATCGAGAGTACACGAAAGATACGGCCCCCCTCTCTTGCTCGATGGGGGAGGAACGATCTTTTCTGCCAGAAGTGGGATTGATTGTATTTAAATTTGAAATTTTAAATTGCGTAGTACGAGGGACAACGATTCTGCTGAGTGGGATAAGCTGACGATGTTCGGAGCACACTTGCAGTCGTGCGAAAAGATATGAAAATACCTGCCGCGTTGTATCGAGAACAGGAGGGAATACTAGGTGGCATATAACCGTGCGCCGATACTCGTTACTTTCACAATGTTGCAAAGCCACGAGACATGCCGCGACCGTCAGCGCTATGAGTCTTAAAATAAATTTTAGCACTTCGCATACAACATCCTCGACATCAATAAACGCAGCACTTCAAAACACTTTCCCTCTACAATCATATCCCTCGACCCCAATCCCCCATAAATTACAAGCTTCCAAGTAACGTGCACTTATCCGAGCCGATGCTGCTAACGAGCTCAGCCGAAACGGTCCGCATCCCCTATCAATCACGGGCAAGTCAAACAAGTCGGGCAAAAGACACTCGCGTAAACAGCCGCGCACTCAGAGTGCAAGCGCGCAATACCGAGGAGCCATCCGAGGGTCCATTCGCGAGACGGCAATTACGCGGAACGCTTAAATACTTTCGTATGCGAATTAACAGGCCGCTGGTCGAACATCCGCCCGAGCTGACGTCGGCGATAAACGTCCGGTCGTACTTAACGCGATGAAATATCAGCAATCAGAGATCATTACGAGTGATCCTCTCGGAAGCTGGTCTATGCGTGCGCGATTTAACGATCGACGTGATTTACATCGGTCCCTCGGACGAGCGTTATTTATCGAGGCCCCAGCGAACGGAGAAAGCAAAATTTTGCTTCTGGGCCATAATGAATAGCGAAATTTGAAGAAACTTGTTAATTTGTTTTTTATATTATTTCTATTGTAGGGCTGTTTAACGTTATAAGATTTCGGGGGGTGAATGTAGATGTAATTATATAAGATGAGGTTGGGTTACTTCGAAATTGGAGGAAAGAGTGACTGGCACCAGATGCAAGTGAATTGATCTATTCAGAGAAATCTGCTCTGGAGAACAACGTTTCGTGATTATGTTCTTGGAACGGTGTGTGTTTTCGATCATCAGGGGAACTTATTATTCAGGCTGTTACTATTTCAAGATCCTCGGAGATAGACACGCTGGTTGGGTAGAATGCCTGGTTACTTGCAAAGCTATTCTCTATGCTTCGCTGTTCTTGATTAATGAAAATAGCTTGCAACAAGATGTCGCTCTCGTCTAACAGAGTATTCTCAGAGCTGCGTGACAAATCCCCGGGATTAGGTGCACAAATTTCGCACGTCCCCTACAAACAATCACGAAAGTCGTAAACGTCTGAAGTGTATGAAGAAATTGTAACACTGTTGTGCGATGAAGAACACCCCTGCAAATTATAGCCCTAACGGTTTTGAACGAAAATTCAAACTTCTGAAACGCGAACACCCTAGCGGTCGTTTATTTTACGAATCTACAGTTCAAAAACATTTTCACGAACGTCAGGCGGCCAATCAAGTTTCCATGAAGCGGCTTTCCTGGGAACCTCGAAGATACTCCCTTGGAACCGCATATAAATACACATCGGCCAAGGCACATAAATATATCAGGGGATCGCTCGCGCGGAGATAAACGCGCTTGGAAAAATTCGACGATGGAGCAAGCGCGTACGATGCATTGAAAATTTGTTATCTGAGCGTGGCGAGCGGTAATTTATGCGTGGAAAACGTGTTGGCCAATCGACGAGCGATTTTTCGAATTGCACGCTAACATCTCTGCCTCGCGATACACGCTGGACGGAAACTTTGCTATGTTCCCTGTTCATTTGGGATATCGTGTGGTTAGGTTCGCGATAACAAACAAGATAAATTATTGGGTAAGATAGTTTCGCCTGTGTCGATAAAAATCGTATTACTGCTTAGGTATAAAAGTTTATGTAATTAATTGGACGAAGTGTAGGATATGTGGGGGTCACTTGATCCTGAACATTGAATGAACCTTAAATACTTTATCATTGGGTAGTTTAATTAATCAGAATGATTATCACAGAGAACTAAATCACTAAGGTTAGAAGAAATAATTTTGTTTTTTTATGAAACGTAATTTCTATACTACAAGTACATATTTCAAAATTAAATTATTATCTAGAGCTGACAAATAGATCACAGATCAAGTGTACAGAGTACCTACAGAGAAGTCTACTGGCTGAATTGTTAATACTCGTGTTGATCATATTTACAGTAAGAAGTTTCTTCATGGATCCGCAGAGTTCTCGGATTTAAAGAGCGTTCGCTGTCAAAAGTAAGCCGGTAAAAACCACAGGGTAAATATTTGACTCTCGTGTGTATTTGCTAGCAATTTTTGGGAGATTATGAAAAAAGAAAGAGAAAATAAGCCGGCCGTTCGTCAAGATTTGGAGTGGCTGATCCGTGCTTGGCGCGTGGCTTGTTGCCACAGACAGATTTGTTTTACGAGATATTTATATAAAGTATTGATATTCTCGGAGCGAAATATTGGTTATAGAAGGATTTATAAATATTTAAACCGTTGAGGGTGCACAGATTAGAAATGCATCATGTGGTTCTAAAAATTTACTCCATTTAACTGGGGAGTAAAATTCCCATTTATCAGTACTGTTATTTTAAGTAAACTTTTCTGAAGCAAATCCCACGAGATATCTCCACGATACTGGAATATTTCCTCTCACAATTATTGAAAACTTACCAAACAAGTTACTTTGACAACTAAGCCTTGGGAACTCCTTGGAAAGCCTTACCTGCAACACAAAAACAAACTCCTTGTTAGAATACATTTAATAATTTCAAAATGTACGATATGAATTTTATTAATATTAGTACAAAGCAGAATTTCGCGAATCTCTACTGAATCTCATATAAGCAAAAATATTAATCAAACAAGTTCTCTTGAAACCGTGTCAATAAGTAAATTCCACAACCCCCTTTCAGCGCGACAGAAAATGGCCCTCGAAATGGTCCTCTCCCTCGCGAAATGGCAATGTCGCGATGGTGTACCTGCGCTTCGAGCCATGCGCGGTGCAGCAAGATCCACTCATCGGACATTTCTACGATCTGGATAACAAGGATCGCATACTGATCTGTCATCGGTGGAGATTTATTACGCGGAGCCGATTTTCCAGGAATAAGACCGCCATGGCCTCCACACCCTGGCGATCCGCAAGCCAAGAACGCGATACCTGGATCCACGCGATCGATGCTAGTCGTGTCTTTGCACGAGAAATACGTTTACTGTTCCCCGCGGTTGTCCACCTTGTCTCTGCTGCCCTGCCTTTGTATCCACTAACGGCGATTAATTATTGATAACGCGTTATGAATCGTGGGAAACACGATCCCCGCGGTTTCTGGACAGCCGTTGCTGGGAATAATTCATGTTTCTCGCGCTTCTGTGCTACCAGACGTCTATCTGGTGCTCCCTTCGTGTTCTGCCTTTTGCTCCCGTCCCTCCTCCTTTCTTTCGCAGATTCTTCGAGGGGCTGCGCCCGGCTGAAGAACCGTGGATACAAATTGCAAAATGTTGTCGGGAATGGTCGGTGTAGGTATGTCGCGAGGACTTGCGGGGGGATCCGAGGAGGGATCGCTGCGAGACGCCGCAAGGTTTTTCTAGGGGGTTGTTGTCGCCGGTACTTGGAAAGGAACACCGTTGACTTCCGTGTAATGTAAGTTTGTTTACTCGAGGAAAGCAGAGGAGGGGTTGTTTGCGATTCAGTGGAAGCAGATGGTGGATGAAATCGAAGGCGGTCGGCTTGGACCAAATATTTGGATGAACGATAACGAGAGATTAATTGAACTACTCCGAAATTGCAACATCTAGCTCGGAACGTACAATGTTTATCAAATTCTGGCCACCATCTCGGATCTAAGGTGAGTTTACGTCGAGGCAGAATTGCACGCGGTGCTGGCGCTGGGTTTAATGAAAATCCACTCAACGCTCTCGCGGAATGGAAACAGCCAGTAAGGAACCATGAGTGAAAAGCAAATGAAATGTCGTCGACTCGCTTGAGAGCATCCACGAGGGACGGCGGAGTTAACGCGGCGTTGTTTCGCGGAGTGATTCAATTAAGAGAACGTTAATTAATTAATGCGAGAGATGGTATAGGAGTTTACCCAAGCCCTAGACTCCTCCTCGAGGATCGTCAGACGGGGACAAAAAGTGGAAAGCAGATACACGTTACTGCTTCGCCCCGTCTAAAGTATTGCCGAGTTCTGCGCGACGGCTAGAGAATGAATAACAATTGAAAACTGTGATTTATACAGAAAGGTATTTTCATATCTGTTGAAAATCGGCACAAATTTGTTTAATGCAATTGTCAATTGTAATGACTGAAAATATGTAACTATTTCCAATTGGTTATTCATCGAAATTTTCAAAATTGTGATTTCGAAAGAAAATCCAAATTAATAAGAAAGATTAAGAATGAATTCTTCCCTCGATACACTAATTACTTCTTCTTGAACCTTTTCATACTATTGAAAAGAATTAAAATATTTCAAATGATCACGAAAATATCACCCAGTTATTATAATAATTTACAGAATTTGAAATATTTAGTATATAATTTATTACCAGCTATTTCACAAGTATATCAAGAAAAACATTTGCTTTGACATTTGCTATCGAATCTGTAGTAAAATAATAATTAATTGCAACAAGTTATTTAATGATATAGCAAGCAAGCCGTCGCGTACTATTATTATTTATTCGAACGCAATCATGCGTGTAATAACGATGCACATTCTGATTCACGCGTTGAACGCGATCACACAGTAGAATCATACCCTGCCACGTCAGACAATTTGCTCGCCGGCAGCCAACAAAAAATCCCCTTCAGTTCTGCAAGACTGAGAGCTCCAGCCAAGCCGTTATTTTACTTCTACATTCGTCTGCAATTACGCGAATTAATTCTAGCAGTTTTAATCCCTCTTCGTGAAGTTTCCGCCGTTTAATCCTCAGAAAGCTACGGTTGGTCCGTGGAACAGGTTTTGTGAAAGCCTTTCGAACTTTTTGTGTCTGCGGGGGAATATGCGACCGGAAGAGACTGCTATAGAGATCTTGGAACGTGACTGCCCGAGGAGGAACGCTGATCCACCAGGCGTCTATGCTGATTTTTCCAAAACCGCAACGTCATCCATTTCGACAGAAGCTTCAAGACATACGTGTGTTCTACGAAAACTAACCTACGCCGGATGAACTCGATTAAATCACTCGTATTCCCACCTTGTCACCTATTCATAACCCTCAGCTTCTCGTAGACGTAGACGCTTAAAAGTCAATCAGTAACTAATAAAGTCAGCCGCGAGGTTTCTGCGCGCAGTGTGTGCCAAGCAAGGCTACTAATTAACATGGAAAGTATTAAGACTCCAAGAAGAACATGAGTAATGTGACGTCCAAGCCAAGCGATCATAAATTGCACACTGCTCCGAGATCAGCTTATTCTTCTTGATTCCTTTTCTTAAAGGTAACTTGATCCCAAATGCCCAAGAAATGGCTCATAACGCAAAGTGCGATGAACAGACACCCCCCAGTGCCTCGGATACGTGCACTTACGACCGAAAGATGCATTTCTATCGTTCCTAATGCCGGCATTTTTCCCCTCGGCGCGCAGACTTATTTACAGCCACGGCTAATCGTTGCATGAGATATGGATGACCTTTACCAGAGCCGCGAGACGTATATTTATCCGAATGGGCCATTAAACGAAGGTAATTGCAGCGTTTAGCCGGACGGTAGTCCAGCAATCGTAACGAATCGTTCCCCCGGCGATTTCAAAGATACCGAGGCGGCAAGAGCCGCGGATTCTTATCGCGCGCCGCGGGATCCTCGAAAAGGAGCTGTGTCCTGGAGGCTCGCTATCTCCGGCGCCGATCCCGAGAGATTCAAGGAAAAGCTCGTCCCCGCGTTGGTCCGCGTACCGTTAAGGTTATCTCTGCCGCCGTTATCTCGCCACCATTTAATCACATTCTAATTGCACGCTGTTTACAGACGTATTACGGCCTCCTCGTTAATTCCGCGTTTTTGTCACAGCAGTTTATGCCGACGGTGGGGAACGGGCGAGCCCGCGATGCTCGGCTTTACGATCCACCGAGTCTCGTTATTAGTCGCTCCGTATCGTGATGAAGGATCTCCGAACGTCCCCGTACGTTCACCTCCAGAAAGCTCGCTGGTATTTCTCTCTTCGGGGCCACTATGTCGTAATTAACGAGCTTCACGAGCGCCGCTCGTTGGTTCCTTCTTTACGGCGAGGGATAATGAAGAGAGCGTTTCTTCTGACCGATTTGCACACGTGCAACTGACAAGTAATAGTCGAGTGACATCGGCCAACGAATATTGCATTCGAACTTCTTCTGACTCGCTCCTTCTTCTTAATGGCATCCTTCGACAACTTCATAAACGGGGATGCTACAGACTATTCCGTACGAATGCTGCGCACGTCAGATTAGGTCGCGCAACGAGATTATAGAATCGCGTCTGCAAGTAAGTCTCTCTTATTCACCCCGCTGCATCACCCGGCAACTTCCTCCAGCCTTTCAATTACCAGAAACGTTTCGTTTCCTCCCCCGCCAGGAGCGATAGACCAGAGAGCGCGCAGACACGTCTCGGGGCGCATTAATTACCATGGAAATAGGAAGAGGCGATTAGGCAGCGTTCACGAGCTCCGCGCGGCTTGACAGTCGGGTAACTATGAAAAATTTGGGTGGCGCGCGGTGGAGTCGCGCGAGAAAGGAGGGCCCCGCCGGTGATTATCATTGGCGCGAGCGGCGGCTCTGCGCCTCGCCACGGACGGGGGCCTGGGAGGAAAGAGAAACGGAGGATGACGGGGAGGAAGAGAGGGCAGAACGACGCTGGGACACGAGAAGTAGAATGATGAATTGCGAGGCGCGGCAATGAATCAGAGGCCAGCGACAGGCGGTACACCTACCAACAATGCGGGGCCCCCGTTCTTCGGGGCCCACCAAGGCTGTCCGCGGACACCTTTCCCCGCGCGCGCTTAAAAGCTGTGCTTCAACAATCGCCGACCACTTCCTGCTATCGCGATTTTGTCTCGTTATCGGGGCTAGCCTGGCGAGAGACGGTGTAATTCGAGCAACGTCGCCGTTGTTTCGGAAAACCTTTACTCCTACGTCTCGTAAATTTCCTATGCGTTCGACCCCCGATAGCCTTGCGCCGGGTCCATTTCGACCCACCCTAGATAGTTACTTGTTATCGGTATGTATTACTTCTCGAAGGGGATAAGGATTTTAAATCATACCAACATCAGAGGGTGATGTAAGTCTGTAAGAGCTTATTCTGAGGTGTGTGCCAATGAAATTACGTATAGGTAACGTGGGCCCTGAATGGATTCAATGTGCAGTCAAGCTATTTGCTGTCGACAATCCTTGTACAAAGGGGGAATTTTTTTTAACTCCCTTTTAGAAGGAATTTCCCTTTTAGGAAGAAGTCTGGTTGTATGGTTGTTAGTATAGTACACAGTTGCACCTGTTCGATGACGAGTAAATCAGTTAACTGATTATGTTCGATGCCTGTGAATTCCGAAGGTAAATTCTGCCTGAAAAGGGTGGTGATTGTGCGGTACGAAAGGAATAATGGCGGTGGTAATAATTCGATGCTTTATGACGTGTGTAATTATGGTTAATGAAGGAACCGACGGGGATACGAAAACAATTTTTTGCTGGATTATGTACTGTCCAATTTCTGTCTGATGGAAGCGAGCAGAAGGTAATTGAAACAGGATGCTGGTGCGTGGACAACGTTTGCAGGGGATTGAAGAGGAGCGGCGTAGGTTGCAAGAAGTTGTGACCAGGTAGACGCGATTTTAGCGAGTTGTAGAAGATTTAAGCGGGATTAGCTCAAGCTAGAGCAATGCAGAGTGGAATGAATTGAGTTAGGACGAAATAGATTTGGTTACTCTCTGTTTTATATTAACTAGACACGAGTTAGTACAATTTGAATCAATCCAGGACAGGTTCTGTGAAAATTGAGTAGAGTAAATCCGGATGGAACAAATTAGGAGGAATATGAGCAAGTTAAAACATGTTGACAAAAGTTGGATCTACTTGTATCCATTCAACGTGTGCTAGAGCTGGGTGGAACAAAAACTTGACTCAAGCTAAAACCAGCTAGAGTGATTTAACACTGGTTGCAGCGAATGTGAGCGAGTTGGAGCGAGCTGGGACAGGTTAAAATGAATAGAAGCTAGTTAAAACAGAGTACAATTGTCTAAGGGGGATATGAAATAATGGTTTAGCTCCCAGAATAATCCGTATCGGAAAAGCAACTAACTTTCAGCCTCTGCCATCGTGATACGAAGCCTCGAAGGAGTCACGACGAGCAAGTGGGTGGCGCCGCTGCCAGTAATCTTTGAGTTCATCAGAGAACGACCGCGTGCAGGGGAAAGCGATTATGACTCGTGTGTGGCCGGCTGCTTCGTTTTTCTCCTATTTAATTAACGTTAAAGGCTACTCGGTCCGGATTAAGCGCGATACATGCACGGTACAAATCGATTCTAAATTGCATTGCATTCGTTCGACCGGTACACGTATTCGACCGGTTACAATAACAAGAATAATTCGCATGCAAATTTAATTTTAAACGTTCGGCTGCTGTTACACGATAGCAGTGACGTGGGAATGATCCAGGTACGCTTCAGTGATTTTTTTCCTCAGAAATTTTAATCACTTGCTTGATAATGGCTGTACTAATTGGCAGATTTAACCCTGCAATTCCCAGTGTTGCACCGGTGCAACACTCATCTTAACTGTCCGTAAAATTCTATCGCCTGTTTATATTTAACATTTGTTATCAACCATCCAGTGACCAAAAGAGCCACTAGCACCCATAAAATGTCCACCTGTGAATAAACCAAGAACTGTACCCATACCATCCCCTCACTCCAACGATCTGAAAAATCCCCAAAGTAAAAGGGAGAACAAAAGATTGAATCGCGGCCTTGGCGGCCTGTTTTCGTCCACTGCAATCAAAACACCCGTGTTCCGGAAAGGCATGATAGGTCTGGGACAATCGAACCCACCCGAGACAATCCCGTCAGAATTCCTCGTGCGGCGCAGTGTTCAAACCATCGCCGTTATCCTTAGCCATTGTGGAACGGAGAGAGTGTCAACAGGATGATGCGGTCGCTTAAAAATGCGACCTTCGCTCTGCAACTGCGTCGTTCGACGTGCGCCTACGCCGGCTTGAAGAGGAGGGGAGCCCGTGGATCGCGGGCTTAGAATCCAATGGAAACGAGTCCCATCTCGGCGGTGATCGGTGATAGAAGAGAAAAAAAAGGAAGAAGGAATTGAGATGAAGGAAGACACGGCTCGGCTGAGTTCCCAAGCGAGCAACGGAAGCGGTGGACGTTTATGCAATTAACGGGAAACCACCGTCGCGTTGGGAACGTTGACGTAAAGGAGTGTCGCAAAAGGACCGACAAACAAACTGTAATTACCTACACGTATCGATGACAGGCGATTCATTCCCTATAGAAGACCCTGTAATCTTTCGCGTAAAAGGGAAAACCGCAACGGAGGCTGGGAACGATGGCGAAAGTCTTTCACCGGCTTCAGCGAACACCCCAGGTGTCAACTTTCGCGGGACGACTGTTCCACGATTGTTGTCCATTAGTATAACAATTCTCGGCAGATGTAGTAACTCCACTCAACACCTTAGATATTAGTTACAGGACAGCATTATAAGCTGGGATCCTATCTGCCTGCAAATTTCACGTCCCGTTCCATTCATCTTCGCCGCTTGCTTGCCCAGAAACGTGATTCCTTAATAGTTCACAGCATCCTCGCGCACCCAACTGTGAACTATAGTTCTCATGAACAAGTATTCAATGCTTAATGAAATCGCACTTGTAATTTTAAATTTCAATCTTACTCGAGGTTTAATTACTCCCAGAATCAGGCTTGAGGGCACCAGTGTCAAGGGGCTATATCGTCGACAGAAATTGAAACTGTTGTAGTGGCCGAACTAATCATCGGCGTAACCCGCAGGACAGGTGCCGAGCGTTGGAGGGTGCACCTCGGGGGCTCGCGAATCGCGCGCCGTAGGGCTCGATGGCAGCGGCCGGGATCGGACGGGAAAGGCCAGGTAGGCCAGAGAGAACGAGAGGAAAGGGTGGAGAGGGAACGGGGCAAAAAAGACGCCGGTGGTTGGCGTACTGCCACGAGAGGAACGTAAACTGATCGCGCAATCTGCCGGTGCGCGCGGCAAGTCAACTCCAGCCACGAAGAATTTCAATCAGTAATAATATCGCCGTGCTTTCTATCTTCCCCGCCCTCCCTCGTCGTCCTCGCGATCACCTTCCCCCGCTCTGGTATCCACCACGTCCCCGTGGGCTCCGCTGGGCCTTCTTCTTGCGTTCCTCTCGCTTCCACCTTGCCCACGGTTCTCCTCTTCGCTGGTCGGTCCCCATGCCGGTTACAAATGGCGTCATTATTCCTTAATAATTCGAGATACCGGGCGACCGAACATTTATTGTCCGCCGCGAACAGGGCACGGCTGTGGGGGCGAGGGGGCACGATAGCTCTCAGCGGTTTTTTCCAGCGTGACGGGCCTATCGGCGCAACCAAGCAGCCCAGCTTGCACCTTCGTCGTTCAGCGGAAGATGAGCGATTTACGTGCCGCTGCAGCGGCCATGCTCTAGCAGTCTAGCATCTTGTAACGGCCCTCGTGCCGGGTGAATCGAAGGTAGACGTTTTCAGCAATCAAAGGAACGGTCGTATGACTGACAAGGGTGACCCAGGTGCTGATATGCGCTGCAAGATTTGTTAAGGAGTTACACGAATGTCCTTTAAGTACTCCTCAATCCTGTTACAAAGGATGCAAGCCATTTCTCTCTATACAATGCAGAGATCTGATTGAATTTTTTTTTAAATTTTTCGACCGAGTTCCACGTTGTAGATTTTGAATTCAAGGATACTCATGTAAAACGATTTTGCTTTTAGATGAGTCGTTCAATCGGAATCGTGTTCACCACGTGGAGGCGCGCATCAGGCAAGTTCTCACTTTGACGTGTTGTGTATTAATTAATTTTTAATATTTTGTAAACATTCTTATTTGAAAATACATCTTATATCCCTAAGAAAGAATTGCTAAAAGAGCAAATGTTTAAAGTTATTACTGGCTCTACAATCTAGCCCAGAAGCAACCGTTCATTATAGCTGTCTAATACCCGTGTACCTCCTTAAGGAAGACAACAAAGATTTTGCGTGAAATTGCCACATTGCGATCCGTGCAATACACTCACCTTTTACAATAATACATTGCTGTTATCTTCCTTGACACAAATGCTTTCCAGAGCGGCAATAGAATTGCTCCTCGTGGGCGTCGCGAGCGGAAAACTTGGCGGCATTATTATTCACGGCACACACGAAAGATCAGATACGCGAGAAACGGGTTTCCTAAGTGAATCAATAAGAAATCATCGGAGCGTGTGACATCGAGATCGCGTGACACGCTGGCGCCATAGGCAGCATTTTCGTTTCAGATGTTAATTGGCGAGATGTGTGCAACCGATCGATTAAATATCACGGCCTTCGAGGACAGTTTCCCGTATCGATTACAAGAGAGAATTATTAGATATCTACCGGCGCGCCGATTTAATCGGCCAGCGATTAGGCAACGATTCCTGCGGCGGGCATTGCGACAATCGCTATCGTACCCCGATTTCCGTGTTTGCATCCTCTTCCACCCGGTCACGTTTACCAACGCTGACGCGCCGACTGTTGACTTTCGGGAAAAATATTTGATCAACGATGTTTGCACTTTTACCAGACCGTTCCGTCGACGCGTTGAAGAGTTAATATTGGGCATCTCGTTTCTCCCGAAACGCATTTAAGCCACACCAACAGCCTCGGAAACGTCGAACTTGCACGGTCTCGCAAACAGATGCCGCAGCGAATCTCGTATCTGCTGCGCCCGTCGTACGACGCCCGATTCAAAATTGATATCTCTAGATTTCGACCGTGCCGTTCCGATACGCCAGAACTCCGTCGTTCGTCGTGGCTATAAAAGGAAACCGAGCGAGCCTGTATCGCATTCCTTCCACCGCTAAGATTTCACGGGGGCGTATCAAATCAAGATTATCCGACGCTCACCTTTTTCACGGATTCGCAGCTGTCGCGCCACCTGCCGTATCCGCTCCTTTCGCGCCGTTTAACGTCACCCACGTGATAGTTGACGTCGAGGAGCCACCCCTCTCTTAATAGACAATTCCGATGTGCGAGTGATAAACGCAGAATGCAATGGAACGTCACGCGCTAATTTCTTGAATTCGGAGGTAATAGGATTAGGGATTGATCCTCCGCGGCGAGAGCGCAAATAATAGGGATGCAAAAAGTGTCTCGTAATGTGAGACGATACCTCTAATACGCTTGCCGTGTATTAAAGTAATCCGCCATGAAAACCAGCGTCCGCGACGCGCGAGCTAAATAAGACGGACGGAAAGAACGAGACGACTAAAGAAGAAGGGATATCGAAGATTCGGTAGCTGGGACGAGAAAAGGAAGACGAGTCCTTCCCGAGGACGGGCGAAAGGGTATAAATCCACGATTTTACAACTCCCCGGACTGACATTTATGGTCCCGGGGCCAGCTGCATCTCGTTGGATCATTGATTAATATCGATTGGCTGGCAATAAGAATCTCTTTTCAGTCTGGCACCTGTTACGCACCTCTTCGTCCACCGACTCGTCTCTACCCGCGGATCCTTGTTTTTCGCCCCGCTCGATCGACCCGCTACCTCCAAAGTACCCCGATAATTCTCGGCGGCCATTAAACGGCGTTTCTTTACGAGTGCCGATTATTGGAAATAATTGGCAAGATACTTGGGCCCCGTCCGCATAAAGTGTTGCAAATAAAAACTCGAGTCCCGGCGTGCCTTCGATCGATTTTTATAATAAACACGCTACTTATCGTTTGCTGACGCGTTCCGTATGCAGATCTCGAGGAATTTAGATTCAGCTGCTTTAAAGCGAAGCTTCCACGAAATCTGTATCATCTGGGTCGACGAAATCGAGTTTGACACTCTGTGATTTCAGGTGAAACGAATGATTATTGATATTTTAATGGCTCAAGAAACTGAAGGAGGATCTTGGTACCAAACAATGATAATGCATATTCAATAACAAGGAAGGAATATTTTTGGTAATGAGAAAGGGAAGAAGGAAGAATACTCCAAGGATATTCGAATTCTGTTCATAATTTCCAACGCCATTCATAAAATTCTACGCGTCACCGATGAATCCGGTTCAGACGCTTCGCCCTGCCGGATAATCCGAACTCGACCCCTGAAACGCGTTCGCGCGCATCCAGGGCGAAGAAAAGTTTACAAAAACGGAGAATCGCCGTGTTCACGATGATAAATATCCCCGACGTTTCATTTCCTGCCTATAATAGGTACTTCTTTCGCGAAGATCGCATCTCATCGAGACTCGTCGCCTCTTCGCTGAACGCTGTCCCCCGCCAACCGAAGGAGACAGCCACGGGCCGCAGAGCACATGGGCCGGCATGGAAGACCCGTGAGAAATAGTTTCGTAAATCCGTGCTCTATAAAAGCAGCGAGTTAATTACATTCCTCGTAGCAGCTTGTGGTGCAGAAGAAGACCCTAGGAGGAAGGATGTAGGCAACCCTAAAGGGGTCCCTCCTCGATTCACGTAGAAAGTCGAAGGTGAAGGTTGGGGATCTGGGTCTGCTGCTATAGACCAGAGGTTTTCAAACCTCCTCGTCGTCGAGGATCAAGCACTATTTTCCATGGAATCTGAAGCATCCACCGAACAACCCACTGTGAGACGTCTTTCGACTTTCACCGGGGATACGTGTCTGTCAAATCTGTCAACGACGAGCGGAACTTCGTGAAATCTATACTGATACCTAGTCAGCTTGAAAACCCGTTCCCTAGAACATCCTGTTGCGGTTACGGGCCAGGGAACAGGTGGCCAGCCTAAATTCAAACCGTTAGATTAGAACACTAATCGAACGCCAGTTATCTCGTTTCTTGCGTGTGCAACATACTTGGCGGGGCAAAAAACGAGGGAACAAATTAGCGAGCAGCGTGATCGACAAGGCGATCGACGATTGGTTTGGGAGCCTCTTTTTTTCTCTTGCTGCCCATCTAATGACAGAGTAGAGTCAGCTCGGAAGTGCACAGTCGCAGAAATAGGTCGGACGGCGTACACGTGACACGCGATTCCGCGGTGGCTGATGAATATTAATGAATAGCGGGAGCCTGGCACCTGTTCGTGCGAAAATACTATCCACGGAGGTCGGTCAGCCGGGAGAGCCTCTAATTTTCGGGCATTCTAACCACTTTATCGAGAGCACGTCCGCTGTTGCGCGTAACGCGGGGCAGGCAATCACTTGTAACAAGCTTCCTGCGGTTATAATTGCACGATTGCGTACACCGTGATAGGGAATATTACAGTTTGTTGAGTTCTGGATACACTAGTGCCGCGGTTTCGCTACGCAATTTTGGCTGAGTAAATATCGGGGCGAAATTATGCGGTTGTCGCGCTTCTGGTTTTGCCCGCTACGTGCGTTATTATAACCTGGGCCCGGCTATAGTAAAAGACAGATAAAATTACCAGTAATTTCTCGGCCTACTACGTAATTACGTGATACATAGTATCTGGGCCTTTTTTTCGTATTAACCAAAGTGTGTCATAGAATTTCTCGGGAAGCAAAGAATGAAGGGGAAAAAAGTTGGATAATTCGCCTCGTACTGTACAGGCTTAATCCCCTCTGCTGGGTCGGGTAACGCTTGGTGTGTGCCTTTTATCACCGGTCAACATATGCGTAGGTAAACTTCCACGGCAGCAAAAGTGGCTTATTATATTTATTATTAGAAAGTTGTAAGGCTTAGAATAATAACGGGTTGTGAAAGGACAAATCCACCCGGCCACATGCTGATAGTATAACGCCTTCGTTACTATCTTATTGCCAAAAACTGAAGAGCACGAAACTGCAGATTGAAAACGCTCTCGAGTATCTTCATATACCGAAAGCTTTCCGTCTCCTCCGCAACAGCCACCGAATCCAGCATCCAGATCGACCGGATCCCTGGATCGCGCCACGGATAAGCTCACTCGCACGCGAGTACAGGGCGATGTGCGTGTCGGTAACGCGTCACCCCGTGTATCCAGCTTCCCGCGAGCGGATGCGCTCGAACGAGTCGAGCGGGTATCCGATCTTCCACAGTGAGCGTAATCTTACGTCCGTGGCGAGGGCACCGGCCAACAAAGGGAGTCCGAAGGGTGGACGTGGAAAAAATGGAAAATGCTTTCTCGCTTCGTAACGACGTCGCGGACGCGAATCATTAATCCTCGCAACGTGGTGCCGTGTACCTTGTACCTGCTCGTGATTACGGCTGTTCTCCTCTCCCTCGCTGCACCTCCGCGCCGTGCTCTCGCGCACGGCCGCCTCTCCGCACCGTCTGCCCCGAGCAGGGTGGTTGCAAGAGGAACAAACACCTACGACTTTTTCTCAGCTTCTATCTCCGTTGAACACGCACCCATCCTTCGCCACGGCGCCAGACTAGGCCCAGCCAGGAACACCCAGGGACCTTTTTTCCTTCCCCCTTCCCGCTCGTTGTTCCCCTGTATCTGCCACGGTACACGCGCGCGTCTATCCTTTAAACCCTTCGGAGGAACAAGGAGCTTCTACGATTTCTTCCTGCGTCCAGTGTCCTCCGGGCTGGGTTGTCTAGGCTGATTTCTAGCTAGGGCGGGTTGACTGGTACGAATTTCCCTTCCGGAAATTCAGAAAATTATGCAACTCTGGGTGTAGATAGATGAGTTCGCGCGAAAGAGAAACGTATTCTTTATTGTTGAAATACCTATGCCGTTTTCGGGGGTGAAATCAACCCTTGAAAAAAGGCAGAATTTTGTTTTTCGTGGAAGATCTCGAGAACAGTAGGAGATATTAGAAAGACGGTAAAAACAGAAGTTGCATCTTTTCTATGTCTATAAAATTGCGTAAAAGTAATTATCGAATTAAGGATTGGTGGTGGGGGTAACTTGAAAAGTATGGATTTTTTGATAATTATTTTTAAGCAGATTTGTAGATATAAAAAAAGATGCAACTTTGGTTCATACTTCTCTTCGATACTTCTCACCCTCCTTGAGATATTCCACGAAAAAGAAAACTTGCCTTTTATTCAAGGGGTGATTTCATCCCCCAAAACTATACCTACCATGGCATCAATAAAAAATAGGTTTGTCTTGTACATGAACTACTCCACTTACGCACAAAATTGCGTGTTTTTCAGAATTTCAGGTTTGTCTAGCTTCTCTTTTAAGTTAACTGCGACGGGCTGGGAGTGGCGCGGCGGTGCCTGTTTCTCCCCTAGAGAGTAGAGGCGATGAATGACATTTGGATATTGAATACGCAATGTGTGTTCCTGAGCTTGTATGCGGAATTGACACACTTCTGGTCCACATAGTATTATAATCATACTACTCCGATTATATTAAGCTTCCTTGCACTTCCCACAATCAGTAGCTTAACTCTCTTTTGACACGCGCAAGTAGCCTTCCGTAAGCCCGAACTGGACGCTAATCTCCGATACCGCGGCTTAACAGCTTAGTCTTCATCAGGGACTTCTTTGTTTTTACAGCTCGTGTAAGCCGTCCCATTGGGTCCACTTTTTCTTTCAAGCTCGCACGTCGAGGATCCAACGCGTACGATTCTTTTCCTTTTTCCCTTCCCTCGTACACGCAGGGCTCGCCTCTTTCGACGAACTTCCTCGCCGGTCGACGCGGGAACGCCTAGCGACTTTTTTTCACCTTCTATCTTCCTCGTACACGCGCCCAACTCTCCCGACAGGGTGACCGAGGGTGTACATACGCCCTCGCGGCTCGCGTTCCCACACGCGAGCCGCGAATCCTCGGATGTACACGCGTTATCTCCGCGTGGTATCCGCTTCAGTCCGCGGGAGGTACGCCGGTGACCGTGTATCGATGATTTTATCGATGCTGGACACCGAGAGGATTTTCAATAGTCTTTATCCTCCGCTCCACCTGCGAATGCTTGCGATTTCTTCTGACACTTACTTCGCTTCTTAGTGCCATTTACACCCGCGGCTTTTCAGATGTAACGCAATTGTTCTTTAGGTACAGGTCAGTGATTCCCAACCGATGGGTCGCGAAGTGTTTCCAGGGGGTCGTCACGTTTTTTTTTTTAAATATTATTAGGTTAGAATTATATTCCGAAATACTTATTTTTAATGTGTTTTCTTTACCTTATTAAATTTACTAAATTTATTTTCTTTAACATATTAAATTTACTAAATTTATTTTTTTAACATATTAAATTTACTAAATTTACTTTCTTTAACATATTAAATTTACTAAATTTATTTTCTTTAACATATTAAATTTACTAAATTTATTTTCTTTAACATATTAAATTTACTAAATTTATTTTCTTTAACATATTAAATTTACTAAATTTATTTTCTTTAACATATTAAAATTACTAAATTTATTTTCTTTAACATATTAAATTTACTAAATTTATTTTCTTTAACATATTAAATTTACTAAATTTATTCCCTTTAACATATTAAATTTACTAAATTTATTTTCTTTAGCATATTAAATTTACGTGTGGCAGATTATTTAAATATTATAAAAGGGGACCGCGTTTCAAAAAAGGTTGGGAAACACAGGTAATCCACAAAGCGCGAATAGCGATAAGAAGAGTAAATTTTTCGGTGGCAGACACAACAGTCGAGTATCTTTTAATTAAATGGGTGGTGTATTAGATATAACGTCAACGCATTGCACGATAAATCGAAATAGAAAATATTTAGGCAGATATCGAATGTAGAACATGAAAGCAACGACTCATCGCATTCGTAAAACGTACTCCTCAAACGCAATGTATCGTGGTGATGGCTATAACACTGCCATTAACAAGCAGGCCAGCCAGCATATGGGAAAGAGTTCCGCGCGGTTCCCTTGCGCTGAATAAGCTCGTTTGTTCGATAAACAGCGCAAGTAGCTTGAAAACGTTCGATCAACGCTCGGCCGGCCTATTAATTAACAGCGGCCGTGTCTCACTTCGTTAAGAGCATCTGAACGCGTCATAAAGCCGCGCACATGCGAGAATAAAGACGGTCTTAGTCGGAGCACGAGGACACGGCGCATATAACCGCGGAAATTAACGTTAAACAATCTTGTTAACGCCCCGATTTGTGGCCAATTCCCATCGACGTTCTTATTAAAACTTACTCTCAAGATTCCCTTCGCGAGGGAATCTGCGCATAATTACGATACCTTAACGACATTGTCGATAAACTGAGATCGAAATTCACCGATAACATATTACTATCGCGTGACCAATCTTTAACAGCATCTACGCTGTCATACGGAAAGATTGCCCACGTTGTTACGTACTTATAAAACTTAACGTCTCAACTGATTCTTGATCAGAACAGATATCTGCGTTTGATGAACTCATTATACTTGACGATGTACTATATTACAACGACAAAAATTTACTGACGTTTATAAGAAACAGCCTCGATGATACATTTTCATGTTTCTTATCAAACTTCTCCGCGAACTTTGAAGCAATTAATAGCAACATGTCCATAAACTTTTAAAACACATTTCCTCAATCTTCTATACTTACAACTTCCACCACTCTTCATCGCATCCAGCACACAATAATTCCAACACCATAACGCGACCCAAGACTTTCATATCATGCATAAAACAGTTGCACTCCTCATATAATACATTTCTACGCGCTCCCAGCGGATACCAACGCGGTCGTACGCCAAACAACGGTTTCCAGATCAGTCGGATTCCCAATTACTCGTTCGCCGCTCGTTCTTCCCGGCAGCCATGCCCTTAAGGCGGGCTCGCTGCGTTCGCATCGGCGATAGAACGCCAGTCGAGCCCCGACGGATATGGTAATGCCATCGTTGTTTAACATATGCAACGCTAGCAGCCAGCACGTACAACAACGGCTTTATCATTAAAGGTAACACACCTCGAGCCGACTGCATCATACGAACGTGGAACGTGGGTAATGCATTCGTCCCGACACCCATACCGCCAGCTCGACCCGATCGCGCCTCAAACGTGGATGCGTGTAATCGAGCGCGCATTGCCTATCGCGACTCCAGCCTCCGCGGTGATCTTCCATTCCCTGACCTCGTCCAGGGGCAGCGGTGTTCCCGGATTCTCAGCCTCCGTTCGTCGTCGACTTTAGTGGGACGATCGTGTTACGAACCGCGCGTCGAACACGCCTGCCGATCCAATCATATAAATTAAGTAGCGTTTTGTACTTTTGCGGGAGGCAAGGCATATAATGCCCTGTGGTAGTCGATGCTCTGCCGCGCAAACGCCTCGAGTGGGCCTGGACGATAGGGGTTTTCGTGTTTACGGCGAGTCTGTTATGCAAATCCCGCGATTCTCGCCTCCACCAGTGATGCGCGCTGTGATCGAGCGCGGCGCGGGTTAGATCGCGAACGTATGAGTTTGATGAACCCTATATCGATGTAATCTGGAGTTCAAGTCAGCACTACTGACCTTTCACGTGCACGAGTCTCGTGTAGGATGGATCGTATAACTCGATCGCTTTGTACCTATTATTGAGCCGTCGGTGAATTTGGTCAGAGCTTGGTGAATTCTTGAAATGGAAGTCCAGTTCACTGAGCTTTAGCGAGTACAAAGCTTGCCCAGTTTATGGTATGGCGATTCCAGTGGCTTCACGTACGTTTGAACAATTCTGTCTGATTCGAGAAAAGCATCGTGGGCAATTGATTCACGTCCCTCCATTGACTCGCAGCGAGAAATAAAACCGTCGGGGGAAATAATCGTGATTCAGTGTCGAGGCCTGCCGACTTCCGGCACGCGTACCTGTTGCCACGATCCATAAGCCGTGCCTCCTGGACATACTTGAAGAGCAATACGTCGCTGCTACGTGACGATTATTTCTGCGTGTCTTGACAACGATTTCCTGATGTCCACGCGGAATGCAAATCCCTCTAGCCGGGGTCCATGGAAAGCGAGCAATTAATATTAACGACGACTGTCCAGGCACAGCCGACACAGGTCGCGATTTCACCTGCCATTCGACGATCTAATACAGATCGTGCTGGTGTAACCATTTGGGGTCACGTGTCGGGGGTTGACGCCCACGCCATTTCTGGCTTCAAACGTGTTGCGCGAGTAAATCGTTTGATCGCTAATTCCTCAGCCTTCCTCTAATCGTTTCTGCTTGCTCGATGGACATTCAGTGAACGTAATGGACACTTCCGGAGTACAAACAAGCAATAGCTTTCGGGGATAAGTCTGTAGAATTAACTCAATGGAGGTTTGTTAATAGTTAACGATGTCTACTTAAAATAAAATCCTTCTGATAGTAGATTTTCATCAGATTTTAACAATTCACCAATTTCCTTTTTATAATAACTCATACAAATATGAAACACTATTAGACTCGCCACAAGAAATTTAAGGGGAAGGGTTCTTCCATGATTTAATAATGAATCAAGTTCACGTGAGCGATGAGAGGTGTTTTAATTTGGAGATCCTTTCTGCACGCTCAACGTATCAAATGCATAATAGAAATCTATTCAAAATAACGATCCCTTAATTTTCCAATCTCAGTGAAAGTTGTCCCCACCGACTACGAAGTTCATCGATAACCATTGACAAACTTATCGCCAGGCAACGCCGCTAGCCGAAAGCCCACCGATTAGTTTCCCTCGGGCTGGTTTTATCGGGCAGATATTAATTACGCGTCAGAATTAATAGCCACGTTGTCCGAAAGTTATAATCCCGGAATCTCGTCCTTAAATGGACGACGGATACCAAGCTGGAGCTTAAAAGTTCCCCGCGCTCGGCCCTCCATAGAACTTTCCTCATATCCGAGCTGCTGATGATAAAGAGTGTGCTCGTCCTTAGGCCTTCTTAATTATTACGAGAAGAATCTTTGCATTAAACTAATTTCGAGATTAACGTGCGTCATCGGCAGAAATTCTTTACCGAAAGCACTGTATTTATTTTGTGCTAACAGGCTTTCAGTGTCCACTTTCCCATTCGTTAGAAAGTGAATAATTCTCTGTTAAAAATGACCCCACGAATATCTATGAATAGAACAATAAAGAAACCAAGAACGCACTTTAATCAGCGACATATGAATATTAATATTCCTCTGGCTTCGCCTATCGTCCCCTGCCAAAGTATTCCACTTGCAGTTATGTTAATTAGCGTCTTCCAAAGCTGCAGAAGTCGATGCCGGGAGGCTCATTTATTACATTCTTGCTCAGAGATTGCGCGCATCTTTAATCACCGCCAGTCCCCGCGAAAAACTTGGGCACCACTCGCACATGGAAAAAGTAGCTTTGCGACCGCGTTTAACATGTATTTATGAGGCCGATTTAATTCCATGCTCGTGTAGCGGTTTACTGAAACCCAGTAGCACGGGTTCAAAGAAATATCAGCCTGCCAAGCACTTTGTAACATTCTTTGAGGGACAAAGTTGAATTTCGCAATTAGGGGTCCAAGGAATATACTGACTGGAAGCTTTAAAGAAATTCTCGTGAATGCTCCTCAGAATTACTGCTCCTACCTACCTAAAAAAAAAGGAGAGAATCTGTGCTTACAGACTAACTAAGTTGTCGAATAGCCACAAACCAGTTAAGCTTGTCGCAGTTACAAAATTAGTGTTCATAAAATAGTACTGAGGAATTCTACAAGCATGGTGAAAACAACGGTATGGAATAATTCATTAGTTATTTTACTTTCACGTCAAAATACTGTACTATAACATTATTACAGTTATTTCATAATTAATTGAACATTTTAACAGTTTCATTCGACCTCTGGTGAACATTTTACTGGCGTCGCCGCGAAAATTTTTCTGACCGACTGTATGTACGATACGTTTTATCGTTACGCCTTTTCTGCCAATGGCAAACAATTATTCGATCAAACATAAAACTGATCCACTGTCGACTACGCATTGAACTTGAAAGCTGCTTTGTTAATCGAATTTCTGTTTCAATAACCAAGCGGCCGCGAGGTTCGCCCGCTTATTGTTAGAAGCCATAAAGTCAGCCGCTTATTCGAAGCATCTCCGGCATTCGGAGCTCGTTAAAGCCGCGGCCCGCCGCACAATGACATTTAAATGAAACGTTTTTCCTTTCACCGGGAAAACACGATTGCCTTGGAAGGGAAAGTCCATTTAGCAAAGGGTTAATTCGCTCGTTAGCATCGCGTCCCGTCCTTTCCGCGGCGTGCAGACTCTTTAATTGCCCGTAGCTCCTGGCGTCGGCCTCCTTCCCAGGGAATTGTGACATTCCCAACGGCGCGCGATTCCTTCTCCCTTCTTTTCCTTCGTTTGCTGGGCCCTCTGGCTAAACGCTGGAGGTCCGCTGGCCGTAATTTGCGTGTATCACGACCCTCTGCGGTTAATTAGTCCCTCTCGCATTGATTCGTCGTAAATACTGCGTTCTCGAAGCGACTGAACGTAAACTATTACGTGTCTACACTTACACCTCAACAGGGTGTCAAGTATTTTTCGATTCTCTACATTTCCGCAAAGTTTCGATAAAAGCAATGCGTCACGCCACACGTGGCCTCCTTGTCACACCCTGTATAAACCTCATCAGACTCTATCTACAGGCTAGAATTATCTTCCCTTCATTTTTCAAGTTCATCTAACAAGGGAAGATCCCGAACCCGGAAATTCAAAAAATTCTGAAACTTTGTGGATATGTAAGGAATTTCGTCCTGATAACAACGCAATTTTTTTGCTGCCCAAAATCACTCTAAGGGGGTGTAATTGACCCCTGAAAATCCGATTATTTTCCGATTTTGTGTTGTAATTCGTGAAATGCAAAATAATTTTGTTATCAAATGATAGATCTAATTAAAAGAAGTAACTTTTGTCTTGAAACTGTTTTTCTATCTCGTACAGTTCACGAGTTATAACACAAAATCTAAAAAAAGCCGAATTTTGAGGGATTAATTACACCCCCTTAGAGTGATTTTGGGCAGCGAAAAAAATTGCGTTGTAATCAGGTGACAATTCCCTACATATCCACAAAGTTTCAGAATTTTTTGAATTTCCGGCTTCGGGATCTTCCCTTGTAAGCACCACTCTCTGCGAAGCCATATCTGTGGACCGCCTAGGCACGTCTCGGCGAGAGTGCGGTTACCGATCTCCATAAACAGGAATCCCATATTTTGCAGGAGGAGTATTCTCGAATAATTATCGCTGCCATCGATACCTTACGGTCGTGCAAACGCGGACGAGCGTAACCGCGAGAGTTTCAGCGTTTACGACGTTCCCTAGGCGAGCGACGCAACGGTCGGAATACCTTGGAGCTCGCGAGAACTCGAAGACAGCTGTGGCGCAGCCTTTTTATTGGTCGTTAAATGGTCGGTGCGCGTCGCGCCCCGGCAATGATTTGTCAACGCGACGCCGATTAAAAGAACTCGAGGGATTCTTAGTTCGAAGATCGTCGCACCGATAACGATTAGTTATCGAAAATATTCTATTCGCGTTACAGGCGGGAATGCCAGAAATCCATTGGCGGAGACGGACAGTCGTAAAACTCGCTGGATCGCGGCGAGCAGATGAGTCCAAGTAGTCCGTTTACAAGGAATCCTGTTAGCGCTCGATTCCATCGCGCGTGTCTTCTGGCTGCCGATCGAGGATGTTGGCGCGAGCGTTTGATAGCGTGGCCTCGCGCTATAAAACAGTTCGTCCTTATCCACTCCTCGTAATCTACCGAGGGATCTTCGCCCGGATTTTTCCCTCCGCGGCCAGTTTTCCATCTGACGGCGCGATCGCGACTCGAGTTCCCAATTACGTTAACGGATAAATTGGTCGTGCTGGCTGGTGATCGCCACTTAGATCCATGCGGCATTCGGCTGTTCGTTGGTTCGTGGTGTGCCTAGTGGCGGCAAACAGGTAGGAGCTGCGCTGTGGTTGCTCTCGGGTGGTGATATTAAAGTGCAAGGATTGATGTATGTATTCGTGTGTTTGGGGAGGAAAGGTTTGGGTCGTGGTAGATTTTTGTGATTTTACAATTGGGATGTAAATTCTGTCTTATCGCATCCTTCAGGTCTGTTAGATCTTACTGATTCACTATTTAATAGCAGATTGAATTTTCATAAATTTTCTTCGTAATAATAAAACGTGTTTAGAAAATATAATACGTCGAAACGAAAATTGCATTCTCCTGTTAAAAACACAAAATTCAATGACTGATAGCAACCCCCAATAAGTAACAGAAAAAAATATAAATAAATACTACATTACTGACTCATAAGGGTGAACTCATTCACACGGTGCCCCATGCAAAAATACAAAAGAAATTTTTTGGGGTCAAACAAGCATCACCTTAACTCCTATACATTTATATACAACAGATTTTATTGTACTTTTATGTATTATTATTTTCTTGAATACTCTAGTCTCTGGTACACGGGATAATACTGGATTTCAGAGTATTGTAAATTATTGTGGGCTTGTGAATACAGATCCCCGCGGCTGAAAATCCACGATATTTCTCCTCTAACCAGTTCAAGGCTGCAACTTTCAGATTAACGACTAATCAGATTCAGCAGCAAAGTAGTCTAGAGATTCTGCGGTCGCAGGATGCTCTTTGCAGGATTTTTATCTTCAGTACCCGCGCGACGCTCGCAGCGATCGCAGGAATTCATCTATCCTCGTTGTGCCCGCCGTTTCCAACAAATAACAGGCGATTCTTACACTATACCCCCTCGTTCTCTACCGGGTGACGTGCCGAAGTATTTTCAATTAGCGAGAGATAACGAAGAGTATCTCTAATGCGCTGCCAATTAGCAGGCAGCGAGCGAGCGCACCGCTCGAAAGGACAAATTGCCTTCCATGCTTCACGATATCCCATCCGCGTATAATTGTATAGGTCGAAGAAACATCAGCCATTTACGGTTCAATTAAAATACCATCGGTTTCTGCCTGCCGTATAAAATTATATCCCCCCCCCCCTCCGCCCGCACACACATGAGAATACGCACAATAACGCGCGATACGATGGAAAAACAGCGGAGAACAGCGCGAGCGAATGATTTTGCATGGGGGAAGGGGAAAAAGCTTCGCGTTCCCACGACTCAGGACAATTAACCGTACCCGTCGGCGGGGACGCCATTTAAATTAATGACATTTCTGGAAAATCACAGAATCTGAAATTAACAAGTTTCAGGTTTATTGGGGAGAGTGGGGGGGGGTAGGTGTGTAGCGATGCCCGTGCAGTTAGTTATGCAATTAAATGATTTTTCACTGCAGCATGCTAATAATAGAAATTTCTATATGAAAATACAATTTCGATGCACTGACTATTAAGCCTACGGTATCTGTTATACACCTTCCAATTTTTTAATTGTTTAGCGAATCAGCTGAAAGGAGCTGTGATCGGTGATCAATGATCCGTGACCGGAGCACGGCCAATAGGTACCCAGCTACAGCTGCTTACCTACCTCTGAACTACCAGACACACGACAGTACCAATGTAGGTACTATTTATCATTATCATTAGCATTATTATTAGACGTCGTTATTGCACCATTTCAATTACAAATTATAATTACAATGGCGATTGTGCGACGTTAACCCCATCAGACGTACCTATAGGACAATAAAGAAGGAAGAAGAGATCAAGGAACTGTTAAGGTAACCGTGCCAGGATGAAAGACCCTTGAAGACGCTAGCTACAATGCTGGCGAAACGTCCGCGTAAAATTCCTAGTGGACACGGCTTACATCTGGAAGCTTCAATCAGTATTACATATCAGTAATAACTTTAACTAACTGTCCAGAGCTACATATGTCCGACCCAATATTGTCTTAACCCCTGTGCCCGGCAGACCTCTGAACCGTGAACCCATTAATCCACACCACCTACAATCCCACCAATCCATCAACTTGCCTACTACATGCACACTGCGCCAATGTCTCCCAACGGTTTCTCCCTAACTAAGTATCCAAGAAACTTTCATCATAGGCACCACCCTCTCCGGTTGCAAGCTCGAAGATGAACGCGGTGTCGCACTCGCGATATCGCGACCCGTTCCCGGCGAGGCGTGAAAGATTAAGGGCGCTGGATGCGCGAACACGAGCAAACCGGCGGCTTTTTCAAGCCGCGGGCCCAACGAAAATTAGATTTCCGTGGTCCTGCTGCCGCTGGTCGGCTAGCAGACGCCTTAATCAAGATATCATCCGGCCGCTGCTGCTCCGAGACCTCCTCCCGTTCGAGCGCTCCATTAACATATTTCACTCTTTAATTCGCGGGCCGGTGGCACGCCACGCGTTTCACGGGGCATTAGCGATGAGACGAAGTTGCGCGCCGGCCTGACGGATCGCGCGGAAACGTCGATTTGTTTGGCGAAGTTACTGGCGGGGCTGGGTATCCTTAACGCCGCGGGATTTTGGTTACCGTTCGGGGGTTCTGGGATGCTTCTGCGTCTTCAGCAGTGAGTGGTAGATGGATTCTTTAACACGTTCGCTCCCGCTTTGGGGTGAAAAAACGAGCGCCGCAAATCACGCTTCGTTTTTCGTAATCTGCAAATAGGAAAGATGCGCACGCTTCTTAACGCGTCATAAATATGTGACACCCGTGGTAGCGAACATATAGCTGGAATTTAGGAAGCGGGTTGTTCAAAACACTTTGGATCTCGCGTTCCTTGAAGAAATCAGACTCATTTCTAACATATATTACCACAGTGTTCTTAGTTCATCTTCCAAGAGTACCTACACCTGAAAAGTAGATCCACGTGTAATTATCGAGACCGTAGTCAACTGGGTCAGAGATCTATCAAGTACCCTAATCGATATGTCCTCTAAATACTTCGACCAAGACTATTCGCCTCGACCAACTTCGCCTTCAAGATCTTCACAATCGAAGTAAAACGCAAATTCACCCAATTCCTCTTCCGTCTCGCCATCAACGTCTTACAATTAGTTAATTCTCCAAAGATAGCCGGCGTTACGTTGGAATTGGCAATTCCCTCGGGGTTGCTCGCGTCACCCATAAACGCGGTTTATGTACCGAGGGACCCCCAAGCACCGCGCGGTGTTCGCGCGCACACGCGCGATCGGCTGAGCAAGTCCGACAGCGGAGCCTTTAAGCTCAGAAGAGCCGCTCTGCCACGCAGCTGCTCCGCGAGAGAATTTCTGGATGTCACACAGGTTGACGCATCTTAAGGCGCACGAAGCAGTAAAGTAATCCCACGGACGTTTGCCAAGTCGCCGTTCTTGATGGAGTTACGAGGCCGTGGCTCCTCTTTCGTGGCCCTCCCCCCCCCCCCTCCACCATCCAGCAACCCTAACGCCGGTTTCGCGCGAGGAAAGCCCGGCGTTTAATATACCGTACTTTATAGTCGGCTGCTGAGCTACGAGGACGCGACGTCGGATTGGACAGCAGCGACGCGGGGAACACCGTCGAGATCAAGCAGAAACGTTCGTGCATTGTCAACGAACCGCGGCTGCTCGTTGTCGATCATATTCTGACAGCTCTATAACACCAAGACTCGTGGCTCTATGCCCGTTTAACGCGATCGCAGCCACTTTTGCGTGTTCATTCATTTTTCTTGCGCAACGATCGGCATCCTTTGTGCTCTGACATTCGTCGATTCAACGGTATTATGTGATAAGCAAGAGGATGAATATATCAGCGTATATTATCGACTTTTTGGCTGGCTTTTGACATGTGGTGGGATATTTAATTGATACTCGACCTACGGTTGCTAACTCTTTCTCGGAAAAATATAGTACTTTACGGTGAAATGTGATAAAAAGTATAGTACATTCAGAAGAAATTTTGTACTTTTATACAGAGCAATGTAGTACAAAACCAAATCATATTAAAACAACCACATCTTTTTTTTAAACGTATGTGTTTTGTGCATTTCGCATTATTTATTAATTCATCTTTAACAACTATGTCAGAGGTTTGATTACGCTGAATATCCAAATTAACATATATAAGGGACTCATTTCTCCCTCCACTTAATATTTATTATAGAAAAAATGCACACTGTTAAAGATTAAATTCACAAATTAAAGGTTTGCTATGGCCATAGAATAAAAAAATAATTAAAAATTGTAGAATTTTTTCGATGTAACGGAAATATAGTAGTTTTACGTACTATATCTTTTTGCTGGCAGTATATAGTACACTAGACAAAAATATAGTAAAATATTATTTATACATTATAGTGCGGTTGACAATTCTAATTTCTAACTCGACCGCTTTTTGACAGAAGAGTAAAGGTTGTGTCTCTTTTTTCCCTCTTCGCAGTTGATGGTATCCTGCTCGATTATTGCTCGACTAAACTATTTTGTCGGTGGGAAATCGTGAACAGTTCATCGATTCGTGTAAACAGTTTTGTCGGTGGAAAAGTCGATAGTATGCACCGGCAAAACCACCAGGCCGAAGTAACCAGTATTTTGAATATGGAGACGAGTTTTCTGTACTCTGTTTTTCTTCTCGTTTTTCTGCCCGTAGAATGCTGTTCGATAAGAGCGACGACTTCTCGATTCCGTTTTATTGGCGCTCGACCATTCGAAATGAGCACGCTCCGCGAGCGGCGTCGTTGGCATACGCGAACCTGACTTGGCTTCTGTTTACCATTCGGCCTTTCCATTAAAATTCCTTGCGCGATCAGTGCATTTAGAATAACACCCATGCACCGCGGAATTTTCGCGGCTGCGTTATATTATCACGATGCCAGGCCGCGGACTTTTGTTTATTCTACACCATCGTACTCCTCACTCTAAGTGGATGTACATGGAAAGTAACGAAAGCAAACAGAGGTTTTGCGAGGGGAGCCAGAAGTAGGTACCTATACAATTCGAACCAGTGGGTACTTTTAACATACTCGTGAAGATCCTCCAAACGTGGAAATAAAAATCTTTGAATAAAGAAACGGAGCAAAAGCACATAGGTTAGATGTACCGTTTGTGGCCATTGCACTGATTTTGGCCATATGCATAATTATCTTATTTTTAAATTGCTCGCAGCTCATTATTATATGGAAAATTTCACATCATAAATATTTTGTTTAATACATCGCCAGAAATATGAGGTTACATTTATTGCTTACGCGGAAAAATATTATATTTTTTAAGAAGTGGCCAAAACTAGTGCAATACCTTAAAGTGGCCACAAATGTGCATCTACCCTATCTCTTCCTTGAACTTCTACAAATTTGTTTCCCTTCTGTGATTGTACTTCCTAGTATATCACTGCTGTCTATAAACGAAATCATTTACACACCTTCGTCTGTCTCTACCTGTCACGATGCGTGTCTTGGGCTACACAGTCGTATAAGACAAATGAGAACAAAAACGGGCTAACCTACACTTTTTGCGAAATCGAGTTAGGAGCAATAATGTGTTTCAATAGGCTCTACTTCTCACATAAAATAGGAAAATTCAATTATGTTGCAATATTGGTTAGTCCGTTTTTGCTATTAATTCCAACACCAGCCGCCGCCTATCTCGTGGTATCTCGTGACAGAATAGGAGTTGGACTAGAAACGGGAAATAAAGTTGAGCGAAGTAATCGCATTGAAATTGCTAGTATCTCGGGGCAGTGAACAGCCTCCCTCCTGACGTGGCCAGTCCAACGTTTCTTGTTACACTTCACCGTGGAGGAAATCGAATCGGGCCCACGGAAAATAGCTCACGGTCCGGAACGAATTTACAATCTCGACGCGGCCTATAAATCCGTCGGGCCTGATAAGCAATAATTAATGATCCGCAGATTACACGGACAATCAAAAAATTCCATTGATACCACTTCCAGGTTTATCTTCCGCGATAAATCACTATTTACTGTTCGCATTGAAATATTATTTATACCGGCACCGATCCGTACGCTGTGCCCGCGCCATTGATCGTTCGCTGATCTCCTCCGATCATAGCGTTGTTGAATTTTATTATTTCGTTCGACACGCTACTGCCATGAGAATGGAATCTACGTTGAAAATTTAACGGGCTATGATTGCATTCTAACATTGTTGTATCATGTTATGTACAGATAAGGAAATTTATATTTTTACACGGGGCGGATTTGGAGTTTTGGCGCCCTTAGGCTGACGAGCGTTTGCCGCCCTTTCCGCGAAATATCATCATATATTTTAATTCAAAAAAGTCGAGACAATTTTAAAATTAATTCAATATCACATATGAATTATTGATAATTCGTTACATGAATTGTTTTTTAAGTTGTCTCAAACCTCTGTGTTTAAAGCTCTTTCAATTTCTTTCGCTCAAAATTTGTCGCACCCCAAAATTTGCCGTCCTTGGCTGCAACATACTTACTTACAATTAGCCTATAACAAAGATAATCCTACGCTTTAAGTATAAAATAGCTCCCAATAAAAAAATGCAAATTTTAATACACATAATTGTCTCTAACGGAACTATCTTATTTTTGTTACCAATAACACTTTAAACTTTCCTTTGCCTGCTACTGTAAATTTTGTGGATGCACGCCGAGTGTCACATTTTATCGGATTCAATTTTAGAAAGTAATTCCTTGAATGTGAGTATACAAGGTGTTTCAGAACTGAGGGTACAAGTGGGATGGTGTTGATAGGTACTACATGCAAGAAATAAGTCGTAGGTGTAGAATAAAATTTGTTCAGAAGGGAGAATTCCTTTTTTTTATGGAAAGTATCAAAGGCATCTTATAATTCTTTTCGTGACTCTGTATGCATCAGAAGAATGCTTTGAGACCTCCTGGGTCTCCCGTTTGGTTGCCTTGCAACTTGCAACCCGCTGTCACGAAGATTTAGTAAAACTACTCGCAGGGGAAGAGGCCTCTGACATTGATGGAAATGATGACACGATGAATATCGTCGTTTTGCCGCTTTAATTTAGGACGCACTAAATTTTGGTTTGTAAATCAGAGCTTAACAGGCCTCGGGCGGCCGCTTTGAGCGTCGTAGATTTGTCGAATGCCTCGGCCGTGGCGCGACTTTATCGTGCATTTGAGTCTCCAGCAAAATACTCGATGCTAATTGAATTGCAAACTACGAGGTGGGAATCTTCGACGATTTATTTTTCAGCGCGCGCGATCTTTTTCTACCAACCCCCCCTGGCTGGTAATTGATTTAACGTGGAAAAATAGCATCCGCGATGTCACTAATTTTATTCGAGCAGAAAGAATTCCTACACATTCCTTCGGCGTGATACAGTGAATGCCCGGGGACCCATTCGCAGATTGCATAGCCTCGATATTGTGTACACAGAATAATGAGATAGTGTACACAGATAGAATAGAATATAATAAGAAGCACACGTAATATGATATATAGCGTTACATCTATTACACACGTCGTGTAACATTAACGAGAACCAGCCCATCTTGTAAGTGGATTGCCAAGTATCGCGTGGCATCTGTAATCAACTAGATCGGGAATGCCGGATCGCGGTTTTCATTTAAGATAAGGGTCAACAGCCCCGGCGAAGATTATCCGCTCATCAAGATCGGCTATCCAGCGTTACACACAGTTTCAAGATACCATCAATTTCCTGTCTAGGATCGCGCCGCGCGATACCCACCGCCGGCGCAGAAACGATAAGTACGACGAACATCCTGCGGACTGAATAATTCGGTCTGACAGTGCGCGCGAAATGGCTCGCGTCGAAACACGCCGAATAGTTGCCTCATAATAAGCCGCCTCGTAATTTCCCCTCAATTAACGCCTGGCGACGAGTTACGCGGCCGGCTCAACGTTCCCGTCTCCTTTGTCTCCTACTCATATCCCTGCCACCACGGAATTGGCGTAAGTGGTACAGAGAGAAAGAATAAAGGGTTGCCTAAAGCCGGGTGTCCACGTGTGCGACGCGCTAGGCGAAACATATTCAGGGGGGCATCTTTTGGGTATATAGGTAAAGAACCCAATTACTGACACCTCACCAATTACTGTTACCTTAAGCTATTTTACTTGAAATAACGAATAAATAAACAATAGAATATAATTTATAGCATAGATTATAGGTTGAATTACATAATTCTATTGGTGTATGACTTTACAACGTTTGTTTATTTATTTTAAGTAAAATAGCTTAAGGTGGCAGTAATTGGTCAGGTGTCAGTAATTGGGTTCTTTACCCTAGGTACATTGTCTTTGAGACGTTGCTTCTGAAAGTATCCAAATTTCGCACGTACGAAGGCGACTTTAAGTGTGTTCGATATTACACACATGTTTCGCACGTGGGAACGCGGCTTAACATTGAAACTCCGCCGTGTATCCCTCGAGTTGCGAGTCTAATTAGCCAACAATAATTTTGTCCCACGATGGAAGGTAGGGGGATAATTAAAATTACGAGTACTCCATAAAACGGTGCGCGAGTAACACAGTGCCGAGCAGTGGTAACGGAACGCGCGGAGATTTCTCCAAAACGATATCAGCTCCGTTTCACCTCGTGATATGCGAGTTCATAAAATTATCATGCGAACGATGTTCCAGATTTTACTTTGAAATGATCGCGGGCCGCGGAACGCTGTAATTTCGCGCGAATCGCCGTGGCGCGGCGGCCTCGCGAGGAGCGCTCGACCGAAAATCGTATCCCTCCCCGAGACCGCGCCGATTTGTCGGCTGTGCGAAGCGTCGCCAGGAACCGTCCCCCCCTTCCCCCTCGCTTTATATAATATATTAATCGCGCGTTCGCGGGCATTAATTTTAAAACGCCCGTCGTCCCCGAAGCGAGCCCGGCCCCCGTGGATTATTTGTATACGTCCAATCGGCCGCGTGATCTGCATTTTTGAAATGCTCGTTTCGCCGAAAGCTGGTCGGCTGCCAAGTAGCCGCTATTGGGACGGGTTCAACAGCCCCCGCCGCCGTCTGATTTGCCCTCATTTACGACGAGGCACAAAAATTCCTGTAAATTGGCCGTAATTTAGCGTACAATGGGACGAGTTGCGCCAGTGGTTAAACGCGGCCTTTCCACTTGCCCGGCTTCCAGTACGTTACAACAGAAATTTTAGGAACCCTCCTCCCCACCGTATCTCCCCCCCCCCCCCCCCTCTTGTACCTTCATAACGTCCAGCGTTCTCCCCCTCCCCCTCGCTCCGACCATTTCGCGAAGATTACGATTCGCATTCAGAACGGCATCGGCAATTTAATCCTCCTTAATGCCGGCAACCCTTTTACTCGTCAATTTCTGCCTCGATATAAATTGCGAGGGATAAAGATGCAAAAATTGGCAACAGCCGCGAGTGTTGGTATTCGGAAGCGAGGGACCTGACGTCGGTGTGGAAGATGAATAAAACGTGTAGGTGGGATATTTTATTGTAAATGTGCGGAGTTAATAGTGGTAGGTACCTTGGGAATCGTCATTTCCGTAAATTCTAACTATAAGAGTTGTGGATACTCGTTCGATGGTTTGATGAGATTTGACCATTTTGATGGAGAAACTGGAATTCTCTAGGGGAAGATGATTTGTGGTAGCGTGAATAGTTGGTAAATGGAAACTGTTGTCGAGTGCCTCCGCCGAGGTACTCGCCTTCGAATGTTTATGCTGCGAGGTATAAAACGGATATTATGTACAGTGAAAAACAAACGATCGATGTTACGGTGTAAGCGTCGTGATTGCTATTAATTAGGAAATTAATAAGCAACCTAGGAAACGGCTGTGGAACACGAATAGAAGCTCACGACAAGCACTGCCGCTAGACACGCCCGTGCAGCATATCTAACGCGAATTAAGCGCGTGCATTTGTCCGCGTCTTTCTCCTCCTTCCGGCATCCCGTTGATTTTTCATCGGGCCGAGTACGTAATTCTCTGGGAGATTGTTCTGCTGGTAGGACAGTATTAAGTAGACGCGGTTGAACATCCGGGATACGGAGAAGTAACGACCCTTTTTGACTTTTCTCTCGTAAAGTCACTTACTACTTAGTAAATCCGTAGCACGCAGGTTCTGGAGGTTTAAGGCCATCGAAATTGGTTGGTAAAAAAATTCGTGTGTCCGGGCTCGTATCAAAATCCTCCCATCGTTACCCATAAAAATGAGATTTCGGGTCGTTACGAACAGAAAACATGCTGTTCCGTCTCAAACAGAGACTTTTACGATTCGCAAGGGTTGAATTTAGTGCCGCGATAAAAGGAACAGATGTATAATTAAGCACAATACTGAAATTTCATCCACGAACGAAATCCATAAACGCGGGCCGAATTTTATGCTCGAGCATAAATTAAGGCTTACAATAGGAGATATGGAGGGCGCGGGGGCGGATATAAAAGTACACAGGCGATCTTATGTTAATTGATCGACAGACAAGGCCATCGAAATTAGTAGCGTTGTTAAAAAATGTTTTAGGTGGCCATTAACCTCGAAACTGCACATCAATTGTGTTTCGTAATATATGAAAATTTGCGTATCACCTCCACTGCAAAGAATCTTCACCACGATCATTTTTTACCATCACGAAAAAAGGATATTCTGCATTTTCGCTAGCAAAAATCGTTTCTTGCCCGCTAATTAAAAGCACACACGCCAGAAATGTTTTATCAGACTCGATAAATCTCTCGGCGAATCCAGCACGTTCCCGAGGAAAGCGTCCGAAACCGTGCAAACGATTCGCGTGGCGTGAACGGAACCGTTTCAAGTTTAATTGCACACCGAGCGCGATCCCCTCGCGGAACGATCATGAAGAAGTCGCGGGGCGAAGCCTCGCCACGCGGGTCCACCGTATTTCGGTAACGGCAAATTGAAAACACGTGTAAACGTACAGTGCCGCAAACAAGGGACACGTGTACGCTTTGCTTTGGAGAAACCGGAGCGGTGACAGCCGCGAGAGTTTTGTTAATCGACGTCAAGATAATAAGCAATCGCAGCACCGAAGGACGGAGACTAAGCTGAAGGGAGAAGGATTTCGGTGGAGGTATGCTTCAATCCTAATTGGAAACGAGCTAATTTCGCTTTCCAATGTAACGAAGGCTGAATTAGTACCTATCGAAATTTTGTAGGGGCACGTTTGAGATCGAAACACTTCTTATTCCCATAAAAGTGATTTATGATTCGAGAAATTTAGAATTTTGGTAGGGTAAACCAACCAGTAATTGACCGCAAAGAAATGTCAATTATAAATTTAAAAATTACTATTTGTTTATAAATAGAGTGTAGTTGCACTTTTATTATCCCATATTTTTAGTTTTGCGTATTAAAAAAACAGTAACAAGTACAATTCTTAATAAAAGTATGCGGTCATTTACTGGGCTTCTCATTCAACAATTCTGTCATTTACTGGTTTCTTTACCCTAGGACAGAGTTGTTCGTCGATACCTAATTTATATCACGACCAAGTATTCCAGTGATCAGTGTGACAAAAATTGCGAAAACTTGATTAATGGAAGCTTGGAGTTACAAGCAAGGAATAGAAACATAGATCAGACCCCCATATTTTAATTTCCAGGTGCTACAGTTTCACAGATTACGCGACAAGGAGACCAAAAGAAGACGCAGCGAGATATAACCGATCTAGGCTGTAACACTGCTGCGGGAACCCGTTTCATGCGTTCACGTCGACGAGCAACAGCAACCAGCAACCGAAGGCAACGTCCTTTCCTGTGTCTTTACGAGACCGTAGAACGGCACGCGAGGGACAGAAAAGTACGAAACCACTAATGATTACCGGTAACACCTGTAATACCGCATTCGTTACTCTCAGATAGCTTGGATAATTTTTGATATCAGTGGGGCCTCGCGTGATCCGCCGTCATAAAGGATACGTACGTACACCTTTCCAAGCGCTGCCGCTGCCGATCTCATCCGCGTTTCACGCGTTGCAGCGTTCGCTTGTGCTCGTGCCAGCAACGCGCCAGAAGGACGACCGATCGCGTGAAAGTATGTATCTTGGAATCATGCGACCTTGAAGCCGCGAAACGCACGCGGAAGTCTTCGTGGTGCAGAAGAGGTCGAGCCACTCACTCGCTCGTAGATTCTACGTTGATTGTGGACGAAAATTCAGGAAAGTACTGTGGCAGTTCCTTCTCTGATGGGAATTAATAATGCACTCTCTGCAGTTGCATTAATGTGTCAGTCTAAATCTCGGAATTGACTTCTACTACCTAAATTAAAACCTAACCATATACTACACTGGACCAACCGAAATCTGCGAGAAGCAAAGTAACTGTCCCAATCTGCATAATTTCCCATCGAAACCAACCCCCAAGTTTTCCCCAAAAGATATGCCAAAGATACACAAAAACATCATTCTCTCGTACATTCTACTTCCACATCGACGTCACCCATGATTTACCAGTAAACATCCACGAGATCTCGTTGCTCGACTAAGGAAGTAGGTATTGAAAATCGTTCGATTCGATCAGGTTGCTCGAACCGTGACGGCGATGAGCCTCGATTCCACAGCCGAGGCGATCGTCCCGCGATCGACCTCCAATCGATTCGTAAGGGGCAACGCGACGACTCGTTTGCAATCGAACGATCCTCGGGGTGTTGGACGTCCCGCCAGAGCTTCGCCCGCGACCAAGATAATACTGGCGCCAAGTCCCCCGTTTTGTGCGCCCTTTTTGTCGCCGAAGCAGCCCCGGTCCTCGTGTTCGCCGTCTTTCGTTAACCCTCCCCCTTTCTTCGTCGTCCTCTTCGTCGGCGCAATGTCACCGCGACACGCATTCGTCGCATATAATTGTCCGCGGTACGCATTGTCTCGTTCCTTCAGCCCTTCGGCCCTCCTGGCCGGCGTTCGTTTCGGACGCTGCCACGAGGCTGCGGGAGCTCGTTCGGCGAATGCCTGGCCGCTCACGGTATTTTCGGCCGCTCTATTTATACCAGGAGTCTCTCCGCCCGCGGGGGCTCGTAGGTGCCGCCAAGTTCGGGTCAGAGGACACACCCCGGGGAATTCGAAAAAGGACAGCTTCTGCCTTGGCGCGGTCTTCGTTAGGCCGCCGTCGGCTCGTGTAAACATTCGACACAGGGTACTTGATGAACTGCTTGCACGAGCGGAATTAATTGACCGGTCTGGCTGGCTCCCGGGCGCCACCGAGGAACGCGTTTCGAGTTTAGGGCCCGTTTTTTTGACGCTGCGAGATTGTCTTGTGGAACGCGTTTCGAGGAGAGGGTTCATCTCAACCCTTTGCGATTCAATACAATTTAGCGAACGTTGAAATCGACCATTCTCGAGTCGAACGGCTTTACAACTCTCCTTTCTCCTCAAACGTTAATAACTTCTCAGAAATTTTACGACTATGGGGAAAAGCATTCGCGGCTGCTTTTCACGGCCCTCCCGCAGAACGACTATCGCCGGCGGACGCTGCCTACTCGTTTCAGCAAATGCGTCTCTAGGAATAGCCTTAATGGAATAGCGCGTGAAGAATCTCGATACTTTATGGCAGTGATTATCGTTTAGGCGAACCGTCCCGGCCAAATCGCGCTACCGGAGATACCTCTTATTTTCATCATTAAGCCGTGACTAATCTGCTATATAACCGTGACAAAACTGGCCAACCGCCGTCGCCTTGCAGTCGCTCCGAGACGTGCCAAAACGCTCGGCCGCTGGACAAAGTCTCGTTACCACGGCCGGTGACGAACTCGGGGTGCGAACGTCTTCATGGTGGATCGGCCGCGCCTCTTCCTCGCTAACTCAGTGGGGAAACTTTAACCCTTCAACGCGGACATCTATGCGTCGAGCCAGCTGAGCCAACTGGATACTGCTAGGGACGACAGCTTTCGAGTGTTTTCGTTGGGCAAGGGAGGCATCGAAGTGACCTGCGACTTTCGTCTGCTCCTACTGACCCAACTTTCTCCAAGCAATGAAGTGTCTGGCTTTGTTGCGTTGGATCCGCTTCTGAACGAATTTGCGGGTGTTGCGAGCGGAGGTTGAAGCTTCGTCGAGTGTGCTTGGATGGGATCGATCTTGAAATGGAGGAGTCGATGAGTAACGACAAGTCTTGGTTAACTTCGAGTTCCACTTCATTCGTGTAGGTATAAACTTGAGGGTTGTGTGTGCCTTCCTGCATCCACCTGCAAGTGCTATTTATCTATTTATTTACGGGACAAGTTCATTAAGACTGTGCTATCAAGATCCCCTATTCATTTGCCCTTATCTTCCCCTGCATCTTGGGATCTGACAAAATTTTCTAGCAGCCGAGCGTGCACCAAGCACCGCGCGCAAATTGCGGCGACGCTGATTCCAGTTTCTCGAAAGCACGCAGGGTAAATAGGAGCATCGAGGGTAGCCAACGACGTGGATGATTAATATAAATATATGCTCCGGGAAGTCGTCGGCAATTAATTCAATTACTATCAAATCATAGTTTTCAGCGGAACGACGACCCGGGCCGGGGGAGAAAAAAATGAAGCGAAATGGCGGAAGGCCGGGTGATTAGTCTTCGTTTGCCCGGTTTCCTGCCGTGTTTACATTCCTGCGTATGATGAAGATCCCCGCTCCCATGAAGGATATCCGTGCCCGTTATACCAAGCAAAACTTCCAAGTGAAGTCGTTACGCTGTCTCGTACCTACTGGCTGACTTTTTGTTTTTCGTTTTCACTCTCGTCTCCCTCTCCGACCGTTCGACGTCGCGGGATCAACGGCAGACTCGTTTCGCACACGGAGCGCGGACACGCATACACGGCCATCCCCCTCGACGCCTCTCATCTTCCTGCTCATCTTGCCATTCGACTTCGCCGCGAAATGGCGCCGTTCTTGCGCGTATCGCAGTCTAATCGCGGGTCGTTGGCACGATCGTTTACATCAATCCTCTTCGTCGACTTCGTTATCCATTAAAACGCCGCACAATTTGCGGTATTCTTGTCGTCGGATGGAAAATGGCGGCGCTCTTACGTGGCTCCTGAGAGCTGATGGTTCGCCAGTTGATTCATTTGGTCCATGATTCCAAATACAATTTCCCATCTCTGCCCCTCGCAGAGATGGGAAATATTTTTATTTGAATAAAATTTCGAAAAGCGAATGAACGTTAAAAAAATTATTCCTCATTCGTTCATTAAGAGGTCTCCCTACCATGACGGACGAAAAATGATGTGAAATTGTGCCTAAAAAAATGATGCCTAAATACCTACGTACAAATATAGGCATAGAGTTTTCAATTAATATAATTTGAGGATTTCTCTTTAAAAAATCCCAAATATCGCGCTCCTTTTCAGGCCGTCGAAGCACCTGGGTTAACATTATTCGACACGTGACGAATATATCTTTTAATATTTATTCACTATTCGAAAGTTTGCCATCACTGGTCCCTTGGCTCGTTCATACTAAATTTTACAGTTCCTTGATTTATTGAAGATACCATTATCCACTTTCCCTCCTCTGGTATTTCTTCCCATCGGAATCCCCGCAGAAAGGAATGAATCTTCTACTTTCAATTCTCAACGAACAACGGGCCATCGGCGAGATACCAATCGACGCCAGCCGCAAGGTGACAAGGAAGCCATTTTTCAGGTCACGTACGTCTCGAGGCACCGGTAAATGGGGAGATCGGCGGTGCCTATATGTACGTTCTTGCTATCGTTGGCAGGAGTGTCTGGTGCCGTGGCAGCCGGCGCTCGCGGCGCTAATTGCGAGCCACCGACCAGGATCGAAGGATCGCAGTAGGAAGTGGTACGTAACTGTGGACGTTAGCTGTGCTCGAAGATCGATCGTCCAGCGTCCGTTTCGACAGAGTGGAATCGAAATCGCGTCGCGCGATAGTCACGCACCAGGGGAACGACGCTCTGATTTAATCGGCGCGTTGCAACCGAGCGTGGTATCCGCGCGAGGAGAAGCAAGACTAACGGGCTGAAAGCGGCGGGGAGGAGCTGACAGCCACCGATGACAACGGTGTAAAAGAGACGTCGATTTTATTTTCATTTTGTTTCGGCCGGCCGCGTGAAACCGATTCTCCATTTTGTTCCCGCTGACGCGTGCCGTGTTTCAGGGGCTGCTGCTCTGCTCGTTTTTCCTTCCGCCCGCGATAATGTATGGCGTACAATATCGCGTATGAAGTAGTGAAAGACGATACGAAGTCCGACGTGGAAGTGGTTGCGTACTCCTCCCATTTGACCGAGCGCGGGGAGGTTGTCTCGAATACTTTAAGGGGTCAGTCCACTGTGACGGTTTGAAAAATTAAGCTACTTTTAAAGATTTTTTCTACGTAGCTTTAAGCTGTCTTTCGACCACCACTGTGAAACGGTTGTGCGTAGTAGAATGTTAGTTGGTAACGATTAATCGTGGTTCTAAAGTGTAATTGGAGAAAATGGTGGATGTGAAAAATGCTCGTTGATTAATTGATAAGTTATGTGCGAAGATGCAAATGCAACATCGACCAGGTTTCCTCGCGAGAAGTCGGAAAGGTTGAAAGTTCAAGACAACAGTGTTTCCAACTCCTCTGCGTTTCGGTATTCAGATCCAGTGGTACTTTCTCGCCAGAAAGAGGCGTTACCAAAATTAGTCTTACAGCGACGGCGAAGTAATTTCTCATCCCCTTTGGCTGTTCACCTCGTGACTCTTGCCTCTCGCGTTTTTCTTTCTCTTGCCTGAGTCGTATTCCCCTCATACCGATCGGTCCACGAGTACCTGGGATGCTAATCACTCGTCAGAGATGGGGTTTCGCGGAAGAGTTTCACGCGAGTTCTAATGATACACTCTGTATCATTGATAACCCCTCTGATACTAAATAATACCCCCAATATCATTAAACCGAATAGTATAAATATCTGTAGAATTTAAATTCTATGGCATTATATATGGATCTTTGATCAAAAGGCAATCCTCAGCTTTGCCTGTGATATTTGTCGATATACTATTGTATACTAATAATATCCCAACAATAATAACACCAAATGTTCTTAAGTATAAAGCACAGCGATAAATAATTTTAACAGAATGCCCAGAGAAATTGAATTTGTAGTAGCAAATCCATAATCCCTAGATAAGAAAAGCCAAGAGATCGCGAGGCAATAATACAGGAGGATAGTGACTTTCAGAAGGAATCAAGATTCCCCACAAAATCGAGTCATCATCCTCCCCCTTTCCGCAGAAACTCGTCTGCGTTACTTCTAAATCTAAATCACCCTATATTTACTCCCTTCAACGTCATCAGCAGAAAGTTTCTGACATCCCTTCGCAAATAGCGAGTCTCAAAACTTCTGGCGCCTTGCCTAATTGCCACCACATTGGTTTGCAACAAATTAGCCGACTGCTCTATGAAACGGACATTAGACGTCGCGTGTTCGTTCGAAACGCCGAAAGAGTGGCCGCAACTAGACACGTTCGCGGAAAATTGTCTCGGAGGAATACGCTACGAGGCCCCCGTTCAGCTTGCGATGTTTCCTAAGTAGACATCTGTTTTACAGGACAGAGTTTGCAAAAATAATACTCGCACGTTTAATAATATACCAGACTGGCGGGGGGGGACTTTATATTCCAATTAGCGGCCCTCTCTGTCCTCATCAGCCTCTGTTCTTTCATGCGACCGAAGTGAACGATTCCCGGCATTTCATTTGTCCCAGGTGACAGTGGAAAATGGTCGATTCTCCGGGATCTATGAAGAGACCTATAGCGGCGGACGTGTCCCGCTCTCGGTTGACATTCTAATGCAGCACAGATAAATTGGATTGACAACTCGGATAGGCGGGATTGGCCTGGCTCCAGCCTCGAATACCTTGATTAATATGCCGGTAATTAGTTAGCGCTGCAACCGCGAGTTACAGATATTATTATGCTAATTACGACGGAGACGTTGAGTAATAGGCTGCACGTGAAGCAACGGGACGAGAGGAGCGAGCACGGCCCACGTTTCTGCCATTTGTAGAGGGCCGACGTTCGGTTCACCGTTCCGAAACGGAGGGGAAAAACGACGACCTTGAGTGGGGAAAAAAAAGGAGAAGATTCGCGTGAAAACGAAAGCATAACCGTATGTTCCTACCGCGACACTTTGTGGTAGGTACCTTTAGTGGTTTTAGCGTGGATGATGGACGCTTGGACTTTGAAGTATGCGTGTTCGTGATCGAGAACGTTTCGAGTATAGAAAACAGAGTACACGATGATGAACACTAAGAACAGTAATATGTATAAAGCTCTCTTATGCATCTTCTACTAGGCGTGGAGCCGATCTGGCTGTGCCTGTTCATCGGACGGCCAAATTTACGACATCTTTCTCCTATTTATCTTGCACTTATTATAATTCTCTTCCTTTGGAAATTAGTTCCCTGTCCTCTATCCCTGCTTTTAAATGTGCTGCCCGTTCTTATATCCTTGTACACTATGTGTAATTTCCCTTGTCTTTGTGGTTCTCTCTTGCCTCTCTGATGCTTTTAACTTTAATTCTAATAATTAAAAAAAAAAAAAATTGGGGTTAGGTTGCAAAACAGCAGATATGCTGAACCTCGCCCACTCATCACTTGTAACTTGTGGTGAATAAAGACGATTTATTATTATTATTATTATTATTATTATTATAAAGGTTTCAGAGCTCCTGGATGAAATGACGACCTGTTGTAGACACCAAAATAAATAGTACCTAACCAAGTTGTCGAGGCTGTCTCGATAGAAGAAAGGTTGCTATGTTGGTAGAAGTTCAAAAGAAGAGGAGTCTACTCTAGCAAAAGTTACTTGAGAACCTCGCGAAGCCCTGAAATTTGCCTTTCCATTTGCATGGCAGGGTAGCAACTTTCCTTTTGATCCTTTGCAACCCCAATTTGACTGAGCTTTAATATTCTTCCTTGCACTTATCTACATCAAAGAAGCGCGCAGAAAAACAGGCAACCTTGCAACACCGAAGGAAACTGCTGCATCGAATTCCAATTTTCACTCAGCTCGATGCGCACCTCCGATCACTTCCACCCCCCTCGAATTCCCTCCAACTGATTTAACCAGAATTCTGATCACCGTCAACGCCACCGCGCAATCCCCCCGAGAATCCTCAGAAGAACGTTGGGACCGATCATTCTTTTCGAGTCTCGCGGCCCAAGCACCAACGCGACCGCATTTGTGGAGGTCCGGTAGGCCCGAGAGGAGGAGAGGAGGAGAGGCCCCGCGATGGGGAGCAGATGGAGGGCAACAAAAATGATTCGAGCCGCTGGGATCGCGAGGCTCGAACTTCTTACCCGAGTTCCCGCCAGTATTTACGATCGCTTCGTCGAGGCACCGTCGCGGTACGTCGCAGGCAGAAACAGCGCGAGAACGGACGAGCAGAGGAGCAGCGGGGTGAAAAAAAAGAAGGGAGGCGAGGGAAGGTGACGGGGTGCGTCGATTCGGGCATCGAGCGAGCAGGGCGAGGGAAGCTCGAGGATTCGGCCGAGGAAGACGAGGAACCGGGGCGAAGTCGAAGGTGTCGCCAGGGTGGCGGGCGAGGAAAGAGGAAGGACGGGGAGCAGGAAAGGTGCAAAAAGGTGTGGACGATGCAGGAAGAATATCGACGATCGTTGAACGCGAGGGATGCTGTTCATGAAAATTCCCGACGGTGACCGCGAGATCGAATTCCATCGAACCCGGTCCTGGTGAGATCCACCGTTGATCATCGACCACAGGGCACGTTTCTTTTTGGTACAGCCGCCTCTGATCGGATTTCGAACTTCCTCGAAACTTCGCACGAGTATTTTCGACCGTGATTCGCTCGGAGCTGAACGGCTCGAAACGTAGCGGCGTGGTTCATTTGCGTACGGCGGTCGACCGCCTTTGCTAATGGAAGAATAATCACGCGGTTTTCATCGAATAATTAATGGGCTCCCGCGTTCAACGTGGAATCTTCCCATTGTTAGCCCAGCGTATCGTAGTTGAATCGACTCGACCCTCTGCTGGCTCGTTTCGTTAATTCGCTTTCGATGGAAACCTGCAATGTTGCCTAGACTGGCTTACGATCTCGCAGAGCGAAGGTAGGTATTTATGATAGTATATATTAGTAGGTATATAGTAAACACCGAAATTGGATAACTTGACGAGCTCGTGGAAGCTAGGTTTCACTAAACAGAGTCGCGTATCAGTTTCTACGTTGTAAAATTACGAATGATTGGCGTTTATCGAGTGAATTTGATTTTCCAAACTCTTTCGCTGTTTAATCAGTTTAAGAAGGGTTAAACGACCTTTGGGCGTGAAAGTATCGAAGGAAATACGCAGAGCTGGTATACTATTATAGTATAGGGGCACGAATGTTTAATTAATACACTGTTGGAATTAATATCGTGTACTTATACCACTTTCGCCACGCTCCATTGCTCGACGCGTTTATGGAGTTATCTCAGTGATTAATCATCCCTCCTGCAAATGCCATACGATGCATAATTCATGCACTCGTAACTCCTTAGAAATTATACGGAAACTATAATTTAATCATAATTCAGTGTGTAACTCGAAATCGGAATTCGTTCAACCTTGTTCCTCGAAACGTTTTCTCGGGAACATTTTTCTATTCAGTTCTGGATTAATTCTGCACGAAATCTCATTCATATTATCATAACAAATTTTATATTTACTATTTCTAAACAGACACTTTTGCTCCAGTCACCACGTTTGTGCTCTCAAAATCCAGTGACCACTGTTGTTCGTCTCAAAACTAATCACCATAATTTCAGTTCCTAACATCAAATCCTTTTTAATGTCACACGATCACAATTTTTCCTTCATTCTCACCATTATCTTACTACTATTGGAAAGGACTCCAAAAAGTATCAACTATTTCTTCCTGTATCCTTCCAACACAACCCTCAATCGAGGAGCCAATGATCACTCCAGCCCTCCACCAAGAACATCGCGCATTCGATGGTAATTCATTCGGAAGTTTCCTCGCGTCCCTTCCTTTCTTGTCCCGTTTCGTGTTCCGTCTCGTTCAGCGGCGAAGACGCACGGGACAGGGACACGTGCAAGTTTTGCACGATGGACAAGAAAAGCGGCGGCGTTATCTTCGAGGTGATCGGAGGCGGACGTGCCGACACGTATGGCCGACGACATTTTTCGTGGTTGCGCGGATTCGCCGTGTACCGCGTGTGGAATCCGCGAACCGTTTGCTTTGTGGATCTTTTGGCGGATTTTCAGTGCGTGTAATCGAGTCGTCAGGCTCCAAATGGCGACCACCTTTTTGCCAGTGAAAAATTAACGCTGTAACAAGGGTGCTGGGTGTACGACACTGGGAATTGGCGACGCAGGTGAAATTTTAGCTTCATTCGCGATTGTGCGGGAATATGGACGCGAAACGTGGAACTCCATTTTCCATATTTAATTGAGGGATGCTAAGCGTGTGTGCGTTTGATTAATCAGTGCGGTGCGCGCTTTGGACGCCTATGGGAGTTTTATGTACGCGGTGAATAAAAGGAGTGGGAATTCGGCGCACAGGGTTTGCCAGACGTTTAAATCTTATTGTTAGTGTTGGAAAAGGTAATGGAGGGATATAAGTTTTGGTTTTATCCAAAGTTTATAAATCTTAAGGATATATGTAGGGTTCTCTATGTTGAATTATAACTGTCACTTATTACTATTATTATTATTACCTAGTATCCTGAATTGTGGTTTAATTAAGTCGTTAGACAAGCTGCACAAAAGTAATCAGGGGAAGTTACGTGAAGTTTCTTCGTGCTGTCTGAAAGTGATACATTAGTGGATATGCAAGATCTCAATTGCATTTTCACAGATTATGCATCTGCATTCTGTGTCGCTCTTAAACGATCGACGAATTACAGCTTGCGAAAAGGTAATTTGTGACGGATTAACAGGACGCAGTTGGTCTTTAACCGCGAGTGGTTGTTGAATGTATATTCGATTCGCCGCGAAATGGAGTCGATGTGCCACTGGTAATTGACTTTTAATCGTTTCTAATAACTGGCCATCAAAATAAGTTTCGCGAGAATGAAGCGGTAAAGTGGCCTGACGTTTATTTGCGATCGACATCTTCTACATTACCGTCATCACCGACATCACCGCGAGCTTATTACGATCATCATCATCATCATCATTCCCGGTGATCATCGTTCATTATCAGAGTTCTTTCGTATGATATAGGTGTCGATATCCGCTCGCCTTCTTTTCTCTCGGCAAATTGCGTCACTATTCAACGAATCATTTCGCTTTTTCAAACTTGATGAACTCACTGGCATTCTTCAACCTACATACATGACTTTTATTTCTTAATTTATTCCACTTCAAAGTGAGCGAGCAATTTCGATGTCGATCAAGTAAAAACTTACCCACTGACCACTTGTACTACTTCATTGCTATCTCATCGAATAGGATAATTTTGATTTTTAGAACAATGAATCAGAAACGATTCGATTCGATTTTTAATAAGAATCACGCGAATTCCTTAAGAGAGGAGTAAAATTCAAGCAGGGTGTAAATTAAAAGTAGGTTTTAAAATCTCATGTGTCTAATAAGAATTAATATATAAAGTAATATATCTGACTAAATAAATAAATAAAAAGAACTGATTTTGAATATGATAGAAGATTGGACGTTCAAATTCGAGGTTGAGAATTTCAAAACAATTCCCTCCAACAAGTCCTGCCATCCAATAGAAATAAACTTTGCGTCGCACATACCAGAAAAAAGATGATAATAGATATGAAACATGAAGAAGCTTCTCTCCTCCGTTTCAGCAGCCTCGCGAAGGTCAATGACACCTGCAGTGTAAGAAAGTGTAATAAAATTGGCAAGGGTTTGGAGGTGGAAGCAGCTCCAGCCGTACGATTCAGCCAGCTCGTTCTCACGACGCCCGTAAATCGATTAAACCGTAACACTTCGTCAAATCGACAAGGAACAACACGACCAACAACTAAGTAGTAATACCCGAAGAGTAGCCAGCTATTCGCGACCGTGTTCCGGGAGCGGAGAAACCGAGGATGCTGGGTTCTCTGAACAATCAGAAACCTGTTTCCAGAGTGGTACCTCCGGCTGGATCCTCTTTCTCTCCATCCCTCTGTTTCGTTCGTTCTTTCCAGCCACTCTCCCTCTCCCTTTCTCGCTTTGGGAGGAGGTTAGATGAGGATCGCCGCGCGTTCATCAATCATCCATTGAAACGTAACCCATGGCGTTCCATAATTAACGACCCCGCCACGGACCTCGAAGAGGTCCCACGCCCAAACCTGCCCTGTTCCGTGTAACCACCTCGAAGATACGTGTCGACGCGCCGGTACCGAAGGAAAAAAAGCTCACCGAATTTTCTTCGCCTAATCATAGAACGAAACGTTCTACTTGCCGATAGAGAAACTTTCACACTGTTTACTCTCTTTTCAGTGACAATAATTAGCTCGTTCATCTGAAATTTCAATTTTGTCAGGAAAATAAGAACAGATTCGACGGAAGTTCGCTCGAAAAGGAAATTGCTGTCACGGTTACAAAACGATCCAAGAAAGTCTTTCCCTCTTAACCAGCGGTACGAGCTGTTTACAAGGCACCTTAAGCTGTTCCCATCGCGACTACGCTCGCGAAAATAAAGCACATCGATAATCTGTGCGCGCCCGTTGCTATTTAAAGCGGAACACGTAGACAGGAAAACATAAGGGAACGTGTTACGTTACATCAAACTAGATTTGCAATGATCAAGGGAACCGGCGAAGCCCTCGCCCCTCCCTTGCACGCTGCAATCAAAGTCACGTGATCAATTTAATTATCACGCGGCTTGATGCGCAGCTTCGCTATTCCCGCTACTGATTGCAACCGTGAATGATTCGATACGACTTCCGGTAACCGCCTGATCACCGCTATCGTCCGAAACCAAAGTAGTTGGACGAGAGTTAATGCAGACTTTATCGCTGATTCTGCGTCATTCGTAGAAACAGAACCGGCGTTAAATGATATAATCAGAAATAAATTGATTGCGAGTAATTAAACCCTGACGTGCGTCAGAAAGTTTAATGCACGTAGGACACTGGGTCGATTTTCGCCCATGATTCCATGTAAAGCATTTCAAAATAAGCTTTTGCATTGGAATCCAATTTTGTCGTGATCTAAGAGTTTTATCCTTTTCGCGAAGTAATACTAATGCCTTATTACTAATTTCGTAATACTAGTGCCGATAATACTATATTATAAAATACTAAAAAAGAAGTTATGGAAATTATGGAAATTAAGAAATAAAATTGAAAAGGATATAAACCCGCTGCAAGTGGTACAACTAAAAATCGGATGATTACCAATTGAAGCAGTGTAAGTAGAACACTCGCAAATTGATCTGTTGCAGACGGAAGAGCTTCAAGTGGAGCTATCGCAAGTAAATCGACCTGAAGTGGTATAATTCCGAAGAAAACGCCCACGAACAAAAGAACGGTAAATGAAATTGCGAACGGAATGGCTGAAAATGGGACCACCATGAGTCATTACCACTGCAAATAGAACAATCCTAAACGAAACTGTTACAAACGGAATAGCCGCGAGTGAAAATATCGCAAATAAAGCGGCCCCAAATAGGATTATCCCCGGCAAAGTGTCTGCGAACAGAAGAACTGTAAACAAAACCACTATAAATGAAGTAGCTAGAAATTGGCCGGTCACAAGTGGTATGTAGCATTGCAGGTAGGACAGTCGCGAATGAATCCACTGCAAACAGAGGAGCTCCAAGTGGAACTATCGTAAATAGAGCGACCTCAAATAGGATTGCAGTAAATAGAACGCTCACAAACAGGGGAACGGTAAATATATCCGCTGCAAATGAAGTGTCTATAGACTGAATGATGTTAAAGATCAAATCCCTGTAAATTCACACGCGTACTATACAAAATGTGTATCAGACGAATTACACTATTATAGGACCTCGCGCGTTTAAAGCCAACTTCTTCTACCACAGTTGATCCAGTGTTAGGTGGAAGATCGAAGGAAGATCCAGTGGCATTACGCACTTTCACCGACGTGAAATGCGTGGCCCGTTCTTCCCCGGCACTGGTCCTTTTTTCCTCTCAGCCGCGATCTGTTAAACATTATCATCGTATACGGGACTCGGTGGGAAGGGGCGGCATATATTACGAAACCGGTAACAGACTAATGTCATGAAAACTGGCCAAACGGGTTAAAAACCGGCCGGCTGACCGTCCTGGACTAAAACCGGCGCCAAACTGGGCCCCGAACTTGTTGTTCTCAGAAAACGGAGTATCATCGGTACCGAATTACAAATTCCTTTGGCGCCGATGGAACATGAGCGCCTCCGTGCGCCAATGTTTCACTCGACCTGCGACGAAAAATGTTCTTGGGTACGATGTGGAACATTATTTATTCTGACGCAACATCGATTCATTCTGCCTTCTAGATATCAGAATTCAAAGGTTTAGATTTTGTTTGTTTCTCTCTTTTCCGTTTGTCCAAGAGAAATTACTCATCTCTTATAAGAACATCCTAGATTTCTAGTCCTTCCAAATGGTTCATTTCACATGGATTATTAAATTAGTGATTTCACATGAATTGCGATATTAACAGAATGGAAATTGACGGAGTTCGAGATGGATCCGGTGTAGGTATCACTAGGTTCGTTTGATTCTTCCAAATATGAACCCCAGGAAATGGAGCTTCAATGATCCTAGAATTTTGAATATTCTGCTGAAAACGAAGAATCTATATTCCTCGAGTAAAAGTGCACTCAAGGTGCAATCGAAGCTCTTCAGAGCAACAAATTACCCCCTCCCCCCCATGATGCAACATTCGTGCAGGATCGTGGACCCTGAAACCCCCGATTTAATCTGCCTCTCGATCTCGTGTCCTCGATATCCACCAAGGAACACAAAATGGATCGCCTATTGGAATCCTCAAAGCTTTATAACATCAATGGGGCGAGCGTAGAAGAAGAGTCAGAAAGGGAGGGCACTTGTGGCTTGAAGAGGTCGAGAAAATCAGGCGTTCGGATAAACGACGCGCATTGTGTCCCCTCCACCCCCAACGCCACCCCGTAGAACTGACCGATATTTGGTCAGACTCGGTCTAATAGGGCGGATTAAGGGTCCAGGATGTGGACCGAAGGGTGAACCGCTAGCAGGACCGACAGTAGTGCAGGTGGCCGGAGAGAAATCGATGGAGGGAGAGGAAAGAAAAGGCGGCCCCACTACAAGAAAGGATCCAGGGGTGCAGGGGGAGAAGAGAGAAGAGGTGCTCGAAAGCTTCGTCCATTCTGGCTGACAATGCCGGTTCGTCTGATATCAACGAGTGTTCCCAGACTAGACGTGTCCACACCGATATACTGGGTGTTCTAATAGTCTATCTAATCACCATATCATCCATCCACCGCAATTCACTAGAATAATACACGATAATTAACGGGAAGAGATTTAATGAAACTAGAACACATGTAATAATAGAAAAGAAGTGATAGTTTTGTGTCGACTGAGGTTCGGTATGGTATTTGATAATTGACTTTAAATAAATTTGACAATTATGTTTGCTTTGGAAGGTATGGAAGCTTTGTAATACTTTGTAATAGGTATTTAGGAGTTCTCGCGCGTGCTGCGCTCGAATGAAGTGGCACACCCAGTATGCAGTCGGTTGGATACAAGTATCGGAGAAGTCAAAGCCCGCGGGTATTATTCCGTAAATCGGTTGTAAGATGTTTGGAGAAACGATTGTTTCGAATCGATCCCCGCCGGAGGTTCGAGTGTCGAAATGAAACTCTCGACGTCTGATCGAGACTCCATCGCGGAGCACCACCTTCATCGGTCCTTTCAATCCCCTTCACAATAGTATAATAGAGCCCATTCACGTTAAAAATGCTTCTCCACTATTCTTACGCGATGCCGTTTTAAGTCTTGACTCGGTTTGAATACTTCCCCGGCGTGCCTCTTTATTTTTTCTCCGACAAATTCAGGAAAAGCCGTTCCCCTCTCGCTTTTCACTTTCCATTCACCTGGATAGAGAGGATATTGGCTGTCTCTGTCGAATGAGCGAATACAAAATCAAGAAAGAGTATGTAATCCATAATTTTCTTTCCTATGCGTTATCAATAAAATATTAAATAGAGGTGAATTTTTTTAGAAAAAAAGGATGCAATTTTTTAATTTCTTTCGAAGTAAACCCAAAGCCAACGTCGAAATAGCTCATAGCAAATTGTAAAGGGACGTTCAGTGAAATATTGAAGCTCTTAAAGTATTATACACCACCATAAAAACTTATTACTTACAAACATCTTGTTTTCGAAATGGAACATCTTTTGATTGTGAAATCGTTTCCAAAATAAACCCAAATCTAACGTCAAGTAGCTGTTACACAGCCTTCGAACAGAAGGAAACTACTTCGATTACAAAGTTGAATAGTGATATAGAAATTTATGAAGATGAAGCATAATCTCGCGCACAAACTTCAGAAGAGAAACCGCCGTTGGCCCAAGTTTGCAGCCACAATTTTGCAACATGACAAACCACTCGTGATCTTGTACACGTGTATACAAAGTACGTGCACGTCAGCCTGTCAGCATATGTCGCGACAAAGTTGCGAACTTTCTCCCTGCTACTGGCACGCCGTCCTATCGCATCAACAAGCATGACACACAACATTTTGGGAAGCAGTTACATTCGTTGATAAGATATCTGAAAAGGGGCACATTGACGGGCAGGTGAGCGTCACTTATTTCAATGTAAAATTGAACGATAAGAGACACACCACTTTGACAGAAAATGGAGCAGAGATAGGGGAACGAAGTTGTAAGTCTGCAATGTTAAACAGTCGATTAAATGTGGAAGGTAAAAACTATTTTCTTAAAATGCAATCTAAACGACAAGTTCTCATAGTATTGGAATTATTTAGAAATATAAGGAAATGGTTATTCTTGTTGGGTTTAATATTTATTTAATACATCCTCTTTTATTCGCCATTTTCGTTAAAAGGAAAAACGTGATTAATTCGTAATGCAGTGAAAATTAAATATCCACGTAGCACGAACCTATCCTTCGGACACATTCAAGAATACATTACACCGAAGGCAGCGTCGAACGTTTAATGCCTTTCAAATGTATCAGGCTTCCATGTTCTCAGCTTTTTATGCCCCTTTTATCGTACTTCGTTCCGCGGAGTCTCGCTTAATACGTCCGTTCGAGAAGCTTTCGAGCTGACAATAAAGATATCGAGCTCTTGCGTTTCAAACGGACGAGCGCTCCGGTATTAATTCACGATAAAAGCGCTCTTCCGTTTCCTAAACGTCTCCGTGCTGTAAATCATCCCGACGTGCCGTGACGAATGCAGTATCGTAACTTTCCATCATTTTTATTATTAAAATCTCCTTTTAACAGCACTTACGTTAAAGGACTTCGGATTAAGCTACTCGAGTGTCCGGATAATATTTCAACACGTTTCGCACTAAATGCCGTGGCATTCAGATATTCAAATAAAAGAGAAACGAATACGTGTTACGGAAGCCTCGTTAGCCAGCGAATATCCAAATATCCGTTCACTGGAATTATTTTAATCTGTGCAAACGTTGCGGTGGTCGAGCGTCTGCTCGAACTGATCACCCCTACCGAAATTGAATATTTCATCCCCCATTCGGGTTTACATTTCGAACACGCTCGTTCCGCCTCGCGTACAAGTGTCTAGCGCTAGCGCATTGAAAAATGTGCTTCCTACCCCCCCGGTGCGATATCCTATTGCCGAGAAACATCTATTAAAGTCCGCGCATTGTATCGAACAATAGCTCGCGCCCGTTTATACGTTCGCCAAACACGCGCAAACAACGACCAGCGCCCGCAAACATCCCACCGCGCGTCGAGCAGGTAGCATTCGCGATGGAGAAGAGGCGAGCAAGGGACAGGGGCGAACCAGGGGGAAGAGCGGAAAGGAGGACGAGTGGCCCGATACACGGGACCCTTCCTGATCGATTAATATCAATGCAATAAACGTCAATGCACGTCGAAGGGGAGGATCGGTGGCCCGGTGATCGCGCAGAAAAATACACACCTCTTTATCCCGCGAGAACACGCCGCGTTCCCCCCGTTGCAACCATCACGACAGAAATCGGTGACCGTGCCCGTGCTTCGAGAGGGAAACAGGGTTTAAGGGGTGTAAATGATTCCCTGACTATATTTTCTCCTGGTGTCCCATCGAAGCGAGGGATAATTCTATGAGGATATAAATGGTGGGGTGCAGTGGGACTTGCGTAGTACCATCGCACTGTGAAATTCGCAGTTCAGGTAGGGTTAGAAAAATACTGAACAGGCATCGATGTATCTCTTTCTCTAACTATGCTTCCTGTCGGTGACCGTTCCGAAGGAAAGGTTGAAAACTACACACGAGCACCGAAACGGGAATCGATGCTCCACGAGTATCGATGGCGTATCAATGGGACCCCATTGCGAGCCTCTTCTACCCTCCACTTGGTCGACAATGGAATTATACCTCGACAGCGATTGATACGATTTCCATGCGAAATCTCGCGACTCCTTTGTTGCCTCTCGGTGATCCTCGTCTTACGCGTGTCTCTAATCGCGCGCGAATGGCGCCGTAACGAAATAATAAGGGTGGGGAGGGAGAAGTAAAAGAGCGGGAAACGGGGGAAAACGAAAACCTCCGACTGGAATAAATCAGCGGGCGGGCGAGGGTGTACGCGAAGGTTGGACGCATCTCGCGGTTCGCCGCGACATGAGCGCGCAAACGGCGTCGCGGCACCGGGTGCATCGTCAGTTTGGGAAATTTATGGGGCCGATGGTGGGGCGTCGGTTAGTAAACTGCCACTGGGACTCGTAGGATTCTTTTACCTGAACGAACTTAAATTATCTCTGAATCGAATACTTTAGCTGCATATTAATTTGGAGTTAAAACTCCGACACCTTCATCACGGTGTAATTAAAAGTTCAATTCCGTAGTTATTAATTGTATAAATTGCCTGTAGTTGTTCATTTTTTGGTAACTCCACTGGCAAATATTAATTATCATTCAAAGACGTGGATACTTTAGCGATATACGATTATCGTACACGTGAAAGGGAATCCTAATCAGATTAACTGTTTTAATTAGGGCAGTGGAATGCGAACAACACTCGACTCTAGCTTTCCAGACACTCGTCCGTGATTGATTTTTAATCGGTAGACGGCCGGCGTTAATTCAATCACCTTTTAATCGAATTCCTCGGATACCTGGCTCATGGTTGGCGGCCTTTGATCGAATATAAAATTTCCGCCAGCAAATACAGGTTTTCCAATCACGGTGGACAACGTTGAACCGTGTGCCCCTGTGCGATCTGTCACCGATATGCTGCCCCGTTTCGTTTCGACAGGTTCACCGTCGAATTCCCTAACAAACTTTGTCAATTACGCCGGCACTGTAAACTGTCGGTTGCGTGTACCCATCTTAATTGAACGGGCACGTTCGACACGGATAGATTTGTGTCGCAAATAACAGCCGAGCGTAAAATTCGGCCCGTGTATTACGTATCTAGCCATAATTTATACGCACGGTCATTTTATTCGCAGTCCAAACGGCCGTGCTCTGGCATGGAACACGATTTCGGAGCTATGATTCGATCCTCCAATGGTATTAGTAGAAACGTGTGTGCTCTGATCTCTTTAAATTCGATTGCAAGAGAGAAATGACACGTCGGTTTCGGTAACAGAATATCGGAAATGACGGACGGTTTTTCTTTCACTGATTGACTTTTAGTTACTACTGAAGAGAAGAATATATGAATTTATTAAAGAATCTTGTAGAAATATTATTACATATAACGTGGTAACTTCAGCTCGTTTAAGTTACGTGGAAGAGGAACTCAGTGAATTAAAAATGATTCCACGTAATGTGGAGCCCATTGTCGATTTAATAATATAAAATCGTATTCTATAATATCAAGAAGTGTTATTTGGCATATTCAAATTTTCCTGATTTTCAAAATACCCATTTTTCAGTCGAAACATTAACGAATGAAATACAAGTAGCCCGAACTTCTCACACAGCGACTTTACCTATAATATTTGTTAGCGTTAAGCTGCCAAGTAACCAAAGTGATTCTTATATCCTAAAAGGATTTCCATCAAGTTCCTTTCACTACCACTCAAACTCGACAAATGCTAAAACTCAAGGAAAGTACCTATCCATGAAAAGCAAACCCTCCAACTGCATCTCTGCCATCGTTTCATCTAACCAACCTCATCCCTTCTCCCATGCGTGGAGCAACGTCCGACGTCTCCACGACACCTCGATTAATCGCAGAATACTCCGCGCGAGGTACAAGACACTGAGACACCGGGGCACGGCATCGAGCCACGAGGCCGACGATTTGCATTTCCACGCGCGGTTTTCTTCCCCCGCAGTGACAGTCCCTTATCAATTAAAACGCTGCTTAACGCGCTCGTAAAGCGCCGTGAGCCGACGACAAGCCGCTTCAATCGGCGCTGGTATCGGGTGCAACCTCTCCTAATTATCCCCCTTCCCGTTCGTAGAAACGGGGAGGCTGCGTGCGCTGGTAGAAGGCAGAGAGACCGGAGGCCTGGCAGAGGCCTGTAAATAAAGAGGTTTATTTATACGCGTGCAATTAACCAGGGAACAGTGCACGGAGTCGCAGATGCAACCGGCGAGTGCATCAAGTAGCTACTTATCCGCACTGCAACTGCACAGTTGATAGCGCTAATAGCGGTGCGTGTATGGCGGAATCGTCGTTAAAGCGACGTTATCCAGAAAATAGGACGCCCCATTTATCGGGCGGACGTTTTGCCACGTTTTCGACCGCGGCAGCGGTATCGGGGGGCCTGATAACGGGGCCTAAAGACACGGGACACCGAGAAATAATGTCGTCGCCGTCGGTCCCGGATCGCGACGAGTTTGAAAGGGGATGCGTGTTCCTCTGTATCGAGGCATTTCAGCGTGCCGATAAGTGACGGTACGGTTACAGGTGCGGCAACCTGTCGATGAGTCGGGAAAAAGATGAGTGGCGGCGGCTTTTCGCGGTGAACATGGTCGATTGGGTCTGTGTGTAGGATTTAGTAGATTGTAATCATTGGGGGGGATTTAAAGTGAATGGCAAGTGACTCAGGGAAACTCTATAATCTACCTGAATTAATCTAATATTGAAAATTGTTTACTTCCCTACAGAGTCAACTTTTTCTTTAAACTTCGAAATCAGGAATTCAATCCTTCCAGAATAGTGGCAATAAACCTGAAGAAGTAGGAAGTTATAAGCGAATTCTATTCGGAAAAACTGTGAGTGATGGGAACCGAGAAGCCCTTCAGCCATGAAGCGGAAACCGTGACGGTAGGCCCACGGTTTCATCGGCTGTTGCGGCCGCCTTTCAGCCGCGAGACAGGTGGTAAAACAGCCGCGTAACAAGAGGGAAATAGTATCCGCTATCGATTACGGCCGGCGTAGGCTGAAGAGCTGGATTTTCCCGAAACGGGCGACGCACGATTTCACGGGCGTTAACTCGAATCGGAGCGAGCCGTCGATGGGCGCTCGATCGCGACAAGATAAATGACCGTGTGTCCGGTCGACCAGCAAACCGGCACTATTCTCCCAATTATGTGGGGGTCTCCATCGACCCCAGTGTCCACCTGTCGCCGGGAACAGCGTGATTGATGGACCACACGCGAGCCGTACGCGCGCCCCTCACCGCCGTTCCCTCCCGAGCCGTCCTCTCTTCTTCGTTCCACACGGGGCTGAAATTTCGCGGCATCGTGGCCGCGTGACGCTTTAATTGTCTTAATGCCCCTCTGCCTTTGATTGCGCGGCTACTTTGACGCACTGCCGTCACACCGACACGACGCGAATCTCCTCTGGATTCTGGCGAACCTTCCAGCCTCTTCTTGGCAAGAACCCTTTGCGCTCGGACCGACCGTCGTGTCGGCTACCACGCGCTCCAGTTACTTTCAGCATCCTGTTCTGGTGGTACGTGACGCCATGCCGCTGGATCCCGTTTATTGCTAGCGTTTAGGGGCATTCGGTTGTTTGGTACCTACCTACTCGTTTAGGAGCGACGATTTAAAGATGGGAATTACTCACAGAGTACAAATACGATATGTAATATCCACGATACTTCTTGTTCATTTATATTTAGGCATATAAATGTCCGTCTGTACGTTTCCTATTAACTACTAAACCCTTTGACGGACCTGGGCCTTTTGCACAGTTAGGTTTCTGGGACCTCACAGAAAATATAGGGTTTCATCTTCCTCCTGATTCCATACCTTTAAGACTTTATAATATAAGAAGCTAATAAAAGAGATGATTAACTTTGGAAAGTACCTATGTAGATGGATGTTGAAAACAGTGAAAACCACAGTCAGTGAAGTAGAATAGAAAGTACTTAGTCGATGAGTACGTAGAAGTTATCAGTCGAACCACCGAGTTACTCAAGAAAAGCAGGTATCTGGTAATCCAGCATGGCGGCCGTCGAATCTCGCGGGCCTCGATTGCACTTTTCAAGGAACAACGCCCGTAGACCCGGGGTAATCCAACACCGCACCGAGTACGTTGTTCTCTTCTTTATTTCGTCCCTCGATCCTCCTTTTTCCCTCTGTGTCTTCCTGCGCCCGTGGTCCCGATCTTCTTTTACGGTCGCCGTTGCTGAACACCTCCCCTAGACGGCATCTAGTATCACCGACCAAAAAGAGCTCACCCCACGCTGCGACCCATCCTACGGGCGCTCTCCATCCGGACCATCAGCCCCAAAAATAGGTTACTTTCGCCTGGTACCTTACGACAGCGTATTTTTTCACGGCGTACGACGGGACGTGTTCGGCGTTGTCCTCTCGTGGCTCACCATCATAAACAAGGAGAAATATTGGACACCCCGGGCTACCAAGCCACTTTCTCCTCCTTCAACAGACGGGGCAATTAATTCACCACCCCTCGTAACGTCCTCTTGGTCGTACACGACACATTATTGTTCCTCTGCTGCGCCTCCTGATGGGTCTGATAAAACTGGAAGAGGCTTGAGTCTTTAATTGGTAATATTTTAATGTGCTTCTTCTTGTTTATCGCAAGCTGTCGACTTAGTGCATTCCTTAATTGTTATCTGCTTCTAGAATAAGCGTAATCAGATCCCTAAGAACTATTACATCCACTCTGACAATAAATGGCACTGTATACTGAAGTCTCCGTGAGGATTATCTTGAAACGACGTCGTTGTTCGTGTATGGGACACTGATTTCCACTCTGCGCAAGATTACGTCAAGTACGGACAATAAACATCCCTCGATTTATTCTGTAAATTGGTGGCGCTATTATCCCACACGATGGCACGGCTATATAAAATGATTTCTCGACGGTGGAAGTTATGCGACCCCTTAAGTCCCCAACGTTTCGCGGGCAGGATCCACGCTACCCAGAAGCGATTTGAGATTCAAATGCGGATAACGTGAATGGCCGGGTGCGATCGTATCTGTCCGTCAGACGGTTGCGTCTTTGACGGCATCATGGAACGCGGGAGCCGGTCAATTAAAGTTAAACGTCTCCACGTTTGATCCGGTGTGCTGCGTGTTGGAGTCATGGATGCGCGTCAGATCTCGACAGTGTGTTTCTATCTGGATCGAAGAAGAGGGGCTGGTGATACAGGGTAAACGGTTGTCCGCGATTCACTTCGTTCCGCCGCCGGTTGAATGCGGAATCGCCGAGGCGAATTTGCATCGACGACGTTTGATGCACTGCTCGCCAGGAACGGGTACAAAATGTATCAACGGGGAAGCGGTTAATCGTTGATGGATTCGAAGATAATTGGACCATTTGTAACACGCACCGAATGCTATTATTCTTTACCGCGAATGAGCTTGCATCCAGTTGAGTAGACTCATTTCGAGTGACACTTTGGAGGCCATTGTAGCTACTATATATGAGTCGCCGTCATAGTTTCAACACAGTTTCTTAATTAAATTTTATGAATATTAATTTCGGGTTATCCTTGAACTTATCGTTAATAATTCGCATTCATATTTAAGTATTTAAAACTAATTCCCTCGAAAACAAACCCCCATACGAAAAACTTTCATTACACATATATAATTTAGCGTTAAACTTAGCCTAAAATTCTTCATTCGTATAATAACTTCCTCTCCACCACGGATTGAAATGCACCCGTGTACGATAGCGCTCGCTTCGCTCAAGGGCCAAGCGGTGCGCAGAGCAATCCTGAATATCGTCGTTCGATCCGACAAACTTGAAAAGCCAGCCAAGCCTCCAACATCGCAAGTCACGAAGCAAGAAACAGAGATCGATCGGCGGGACACTCGGCCAGGATCTCGGTGCCGATAATCTTCGCGCAATTTCGCGGAGCCGGTGGCCCCGAAGGCATCGTTCGCGTCTGACTCGAGCGCCGAGGTGATCCAGGGCAGAATCGGGCGAACGGTTTAAGAAACGATCTCGCAGTCGTGGCTCGATGACCACCCCCCGTCATTTACATATTCATACCCTATCGGTGGATCTCGATCAGCGATCCCGATAAAACAGTTTAAGCGCTAATACCGCTCGCCCGATAGCCAGGTCCTCCGACGTTCTCGCCAAGATAATCTGCCGTTCGTTGGGATTTTTAATCGGGCTCCCCAGGAGTTTCCCCCGTCTCGAGTCGCGCGAGAAATTATAGGCGCATATATATTGGAGAGTGGAAACCATTTCGAATGCGTATACGAGGGCGGATTGAGAAACTTCAGTGCCTGATACAGAGAGGCAGTAAGATGATTTTTTGTGAGGTTAGTGAAGGGTCAAACCACAAAAGGACAGTACTACGCTAACTTGTGACGTCAAGTTCGCAAAGAAATAAAGAGAAAGCGACCTAGAATGCTAACGAAAGGTGTGCACTTCCATCAAGGCAACGCTCCAGCCCGCACATCAGCAGTTTCGAATTGCTGAAATTCACCAGCCCGGCTTTGAATTATTACCCCATCCTCCCTATTCACCGGATCAAGCTTCGTCAGACTTCCCCTTATTTCCGAAGCTCAAGAACCACCTGGGAGAACAAGGATTTTCTTCAACTGCAGAAATTGTAGAAGCGGCGACAGAGTATTTTGCAGACTGGAACGAGAAATTTTATCCGACCGGGATCGTGGCTGTGAAACACCGCTGGATCGAGTGTACGGGATTTGAAAATGGACTATGTTGAAAAATAATGTGAGAAGGAATATTCTTAATACACTTCTTCTGGGTTAGGCCGCGAAGATTTCGATCTACCCTCGCACGTAGCACGGTGGAAGTATAACCGGGCAGTTTAAGGAAACGCGCTCTTCTGAACTGTCATCGTGCACGCCGCTGGTAGCCGTTGGTTGGCTTCGTTGTTTATCCACGTGCGACTGAACAGCGCGTTGAAATATCATAGGAGCCCGGGGGGTTAGAATAATGTTTGCTTAGAGGAGAATTGACCGGTGACCACGTAGGAGGAACACGTTTTTAGCTGACGTAACGCACGCTGAAAGGCGCGGGGTACTATTTTTGTAACTGTTACACGGGCGGTTGTTCGTCATTCAGGGAATACAGTCCCGGCTGCGTTGCTACCAGTTGGTTTTACTCCTGTGCGGAGGTGTCGTTCACCGTCGCGGTTTCTGTTGATCGACCTAGAGAGGCTGAGTAACCGGAGGGTTTAGATGCAGCCAGTGACTTCCAGTTAAATGGAGTCTCTAGCAATACTAACTAACATACTCATTTAAATTAAGATGCAATTTTGGAGGTGAAATTATTGAGAGAGAAAAGTCCTGGACAGAGGTAGCAGCGATTAAAATCACCACTCTGTAGTATTAAAAAGCAGTGAAACTTATTTCAGAATAATAAAACCTCACGCCAGATCCGAAACTATCCCATCGTTGCAGAGCCTCGGTGCCATCGCGTATTTCCTCTGCAAAGCCCCTACTCCAGTTTCACAAAAATTCCATTCGCCTCGAGTGTCCTCGAGGAAGCGATTTGAATATTTCTATCCGAGGATTTTACGGAAGAACATTCGCGTCGATCTGCAATGGCCCCCATCCCCTCGCCCCGACGTCTACGCGCCTCTTCGTTTATCGTCCCGATAAGAGAGTATCCCGAGCAGATAGTGTCTAGCAGGACAAGGAGCATTCCACGGCGCTTGAAGGAGGAGGAGCCCCGGCATTCCTCCTTCGTATCCATTTCAAAGGACAATGATCCAGCAGTGTCTTTGTGCGATCTGCAATGGAGTGGTCGGATTGTCGTTGATTACTAGCAAGGAGCGTGGGTGAACGGCAATGACAGGGAAGAGATAGGGAGAAACGGAGAGGAAGAATACCGGGGGGGGGGGAGAGAGAGAGAGTTTTCGGGGGCGCTATCAATCACACAGGGAGGATGAAAGCCACGCGGCCCGGCTCTGTGTCACCGTCATTCAGAGCGAAATACCAGTCGAAATTCGAGCACGAATTGTTCGAAATTTTGAAACTTTAATTCAACGGCCGAGGGAAATCGTTCCGCCCGATGGAACGTCGAATATTGTGCGCACACGGACGGCTGAAAATTATTATTCCCGCATACGGTGGGATATGAATGTGAAATGGACGGTCAGAGTTGAAGATTTCAAAGGCGAACAATTTCGGTGGAGTTACGGGAATTAATTGATGTCTGGTGCGACTGGATTTAGGAAGAAGCAGCTGGGGCCGGAAATCCTTGTGTAACATTCAGTTGAAGGGGGTCTTAAGGATCTTACCACTCCAAACGTTAATTAACTATGGTATGAATATTAGGAATTCTTTATAGCGCGAAATTAAATCTGAAAATTCTTTTATTCATAAATGAGTTCGGCTTCAACGAATTTCTATAATTTCCGAAGGTGCGGATAAATGTATTCGCAAGGTGATCGACACTAATTAGGTAAGTGGACAGCAAAGTGAAGCCGCCTGAGGTCAAGGAACGTCTCCTCGGGTTAATTCGTACCGCGGGTCTGGATTACTGGCAACTAGACGCTTTTACGCGTGATCGTTGCATTCGCGAATTACGTGGTATGCTCAGTCCTTAACGACGACACCTTTCTTCCCCGAACGACACGACTCTTGACCATTTTTTTAGCTTGTCCCTTATATCGAATTCATGGCCAGAGAAGCCAGCCAGGACTCGACAGAATGCCTTTGATGCGCCTTGCCTTGGAATCTCCACGACGATCATATACGCGAACGTCCCCCACACTTTTCCGTTCTGTGAAATAACAATTAAGATTCCATCGTTCACGAAGCCGCCGATGAAAACGATGATTTTTCAAGATTTTTCTTGTCAGAGGGGGTCGATGACGAAGAGGACGGATTCGGTTTTCAAGCTGGCTAAACGGCGACACGGCTGGCGAACTCAAACTGCTGCGCGTAGCCTAGTAATAGGATCTAGTTGGGCCCTTTGTCGCCGCTAGAACAAGATCTTCTAGATCGGAAGACGATCTTGGCTATCTACGTTGTTGCAGGATGTTACAAACTTTTTTGAAATCTCATCAGCGTCTAGTCGACGGAGGAATCTAATACCCCCCGGCTCCTAGATTTTCACGAGGACACGGCCGGGGTCGTGTTCGAACAGCGCGCGTGTTTCCGAATATTATTTTACCTGAACGCACGGAGGGAACGAATTAGATGTCCTGGGGCGACCATCCGCCGGTTTCCGGTTACACATGGGACCTCCAGGGGTCGGGGAGTTAATAAAACATTGGCACCCACGGTCACCGTCCCTTTATTACGAGTGTAACATGCTTTTTACGATGCCAGTAATGTTGACTGAAATATTCTCTGTCATAATACGTCACTTGTTGGTGTCGTTCTGAATTTGGGAAAAGATAACGCATGGTAGGCGAAGTTTGTCGTATTTTTGCTGTTGGTATCTGATGGTATTAGTTTTCGCCGTTTAGTTAATAGGAATAACTTATGTAAAATTTTATGATGAATAATGTATATCAGATTTAGAAGTTTAATATATGTTATTGGTCGACGGTGACGTGCAAGAGATCTACAATGAACGTATCAACAAAAAAGATATTTGAATTCATCTTCTCTCAATTTATATTCATTAATTACAGTTAAAAAGCTGTATAACGAGTCACTGCAACCTGACGAGATTTAATACTCTTTTAATTGTCTTACCCATTCGACGGCCTCCTCATTTACATTTGAATAGATCCTGATCGACGATCATTAAGAGACGGTACAGCTGGAAGTAGCTCCGAGTGAAAGATAAGGGATTCGAGACATGGGGGTTTCGATGAGATCGTAGAACGATTTATACCGACTCACAGTAGTCGATCGACCGGTAATCCTACGCTGATCGAACCCTTTTCACCATCGAGACCCCGAGTAATTGAGCCGTAAGCTCGAATCACCGAATTAACGTTATATCCGTCGTTTACTTTTAGTTTTAACCAATCAACGAAAGAGCATAGTTAAAAATAATTCTCATCGTGGCATCGAAACCGTCATTAATCTGGTCACTGAATATTTCGTTAATCAGAAAGGGAAAAGGCAACTAGAAACATACATTCTGGAATCTTGAGACTTGAAGTGCATCGAATGAAAATTAGAACGGTAAGGGAATGATTTTTTGAGAAAATCTGTGGTTTCAGTCAACTGAATGTTCCAAGAAGAACAGAAATGAAATGAACCTCATTCGAGGTTATCAATGCTTAATAAAAAAGAAGAACACAAATTTCCTTTCACCACATTAATTAATTTTAAATTACGTTCATTTTAACTAGTTTTAAATTTCTTAATCCTGGTGAAAGAATATTTTATTCTTTACAAGTGGCACCAGCACGAGTTCCCAAGGATATTTCCAACCCCACGATGAAAAATGTCGTGGAACGGAGTGGATGTACACCTGAAAAGACAGCGAAACGTCTCCCAACTGAGGAGCGTAATAAATTTCCCGTGTCACAGCATTTTCCCCCGAGGCAACGGGATCCTCCGCGAGGATACATTCCGGCTACAATGAATTTCGTATTGAGGGGCATACACGTAATCGAAGGGGACAAGCGCGAGTCAACCTTGGCTTCGAATTGACAGAGGTTCGCGCGGCAGTGTCAGAAGAGTCACGAGAGTTAAAGATCATCGTGAATATCGCGCGTCATGGATTTCACTGGAGGCATCAATGTGCCTTTAGATAAGAGCGCGCAAGGAGTCAAGGGATCGTCACGGGTATCTATCACGGTGTCTATGGCGAAGCGATTCATACGCTAAAACGTAACTTCTCCTCGACTGCTCTACGATCTCACGCGAAGTTTGAAAAAGAAGCCGAGAGAAAGGTCCGTTCCTACAGACTTTATCGACAGGATCTTCGGAGGAGAGAAGACTCCTATTAAAAGATATTTAAAATGCATCCTGAAACGTGGGTGATTGTGTGAATAATAAATACATTAGAGACTTAGGGATACTTGTAACAGGAAATTGTTCTTTGGAGAAGAATATTGTAAGCTAAGGAAATATGTTTGACATTTGAAAGAAAATGGTTGCAAATGAATTAGAAAATAATAAAAAATCTAGACTTGTAGACAGTGTTCCATATGAACGTATATATATATATTATTTGTAGATATTCTTGAATTACGAAAATAAAAAGAATTACTGTGTTGGCGAATTATTACACACTTATGACAATGGATATGTGGTACACAGTTGCAGGGTAAATTACTGTTACTGCAGATTGGAAGAAATTGCACTTGCAAACGGACGCGTAACCGTTCTGAAGAGAAGTATTTCAAGGATAAGGGAATACCGCTTGCCAATCTACTTTCACGTCATAGGTACAGTACATTTTAATTCTACCCACACTGAAGGCTCGTAATTTCCTCAACAACCAACACTGGAGCAACCCCAGGATCCTTCCTCTTCTACGTATTTCATTTAATCGAGGAAATTGAAAGCAGGCAAGCAACACTGAAGATTCCCACCAAGCCACAGTCAAAGCAACCGACACGATCAAGGTCTACCAATAAACAATCGGAGCTGACAAAACCGTCGGATAGGTGTTTTATTCGAGCGCGTATCGCGAGGACTACATTTCTCGCGCCATGTGGGCCAGCCTCGCCTTTCCCACACTTAGCATCCCGTGGTCATTCCTCTTCTTCTTCTTCGTTCCGTTCCATCGGTCTCCTGCGGTATTTCTACCCTGCAATCTTTCGCGGGCCCCGAGCCAGGCTAATTCTAGGGCACCGAAATGCATCCTCGCGGATTCGTACGGGCCGGGCCGAACGAACGAAGAAACGGTCCGAACGGCAACGACGTGCCGCGGTGTCTGCACGGTAAACAATTAAAATACTACGGCCCAGTCGGCGCGGCGTTCCGCCTTTCCCCCATCGCTGGCCGTGGCTTCGAAGATGAAGCTGCAGAGGCGCCCACCAGCAGCAAACGCAACGATGGGAATAACTGTACTTGGACGTATATACACGCGAGAAAAGGCAGGGGTAAACGCGGGCCCCCATGCAACGAGAGCTGCCTCGTAAATTCTCTACGGAGGTTTTACGGCCCCCGTCTAATGCCCGGTGTTCAGCCCCGTACGGAGAAATCATTCTGTTTTTCAATTGCCGCTGACGTCGCGATGATTAGTGGCATGGGAGCCAGCGAGATGCGCCAGCGCTCACGAATCTCCAGTCGATTCGAAGATGCGCAATCACGGTAATGCCTGTCGCCAGGAGCAGTTTTTCTCTCAGCTGCTTGGGAAACGATCGGTGTCGCAACGTGGCGGTAAGATCTGCGACGATTGCATGCGGGGATGCTTTGCGCGCGATTCAATCGCAGTGTTAAATAAGGATTTTGTTTTATTTCGGTCGACAGGCCACCGCTACGCTTCGCTTCAGCACATTTTATTCTTCCTGTGTTTCTCTCATGCAGTTTGAGAATTTGACTCACGCCACGGATCGCCTCGGCGCGACTCCCATCGTCGGATCTCTCCTCGAGAATATTTTGAGGAAGAGAGGCGAGTCGTGGATGCAATGTCAACGCTTTCGGTGACAGTATTCTCTCAATGACTCAACGAAAATGTGAACCGAGACAAGCTGAAAGGTTCGAGTAGGTTTAGAAAAGAAGTCGGCGCCCGGTGGCAGCCAATCTTATGACCTGCTCCTGTTTGTATGTTGTTTCGGAAATATTTAGTGGAGTTGCGCCGGATAACTCGACGATCTCGACGTGACGATGGAAAGAGTTTCGTGTTTCGGCGCGCTGTGGCATTTTCAAAGTTCGATAGCGTATCGGCGTGCACGATAATAGTGATCTCGAGGCGTTTCTACTGGAGGCAGCTCGCTTTGGTGCCGTGTAATTCGGATTTCAAGCGTCACGAAATATCGGGCCGCCTTCGTGTCGTGAGATACACGCTCTCTCGGCCGTTTGCATAACGCGAAATTGCCACCTAAAATGACCACGCACGGTTATTATTTAAATTTCTCGCGGTCACACCGGGCATGACCTAGTTCCGGTGCGCGGTTACACGCGAGAAGGAGAGCGGGGATGAAGTACTCGTCAATAGCCCGCGGCACGTCATCATCGAGTGACGATTTCACTTCGATCACTCGCTACCGCGATCAAGAGCTTGCGGTGGATCTCGCGTGACGAGCAGCGCTTGTCGTCGTCACGATTTGTAGTTTTGATTAATGGAACATGCGCGGACTTTTCAATCGTCCACCGTTTTCTCCTTTACTTGCGTTTAATAACGCATCAACGATCCTGAAAAAGAACGAAGAAGAAAACGAAGGTACACGTATCGGCTACCACGTCCATATTACTAATCATTTCAATGAACGTAATTATCCTCCCACCTCGAATCACTTCGAGTCACTTCGAATATTATTCACATCACAAAAATCGTAAACGTCCCGACGGGTTTTGAAACTCTGAATGGGTCCTGAAAGCCTCGACGAGTCTTTTGTTTCGCGCACGTCTGTGCAAAGAATATTTCTCATTGTGAGCCCGTCACGCGCCGACTGAGAAACAAAAGATTCGTCGACACCTTCGTAACCCATCGAGACTTTTAAAATCATTCATACACGATTGACAGCACGCGCCCGAAGTAGTTTAAACTTTAAAGCGTCTTGAAACCAATCGCCACATTCGTCGCAACAAAACACCTCGACTCATCTCTGGGCTCAAGAAACTCTGTTCCCACGGAAAAAACGCTCTAACAAGCTGATCCATCCACATTATCACTCAATACCGTAGCAGTTCTGGCGCAGCAGAAGACGAACGTCCGAGCCGAAATTTTTTAATAACGACACGCATCGATCTTCCTGCACGGGCATCGGTATATCTTCCATCGTTCCGTTCTCCCGGCGACAACGAGCGCAACGACCGGAATGATCGAGGCGACCGAGCCATCCTCGATCTCGTTGACGAATCATTCCCATCGATGATACGGATAATAGCCGATCCATAACGCCGGTATCGCAGTTTCGCGCGTGTTATCCGAATACCGGGGGCTAGTGACAAATGGCCGCTATCGGGATCGCGCATGATAAATTCGCGGCGATCACGTTGCTTGGCCGCGAGAGGCAACCGGTTTGACCGATTCCAGATCACTGCGGTGTAGGTTTACCCGGTCGCGGAAGATCGATCGATATCGGCCGATAAATCCCATTATTAATGCGCGCGCGCGGCCCAAGATGTTGATAAATCGCCGATGAAGGGTGAACGCTTAGCCGGTTACAAAACGCTCCACCGAGGCCAGCCCCGCGAAAGATTTATCCCCCCGGCTCCATCGTCGTTTGCGCGAATCCGCTCTCGCCATTCGCCCGCGTGCTTAGTGCTTACCCTAATGACGTGTCGTTTTTTCGTGATCGCGGAGGAGCAGCGGTTAAACCGGTATCGCCTGTCGCGCAGGAAATTATCGCGAGGCTGGCCCGAGTTTTGCGCGGTGGACACGCGCGGATGTCTCGCGAGCGCGGCCCCCGTCAATCCAACGAGTCGGAAATTGATGGTTCGAGGTGGATACGAGGTAAAAGAGTCCCATGAGTTATGAGACCGATGGCGGCTGAGGTTTACGACTTCTGTATATTCTAGTATTCGAGGAACTGCGTTCCTGAGCACAGGTTCTGAGGTAGCTCAGGTAAGTTCAGGTAGTGCAAGGTAATTTCTTCTTTCGAATATCGGGTAAACTGGACAATGATTGGTGAGTACCCATTATGTTTTTTATTTTAAAAATATTCAATGAAAAACAAAAATAGATATAAAAGCACAATCGTTGGCACCCGAAAAATTGAGGTCGTACAGAAAAAAAATAGTTAAAAACGAAACTTAATATCTGCAACACTTAGTAGATCTGTATGTCAATCGATTACTTCATTATAAAGAAAGAATTCTTACACCTTATTAGGATTTTAAGAAAATGCTTAAAACTCAGCCCTTCGTCTACCTTTAAGACTCTTTTTGTGGTGTCGCCAGATGCAAAATGTGTACTTTAACTACCCGAATTTGCAGTGTTGTAGTGGAAGAAAAATAAGAAAATTTAAAAAAGTAGTTTCTAAGCTCGTACTTCTTAATATTTGGCTTTTTAATCAGGAGTGCCGATGATTAGTGCACTGCGAGCATTAGTGTAGTTTACTCTACCAGCGATGTAACGAAGATGGTTGATCACTGGAAGAATACCGACCAATGTTCTGATTTTCGGAAACAAACCTTTAAGGACCATTGTAATCCAGTTCCAATTTTACCTGTGTAGTTCTATTGCAGATGAAATTCTGTACCAGGCTTAATCTCCGTGTAATCAAATCAGTCGTGTGTTGAGGATGAAAATCTTTTTTACAAACTATCTCCAGCGACACCTTTCGTGTAACACCTATGCAGGAGAAACTGTTTCGTGCAAAAGTTTTGAAAGAAGAAAGGGGTGAACGAACCCCAACCCACGCCTCTCTGAGCCTCGGGGAACAGCTCTAAAACACACGTGTCAATAAACAGGATCGCCGATTCACCGTTATTACCGCCCCGAACGCCGAGCTTCTCCTCCAGCCCCTCTAAAACACCTTTCTCCCTTCTTTCGAAACAGAAACTGACCTGAATCGCGGTGCATCTATCACGGCGAAGAATCGCGACGAGACACGTACATACATCTCGGGAACACCGTGCGCACACACACACACACACACGCACACACGGTGGCCGAACGGTGTGTGGCGGTCGCTGTGTTCTCTCTCGCTGGCGTGTTATTGCATGGCGCAAGTCGAAGCTGCAGCCGGCTGCAGGTGCACCGCTTCTCCACGCTCGATCCGGAGACGTTTCGGTGTGCATTGTGATCGAATGATATAATAAAGGCTGAAGCCCGTGGGAAACGGAGAACAGAGCCACCTGACGCACCGTCAGCAATGTCGTAGAAAGCAGTGTATATAGTATACAGGGTGTCCAGACAGGTAACCGACAAAATTGTCTATAATAGTACACAGCATTGAAAATATTCAACGCATCACCACGAAAATCTACATGGAAGCAGGGATTATGCATAGTGTTTAATACTGATTTCCAATGAATTCAATCATTCACTTCTGTTTTATTCTAATTTACGTATAGTTGTAGTCAGAAATTTAACTAGGGTCAAGGACCCAATTACTGACACCTAACCAATTACTGTCATCTTAAGCTATTTTACTTAAAATAACAAATAAATAAACGTTGCAAAGTCATACAAAAAAAGAATTATGTAATTCAACCTATAATCTATGCTATAGTTTATTTATTCGTTATTTTAAGTAAAATAGCTTAAGGTGACAGTAATTGGTTAGGTGTCAGTAATTGGGTCCTTTACCCTACGGCTTTGATTACGAGTATTGGATAGGAAATAGTTTTAATTTAACACACACCGCAGTACAATCTTCTCAAAGTGTATCGCAACTATGGAATAATCAAGGTGCTATACATATATAAGTATAGAAATTTAAAATTATCGAGAACCTGCAGGAAAACCATAGAACGTCTGAAAGAAGAGAATGGACAGAGGTACGCTGATCCTAAGTTATAAAATTAACTGGTCGACTCGTTAAACGATGAAATGCGAACGATCATCAGCCATGCCTCTTCGAGCGACGCTTTATGAAAACGTAATCATTTCCACGAAACCGTTGTCGACATGGCCGTATACGCGTATTACTGTAATTACACTGTGAACTAGCAACAAAAGGAACACTTTGTACCAAAAATAACGCACGACAGATGATAGAATGGTATTAAGAAACAGATGACAACGGTGCCTCGCTGCATCGCCAATTAGGGATATCATTAACGGAAAAAAAAATTGATGCAACTCGACGGGGTCGAGGGAATGCATTGCCAAGACACAGAAGGGTTGGGGGAAAAGATTATAGCGTGCAACCAAAAATTAAAGTCGCCCTTCTCCATTGTTATTTGCCTTCTATGAGTCGCGTTCTCGGTGCAATTGAACTGGTGGTTGAATACTACGCTGCCTACAATGACGTGGAAACAGATTACAGCTGCCATCAAGGGGGAACATCAAAATGTATACTAGAATATTTAAATAATTACTCGAAACGCTAATAGTCGCCACCTAAATTCTTCCAAAATCCAATAGCAGAATATTAAACGAACCTTCAAACTTCTTCACAAGATGTAACTATACCCTCCAACTTAGGCCCACGTTAGTAACACTATAGGCTCAAAAGAAGTATCAGAACCTTTTAATAACCCTACTACTGCTCCACCATCATAACCAAAGATAAACTTAGAAAAGATAGTTCAGGCATCCCTTGAAAACGCAATTTGGTGGGCGAGTTCAAGAAGGGTCAACGTCAAAATTCACATTTCTGACTAATCCTCTTTGAGTAATAAAGACGTCTAATAATAATAATAATAATAATAATTGGGTTAGAAATTTTGACATTGGCCGTTTTTGAACTCATCCAAAGAATTATGAAATTGAGTATTAAGCACACGCCGTTTTGTATGTCCTTAATTCCATAACTTGCCGTGGAAAAACTATTGCATCCTCAATTTTCGTGCACACTTGCGCGGGAAGCATGGGAACAGGGAGATATCGAAGGTAAACCGTAAATGTTGGTGATTTTTAGCGCCTCCCACGATAGACTAGCATAAGAAGAAGGTGTTGGTACGCCCTCGCTTAGAATCGACCACGTCGAAAAGCCCACGAGTTATTCGAACCGTTTGCTCGCAACGGGATATCGAGGCGGCATCCAGCGGGGCACGGCGTGGTGCCACGGTGCTATCATCCCGAGCTTTCACCATCGTCATCATCATCGTCATCTGGCGGCTCTTATTCTTACGGCCGGCGGCCCTTAATGGGTCGATTCGTCATAACCCGTTTCAACACCTTGATCGACCTCTGGTGTATCGATCCGAATGGGATTCTACGATTTCACGTCGAACAGAAGCAGCCAGGATGTTGCCAGCTAACATATGGCGCGCGTGTCCCGGAGAGCAGAAGAGAGGCGCTCGGGACCTTAAGGAATTACGAAACACTCCTTAGAATGTGGGAAGTTAAGATCGTTACCAACATTCGCATCCCTAAAAGAAACTATTTACGCGTGTCCAAAGTCAAGCATCTTAAAAATCGTCTGCATCCGCTGCACCCTATGAGACTTTCACCGGTCGCCGTTCAGGACTTACGTTAGAAATGTCAGAGAGCCGCAGCCTCCGACCTCGAAGTCAATACACCATAGGAACTCGGAGTGGCATTCATCGCTGGCTCAGCATCCCCATATCCCTCTCGGGAAAATAAGACAGCCACGCCGCGAGCCTATTCGACGATCCACCGTAACCAAGCCGTGCTTTCACTAATCCCACGATTTCTCACAATCAGCCGCTCCCCTTGTCCCGAAAGGGGCGACCGACCACTTTCTCGGATTAGACATCGCGGCATCATCGAGATTAATAGCGATCGGGCTCGCGTTTCCCTAAACGCCGCGTGGCTTTCCACGGACCGGGCCGTGGAAAGAGGAGGAGCCGCTCCGCGCTGGATACGCTCGTGTGCGTGGAACACGCCGCTAACCTCGCTCGTTTCCTAAGCCAGAAGAATGGGCGGCCAACTGGTCCGCGGCGTACAATGCCCGGCAATTTCTACGAGTAAACCGCGTTTACATATGCATACAAAAGCCGTGTGTTTCAGCGCGACAACGCCACGTATATACGTGGCCGGGGCACATCGATTCGAGGAAATAAAAGGTACGGGCGGAGGAGAGCGGACAGCAGAACCACGACGACGACGACGACGACGACGACGACTATGACACACGCCGCGTACATATACGTCCATAGAAACGTCGCCGGATAGCGGCGGCCGTTTATGTACCCGCTCCGAGGGCCGGATTAATAGCCCTTGTATACCTCTCCTTTAGGCCGAGATACCGTTCCTTGCACCTCGTACAACCGCGTAATCGAACCTTGTATCCCGTTCCTACGCGGCCCCTGACAATTTGCAACGCCAAATAGGGCGCCTCATTTCACAAGGCCCCTCGATTTATCTGCTATCCCCGGCGACGTCGCGCGACAATCGAATCGCGGGCAACGGCTCCACCGGGGGAAACCGGGGGATTGAATTTACGCGGAATGCGCGGGGGCGCGTACCAACGAAACCGCGAGCTTGCAATATTTCGGATGGAGTCAATGATTCCTGTGTTAGAAACGCGGATTTCGCGCGTCTTTTCCGCGATTTTCCGCGGGACTTTTGGATAGCGTCGAGTTGATGAGAAGATAGGGCTTTCGTCATATGGTGTACTATTGCACGCAGAGATAAGAAGCCGGAAGCTTCACGAGCGTAGACTACTTAGTGGGAGAGGGTTTTGTAGTTAGTAACAGAATTGTGAATGGAGTAACGTTATTTGTGATGATTGGTGATTATAACTTCTATTTTCTGTAGAAATTTATAGAATGTTTATATTTCATAAGGTAGTAGCCTTTTGGTCTCATATGTGAAGGATAAAGGAAAAAATGAATATGTTTAAATGAATATTACAAATTTTGTTGGTGGAAACTGGGACTGCAGAACTGTCGAATCACAAAGAATTATATAGTTAAAATGTTCCCGTAAAATAAACTTAAAGTTAGGTATACTGGTTGAAAAAAGGTAATTTCCACTCTGCACTGGAACAAAACACTTGATTGTGATGTTCCATTACAACTGAACAGTATTATCCATCTGAATGCAATCGTGAGTAAATAGAGCTCGAGAAGTTTAGAAAGATCGTGAATTCTGTTTCTGCAGAATTTAGTAACACCCTCTATTTGCGATGTTGAAACGAGGCTATTCGGGCGAGTCGTAGCTACGACAAAAGTAGAGTCGGACAACTAAAGCTGGACTCGAACGCGCCAATTGTGGATTTCCTTCCCAGCCAAGCGACATTCGTTATTCCGCGTATGCGCAAGGCGGCGGAACCTTATGCATCGTTCCTAACTTGGCAGCGACAATTCGCAACGCCAAATAGGGCCGGTTATTTAATGCTCGTTGGGCTTGTTTATTCGATCCGCGGCGGACAATTGAATTGCGCCCATTAAATCGACCGGGGACAGCGGCGAGGGGCTTTCCGTGGCCGGGGCCGCGTCGTGAAAATTCAATATTTTACAGAAGCAGATAATCTGTTCGGATACGCGGCTCTTTATTTCCTTCCGAGCGGAATGTTGCTCGTTGCGTGTATACCATTAGCCCATTACCACGGCCTATGAAGACGTATGGCTCTATTTTCAACGTTGAAGCTGAGGGTACAATTTGCCCTGCCAAAGAAAGTTATTACGCCGCTGGCACAGAGGAACGTTCCTGCGCTGCGATTTAGAAGAAGCGATCGCTGATTTGCCAAAACGAATCGTCACTGATAATAAATCACTATACATTCACTCTTGACCTGATGGCTCATCTTGGTTGACGATAGCAATTGCTACCTACTGACAGTTCACTTCATTTTAATTTCAGTTCGTTACTGGTCTGTGTAGATAAGTCTGTTACCACTGATACCGAGGAAATTGAATGAAAGTATCTTCAAAGATTTTTTCTGAGAAAGAAATTAATATAGTATAGTCTGAGTATTGAGATTGAGGAAATAAGATGATTCCACGGAATCTAAAGCAAAAACGTTACTTGGAAAAATTAAGCAATCAGTTTCTGTATGGCAGCTGTAATACAAAGTTTTGACAACTGCATTTTCAAGCGAAATACAGATAGCTTCGAGTATCTCGTTTAGACATGTCGAAATTCGTGAGAAGGGAAGAATGAAGTGGGAACGAACCCATAAATGTATCTGGAGTCTTATAGGATATCAATTACACCCTGCCATCGCCCTTGGCGCGAATATATCATTAGAATCAATAACACCGACCATCCTCCCCCGGGGTCATCCCTCTTAGCTCGTGCACGCGCTTTTCCACCCCCGATATTTCCCTTCGAGGACTTCCTGCGATAGCACTGTCACTCAAACCTATTGTGTTTCGTATTTGGCCGCGCAACGAAACTTTCTTCTATCCTTCAACTGCTTGCTTCTTTTCGTCGATGTGAGGAAAGATAGGGGAAGTTCTCCCCTACTAATTTTACAGATTCGAGCACGAGAGCTTGATTAATAGGCAGACTCTGTCCTTCAAGGGGATTCAGAATTATTTTTTATGAAAATGTAGAATCATACGTAAGATTATTCTGAACGCATACTTTCTGCATTGACCAAGTTTACAGGCCACTGTTACCGAGAGTGAGTAGTGCAACTCAAATATTGTTACCAAAGTAAAATTATAAAAACAGATAGGAAACTCAACTTTCGATTGGAACTATGAAAACCTAGGTCTTCTACAAAATATACATAGATTTAAGACGAATTTGATTAGTATAAAAAAAAAACACGAAGTAGAAAAAGTCGAGTATCACGAGTCCGAACATCATTCTTCTCCCATTTCTTAAGACGCGATACACACTTTCATTCCCGCCATTTCTCAAGAGACGATACACTCTCATTTTTTCCATTTCCCTGTCACCGGCGAGAGAGGAGCCACGGTGGGAACTCATTCTTTCGTACTTTTCATCAGTTTCAGGGTAATATTTTTTTACTATGACCCCGAGGAGTTTCTGGTGTTGTCAAGTTGCTGGAAGGACACGCCAAATCCGACGGCGTCGTCGACGTCTCAGGAAGGAAGGGTGGAACGAGAAATTGGAGACGTGTACACGGGGAAAATATATACGTGGCCCGGAGGTCCAAGGGGCTGCGACGTTGTCTTCTGCACGGAGGATTTGCCTTGGAGGATGTCTGCGCGAGGGAAGAAACCACCCCGCTAAGCTACCATGATTCCACCAGATAAACCCCCATATTATGTCGCCCGGGATAATACGAAAAACCCACCGCGAGATATAGTCCAGTGTATACGTGGATAAACGTCCGTGTACACAGGGTGTCCTCGAACAAAAGGACACCGGCTTCAGATTAAATAGGAAATCCAATCTTTCGGTATAAGGGAACGAAATGCCTCTCTTAAACGCGTTTGTGTGTGAACATAGTAAAAACTATTTGGAAACATACCCACTATAGGTATATTTAATGAATAATCAAATTCTATTTAATAATCATACGTGTTTACTAAAAATATTTTATACATGCCCTTTTGATAATACGAAAATTCACTGACGCCGTCTTAGGATGATGCTTCCAAGAACGAGGAACCCCTGCACAGCTTGTTGGCGACGAAGCAAGGGTAAACAGCCGCAGGTAACAAGCAAGTTGAAAATAAAGGAAACAAGTATTTCATACACCACTATTACCTTAAATATTCTTGTAAAAAGAGGTACTCTTAATTCAGAAACAAAACCTCGATCGTAGCCCCGTTAATTTACAAGCCGTCGTTAATCAACCGGAGGTTCGAACGATTCGCGCGCGAGGCACGTTAATCGCAGAACAATTTCCCCAGCAATTTCGCTGAATCGGTAATTTATTTTACAGCCGTTCGCGAGATACGCTCGCCTCGTAAACCGTGGGGCAGTAAAAAAAATCGGCCGTGGCTGGCACAGAAAACGAGCAACGGAGAGGAACAGACGAACGAAATCCCCGATCATTGTTACCTCGTAACGCAAGCATTCCGGTAACCAATCGCGGGAGCCATCCAGCCAATTTCTCGCGCTGTTCGCCAAAGGATGATCCATGTACGCGTAATTTCGCAGCTGACACGGTCCCACGAATGCTCGAGGACGAGGACCGGGTCCCCCGACCCACTAATGAGGGATGCAAAAAAAAAAGAAGGGAAACGGGAAAGAAAAATCCCTTCCGGCGCGAGGCGGCGGCGTGTAGCCAGAACCGCGAGAGGGACATTTATCGAGGCCGACGAAAAAAGGTTCGCTCGATCGGCGCACGGCCATAAACGATCCCGATGCGGCAACGGGAGGCTCGTATTTAAGGAACTTTAAGAAACCACCGGGGCATTTCGACGATTTTTCGTGGTGTCCCGGGACGTGGCTCGTTTAATTAAGCCGTAAATCCAAGTGGCCCGGCTCCACCTTTATTGCGGCCCTAAACTATATCAGTCGCGCCGAAAAAGATAAAAGGCAGGGCTGAATTTCGACCAGTCGGCCGACCGATTCCGTCGTCCGGCGAACCCGTTCCTCGTTACAAGATTTTTGCTCCTTCTCCCCCGCTCCTTTCCAGGCGAAACGGCCCGTTTTTATCTCGACAGCCACCCTCGCGATCGTCGCGGTACCGCACCTCCCCTCCACTGTCGCTTGTTAATGAACGGAGAACGTCGTAAACAGGGTCGTGATCAGGGTGGTCCGCGGGGATCACGGACCATTCTCCTTGGCCCCGGTGTCAGCGTGCTTAAACTTTAACGTTCCGCGTTTCATTGGCTCTTATTCTCGCCAGAGGGTGCCATTAAGGCGACAATAAAAAATATGGCCAGTCTGAGGGCGTCGTATCGCGTTTGATGCTAAACTCTTGGCGCTTCGCGATGGTTCATGCCCCTCGGGCGCGATTGATAGCGGGATGTGCGATTTCGCGTCGATAAGTGGCGTTTATATGGGCCGTAAGCTATAAAGGACATATTTCAGTGACAAGTCTGTAACAAAGTGTTTAACACGTTGCGTACGGGTGACGTGTACGGTCACGTCATGGAACTCTTGGGCCCGGTCCCAATAAATGTGGAAGGTGAAGAAGAATTTTTCAGGTACCAAATTTTCCTTTTGCATACGCATTCAGTACGAACGTGTTCATCAGTGTGTGCATGTCGTTCCAAATTTGCAACGTTTTTCACCATAGTGCAGCTGTTTCTTGTATTTAGGTGAAGGTCAACTATTTTTGGTGCCGGACGCAACGTGTTAACGGGAATGCATCGATTACGGTGGCACACCTTTTGGTGTGTGTAGAAATTTTTGAGACGTTGATGGGTATTTTTATAATTTCCTTTTTTATGGGGACGATCGGGTAAGTACCTACCTTCTTACCCAGTTATCTATTCGAACTGAGAGACATGGCATTGAATTTCTTTCCATCGGCAGAACGAGTCCCTTCGATCCCAAAACGCCCTGCTCCATCTTCCTCGATATATACCGACGAGGCCGCCAGAAACAAGGGAAAGGAGAGTCAGAACGGGAAAGAGAGGGAAGCAGAAAAAGCGTCGGAGATGCAGGTCGCATCCGGCGCAGCTCGTCGCCTTCCACTCTCATTTGAATAAAAGCAACGATAAGCACATCCTTAGAGTCACTCGCAGTTCTGAATTGTTTCCGCTTCTTAAACCCCCGACAAATTTATTATAATAACTACCCTTAGCCGACGGATCTCGCGGCTCTGCTCCCTTTTCCTCCTCTCCTTCCCTCCCCGGCCTCCTCCACCCTCCTCGAGCTCCGCTCCCTCTCGTTCTACGCTTTCATCCCGGCGAGAGATACACTTCCGTCTTCGTTCCACCTCCGCCGCGGCGTAATCTTCTTCCCCCCCGTTTCCCTCCCAGCGCGTCTCCTTCGTGGCTCGTCCCTTCCTTTTTTTCCACCGGACCGAGAGAACTCCCCTTTTCTTCGTGGCCGCGAGGCGAAAGGGAGGATCGTTTCCGCGAATAATGCGTCCGTTCTCCGCCACGCGGCGGAGAAACTCGGGATATAACCGGAGGGGGCGGCCGGGACGCGCAGGGGGAGGCATCAGTTGCAATATTCCCGGTGAAAACATTACGACAACGAGTTTCGGCCTTTTTTACGCGCGGCTATCCTCACGGCGCCGCGGCTCTCCGTGTTTTCCGCGAAGACGCTCGCTCTTTCCGCGGATTACGCTCGCGCCGCGTGACTCCGCGCCACCACGTTTCGCAATTTTCGTCGAGGCATCGGTGCACCCACTTCCTCGAATCTACCGTTTTGGGAGAGTGTCGTATCGTTATGGAAATCTGAATACCTAATGTGACCTTGATTATTCTTTATTGATTATTCAACCTCTGACTTGTTTCTCATTACCAACGTGGGTTACAGAAGTTGGTTAAGGATTGAAATTACAAAGTCGATGAAAATTTTTGAAGTGACTGGAAGGAAATATGTGGAAACCTGAATGGTCACTATTTATTGGCAACCCCGTCAGCGGCAGTACCTATGTAACTCCAGAACAGTCAACTCTGGCTTAAGTGTATTAAACCTCGCCACTTATCCTTTAGCTTTTTCATTCGTTTACTGCCCCTTCTTATATGGCCGGTGCGTCCCATTAATTACTTCGGTAACACAATTCCACGAAATCGTTCTGTCGAGAGGCTGACGAAACGTGGTAAAAAGAGTTAAAACGCTCATAACGATGAGCGAATACGAGAGACCGGGGGACGAGGGGAGGTCTTTATTGTTTGTTTCTCCGGGCGGATCCTCGTTTAAACGACGCGCTGCAAAACACGGAACACGAGGGCTCAGCTGTTAAAATACTTTCTGTACTCCGGTCTTGCAACGCGCTCCTTCGTTAAGATCACATCGAGCTTTTTTCGTTAAAGGAGTAGGTTCTATCATTCTCACGCCCTTCTTCAGCATGTCTCATTCAGCAATGGAAGTTACTTTTTGGTTCGATCAGAAATAAAGTTTTTCCGAGAAAAATAAGATCTACATTCAGTTTTATGAGTATTGACAAAAGAAAGACGCAGGGAAGTTGTTGAGTTTAAGAAAGAAGTTGGTGGAGTAGAATATTTTTTCAAAGATTCAGTGGTAAATGTAAATGTATATAATAGTAATTTGGGAGAATAAGAAATCGAAGGGCTGATTTGTGTATAGGTTAAGTAGGCTGCAGCTTAGAACGGCATATTTTGGGGAGCGACAAATTTCGAGCGAAAGAAATTGGGAAAGGTTTAAACGCAGAGGCTTGAGACAACTTTAAAAACAATTCACTTCTTTTTCACGAGGCAAATTAGCAATAACTCATATGTGAGTTGCTATATTCAATTAATTATGAAATTGTCTCGACTCTTTGAAATTAAAATATTTGATGATGTTTCGTGGAAAGGGCGGCAAACACCTGTCAGCCTAGAGGCACCAAATCTCCAAATCTGCCCCAATCTAAATTAATAAACTTAATAGATTACGTGTATTTCATCGGCGAAATACCTATGAACGAGTTACTTAATGAAAGAAAAAGGAAGTTTGACGATCCCCGAGCTACCTACATATCACTACTTAAGTAGTCAACCGCCGTCACTGCGAGAATACTTTCTTATCCAACCCCGAACGGGCTTTCTCTTCAGCCCCAGTGTCTCGCGATGCTTTACGACCGCAAAGAAAAGTTTCTCTGTATTCACTTATCGAACCACAGGGCGGTTAATACTCGTTTAATTCACTTTCCCCGGCAAAACCAGAATGAAATAATATTCTTTAGTCGGTTCGCCAATAATACCATGAACACAGGAATTATTCTTTCCATGTTGGCCTCGCGTGCGTTTCCTTTACGCAAACGAAACCGGAAACATGTCTGTGTACCCATTTCGCCACATAATGAAGGATTTAAGTAGGGCGACATCGATCCTTTGAAACCATAACTCCTCAGCCTGGTAAATGCATTCCAACGTATGAATCCGTTTCGTTCCTTTTCTCCCTGCGAACAAGCCTAAAGAATCTTGCAAGAATTTCAAACGAAGTGTTGCAGAGTTTAGAGACTTGGATCTAACACACTCTGCATTTGTATGATTTCTATGGAATTATCCTACGACTGCAAAATGAATGGTGGAAAAAATTGTTTTGTGATGAAAGTGTTCTATAGCCCTTTTATCATCCAGTAATTTTTCTTGTACTCGTCGTAAGGCGTTACTCTGTTAACAAGAACTATTCATTGGCCAAAATGAGCGTTGAATAATAAAATACAGATTCTAGTTTCCGACCTTTGGAATTTTGGAGACCTCTGTATTTCACTATGCAGAGTATATCTTTTCTACTATGTACATATATGTACCAGGTTGTAGTGGCCCACGTTACGTTTCAGTACTTCATACATTTCAAGTGGAATACTTCCACAGAATATTTTTCAATAGAAAATCTATACACACGAAAATCCACATTTTACCCTTTTCGAAAATATTCCCCTTTCATGCTAAAAATATCTATTCCCCAAAGCCAGCTCTCCAGCGAAGAGCTCGTGCAGTCTTAACAGTCCCGCCACGAGAATGGCGATGCTCCTACAGAGGAGGCAACCAACCTTCCGTATCCACTTTTCAGTTTCGTCGGCGAAGAAGAAACGGACTTGTTTCAGTGGCTTTCCGAACGCAGTTATATTAGGCGCTCGGGATACGAATACAGAATGGAGGTAAAAAAGGTGAATACCGAGGTTCGCAGTCGCGAACACTAATTGTAAGCCAGCTCGGAATGGGTGAAACGAAACGTTGTTCTTTCGACAACAGCAGCGACGGCTGAATCGGCCGCTTTGTTGAAAACAGCCACGATAACTTCACGACGAGGAGAAGCTTAGCTCGCGGACGTTCCGCGGTTTATTTTTAATATTCCCTCGCTCGCTGTTTTCCCTTCCGTTCTTCCTCCGCGCAACAACGCCCGTAAACGGTTAACAGCTAGCGCGCGCATAAAACGCGAGGCGATGCGGCCAGAGGCACGGAAGCTTCATGATAGCTGACACTGATGACTCCGAGGGAACGTCGATAAGCCTGGGTATGAGTCGTAAAAGTGTTCGGCAAAGCCTACGATTAATCTTAATTAAGTTTTTAATTGCGACCGTACTACTGTGGTGCTTTTGCTTTGAGTAACTCACTCGCGTTTAACCCAGTATTTAATTGCCCTTCGATTTAATCGGATTGCGATTCTGGTATTTGAGAGAAATGGCCGTGTTCGGTAGATCAAGTTCAGAAGGGTTTATCATCTTACCAGGAACGAGGTGCTAGGCTACACTTATCAGATCCAACTCGTTCTGACATCCGTGTTAATAGCTGTAATATCTTTGCCCACGTTAATTCTTCTGAAGCTACATCCACGTTATCCAGGACTCGATCTAGCTCTTCCGCCGCTCCGGGCGAAAATGATTATTGCCGTGCTTTATATTTAATTACATATATTTATATTAAAAGATAATTTTCAACAGTGAGTGACATTTTTCGTAAATATTTGTTGAATAATTACGGCCCTATGTTTTATTAAAAATTTAATATTCACAAAAAATAGTAACAAAGAAAAATAAAATATTTAGGTACGAGGTAGGTAACTATTTTTTAATTGAATATAAAAAAGGGCGAAAATCACAAATTTTTAATATAGCTACGCACCTTTCCCTAAGTAGTGTAATAGTATTTATATAGGTGTTTTAAAAACAATTTACGCTTTTTCAAATAGTTTTACCCTTTTATTGGTTTATATTGTTTTCAATTTTCTCTTTTTTCCAATTTCGTCACCCCCAAATGTGTTGCCCTGCTTGCGCCCCCTAGATCGGACCTTGAAGCTATCAGAATAAATGGGATTTGATACATCAAGAATCTATTAGATTAGAAATCAGTTGACTCCGTTACATGCACCTCGTGCATGAGAAACACTGCAACTCGAGCAATCATCTACAAGAGATTCCATGGAAGCTGTAACGCGGAAAGAAGCCCATTTCTCTCATTCTCTCATCCTGACATTGCGATACCCCTTCGAACTCAGTCACCCCGTGCCGCCGACCGTTCACCCTCGTACCCCGAAGCGAGCCAAGGCGAAAGAAACGCTCGCCTCGTTAGATACCAGTAAAAAATCCCTACGGCAGAAAAAGCAACGTATCGAATGAATTTTGGCCGGCGTCGTCTGAGAGCGAGGGAGAGCTAGGGGGGTGGTTGTACGCCGCCCGGCGCGAAAGGAAACAAAGGAGCGCGGGATTACGCGCGAAGGAAGCGCAAGAAGGTGGCGCCGAGAGGAGAAGGAGGTCGCGAGGAGGCGAGAAGGTGGAGGATGCTTCGGGGCCGACGTGGTATTTACGACGTCATTTCCTCGCTGACTGTCAATAATTTCCCTGGGGGATGTGGAAGACACCGGGGCTCGCTCGTGTGCCCGCTCGCTTTGCCTGCCTGCTTTCTTTCTTTCATTCTTCGCCCGCCCCTCCCGCCCCTGCTGACGCCGCCACACCTCTTCCCTCCGCGACGCTTCTCCACCTTCGCGGCCTTCTTCCCAGGCAAATTGAAAAGCCACCGACGCCCAGACGTCCTCGAGATACTGTTTCGCGGCGACCGAAAAGTAATATCGCGCAGACGGAATGAGATTGCGCCGGATCCGCCGTCCGGAATATATTTTTGGTAATTTCTTCCTCGCGTACGGAGCCCGACTTCGTCGCAGCGGGGACTACTACCGCGAGGGGGGTATTCGAAACGGCGGTTGCAATCAACGTGATTAGCGAGCGCACTGTGCACGACATTATGGGTCTTGCCGTGGTAACGTAGGAAGGGAAATGAGAGGCGAGTTTTGAGCATATTTGAGTGCGATATGTGTAGATATGAATAAAAGTCAAAAGGCTACTTAGTTCCAGGGTGCAGTGTGTGTGAGAAACTTTCGTAGAACCTACAAACGAGAGTGGAACCCACAAAGTTACTTCTATGAATATTCAAAGAAACTTGTTACCTATCAATACCATTTTCGATTCAATTCCTGGACACCCAAATTTTTCACCGCTATTTTTCGTTGAATTTCTTAAGCGTATGATCGACCATTTAATTCACCCCTACCTAGCATAAGTAGAGGGAACGATTCTATTCTAAAGCAAAATATAAAGGGAAGAATAGAACGTATGTGTGTACTGAAAATCCTTAGTGCCAGTAGCCAATAGGTTAAGCGCACCCCTTTGACTTTCGTAAACCACCCCGCGCAATCTCACAGCAAGCACCCAGGAATCAGCTGTCCCTAATGAAGCATCTCCTTTAACTAATTTATAATCAGCGGCCTCGTGGCCCGTCAGCAAGGGTAGAAAGGATGAGAGGAAGCCCGGGGTGGAAAGCGAGTACCTAAGTTTCCGCACTTTCTCCGTCCCGGGGGGTTGTCGCCTTCATGACCCAGAACTCTTTAATTTCCCCGCTCGATACCGCGCCATCCCCTTTAACTCATTAGACTCAATCAATTATACGGGCGTACGGTTACAGGTCTCTTCTCCCTTTCTCTCAGCTCTCCGCTCTCGCTCGCTCCTCGGCGCCGATTCCAGCAGCCCTCTGTCGTCCCGCCCGACAACCCCGTCTTAATCCCTCGGCCGAGACCCCGAGTGGTATCCCGAGATACCGGGGTTTACCAAGGTAAACCTCTTAGCGCCTTGGTGGCCGACAAGTCAAGGTCACGAGCCTCGCCACCGAGGAACTTGGCGAACACCCGCGAAATTGCCGAACTCGCTGAATGGCACCGTCCCAGACAATCGAGACCTTACCTGCAACAGAAAATTGAGGGTGCTTGTTAGAAGAGGCTCGTCTATGCTTCGTGTGATTTCGATTCGTGATTATATTAACCATTATATGGATTCTTAATTCCAAGAATCTTTAACTCCTTGCGTGATTAAGTTAACCTCGAGCGAACGTGTCAATCTTAAACGCGCCCCTAAGTGACCGATCTCTCAAAATTGAGATTCCCACTAAAATCTAATCTTCTAACCGTGAAAGAAAATCTCATCAGTAGGTATCAATACCAAATGGTAGCACAAAGAATCGATGGAGAATGAAAAACTCTCAATGCTATCCACAATTTTCTAACACAATTGAGTGTAAAAGGGGTGCAGCTCCATCTTTACCCACTTCGAGTAAATTAGAAAAAACTGTTTATAAAATTATTGCTTTGACTTAACATTAAAAAGAGAACACTAATCGAAAAATATATATTTTCACACAATAACTAGTAATGATTGAGTTGATAAGTTTGTATATCTATTATCGGTGAATTATTCAAATCTAGAGCTGCCCAAAATAAAAATATTGCACAAAACAGTAATGGGTGCAGGTTCGAAATTTGGAATAACTCGATCATTTCTTATCAGGTTTGCATGAAACGTGCAATCTACGATGTAAAATATTCTTTTCCTATCTAACACGTCATAACTCAAAAACGTATAAAATGGAGTTGCAACCCTCTTACTCGTAAGCTCCACAATTCCTTCGTTACCTGCCAAAGAAGCGACAGCAAGAAGTCCCGGAGAAAGGAGGCGGTCACATCGTTCGGGGGTTGAAGAACCCGCGACGACCCGGCGGAACCTTACAACTCTGCTTTCGTTATCCTAATCTAGCCGCGCGTACACCCACACACGGCCGCGAGGGGAACGCATTATGGCAGGGTGGGTCATTCGTTTTCTCCACGTCCAGGGCTGTAATGTCGGCCGATAAGGCCCCGATAATCCACGGTCGCGTAGTGTGTTAGCCGGCAGTTAAAACCTTATCGTCCTGCATCTCGTGTTATTCGTCAGGGCGTGACGAGTGGGTGGAATTTTACGTCTGGACACGTCTGCTCTGCGCGGCGTCGCGCGTCCCTCGCCCGACGCTGAAATAAACTCGATAATACTGGCATAATGGTGGATATCCGTCGCTCCGAGGAGCGTCGCTGGCCGGGTATTAGGATCGACTTAATGAATCGAATGCGTGTCTACGATACCGGTGCATCCAATTGCACGTCCGACGCGGACAAATTAATTTGGCCGGCTCGCAGATCCCACCGAGATAGACGGAAACGCGATACGGGGTGAGGAGGGCGCGAGTGCTTTACGGGATGGGCTACCATTTGCATCGGGAAAAAGGGACACGTACACACACGAATCACTTGTGCTCTTCGTTTTCGGAGAATAGCTTTGGGCTTGTTTTTTCAGGCTTCTTTACGCGATGATAATTAGCATTCGCAACGGGTGCGAAATGACAATGCAATACGATTTCTACTGATTCTTTTTTTAATATAATTTGGTGGATGATATCAGTACTCAGAAGTCTTCTTTCGTGGCATTATAAATTTCTCACTAAGAAATCTTGTCGCCACGGGATACTATTATTGAGTTGAATTTTGGTGTGCCGCAATTTTAAATCGCAAGGAACAAAACTGAGGGGAGGGTCTCCTTTCAAAATCAAAATTCAAAAAATAACTGGCACCCTAATATATTTGCATATACGAAGGATGAAATTGGAGAATTTGCGGTACCTACACAGTTTGCCGTGAATATCTATATATTTAAATCTTCGACAAGCTTTAACACGAGAAGATTAAATAGCTCTTACGAAACCCGTTCGAATTAAAAACCCCATCCCTCCCGACGATTATACTCCACGGTTTTAAGGTCCTCGACCAATCTATAATACCATTACCCGTCCACGAGGTACAACAAAATTTATCACCGTCTGCGCGCGGACGCGTGAATCTGTTCCCTCGGAAAAGATTGCAGGGACGCGCTCATTTAGCTCGGTTAAAACACACGGAAGTTTCATAAACTGATACATCCTCGTAGAAAATTAGCTCGATCAATTCCTGGGCGACGTTGGCGGTGGTGGTTTGCGTGCCGGCGTCGGCTCAGGAAGGTCGTTAAATAATTTCAGAGCGCGGTAATTAATGGCAAACGCTTTGTTATCGCGCGGAGCGTGAAACAACGTGCACACGCGGCGGCCGCGCACACCTCAAGACGATGTCATATTTATTTCGTTAATCTCTCACCCCCGGTGTGCTTGGTTACCCACCGCCGACCGCTCTCTACGCGGTCACTATCGTTCGCCATAATGGCGGACGATAAAGAAGAGGAACGCTTATCGCGATTAACAAGCGGATAACACTGGCCGTAATTTTTTACAACCAAGAGAAATACGCTTTCGTGCTGGCCGCGTAACCAAGATTAAGATATTTCCTGGTGAAATTGAATAGTTCGTGAACGACGAGCGTTCGTTGTTCACGTTTCGGTGGAATTTACTGTGTCACGTGCGCGTGGGACGTTTCCCCCAGTGGTATCGTTGTAATCAGCTGGGTATACGGGAAATCATCCTTCGTGGAACAGAAAATGCACAGTCGAGAGATAAGAGTGAAATGTGGTAATGTGTAAAGGGATAATTGATTTTCAGGTAAGTTTGGAAGGGTATATTTTGAATTAAGTATGCGCACGATTTGTGGGGAGAATTGAGAATTCTAAAATCGTAACTTCCGATGGAAGGACATGAAGAATCCTTGCAAAGGAAGCAGAGGCGATGACGGGACGTCAGGAACGCGGCTAGTGATATTATGCAGGATAGGAAGGCAGGAAACGGTGTAACGTCGGCCGTAGACCCCGTATACGAGGGTGGAATATGCTTAACGTTAATTTGTACGATAAAGGAATTATTGATTTTTACTTAGGCCGCCGAGTCAAGGGTGAGAGAGGTCGGAGGGGTGGTGAAACGTCGCTTTAAAGTGGAAGTACTAATGAGACGCCTTTAACGCGACGTTCAATTCTTTCTTTCACCCATTTTCGTCCCTGTAATCCACTAAATACCGAAGTCATTTAAATAAACATCTAATTCTACGGTAATTACGGTCCACTCTGTCCAGAAGTCTGAGTGCTACTTCTATTGCTCTTTTTAAATTGAATGAGCATAATTAATCTTCGAACGGCAAGACTACCCGTTGTCGCAAGTGTAAACGTTTCAATGTATAGGATAGTTCATTTACATTTCGCCTTATGATATAAAAATATGTAAAACAAATGTGAAATTTACACCCACTGTTTATCGTTCAACGCATTAATTCTTTGAAGTTTGTACACTTTGTGCGTTCATACTCCTTAAAAAATTTTCGATATTTTTTCAGGAGCTACAGTAATACCTGACTTATTATTGCACTCATTGTCAGTGGTAAACAGACGAAACATTTTTAAGAGGCCCACGGAACAAAGCACACGTCTAATCTTTAGAAAAGTGTGGAGCTAGAAATTTTACAAAGGAAATTACCACTCAAGTGCAACTTACTATCCACATTCTCACAATCCCAACGACTCGCAGTCGCTAATTAAACCACGAAAAGTATCCACGATAAATTCAATCTTTCCAAAGTGAACGTGCGGGTTCACCTCGCCGTGGGTCTGGCCGCGTTCACCGATGAAAAGAAATTTCCTTCGCGATTCGGAAGTTTGGCCGCGCCGCAACTTCCTTGGCACGGGATGCACGCGTGTGGGTGGGGTGCACGCGGTTTCGCCGCGGCTGGGAAATTCGGAGTAATAGGAAAACTCCTGAGCGGAAAAGAAGTTCAATCTAGCCCGCCGAGGGAGAAGCCTGGAAAAGCTCTTTTGACTCCTTTGATTCCAACCCAGCCGCCCTCCCGACCGCCTTCTAAATCTTTCCACCCTCTTCGTTGGAGCGTCGCCACCGACGCGCCGAGTCGCGTTTCACTTCAGAGAACGTTTCCCAACGATGCCAAGAGGATTCCAAAAGTTGCTTTGCCAATCTACCCCGCGGCCTTGCGCGTTGGGACCAGTCTCGAAAAATCTCACCCCCATCCAACGAATCGACCAACCCCCCTTTAAACCACGTTTACAGACGACGGCGCAAGTCGCGACCAAAGACTCCATTTTCTTATTGGATCACGATGTGCCCCTTCGCCGTATCATCGATGCAACTTCTCTTTAGGGGGGCGGGTTTAGGGATGATCGACAAACTTCATGCGCTCCATCATTACCGAATTTTTCGAAATCTTCTACTTTACCTGATAATAAATACCAGAGTATGAGAATAATTTTATATGAACAAATTTAAGTATCAACAAATACAATAGCACGGAACAATATAAGGAAACCCATATTTACAGACAGATAGGAAGCAAAACGCAGATCATTGCTCCCACCCAGCTGTCAAACAGAGAACTCCACTTCCCATTGAAAGAGATTTCTTTCGAGAGCCACTCAATCCTCCTCAAAAGGAAACATACCGTCTCGATATCTCTCGACAAGTCTTCCGAATGGTAATCGGTTCCCCAGCGCGAAATTGCATCTTCTCGTTCTTTTATCGGTGCAGCACCGTTCCCTTCGTTATTCACCCCTCATTCGAAGCGTCTCATTGCCAGTGGGTCAGCGAAACATTAACCAACTTACCCCATCATCCACGAAAGGTCAAGTCGGGGCGCGGGGGTTGAAAGGGTGGGCGAGATACGGGCGAGGGGTGGACGGCCGCTCGGCCAAAGAAATAATGAAACTCCGTGCCAGGAAAGTGCTCGCTTTATTGACAAGAGGGCCTTCGGAGGGCGGGCAGGAGGCGCGACGAGGGAAAATATAGTGCTTCCATATCCGCGCGCGGCTGTCTATCGATTCTCGACGAGTATAAAGTACTGCGATTCCGCCCGACGCCGTCGCCTACTCGGCGGAATAAATTTGCGATCGCCCGGGTAAAACGGGGTGAGAGCCGCGAGGAATACCCGTTCGGAAGGGGGCGGCGCACGGGGGAGAGAGAAAAAAAAAGGAGAAGAACGCGAGAGGAAATGGAAGAGGCGTCGGGAAAGACGAGCGTGCAGCCTGCAGATTGCGATGAAATTTTCGAAATCCATCGTCGTCTCGTCTTTCTTCGTCGTATTTCACCCGGCCGCCCCGGTTCCTTCTTGTTTTATTTCTGTCTGTTTCACTCCGACACATTCGTTTCGCCTTCATGGAAGATATTTGTTCATGAATAATGCAGACAGTGCATGCTCTGTGTGCAACCAATTCAATTAACTTGGCGCGTATGAATCTTTCGAAGCTGTATGAATAAGTTTCAGTAATAGATTGAAAAGACCTTCTGTAATGCAGCAAACAGTTCAACGAGGAAGTAATTTCCATCCCCCTAAGGTATTTAAATTCCTCGCTTGAAGTTCACGTTACTCCTTCTTAGGTCCTCTAATTTCTAACTGAAATCCAATTTCACCTTCTTTCTGTTATCAATCGCGTAGATTATGCGACGAGAATGATTTTAGCCGTTGAAAATTCATCGTTTTAGGTAAACTTCTTTCTCCGCCAAGGAGAAGGGAAAACGTTAAGATTCAAACGTTCGGGGAAAGCGGATTTTCCTTTTGCTGGAACGAAAAGGCGGCGAAGGAACCCTTTTCCCTCCTTTTATTCCCCGTAGATCGTTTCGGGGCGAGCACCACGAGGGAAAGGATCTCTTCTTTGACGGTCGAGGATCATTACGCTAGCTGATTGGCGGGAATCTTGTTAGAGGTTTCGTTTGAATAATCGCCGCTTGAACTGGCGATTTTCATGACTCGATCATCGCGTAATGACGCGTGGAAATCCGCCCGGCGCGACCCCACCTTTTTCTTTCCATTCCGCGTACAATAATTTCGAGGGTCGATTTCTTGCTGGCACCATCGCCGTCAGCAACGATTCTTCATCGTTAGAAGCGAATTGAATTCTACGTTAAATATTCCCGAACGCCTGTGAACTACCTTTGCCGTTGAATTTTATTTACGAGCAGGTACAATTACCAATGAAAGATTAATACCACGATCAATGCATGAAACATTAATCCAACGCACGATCAAGCACTTATTACCGACTTTGTGTCTTATTCTTTCGTTACTTTTATTTATCGACTTTTAACTATAGGGGCAAAGACATCGCGAGGCTAAGTGATTCCCATATCCCAGATTACCATCCCAATTATCAATTCCTAAGGGAACAAGCCACTCCTACGAACCACGGCTCCGCATACCTTACGAACAGTCAAATTAATGGCCCCCAAAAGCCTCTCGAGAGGAGGTTCCTAGATACCCAAGGAAACCTTCCCGAAAGTATTATGACAAACACGTTTAGACATTCAGAACCCACAGGTGCGCCAGTTTACACGGCCACCCGCTGTCCCTTTCTCAAAATCCCCCGCCCACTGCTCTTTTCCTAAAAACTCGGAGAGATCGAGAGGCTGCGGGGGTGAAAAGCTGTACACAGGGATAGGAGGAGAGAAAGGAATGGAACGCGTATCGGGAGGTGCGCGGCCCGCAGATCAATCTTCGCTTCTTTCCCCGTGTTCTTTCTCCGTCTCTGCGTGGCTGTGCGCGTGTACGTGCACAGCTCCACCCCCGTCGCGCTTCACCTCCACCTTTCGGTTCCAGCCATCCAGCTTCTTCGTCTCCCACGTAGACGCGGCCTCGCACACGTACACAATACGCACGCGTGTATGCCGGAGGAAAATATATCCGAGCAAGTCCCTCCTACGGGGGCTCGCGAGTGGAGGCTACGTTTCCGGATTTATCGAGCGTGGCCCGTGCCATTATTTCATGGATTACTACTGGCAACGGTGTGGCGGAGCAGCACGGGAATTTTTCACTGGCTCGTACATCGTTCTTCGGCAGGGCGGAAAGAAGGAAGGAAGGAAGGAAGGAAGGAAGGAAAAATGCACGAAGGAGGGAACGCTGGAGGGGGGGGGGGGGGGGCAGGGATCCCGGGATCCCCGGATCAGCCTCGGGGGAGAGGCGAAATTTCGAGTCCGCCGCGGGATCCTAATCGGCTTTACTTTCGAGAGTCAATCTCTTTCGCTTCTTTCCACCTAACCCGCCCCTCTGCTTCCTCCGGCGGTCCCGGTCTTCCCCGTCTGTGGCTGTTCCTCCGAGCGTGAGCATACGAAATTCCAGCGAGACTCCTTAACGAGCCGCGTGGACCGCGTCGATAAGATTGTTTGCGGAACGGACGTTATTCCGTCGCGCGAGCAGCAGATTTCGTAATTATTCGCCTCCCACCACCACCCCGAGTGTAGCAGCGTTATCAGCGTTTACGGAGCACTACCTACGTGCTCGAACGTTTCGGATACTATCCACCGAGTAAACGTAATAGTTTTACGGCTGAGGAATAGTACCTTGCGCCCTAGTTGTCACGGGTTAAACGGGCGTGTCTTGAAATGTGAGGTTGAATGTTATTCCTGTGCCGAGGACATGCTTGGCTAGTCCCAAGTTCTGGTCCGTTTGAAGCTTAACATGCAACAAGCCTGTTCGTGAATCGAGCTATCGCTTCTTGGTTGATGGAAGAAACGCAACGACGCGAGTCGAGCACATAATATCCGTAAGTGCAACTATTTCCCAACGGCGTCGTTGAGAAGTTACCCGGATGCAAATACCAGCAAATACGATCATCCAGAGCATCAGGCTTCGGGAAAGGTGCTGCGAGCAATGTTGTAACAAACGCGACTAACAATGAATCGCCGTGGCAACTATTCATCCAGAACCGTCTCTAAGGCAATACCCCGCAATCACCCAGATCGTTCTTCTCGTGCAGAAGCAGATACCCCCGATGCCTGGTGCCAGCGTAACGAAAACGACGCGTATCTCGGGCCCCGAGGCGCGTCGTGCCGGATCGACAGGCGTGGTCGCGAAATTTCCTCGAATATTTCTGTAGCCGTGCGCTGAAGGGATCCCGAGTGGTGCCCGAGAAAAGAGCAGGAGGACGAAAGAGGCTGAAAGCCAGGACAGAGAAGACGGGGAACGCCGATGCAGAGGGAAAAAAAACGACGAACCAGGCGAAAGGGAAGAGGAAAGACAGAGAGAGAGAGAGAGAGAGAGAGAGGGAGAGAAGCGGAGGGAGAGAGGGTTGGGTTCGGTGTTCCCGGGGGCGAAAGTGGCGCGGCGTCCTAATGCGATTCCGATATCGGCCCGGACATCTCGTGAGCCGACTACCAGCTCCTGTTTCCCCACCCCTCGTGCCACCCTGCATCCCTGGAACGAACTCACCCCCCTCGACTCGTGGACTCGAGCAGATCGAGCTGTGGGTGGCGGAAACGGGGGAGGGGGGGGGGCTGGGTGGGCCGTGAAAGCGAAGAGGACTCCCCCTCGTAAGGGCGGGGTGGCTGCTCGTAGAATGGGCCGATATGTATGCTGTGGCCGCACACACCGCTGCCACTCTGCCGCCATCTTGGAATCGATGTCGATCAAGCGGAAGGAAGGAACTTCTGCGCAGCTCGGGGGCGCCCGGGGTGCACCGGGGCCTCCCCCTCTTCTACGTGTGTGCGCGCCCCGACGCACATATTCCACCCCCGTCGCGGCATCCACGACGCGAGACCTCCTCTTTCTTTTCCCCCACGTAGGCGAGGGGGGTGACGGCCAGCGTGCGTCGGGAGCACGTACGTCGCCGTGCAGGCTTCTGCGTGGATTTCTTCTTCTTCTGCCATCGGAAAAATGGCGTCTTCGCGCTCGCCTGTCCGCGGGACCGACTAGCGTTTCGCGAATACGATACGTTCACACCGTAGAAAGGGGTGAGAAGGGTTCCTTCGCGTAATAGACGTTTGGCCCTTTCGTCGAGATAGGATACAATACGTGGATCCTAGCACGCGTTGTCGTGGAGTCGATGCGCAGCTTGCCACAAGTTTACAGTAGCGCATCGTAGACGTCCAGTAGAATACTCGATAATAAGTGATACGGAATCGTTTGCCTACTTAGTGTCGCACAGCTCCACCGTGAACTTCAGTTATTACCTTCCCCTTCGTACCACCGTTTCTACAAGTACGATGTTTAAAAAACATCCAACAAGGTACTCCCCTTCCTTCGTTCTGCTTAATAAGAGTCCTCGGTGAAATCGGATCGCCTTAAATAGGTCCACGGACGAAAACAATACCGTGGAATAAATTACCTTCCCCTGTTACACATCGGATCATCGTTCCCATCCCTCCCCCCCCCTCCCTCCTCTGTGCCGCTCCGTGACCCCAGTATTTCAAACTCACCCCCTCAGCCCGGGCGCTCTCGAACCTAAGAAATATCGCCGTCTACAGAGAGTTATTCCTGTAAAACGGGAAGGAGGAAAAAGGAACGAATGGGGATAACTGGCGCGATATAGGCTGGTCGGATCGTTCGCGAAGAATCGACGGGGTTAACGGGGCGGCGGAAGGAGAGCGGCTGATTTATGGGATCGCAGGTTGCCGGTGTATAAGCGAAAATGGCGCCTCTGCAAATCGATCGTAAAAGGGATGTCGCGCGGGCGGGCGGCTGCCTGGGCCCCGTACAATGGCCAGCATCTCGTTCGTTAGCTCTGCCCCGCGAATAAATAAAAACGGGATCGAGAGACACGTCCACGGGGGTTGGACGGTATCGGCCTCCGAAGGGGGGACACGTCGGGGGTGCTCTTCCATAACCCATAAAAAGGATCGAGGCGCTCGGTGATTTATAGATTATGGCGGCTGTGCACGCGAGCCACCCGGACAATGGCGAAAAAGAGACGAACGGCGTGGCCGCCATCGAGCGTCTTTTCGTCGACGTTGTCGATTCCGTTGGCCCGGACAAGGAGAGGTTGCAAGAACAAACTACACCGCGCGAAAAGAATAGACAATCCAGCGGATTGACTTCGGGAATGATTCCTGAACCGATAGTGTCAGCCACGGAGGAGAGTTCATTCATCCCCGTTGGTGACAGGCGCGATTGATCGCTTGGGAAGAGCATGGAAAGAGAATCATACTAGAATAAAGGGGAGATCGAATTATTACGTGAAAACCGAGACAGTGATCTCTGTTTTTAATTGTAATTAGCTCAGCGAATATAAAACTCGAGACCAACGATCGACGACTCTGTGATACGAAAATCCCTCCGCAGAAGTAATACACAGTCGTCCCAGGGAGCCTAGGACCTGCAATAATACCGTGAATCGAGAAACAAAGAGGAGGGAAAAACTAAAAGGACAACCGTCGAACGAAGTAAATGATTGACACATAGCAGAGGATTTTTTAAAGAAATATCCCCCACTTCTGAATCGTTAACAATTCCACCGCTCATTACGCGGAAATACAATTTACTCGTGATAGGAACAAGAAGCTAGGAAAAATAGTAACAACCTTGCCGCATCACATTCACGAAGAGGTATCGTACTTACAGCTCGAATACTTCGCAGAGTTGGGTCGAGCGAGGCAGCAACAGGGTCGCGTAACGAGGGAGCGGCGCAATAAAGCGGCGAGAAATAATCGAAACTCGGAAGCGGGGCTTAAGGGTAAATTCGGTCAGTGTGCCCCGTGGGCTGAGGAATACGGAGAGAGTTGAATGGCTCGTGACCTTGGCCCCGAGGCTGCTAGCCTGGGGTTGGCAAGGTAATTAAATGCCATGGATGGGGTTGGTTGCTATAACCGGCAGGATAGAACGAAGGGTATTCAAGGGGGAGGTGGGAGGGGGGGGGGATGAGGCTAATTGCCGATGCAAGGAAAACCATCCCCCTCCGTGGCACGGCAGGATCTTTCAAGGTGCTCATCCTTCGGATTATACCACCAACTTATTAACGATCCTCGTGCCGTTGTTCCGGTCTGGAAAATGCCATTCCCTCCCTCTCACAGTGGCAACTCACGTCCTGCGTAATAGGAGGAATATCGTGGGGAATTTTATTATTACTATTCGTCATCGAAACCGTTTAGACAATTGGAAAGCAGAGAAATAAATTGCTTCTTCGCACAACCCTTCCCAAACGCTTCTTACGTAGTCATCACACATCTCGCATTGAAATCCATCGCTTATCTACTTGAACTTAGAAAAATCTCCCTCCGTCCGACCGTTCAGTCGACAATGGTCCATTTTCCTGAATCTTAAGGACCCGTCATTCGACCCCTCCCTCCCCAAAAATGGGGACGATTATCCGGCAAACGACAAGTAGGAAAGTTTCCAAAGCAAGGGGATCGCCGCATCTAGGAAGGAACTTTTCTAATTCCCGTCAGAACGGATTCAGGTGATAAAGAAGAGCCAGAAGGTCCAGGACGTTCGTAATTTTCAAGCGATAGCCCCAGATAAAGTTTCGCGTGACGGGGAACCACTGTCCCGGAAGTAGCCCAGTTACAAATTAGCATCCAAGGATTGCCCTTGGCGTTGCTCTCGTCCCTCTCTCTTTCCCCATTCGGGAGCCTCTCGCTCCTTCCCTCGCCGTTTCCCTCCTTCTTCGCCGCTCGAGGAGCCAACCACGCGCTCCGGTCGTTCTCTTTCTTTCTGGGTTATTAAAGAAAGCCGCCTTCGGGGTCAGGTCAGGTTAGGTCAGGGCGGCAGGGAATAATGAGCGGGGAAAAGTTAAACGAGAGTATTTTTTACCGAGAGGGAAAATTACGCTGACCTCTCTCCTACGGTGGTAGTAAAAGCGACTGAACGAAGACGGTACGATCGCGACCACGTGCCTTCAACGGAGAACGAACCGGGAATGGGAGCCGGTAGGAGGGACAAAGAGGTGCAGAGACACCGCGGGAGAGGGAGAAGGAGGAACGGGAACTGAACGAGAAATCCAGGGGTTGGAGGTCCCGGGGTGGCGCGAGGGGGTGTCTTCCATTCATTACCGCCGGTTACCCCTTAATGGAATCTTCGTGTCCTCATCTTTCCACTGTCCTTCCTTCCAACCACGCCGTGGTAATTTCTGTTTTGCTCAACAACAAGAAGTCGTTTGTACCCGTGGCCGAGGCTGTCGCCATTCACCAACGACTTGTTCGTTGCATTGCCCTTAATTTTCCTCATTTTCCCACCCTCCCGCCCGATCCCTGTTAACGCGCATGCTGCCTTCGGTAATTCGGAATAGAATTGGCGAGTTTCGCTTCTTCGAATCTGCTGCCAATGAAGGGGTTACGATTCACGACAAGTATGTTTACAGGTATAACATTGCTGTTTCGCTATGGAAAGTTTGACTGAAAATGTTTCTTGCGTCGTAACTGTTTCATTTATTTTACGTTTTGAATTTCTGTAGCATTTCTCAAGCCAGCGTCAGCAATTGTTATTGTAACTTCTGCGATTGGCAATTTCGTATGCACCAACCCAATATTTTTCTGATAATTACCCCTGATTTGAGATAAACTAATAAATTTGAAGTAAGTTAAATTTGTCTAAATACCTCTGTTTAGTCCAGAAAATCGAGGTTTACAGTTACTTTAAGCGATTCTAATACGCACAGCATCGCATTATTTACAAGAAGACGTCAGCCTCGATTCTCGGCAAGCCAAGAGATCAGACATGACACTGAACACGAAGAATAATAATTAACGATAACCATGATTATTGGCTGCCTCGCCTGATAACCCATTAGCTGTTCACTGTAATTTTCACGCGTGTCGCATCTCGTATGCATAATTTCGAACGAGAAACCGTCTAGCACAAAGAAACGACAGATACGGCGATGGTACGACAGAAATGAAAGAGCGACGCGGCAAACAGAGAGGCGCGGCGTGTACGAGCGCGCGTGTGCCCGTGTGTGCGTTATATCTACTCTTTGAAGCACGGGATATCAAATTATTCTGCATAAAGGATGACACAGGTCGATGGTAATAAACTGACTCGGAAAATAATGGCATAACGAGCATAAAGTGGGGTCCGCTCGTGCAGCCGGCGAGCAAAGAGGCGGAAAAGGGGTTGAAGGACCAGGTAGGCCCATTATCCCCGTAGTGTGTCCGTGTACACAACAGGGTGTCTATAAATGTTTCAGGGACTCTCGATTCTCGCGGCGGTAATTTATTCGGTAAGTCACTCGCCACCTGAGTAACGTGAGAACCCTCGAGATGCATCTGCATGCAGATGTCGCGGCCAGTTGCCACCCGAATGCTGGTCGATACCACTCCAATTTTTTTTTATACTCCCTTTCTTTTCAACACACCATTATATCCAGCGTTAATTGTGATTCGAGCTCCAATCGAGTCGTGGCTGCTCGCTGGGGCAAGAGATTCCGTTAACGAAAGAAAAATCGAAATTTCGAAAACGACTGCGCTCAAAGATAACAAGAGGAAATTTATTATTATTATTATTAGGAAATAAACTGGGAAAGATTATTTTGGGCACGCGATGTTTTCCCCAGTTCGTGCCCACCAAATCCACGATGACAGAACATCACGGCTGAACCGTGGTAGCGCACCGGGTCGTAAAGCAAAGCCCTGCTCGATCGTCGACGCGACGCGTATAACTTTCAAAAGCAGATCTTCGAGGATTTGAATATCGCGTGACTAACGTCCCCGGCGGAATTTCCCGTCGGCAGGGTGAAGAGATTAGGTTTCTTCGGACGGATAGGTTCTGCCTGGTGTCCACGAGATAGGGACATGGGAAAGCACTCCTTTTCGTATGTAGATTTTATGGAACGCCCGAGGGACGCGAGGGATCCCCGACAGCAAAGGGAGCGAAAGGGTTGAGGGAGAGAGTTTGGATACGGATAAGGGTTAAGATATACGCGTGGGAAGACGATCGCCTGGAATTTTCGAGTCATGCCACGTGTTCCGCTTCTTCCAGCCCCGTGATTAATCTGAAACGACCGTTTTTCCCTCACCAGTCACTTCCGTCTGCACTATGCCGATTACGTTCCTTTCATGCGATGAAGAATGTTTTCGTCCGCGGGAATGATATGTAAAAAGTATTTAAAACGAAGCCGGCGTCGGCTTTGAGTACACTCGGGACTGGAGAAAGTTAATAATTCTGATAGGCACCTACTTGGCTGGAAACGCAGACGAACGGATACGCTATTCGGCCATCGGACAACAAGTTCGTGCCGCCCTGCGACTGTTTGACGGTCGTGTTTGCCGAAGGTCCGTTTACACGCGAGCTAACGTCGTTAGAAAATGTGACAAGGTACACACGTGTCCGATGCGAGCCCTTCCCTCGTCCAGGACAAATTTACACGGGTACTTAAAAGTCGAGACCAAACACGAAACAAAATTGAGAAGCGCACAAGGCAGTGATCGTTTTTTGTCCCTTCACCCACCAATCAGCATATAGAAATTATTTTCGAGCTTTTATACCGCAACTGGTGGATTTCTATAAGAGGAATTACAATTTCAATTGAAGCTTTAAGAGCAGAAACGGTCTCACAAACATTGAAAAAAAATTAATTTTTCCTATTTTATAGGATTAGTACAGCCTATTGAAATATATTATTCCTACTAACGCAATTTTGCAAAAAATGTGGGTCAGTCCGTTTTTGATCTCAATGCCTCAAGTGTCTTCGTGTTTCATTTTTCATCCCTCGTACATAGTAAGACTCCAATGGATTCTATTTATTTCAGGATGTTGTACTGCAGAGGAGTTCCAACATTGCCTGTGCTTGAAAGACCTATTTTACTGGTAAATTATTACGCCTGAAATCCTAATTTTCGTTGAAGACAAATTCCGCAGCCCTTGACCTTGGAGAACATTTATTAAATTAGTTTCATAGAACAGAATATGATCTGGCCTGGCGCGAGCAGGATATGGGGGAATTAAACTTGATGACTCAATACAGTTCAAATGGGAATTAACCCACTCGTGTAGTCGGGCGTTGGAAATTATACTTAACCCTTTGTGGCCAAAGGTCGGGACATTCGCAGGCAAGAACTTCTACCGTTTAGTTAGTGTGTTAGGAAATATTCTGTTCGGTGTGGAAGAAAATTTGTGAGTTATACCTCACTTTCAGGGAAGACAGAGGTATGCCACTTTTCAAATGAGACTTCATTAAATACCTTAACTAAGAGTATCCTTCTACAATTCGCACACACTGCTATACAGAGGCTCTAAAACGTGTTCAAACACTTTCAAACTATAATTATCCCAAAATTGCTAAATCTTTCAACACTCCTCAATAATCCTCCACTTCCAAAACGAAAATGAAGGCGAACTATCGAGACAGATGACGCATTTTCTCCCCAATTTTAACAATGAAAAACAACTATTGTTCTACTTAAAGAGACAACGAACCTGCAACCTGACACAACTCGTACGAGTGCTTCCCTTGCTGGTATTTCGAGGTTTGCAAGATTTTGCAAATTCAATGCCACGACATGATCATTGGATTACCAACGGCGAACAGTTTCCCATAGGCGGCTGTTTCCTAGTCACAGTTTGCGGTGGCTTGGCCGCCGCACCCATGTCAGAGTTCAAGCCGGCGAACAAATTGCCGCGAGTAGCGGGAAGGCATTACGAGCGAGTATTGTCGGCAATTACGGGATTTAGGGTCGGCTTCCAATAATCCACGCACTCGAAGGCACTCGAAGCAACCGTCGAAGCGGGCAACAGGGACGCGAAGGGACACGCTCTTGTCTGCTCACACGTCCCGTATATGTATAGGTAATGCGTTCCGAAACCTACCATCGCTTTTATCGCACCCTGATATTCCAATTTCACGAAAGCAAGATTTTTTAAATACCGCGAACATTGAGCGACCGGAGAAGTAATTGAAGATTTCTTCTTCAAAATAAGCTTTTAGCCGTTTTAAGGATTATGTTTCACCCGATTAAAACATTATCCACAGTGTTATGTTCGTGTCATCGCGAGTGCGGTGTTGCGCGAAATTTTAATAATGACAGTGCGGAGGCGTATAAACTGGTTCTCTTATAATCAAAGAGAAACGAACGTTGAAAATATTCCAATCTGCACATACAACGAACTGAAGCGACTTACCTGAAGAATCAGACGCCAGATCCCAGTCTAACAAATTTTCAGCCCCTTTCTTGTCTCGAGACGGTATCGCGATAAGCCATTATCCCTTAAGGAGCTTGCTCCTGACCCTCTCTCCATTCAAGTTCGATAAATCCGTGATGTAATAGCGAGAGATTACTGAACCAGCCCTCCCGCGTCTCAGAGGTCAGTCTTTAGTAATCACTATTTCTTCCGGTCACTTGACCCTTGAATATTGAAATTGTTGCGATCTTCTTTCTACGGAGACTCGTTGAGAGCGCGGAAATTCTGAGCAAACCTTCGGGAGCACTGAATCGAGAATGCCCAAGTAAATAAAGAGTAAAATATGAATGAAGTGATGAGCAGAAGTTCATTTAACATCGAATTACGTGACAGAGGAAAAAGTATAACAATTTACAAGATACGACATCCCTAAATGGAATGAACATATTATCTTCCCCGGGTCAGCATTAGAGACAATCCTTCCAAATACTTTCTAACCATCACCGTAAACGCGGTAGATTGAAACTAAGTTAACAGAAAGAAATTGAGGAAAAATCTTTACCAATCAACATTCACTTCTTCCATCGCCAAAGCTTTGCCCCAGAGGAAGCACGGCTAACGTTCGCCTTTGATGGGCAAGGAATTATCGAAGCTCACCGAAAACGACGTATATTTCAGCCGTTATCAGGATCTCGGGCCCGACCTCTCGGCATCTTATCGAAACTTACGACGAGAGACAGTGCACGTTAATGAGCAGCCAGTTGAACGGTTTATCGTCAGCTAGGTGCTCGTTAGCCTTATCGGCGCGGCCTAATCGAGGAACCCGAGGAAAGTCTTGGAGGAATTCACGGAGCTGCCTCGATGGCCGGTCGACGATATGAAAACGTTGGCCGAGGAGACGCTTCTGACGCGACGCCGTGCCGTAGGTCAGGCGACAGGGTCAGCGGGAGGTCTCCCGATCACACTTTACGACAGCTGAATCCTTCTTCTTCCTTCCCCTGCCTCTCTTCCAACTCCTTGGAGCCAACTAACCGCACGCAAAACCCACACGTGTCCAGGAACGTGGAATAGGGCGCGTACGGATGGTAATTTATAAAGTCTCGTCTTTGCCGAGCCAGTCGAGGAGCCGACATCGGTAACGTATATCCGGGGATAGATACAAGACGAGGGAATGAGAAGGGACAGTGTTACTTACACCTGTTAAACCGTCATAGTACCGAAGAGAATCTTCAGACACTGGCTTTCGAGTTCAGTGATCAATTTCACGCGAGACGAACGGCGCAGTCTGGGCTAGCGAACGAGAGGAGCTGGATAAATTATGGGTACTGCTTGATAAAGGATCGTTAAGTCGATTCCAAATTGCCGTTTGACTCGGTACTTAAAGCTGTCGAGAATCAAACCGTTTGGGAGAACTACCCTGAACTTCCCTCGGTTCGGTGCACCCTCTACAGTCTGTCCCACGGGGGGAGGGTGGGGGGTTACTTTCGATACCTCTGAGAAGATTAATCTTGACGAGCAATCTTGTTACGCAACGTCTACTGCAGACATACGGCTTTCAGACACATTTTATGTAGACATGCCTTGGAACTACAACAAAATGGCACAGCTTAATCTTGGGCAAACTTCGCGATATTAATTTGTCGTAAGGGAACAGTACAGGGTAGGCACTGGTGGGAAAGTGCAGCAGCGCGATGTACAAGCGGCGAATGGTCGGTGATTTCTTTAGAAATGAAATAGAAGGAGTCGGGGGCAAGAACAGAGAGAAGAAATCGAAGACCAAGAAGAAGGGACGATATCGAGAAAAGAAGAGAAGTTTCGAGTCGGAGGAAGAGAGAGACAGAGGCAGGCGCCCTTGAGAGGAATCCCAGGTTCTGTGCGCGGGCCAAGCGTGAAAGAAGAAAGAAGCCAGCGCAGAGAAGAGGGCATGATGAAAAGAGCGATGAGAGATTGTAGAAGAGAAGCTGTTGGCTGGCTGGCAGACTGGCTGGCTGGGCTGGTCGGTGTAGGTGGTGCTGGTGGTGGTCGCGACACTGGTGGTAGTAGCTCAGAGGGAAAAAGAAGAGGGAAAGAGGTGGAGGTTGTGGAAGCAAGGGCGGTGGTGAAGGAGGAAGGGGATGGAGGAGACTGTACTAAGAAAAGCCGACACACGGGGTGGCTGGGAGCAGTGCAGATCAATGCCAGCCAGCCAGCCCGCCAGCCAGCCAACCGACCCAACCCTTCCGAGTCTACTGCTCTTTAGTTCCCTAACCCTTTACCCCCTTTTTTCCACCCCGACTTCGGCGGACTCACCCGGAGATAAAACACGAACGGCTCCACGAGCCACCCCCGCCTATCCTTTCGTCCTCTACCCCAGCGGGCTATATACCTTCCAACTGCGCCCTCCCCTAACCCCTCCCCCCCGTCCCACCTAGCCCTCTCTCGCTCTCTTTTTTCCAGCCCCCGTTTCCCTCTTTCCAGCTACCTTTTCCCCTTTCGCGAGCCCTCTTTCGTTCGTTCCGTCGTACCTACAGTCACCAACACCGATGAAAAATAATAGCTGTGGCTGTACCAAGGCGGAAGGGGCGACGGAAGGGTAGCAGAAAGAGAGAGAAGGAGATGCATCGGCGTAAACGCACTCGAGACGGAATTGCTCCGCAGCCTCTGCCTTCCCTTTGACGCTTCGAATGCCGTGCATTTCAACGAGCTGCCTTCCTCCCGATTTGTTCCAGGGAAACGATTTTTTTCGGGGCAACGACGCCCCATATATCCCGTCTGCGTCAAGGGACAGGGAACCCTTTGACTCGAACGATACTTCTCGAAACCGACTCGTCTGGCTCGCCATAGTGGAGACGATTATGTATCCACGAGTTCCTTTCGAATCCCTATCGATGAATATAATTAACACCGTCCACGATAGCTTCGCGTCGTAAGCAGCGGGACTCGAGGCCTATCTTGCTGTACAAGAGGACGAGAAATAAAATCAAGGACGACCGCTGAAAATTCTAGAATCTCTGTCATCCATCTACCGCGGTCTTAAAAAGGACCCGAAACTTTTACAACAATCGTAATGGGGAGCCGTCTGGCCGTCAGTAAAGCGCGTCAATTTCAGGGTTCCTCCTCTCACGCCCCGATCTTTCCAGCAGCAAGGATGAACATCGTCGAGAGGACCAGGAACGGCGAGGGAACGCCGGGATGAAACGCCTCTCGCAATCTGCCAGGAGTTACTTTCATGTTTCTACAGAGTGGCGGTGGCGCGGTCGCATATAAAACAAATTAATCTCGTTAGGGGGAGCGTCTACCTTCGACCTTCAGCCTTTCAGAAGCTCCCCTACCCATCCCAGGCGACTCGCTACCCCCGACTATTTCGCGGCGGATCCAGCGACTTTGCTCCTCTTTTATCTTAATTCGTCGTCTAAATAAGAACGAAGTCGCGGTTATCGCGGTTCCAGAGGGAAGGGGGCTCCTTGAATCGGGCTGACTTTAAAAATCCTGTTGACTGGCCAACTCAACGCTCCCGTTTCACTATTCACCACCACCTGTCTCAACCTTTTCCTTTTGCCGGTGGAACCCACTTACTTCCCACTTGAGTCGACATTGCCTGTTTCAAGAGGAACAGTGTCCCTTTACAAAAACTGTTCCTAAATACCTTGTCAATGCATCATTGCAAAACTCAGCAATATTCATTTGTGTGTCTTGTGTCAGAGCACTGGACACCAAACACTTCCACAGAGTGAGTCATTAAAAACAATCCTCAGTTCCAAGTGCCTCAAGAGCGACTTGGACGGACATAGTTTTACGGTGCAGAAGAGTGAAGCTGCTTGAACTCGTAGGATCTTGCAACCGCTAGAAACAATCAAATCTAAAGCCATCCTCCACGAATCCCTTTCCGATCTACGCAGGAAAGGAACCAATAATCACGATAAAGCCAAAGAATCGTTACGATCATCAGCCAAGAGGGAGATAGATAAATAATCGAGAGGGGGGGGGGGGCATCATCCGGCGTAGACGGAAGTCTCCTCCGTGTCTCGCTTGCTCCGCCACGGCTAAATGAAAAGCAGCGAACGAGATGAAAAACTTGGAAACGGGGGAAAGGCTCGGTGGGCGGGGAATGTCCGCGCCGCGAAGGAAACTGCGAGGAGAGCACACACGGGGGCATCGCGCGAGAGGGTGCGTGCTCGGACTCGCGTGCGTGTGCGTACCGCCAGCGGACGGGTGTGTGTCTCTCGTAAGGGAGGCACAGGGTGCAGCAAGGGCGCATGCGCCCACGTGGGCGTCAATACGGGCTGCACACGCTACCCTTTCTCTGTCCTTTGTCACACGCATAGGCGCGCACACGGCTGGTCGTTGGACTCCACGTGCACGTACACAGGTGCGCGGCGTCGCCGCGTACGTGCAGGCGCACGTGTTTCCATCGAAAAGAAAATACGCGTGTCCAGGTGCGGGGGAGGGAGCCGCCACGCGAGGCTGCAAGGCGAGCGGTTCTGCCGCACGAATAAATTGGCCGTTCGACGCGCAACCGCGGCGCGGAAATTTGTAACGACGCGCCGCGGTGTTCGGCGATGATAATTAATTAAACGTTACGTCTACGCACCGTGTCCCTCCTCTTATCGCGCAGCCCGTCTCGCGGAGATTTCCTAATTAAATGGTTCGATCGGGAGAACGTTCTCGCGCGCGGGGAAACGCCGTGCAGACGCAATTAAGATGGATATCAACGGCGACGCGCGCTCGTTAATGCGATCGCGCAACACGATCGTTTTCCCCATAGTAATTAACGACACTCGGTTTTAATATCGCGTTCTGTAGGTTCGCGGCTGAGGAGTCGAGCGCAGACGTTGCAGGCGCGACACGGTGGCGCGGACTCGCGCTGATGACACGCGCGTGCGTCCAACGATGAGCGTGGAAAGGTATGATGAAATGTGAGCCGCGAGGTATTCTTCTGTCTTCTTGGAAAATGGGGAAATATGCCATAGTCGTAAGATACACGTTGCTTTGTAAACCTCTGTTACGAGTTGTTTCGCTTACACTACTGTTCAGAACTTGGGATATACCTACGTATTAATGAGGAAGAAATTTGCGGGCATTAATCACGAAGAATAAAGATTGAGGAAGGAGTAACGGGTTAGTGAATTATATCGTCCCGAAGAACATTTACAAGTGGTCTGAACTGTATGTGAAAGCATGCCGTGGCAGAGGGCAGTGTGCAGAATCCTCGGCTGCTCTAATATTCGGAATTGAGGTCTGTTCAATCACGCCACCCTACTTTTCTGCAAAAACATGTGGCTTTTAATCAGAACCACCGTGGTGCTCCCCGGAGAAAATATGTATAACGTCATAACCGTAGAATAATAACCGCCGTGCCCGACGCCTTAAATATGGATGTTCGACGTACGCGTTCGCAGCACGGCCCACTTTCGTATTCATACGAAAGTTTGCCAGTTACCTCAGTTAAGTTTACTATGGAGCTGCACGGTCACGTTCCCAGAATCGCGAAACCGCTCGGTGTATGGATACACGTGCGTTAGCAAAGGCGATCTCATTCCAAGGTGATACTGTTTGAAGGTAGGTTACTGGGCAGTTGTTAAGTCAACCCCTGCCGGCCGACAGTTCTACATTTGTAAATGGGGTTACTACGTGGGGACTTAAGAGAGGGTCAGTGCTTTGAACTCTAACACCAAATAAGTGGAACAAGTATACCAAAGTCGTCAAAGTCGCGAGCAAGACTGTGTATCCAGAATATAGAGTTCATGGATGCAATTTGTATAATTGTTTGACTCTAGTAGGTATATTCAAGACCTAGGCACAGATGAAGAAGTCATGCAAAAACATATCTGACGTCTTTGACCGCCGTAGGAATTATTTCGCACACCACTTGGATTTGTCTCACTATATAGGGTAAAGGACCCAAATTTCGTGCCCGCGCCTAATAAACTGTAAGATCACTTGCATCAATAAAAAAATTAATTTTTCAATTTATTTCCTGTTTTGCAAACATTTTCGTGGGGGGCGAGATTATGAACACTTTTTTCAGATCTCACATTTTGCACGTTTTCACATTTTGTTTATTATCTCGTATTGACGTGACATAATTACATTTTGCTATTCGTATATCCATAGAGAAACGTTCAAAGAAAATTCCTGCCATGTGTCAGTTCATTCTAACATTTTATACGCCCTCTACAGGATCAAACACAAATGAGGGACGAAATTTGGGCCCTTTACCGTAATACCTCACTATAAGTCATCCACCAAATAGTGAAATAGAAGCTTCCACTCCCAAAAAAATTAGTCTACCATGTAATCTACAGCATTAAGTGTTTATTCTCCTTGCTACTCTTAACACACGCGTGCCCTGTCAGCAACACCCCGTTCGAGGGCTCGAGCAGTTCGAAGCGCGCCACCCCCGATCATTTACGAGCAGTCCAAGCTGCGGGTTAACCAATTCGAGGCATTCGGAACTGTTCGAGTGGTTGGGAGTTAGTTGGGCGAAGCGAGGACGCGGATTGTTCGACTGCCAGGCTCGTTTGGCCACGGCCAAGGTCGAGTGGATCGAAGAAATTCGGCCCCGAGTGAGAGCGTAATGAACGGAACGAGGTTGCCTCGGTTGTCGGCACACGCGGCATAGAATGTATTATGAAAAGCAAATTTAACCGTGGGCTGACATCCGTATGAATTATTGATTTAATTGCGGCGGCTGCCGCGCTTGCGGCGGGCTCGTGTGTAACGCGTAAACGTGATGGGATGGTAATCAATACCGTGGGTTTACCCAAGGCAAAATACGTTTTAGTAATTGGTTAAACTATTCGCTTCGATAGTGTAATATCGAAATCTATTCTGTATTCACGAGGTCCGGAATTAATTGCAGATAATATGAAGTGAGTGTGATTGAATGTGTACGTAGTTTATGCCCGCCACTGAGTAGTCACAGAGTCAACAGTGAGGATTCCTGACTCGTGGGTATAGTTGCAGTAACTAAAGCTTGTCAGTTGGTATGAAAACTTACCTCGCGCATAGTCATACTTGCGTTCTATGCCTTAGAAATATATGTATACTGAAAAACAGTTGACAAATTTCATAACTTATCATGAACAACTCCTGGACCTTGTGGTTCATCCCAATCACAGGCTAACCAACCGTACATCAAGCAGATTCTACTTTTCAGAGGTCACAGTAGTGAAGCTTCGCGATTCAGTCGCCAGAACTGAACCCCACCGTCCCCTCCGAGTGCTAATCGACGGTCGAAAATAACATATCCCAAGATCATGCATATAATTTACGTATGATTCTGCAGCACGATGCAACTATACCCATCCTATCATCGTACGATAAGCCAGGAATTATTGCATCGTTAAATAGCGATCATATCGCGTTATACCAGTTTGACTGTGCAGTTCCTCCAGCCAGCCTTTCATTTGTGAGCATTTTAAATGCTCACGCTTCATCGCTTAACCTCAACCCCCGCCTGCCCCTTCCCCCCTCCCACCCCTTCCGCCGTCTCCGACGATTTGGGCCGACCCTAAACGGTTAAACGATCAACGCGAGGAAACCACTCGGTGCTCGATGAATCGGAACCTTCGTTGTATCCGCGTGACATATGCTCGGCGAGCGTGAAAATACGTCCGCGCGTACGTAGCGGGCGCACGCGTACACACGCCGAGTGCATCGGACGCACGGGCCTCCCTTTTTAATGAGGCGAAAGGAAAAGACACCTCGAGCGCGCGTTTCAAACTGTCGAACGCAGTAATTGCACCAGAAAACAATTAACAGGGGAGCCCAATTTATCTTCACGAGAAATCTTCATTTCTTCTCTATGCTGGCTTTTTTCAAAGGACGTCGCTCGGTGACACGCTCGGCTGGATAAAACCCTTCGCCGAGGGGAGGTTTTTAAAATTCTGCTCCTTTGCGAAAATACCTGAGGGAATTCGAGGGAAGTATGTGTCGTAAATTGAACGCGATAATAAAAGCTACTCGAGAAGTTGAATCACTATGTAGGATATTTAGAAAGTATCGTTTAGTGAGTTTAATATTTTTAACGAGATGTGTCGCTAAATTGCTGAAGTGTATGTTTGCGAAGCCTGGCCCAATTTCTAGGATCAGCCTGTACAGTTTGATGGATGAAGCATTGAACAGTAACACCTTGATTAATGTAAATCCCTGCCGGGCAATTTCGTCATAATAGAAACAAAAGGATCGTAGGAAACTCTCGCTCTCTTCCTTGTTCCTTCGTTTAAGCCATTACACTCAGCACGCGCGAATAAATCCCACCAAGCGTGGAACAATGGCTAGTAGGTGTATTTTTGCCCGTGCATTACCATAAGTCGATCGTGTCCGTCTTTCTCAATACGGAGCACGTGGTACGGGACGTGGAAAAAGAGGAAGAGGAAAGGGAAGATTAGAAACTGTCTGCCTATTATGCGAAGCCGAAACGTGGGCACGGAGGCGAAGGAAAACTCTGGCCGACCTACATCTCGCTTAATGCGACTTTCCAGTCATCAAGGAATATAATAGCGCGAACTTTCTGCACATTTTAGTACCGGCATTTCGCCAATGTTTATGAAGCGTACACATCGCGTTTTAGATCAAGTATATACCACCCAAATTTGATTTTTATTTTTAATTGCATCAGTGATACAAATAATTGATAGCAACAGTGTAATATGTACGTTCAACTGGGCTTAAGTTTTGAAAGTAATAATACTTTTGGTTATTCATTACCATGTTAGTTTTTCAATGTCTTTTTTTTTCAAAATTTACTTTGACTGTATTCCTTTCAGATTGTTATTTGATTATATCATTGCGTTATCTTATGGTGATTCAGAAACAGTATTCCCAATACACTTTAGTGATTTTTTTAATTCCAAGATACAAGTTTCAAAGCCTCGAAGCTTTGCATGCTAGGCTCGTGTAAAGGAGTAACAAAACTAGGAGGAGAAAGTGGAAGGAAAGAACAGACGGGAAGGGAGAGAAGGGGAGAGTGAGCAAGAAGGAAGGAGGCGGTGCAACCGGGAACTTTTTAAGCAAATTAATCAATATCAACGAGAACGGAAGTTTACGGCGGGAAAAAATTCCGCCGGGGAACATTCGGGCGGACCTCGCTAATTTCTTTAAAGTAGTTTGGCAATTTATTATTTTCCAATTTTCCGCGAACTGCCGCGGCTCGTACACACGCCACGTCTTTATTCTATTTCGCCTTCTCTGCTTTCTTGTCCGACAGCTACAGAAAATCTGTTCGCACAGTGATGAAATTCTCAAACGAATTGAATTCTGGAACGCGATATTCAATACTGTTCAAATGTTTCTTATATACTTTTTTCAAATAAACTATGGTTTTGTATTATCGATAACAGAATAACTAACGAGTAATGTAAAGTAATAAACATTTCCTATCCAATGGTACCGAAGTATATCAAAATTGAATCTTCAAACTACACTTTATTTTAACTAATTCGTTCTAATCACCCAATGATGAAAAAAAACACCGAAGATCTGTATTCCTAAAACATCTTGAGAAGAAAACAACACCACCCAAACCACCCCATTTTCCTCCAAAATTTGTTACCTTAATTGTCATCCTTAAAAGAAAACTCGTATACCTAATTCATCATTACTAAACCATCGAGCAGTGTGCAAATCGACATAAAAAAAAAATCAAACCAGCAACTCGACTAGACCACCCTACGACTTCCCTCCACACCCCTCGCAGAGTGGTGCATATCAAGCGCCACCCCCAAAAGTGTTCCCCCGTTCCGCTCAAAGTTTGCAACACCGCGAGCATCTGAGACTCGACAGGACCCTCTGAAATTTCGGATCATCCCGTTCCCTCGGACTTGAACAGTCTCGCGGCCCAGAAACTTCCATTTCCAGCGAGTTTTACCCCGCTAACGACCGGGCGATGTTTGAGCGTGGTAAAAGCTAACGGGATCGCGCAGACGAGGCAAGTTTCGGCTAACAAGGGGGCTCCCTGAAAGAGTAGGCGCACCGGGTAGGTATGTAAATCTCGTTTCACCGAGGTCGCGTTCCCTCAACCTCTTTCCTCCTTCCTTTTTCCCTCTGTCTCTCCGCCTCCTCCTTCCAGCCGGAGCCAGTCCACCCCTGAGTCAGGTTCTTTCGCGGCCCACGCCGCCAGGGGTGGATTTTAACCCTTTTTCCAGCTATCGATTTTCAGCTCGAGACGGATGAGAGGAGGGCTCGGCCGTGTGCCTTCGGCCACTCTTGCCTCCACACTCGACTCCACTCGACCACTTCAACGCTCAGGCTCTACCTGGCCACTTGTTCCCTCGCTTTTTTCCTCCTTTTCACTTCTCCCTCTCCACCCCCGTGTCGACGGACCGGCTCGAGTGCTCGCCCCCAGGTGAGACGGCGACTTTGTGCTCGCGGAAACGAGCGTCTTCGATTGGGCCACTCCACCGGAACGCTTGCCCAAGCGAATCTCGCGAGCTCGTCGAAATCACGCGACCCTATAATGTTTAACCTTCTCATCCGTTTTTTCTCGCAACACGTGGGAGGATCGTGGAATATATTTAACGGAATTCGAGGTCTAGCCCAGAGATGGCTACTTACCCATTTCGCACGTTTAAAGTACAAAAATATTTATCAGCGAAATATCAAATCTCATAAGAAAACTACCCCTATGCCACACCGAGAGCGGATCCTCACCGACCTCGGGCCAAGAAGAAACATCGCGATCCGTTCAACCATACCGAGCCCCGACATCCGAATTTCCTTCTTCCATCGCACCGTCGAGTGCCACCCACTCCGTGTTCCCCTATCAAGGTTTATCTTTCGCCGATAGAACGTCGCTTCGGTTGGCTGTGCCGGCTCGGTCGTCCAAGTGCCGCGGAGCAAGGGGGGCCTTGATTGATTGCCAGGGTGGAGTCTAACACACGAGGGTGGCTGACTTGCGCAGATTACACACGTACGACTTCCCTGGGGCCGCGTACGAAGATCCCGCGAAGAAAAGGAGGTCGCCTCTCCTCCGCACTTCGCCGGCTTCGCGGAATGGTTTCTCCAAGAAGAAACCACCCGTCCAGGGGTAACGGCACCGCGCGCGCAATAATGCAAGCGCGCACGCAGTTGTGTGCCTCGCGTGACATCCGTCGGCGACCATTGGCACACGTCCGCGGAGGAACACCGTGTACCAGCGGACACAGGGAACAGGAAGCCGTACAAGTCTTGCGGCACACGTGTCGCGGGGGGGTTGCGCGTGTCTGCAACCCCACACGCGTCAGCTAAGTATATCGACGGGGTAGGCCGGGGGAGGGTGGGTGGGCAGAGACCAATCGGAAGCAAGCATTCTTTATCCGACCGAGTATCTTGAACGCATGCCTCACGTACGAGGCGTGGTTTGATGGGGCTACCCTTGCTCGAACGCTCGCCGGTTTCTTTTTTTCGCGGCCGTTGCATTTTGCGTCCCCGCGGCAACCTACCGCCATACTAATGCCACGAATTTGCGTACCACGGCGCGGCACGACGCTACCAGGCGGCGGTGCTGGGAATAAATAATGCTGAAAGGTGTCGGTGGGCGAGCTTTTTACTCCATCTTACTTTTCAAGATTGTGTAAGCGGGGACAGTACTTTTGTCGTTTATTTTCGGGGAGTATCGAACGGTTCCTTGATGACGATCTATGCTTAATGGGTTAAGTCCCATTCACCAGATTAAGAAGTTCCACTTTTTAAAGATTTATTTTGTAGCCACGGAAACAGTTTCTTATATAGAAGAAGTTTTCAGAAAAATCTTTGGAAGAAGTGTTCAGAATAACCGCGGTACACCACTGTCACCCATTTAATATCGTCAATTAAGATACAAAATCTCCCAAAAGAAATTCACATCTGAACGATCAAACAACCTCAATGAACACGAAACGCAAATCCAGGGTGAAGGTATAGAATGTTGGACGAGCAGTAGCGACAAGTAATTGCTGTCATAAAAATGGAAATGCAGCGCTGATCGAGACATTTTCCAGCGGCGACGAAGGTGGCCGCAAGACGTGCGTGGCGGGTGCTCGATTTCGAAATTTCCATGAAATTTCTCGACGGTAGCGCGCGTGTGCGCGGCGTAACGATAATGCATACTCGTATGCTGATAGACACGTGTGGGTGGAGGGTCGAAGGGTGGAGGAGGCGCCTCGGTCCCGGTGCACGTCGGGAGATATCTCTCATTATGCATTCCTTTCAGGCGGCCGTCATTATTTTACATATTGCAGGAGGAGGCGTACCGACTGCCTTTGCCAATTTTTCCAGCCGGGCAAAAAGGAACGGCAATTTGGCGGCGGTATGTGCGTGCACCCGTGTGCTTCAACGCCTAACAACATCGCTGGAATTTAAGCGTTTTGGTATGAAGCCGGGCGATCTGCGCTCCTTGGCGGTTCGTAATTAAAACTCCAGGAACATAGACTGTAATGTGTGCCGCGGCTAACAGCCATATCGATATTGCCTACCTCCTGGAGTTCAAAGCTCTCGGTCTCAGTCGGCGGTGTTGGAAAGAAATTTATGAAATTCTCAAAGGCACAAGACGGGGATACAGGGACGTTAGGATAGATACATATTTTAAGTGAAAGTATTAGTACCAAAGTACTATGTAGGTACTCGAAATAGGAGATCTGTTTGCAGGACGAAACGGATAGTATTGGAAATAAAATAAATCTGAATCGGAATTTTCTGATGATTGCCTTTATGATTCTGCGTAGAATAAGGTATTTTTCGTAACGATGGGACTTTATTATTGCGGGCGATAACACTGTGGTGGGGGACGTTCGGTGGCAGTCCCCTTGATTGATAATTAACTAGCAAACCGGGCAAATGATAGGATGTCGAAGCAACGGCAAGATCGTCACGTTGTCTGAGTATTGGATGGCGAACGAGCGGGAATTATGGTCGTATCGCCGTTACAGTTGGTGCTGCGGCAGGTGTAATTATTTCCACCGTTTGCTACACTCGTATTCACTCTTTTTAATTACCGCGGGATGAGTGTGCTCCCAGACAGATATGCGTACACCTTGATAGACGTGAAATTAAAGTATTTTTTTTTGGTTTTTGTATCTCTTAAAGTGTCGAGAAGAGATCACACTAGATCAACACTACATATTCTGCTCTTCAGACTTTAGTACCTACTATACTTCTTCCACCTTCCAGATCTTTCTTCGAGGATTTAGAACCTAGCCTTGAATTTCTCAACATCCTCGCAACAAAATATTTAGAATGCTTGAGACAATAAATCCTGCTATCTACTTCGCGCAAGATAAACAGAGGACAGTGATTCACTTGCAGTACTGAAACGACGTATCACATTTCATACCGAGGTAAAGTTGCTAATGCATCCTCCGGCGAGATTACACAGGAAACTCGTCGGCAAGCGAGAAAGAAAGGGAGGAACGTCGAAATCGCGAAGGTCTCGCAAAGCAATCGTCTGACGAGCCAGGAGCATCGCCGTAGTAACGATTTCCCGATATCTCTTCCGCTGGCGCCTCGGAACGCATCGATTATTCTCAAAGGGCAAGCTCGAAGGAATCGTTGGAGGCGAGGCTGCCACCTGTACGTGCACGTAAGCCAGATAAATCTCGGGGCGAATCTCGATGCAGGAAGAAGGGAGGGTTGTAACAGGCCCGTCCTATATGTATGGTAATATCGACAGGGAGGTCCCAGCGATCCGCTAGCTAGCTATCGTGCGCGTATTATGCGGTGGCGCCAAAAAAAAAAAAGAAAAAAGAAAAAAGAGAACGAGCAGATGAGGGGAGGCAGAAGATCAGAAGCGGAGGCCAGCGTCACAGGCGGAGAAAGACGGGGGAGGAATGGAGGCGGGAAGAGGAAGGAGACTAGAAGAAAGGGAGGCGCGGGGTAGCTGCAACTCGTTCCTTTCCCAGTTCCGTTCTTCTCTGACCTCGTCGAACTCCGTGGAAAGTTACGGCGCGACAGGGGCGCTCGGGGGTGGAAGGCGAACGGTCGGCGTGGGAAACAGTGGAGGAAAGAGAAAGGGCAGGCAGAACGGCGAACGAAAGGGGAAGAAAGGGGCTGAAGACCAGAAAGTGGGAGAGTGAGTAGAGGGAAGAACATCTCTCGGTTCTCTGGGAAGCATAGAGGAAAGTAGTGAGTCGGCGTCGCCCGGGCAACGGCTCTGCCACCTTATTGGATATGTTGAGCAATTTATTTTATTTTTCCCCACTCTCCCGCGGCAGGAACGGGGAGAGGGTGGCGGTGGGATCGCGCGCGAGAGAGACGGAGCGGCCACCCTCCACCTGCCAGCCACCCTCCAGCGCGCACACATCGACGCCATTTTCCAATATCGCGTCAAGCGGCCGCTCGCTCCTCTTCCTCCGCCTCGCCTCGTTTCATCTCGCTCTCCTCCGGGCTCCTTTCTCCGGGAGGAAGACAGAATGCGGGGCAGAGGCGCACGAAACGAGAAAAAGGGGGCGCAGATGGAGGCTGAGGGGGTGGCCGGAGGGATGGCTCGGGACGAGAGAGCACGCTCTCTCTACGTAGCTTCGAACGAGAACGGGGCTAGGTTAGGTGAGAACCGTACGTTCCTCCACCCGTAAATTGGCAATATTCATGCCGGGCCGCGTACACGGCTTCGGGAGGGGGGAGGGGGGGGGGGGCGGGTGTCGAGTCGGGGGTGGTCGGGCTGCACAACCGATTCCCATAGCCCCGGGGCGCACCCGCGAAAGCGCTCACCTAGACAGTTCGTTCGTTATTTTTACGCCCCTGCCGGAATGAGGATAAAGCCACGGTAACCGCGCTCAACCCCCCACCCTCCCTCGCTGCCACCCCTTTCCCGCGAACCATCTCCTTTCTCGCCCTCTAAGCGTGGCTGTTGCTCGGGTACCGGCGATGGAAATTTTTAGACGATTCGTTTTTCTCTCTCCTCTCGTCGTCGCTTTGGTCCTTTCAGGGGTGCCTCGAATTCTTACGCACGGTTCGATAAACGATTCCTCTGGGCCAAATGTTGCACCAAGAGCTGTATCCAATTGTTCCCGATCTTGCTGGGACTTGGTATTGGAAGTTCGAAAGTGGCGCCGGTAAGTGGGTATTTTGAGAGGGTGATTGGAGTAATTCACTGTATCTTCAGCGGGGTAATCGAGTATGCCCTCACGTGGGAGGGTGTGAATTTTAAAATCTACTTGCTGAGCGAGTTGTTTACAGTACATTCGGTTGTTAATGTATCTTTGGAGTGAAATGGTAGGTTAAAGTTAGGCACTCGGCGGATTGTTTTAAGCCATCCCCTTTAAATTAGTATCGTTTAATTTTCAATTTCGTGGATTCGACATTTAATGGGATCTAATAAGTGTAATCACACGGAGACGCGAAACGCGGGAAAAAGATAGGTAGGGAACAGGTTTCGGGTAAGCCTCCAATTAATGCAAACTTCTTTCGGTAAAAAATCGCTTTAAAATTACTTGGCACCATCGTCTTCTTCGTGTCGCGACACCCCCCGCCGCGACCTCGACACCTTTCCGCCCCCTCAGCTGAGCCCCGGGGAGCGAAGGAGCCGAGGGCGGCTTTAGAAGTTCGAGCGGCATTCCAACTTTTAAAATATGTCAAATTATTTTCCTTTCAGAAGAGCTGTCGTCTAAATACATTTCCATCTCTCGCGATGTATTTAAATACACGGGTCTCGAACACCGCGTCCCCGTGAATGCTTCCTTTACCCCGATACGCGTACAAAACCCCTCTGATGTCAATGCGAAATTATTTCGCGACAGCCGCGTTCTCGCGAATATCGAGGAAACGTTAAAGATCAGCGATTTCGTGTCCAGATGAAGTATTAAGCTGGAGTCAACGGGAAAGAAATTCTCTTCGAAAGAATTTAGAAATGAAGCAGAATAATAATTAGGTGCACAGGAGGAGCTATCACGAATTAGCTGAATGGACATTCCAAATTAACTTTCCACGAACCGTGCTTTTTTTTCACAATTTCAATGAATCATACGAATTCTTATGAGGCACTGGGTTTATGATCCACGAGCTAAGGGAGCTGCTATGTGGTCATTTAACCATCCGAAAATAATAAATAATAAATGCAAATTGCAATCAAACAGAAGTTGATGAATGAAAAAAATAGCTATACTATGTCACTGAAACTCAGTGTTTTGTTTATACCCGAAGTCTAATAAGCCACGCTTATAGCTTATTCCCTGAGAAACGGAAGAGTTCGGCAGAAAGCGTTATCAGGCAAGCGATTTCAATTTCCAGAATTTAATCGAGCATAAGCTTCGACACAGCCCCGACAAAGAACGCTACATAGTACATAGTAGGCCTCCTATGCCGAGGAAAAAGAGGCCGGCGAAGAAAGGGGCCGGCCGAATACGCCGAAGAGAGACAAAAATGCTCGTGGGATGTCTCACACCCGGATGCATCCTTCTGGAGCGTCAATCTCGGTGACGCAACACCGCAAGAAGCTGTACCCACCCCACCGACCGCCATCTCAATTACAGCAAAAATTCTGTCGAACAGAATTCCCCGGGAGCGTCGGCCGCGATTCGAGAAACCGCGTTCAAGAAACTCATTTCATACCGCGTCGCCCGGCAAAGAAGACGGGAGCGACAATCACTTTAAACGGTCCCGCGTTTTTTCCCCGTAGCGGCGGCCGATTAAAACGTTTCTCGATGCCCGCGCGCGGAATTTTCAGCGCGAGCACTTTCATTAAAAGCCCTACGACGGCAACGACACCTCTCCACCCAGGGCCAGTTTCATTCCCCGCGGACAAAGGGACACGTGGGCCAGGGAAACGCGAATTCGCCATCGCCAGCCACCAGGGATTTTCTTTCATCCCAGAACCCGCCGAAAGACACGCTCCAGCACGGCTGCTGAAAAAGTACGAGCCAAGAGACGCTCCCCATCCACCCCCGCCCGTCAGCTCCCTCGGTGTCTTTCTCGCGGTGCAAATAAGCGAATGGAGTGCCTAGGCAGATAGCTACGTGCCTATCCACGCAATTACATTACACACGGAGCCCGGGCGACAACTCTTTGTGCCTCGCTGGGATATCAAAGCTCGACGGGAACGCTCTCCAGCCTCTCTTTCTCCTCTTCCTCCCTATGGCGAAGCAATAGAGTCCCTCGTCTTTCCGCCACTCTATATCCGCCACTCCAGAGCTCGCGACGCGGTTCTTCCGCCGCCTGAAAGTAGCCCCCGCCTTCCACCTTTTTCCACCCTTCCCTCGGCCCCTTTCCCCCGCCGCCGTTCTTCCTTCGTTCCTTCGGCGCGTCCTTCTGCAGACGCCGGCCGCGGCGAAAACGGGAGAAAGACAATTTCTCGCGGCGCCGTTCGTTCCTCCTCGCCTTCGATCCGCCGTTTTATGTGACAGACAACCCGGGGGGGGAATGTTCGCCGCGCGCGGGTGCACGCACCGCTTCCAGGACGAAGGACGAGCAGGATGGTAATAAATTGTTCGCGAGAACTAACTGTCCCTTTGTGACGCTAGTAGTTCTTACGGGGAGTAGTACTCCTTTCAGAGAGACAGGCAAATATATTGGAGGGACGTCGGAACCCCTGGAATCGCGACGTATAGTTGTCTAGGTATGATAGGGCTGATTCTACTTTTCAAAGCGATCTCGCGTGGAAATAAATTTAGATGCGCGCCTGTCTTCCCTGATTTTCATTCAACAGCAGATTTACGGCGGGATATCGATAACTATTGTCCTCGTGCTCCTCTGCGTTCTTAATAATACCATTCTATTCGGCGCAAAGGATCCTTTGCTTGCGTTATGAGAGGCACTTGGTGGAGAGAATTTTATTACGTGTCGCGAGAATTGTATGGTTATAAAGGAGTAAAGTATGGAGAGGTTTAAGGGAACTAGGAACACTAAATCTGAAGAAAAGATCGATTCTATTTTTATATGAAAAAGGAAAGCAGAAAGTTTCTTGAAATCCTTGAAACTCACAATGGTAGCGAATACGAAATTTCTACTTCAAGCTCCTCAATTTCTATTTCAAAACCGCAAACACGACGAAAACAGGAGAACCCAGAAAATCTCGAACTCTTCGCTAGGGCTGGGACTATTTGTCGAATTTTTCGGTATTCGAATATTCGAATACTTCAGTTGCTCAATTATTTGGCGAATATAATTCGAATATCCAAGTATTCGAATACTATTCGAATATTATAGTATTCGAATACTGATATATTCGAATAGTATGGTGTGAATTATAAATCAAGTTCTTTAGGTTCATTTGTCAGGGTGAAATCTTATACGCTAATTTTGACCCACTTCACACCATACTATTCGAATAGTATTCGAATATAGCAGTATTCGAATAATAACATTCGAATACTGAAATATTCGAAGTTTATTCGTATTATTCGAATACTTGTAAAATATTCGAATATTAAATTATTCGAATAGTCCCAGCCCTACTCTTCACCCGAAAAATTCAAACTGCGACGAAAACTCGAGTCCCTGTACAACGCCAAGAATCCCAAACGCTGACGGAAAGGCGTTCCTCTGAATCCCTGCGTCTGTGAATCGAAGAAGCGGCAAAGCGTGTCTCAGGGTGTCGCCTGGAATAGAGGAAATCAGCGCCCCGTAGCATCGGGAGGAACCTATACGCTCGCGCGAGAGTCAGTTAGCTTTATTGCAGCGCGCGGCAGTTTTTAATATCGCTTTGGCGCGCGGCCGCGTCTGCCAACTGACAAAAGGAGGGAAAAAGGAAGGGAGAGGCGTTAATGGAGAACGTTTTCGCTCTAACGGCCGCGGCAGAGAAAGGGAAAGGGGTGAAACGGGGCAAGACTGCAACACCGGTGTCTCGGGGGCTGCGGAAAGGGGTGGACCCTGGCGCCTACTCGCTGCCCACCAGACCGTATGGTTTTTGTGCGAGCAGAAACGGAAGGAGGAGGGCACAATAAGAATGCAGGAAACTTCCTCGTCCCGGGCAAGTTCGGCGGAGGGCGAGGACACGGCCGTTTATCGTTTCTTCGAGGGGAAGAATGCCGTGAGTCACGGACGGCGTGGGCAGCTTGGTCCTCGTGCGCATCCCATGGGTCACCGAGCACGCGGCTTTTCATGCTTTCTGATCCCGATGCCTCTTTCCTGCCGCTCGTACACAAATAACACAGAACGCTGGTGTGCATTGCGAGTTTCGAATATCGGGGAAGAAGAGGTCGCTTCGCGGGACAATCATTCATTCTGTCTGTGGAGCTGAGATGGTAGGTAGACTCTTGGCGAGGTGCGGATGGTTTGATGTCTGTTTTTGCGCCAGGGTATGTAGAAATAATAGTACCAAGTACCTAGGTGCAGAGTAGGAGCGACGTTTGATGAGAGGTTGTTGAACTTTGGCGAGGATTCTTTGAAAGTAAGGTAGTTCTTTCGAGGTAAGATTGTCTGAGAATGATTCGTCGTGGGGAATGTTTCAGATCTAAGTCTGTAATTTAGGTGACCGATGAGACGAAGGGAAAGTTTCGTTGAGTTCGTCTCTATTTTATTTAAACATCAATGTATTGATGAATTTATGTGTGTTAGAAATATCGCCTCCTGTTTCGCATACGTAATGCCACACGGGTAATTCAGTTTTATAAAAAGGCTACAAGGAGGAATGCACGGGTATATGACTGATTACAGTTGAATTAAAAATTCGTTAACCCTTTCGCAAGCATATTCGTTGATACATACTTCCAGATCATCAAGTGCTCGCGTGTATTCTTTCGGATGCAAGATTTAAAATCATGCGTGTGGGTCTATAATTAAAATTATGGACTCTATGATTGAAAGCCCGGAGCAACCCGCAATTATCCTTGAGATAACCGTTAACTCGATAGATCTTAATAGTATCTCTTAAAAATGATATAATAACAGGGAAACATTAAAATACACTTGTCTCGCAGTTTTTACTGGGAACTTGTATCAGATTTCACCTGCAAGTGGCAATTATATGCATTATAAAGATAGCGAAACCTCCCAACGCCAAATATCTTTGATGTAATAAAAACGATCCAACGGAACACGCGAAAACACGTCTTATCGAAATCAATTTCTTATTCAATTAAAATAACGATATTTTCTTTATCCAGGCCAATAAAAAGTGTATGTTAAGGTAGCTATTAGTGACGATTACATCGCTCCCCGTATATATTTGTAGGTTTTTTGTATCCTCCAACTAATGCAAAAAAGTATTCTTGTACAATAACTAGGAACAAAATAATTGCAGAAAAATATCCATTTGAAGCATAGTCCGAAAGAACCTTAGGGTTAAGATTAAATGACGAGTACAAAGGCACTAATAAAGCATCAGCCACTTGTGCACTTGATGTAAAGACTCAAAGTAAGTTCGCGATAATACGCTGTCATTTAGATCGCAATAATGACGGTTTCGCGGGTCTTCAAGAAGTATACGAAGATCGCGAGGGCCTTTCCCAGTTTAAGTCATCGCATCTGAGATCAAAGAAATGGTAAATCGATTCTATCCTTTTCCGTCCGTTGAACGAAAAATTTCTTGCATTATCGCCGGACTTCCTTTCATTCCACTTTATAAAAATCTCGTGAGTTCGAACGAAATACGTGTTAAATTTTACGAAACGTTTATGCAGGCTTTGATATTTCACAAAATATGAATAATTAATATCGATGCACGGTGGTCAATCCCTTTTGTCTCTCCACAATAATCTTGAACAATAAACACGACTAATTACAGCTATTCAGAAAGTGCCATTCAAATTTCACATATATGTAATAGTTTGTACATCCTGTTAGCATATTTGTTACAAAATTCTCATTAACGACACACGCAATATTCAATTTCAATTAATTTTGTCGATGTATGTTTATATAACGAAAATTAATATTTAAAGCATCCCTTTTGAAATGGATAGAATTAATATTTCAATCCAGAACTTCCAACTGCATTATTGAAATCACAGGTGAACGAAAGCTCACAAAAGCCATTTCTTTTATCAAAACAAACTTTACCACGAATCTTACATCCTGCATACTTTTAATCTCGAATGGACCACTTTCTTGGAATATTTTCCGAGACACGTTCCTCTACTTGCACCAAAAAAGATAAACAAATTACATGAACCGTGTTGAGTTATGTGACTCAGCATGTACGCTCCAGAGCTCGGCGGATCTCCAGGAATTCTCTCACTCGTGGCGCGCCTCGAAGGGAAGGGAATGAGGGCTGAAAACTGTGGAGGGTTGGCGGAGGCTTTAAATCCAATCCCGCCACGCGGATTAATAAAAGGATTCACGGAGTTTAGGCCGCTCTTATTACTTCGGCTTTCTTGGGCCTCCTCCCAAGAGTGGGAAAAAGAGGGAGAGAGAGAGAGGCGAGGCCGCACAAAGCACCCGTTTCATCCCTCGTCCTCGTCCTTTATCCGTCAATATTAGTAACAGTGCTGTGTACCGCATTGAAGAACGTGTTTACGGGCCCTTCGACCCTGTCCTTCGTCTCACAAAGCCGGAAGTTACATTATTAAAACGATATTAGCCGCGGATATTGGAGCAAAGCTTGCGCGCAGGAATTTAAATGCATTTTCGATAATAAAAGAGGAGCACTACACGGGGAACTTTTAATTACGAGAGTAGCGTTCCCTATGTTTTATTTTCCCTTTTTCGCTGGAATAACTTACCGATGGGGGGTCAACGAAGAATTATCTTTGCAAGGAGAATATACGCGATATTGGTCAGACAATTTCCTACTGGAATTTGTGCAGTGCTACTTTATTATAAAACCACTTGTTCTCTGTAGTATTTAATACTAATAATCTGAAGAATTATAGTTTTGAAAGACACCTGCTCACTGGCTGCGTAAAAATCAGCTTTAATTTTGAAAGCAGAATCAATCGAAACGAAAATCGAAATCATTATCCGAAGGATTCGCGAAGAATCGTGTTGATTCATTAGACTTGATCGACGGAATTTACGCGATTCAGTTGATGAGACGAAAAACAGAGCGAGACGACTCGCGACATCGCCCGTGCGATTCCCTCGAATCGATTAAGCGTTCGGTGCACCGTGAACGGAATACTTGCCAGCAATTAGCCGGAGCGCTAAATGGCTTCTAGTTAATCCGACGGTTGCAAGAAATCGGCGGTTCGAGCAGCGACGTCGAGGAAGTAGAAAAGAACGCGGGGCCTCCCGTTAATGGCTTTCGCCATGTCACTGCCTGCGTCTTGGGGAATAAAATTTCGTTCCTTCTACGCGACGCATTCTCACGATCGGCCTCCCCCTTTTAAAATAACCTCTCTTCGAATTGATCGATCACGAAATTCCAGCTGATGCGTGGAAACCACCTTCAAGTCGCCTCTTCGTGTTAGTAGTTTTATGAAGGGTCATTCAATCACATTAGATCCAAAATGTAATATCATTTAATGCCAGAGTTCACAACTATACTTGATACCTGGTAAATATGACGACTATATTTACCAGAAAACCCTCAGAGAATTCTACTCGCAAGACTACCTATAGGTATCTACCCGTTGAACCACGATTACATGAGTACCTATGTACCTATATTTTCTCAAGTATTACATAAGTTCCCCCGAGTGTTTTAGGAAATTACCAAGCTATCGATATATTTTCTGTATTTCTGAAATTTCAAGCAGGAAAAGCCAGTTTGTAAACGTTGAAGAGGAAAGGCTTTCAACGAATTACCGCTGGATATAGGCTAAGAGCCCTCGTGTAATATCAACGAGAGTATTTGCTAACCCGACTTGAAATTTTTGGCACAATCAGCTAGCTATTATAAAGTGCAATTACGAGCGGAGACAGAACACGTGCAGAGATGAAGTTGAAAGGCAGTGTAACCAGACGAAACGTTATCGAGACGCGCCACGCGGCCGCGTTAACAAAATTTCATTAGTGGCTCGCTAGAATGGCAAAGAGGTCGGAAATTCGTTGCCTCGGAACATCCGCTTATTCAGCCCCGTCCGCGTACTTGAAACTCTCTAAACACGTAGCCGGACCGTGATATTCGCCTTGTAATTCGCCCGGCCAGATTTACTTCGTACCCTTTACTTCGGTCTTCGTTTACATCTCGTTATACGTGCCTGAGAATATTTATTTACTCCCTCCTTCTCTCGCCGCTGGTCTCTGTCTCCGTTTCGTTGCCCGTTTCTCGGAAATTCTCATTGGTAGCTAGTATAACCCTCGTGCACGCGGCCGACACCGAAGAAGAAGACCGCCACTCTCCCTTTCCCTCGAGCTCGCCTCCCTCTTCCCACCTTCATTACAGTTATCCGCGGAGACCGCAGAACTTCGAATGAAATTTTCACCTCCGCGACGGCATCTCACGCGAAACGACGCGGCACCGCCAGCCAGGGGGATACAAAAGTATTACGCGTCCGTGACTTTTCCCACCGATGCTGCGCAATTTTTCGACAACGGGCTGCAACTCGCAATCCCGCCGATGATGGCCCATAGGAACGCTGCAATCGAATGGTAGCATGCCTGATAATACCTCGACAGTTGCAAGTAGGGGATAGGAAACGATGATTAAGAGAGATTAATCTACGCTGAAGATGAGCAAGAATGATCTTCACTATAAAATCGGAGCTAATTTCTGTTATTTTTATGCTCTGACTTGTAGATTAAGGCCGCAGCGATACGAAGAAAAAAGTTTGTAAATAACCGCGTAGCGGCAATTAATTAACTATTATTAATTTCTTCGACTCGCCGAAATGCGCGACAGCTTTTATTCGCCAATACAACCTCGATTATTGTCTCCGCTATACGCTTTGCAGCGTGCGACGACAGATTTCAGCAGGGCCTCGGTAACGATACATAAATAATTGTGAATGATTATCGCGCGACGAAGAAGAATGGAATAAATGTTTTATCCCATTTCTGACCACCCTCGCGCCTTGTAGTACCTCAATCCTCTCGCTAACCAATACATTTCCCTACACCAGTGATGAGCAACACGCACTTGGCGGGCCACATGTGGCCCACCTGAACTTCGCCGCGTGGCCCACCTGAACATCGTCATATCGGATTTTTCACGAACGAGCTTGATAATATTAGGTGCGATATTTGTAATTTATACGTCATTTAGATTTTAGATAAACAGTACATCAAAGTTAAAAAAAAAAACGTTTTATTGTAAATCAATGTCAGAAATTCTTGGATTAGTTATATATATGTATTTAATATTGTGGCCCGCATAGAGAAGTAGGTTTCCACTTGTGGCCCACTTCTGACAAAAGGTTGCTCATCACTGCCCTACACGTTCTACTAAATAAAGGACAGAGAAGATTAAGAGCCTGAATCGCGAGGATACCGGTGTCCCCGTTCGCGTTCCACGCAGTAAGCAGGCACTTACGAGCCACGATATCATGATAATTGGTAACCGGTGATTATCGGGGTCTGACAGAGGACCGGAGGGTGTGTGGGTAACGAGCACGAGAAGGAAACATTAATCCTGCATCGCGGGTTTCATCAGACCAGCGCGGCCACTAAAACGTCAGGCCGGTCTCTGGCGATCATTAGAATTTCCACATCGTCGCCGATGCAAATAATTGACAGTCAGATAATTACGGTTCCCGTGCGCCGTAATGCGTACGAACAAAAGCGCGTCCGCCGCGATGGCGAGCAGAATTTATTGCACACTTATCGCCCGCGTATCGATCGCCAGTGAAGGAAAAATAAGACGGGACAGTTATGCAAACTGTCCCGCTTGCGAATATGATTTACGGTGTCGCGTCAATTTAAAGTGCTTGTCACGTCGGTACACGAGTGTCTTATCGAGATTAGCTTGGATGGTGGAGCACTGTGCTGCACATTTTCCGGGCACAACGGTAACCGCCAGAGTTAACGTGTAGCTTACAAGGGTGACTTTTAACACGTTCATTTTAACCCATAATAAGTGGTAATAGGTAGCTAAAAGTTGCTGAACGCTTGAATACTATGCATTTGAGTAAATCTAAGTAGTCATTGGACTGATTGAAGCCCAAGTGTTTTAGACACTAACCAACTGCAATGACTAAATAGCCATGGTTATTTCCAAAATTACATGTCTGGGGATTTAGTGGAAGCTTGTGAATCGTGCAAGTGGAATTGAATTGATCCCCGTTGATTGGTAACTAATCCCTATATTAAAATAAAAATAAACTTAATATAATATTGAAACTTAAATAAATCTAATAATGAATAACTTTCAATTAATAAAATTACAGAAAATTATATCTGAAATTATAAAATTCCAAATTTCAAAGGACCTCCTGAAACTTAAATAAATCTAATAATGAATAACTTTCAATTAATAAAATTACAGAAAATTATATCTGAAATTATAAAATTCCAAATTTCAAAGGACGTCCTGAAACTTAAATAAATCTAATAATGAATAACATTCAATTAATAAAATTACAGAAAATTATATCTGTAATTATAAAATTCCAAATTTCAAAGGACCTCCTGAAACTTAAATAAATCTAATAATGAATAACTTTCAATTAATAAAATTACAGAAAATTATATCTGAAATTATAAAATTCCAAATTTCAAAGGACCTCCTGAAACTTAAATAAATCTAATAATGAATAACTTTCAATTAATAAAATTACAGAAAATTATATCTGAAATTATAAAATTCCAAATTTCAAAGTACCTCAGAAACTCCCTTCTATAACCATTCGATTGCATCATTTTCGAAGAGGTGGTAGGTACAATGATAGCTGTTCTATGCTTTGTCGCCGACTGCCTCTAAAAATACTAAAACTCGGTTTTTCCAGGAGCGCTAGAACAGCAGATCCCAAAGACACATAGCGTCTGGAGATTTACGCGCGACAAGGGTGCCACGCGCGGTCCCTAGCTAAATACTAAAACGGGGACATTATTCCCGCGGCAGAAACTTCCTTTCAGCGGGCTCTGGTTGAAAGTAAAACGATTCCGCAACTTCTCGACGGAGGAAATAGTCGAGGCAGCCGTTACGACAAAAAGCATTCGCGACCCTGCGAGGATACGTAGAGAGGCGAAGGAAAAGGAGACGGCCCTGCAGCCAACCGCGAGACGGAGAAAGATGGGACGGGGGGCCATTTGTATTCATATGAAAATATTATCTCACCGCGCGTCCTGCCTCTTCAGGATCGCTATTGGGTTTGCATAGATACTTATGCATGAAGGTAACATTGCCCGGCATTGTTATGCAACCCGGCTGTAGATCCTCAATATAGATCCACGGCTCGCGGCTTCCATTCGGATCTCAAGAGCTTCGTCCTCGCCTTCGGGAGGATTCATCGTCCTGGACGAACTTCTAAATCGAAACTCTCCGACGGGGCGCTTCAGGGATTTACATTTTTCTTTTTGTTGTGTTGCTCATCGCAATGAAACATTCGCGATTCAGAGGCTCCGCCCGCTTGCAGTTTGCAGCTCCTGCGACGCCTGGCGGTCTTTTGCAGGCTGCTGATTGGTGCGTTTGTATCGTGTGGGTTGTGAGAAGTGAGAATATGTCACTTTTCAGATAATACGAAATTCATCTTCAACGTGGGATTTGAGCAAAAATTGATTTTTATTTCTTTGCGTTGTAGTAGATAAGAGTACATGAAGTATATGAAGTTCGAAACGAGTGACGTCTTATGAAAGGGTCGTTTTCTTACGAACAACTTTGCTGTGGCTCTAACTACGGGCGTTTTGATGAAAAAAGTTAATTGCGAAATTGATGGGATACGAGGTGCAGTAGTTAAAGGTTGTTATTTAGAAGCCCCTGGATAGCTATGCAACCTTAAACTCGTATGATATCGATTTAAAACCACCACGAATTATCCCATAAATCCTCAATGAATTACGCATCCCAACGAAGTTGCAATTCAACTTCTACATTCTATTATATTATGATTTAGTACTATGGTTTACACCTTCGAGCGATCGTAATTAAAGTTCCTTTTACTTTCCTCGTCCCTAGCAGCATCCGCGATAACACGGCTGCGTTATGCGGGCTTAATGATTTTAGATAAAATTAATCACGCACGGAGATCATATCGGTACACGGGTATAGCCTGCCGGCTCGCCAAGGTTGCTGCACGACAAAACTATAACGCGTGACGAAGATGAAGTACACGCTTCATCTGCATAAAGCAACGTTACTTCCACCTAGTCATCGCGTGTAATCTGTATCGCGCCTTAAACTACAGTTACGCCACCAGAAGTTACGACTTCGGTACTGTTTCTCGAGTAACGATAAGCGGCTGCGCGGATGAAATTTAGTAGCGTTAATTTTACGATCTTCAATGAAGCAATCTTGCTGGATTAATGTAGGTTTGAAAGTGACGTGTCCTGGCTGCAGTCTGGATCGAATACCTACTATGAAATAATGAAATAACAAAATAACTTATCTCACAAAAGGAACAGAAATTTCTCCCTAATAACGAGATAGGATGCAACATGCACCCCCAAATTTTGTGTGGAAAATTCAAAACACCTTATGAACCATCCTCTGCGACTATTCGCATTAAATAGACGAATGAATACTTCGTTCAGTACCCCTAGTAATTAAGTAGTAATCAACATTTCGAATGAAGCCTGACAATCCCAAAGCCGTGTCTCCTGATCCAACCCACTGCGCGTTCAAGAACAGAAGGTACCAACGAATTCTCGGTTTCGTCAGCGTCGCGCCGGTTCGCGCGACAGGCCGGCGTGCAGATTTTTCAGAAGGGAACGGTGAAAGTTGCTCGTGATGCGGGCAAGAATGCGCCAACCATTGAGACTTCCGATCGAAGCGCAACCGGTTTAGCAACGCGGAAAGCTTTGTCGCCGCGAATAAAACGATCCGCGGCGACGCGCAAATATAAGGGGGCGGCATTAACGCGCGTAACCCGTTGATCGCACCTCATCGCCCCGCATCGCCGTGCAACCTTGCGTAAGTTCTTAATATAGAATGCTGCAACAGGCCGAGATCGGGACTGGTCGGGCCCCCGACAACGTCTTTGAAGAATCCGTTCACCATGGAAAGAATGTCCAGCGGCCAACACGTTGTTCCCCGCCGTGCTTTCCTTCCCGTACGCGCGCGAGCAAGGTGTGATCAGATTTCCAGTTGTCGGAACGCAGAGTTCCACTTTGATACTTCGACGTGACGTCGACTTAATCGCGTGCACGGGCCTACTCTGGCTCCTGACAGAAGCGCGCGCCCTGTTCGTTTACCTTCCAACGGGGTACGTGGGGATTTTATTGGACGGTGGATTTTAAACGCATTTTGGCTTCGATTGGCTTTGTTCTTTTAGGGTGGAGACGTGTTTTGTTTTCTGTTGCAATTTGGTGTATACATTGATTTAAATGGTTAGAGTTTAGAGGATGGGATAGAATGTGGACAGTGGGATAGGCCACCAGGTATACCGTTAAGGAACTAGTTTCTGATCAGTTTAGAGGGTTTCCCGCTTTAATATTTATTTTTAACCTAATAAAACATTAAACCATAGACTTTTTTTATACTAAAAGTTGAATTAATGTTTAAACTTCAAGGAAAAATTTTAAAAAGTTGAAAATAAGTATATAATTTAATTATTTATAAGGTATGAAATAATAAGGTGACTAGGAACTAGTTTTTCATCATCTAAAATTAACAATACTAACTGCTTTCACAGACAACACCTATATTTTTCAATTATCAGTTTTTATGTTAGTAATTATTTCAAGCAATTATTTATTGACATAAACTCAAAAGAACGGTTTATTTCATGAACTGATAAAAAATTAGTGCCTGATCAAGAACTAGTTCCTTAACGGTAGTGGCTCTAAAATTCATATCGTCTCGAATATTCCTATCAAATGGTTAATATTTTTGTAAATATTTCAATATAAAACACCTAAACATCCGAGCAAAAATAAATTCCACGATCGCAAATAATTGTTATGAAAAATTGAACTTTGCAATAAGCAATCAACTACCCTTTATAATATTCGGAACCAAATGTCTGTATAACGAGTGTGAAGAATTATCATGTAATAATTTGCATTACTTTGCAATAATTTACTAAAATCGCATATATATATCGGAAAATGTTCTACGCTCCAATAGTAATACTATAGTACAGAATTTGATTTTTGGTACATACATTGTTTCCTGGGACTCTCCATTTATCGACAAGAAGCGGGCAGTAAACAAGAATAAAAACAACCGGCTATAGGTAGATCCTATTATTTTTACATTTATTCCGTAACAAAGTCTACCAAAGTTGCTGTTCTAAAATACGTTTGCCAAAATCACTATTATTTTTATCACATTATTGTAGAAACTGTTTATCATAACTTCTAAATATTAGTCTTGGATAAGATAGAATTTGGAATAAAATTAAAACGCTAAAAATGCGTGATTAAAGTGAAGAATAAACAGCTCTTGTTCTAACAAGCATCCGCCATCTAATTATAATGTATGCACGGCATATATCATTACAGATGATTATAACTTCTGCTATAGCTAATTTGTATCAATTTAATTCATTAAAAGATTGATGTCAGAACCGTATGTGTGCTAACGACCGTAACAGAAGTATTGCACGCGAGCGTTTATTTCCCTCGATTTGCTATGCATTAACGTGAAATCAATACAAAACAAAATTACATATCAATGATTGACAAATAATTAGAACTCGAGCCACGTTGATTTTACGGGGACGGAAGAAATTGTTGGTACAAATTATAATTGGATGTAAATTGTTGCTTTCACTTTTCAATGATCCCCCTTCGTCCCACTTTCGCTGCACATTCTCCACTTTCATCCCCCCTTACCCCCACTCGTTCCCCACCCTTGTTTCCCTTTACAAAAGTAGTTGATCTCTTTTTAATTCCGCTCAATAAGGGCAAAACAGTTTACCATCCCCCGTTGAAAGATAAATTTTCTTCTCCCGTGATTTCTCCCCCATTTCCTTCGTCCTCGCTTGTTCCATCGGACGTATATTCCATCCCAAAGGTCCTTCGCGGCCAATCAAACTCGAATAGCAGCCAGCTTCAATTCTGTCTTCTCTGTACAATGATAGACAAGCACGATACGCATGCACGCGATCGGTATGCAATCAGTTTCGTGTATTCGCATTCGCAATCTTGTGCGCATGTGTGCTCGCCAGAGATAGCAATATTTATTGGACCACCCCGTATGACACTATGCCAATCAATAATTACGCGGAGCTAGATTAATGTACCCGGTCTGATGAAAGCGCCCTGTCAGTGTTCGCAGTTGGAATACGGTATGTTTCAATTCCCTTCCATTTCTATCGCTCGACTCGGGAAGAATGGAAAAGATTGCATTTAAAGTGGATTTATTTAATTAGAAAAATTAGGGACCCCTCCCCGAACACTTTTGTCTCTAAAAGTTACGTCGAATAATTTTATTGACCAACAAAACGGATCTGTAGGACTCTTAACTCTTAAGTGGCTCTTCAATTTTAGTTAAAACTTGGATTGTTTTATAAAATAATAAACATAGAAAAATACATAGGTATGTTTACTTAGGAAATCCGTGCGATATGATTTTTACTCTGTAATTCTGAGTTTCTTATAACGCTGTACGAATTAATCGCGTTATAGGAGGGTTGACGGTACATTTAAATTTAATTACCTTCTCCCTTGGATATTCCATAAATCACGCGTTTATGAATTTCACTATATTTTCGTAGAAATGTGACCCCATTAGCTACACGTATCGAGTTCGCAGGAATTTTGGACCTCGATTAGATCCGCGATGAGAATTCGCTCAGAAATTGTATGTACTCGCGCGCGGCAGAATAGGCAAGTAAAGGGCGAACGAAAGGAAGCGTAAAGCAGAGAAGAATGTAGAGCAAGAATGGGAAGGTGTTATAGTCGAGGAGAGGAAGCAAGGAAGGATTCGACCGAAGTATGAGATTACATTACACCCGTGTGGTCTGCGAAAGAAACTCAAGACGGCAATTTCGATTAAATTTAATCTTGCGCAGGTTTCGAATCAGGCGCTGCTCCGCAATGAAACCGGAGGGCTGCCGCCCCGTCTCCCATGTAAGTCACTCACTTTAGGGCCTCGTGGACCACAGCTGAAGTTACCTCTACGATCATCTTAAAAGGGCGGCTGTTCTCCGAAATCTACGGTTTCACATCGACCTTCCGATGAGAAATCTCGCTACCGCCGTGGCAGCGTGTCGTTCCGATCTATGTCGACCGTTCGTGCAGGAAGTTACAACATGAAACACTATATTCTTGTTGCATCTTTTTTTATAGACTGAAAATACACCAAATTGTTGAAATTTTTGTCCCGTGATAGAAAAGCCTCGCGTAAAATCTCGCCGCGGATTCGCACCTACAGAGAACTTCGATTGAATACAAATTTTCATTGGAGCTTCTTCCGAGTACCAGAACACTTCTGCGCGCTATAACCACCGGTTCTCGCGAACGAGCATAACTCCGATAGCAATTGAACGCGGCGCTAATAAATTTCGAGCCCGGCTGAGACAAGATACGGGCTCACGTGAACGTAAATGAATCGCGTCCAGGGAAAAATTGCCGACGAGGGGGATGTAGCGTCGGTTCTGCGCCGGACGGAATCCGTTGCAGCTTGCGTTGCGCTATTCATTAGCCATCTGCGCCGCGGTAAATCCATAATGACAGGATAAACTACCTGTTTACAGGTGATTACGCCAATTATCGACGATACCGAGCGTCCACGGTTGTTTACATTTGACGCAATCCTACGTGCCCGCTGCGCATACGCAGCGTGTGCACGCACACACCGGCGTGTAGAAGCGTGTACGCGTATTAATGGCAACGTATGCTTGGCTGCATCATGGGCATCGTACATCCCGGGTTCCTGGCTGACCGCGTGTTAGAGGCAATTTATTGCTCGCACGGTACGCTAATCGGGAGACAGAAGGGAGATAGCTTTGACAGCAGGGAAACCAAAGAAATGGCCGGATGCGGGGTGCATGGTTCACCGTCGATCCGAAGTCCTGCCACGAAGGTCACTGAACAGGGATCGCCGATGAAATTCTAACTGCCCTCTAATCACGCCGGAACGCGTGAAGCAAAGTTCGCGCGGCAGGTATAAGTTCGTGAGATTCAGCAGGGCCCCCTTACTTACGAGCTTCCACTTGCCTCGTCGTAAAAGTGGTTCCGGACGGGGTCGCGTCAGACACGTTCATAGTTGAAACTCCCAAACTCGAGCTGATCACTTGTTAACCCTAGAACGGCACCACGACACTTTTCCAGCATAGCTGACACTGTGGAGTGGCGCCCGAGCCCGAATTGAAATTTCAATATTTTAAGATTCTTTTGTATTTCTCTTTAGATATATCTTTGAAAAATATTTACAGCATATGGTTTTCGTTTGTAGTAAGAAAGTTTAAGTTTGGGAGTGAAAGTTTGATATTCTAGCGTCGATTGACACGTTTGTAGAGATTATTGAAATTTTCTGAGGTAGTTGGCGACCCCACAGTGTCGTTCTAGAATTAATTTACCTTTCGATTAGTTTTTACACTACTCAAAGCCTACCAATGTAGCGAATTAAGAATTAATTAAAATTCAGTCGGACCTTAAAGTTGTAGTGTACCATTTTAGGCAGTGACGCATTCAGGATTTAAAATTTCTGAAAAAATTTATTTCATGCAATTTCGTCTAAAGCAAATTCAATAAAATTCAATAGAAGATTATAAAAATTTATGTAAAGAATAAAATCCAGTAGTCTTTCGATTTTTATAAAGTCCCTTATTTGGGGGTGCCAGAGCCCTTTGGGTGCGCCACTGATTTTGGGGATACCTACGGGCAGCCTAAATTTGCAAACAAAGCATGTTATTCAGCGAAGAGAGCTTGCGGAACCGGTCGAGCTCGCGGAAACGAGTCACGGAAGGGAAGGAAGTAGCGGAGCTGCGTTCACTCACGTCGCGAGTAAATTATAATACGGCAATTATTATATTTCACGCGGCCGCGTTATTAACGCTACCGTGCGATTCACGGCGGAGTCACGAGGTGCACGGGCAACGGAAGGCGTGGCGTTGCTTCAAATTATACCTGATCCCCTTGCTGGCACGGAAAATAAACGAGGACGGCCCACCCTCGCATTCTGCGGGACCCTGATGTCGCGTATGCCCACGGTGTTCCTCGAGGATAATGAATCGTCATCGATAGCCGTGCCAGCCGCGCGCATTAATCAAACTCATCCCCGTACAATTTTCTTCCGTGTTTAATTATCATGCACGATATTAACGTCGAAAGCATAAATTTATCGTACAGCAATCGTTTATCTCTCTCGCTTTGATTATATTTACGGTTTCGGCATTGCTCGTGTCCAGTGGATTGCGATACACGGCAACTTGTGCGGCTTCTATTTTTCCTCCTCCTTCCTTTTGTCCCAGCATTTTTCGCGAGAGAGAGAGAGAGAGAATCTGTACAGGGAACCTTGAGGAACGAAGCAGGATCGTGACCAGAAAAGATAAACGTATAAATTAGTAGCTTCTTGGGGTTTGTAAGCTGAAGCAGTAATTAATACTACTCGTTTCTTGTCAACCTGTTCCGTAAGGAAATAATTGATCAATCTAGATAAAACGGAACTCGTTATGCGTCGTGATTTTCGTTTAGAAATTACGGTAGCCTCCGGACGTGCAAGGCGGGTCGATAATTAACGCCGGTTTTATTACTCGGGACCCGAGATCTATCGGCGAGAACTGCTTGAAAAAGAAACATTCGCACCGCTCCGGATAACAGATTAAAAGCACACCCGAGCGTGGAGATGCAGGAGCCTAATCATCGATGCCACAAGAGTGACGGTTTCTCAGCCGCGTGTCCGAGCGCGCTAAACAATCGGGCGAGCTCGGAACGCGCGTATGCAAAGGTCTTTGCACCTTTGGTCAACGGGCACACACGGCCGGGGCGCATAGGCAGACAGTTTCATGGCAAAATAAGAGGACGCGCCTTCATTGGCTTTAATGGGATGGCAAATAAGCGGGCAGGAAATTTGCGCTTTCGAGGCGCCTTCGCGGGCGCAGGATACACGAAAGCGCGCAGGAAATTCTAAGCAATATGGCCGCACGGGGATCCGCTGGTTCAATAGAAACTATTTGCACTGTCATTAGACGGTGCGCTCCGTAAACAAGCGTAAGCGTAAAGAGACGCTGGCGAAAAGAAACCGCGAGGCCCGCCTCGAACCGCTCACAATGTTGCGAGAGAGAGAAACTCTAAATTACCCGTTGCAACAGGCATTTCATTACAATTGCTAATAAATGGCACGCGGCCGATGGTCGTGCAGACTTTATGCGCGCTACGTGTCCGTAAACGTACGCCAGGCCGAAAGAAAAGACCGCGGCGATGTCTTTATTTCGTTTAAAGGCCAACGCGAGCTTCCGAGTTTATGAGAATAAATTATGCAAACACGGAGGCCCGCCGCCGACGGCAGGCGGACCTTTGTCTACAGCTGAAAAACTCGCATTCCACGTGTGTCGCGACTTTTTGCACCGGGACTAAAGGCCCTCGTTGTTTAACAGCTCGTCACCATCCTGGCCGAGCTAATACTGTACACAAGCCTCGAACAGGACTCCGCTCTCTCCGTCATCACTGCCTTCGTCCTCCTTTGGCAATGCCGCGGTGTCTATGGCGCATTATCTAGCATTCGGCCAACCGAATCTTTCATTCGCTGGTTGGCTCGCGCGACACATTTCAATGGGGAAGCTGGCTGCAAGTTTTTCCCACCCGTGACGCCACCACGCACCACTTGGCATCGGTGGATTAGGTGTATTTAAATTATCTTAATTTCTATTTCTAGAATAATTACTATCTATGTAAGTGCTAATGTATAATTATTGTTATTAATTATGTAAATATGAAAAATAGATTTGCATCTTTTAGGTTACAAAGACGTCGAACCCGGTGAAAGAAATAAAAGATATTAAATGTCAACTTTACCGTAAGAAGTGTTCAAACATTTTATATTTTATAATTCACTCCTTTTGTTGTCATTTTAATTTTCAACTCAACAGCCAGCGACGGTACATGCGCTAGTGGCGCCCTCTACGCCGAGTTACGCGTCGGCTTCCCCATTCAACTCGCATGTTTATAGCAGCCACGCGCAATATTGTAGGTAACGTTTAATAGAGGAACCATCTGAAGGTAGGGACAATTAACAGGGCTCGTTACATTAACACGCGCCCGCAGGTGACGGATCCATTCAATTTCCGGTTTCCTCCTCGGCTGACGTCCGCGGTGGCCAAAATTACGTTCCCCTCGAAGACGCCGAGCAACGCGCTTGCGTCCACCCGCATACACCATCACGCCCATGCTGGGTGGTACAATTTCCGCTCCGCTTCCGGAAATGGACCCATTGTCCGATGTAATCGGAAGACAACAATATCGTGGACGATGCGTATCTCTCTGGACGCATGAATCCGCGAGCGTGTGTTCGCGTGTCGTCCGTGCTCCTCCACCGTGTCAGCTTGTACGTGACGGACGCGGCCGGGTGTAAGTGCGCGCCTTCGTATGCATAGAAAATGACACGCTGAACCGCAATGTAAAGGGTGAGACCATCGGTCCTCGATGAATAATTTCGATGCTGCTTGGACGCTTGGAGTGACGCGAAGGGGAGATGAATCCCGCGGTCGCGATGATTAAGGAACAGGCTCATAAATATTGCGTGTTCCCGTGTCAAATACTATGAAGGGTTTGAGGCAGAGATGGGTACAAATTTATTTAAATAAAAAGTTTGAGTTCGAATAAAAGATAAACATTTTATTCGGATACTCATCGAAAAAAGTATTTCATTCGATACGTTATTTAAATAACGATTTATATTTAGATAATGCCCAACTCTGATTTGAAAAAATTATTAACTCGCGTAGCTAACGTGCAGTTGCTTGACCAGCCGAAGGAATGCTAGTAGAATTGTCACTTCGAGTACGAAGTAAATTATCCCATTCTAATTATCCCAGAATTGCTACAGATCTTTATTCGAATACTGCAAGTAGCACGACGAATATCGATTACACTACCCAAGTGAATCCATCAATGATTCAATGATTTCGATCAGAGCATTCCGCGAATCGCTCGGCCGCCAGCCTAGCCAGCAGCAACTGGACGATCTCGATGATCCGTCAGCTTTGCTACGGGACGGCGTTATTAAAGATCATAAATTCCAAGGCATCGATTATCATCTTCTGGCCGAGCAGGGCGACACGCGATGGCGTGGCGCGATCGCGGACTAACCCGCACACGACGGTGGGGTAATCAGACACGAGTGTAGCGGCGCGGCGCGAAAAACCGTTCGTGACGAATGGACCACCCAGTACAGACAGACAGAAGCGTGCACGATCGCGTCCAAGAGGATTCAAATCATCCGCGTGGCAATATACGCGCGCACGATGGCGAGCGTGTAGGCGGCGGGCGCGTGTGCGGCACCCACACGAGGGTGCATTGTGTTCACGGCAGCAGAAGGGATACACGATCCCTCTCGTCCGTGTTGGGTACACCAGCGATGTACGGTTTGATGCATGCGAATGCGTATCCGGATCACGGGTAAATTAGTGCGAGAATTAGTGTGAGAATTAGTGCGGTACGCGCACGGACATATAAGCAAGGAGATAGCCGGCGGGGTCGTTGCATAACGTTAACCCCGGCTTGTCGTGACTTGTAAATGCGGTGTAAAGACTGACGCGAATATACGCACTAATGGAGGCGTTGCGGGAGTCGCTGATCCCGCGGACGGGTTAATGAATTAAAGAAGATAAGGGACGCGTGTTTCCGCGCCCGTGCGATACATAAATCCGATGGGAACGATGCCCTTCGAGACGCTCCGGCGCATAGCAGGCGAATGGCCCCTTCCTGGAACAATCGATGAGGTCGTAGACGAGATTCATGACTGCTCCTTCGTCGCAAATAGCGCCTCCCTGCTCCAGGCTTGCTCTCCTGTCCCTTAATTTTGGGTCTCAATGTATAATTTTTCAATTAAACGCAATACGCGAACCAGACAGGAAGTTTGAGGCTAAAACATAATCGACTTCTCGTTGCTTTTAAAGATGATTGAAGATATCTCTGGCAAGTCTTCTGAATGCCAGCCAGGAAGGCAGTAATCATGTATTGGGAGCTGGGAAATTTGGAGTTTTACCTGTTACTTCCTTTCGAACCTGAGCACAGGTGGTCAGCGACGGTTTCTAGGCTTCTCGGGTCAATTTTCCTCGCAGGCTGACCTCGTTATAGGCCCAAAGTAGATACTATGTTTAAGAGACCGGCATCCGGCGATGGTCGTGAAACTTTTGTTCGGAAAACCATCGCCCTGTGCAACGGATGTGATCGTTGCTTTTATTAGCCGCAGAATCAAGCCCCGGTAAAATCGTTTGCACGCTGTTAGCGCGGCTTATCAATCGTTCGCTGAGCGCGGGATACTTAACGGCGCGTTTTAACATATTTAGTAGTTCGCTCGCTTAATATGCAAAGTGACGCCGGAATATATATGGAACGAGAGCAAAATGAAAGGAAAAACGTATTCGCCGCGCGGAGGAGTGACCATAATACGATACCAACACGCCGCGGATATGCAGATGGACGCGTCCACTATCGCGCGCACAAACGGGCAAACTGTACCCGCGTGTCATGCATAAATGATATATGCATACCATCGCGAACAACTCCGCCGCCGCAACGCCCAAACGAAGATGTTCGATCCGTCCCACTCGCCCCTCCGCCCTCCGCCCCGTACGTCGTTCTTCTCGTACGAGGGTGCAATACGCGTGTATCCGTACGCGCCCGTGCGGAGTAATTAATAATTTCTGTTGCGAACTATCGTTCGGTCGCCCCGCGGACGAGCAGGTATTAATTTCGCAGCGTGACACGGACGTCTAAACCGCTCGAACGCGGCCACCTATAAATCATCCGCGTAAGTTATTCCGCGGTTCATTACGGGACAAATGGGAAAGAAATCTGGCGACTCGGCGGCACGTTCGTACGTGATACGGTCGAATCGGAACGACTATAGTTTGCGCGGGCAGAGAGGCCGAGAGCCGACTGGTAAGTGCAGGGTACGGATGGACGAGAACGAAGGGGTTGGTTATTCCTGCGTCACGCGTAAATACCGGGCATACCTGCGAGCTGTGCGGCTCTTTGTCGTTATGTTTGTACGAGCGGAGGGAAGGATTCGAGGTTGATAACGAGCGTATTCGTAGAAGTGTCCACACATAGAGCGCTGCCCTGGATTCCACCAATGCTTGGTAGCATTGTGCTGTATATATGGATTGGCGTCGAGACGCTACCGCGTCTCTAGATAAGAAGACACTCTGATACTATGAGAGCCACCTCTAAAAACTAAGGTCGGGGCCAGATATATTGGCCGGTGAGTTTCGTGAGGAGTATTCTTCTATTCTCAACGTTTTCTGACTCGCTCTCGCCTTGCCAGAATAAGAGTGAGCCAGAAGTGGTGGGGATAGCGCCGAGCTCTTGACGTGTAGGCCAAACCGAGTTCTTAGCGTAGAAATACATACATCAGAATAGGTGTGCGTTAGCTGCGAAAACGAATTCACCGGCCAATATATCTGGCCCCGACCTTAGCATCGTCACCCTCTGATAGCTTCTACGCTCCACCGTAGCTAAAATAACCATTAAATACGTATCGAGAATGCACGTAATCCAGGCAATTGCCATCACCCAGACACGTTGGAGTAATCACGAACGATATTGTACATGGCCCAGTATGTGGCTGCAGCGTAACACATAGCCGCTCGTATGTGCCTGTAGCTGGCGAGCGTAGGGCGTGCTAGATGAGGCTAGAACACGCGTGATAGATAGAACAGGAGTACGTAGAACACGTAGGTACGCGCAAGCGTAATTATACGTACGTACGTGGACAGGGGGAGAAGGCAAGTCACGGTCGCACCTGCTCCTCGCACTGACAGCAGGCATCCCATTGGAGGACGTGACGGTCAGCGAACGAACAGACGGACGTATATACATCGGTTATTGTCCTGTCCCAGGCCCAGGACAGGCTTTGCCCTATTGACTTCGTTAACACTCGATACCTATCGAAAGGTGTTCCCTGGGCCGACTCGATCACTGTCATGGCCCGCTTGTCCGTATCTCTCAACCTGTCATCGTTAAGTCGTCCGAGGGACGAGGCGAACGCAAAGGTTAATAACGTTTAAATTAGAGGCGACGATAACGACGACATTGTCGGCCAGTTACTAGTAATTTATCGGCGACGCTTGTTGCTGACGATAATAATACAAATGACGGTAATATATCCATCATTTGGGATCCTTGACGGGCTATCCGCGCGAAAGCGAGAAGCTCGCACGAACGACGGGGCTGTACACCGGACACATCGGGGAGACGTTTAATGAATTGGTTACCGAGGCGATCCAGCGCGCATTGGTAGATTGATCGGCCGGCTCGTTAACCTGTGATTTTCCCTCTTTTCTAACGGACTTCCGTCGAGCTCGTGGTACTCGAACGCAGTTCCAGGCGTTCAAGCCGATGTAGGAAAACAGCAGACGGGATGATCGATTCTAACAACATTGATACTAGCCACTTTTATCACCTTTTGGACCGTGTATACTTGAAATCTCAACATTACCACGGTTTAAATCAAGATAAGGTAAATCCGTGGGTGTCAGTACGGCAGGGGAGGTGGTACAGTTGCTATATTTCAGACTCTATACGTAAAACCCAGAGTTGGGCAAAATTTGTATTTAAATAAAATTTCGAATAACGAATGAAAGTTAAAAAAATTATTCTTCATGGGTCGAATAAAATTAACTCGGGTTAACGAACGAATGACGAATAATTTTTTAACTTTTATTCGATATTCCAAATTTTTTTTAAATAAAAATTTTGTCCATCTCTAGATACCTTGCATGTGGTCTTAAAGCGTTAAATATTAGGTTTATTCTGATAAAATAAATATATCAGTGTTAGGTTTAATGGTCATTTTATATTAGGTGTACCGACAGCCCCGGATTTGCCCTATCATCGACGACGGTTCAGAATCGTGACAAGAGGCACAAATAATACATGCAATCAAGTTCCCCGAAAGTTGGTGCACGAAAATTCAACACGTGTTTAATCGTCGGATTAGTGCGCCCTTGGCGATGATTTAGTGGCAAATTGTGGCTCCGATTTAGCAGAGCTGGTGGGAAGCTTGTAAATCCTCGTGCGCGATTAGACGCAAAATAGTGGCGACGTTGATGGCATGTGCCGCGGAGGGCTTACGATAACGACGCTCCTAATTAATTGAACGGAATCATCATTATTACAGGTCGCGCACGGCGGATGTTCCGGCAAGGATGCAGCGTCGCTATTAATGAATATTGCGGGACCTCGCGAGGGACTCTCTTTCCACGAGCCTTCCGGTCGGGAGAGGAGGCCGAGGAGGAAGAAAACAAATTGATGCTGCAGTCGTAAAGTGTTTCCACGATGCAGAAATAGAGGCTCCGGCGCACGGCGAAGCTTCGTTGCAGATTTATGTGGGGCTGTAAATACGACCACGGACGGGCTGGGACGATCGACATTGGCGTACGCGAGGTAGGCTTCTTATTGGAGAGACGACAGTTAGGAGAAATTATAGTTGTGTGCTGTGTTATCAAGACGATCCGCGCTTTAATTCACTGTGTTTAATCGATAGCGCTGCACTTCTATGCCGTAGTTTAATCACACTCTGTGGAGATTCGAGTGATTCCTTTCCCATATTCCTTAGTTCCTCTTACAATATTAACAGATACCGCCATTTTGGTTACAAGATCTACCTCGATGTTAAATTGATAGTTTCTTTAACGATAGTACCTACTTAGTATGTAATAAGACTTTGAGTGGCTTCAAGTCGGTCAGGCCGAGAGGATTTTAAAAAAAAAAGCTGCAACTTCTTCAAAGATCCAAAAAATATGGTCCAAATTTCAGATAAATGAAATCGATAGTTTCTTAAAAAAAATCCCAAATTTTGCTGTTTTTCGCTAAAAAAAAAAGCATTGCCCTTTAACTCACTTCGAGCAAACTTTCGATATTTTCTAGAACGTGAAAGTAAATAACAAAAAAGACTTGAAGTATTTTAAAAGGTTTGTTTTCTAAAGGCAATATTCTGTATGCAATTACATTTAAACGTTTAAGTTACCTATCAGTGGCTATCGATAAATTATCGCCAATAGGGTAGCAATGACGCTTCCTCTTTCAACCTTTCACTTATTTATCGCCACTAATCGTTTGATATAACGAATTACATAAGACTGATTTATTTTCACCGGTTGATCTTTTAAAGGCTTTTCACTCGCTCGCACGATACACACTCCGCTGTATAAGAAGCAGTAGCATTAATCTATCGGACGTATCGCAGCCAAAGAAGCCATAACAAAGTAGATTGGAAGGACAAACTGAGTGCAATATTTCAGGTTTAACGACTGGCCTTGATAGCTACTAATTAGGCACGGGGTAACAATTTTACCAGCAGGAATTTATTGTTCATCGAACAGGCCGCAACCTTAAACGCGAAAGGAATATAAAGTGGCAACGGAGGCGATTCTAGAGCGATCGAGTGGCAACAACGGTGCAGCTTGGAAGATAAATCCTGTGCAACAAAACAGGTTCCGTAGATCAATTGATAAGTTAAGTAAAATATACGGGGAATTACTTGGGCGTAATTGATACCACTCTTTTGTAAACAGTGGGATGTTTTATAGAGCTTTATAAGTGCTCTGTTCATTACCGATTTTATTCAAATTTTCTCTTAAAAGAAACGATTAAAATTTGTAGAAATTTGAAATAGCACCTTAATCGAAGAAGTTGACCCGCTGCAATTTGGCAACTCACGAAGCGTAGATCACGTTAAAGCCGTCAAATCATGCGACCACCCGTTTCAGTTTCTAGGCACACCCCGTATAACGTGCATCCTCGACATCCTCTTTCCTGATTCCGATTGCCAGACAAGGGACACGGTCGTTAGGCGACTCGTTGGCCAAAATTACACCGGCCGCGGCGGTGGAGAGAGTGAGAGAAGAAAGGAAGCCTCTGACGAGGTAATTATCGGGCGTCGTCTAGGGCCACCTTGCGATCGGTGCACGTGGACGCGCCTCCACGGATGCATTCTTGCACCCTGTTGCACCGCTAACAACGACCGCTACAAATTACAGTTTTCGAGCTGGAACGATCGCTGGCTTTGCATAAAAAATTATACGCCGTTTCGGAAGTAGGCCGCTTCCGGCCTCCTTGACGCGAAACCACCGCGCGCTCGTTTACGTTTGGACCCGCCTTTATGGTCTGTGCACGCGCTCGTGCCCGCAAACAATTTTTGTCTCTCGTTAAGAGATGGAGAGGAGCGATAAAGGAGCCCCTGTGACCACCGAGCAACTGGTTTTCCTTCGCTTTCCCGTTGCGCAATCGCGCCCCGACAGCCGCGCAACGCCTTTTATCGTTACGCCGTTTCGGGGATTACGATCGGGACCGTCACGTTGATTAACGGGGGCCGCTGTTCAAGTGAAATCGAGCGGGAAAATTACGGTTCCAATGGAACGCGGCTGAACGATAGAGGAATTAATAAACTGGAGCTGCCTCTTATGTACTGCAAGCGAAATTACACGAAGTTTAATGGGCTTTGTAATGGTCGTTATAAATTACGATTATCGTGAGCGTAACGGCGCACGTGTAATTGAATTGCTCGATGATTCCTGTATTAATAATTCGTTCCGTTGCGATCGGCACGGTGTAGAGTTTCTGTTTACCGACGGCCAGGGTAGGAGAAACGGAACGGCCACGGTGTTTCATGGAATCAAGCGAATAGGACATTTATTTCCGTCCGTCCGAAGTTTCTCTTGACTTACGATCGAAACGGCACTGCGGAGCCTCGATTTCTAAAATCCACGGACGCGGCCGTCGCGACAAACGTCCCAGTTTCTCGTCTTTCCGTCATTAAACGCAGGCGACAGCGAGTCTAACGCGATGTAATAAATATAGACGAATGGGAACGGAGATTATCCGCGCATCTGGTAGCAACGATCCCGTCTCGTTGAAGACGCTTTGATCTATTCCTGGTGCTGAACCACTTCGTCCACCTGCAGAATTTACGAAACCGCCTACCCCCGTTTCTCCGTAGGCCGGACCGTAGATGATCGTAAATCATTCCCTTCTGCCCTAAACCGAGATAAAGGGATCCGCAAACTCGCGCCGTAACTATATCCATCCGCCTGGCGCGCGCAACAAGACTCACCCGTGAACGTTCGACGGTAAATAAAAGCTGCAGTAAATTTCGATATCGACCGATCGCTAGAGGCGGCGAGAGAAAAAATAAAGTAGACTCAAGTTTGATTAATCCCGGAGAGGAATTTCATCGCGATCGGCCGGCGCGGCGTACGTTCGCGTGCAGGTTCTTCTATCAGAAGCAAAACGGTCGAGGCCTGCTAAAAAATTCAATTAATCCCCTGTCCGTCGATACTTCATCTCCGCGGAGATGGACGAGCGCGAATCGCGCGTGTATCAGGAGCAATAAATTACCGCGATACGGATCCCCGGTAACTGTGACCGTAGGGACTGTGTTGGACGGCGCGGCGCGCCGGATTCGTAGGCGAGCGATCGTCGCGCGGGAGAACGGCCTCTCCGCACGCGCCTGCAAATTTGTCGCGATCGCGGCCCGATAAAATTGCGTACGGGCCGCAACGGTGCTTTATCGCCAGCCGGAAGAATGTCACTGAAGATAAGCACGGCGAAGTTTCGCTAAGAGGCGCGACAGGTGGAGGCGAGGTGGAACGCGAGGGGGAGGCAACCGGAGAAGAAGGGAATAAAGAAGGAACACTTATCTCGGGGGGGCAAGAGTGACGCGGAGGAGAATAAATGTAGCCGGGCCCGCGGCGAAATGTTATATTCGGTCGGGCACTCGGGACGATCTATTTTAAATTTCGCAGGACAATAAATCCAGGAATTACAGCTCGCCTTAATCCTTTCGCCGATTCGGCCGCGATAATTCTGCGCCCCTGCTTTCCCTTTTCGCGGGTCTCGGCACGCTCGGCGGCCTTACGTAGGTAGGTACGCTCCGAGATGCGATCAGGACGCGAACCAGCGAATTCATATCTTATTCACCCGCAGTTTTCGTCGCTCTGCTGGATGTTTACGAATGGCGCGTCGCTCGTGCACGAAAAAGCTTCGGGGAATAAATTCAGCGGAAGAAGAGGCGCTATTATTTACGACCCCGAGCACCGTCGACTTAATTAATTTTATGTAAAATTATGTTTCGACCCAGTCTCGCGTCCCCGATCCACCGTTCGGACGTTTGCTTTTCTTTTCTTTTTTTTTTCTTTTTTTTTTCAGGCGATAGCCGCCGCTCGGCTAGAGAAAAACGTGTTTGATAAAGTGGAGAACGCACCTGCCGCCGCCGCGATACTTCGCACGCGTCCCGTTTCGACGCGCACATATTTTATTCGCAAGTTTTGTATTTTTCGTGCGTGCGCGCGGGCAAATTGATGGCGATGCCGCGGACGCGTTTAAAGACCGCGATGAGGAATACGACGCGTCACGACACGCTCGTGCACCAACGCTCAATTAGCAACACAGCCAGCGTACGCCAATCAAGTTTCGCTGGTGTCATGTGTGGCAACGAGAAGTATCCAAATTGGAAAACATTGTGTTTTCGATTTCACGGTTTCTTTGGGTGTACAATAGGAAATTTGTGTGTACGAACTTATTTTATTTTATATCCTTCAAGTCGTCGAAAATCCTACTACGATCCTCGGGTCTTTTTCATTTCTGTAACTTTTCTAATTCCGAGGGAAATATATGGAAATTGTGTTTCCCATCCTTTGACATATTAAATATACCCATAGCTCTTTTTGAATACCGCGCCAGGCATTGCACCGAATCATATAGCAATTACCCCCGAAATTATCCCACATGACCGACAATCAGAAACAACAGACAATCGGCGAAACATGCCGGCATGCGCCAACTCGGCCCACCAAAACGACAAGCGAATTTCTCAGTCCAAGAATTCCGTAACGCGGGCACACAAACCGCCAAGCATTTAATAGCTTAAGGGAGGAAGGCGGGCGGCGCGAGACGCGTCCACGAATGCCTAATTAATATCTGGGTCAGAGCACAGGGAGAGGCTTTAATTACCCGTAGCTACCGGCGAGCCAATGATAAATACGCGTCTTATTCTGTGCACCAGGCTCGTCTTCCGCTCGCCCCACCTCTACTTCTCCATGCTCCGCTTTGTCATCCTGTCTCCAGCCATTTAGAAAGACGTAACTCGGAGCCAAGAAGTCTGCGAGACCGCGAAAGCTCAGCAATGGAAAGCTTCGAATGAACAAGGGACAGGGAATGATGCGCTTCTGGGAATTATTTAGTGTCTCACACCTTCGACCCTTTGCCACCTTACCCTTTTCAGTAACTTCTGACAAACAGCTTTTTCCCTGAACTATCAATGAGCGTGTGAAACGCGAGTGTTGTTTTCCTGGCGTTATGGCCTTCAAGTACCAAGAAATGCGACGTAAAATCAAAGCAAAGGGCGATTATCTCTGATTGGGGTTGAAATAGTTAAGAGTTTGGACAGTTTTGATGAAGTAACTGAAGTTCTTCATTTCAGTAGTTAAATCAGGGTCAAGCAAAGTCAAAGGAAAAGTCATCTTCACTCGCAAAAGGGGTAAGAGAGCGTCAAGGAAGACGAAGAGACGAACATGCTTGCGAGAGGGAAAGTTATCGGCGAGATTTAATTAATAACTCAGGTGAAATCGATAATGACAGGCTGTAAATTTGTGTTTGGTTTGTGTGATAACGTCCACGCGGCTGTTTAAGATATCCCGGCGAAAATAACGCCTAGCCGCGGTTAAACGATCGTCCTTTATAGAATATCGCATGCGTACGGGGATTTTATTAACGCCTTACGCCCCGTGTTCCTTTCTATCGATTCTTTATGGTGACATTTATCGACGATTAAGTATTCCTGGAGACTAGATGGTTCCACGGTTATACCCGTTACCCAACCTTGGTGCATGCTTCCTCTCTCCCGTTCATTCCTATCGCGTACCTCAGAAACGACCACGTTAGGGATCGAGAACGGTTAAACGGACATCTTTTTCACGTTTCAAAGAAACGTCGATGTATTCAAGGCTGCGAGGCTCAAGTTCCTACTACTTATCAGAGAGTTCTGAAGATAGACTGACGCTGGTATATTTTCTCTTATGCTCCTATTGCGCTATAAATGGATACTTTTACTTACAATTTTTTTTATAGTCTTCAAAGGCGATAGGATAAAGCTATAAACGTGCAAAATGATACATGCAATACTTGTTTCTGTTTTAATACCCGTGTATTAGCCCGAAGAATTAAGTTTTCTTCAGTCGTCACACTAGGAAGACCCTTTAAATGTACGCGACGCAACACTTTCCATTTATTTAAAACACGTGTATTCATCCCACAGATGATGGTTCAGCAATCTCAAGTCCCTCGCTTGATCAGCTGATGAATTACAAACATTGGTCCACCTTTTACCAATATTCCCATTTGGTATTCAGGCTTCAAGTGGTACCGTTCGATTTCTGTTAACCAAAGCTTTCAGCGCGCCCGTTTTGCCCGGAATACCAGCGACCTCGCCAGCATCCTTTCCCAGACGGTAATCCCGGCGATAACGATGCAAAGCACCGTTCGAGGGCGCGTTAAAAATCTCTGCCCTTCGAACCCGTCCGCGTCATTGCTAAGGAAAGAACGTCTACGGGCGAGCGGATTCCATCTGGCATCCAGTAAACGCGAAACGTGACTTCCAGGTTGCAACACCCGGCCAGACGGAAGCGAGCCCGTTTAGGCGGCAGGTCACGCGAGGCGGGGCATTTTGAAAGAGAAGAAACGCCCGGACGAGAGCGGAAAGGCAACCAGCCGCGGGAGGGTGGATTTGGAAATCAAGATTCCAGCTTGATGGATGTGACTTCTTAGGGGGAGGTCGATCTGGGTGTGGCGAGAGGGTGCGCTGAAATCACTCCCGGAGTCCTTTTGCCCTCGTGGATCCGCGTTCTCGGCCTTTCCACGTATCCACGCACGGAAACGTCTTTCGCGAACTCCCTTTTCTCTCGACCAACCCCAGAAGCCAGTCGCCTGACATGCGTGCCACGCGTACCGCGCGCGTGTGGATATGGATCATTCACTTATGCTTTCGTCCAACTTTCGTCAATAGAATCTTCGAATTGCAGACTAAACGTAACATTTAATCTAACAATAACTTCGAATGCAGGGTTGCATTTATACTTTTGGGGGCTCTAGGCGCAAAATCATTATGAGGACTTACAAATCTTTCAGCTGCCTCTGGTTTTGTATACTTATTATGAATTTAATATTTAAAAAGAAGTACATATTTTATTCTGCAACTGTAACTACTTAGGCTGTCTTTTATATTGTTTTTTGCATCAAGTAAGGTTTTAAAATGTGGCCCCATAGGGAGTGAGGCCCCAGCTTACGCCTAAGTACTTAGTCCACCTATGGTATTTGAGTAATGTGCGTGAATGTGTTTCGATTTCCTTGGCCGGTAGTATCGACAAATAAAGTGTTGAAGCAAATTTAATTAAATATATAGACAAATAAAGAGATTGGTAATGATGTGTTCTGTACGCGTGATCCCACGAAACACGTATCCCAGAGACTTTTCATTTACTTCAAATCGCCCCCTGTGCCAGCGTCGCCGCGTTATACGTTCTCCTGAAAAGTTTCGAAATAAGACGAGGTCGGAGGCACGGCCTTACCCCCGGGCGAGTAAATCGAGGCGCACGCTGAAATGGAACTGTACAAAGTACCATTTCATAAATCTTGCTGGGAAAAGCGCGCGCCGCGGGGAAAGGGCCCGGCTAGGGAAAAGAAAACTGTTGATAGATGAGGAGGAGAAGAACGGAGGAGGTCGCGGCACCGAGAGCACGGTACGCTGGCAGCATTATTTCGGAGTCGGTGTATGATATCATAAACCGAGAGGGGATACGTCTGAAGAGGGTCGCTCACCCCTCCTCCGTTGTATTGTGTACGTAAAATCTCGCGGATGAATCTGTGTCTCCGGCCACGATATTCGTAATAGGGTTCGGGAACGTTGAACCAGCAAAACGCGCGCTACGTTTGTCAAGGGGGCACAAAAACAGGCATTATTAAAATGGATGCAGCCTCTGTGCACGTAAAACCATCCAACGAATGTTCTTCTTCTATCTGGCCGCAGCGATGTGAATATTTAGATCATAAATATTTAAATGCCGGGAATAATGCAGCGCGTGGTATCATATATCTCTCTAATTTGATGATCTTCGAGGAACAAACTGCTCGATATAGCGGCTCACTCGAGGTACTAAAGATCGGAGGCAGTTAGAGCGGGCTAAGAAAGAATACTCCAATTGCTTCGGAAATAAATTATCATTGAAGAAAGAACGATCCTAAGTACAGAAACCAGAAGCAGAAAATAAGAGCGTATACCACAGTACCTGAAACCCATCCATATTTTAATTTCAGCAAAGGGAAACATTTCCACAGGTGCGAACGGTTAATGCAAAGTGCGCGTGCTCCTCCGGCCTGCACATTGTACACGGTGGATGGATAATGGAAGGAGTGGAGGACGGAAACGGGAAAAGAGTAAAAAGGGGGACAAGCGAGCAATATATCAGTGGGGGTTGGCAGGAAAACGAAGCCTCCTCCGAAGGAACTACCGAGCTATACGTCCGCCTCGTTCCTTTTTACCCCCGCAGCCAAGAAAAATCCCGAATAATCCGAGTGCAAGGATTATCCTGCCTCTCGCCGATCTTCCCTTGTTTTATAGAACTCGTCGGATACACCGTGACCCTTGCTCGTCGCGTCAGGGTTTCGATTCAATTCAATCCCCCTCAGACGAAATTCATTTCATTTTTAGAGTATACTCTGTGCTGTAAAAAATTGATACACAAATCTGAAATTGTCATTCTCTGCATGACTATGGAAAATTCTCATTAATTTGTGGTTCTTTATTTGGTGTGGTGAGTAGTGATTTAGTATCCGATAGAACTTTTCCTGTGCCGCATGAATCGAAGGGTGTTGGTTTCAGCTTACTTCGCCCACAGAGGCAGGGACCATAATTCTACGCGCTATGGTTGCAGTGCATTTTTAGATCACCCAAAGACTCTCGCGAAGCAGACGCGCAAAATTAGTGCATGGGAACATCAAGGCGAACAAGGTATCTCGCAACGCGAGGCTGCAACCGCGGCATCAAGATATAGCGTTACATAAAGGCTGCTTCAAAGCTAGGAAAGACCAAGGAACACCGCCGAGGACGAACGGATTTATGCGTGGAAAGTAGTCGCCCGGTTTTAAAGTACAATAAATTTATTTAAGCGACGCTAATGAATAGCGGAGTGCTTAATAGCCGAGGGATCCGCCGCGCCAACGACGATGGACCGTAATGATGTAACCGTAATCGCGTTGATGATCGCGAGCGAGCAACTATGAAGATTATACCTGCCGAGGCTGGAATAGCTGTTGCATCGAGAGGAGCGTAGAATTCAATCGTCGGTCGCAATAACGCAGCCCGATAAAAATGAATCGGACTATCTTCATTCAATTGGTCGCGTAATCGTTCGGTGGACACGAGGGACGCCATGAATCGTCCATGTAGCATAAGCTGATCGCGTAATCCGTGTTAAGCGAAGAAATACGTATCGTAAAGTCTAAGCATAGACCTGAAGGCAACCTCGCGCTTTCATGTTCGAATAGGAACAAGTTTATTGCGAAGCTTTCTCATACGAGGCGAATTTCATTGTATTTTATTACGTTTTATATGGGAATTGGTGCTGCGGTGGAGATGAAGTTTTGGACGAAAAGAAGACTAGGTGACGCTGTTATTGAATAACTTGCAAACTGAAGCTTCCTAACCTTTGTCAATTTTGCGAAAGGGACTTGTACCCTTCCCCAATTTAAGACCAATTAAACGCACCCCAAGGATCAACAAATGATATCCGCGTTACTCGAGAACCCCCCAGCCGAGTTCACCTCATCTGATCGTTCTTATTCGAAAGTAAAACAATGTCGATGGGCAGTAATTAAGCTGCAGGGAGGTGAAACAGAGTTTCTCCTGTTGATTGTTCCCGTGTCGTCCGCGAGGAGTTCTTATTTCACGTTGACCCGCTTAAAGCGCTCGTTTAGGGCAAGGGCCACCCTCGTGTTCTTTCTGCCCCATTCTCATGCCGACACTCCCTTTATCGATCCCTCTCCAGCCTCTCCCTCGCTCTGCGATCCCTCCGTCCTTCCCCGTCCTCTTTTTTCCTTTTCTTTCCTCCCCTCGGCCTCTCCTCCTCCGCCACCTCCTCCGCCGCCCCTCCCACCCCTTCACTTTATCATTCCCTCTCTCGTTCTCCCTCGGTTCGCCTCACCCTGTCATCTTTTCCCGTCCCTCTTCACCACCTAGTTACCCCGGGGAAAACCTAGAACCGGTTCCATCCTCCGGCACCCTCCTCCTTCGCAGACGCCACCACCATCGGCCGCCACTGCCACTCGCCTCTATAAACCCGACCAACCAGGAAGCACGTATCTGCCCTTTCGAATTATCCGGCTGGCTTGCCGCCCTTTGTTGCACGCGGAATTTCGTTTAATTAAAATGAGACTGTAGGGAGTGCGGAGCCCTCTCTCTCCCTCCAGGACGTTGCCCGCTGCTCGCGGAGCGGCGTCTTCGATTGTCAGGGAACAGGCCAGAGACGGTTAAACGGAGCCTGAGTCTCAGACCCTGGGAGGATTCCCGTTTCTCCGGGCGTTTTGTGCTTCTCCTTGGTAGAAAACCGGCGATATCGGCGTGCCACTGTAGAATCAGCTCCTCGCGATACTATTCGGTTTCTGGATGAGCTGGGACTATGTTCCAGTGACAAAGTAGGCGTATGGGTTGACAATGAGAGATTTAAGTGAAGCAGTAAAATGAGTATTGGCCACCACAGAGACCACACGTGGGTATTATATTAATCCAGACAGGAAAGGGAAAGTGGTTAAAAGTGAAAATAAACTTTTGAAGCTAACATCTCGGATTAATACTTGGAAGAGTTACAGGAATTGTGCTAGAGCTGTATTGCGGGTTTCTGGGGGAGAAAAGGAATAGGAAGTAGATAGAAATAAGATTCGTGTCAATCCTATTGAATTCCACTTGCGTTGGAGGCTGCAGAGAGATACTACGATATCCTTTGCTTGGATTACGCGATGAACAACCGTGGTGAACGGCACAGCAATGGCAAAATAATCGTACAATCATCACCGTTCTTTTTTTCCCCTCCGTTTCGCTGGCCGTGGCGGGAATTCTCGTGTGACCACGCGGAAATTAGCCCCGATTGCGATCTTGGGAGGTGTAAACCGGCAAAATGGCGGTGCTCGAAGAAGGAAATACATTGTTCGGGGCGGGGCCAGGCCACTGCAAAGGGCAGACCGGTGTTAATCACGCTATCGAGGCGAGGGATCGACTAATTAACACCGAGTTAATCGCTCGCCTCGCTGAACCTGCCGACGCGACGCTCGATCGCGTCCATCGCCATTTGCGGCGACGAGAACTTTCTGCGATCTAAGAAGCGTGTAGACACCTTGAGGCTGCGTTAAAAATAGAATTGATAGTGATTAGAAACTGAACGACAGGAAAAGAAGAGATGGCAGCTTAAATTCTAAAAGTAATCGCCTTTTATGTCCGTCGCGTCTCTTACTCCAAACTGCCTAACCATCAAACACTTCTCGCTACCATCGGATAGTTTAAAAAATTCGGTTATATAATAGTCGTTGAATCTGAACTCGATAAGAAGGATGGACGGTGTAAATTCTCCGTTTGGAATCTCTGCTGAATTGCATCCCTTACTCAAAGACAAGTTTCCTAAATTTCAAACAACTAACATAAGACACTGACGATCCCATAAACGGTATACGAGAAGAAACTAAGAATACCGATGCTCTAAAGACACTAAACGAATTTCAAAGTTTCCTGCGAACACCGAAGAACTGAGTGAATACTGCAAGGACAGCACAAGCCTTTCATCCCCGTTCAAGGATGATCGTTATCAATCGCGACAGTGGAGATCACAGCGTCGAGGCGTCCCCCTACCGCCGTATCCGAATTATACGTCCAGCCACTCGCACGTAGAGCGCACGGGAGGAGTAAAAAAGAAGGAGAACCAAAACCGACTGCCATCCTTCACTGTCACGGCCAGTATCACCGTTACTGTACCCGTTAAGGCACGTTCACACTTCACCTCTGGCAGCTCCTCGTGCCAAACGATGCCTCCTGGGTACCAGCATCCTCTGCTACGATTGATCTATTATGCCCCGTACACACTAAACGCTCTCACTGTTCGAGGCACGCGTCCCACCTACGGGAGCAGGGCCAGGCGGGACGAGGTGGTGGCTATTCGGCTGCCAACGGCGGTATCCTGACGAAGGGCGATAGGAACGACGATGACGACGACGACGACGACGACGAAAACGACAACGATGAGTTGAAGAGGAAAGACACAGGGAGAGGATTGCAAGGCGTCGCGGCGCTGGTCGGTACTAGACTTGGCGTCGGTTCGTTCGTTAGCTGGACCCTCTTGCTCGCCCGTATTAATTTGCTTCCTCCTCCTCCTACCCCCGTCGACACCGCTCCCCCCCTTAACGGTCCCTTCCTCGGTCATCCCCCCGCCAAACGAAAAGGGGGGCTCCGGGTCGCCCCTGGTCTTAGCTGCTGGCTGCTGCCACTGCGAGAACACCGAGCCACGGCGCATGCGGACGCTGCTAATCACCCTTCGTCCTCTACCCCCTCGAACTACCCCCCGCGCCGACCTCTCGCAGCCCCTGCCTACGCTGCCTTTCTACGCGACGCGGCTCGATGAAGGTGAGCCACCAGAAAATTAACTGCAACTACTCCACCCCGCCCTGTCCCTTTCCCTCTTGCCAGCCTCGCCTTGCCTCTTCCTCATCCTCGTCCTCGTCCTCGATCGGTCTCCTTCCCTCCAGCCCGTGCTCCAGACCTACTTTGGGCTTGTTCCTCGCGACCGTGACCTTCCGTCAGAATGGACCGAGGATTCCCGGGGAAATTAAAGCCGGAGAGGGAAATGTGGAGCGTTCGCTGGATCGACCTGTTTGCGGAAACTGGACTGGCGAATCATCCGACGTGAAACGCTTCGAGAGCTGGCCATTCTGCTTAGATTCCATTGTAACCGCGGGACTATTAATCTTCCACTATTTAACTGTCTCTCCCGGGTAGAGGAAAGTACACTATCAATTCTCACCGGCTGCAAATTAAATTAGACCGGAGTACACCACGGGGCTACTTTGCCAGTGTCAAATATCAATCATTTATATTTAAATGTCTCAAAATTCGTGTCACTAATCTTTACATGACCCTGCGGCAAGGGCTAGCCCCTCGATGATTACGATACAGAGAATCGATGTACCAAGTATACTTCATTAAAATCTCCAGAGAACCAAGTTGCTTATTAGTAACTCATTAATATACACGATTTAGGATACAAGTGCGAGCGGTATTTTTCATTCTCACCTCGCTAAGGGGTAGCGTTTAAAGCGCGCCAAGAAAATATTTCACTTGAAGCGACGACGGTATATAGACGTCGTGTCAGCGATTGGAGGGTGACGTGATGAGACTGCTGAAGAGCCCGGACAGAGCAGCACGGGGAGGGAGCCAGCTAGTAAACGAGTTATTGGAAAATCGTGTGAGGGGTGCAGCGACCTAGGTGACTCCCGGCGAGCTGGCGCCAGGGGAAAGGAGGAGGTCAGTAATTTTTCGCCTCATTGCTCGTAAAAAGGAGACGCTTCATCGTTCGCCGGAAGAGTATGGCGACTACGTAAGCGAATGGTAGCCTCCGACTCGGCAAGTTTGGGGGTGGCTCGGCAAGTAGGGCGATGGCTCGAAGACGGCATTGACACCGGCTCGTTGTAAATGTTGATCAGGTAGCGCAGTTTCACCGGGCCAATTTGCCGGGGATGAATCTCGCGTGACCCTCTCCTACCGCTCCATCCGCGTTGCCTTCCGTCAGGAGAAAATATCACACGCTTCGCCGAAAGCTACGAAAGTCGAGACCAGAAGTTGCTCTTCTCCTCGTGTTAGCTGGAACGTGCCTCGTCGAAGTGAAACGGTTACTATTTGACCTATCAAACTTCGAAGAATGTAAACTGGAAGCTTCTAATTGCTATTTTTGAGAAAAATAGCCTTTTTCTCGTCTGAATCAGAACTAAGTCGCAAATGCAGATAAATCTGGGAGCTGTAGGTATGTAGAAGGTGTAACATGAGAGGAAATTGAACGACGCTCGACCTCATAAACGCTCTGAATTCCAGGCTAAACAAAGTCAGGATCACTGCTGGCCAGATGACAAGATTTGTAAACCATTTCAAATTTATTTGAGACAGTACAAGGGTCTTCCAGCACGCTATTCAGCAGTATAGTCGCCCATGGCACTGCCTTTCGCATGCTCAAATTGATACTATTCCTCTACACTTCTATCCGTTTAAATGCAGAAGACGTCGCTATCCCAGATGCGCAATGCGCTCTCGAGTTGGCGATTAGAATCTCCCCGAACGGCGGGCGACTTGTCTCACGCCTCGCGCCACCGCCGTAAATAATGCAGATGGAAGTGGCGGCAATGAGCACGGCATCGAAACTACATCACGTATCGCTGTTCACCCTTAGGCTTAATTAACGGACGATGAGTCCGCGCCAAGCGCGTTCGTCCCCCTCTGCTGGAGCTTCTTGTAATATTGGAATATCGTCGAAGGACGACGCTTCGAGGGCCGTATCGACGCCATTGCCACGGATACGAACGAGGGAAGCGGAAAAAGGCGAGGGAGAATTGCGATAAGGGTAGCTGGTGTACGGTGAATCGAGTTCGAAAGAGGACGAAGATTCGGAGTGCAGCATATTCGCGAGCATAAAACAGCGAAACGCTTAGCATAGTAACATCACGGCGCGGGGGCGTCATTACCGTATTGATCGCTGGGGTGGTTCCTCTCACCCCACCCCACCCCCTGCCCCTCTTCCTCCACCGGTCCCTCATCCTCTTCCCCGTGCGGTTCTCTCTTGTCGAGGATCCAGGAGGGTAAGAGCTGGACCAGGCGAGACTCAGAGACGATGCCTTCGGCCCTGAGGAGAGGGTTGAAAGTAGGACAACGAACTTGCCGGTGTAACGAGTCGACAGATCAAAGGGCTGTCGAGAACGTGGTACGATCCGATAATTCGGAATGGGCCGCCATTACGGTGGTATCGATCGCCATTAGATTCTAATGATTATGGAAAGGTGAGCGCTCCGGTGACGTGGATAATTATTCTGCGGCAGATGGTTTGTTCGTTGACAAGCGTCTTAACAAATTTAAGGTTGAAGGAAGGAATGGAAAGAACAATAGGAAACCAAAGCGGGTGTTGAAAGTTAAGATCCTATGGAAGTTCTATGGACATTCTATCGTATTCTAAAATGACACCGATGCTTGGGAAGCTACGAACTACTTAGTAAAGTGATTGGGAAGCATTTGTTTGTGCCGTAGGGTGCCGTAACGCTGCTGCTCCGATTCCACGAGATGATATTGACCTCCACCGTGACGTCAAACCAAGCTCGAAGATACCTCTTCCTCTTCTTGTCGTAACCCGCTCCTTTACATCCTCGCCGATGGCCCAGGACCCGTTGCAGGACCGGTTTGGTAAGAATCGGCCGATCACGGAGGCAAGAAACAACTGAATCACCGTGGGCTTCGACCCTTCAACTCGAGGATCAAGGCACGGGTTGCTTCGTCAGGGCCTCGAATATTTCAAGAATCCAAAGAGAGGACGGAAGGGAGAACGCAAACAATACCAGGCTACCAAAAAGGGAATGGAGATCGCAGAGTGCAATTGTAACGGTAACTCGAATGGCAAATTAAAAGTGATCAGGCTAATTGAAAATCTAACGGAACGGTGACAGAAATACGAACCTTCAACTGAATCATATTTGCTTGAATGAAAAAGCCTCTAGATCTTTGTATCAGAAACTCCAAATCTAAGGAACTTAAGCTTTATCATGTCAGTCACACGAAACTCGCCAGAAGCAATCAACAATTACCCACTTGGTACTCAAGAAACCAACATCATATTTTCGAAATTGCGGATCTTTGCAATTGCCCGAAAAGCGAAACGTTCGCAATCCAAGGGGAAAGGGGCGACGAAACAACAAAGACATTCCTCAAGCCTCCATTCGGCAAGAAGACACCCCGCCAGCGAACGTTTCAGAATGCCGTGCGAGCAGCCAGGAATGATAACACCGCGTCGCCATAATGTAACGAGAAAGAAATGAACAGAAGAAGCGGAGTTATTCTCCGAATCGATTGGTGCGGGGCCGGCCGTGTGCGGTATAGGAAGAAATAAAAATGGGAACGGCACCCCCCTCCCCGTCGTGTGTGGCAGTTATGCGCCGCGACGATAAGTTTACCGGGGCACAATGAGCACGAACGAAGATGCGGGACCTGTACCAAACAGGTTATAAAGGAGTGGGTTACGTGAATCACGCTTGTGTCGCGTGCAATGCAACCGGAGCAGCGCTACGTTCACGGCGGCACAGACACGGATGCACGCACACCGGCGAGTTTACCAAGTATGAATAGGGTGGCAGCGTAGGATCCTTGCCAAAGAACCACGGTCAATCAGGTACCGAGAGGTATTCAACTCGATGACGGACCAGGAGGGGGTACATTTCAACCTGCATCCCCTGAAAATATCTAAGGTCGGGGCCAGATATATTCGCCGGTGTTTTTCGTGAGGAGTATTCTTCTATTCTCAACGTTTTCTGACTCGCTCTCGCCTTGCCAGAAAAAGAGTGAGCCAGAAGTGGTGGGGATAGCGCCAAGCTCTTGACGTGTAGGCCAAACCGAGCTCTTAGCGTAGAGATACATACATCAGAATAGGTGTGCGTTAGCTGCGAAAACGAATTCACCGGCCAATATATCTGGCCCCGACCTTAGTCTCGCTGTGTAGAGAACACTTCCGTTTACTCTGTATAGGTTCAGGGGTTAAGGCGGGATCACACGTTCGGCATGCGTGTCGATTAAAGGCTAAAATCCTGCTCTCCTATTCTGCGCTTTTAGGCATGGCACTGTCGCACATTTAACGACTGCCAACTTTATATCACCTTTGTCTTCTGTTTCTGGCTGACAGTTAGTCAAACATCACTGTACTTTTCAATTTTCATTTATTCATTTTCTTGTAATAAACCTGAAATTAAACTCGTGCAGTTTCCTTAACAATTCGGCGTGTGCCGAATAACGCATGTCCGTCATTCGGCGAACAACTGCATGCGTGGATCTAGCGACGTGGGCAAATGTTTGTAGTTCTCGATCACGAGTCGAAACGCTCATCATTTGTCGAATAAGCGCATAATCGGAAGGCATATGCGAATACTTTGGCAAACAGTTTGTCGAATGCCGAATATTCGGCAATAATTCGCCCTTGGACATAGTTGAGTGTGTAAACAAAGCAAAATATTCCTTTTTCGAAGTTTGGTCGTAGATTCATGGTGAGTATGTAGAACGAATGTTTTTGCCATTAGGCTTGCTCGTGGATGTTGAAAATTTTAATTTTTAAAATTGCAAGCGGAAATCAAATACTGTTTAATAATAGATTTTGTTTAAAGTGATTGACAACGACGGTGGGAAATACGAAATGAACAGGATCGTGTATCCTATCGCGTAAAACGGAAAATTGCCCTTCAATTATCATACTACGGTTGGGAGAAAATGAAAAATAACCGTTTTCAGGGCAGGCTTCGTGCGATTGCCCGGTGGAAATTTTAGGCCTGCCTCAACGTGACATGGGAACAAACGAAAGAATTGGCCGCGATCGTTAGCATAATAATGTAACAAGTCGGACTGGGAATGATTTAATGTGCCACGTGATTACACAGGAAATTCGCAATTTCCATGCAGTCTTGCCGTCGCGACGCCGAGCTGCACGTACAAAAGAAGGCTTAAATTGGAATAAACATTGCCTGCTCTCTGGCTCCTCGATATCGTGAAACGGGGTCGACCGGTGACCCTAACGATTCAAAATTTCCGAGGGAGACGAAACGAGACTGCAGCTCCCCGCAGCGAAATGGAGAAGGGGACGTTGATAATGCAAATACTGCAATACGACGAAACGGAACGGTGCGTATGACGAATGCGACGTAAATTACCGTTTCCCGTGATTATACGGGAACTCCGTAATATCGCCATAATTTTCGTTTCTCGTTCGACTGCAAGAAATTATAGACACGTGTAAGTCAACAGGCCTGCCAGCCAGTGGAAACGGTTACCGCTGCGTCTGTAATTATTGTCTTCACGAATGAGAACAATGAGTTGGAAGCGCAAGTCAACCAAAAAGAAAAAAGAAAAAACCGTGGAACCAAACGTACGTGCGTGTTTCCTGAAATCATTTCTCGAAATTCTCGTATCGAGAAAATTCGCGCAGATGAAACGTTATCCAATTATGTACTTTGAAAAGGGAAGAGAAATTATGTAATGGGAATAGCTTGTTCTGGATTCGACGACAAGCCGTCATTTTACTAACAGAAGTGTTCCCGTAATAACCGAGTCGAGGAAGGAGGATCGAGTTAATGTTGGTAGATTTCTCGGAGGCGAACGGACCCATGGGACACGGCTGGGCCATGGTAAAGTGGTGTTAATCCATGGTGGGCGAGCCTGAAGCTACTTCGGAAGATTGCCTCGATACGAGCACACCTAGAAACTATGTAATCGTTTAAGTATGTACATAGAATTTTAACCGGTTTAAAACGGTAGCCAGTGTCTCGATCCCTGTGATTCAACGGAATAACAATTTATCCTACAGCTCCTTGATGATACGTCAAGAAGTACATATCTACCTATTTTCCCATTTTCAATGTTATTCCTCAGGATACAGCAAAATAGAATCTCAACGTCGAACAACAAAAATGAATAAACAATAATTACAGCGAATAGTGCAACTAACTAGCATTGCAGTGACTGACCAGTGAGCAGAGCCAACCGATCCGACCAAGAAATGAGAATGGCCACCGAAGAGGGACCCAAACAATGGCCAGTGGTCAACGAACTCGTTCCTCGAAAGATCGGAAACATTTCCCAGAAAGCTTCTCTTAAATGGAACGACCAACGTCCACTGCTATCCTAAAGATGCTAAGAGAAAGGGATCGTGGATGCTTCGTACCCTGGCCCGTCGATCTCTCTAGTGAACCACTCGATACATACTCTCTGTCGAGTTTTCTCGCAAGATTGCTCTCTGCCAATGGCACTGTAAATTACTATTCCAGCCACTATCGACTGGTTATTAAATTGAACACAAAAATTAATTCATCCGAGAGGGGGGGATGAAGATGTCGGAACGCGAGGCGGCATGAATTATTCAGCAACAGTTATTGCGATTGGTGAATGGCGATCGGCGATTACGTGTCGCGACTTACGCCGTATCTGGCCCCGTTTTCGCCACTGGCCCTCGCCAAATTAGGGCGGATAAACGGGTTTGAGGATGGGCCACGTCAGAAACGTTCGATGATCACAGTGGCGGGTTTGCGACGCGGCTTGCTTCGGAAGAATCGTGTGTGCGTGCTGATTGCACGTGGATGGTGGATAAATAGAGGCGTGGAGGACGTCTCGACGTCGTTTACGAGTCCTCTAAGTAGATCCCGCACCCTCTTCTGGATGCAAACCGAAAAGTACGTCGCTTGTAGTCTCGGGCGTGCCCCGAGCGAGCGATGGACACGCGAGCAGAGGACACTGCTGGTGTCTTCTGCGTGGCACACGGTTCTCTGCGAACAGAGGTGTAAAGACCGACTGGAGGAACAGCAAAACGTTCAGGATTCTACGGCGTCGCGGTAAGAATGCGATTCGAAGTGCCCCGTGGACCAGTGTCCCCTGTCGAACGACGAGTATCATTACGAAAGATGCCCGATAGGCGAACGGCAAGAAACGTTCTATGGTTAAAACGTGCCTCTGCAGGCGCGTCTCCTCTCTCTCTTTGGTAGCTAGAATCAAATCGTCGGACATTCCTCCGCGTGGTCCTCGCGAACGAACGATTGAGACGTTCAGCTTGGCGACTCGTGTGGCGCATACAAGGGGAGCCCTTGTTACCGAGCTCCATGCTCGGTAATCTCTCTCGATCCGGGCAAAAACCGGCGGCCATTTAACGAACCTTAAAAACAAATCTTGCGCGTGCACCGTGCCCCTCGCGCCCTCTCTCATTTCTCTGGACGCAACGTCCGACACGTGGGAGAACGTATCACAATGCTAACGAGTACCCTCGTGCTTGATGCGCCTCGTTAAAGACCCGCGCGCCGCGTGTCCTTCAACGCATCGAGCACTTGTTCGACAAAGTACTTCTGCACTTTTCCCCGGGCATCGAGCTTTCCTTTATATTCTCAGCAGCGAGCTGCACTCGCCTCTCGACTTCTTCGCATCATCATCGGGTTTAATCGGTTCTACACAGAGGTCTGTTAGACTCACATAAGCGCGTGTGCGAGGTAAGTCGGTGTACTGTACGAGCAGCTTATGGAGGCAATAAACAATTGGAAAATATTAGTGAATTAAAACAGAAATAGAGTAAAATTGCCGAGGCCAGTCGAAGTGTCACGTGGAGAACCTGGTTTAGGGGTTCGTAATTCTCGATTTTTTTTGCTTTAATCGATAGTAGATAATACTCTTAGAGAACAAATGTCTAATGTTTCAAAGTGAAATTCGAAGTATTTCGAAACACGCGTGTTGAACTTAAAATTTATCAATTAAAACTTTATTTTGAATTGTATAAATGTATATTGAAATACCACTAAGATTTTGGAAAGACCGACTATATTTTTCTGTGTTAAGAAAATTCGCCACCTTTTGTCAACGTCGTAGACGAGGTTCTCGCCTTAATAAGAAATAAATAGTCAGAAAGAAACTCGAATAGCACCATATAAAAAGAATCGAAATTACTACTGTTACTCGCGCGTAACGTTGCAACGTTTCGGAGGCGAGCACGATAGCAAAACTTGAAGGAAAAACGTGTATCTGGCGAAAAGCTGCTCGTCGGAGCGTGGAAGCCAAGGAAGCACGGTTGCTTGCAAAGCGAATGCACGTTAGTAAATGATATTTCTCGTTGTCTGCGCCTGCCTCTATCCTACCGGGTCTGCGAAATGTGTGCTCGCGTCGTTGTTACCGTCTTAGAGCAGAAGTGGCGAGTGAAGGGTACCATAAAGATACCTAAGATTTCCATGAAACAGAGTTCCTCGTTATCTCGTCGACGAGGCCTGGCCCCGGGGCATCTCCCTCGATCTCGCGTGATAAATTGCGCGCGAACGCACGTGCGTGTACGATCAAGCGCATTCCGCGCGCGTCGCCGCTCGCCCACGCGATCACGATGCGTCCGCGAATAAAAAAAGGACAGGTAACATCGCGTTGATTGCGCCCGGAGAGGGTACGTCTCGCTAATTAATATCGAAATCATTAAGAGCCGCGCCTCGGGCGTCTGCAAACGAGAATATCAACGTTACACCGTGTTCGCCAACAAAAACAGTCGACTGGAAGATGCTGCAGAGAAATTGAAAAAGTTGCCGCGACATGAAGCGTGCCGCTAATTGCAGGATTAAAATGAGGAGATTGTGGATGCCTTAATTTCCATTCAAAGTGGGTACAGAGAATACGCGTTTAATAAACGTGGAAGACAAAGTGCTGTCTCCTCAGAGGTCTCATTAGGATGAAAAAGCAAAGAAATTCAGCTGAGTGATGGGTATCTACAGCGTGGCACAATTAATTCACGGCTAACTCCGTGTACGCCGAAGTCAGCTCATGAATATTTCTCCGCGAACGAAGCTTCCACCGAAGATGCAATAACAAATCGCGCCGGCATCAAATTGCAAACGCACGCCCACCAGCGGATTTCGCGGCACGCTTTGCTGCTCCGCGTACACAAAAGGCTGAAAGCTCGTTGTCCCGAGTTGACGTGTACACACGTAGGCAGCAGTTCGAGATTGAAAGTCGCAGATCGCGTGCCTTGCTCGATACAGCCGGCGAGGCCCAGAAATAAAACGAAATTCGCACTTTTCAAGTGTTCCTGCTTTCAGCGAGCTGCGTGGGCTTTTCTATGTTCAGCCAGGTAACGCGAAAACTTCCAGACAGTATTGAATGACACACCGGATTACACAACGATACCCTAACTTTCAGTATGCAAATGCTGCAACATTGTCGAGTTCTCGAGCACGTTAGATAAATTCGATATACGAACAGTTTAATAAATTGGAGTGGCATAAAGGTAGCTTGACTTCAATCCCGCTACAATACACAGTATGCACGAACTACCGCGGAATGTCTACCGAGTATATACCACCACTTGTGTTAAAATTTGGAGGGTTTTCTAAATCTGGACAGGAAAGCATTCTCATACACACAGAAACGAAGTATCTCCAGGATGTCCACATTCTTACAAACTCCTCAACAGGTCTAGATGCACTGATTACTTAGGCGGCACATGGGAATCTCTCCTCTCCCAAGTCATGCGTATCTCCAGAGAAGATGCGAGTCCTTGAATCTCAACTAGAACACCCCACGAAAAACATCGCGACCAACCCGACCAACCACCCAATCTCCCAACGCTCGCCTATAGGTCTCAGCGGAAGAAAGGCTCGATCGAAGGGCCCGGCAAAGAGTTGAACGATAGAGCATGGGGCCAGTTCTTCGAGCGGCCGAGGCATCATCAGTATTCCTATTCCCGGGGCTGAGCGATCGTGCTGGCCGGATTTATGTCAGCGGGAGTCGCATAACTGAAAGCGGCGCCGCTATAAATGCAAACGTCGTATCGCCGGCAGCATCGATGCCGTTCATCCGGCAGCGAGCGCGACTGCCTTCGCCGTGCAAAGACCAGAGAGGAGGAACAAAGTAGCAAAGTACGCCGAGTGCCAGCGCGTATTTAACCTACGTGCAGCGCATTTCGCCGGGGATCGTAGGCAGCCAGGGGGGCGGCCGACGGTAGGCGTCGTTGTAGAACCTCGTCCACGGTGAACGCTGCTTTCGCAACGGCACGGACGGGGGCCCAACTTCGTGCATCACCCGAGCGATCGTATCAATCATGCGCTTATTATGCAACGAGCAACAGTTCTACTCACTGCATTCGCGTACGCGGTCAGTTCGATGCATTGAGCTCTATACTAACTGGAGAGTGAACAGAGCAATGGCGGCCGATCAGACAAAGTACACAAATTAGTGGGTAGAGCTGTCTCTGTCCCGCGCGGCGTCTTTACCGGTCTATACAGTCTATACCCCCACCACACGCAAATTTACTACAGGATAGTAGAGATATAGAGAGGGATAGTAGGAAGAAGAAGGATGCATGGACACACTATTTTCCCCTCTCTCTCTGATCGCTGTCGCCTCTACTTCTTCCAACTGCTGTTCACACTCCAGTTAGTATAGAGCTCAATGGTTCGATGTTCCTGCCTGCATTCTAGCAGACGTCGGCTGCATCCTGTCGCGCCTGCGCGCCCGCACCGCGCGTACGCGCGAATCCTGTGCAACCGTCTCTCCACCCTCGGCCATCTTCCCCTTTTTCTCTACTTCGCTGGTCTCGTCCTTACGTCTTCATAATTCATACGCTCCGCCTAATGGAGATTTAATTTCGACCAGTTATCTCGGTCCCCGCGGCTCGTTTCCACGTACTTCTACTCCTTTTCCTCCTCTGCTTTTTAATGCACCCTCGTGTCGCTGGTCCCAGATTTTCTGCTCTCCTCGTGGCTCTGCTGGCGAGCTACTCGACGGACTGAGCAGTTTCGGGGGAATGTTTATGCGAAAGGGGAATTTAGATGCTGGGATTGGGAGGGACGTGGATTTATGATTCTTCTATTTTGAGTCGGTGTTTTTTCTTTCGGTTTTCTTTGGATCTTTCAAACCGTTTGGTGCTAGCGAACTCTGCAGTTTTTCTGCAAGCTTGTTGGGAATGTGGAAAGCGATATATTCCAAGTGTATTATTCATTTTTCACAAGGACCAAATGGAATGTATGAAGGGAGAAATGTGCTTCGATTGACGTAGTAGGATTTATCGAACACCTCACGTTATTTGCATGATCGATTCAGGAGAGATCTTCTGCTGTGTTCACAGGTCAGCCGTGCCAGGCTAGGTTGATCCTGGGCGCTTCGGTTAGTAACTCAATCCTCACCGAGGAAGGCTTTTCTGGTGCTGACTGGCAGCGTCGGTTTATTTGCTTAGGAGCTCGTTAGAGCTAATCCACGTCTATTTACGCCGATCGATAAGCGATCGAACGGTAACTACCGGTGTCGGCGATACACCTTCGAACACCTTCTTGCGGTCGGGAACAGAGATCGCTCCTTCGTGGAACGATTGAATAGGAATTGTATTTTTCCACCCCTGACGGAATTCCACGATGTCACTGTCCCTCGGGCTGATAGGTGCAACAACTTTAGAACGTAAATTGCTAAACTCACTGACAGGCTACCCTTTTAGTTCTTTCAACACTATTTCCAGAAATACGTTTAATTACTTTTAACCTTCTCTAATTCTGTAATAATTAGAATTTTTTAATAAAACTACAATAATGAGCATCCAATCAATTCCAAATTACTTCGTAAATGATGTAGGCATAGGTCACCAAGATCGCCAAAGAATTAAAATTACAAAGCACACAAAGCTTAAAAGACACAAAGCCAAAGAAATTCGCAATTAACAGCCAAGAAGCAGAAAGATTCGTGAGAAATGCAATTCGCGACTAATTTCACAATTCCAATATCATTCTTGCACGGTGCAGAAGTAAACAAAATTCACCGAGAAACTTAGCTGGAATTCACAAAATTATCGAAGCAATCAATAATTCACAACCAACCGAGAGGATCCGAGCTCTTTTAGGCTCGTAAGAGGATTTCAGGATCCCCAAGAGAAGCTCGCGAAGGGCACGATTCGCGACGTTTCGAAGCCAAAGAGATTCGTGACACTGCGGCGGGAAACTGATCGAGTGCACGATCTTCGACTTTGCCTTCCACCTGGGCAACCTGAGAAGGGGTCGCAGGAGCCCGCCCTTGGGGGTTTAACGAGCCCTCGCCAGTAGAACCTGCGCCTGGCCCCCCTTTCCGAATCGAAGTGACGCCGATGCCATTCAGCTTGTCCCAATGCTCTCGATCGATGATCTATTGATCCCCACTCGACCTTTGCGCCACGGGCCCAAGCAATCGTAGGTACATTTCATTGGCGAGTTGAAAAGGGCCTCCCCGCTCCTTCTCTGTTTGCCTGGAAGGCTCGATTGTCGTCGCGGGCGAACGCATTGTCGCGGGATCGCCAAGGAAGCACGAAGGGAGACCCGAAAAGTCGACGCGCCTCCTCGAAATCAGAATCCGCGGACCCACAGACTGTACACTGTACACTGTACATGTACGCGGCTGAACCGATTTGTGGGAGCACAGCTATTTCCCTTCTTTCCTTTTCTTTTCGCCTTTGAAGAGCGACGCGCCTCCGCGCACACGCCCTCCAACATAAGGTGCATTCAACAACGGATCCTGTAGGCTTGGTCGCGATCTAATGGTCCATGATCGATTACCCAGGCATCGATTGCGGTAATAGGTATAATGACGGCGCGGTATTACAGTGTAACGATAGTAATCGGCGATCACGCGAGATGTCTTTAAAGATTCTTTTCCAACGGCCGATGAACGCGCGGTTCTATTGACATAATCGCGGGTATTATGCCCGTTTTCAGACGGGTGGGGGAGGATCATTCCCTGCGTAATGGTCACTTTGCTTCGGTTACTTGACTCTCGGGCTTTGAGTAGGCTCCGAAGGCGTTTCTTTTCATGTAAGGGACAATGGTCTTTAGAAACCGATCCGCGGCCTTAAATTGAATTTCGATGTCGAGTCGACGCTGGTACCTACGTACGAGGGCGTCAGAGGCGTCTGACAATCATAAAATCGATTCGAGCGCTCCAACACTTGAGTTTATAAAGCGAATGATCAGTGGGAATAATACGTTTCCAGATTTCTATTGTTACTCGCTTCGTTCTGTCGCGAGTCTTTGCTTAGGAAAGATGAATTCCTAGCAACCTGTGAAATCAGCTTTCGAGCTGAGCATTGCTTTCTTCGGGTGTCAGGCGATACTGGTGACGAATGTCCCTCGATTATCATCCCAAACGCTACGACGTCCCCATTTCGATGAACGCCACAGAGAGTTGTGTATAACACGTTTCGTGGCACGCGCGAACAACGCCACGTTTAACCACACGGTCGCCGTAGATTCGTATAAACCGAGCGCAGCGGTCCGCAGCCTGGCGATGATTATTAATACAGCAAACAAACGCGAGAACGTTCTATAATCCTCGCGCAGTTACCGAGCACAATGCGCAATCTTCATTTACCGCGCAATCACTCGCCTCTCCGCTCGGTCCTTCGCAATTATTCAGCAGATTCGCGCTACCCGCGACTCGTCCCCGTGCGTCGTTACGTGCATCGTCCCGAGGGGGTTCTGTGCCCTTAAAAATTCAAATCGCCGAGTAGTCTGCGGCGCGTCGATATTTTTTTCCGGTCTCGGCGCACCCGAGGAAGCCTGAGAAAGCCCGTCAAGCAAGGCTCCACTCCGTGCATACGTTCCGCCGATACGTACGAATACATTCGTCCTCTCCGAGCATGCAAATGAGGAGGGAACGGTTTTGTGAGAAGCTCGGGGTGCTCCGGGGTCCTTCTGGCGGACAAGGTGCGGACGAGAGACATTGGGGAGAAGAGAAATAGTTATCGCGCTACCCCCGTGAGAAGAGGGAGAGAGAGAGGGATGGAGACCGTGGCCCTGCGACCGTTTTTTTTTTCTTTCTCCTCTCTCCCTCCCTCGGCACGACGGCGCATAAAAACCGGCGCTAATTATGCGAGAACATATACCTGGCCCGTGAGACATTAATGCTAAAGTTGCGGCATTATGCGCGTGACAGGCCGGGTACACGGTTAGGGACAATGTTCCAGGAGGTGGGTAACGCGCGCGCGGTACCTGAAGTGCGGGAATGTCACAGACAATGCGGAGCGTTAGAATGCGCAGAAAATTCTGTTTCCGCCTGTCAGGCATCAGCGTCGTTACGGTTCGTTAGTTCCCTGCATTTATATTAATCACGAGCCGGCGGGGATGCACGTCCGAGCGGCCGTGTTCTACCTGCCCTCGGCCGTACCCCGGGCCCGGCTGCTTATCTAAATATCTAAACAGCCCTGCCCAGTGGAAATTTATAATCATTCGACGTCGCGGAAACCACCGTCGCGGCTCTAATGCTTGTAATCGGTGTTGTTCCTTATTGATACTTATTCCTGCCCCGTTAGTAGCTGCTCCTTCCATTATCTACCGGAGTCGCCGCGGCGACTTGTTTGCTTATCGATGTATCTTGGTAATGATTCCCGTGGATCTGCGTAATCATCTGCTATCGCGGAAAGCAGTGTTCTCGATCTGCTATCGTGATTCCGACGCGTGTAGTCGTCGATGTTTCCTGCGGATATTTTATATCTTATGCTTGTAACTTGTTTTATGGAAGCTCTTGTACCCGAGTCGCTTGTTTATCCGGATATCTAAGTAGTGACTCAAGCAGAAGGGCTTAGTGATTAGATTAGTAAGTATTACCTACTGGATTTTTAGTTTCCTATTCTTGCTTCTCTTGTTTACAGAAGACTGTATTAGTAGGTACTTACGGTGGTGAAATGGAAACACATCGGTGGCTTAGTGCACATAGGGTAAACGCACCAGTAAATGAACAGTTAATGCTAATGAATGAACACTATTATAAAATTATGTTGGCAGCGCGAATGATTCCACGTGCTGCAAAAATTGTTTGGATATGAAGCAAGAAATGAAAAGAAGTCTTTAATTAATTAGTTGTTTACTTTAATAACTTATTTTACTCATTTTAATAAAAAATGTTCATTCACTGGTACGTGTTCATTTACTGGTACATCCACCCTATATTGAATGTCCACTGTTTGTGAAATTTGAGTTTTTATATGGAGGAAATAATTATTGACTGTTTCTTTATGTTGTATAAAAGTCACAATTATATCTATTTCATAAATTCGTCAAAAATTATACTTTTATTCATTGGATGTCTCTGAAGCTTGTGTACCATTGCATAGGTAAACCTGTTTTTCTCGAAAACACATAGGCACACAATATTGGTGCACTAAGCCATCGACATGATCCAGGTCAGAGAAGCTTCTTTGGCTTTCATATTTCAAATTTAATATCCCTAATTGCCGTAACGATGAGAAGTTATTAAGACAGAAATTACACGTGCGAGTCTACATAATATATTCGCCATCCTTCAGGGCCACGTTCTTCGATTTAACGAGATTCTACGTATAATTATACTCTCTACGCGTCCAGCGAGCAACATCCGAATAATGAAGCCGTGGCATCCACCTGTCATTCACACTTCACACTCCTCGTTTTAACTATTACTGACCTTTCAGGATACATAGTAAACCAACATGCGACCTTATATTCTTCATTTCGAGTGAAGACATTACAAGAACTGAATAATAGCGAGACTGACACTTGAATTAAGATTAAGCCTAAAAGATTTTTTATCACTGCAGCCAACTTTAATAAAAATTCTACAACAGCAACAACTTGAAGTAGGCATCTGCTACAGTGCTTACACTCCCAGAGGTCTCAATAACAAGGATCCAATGGAACCTAAATATCCAATACGTAATCCCGATTAGAAAGATCTCCGGGTCTACGGTCGTGGTTCTCAAGCGCCTTTCGCCAAAAAGCTCCTGTTTCCCCTGCGAAAGAAGCACGTCTCCCTTTCTCATGCTAACGCCACTCGACGGGTCGGCCGGTGGCGCGTAAGGGCGACTTTTCAGATTTAAATCGAGACCGTGCGTACGTAGCCGGGCCGCGATCTGTCGCGATTTGCATCATAGTGGGTCAAAACCGGGGCCACGCAGCGTGCCTCGTACAAGCACGCGGCCAGGAATAAATCTCAAGTGCGCGTTCATTGTTGCCCAAACGAGGCTACCTGTGCGAGATTAACGGCGGAAACGCGCGAAGGCAAGTGCGAGGAATTACGAGGGAATAATCGGCAAAATATTACGCCACTGTTCCATTGACAAGCATAAATCTGGATACGGGGAATTAATTTCCGCGAGTCGCCTTGCACACGCTCCATAGGCGTTATACTCAACCTTTACCCGTTCTCATTTCTGGATTTATATACAAAAAAAAATGAAAAAGCGCAGTAACTTTAAGGATAGATTTAATTCACCCCTTCAGAGTGAATTTCCGCAGAACCACAAAATTGCTAGTTGCATACTCCAATATGCTCTATAGTCTACATTCACGGATCGGGAATGTTCTTTTGCTGCACACTTGGAGAATTTTCCACTACTAGAGAGACACTATTTAGTAAACTATTGGAAGAACGAATTTGCATGTGTTTAGAGCAAGAATATCCAAACTTTCTGTAACTCGACGGCATTTGCACTCCCCCGTACCTATACACGAAGAAATTATTGCGCGGAGCAGGTGTCCTCATTGGGAATGCACGAAAATTAATACGTCCACCGCACGCAAGCAAAACTGATTGCGCCGCGGGTAAAGCCTGGCTCGAAATAACGCAATTAACCCCGCCAAGAGAGAAAATGAAGAAATGGGGTGGCGGATGGATGAAAACCGCCTAGACCATGAAAGTAGAAAAAGGAATTGCCAAGGCAAAAACAAGCTGTTTCGGTTTTCAGCGACGCAGGCAAATGACGCGCGCGTATCAAAAGTATCGACTCGTTAATTGCAACTGGCCCGTAATCATTGCCACCGACACGTTACAGCGCGTTCATAAATCCCTCTGCCCCCCGTGTTCGCCGCAAGCAATGGGCTTTTTCAACGAAATTTCAGTCACACGCCCGTGTCCAGCCGAATCGCGAATTAATGCACGGAAAGAAACGCAATTACGCCGCGTGTGGGTGCGTAACGCGCGCGCGCGCGCCCGCATTATCGGCCTGTTTCCCTGAATCGCGCGCATTATGAGCGTGGCGTTATTATAATCACTCTCCATTACCGTGTAATCTTTTGCAGTCGCCCGAGGGGCGCGTTTTACAGCGAAAATTCATTAAACTCGGTCGTGATGCGACGCGATCGTTTACCAGCAGACCGATAATTAACCAAACCTGATTTCGCCAAGGCGCGGTCGTTTGTTACTGCGTGGTCGTTTCTGTGTGTTACGAGTGCTAAAATGCAATTGAGATTCTAGTCGATAACGTCCCTATCTTCGATTATTTACTGGGCCTCTAGGGTTTAGAGTATCGCAAGTAGTACCTATCGAGATCCGATGGGATATGTTTGAATTCAATATAACTCCCTCGAACAACAAAAACAGTACTTACCTACATGTGTAATTACAGTCTACCAGAATATGCTTGAAGCTTATAGTAGTACCTGAAACAAAAACAAAACGGTACTTGTAAGTATAATTAAATTCCATAGGTACAATTAGATTTCAATCTTATACCAGAATTTAAAGCATTTGCAAGTACATTTTCAAGTAACGAAATCATCACCGAACCACAGGAAGGATCCAAATAATTAATTATCTAAGATGCACAGAGAAACAGAGGAAATCACTTAGAGAATAATAATCTCGATCTCTATACAGTCTGATGGCTAATTTCCCACTTTGCAACGTCTGTTTTTCCCTTGAATTTTCCTTGCATTCCCGGCGCATCGGGGATATCTCGGCGAGGCATCGGCGTAATTACAATATCACTGTGCGATCCCCCTACCCAGTGTCAATTTTTCATTTTCCATAGGCGTTCCCTGCGTGCACGCCGAAAGCACGGATCGGCTATGATCTGCCCCCCAAGAGCGTCGTTACACGGTCGCGCCGTTTCAGAGCGGCGTATGTACGCACAATCGACATCTTAATCAGGCATCGGTCTAATTACAATGGCATCTTGCGCGGGGCAGCGACGCGCGTAATTTTCCAGCCCCCGATGATAAGCGGGGTCGCGCTCGTCTCCCAGGGAAATGCAAATGATTGGCATTACCTAGACGGGCGGTGGCCAGGCTCGTCTGGCATCTCTGAAGATAGCGCGAGTCGATTAAATTGCCATTGTAAACGTAATCGATATCTCGATCGGGAAGCGTAATTACAGTGCCACCCCGCGCTGACCACTCGTTCCTCTCGTTACGCGAGGAGACGTACACGCTTTACACGCTCCGTCGTCCAACCAAAGTGCAAATCACCCACGGTCGATCCCTGCACTTATACCGGCCCGACGCTACCGGTCGGGCCTAACCACCTCCCTGCACACTGGCCATTCCAGATAGAAAAGTTTATTTAATCGCAACCCTCTGTTTCTGTTTTTAACTCGCATCGTGCCGGAGCCTGCGCGGTGCACACGCACGAGTTCCCTGCGCCGAGTAATTACTCTACGAAAAGAAGACGAGGAGCACGGCGTCGAGTACCGCGGGGCGATCGGGTTGTAATCAAGATACATCAATGCGGGCAATCGGGCGCAGTCACAGTGGCTACTGGTTCTTCCTTCTGAAAGGTGTGCGATGCTTGGATTCCACTCAAGTATGTTAGGGTATATACGGTCGAAGCTTCAGCATATATGTATGTGGGGTGAGTAAGAGAAACTTGAACTAATGTAGTAACTTGTAAAAATTGTACAGTAAAATATCTATAAGTATATTATGATTCCTAAGCATTGAACTTCCCAATTTGCCGGTAGTAGGTACCTAAGTAGTATTTCACGAGGCAACTCAACATGTAGATAGTAGGGTGTTGCGCTGGAATGTTGTATGTAATTTATTAAATGAATAAAGAGGGTTATTAATGTTTTATATTTAGTTATTCTTTTACTGTAAATATATATTGATTTCTAAGATTTTGTTTAATACTTGTAAAGCAGTTATTTTGTCCATAATATAATTTGTACCTGTTTTCTCTTACGCTCTAAAAGTAACGATCATTCCTAATTGGATATCCCCCACAAACACTTTCGCTGCGGAAGCCGCCATTTGGCGTATTTCCGCACTGTTAATATTTGCCGAGGCAGAACACCCACAGCGAAACAGGGGAAACAAAACTCTGAGGACTTACCTGTATTACCCGAATTCATATCGCACTCATCGTACGAAAATCTTGGAAGAATGAAAGCAAACCCGCGCGCGTGTCGATCTCCAACAGAATCATGCGCATTTTTCGCGGCTGTTAATAAAGCTGTAAAAGAGGAGGACGTGCAGCAGCGTCATGACGCGGCTGGAAACGAGGCTAATTACTCTTCCGAGCATCGAGCAGCGCGTAATTGAAACGCGCAACAGCTCCGATGACAATGCAACTGCAGTATCATCCAAAAATCAATCGGATCGCGACGCGACGCGTCTCCTCTCTCGCCGCCCCATGCCCTCCCCCTTTGTTGCGCAACCGTGCACAATGTATCGGGACACGTCCAGCTCGTTGCTTGCTGCAAGTCATTCGCATCGCGAGCCTCGATTATCCTTCAGCGAATCGGACAAAGGTGACTGGATCGCGGGATGGAATTGGCCATCGCAATATCATCCTTCCGACTACGTGTTCGTTACGCTCGCGAGCACCGCGTCCAGAGGATCGGGGGACCCACCGTCTGCAGCGTGCGCTGGGTGCGCTGGGTGCGCTGGCAATCGCCGTGAAGGACTCGCGTCTGAATCTCCTTGCTATTTGTCATTCTGAGCTAATGGAGCGGGGAGCTTTTGCAGAAGTACTTGTAAAACTTGCGATATACTGAGACGATATATGTAGCTATTATATAAGATAACTGACAATGAGTGACGAATTTTAAAGCTGAGAGTGTAAGATGGATGTACAAAGAGTCAAGTGGTATGAAGCATCGTAGTTTGGAAGGGATTCAATTTTGATATATTTAAACTTGAAGTATGCCTATAACTGTACTGAGCGGCTGAGTAGATACTGCGGATTATGACGTATGCACTCTTCAAGAACTCAGGTGATCACGCATTCCGTTATCCAAGTCTTCCCTAAACACTACAAAAGATAGCAAACCCTAAGTACTTGTAACCAGCATGGTCGTCTAACCTCCAACAAAATCGCCTACGGAACGACTACGGGGATGCGAGGAATTGGTTCCAGATTACCTAGAACTTCGTTGCGGGCTGAATCGGTAGCGATCAAGGAGCAGCCGGATCACGAAGTTTCCACACGATTGTGCTGTCATCCCCGCGGTTCGACGAATTTTTCGCGGAGGAAGAAGGAGAGAAACGAGAGATCAAAAGGTGGACAAGCAGCAGGAGAAGAAGAAGCATCGTCGTGAGGAGTGCCAGACTAAATTACCCGGACGTGCCCGTGCAGATAAGGCTCCCTGTGTACGCGCATAATGCGCCACGTAATGTGCAGTCCACAGGCAACCACCACCACCACCGGCCTCCCTCTCCCCCTACCTGTTCACCGCCTCATCCCTCTTCCTCCCCCGTCGCTATCACGCCTGGAGGAAGAGGTAGGAACCTATGTACCTACGTATACAGCCTGTGTGCTCAGAGGCTGGGCACATATTGACCGATACGTACCGCCGGTAGCAAGATAAACAGTTCTCTCTCCATCTGCTCTCTCATCCTCTCTTTCTCTCTGCTCCCCTCTTCGCCTCGGTTGGTCCTAGATCAGCGTCGGTATTGGTACGTTCCTTATTCACGCTCCTATCCACTGTCCTCTGATGCTTTCCGTGACTAACATTCCGTTTAATTAATACTGGTCCAACGAGACTTGGAATTTTTGGAGTTGGAAGTTTTGCAAAGGGTAGCTTTTTTGTTAAGTATTTTAGAGTGTCGATGTAGTTTCGATCTTCTTGGAATCTAATCACTAATCCATCACTGTTCGTGTTATATGTATGTATAGAAATGTACCTGCACTCGAAGTACAGCATTGAAATTGAGTACCAAAAGTATCGCGGAAATGCTCGTCGCAACCCTATCGGCATGCAAAAATCCTGCTGCATATTTCTCCAGAAAACTATGTTTTCGAAACCACAAGAAACGTGATCCCGCAGGGTTAGGAAGCGGCGCACAGGATACTAGTGTTACCAGCGCAGGTAATTCTAAACTAAACTAAAACATGGATTCCCTTCAGCGCGACTAGATCCCCCTGGTTCTTGGAAAAAAGAAATAAATACCCACTCGACGCGACGCGGCGCGGGGATCACATAAATTGACAACGGACTGGCGGCGGGGACCCGTGAGAATCGCGTTTTTCGTCGAATCGACGGTGGCAATTCACCGTCGGAGAGAGCGATCGTTAGCCGGAAGCGGCCCCAGGGCCAGTATTTCAGTATCTGCTTAAGTGGCGGCTCCGCGCAGTGGCCTCCGGTTACGAGGCGATTTTATTCGCGTGTCGTGCGAGTTTATGTTGAAGCTCGCACTTAAACCCGAAAGGGATAAATTTCGCAGATTGGAATCGGCCGTTTTCGAGCGTGGCGTAGACGCGATTCCATGTCGCTGAGCGGACGCGTGTCCCTCTTCCGAGGATCGCTGCCAACCGACAATTTCAGAAAGGGAACGATGTACCCAGAATCGGTAACTGCTAAGATGAGACGAAGCAAGTGGTATCGAATATGCGGCAGAAATACTGTCAACGGAGAATATTTAACAAACTACCTAACAATACGTCGATCGTCGCTGATTTTTGCTTCGCCCCCTTGAATCGTATACAAACATATATCCTGCAATTATTCCGAGTAATGTAATCAGAGCTCGCCAATGGGACACTGGACAATTCCCGAGGATACGGTGAAATTTTGCATAAAGCGGAGGTATCGCTAAATACCGCGAATGCGAGCGAAGCTTCGAAAGGAGACAGAACGTTATTTAGTATTCCTCTCGACGCGGAATGGCTCGTACGTGGACGCGCACGCACGAGCGGAAACGCATGATAAGCATATGCGCGTTAATGGTTCCGTGGCCGCAGTTTGCAATGCGAAGACAATGATAACGACACGCTTGGTCGCTCGGAACCCGCACAGGCGAACGCGTGTACGACAAAACTCACATTTGCAAGTACAATCTGTCCCCATCATGGCATTTTTCCTCGGCAGGACGCCCTATCTGAACGAAAGTTCGTTACATCTGCGCTCTTAGGATCGCACAAATGCATCGCGTCACCTACGAAGATACATATTACGAATAAGGGATTTCATGCATTCGCAGACCGAATTGCAGTGATGGAATCATCGTCGGTTAAATTTGACTTGAGAGATAAATCGGCGCAGATAGTTCTACCTTTAGACTAACCCAGCCCGAGCAATGTTAGACCCAAAGTGGACTCGGCGAAACGTGGCGTGGCAGCCTATATCGTCGAAAATTTAATAATCCACGGTAGGAGGACTATCTCTGTCTTCCTCTGGCGATAGAAAGTGATGGGAAGCGATGCTTGAAAATCACGCGGGAAAGAAGAGGGTGAAGGTAGCCAGGGAGAGGGGCGAGGAGAAGGGGCGAGGGAGGAAGGGGCGAGGGACTGGAAATTACATTGTGAAGTGCCATTAATGGCGATGTAATAGCCGCAATAGCAGGCGCATAGCGATACGCGAACGGTGTGCGGGCAGGCGACCGTTGTCGCGTGTACGAGCGTACGCGAGCTACCGACGGATGCCAAATGTTGCTCGCGACTAGAACAAAGAAAAAAGCCCCGAGCAACCCTAATCCCATTCATTGTAACCAATAATTACCCTGTCTACTTGCGCGGTGCGTGGTCGTATTGTAATTAAACAAAGGAGGCTGGCGCGTGTATAGTGCAGCCGTTGGCGCTACGGTTACCCTCTCCGAAACTTCCCACTCGCATTAAACGCACTAGGTGTATACACCCGAGACAAGCTGTCGGGATACCGTTTGGCGATTCGTGAAAAGAATCGGTCGACGCGCCGCTTCCACGTTCAGGCGTCAGCACGCCGAGTGCTTTGTACACCTTTGCCTTTGGACGCTGCTGCGAAGGTAGTTTCTGAATTTCTGATGTTGAGGAACTAAGAGTTAGTTTCTTTACTAATTTTAAGGTTACTTAGATTCGGATTTAATACAATTCCCCAGGAAGACGTATATGTATGACGTGGTTTTGTCTGCGTACGTGTTAGCGAAGGACTGACTATTGCATAAAACGTGCTACTAGTTCATTAACTGGGTAATAACCTAAATACTCTATTGATCTAAATATTCCTGCGCTTTTAGTCCTATCTGCCTGTACCTAAATTTGGGAACGCGAATAATCTTCTTTTCGTCATTCTTCTGTGCAGTGGAAAAAGTGATATGAGTACAGAATAGGGAATAAAGGTTTGCATAATTCTCAGAGAGAATTCTTTCGATTCGTAATTGAAATTCGCGGTTAAACGGCATCGAAGCGCGCATCCTGATGGAAAAGAAGATTCCTGTCGCGATCTCCTTCGAGCCAGTAAGGACCTTTCAATTAAAACGAATAATTTTGGGGGGATTTTGAAGGTTCGATGGAAGGCAATGCTTCCTGGTTTACGTTCTACTTTACCTCGAGAATGTAGGATGAATACCACGATTTTTATTTTTGAAAAATCGATTGTTCCTGCTAGGAGGAAGGATAAAAGGACGTGCCAGGATACGGGGAGCAGGATGAGCGCGAGTACAGTGATTTGCCGCAGAGGGAACCACCTGCTAAGCCGTGGACATCGAGCCCAGCGCCAAATAAGAAGGGAGGGAAACAGTGAAAGCTCGAATTCCTTCCCCTCTCGTCCTCTGACGATAAGGTAGTAGTTTCCGTGATAAGCCTGATAAGCAGCGGTTCCGACGAGAATGCAATTATCATACGTGACATGTAGTTTCAGTAGTTCACCTACGAAACACTTTCCGATAAAGCGAAATCACTCTTTCGTGTTAAATTGATAAGAAAAAGAACCTTTAAAAAGAAACCTAAGAGAAACGAGTTTTTGAAAAAAGCTTTCGTAAGAAACTCAAAAGGAATTGTATTTTCTACATGGGGAAACACATTCGTTTGGAATAAAGAGAAAGTTGTCCTTAGCTCTGTGACATGAAATATTGTCCACAATTTTACGAATTTTTCTTATATCAGCTTGTAAATAATATAAAAATGATGTAAATATTTTAAGTGGAAATTATGTTGCTTGCTACGAGAACTGTGGGACATGCGGTCCCATTTGAAAGAGAAAATACATTGACTAATAGAAATACTGAAGGAAATTATATGGATCATCTTCAATTGTAATAATAATAAGTCAGTATGTTCTTTGTAACACTGTAATATTCACGTCGAACGTAGAAACACTTAGCTCGTCATTTCTGAAATGATGTTTCTCGGAATATCACTACTTTTCAAATCTCAGTAGTATATTATAAATCGAAATTGGATACAAATATCCAAATATCTATAATTCTTTCGGTTTCTCGATATTTTCACCTCACACCTATCTACATCTAAATACCAACTCATAATTTGGGAAACACTGATGTAGACTCCCAGTTTCCCTGTGCCTTATACAAATTTATGTTATATTATTTTTCCAGAAGGCACGCAGTAACATATCTTTTGTCAACATTCATCTCGCCCAAAACTTAACCGCCCCCCTGCCACAAAAATTTCTCATTCTTTCACAGGATGTCACAGTGCAGCCGCATTTTTCCATCGCGCGTATTCAAACGGCCCCGTCGACCGGGGGCAAATGTTGCGGCGGTAATAGCGCGTTTAAGATTTTACGAGCGAGCGCATTACGCCAGGTGATTCGCCGAGTTGAACAGCGCGCGGCAGAAGCGAAGAAGCGGACCGCGGGAGTTAGCGGCGATAAAAATCGCCGCAATTTATATCCCACCCGGCAAAAAGGCGACGTGCTTCGCCACGGTTCAATTTTTGACAGTCCTCCCTAACGCGAGAAGCTGTCCCAGCAGCGGAGCGTTTCAGTGCCGCGATTTCACGCGCGATTAAATAATTCTAGTCCCCGAAACGGCGGTTAACGCGTGGCGAGCAATTTCAGCAACGAAACGCAGAATTATCCGCGATTAAATCAGGATCGTAAAGGCAACAAAGACTGCTGCCCGTGGCTGGTTTTACTGCGCGCGAAGCATTCCGCGCGCGAGGAACGTAGCGAAACGCGACGGACCTCGGTGCGCCGCGAGCCGGCGAGAGGGAAGCCAATGGGAAGAACGTAATTAGAAGCCGCCGCGTTGTAACTGACAAGAACACGTCAATTTAGCCCCGACGATACCGAGGCTTCGTTACTCTTCCAGTCTTCCGGGTGCACGCTGTGTCCTTCTGCAAGAATATTCCGTCTCGTTTCGCTGGCATCGCTGCTATTAGTCGCTTATTCATGAGGGATTTGTTGGGTTGCTGATACTAATTCATAAACGATCCGTGATCGGGGACTCGAGCAAGGGTACAGTAGAATTCCATTTATTTTGTTGCAAAGAATACAAATACCTACCCGTTCAATAAAACAAAAAATAGCTTAATCGAACATGTGGTGGCAGGGAGAATCAGAGGACTCCAACATCAGAAGATAATTCCGAACGATCTAATTATTTATCCTAACAAAATCCTCACAACGAGTCCTACTGTACCTAAACAAGTTGCAGAAGCCAGAATGGAATGAACCGGGTGTAAGTGCACGATCTTCCTAATTCAGAACGACCCGCCAAACAGCAACATGCTCGAAAAGTCCCATTGCCTTGCGCAGAGCATTCTGCACCAGGTGTTGGAAGAAACGGCAACTCAAATGTCAGACAGAAGAAAATCTATGATCGATCTGAAGCTCGACACGCCTCGCCAGCACACTTGGACCACAACGTCCGGCAATCCTTGCGGCTGGCAATACCGGCAGGCACGCCAGGACCGCAAAAGGTTAACTACAGGCAGGATATTCCCCGACGTCGGAAGATGAAGCCGGGCAGCGTCGGGAAGCGCGCGCCTGTTTACACGCACGGGCGTAAACCTCGCGCCGCGGTGATTTATCTCGCGGCTCTCGGGATTTACAGCCGATACCCCGCATAATCGATCCCCGACACGCAACCGCGACCTTTGCTATTCGGCTTCGGAGGTGATTCGCGCGCTCGAATCCACGCGGGCTCCCAATTCGAGGCTCGTTTGTCACGGCCCACACGCCCGGCTCGCGGATAGTTAAACGTGCACTCGCGGCACGCCCGCTCCGAAACGGCACCGGCGTAATTGATCAATCATCTGGGATCGACGGTGCTCGAGAACGCGTGACTGGAACGGTACGGACCGCTTTTCCATTCAAGCCAATCGCTCGTGGCGCACGGCGAACGCTCGAGTATCGCGCGGAACGTTCGTTCGTCGATAATTGGGAGACACGTAGGCCACGACTCGATTATTCGTCCATTAAGGGGCGAGGAACGAGGTGTGATTTTTGTGATCGCGATGATTGATTTCAGTGGAGGTAATTGGGAGAGGTTTCTTTCCTGTTCCACTGATCTCGAGATCTTGCGTTACGTAGATTCAAATTAATCCTTAGACCGTGATAATTCTCAGATGCGGGGGCCTCCTATTTCCTAACACGTCACTGCTTTCCAGTGCACTGTATTCAGGTGAATTGTTGGTAGATATAATAGTTTTATGCTTTTTTTATGTTGATTTAGTGATTCATGATACGAGAGCGCACGGAAATGATTATAGTCACTTACGTAGGGACAGAGGCATCTTCTGATAAATGAGTGTACTCCACTTGTAAACGTCGAGAAATGTAAATAAATTCTAAATGCGTACCACATGGTAGACTACATAGGTTACTGCTGGGAGACCAGGTGAAATAATTGCAAGCGTCATCCCTTGGAATCGAAAGATGGTAGATAATAAGGTTGATTTACGATGACAACCGCGGCGTCCATTAATGAGGGAAAGAAACGGTAATGGGCTATAATTCTCTTGTTATTCTAAGATAGACGTACCAAAAAGTGGAACACGCGTTTGCACAAAGCCGCGTTACACACGATCTCGCAAGCACTTACGGGCACCGCGCACGACTGTAAACGCGAATGCGCTTACGCACACGCAATTTAGAAAATGTTTTCTCGACGATTATGATCCAGGGTAATGGCACGTCAATTTACCGCGGCGTAAACACATTACATTGTCGGGCTAGGGAGCTATTAGCAAGTCAAATCGCGAGAGTCATTGTTAGTGAACGGGCTTCAAAGTTGGCGCGTAAGTACGCGTAAATACTTTCAACAGCGTGTAGAATATCTCTCGCGGACGAATCAGCGTGTGCACGTGACCGAGAACGTCATGAAACGTTAGGCACATGCAATTTCCAAATGCTACAAGGTACAGCGCGCATTCTTACACTTCACAATAACAATTTACATTGTTTAAAACAAATAACAGAGTACCTATTCGTGAATGCCACAGCGACTTCTATCCTCATCCCACACTTACAAGTTACTAGAAAAAAAACCGCGCTTTGCTACGGTAAAATAATGAAATAATATTATTTGTTTCTTGAAATAATTTTATGTGTAATTTCTGTAAAGTAGCCGTTGCTTAATGAACATTTATATATGTATATGTTGGTTTCCAGGAATTTGTGTGGGTAAACTTTGTAAGTAAACACCAAGTTGATATCTAATCGAGTCTAAGAGATATTAAGAAGTCGGAGAAAATACGTTTTGCCCCCTTTCACTCTCTACAGGACTGAATATCCAAAAATCCTCCCTTAGTCCACGTCATAAAAACTATGTACCTGTTAAATTTCGCCAATCGATCATTATGAGAGTTGATTTTGATAGCAGCAAACGTTGAAATTGGAAGGATTTTAGCTGCGAATTAAGAGTCTATTCTGTTGCACTATTCTGAAGGATTATCGAAAGCAAAGGTGTAGGAAATCAGTACAGAAAGAAACAATGAACGGCTTGAAACAGAATACCGCCAGATGCCTCCACCCAAAAGTTTAATACCATAACACACCAGTCGAGCAGAAAGGAAAACAAAACTTTCCCTCCATTCGAAATACTGATTCCAACTAGCCTCGCCGACTTCCAACCTCCGCGATCACGCTCCTCTAATCAAGCCGTCATCCTTAGCATCCCCTCGACGGAATCATGTTTACGTTCACGCAACTCGAATGCCAATTAACTTCAGCCACGCAACATCTTTTCCTCTTTTTCGATGGAGGATTTTTTACCATGCCACGCTAATGGCGTACCGCGAACCAACGCTGTTAGCTTGTATCTCCATAAAGTACACGCTGGAATCCTAGTTTACACCATTCCTCTGTTGGCGGCGTGCAGCCGTGCCTCGGAATCCAGGCGTCTGTCGACCGGTGCATTACGGCGTCCCCATTGTGCCTCGAACTTTAACTCCAGCCGTTGACATCTTCTTCTTCTTGCCCACCAACAGAACCACCTGTGGCCAAGATTGCCTGGAACGACTGCCACGGGTACGCGGCAACGAGGACGAACGGTAGCGCGATCTATCTGATCCCCGCCAGCGGTGTTCGCGATAGCGGGATGCTATCTGCCCGTTTCCATCTACTCGTGTGCTTGTCGCCGTTAAAAATATTAATCGCCGCGACAGAGGGTGTTGGGGGTAGATCCGCGGCATCCGCTCACGGCTCGCCTTCCGGACACCGAGGTGTCCCCCGGGTCCCCCGGGTCCCCCGACTTCCGCTTGTAATTTTCTTACCGCTGGCCGCGCAGAGAATTATGACGGGGGATTCGTAATCACTGATCGTGATGGCGATTGATGGGACCCTCCTTCCACGCTCCTTATCCTCTTATCCGCTCCGCGGCGGCGACTAACGCAGCACCCTGACGCGCGTGGCAATTTGTCGCGGAGCTGTTTATGGTATGTCGCAGTGCCGCAGGAATGCGCGATTAAGTGCCGCGTGAAATATCCACTGATATGTGCCTCGGTTATAAATATGCACGAACGTGAGCCTTTTGTCGAGCTTCGTCTACTTCGGGGGTTAAATTCAAGTCCCGCCAGTGTCTTCTTGCTGAGTAAAAAGCCCAGGAAAGTAAGTAATCGATATACTTTTTGGACATTATATAGTAGCTCGAGGCTCTAGATCGTATAAAAGTGTGACCAAATAAGAGTAGCCCTGTAACGAGTGACGAGGAACACGTTTGCTGCTCCTCCAACCCAATATCTTTGCAAGGCAATACGTTTCAACTACCGACTCCACTATTTTTTCCTAACTACAATAAAATGACACTCTCCATATACTTGATAGTCGAATAATTTGCACGAAGATATTTTACTATCCCTTTGAATTTCCCTAATCCCATAATCGCCGAAGAACCTCCTGACACTCTAACTGTACCTTTCTCAAACGTCACTGGCAACAAAGCGCAACATAAGACGACAATGTCTTATTTTCTCCCCATTCTGGGAATATCAGCTATGCATCCCAGAAGGAGAGACTTCGTGGAAGATCTCCGCGAGTATCCCCGGGGGAAGAAGCGGCAATGTATGAGCGGCGATTAAAGGAGCTACGCACAGCGTTCGACGGAGGAACGGATGGAAGAATGATCGAAGAAGGTGTGCACGGCTCGCGATAATCCGATGCGGTTAGAAGGGCTTCCTTACCGAAGCCACGGAACGCAGAAATTTCTGCATTCCGAAGGTAAGTTCCGACGGACAATTTACGTGGCTCCTTATACTTTATTTACAATTTCCCTGATCCTCCGGTTGTTCTTCGTTAACGTGATTCCTCACATTCTCTTAGGCCCCAGCATCTAATGAACGTTAATTGCGCGCGCGTATAATGCGCGCCAGTATGCGTTTAATGAAAGACCTTAACACCGTATAAAGCGCCCGCGATCCTGTTTCTCTTCTTCTTAATCCTCTTCTATCATAAGCTTAATCCTGCTTTAACGAGGCCCGCGACGTTCTCACCGAAATTACCTACCGTAAAGCGAACGGAGAAGTATCGGGAATACGATGGGAGTAGTTTACACGTATTTATAAACATCTGATTAAATTTGTATGCTGCATACTTGAGTAAAGAGAGTAGAAATATGGATGTAGATACTTAAGTCTAAGGTGTCGAGGCGAAAAATGCTAATGGGTGTTCTGATTTAGGAAGAATGTCCTGCACATTTTATGAATGACTGAGATTTCGTTGAGAAGATTAATATCATTTACGGATGATTTTATGAACGTATCAGGGCACATAGTTGGTAGGTACTTGTGTTTGGGATCTATTTAGTTCCAACTTTGCTCGATTCCTCCTTCTACATATAAGTATCTGATGAATGAACCCAATATCCCCTGCGATCTACAACTTTCTTTACAAATCAACTCATCGCAAACTTCAATTCCAGCCAGAGTACAATCCTCCAGAGTGCGCCATCCCGAGTCACCCTCCTCGCTACCATGTAGATTCCTCCAGCATCCTTAAATTGCACAGAAGCTCCGTGTCTATTAAATCAAAGCAACTTGCCTGGCCTATCAGAAAGAAAGGTGAGCTATCATCACGTGTGCGTTTTACAGGGACGTGGCTACCGGAATGTTAAGCTATCTGAAAGGTAATCTAAGCGGCACAAACTATTCCAAGGAGCATCGACCACGGACTAATTTATTCCTGGGGTCCCTACGGCATCGTGATAGCTCATTAAACGCGCTACACAAGAAACGATTCGCGAGCGGAGATTCGCTCGGTTCCGTTGCGCCGTCACTCGCTCCCAGGATCGAGCGCGACGCGACGCCCTTTTCTTAGAAGCACGCAATGGGAAAGAAAATATGGAAATGGACGGGCAAGACAACGAGCTTAATTGCACGGGGGTTATCCGCGGCGAGCCGGCCGGGACGGGTCGGAACAGTTACAAAGAAATCCACTAGCGACTACTATTGTCCCGGTAATTACGCCAAGTTACGCTACCTCGCGGGGGGAACTGATTAACGGTCGGGCGCGATTGTAACGGCGAGCATAAATTTCTGAAGTTCCGCGGTATTAATGAGCGTAGAAGAGTGTGCGAGGAAATACGACCAGGCAATGCTGTATCGCTAGTCCAGATGAGTCCGAGGAAGACGATATGTGGTAGGTATAATTATTCAACACACCCTGAACCAGACATTCATAAACTTCTTGGGAAATTTACGAATGGTAACTCTGAAGGTCCACGTTAAAAATCAGTGCCTACCTCCAAATCTTTCACAAGTCACGTTTCATAACGATTTTGTTAAGAACACATTTTGTTATTAACTCTTTATGCCTGAACTCTTCACTTGTTAAAAACTCTCATATTGTTTTATATTTGATCAATATAACGTGATATCCAAAGATGATCAACTTCTGAAGCAGTTAGTGGATTTTGAAGAATATTTCCAAAATTTTTATAACATAATTTTTTTAAAAAATCGTTCTCATGACATAATTTAGAAAGCTTGAAGAGTATACTTGGGCATCGACTTTGGCTATTTAGTGACAGAGGACGAAATTACTATCGTTCACGCGAAGTATTTCTCTTGACTGGTCGAGTACTGGCACCTTTACCTTAGCGTAGGTATAACTGTGTCAGATGTAGACTTCTATCATCCCGTTTGAAAGTTATGGCGACACGTATCTCGATGTAGGATCCTCGAGTACGCACGACCTTGAATTTTTAAGCACCAACTCCCATACTGGAAAGCAGATATTATTTCTAGACATGTGAGCCAATAAACTTGCATCGTGCACAATCAAGTAAACGGACGTCCACTGTATAGGAATACGAGACGACGAGGATAGTAAAAGGAAATGCTCGCGGAATCTTACACCCCGGGGTGCACGGCAATGGGGAACGGACATCATTCTCTGGGAGAACTGAGAAAGCAATGAAAACACGAGAAGAACGAATTTATCAGCGTCGGTAATTAAACGAGCAGCGTCGCGTACGTAAACGCACACGCGGTTAGGCCGATTTACCATGTCACGCGAATCGCAACAGGTTTAACGAGACAAAATGCCGTGGCGTCCGGCGTACGCGCGGGGCAATTAAACCGTGTTACAGGGTTTTACGGCGACGTCACGCCGTTGGTAAACAAACGGCGAAAAGGAAGAAGCTGCCATCGCGGGGATCGACCAATTAATTCGAGTGTTTAGACCCGCTTTTGACGGGCCGCGTCGCGCCGCTCGATAAACTCCATAGAATATCATCCTCCTCGTGGCCGGCCAGAAAACTGCCACCCAGTCCAAAGAATCTCAATCTTCGTTCCGGCGGGATCGTTGCGAGAGCCGGAGCCGTAACGCTCGGCCATTTGCATGCTTTCGCAGAGGTTCCGGGAATGGCGGCCGTTGCCCGATCAAACAACTGCCACGAGGCTCGCCGTTTTCGTTCTCATGCCCGCCGCTTTGTCCCGCGCACGTCGACCGTGAAGCTCATAACGCGCAAACGGGCATCGATTATCATAAGAATTGCCAACCCGCCGTCGCTCTGCCTGGCGAAATCCGCGCTACCAACGGCCACGCTTCCCGTGGCACGTTCCAGCAGCGGGCGTCACTCCTCGCGGGCTAACGTTTACCCAAAAACAATAACGACTCCCGCTCGTTTTTGCACTCGGCGCCCTTGATTACCTCTGCTCTCATCGTCACCTCTGTCGCCCCATTCTACGCTCCTCAGCTCCCATCCCCCGTTGTCATCCACGTTCGACAGCGGCGGTCTTTGTTTCTCTCTGCTCTCTGCGAGCTGCTTGATTGCACCTCTCCACCGCCCTGCCCCTCGGTCGTTGCTTGTTCGCCCGGTTCGCGTGTCTCTGCCCTTGTGCGCGCGCCCCTTTTCTGCGTTCCCCCGCCGCGCCGCTCTCACGGGAAAATGCAATAGGTAATCCTTTCGGCGCGGCGGCGTGGAGCAGCTCGCGGGATATGAATGTTCGCTGTTCGGCTCTCGATTCGCCCTCGGAGCGTCTGGCCGCGCCGGGGGTTGCGCGTCGGCGAGAGGCAGCGCCGGGCCTCGCTACTTAGCCCGGCATGCCGTAATTGTAATCACGCTAATGCGCCTGGCTCCCGGCGTATCCCCGGCTCGCAGCTGCACCCGCGCATAACCGCGGCTGAATGTTGACGAGACACCTTCGGGAGCGGTTGGCGCGACGCTGATGGCCCGATGCGCCCGCCCCATGGTAACAAGCTGGCGTAAGGACAGCTTCCGTGGTAAATGACGTTCGCCGCGTTATTGTTTCCGCGCCGGTGTGCACGGTGAATAGTTAATTATCGTACGTTTCGCGAGCCGCGCCGAGGGCGCGCTTTTGTGCCGATTTTCCAACGGCACGAGCAACGATCATCTCGCCCTCTCTCTCTCTCTCTTTCTGTTTCTCTAGCAGCTACTCGCTAAAGCTCTGCTCCCAGCGGCGACCTCGAGCTGCCATTGTTCCAACATAATTACGGAGACGAAAGGCGTTCCGCGGTTAAATCAAGTTGGAGAACGATGCTGTGGAAGAATGGACGGAACAGGGTGGATTCCCCCGCCGTGAATGCTGAGAGGCTTTTTTGTGTTGATATTTAGCTAGATTACGATTAGGCGGGTTGCGAAAGACAAACGAATGGAGCACGGGTTTGTGTGGGTACCGGGGAATAGAGTTGCCTACTCGTGGGAGTTTCGTGTTTAATGGACATTCGAAGGTAACGTGTTAGAAATAGTTAGCATCCTTGAATAATATTGTAAGGCGCGTGGATAACACTTGGGAGAGTATCCCCTTCACTTCTGCATAAGGCTTAGAAACAACTGCACTCTGGGGATGCAATCTTAGCTGATCGTAGAACCCTTCCGTTCCAATTCGTCCCCCTGGTCGGCACTCGGCGAATACGGGCGTGATTTCTCCGTTAATACGTAACGAGCGAGGAGGATAAAGGGGAAGGCAACGGGGATAAATGGAGGTCCGTGCGTTGCCGTGAGAGAGGCAAGAATCTACGGTGAGGATCCGGAAGAACGAGCGTAGGAGCGTGCTCGGTGCGTAACGAGGCGCGGGGCAGGTTGGACGGTGAAAATAATAGCGGCGAGCCGAGCGCAGCATCATCGTGATCATCATCGTCGCCATCCTCATTGTCATTATCATTCTTCTGGCCACTTACCGCGGGACGAGCCTGACGAAAGGCCGCGCAGCTACCACGCGCGGGCGCGAATGAAGTCATCTTCTCTAATGCATCGATGGTTATCCCAGCGGCGGCACCTCAAGCACGACTCCAACCCATTTAAGACATTACCTGGCGCACCCACACGGCCAAGACCAGAGGGAACCGGAGTAACGGAGAGAGACACGGAGAGAGAAGGCGAGGCGAGACCACGGCCCACCGTTGCATTGTCAGTTCGCGCTCTTCAAGGCCCCCTTTTACAAAATGGCGTAATATGTCGCGCCATTATTCGTACCCATCCAAGGATCTCCCCTCTCGTTGCTCCCCCAGCCCGGAGAGACGGTTTAAACGAACCGCGACCACCTTTTCGACCGTGACTTTTTGCCAGTCACGAGCGAGAGAGCCACCGAGAGCCGGAACGACTTGCGCGCAAGCGAAGCGCGGGCGAAATTAGAGTGGTTTCCTCGAATATCGTTGAAAGACCACTTTTTCATTGTATCGCCTCGCGCGTTGGAGTAAGTACCTGGTGAGAAACTCTCGCTGACACTTTCTTATACCACGCTGAGTTTTAAGAGACTTTGCTGATTTATAGAACAATCAAACGTGAAGGATATGTGTGCTTTAGATGGAGTAAGTCTAGCTGGGAGGGTTGAAATTACTGTCCGGTGAATCCTAGCATTTGCCGTTGTGGAGCGGTGGGAATTCAAGAACTGTACCGTATCTGATTAAATATTTGAACATCCAACTTTCGCCAACAGGGCTGATCGTTAAATTCTGACATTTAGCAGCATCTATTGGTGGAAGTCCAATGTAAACTCTACGATCCACCGGTCTTCGAACCTTCAGAGTGACATACACCTCCAAGCGATGCTAACAGCTAACAGAGCTGTTAAAGAACAGTTAAAAGCTCATAATTCACTATCCAATTTGTTGAGCTATTTTAATTTGAACGAATCTATATTTTATGACCATTACTAGACCCCAAGAGAAATATTCATTAGTAAATATGATTTATCTACAACTATAATAACATTTCCTACTTATCTACTTGCGTGTCGAACCAATCAAACGATATTTATACAAGCGTATTCCACGGTAATGCAATTAATTCGCCGCAAGCCTCGTCGGGGTCGTTCGCCGCGATTTTTACGTGGCTGCATCGACGATCGAAAACTCGTCGGTATCGAGCAGGCACTTTTATCGGACGTGCCCGATGATACACGGGCATTTTTATTTCTTCCGACTAGTTATGGCACTGGCGCATAATAGTGGCTTTAACTGCGTTCACAAAGTGGCGTAATTTATTGCGCCATTATGCCCGGCTAAGGAGCTGCTTGTTGCGAACGACGACGGGGATGCGGTGAGTCGCGTGCATGCGGACGTGATTTAAGTTAAGGAGGATGACTACCGTGTCGCTATTACGCGGACCGCGGTTTCGACCAAACCAGGCATTTCCATCGACGTTACTCGGACTACAAATGCCTCGTTTCACCTTTACTACGGCGTCTTCGTCGTTCGACCAAAGAAACCCGAGGATTCATCAAACTTATCGAACGAGCCCAGCAAGCTTTTTATTCTTCTACCATAACGCGCGATGCAATCAAGTTTCCAGGACTATTGCCGATCGTGGTTATTCAAGGGTTACGTTGAAGGCTCCCGAAGACTCACTATACACTTTCAGGCACTAAGTGAGGAAAGCGCTTAACAATTCTCGTGGACTTCTATTTACTTTTATCTTATTTTATTATTTTCTCTTCGTTTTCTCTATTTACACTATTTCTGTTTTCCTTTATTTTGTTCATTTTTGTGTTTCAACCGTTATGTATTAGTCCTCTACTCCTTTTCTCTAATTTCTATGTGCCAAAGGGTTTTCCCGTATACATAAATAAATCAAGTTTGTGAACCGCGTTGGGAAAACTCTGTCTAATTTCAGGGGCCATTTATTTCGTCGATGAAAAAGCACGCCACGATGGATCGTCCAACGTAAACGCGGGATATCCAGGTGATTCGAAAATGAAGTTCCCAATGGTACCTATATAGAGGCTTGATGAAGAATCGCACGGCTGAAAAAGCAAAGGAAAATCGTGGGAAGTGGTGTGCTAAAGGCAACCGAAGCGTGCCTCCTATTTGCTCGGCGCTCGGCCGCTGATCATTAGAGGCACACGCTCGCCTATCGAGTTAATAAGCGGCGTCAAAGCGCGCGCGTCGAGTTTACGGGAATATGCAAGTGGAACACGCGGAGGAAACGCGTTTTCTTCACTCCCACGCTCCGTTCCTCGCCGCGTCACCTGGACGCGAGAAGGAGCGAGATAAGCGAGCTAAGTGCAGAGTCGAGAGCAACCTGCTCGGTTAACGATAGTCGCAGGCCTCTAAGTACCGTTCAATGTGAGAAGTGGCTTGAACGCTTCTGGCGAGACGATTCGTCGTGCGCCGGCGACCTCCGTCTAGCTGGCTAGGCTGATACCGCGGAATCTTTTGCGAGAAATAAGGATGAAGCAGCTTGGAGCGAGCGCGTGGAATTTCTTAAGTAGTGCTCTATGTTATTTCGCAGGTTCTCTGTAGTTACACTGTTTCAAGCGTCTTTCGTCTTCATCAATTCTGTGATTATTAAGTTAATTTTGGAATTGCTTGTTTGCTGGACTCCGAGTAATACCGTTGACGTCGGTGTGAATAATTTCACAGCGTGTAAAGGAAGTTTCTCGGGAACCCTGAAGGCGACGAGCATTCGGCGATGGTAGCTTCGGCTCTCTTAGGTACCTTCAGCTCAGGTTACGTAGCTCGTGAGGCTACGAAACACGAAGGATATTTAACATCACGACGGTACGTTATTTCCGCTGATTTATCAACAGCGACGATCTTGCGGTCAAACATACATAAAACTAAGAAAGTATTAATCATAACTCGCAATCAGATATTCACTCGCACCCCGTGAAGTGTTGACGTGTAATCATTATATAGCGCCTAACTGTTTCCTCCTATGAAGCTGTTACACACGCGGATGTTATCCTTACGAATGTAACTGTAAGCGTCTTTTGATTAATTATTCAATTGTTACTGGCTATTATGTTTAATTATTCAAACGAAAGAAACCGCGTGAGACGAGACGCTTTTCACTATCAACCATCTGAAACTATCATCCTTCAATTCCTAAGACCTAGGAATCATCTAGGGAAGCATCTCGCGTAACGGAAGCTAATCGATGCGTCGACCAATCAGGCGACAGAGCGCCGCCGAAGTATGGAATAAAAACTACCCCGCGCAACGTGGACTTTTCAAAGGATCCTCGGGATAATGAGAATCGCAATCAGAGGAGAGTGCGCATTCAGATGATGATCACGATCGCCCTGGGCCTCGGTTTCGATTGCAAACGATTTATCTTTCCCAGCTGTCCAGCGGCAACTATAATCAAGGAAACATCACTCCGGAGGACAGACTTCGGTGCGTTTTGCGCGGGAAGAAAGATATAATGGATAAAGCGAAATGCTCGGTCACCGGAAATGACGGATACCGTCACGCCCTTTAGCGAGGCCTCTCGAGCCACGTCGTTCCTTAAAACGCCTTAAGTAGCGACGGTTGAGTAACTGCGGTCCATGAAACGCCCGTGTCCACCGCAGAAAAAATGCCGGCTCGATTAAGAGTAATTATGCAATTAGGCGTCCGCGCGGCTAACGGATGAAATATTAAAACTAAGTACAGCGTTCGAAGGCACCGACGCTCGCGCGGGCACAGTGAATTATGATGTAAGACTGTTACCGTGGGTGGCATAATTTAGTGGAATTGCATATTCTGTGAAAACCAGGGATACCGTAATTTTCACCCTTAAAAGGAGGATTAAACTGTTTAATTGGCAGCCTGTAACCTTTTGCCAGAGAATCGCTGACGAGCCCTGCAACGTGCAGCGTTTCTTTAAAAGCAAAGTGCTGGGTCATAATTATACAGGACCGTCTAGAAGAAGTATCAAAGGATTTACGGGGAACTACATGCTCAGTTAACGTCACATTTCTCGCCTCAATAAAACTGTAATGCAGATAATGTTTATTAGCACATGTTTGCGTTGCAGTATAGAGTACTGGAAATATTTATTGCATCGCTCGAATAAACACGTCATATTATTTGAATCTTTATTTATTATGGAAATATGTAGCTCGTTATCTTGGCTAAAATAAATTGGATACGGATCATTTTATCAATCATGTTGCTATGATCAATTTCAGAGTGATGCAATAAATATTTCCGCTACTCTACATACACCGTCCAACTTCGATTCCGACCATAAATACCATAACACCGGGCAGCGAAAAGGCAATAAATAACCCGTGCTAAATCTATATTCCTTATTTTTCCTCGAAAATATGGAATCGTTGAAAGAATCTCGAACGTCATATCTGTAAACGGTCGAACGAAATTTTACAGATAGGTCCTGGAATGATCCTCTCTGCTTTTGAAATGATCACCATAAACGCCACGGCCTCGAACATCCGACCGATCGAACCAATAATAAGGGTTTGTGCAGGGGAGCCCAAAATGAAAGAAACGTCGAAACGATCTCGTTAAGATTGGCCAGAGCGCCAGGTGCAGCGCGTATTGACACTGGAAGTTTACAGTGTGTCGCGAGAAACGGTCATTATTACTCGGGCACCTGAAGCCCGCCGCGTACACTCGCGGGGCCATTTTTCGGGTGGCAGCGAAATTTTTTCTCGAAAAGCGTGACTGCATTTCGGTCGAGCAGAGGCGTCATTATCATCTTTCTTGTGCATGAGCTCCTTCGCGTCAACGGGCACGCATATTCGCCTGGCCGCAATAACGTACCGTTTGAAGATGGCTTCCTGATTATCTTCTGCTTCATCAAGCGACATTGCAGTTGCAAATTTATGAAGGTGGGATGTAAAGGCGGAACCACACATTCGGTATTCGGCGAGCAAGTAGGTACACGCGTGAATCACCGATTCTAATGGGGAAGCTGGCGCGAAGCTCGGCGCGGAGGGCGCCACTAGCGCGTGTACCTTCGTTGACTGTTGATTTCAAAGTTAAAATGAAAAGTAAAGAAAAAACTGATAAAATATCGTAAAATGTTGGAAAATCTTTTATGCTAAACTAGGCTTTAATATCTTTCTATCTTTTATCAGCCTAAGATAGAAATTTATTTTTTATATCTACATAATTAATAACAATAACAATAATAGATTCATGCACTTGTTATAGAAATAAAAATTAAAAAGTAAAATAAAATAATTTAAATACACCGATGACAAGTGGCACAGGTGCTGGTGGCGCCACGAGTGGGAAAAAGTTGCAGCCAGCTTCCCCATTATCTAATGTTTGCGCGAACTTCTGCACGAATGTTTGCAGCTCTCGATCACGACACGAGACGCTCATCAGTTTCCGAATAAAGGCTCCCCCAAACTATCGCGAATATCGCGGCGAGGAGCGGATCCGCCGCGGTTCAGCAGTTTTTTATACGTGGCGGCTTATGGACAGCCTTATCTAATCCGCGTCGGATCCGCTACGCGGCGCTATATTCGCGTTGGTTTGGGGAAGCCTAATGCCGGGTTTACACCAAGGCGAACACGAACAAAAACAGTGTTCGCGAACGTTTTCGTCTGTTCTAGTCGTGTTCACTCCGCCGCAAACATGAAGAAAACTCAGCGTATGAATCGCATGTGAATGTTTCGTTCTGTTTGCGGCGGTGTGAACGCGACAAGAACAGAGGAAAACGTTCGCGAACAGTGTTTTTGTTCGTGTTCGCCTTGGTGTAAATCCGGCATTAAGCGTATAGTGTAAAGCTAGAGTCGAACGCTTTGACGAACATTTCGTGGAATATCAAATGTGTGGCTCCGCCTTAACGCCTCTGGAAAGTTTATCGTGTTTTACAGAGCTCATCGGTGATAACGGAGGCATACGAGATTGTATTAGGGGTCCCCCAAACCAACGCGAATATCGCGGCGCGGATCAGACAAGGCTACCCATAAGCCACCACGTATAAAAAACTGCCGAACCGCAGCGGATCCGCTCCGCGCCGCGATATTCGCGTTGGTTTGGGGGAGCCTTTACTGTTGCGAAGTTCGGAGCTGAAAGTTTGTTTTTTCCGTTTGTTCCTGTCACGACGTCTGACACGCGTGCACGTGTACGGACGCGAAGAGTTTAATCACCGCGCAGTGATCTCGTTAAACGTGGCCAGTTTTCGATGGCAATTTTCGATCGTGTCGCTTGCCCTGTCACCGCTGCCTCGTCCACGCCGTTGCGTGCATCTGCAGGCCAGGCAGGCGTGGCGATCGAATTTTTAATAAAACTTTTCTGTCGCCCGGGGCCCCGCGATCTCGCGTCGTCGATCAAGACCGTTCGCGTGACCCTTGATCGGCAGGGTCAAATTGAGGAGCGTGGGGCCAGGTTGTAGCCTTTCTTCGGATCGTGATAGCGATCTTTGTCCTTCGATCCCTGGCGATTACGTTAATCAACGATCGACGAACGCAGGCATAGAGCTCCTCGTCCGTGGGACGACCCCTTAAATGATAGTCTTCAAAGTCGCTAGGGAAAGGTGATGATAATCGCGGTGAACAAGGGTGCAATTGAAAGCTGACAACTATGAAAGGAGTTAGAATCGGCCGAGGGTTGCCTGCTTCGTGATCACCGGACGCCAATCGGTGCTCAACTGCCCGTAAACACGAGCATCCTATCTTTCATTGATAATCGTGCGACACTCAAGGTGTAACTACTTTTTTCTACAGCGATCGATGCAACGATCGTTCCATTTTAATAGCACGGCGATGGGATCCAGTAGACTCTAGCGTTAACGAATAAAATAAACGTATAGGTATATATCAAAAGAAGATACCAAATGGTGAGAGACACCTGAAACCTCCACTCTGAAATCCAACAATTTTTATGCAATCACAATATCCTACGAATCTCGTAATTATCCCAATTAAACCAATCAACTCCGCCAGTTACCTAAGCGGCGTTACGAAACTGCCGTTCGGTATAGCGTCTTGCACTCGAGCTGCGACGCCGGCCGATCAGCAAAAGGAGCTGGAAACGGTCCTCGAGCACTGGGGGGCTCGATCTCTCGCCTGTTCGATTCGAGTCGATCGGAACGAGGGGCTCGTTAGACCCCCGTTTCCGCTGCGCCTCGGCCAACTGATTGTGAGGAGAATGAGATTGGCGTCGCAAACGGTGCTGAGTGTGCCCCGTCAAACGATGCCTACCGTTAATTGGGTCGTTGGCGTTTATCCAATAATTGCGAAGGATTGCTCGACGAGATGGTAAATTAATCGACGCTCATACCGCTGGAGGGCTGCTGAAGCGGCGGGTGATCCGCGACACCCATAGTTCCATATCGAGGCGCGCACCTGTACCGATCCATCAGGAAGACCGATGATCGCGCGATACCGAACGCTTGGACATCGGGCGCCGACGCGCCTCGGGCCATTCCAGAATTTGTTGCTTTAATTACGTTGGGAGCCGGGCGACCGATCCGTATCATTCGATCCTCCGAGGAACGACCTTCCGTGTCTCCGCGCCGACCGAGATAAAAAAAAAGCCTGCCCCCGTAAAAGGGACAGGTTTCTATAAATATTTGATCGCCGGCTGTGGCGAAGATCCACACGGACGATACAACAATTGCCCGTGAATCGTCCGTTATTAAACTGTTTCGACTCTAGCGCGACCGGGCGACGCGCGGCTCGGGTCACCTGACCAACCTAGCGCATCGGCTGAACTATCGATGACGCAGATGGTGGTTCCGCAGGAGCTTTACACCGCAGGTGGACATTCATCCAGATCGTAATCGCCCGAGCAGTGATCACCTTCGCGTCCTTCCAACTTTTATTTCACAGACCTTCTTCATAAACAGCGTGTTAGAAATTGCAGCTCCGTTCTTTCTCGGAGGTAGTAAAAAATGCCCGAATACCGTAAATGACAAGATCCAAATAAGATAAGCTCCGAGCTACAAAGGAAGGACATCGTGCGAGGGCCAAGCAGCTTGGGCGCTGCTTAAAGCCGCATAAAAATTCCCGGACACCTCGTTTAGGTAACGAGACAAGACCGACACCGTGGTCCGAGGTAACACGAGCTCTATTTTTTTCCACGATCCGAACGGATCGCGCGGGGTGCACGTGGCGGGTCGACGCCTCGTTAAGGGTTAACCTACGACGTGCTACCGTGTAAAACCATGGAATGCGGATCGTCCGGCAGCTGCGAGAGGGCTTTACGGCGATACGTATGTATGTATGGAGGGGGCATACTTTTTTCCCCGTAGGGCCAAGCAGCCCTTTTTCGCGCGTTAGTGAAATCAAGCACGGAAAGCAACGTCCAAGGGACGACTGTGGCCCGGTTATCCCGTTATCGGCCGGTAATATCGAATGCTAATTCGCCCTCGTGCTACATATACGGGCGGCTCCTGCATCCTCCAGGTGCAATTTCTCCATTAATGCGTCGCCGGCTAACTGTCGATGGAAAGTGCAAGACAAATATGGAGCGGTTGGAAATGTCAAGGTACACGAGCGCCATTACGCAGCACCCCGAAATTATTCGGTTTCGTTAATAACTTTATTTGGGCCTGCTCCACCGACGGCACTGTAATTCCCTGCCGCGTTTGCGCTCGGTCCTCATTAATCAATTTACAATGGAACCCCCGATCGCGCCACCGCTAAACGGGACATCGTTTAACGAAACGTTCCATCATCTGCTCGGAGTCATCACGCAAGAGGTTTCCACTGTGTGCTGTTATTCTTTGCCTGCTGTGCTGCGAACTAGCTACGTCTTGTCTTCAATAAATTCTTCTCAATAGACTGTCTTAGCGATGGAAATTATTGTGTACATAATAGTACCTGATTCGATGGGGAAATGACAGAGGCACTAATAGTGTAAGGTGCTGGCGAAACGTTAGAGAAAAGAGTGACGACAATGAAAGGCAAGAAAAGAGACATCAGGGAAATGGTTTTAAGACGAATACGCGACTTGGTAACCCAGATGGTTGAGACGGCTAGTTACGTGAATACAAAACTAACCAGCGATTCCAAGACATTCCCATTCACATCTGTTCCCAGCCATCAGACCTGCATCATCGGTACACGATGGGTAGGATTTTTAAAATACTTTCGCGGCCGTTCGCCGCGGAACGCCGTAAAGCATCGGTCTTCCTGCTCGCGTACCGTTCGCCATCCACCGAGGGCCCTACAACTTCCTGCGACCGGTTCAGCCATTCACTGATCGATCTTCGAATTGGCGGATAATCGATTAGCCGTCTTTAAGACCGGTTCGCGTGTTGGCGCGCGTCGGTGTGCGACGAAATTTAAAAATTCCCGTCGCATCATCGCCGTTGCCGCTGGCGCATACTTTGTCTTATCGTTCCCCGCCGATGACCCCGACGTTGTTCGCGTCCCGCGCAACCCTCCCCGCCCCTCGTCGCCCCTCGTCGCCCCTACCACCGTCACCGCTGTCCCTGTCGATGTCAGTATGCCCGCGGAATGTTATCTGCGCGCAGCTTTATGGGGGTTTTCAATAATAAAACAGGCGATCGCCGGCTGGACCAGCATGACGTAGCCTTCTATTACGGAAAGTTTTATTAACGAACCGATCCCGGAAGACAAAGCTGCCGCAACGTGTGCCGCAGTGCGTATCAACGGTGCCTCGATCATTAGGCCCCGTTCTCAAGTGCGCCGCGCCGCGCCGGTACGCGGCAGCCAGCATCCTACCGCAACGGTCGCCGCGGTCGCCGCGGTCGCGTCCTTCTCTTTGCGCGCTGCCGGTTGCACGCAATCGGTTTTTGTGGCCGGCCGCAATTAGAGGGTTGAAAACGCATCGAGTAACCTTGGACATGGCTATAGAATATCATTCGAAACCAGAGGTTCCTTAATGCTGTGACAGTATTGAATGCTTTGATTGCTTTTAACATGGACTATTCCTTGCAGCCTCAACTCCTATTTATCTGTGTTGTATATTGTTTATCGTGTACTCTTAATGTGTAGCTTAGTTCACTGTTCGATATCAACACACACGTCGGATTTGTTCCCACCAAGTGCTCTTAAAATTCTAAGATTAACACAGAAAGGTCCCTTAATGTTTACTTTGAAAGCAAACCTAGCTTGCAGTTCACTTTGTTCAAGACTTCTCCGGCAGAAATTGTCCCTCGAAAAGCGACCGACTTGAAGGGGTATTTTTCAAAAGCTTGACGCTCTCGACGTGTTAAAAAAATGTGACTAATGCGCGCGCGACAAAGAAAGTAAAGAGGAGAACGATAGACTCGAAACGAAGCCACCATACTTATCGCGTCTTCAAGAACGGCTGAAAGTGAACTCCTTCGAGCGAGCTCCGAGAACCGCGGCAGCGAACCGAACAAATACCAATCGCTCCTCGTAATTTGCAGCGATTTCTCATCGCCCCTTGTCCGCGGCACCCCTGCCAGAGCAACTCTCCAGCACACACTAAACAACCATTTGAGATCCTTCCATTCGTCACCCTTAATTATCTCCTCGCTCGAATTCTCGCGCTCCTCTTCCTCCCTGTCCTTAAATCCTTCGTCCAGCGTTGCAAAGGGGCATAATAATTTAATAGCCGCTGACCTGGTAACAACTGCCTGTCCGTCACCTTATGTCATTTCGGTAGTGATCCTCGTCGTTTCTTCCTCCTCCTAGCGTTCCCTAATGCGTCTTTCACGTTCCTTCGTCCTCCACTCGTGCAAGATTCTCTCGTCCGTCGACGGTAATTACGTGTAATTAACCGAGTGGCGTACCTAACCGTGGTGATACCTCGTTTCGCGTCTGGCCATTACGCCTTGCATGCTACTATGCGTACGATTACATTTCACGCATAGTGACAGTGCCAGTCTCATTGACTGCTCACTGGTTGTGAGGCAAACACTGAGCCGATCCTGGCCACGTTGCGCAGAATCATGGAAATTCCTAGAGACGCAACGTGCTTTTTATGTACCTAACCTTGTTCCAGGTACTTAGGTACCGGTATCTTTAGCCAATGGAAATTTGAGAATCAATGCAAATTTTTTAAACGAGTTTATTAACAATTTCTATTGATAAGAAACCTGTCGACTTCGAACGATCTATCCATGTATCGGAATAACGAAGGGGTGAGTATAAGTGAACAGGTTTAACGTAAGTCCTTCAGATAGCCAAGGAAGTAATTTTTGATCACTCTTTATACACATTTTAGGGAGTACAAATATTCTATTTGACGTTTTGTACTCGTTTCCTTATGAAAAATAGGTAAGCCATTTTTTTCCATTGTACCTATTACGAGTGTGATTTATTTTTATAGTTTGCTATGTCCTCAGCATTTGGACAGTCAGTGCATAGCGAAGGTGGGGTCAAGATGTACTCAAACGAACTTAACTTCTTTCATCTGCCCGTCCAATCGTCCATTCCCCTTCTTATCTCTCGCTTCTCTCTCGACAAGCTCGTAAAATGCAAGGCACAGTTTAATTTTAATTCCTTGATAACTTAATGTGCACCGGTTTCGAATGCGACGCGAGCTGCACCGGGATTTCAGACTTCGTTTCACGGTAATAATTTCGAATTCGTGATAGCCAGATAATGCTGCAGGAGATCGCGTGAAATAAACTCGTTACTCCAGCAATCTCGCTACAGATCTGTATGATGAATCGAGAAAGAGATGCGGACGATTCTTCGTTTCCTTTTCGTAAAGTGTTTATTGATCGTTCTCCTTGAACGCAAAAGAATATTGTCACCTGATGCCAACGCGCACGCGACCACTGTCAAGATATAAATAATTTTACAGTACAGTGGACTACTTAATTAATTAACTGGGCGGCTTGTACAGTGCGCTACACCCTCGAGACAACGATCATGGGTAATTACAGAGAGCAATATTTTTTCACGGATATTCACTTTGTTTATCGCGCTCCTTCGGTTTTTAATATATTTTCCCTTTTTGTATGCAATAGAGCCCCAAAACTGAACAATTCTTATATTTACAATTTTGTTCTATCCCGCACTGTTACAAAGTTATATTGAAAAACAAAGAAAACGCGATAACTTTAACGGCTATGTAATATCACCCCTTCAGAATGAATTTTCACAGAGAAAAGAAATTGAGGATCTTGCAGTAAGAGAGGTGCAGCTGCATTTTTACCAACTTGGAGGAAAGTAGACAAAACTGTTTATAAAATTATTACTTTGACTTAACATTGAAAAGAGAACACGAATTAAAAAATATATATTTTCTCAGAATAAGCAGTAGTTACTTTATTTCTTTTTCTGGTGAAAAGATATTCTTTAATAGAAATATTAATAGTACTGCACCCCTCTACATTCACACGAAGTTTCATTAAAATCAGAAGTTTCGGGTTAGAAACGTTTCCTTGTAAGTTATTCCCCTTATCTCGTGAATCTACAGCAGAGTGGAACTTTCACTATGAGAAACACGTACTGCTATTAAGACAGTAGATACGTTATTGCATTAAATTTTGTTAATTTCATTGAAAACTTTATTTGACATTCGAAAGAGAGGGCAGGCTAACATAAACCACAGTACCAATGTTATACGCGCACGGTTTCTATTGTAAACCGATAGGCGACAAGTAATAAGTTATTTTCACGAGCGTGCTTGTAATTGTGAATGCGAAGAGAAATTTATGTCCGACGTCGAACGAAAGTCGCGGACATTTGATTGGAATGCCTTGTCTCCGCTAGACATCGTGCAACACCGTTGAATCGTAATTTTATTAGCGACGATAAATTTTCTGGTCGCAAGCTTCGCGACGTCTGTTAAGAATGCCAGGTTCTTTAGAAATATCCCTGCCAAGGCGCAGTGAGTTATACGCGCGATTATTTACAAGCTTTCGTTTGGATATTTTACAGCGACGACGAGCTCGAATTGAAATGCACAGATTTTCGTAATTTATTCGTTTCCTTCGCTCGAAGGACCTATATCTTCGGACCATTTTCAAATCCTACGTAACTCACGCGGAAGATAGGGGTGCTAAGAGTTGCAGACTTTCCGCGGAGAAGTATCGGAGGATCGTAAACCATTAGCATCGAATAAATCTAGTAAATTAAATTTCTACGTGGAGCCACCTGACTGTTAGCAGACAAAGTATTTCCCATAAATATTATGCACTTCCGTGGTCCAAGTTATCCGAGATCTGTGAGCCGACATCAGGAATCCTCGATCTTGGTCCCTGTGAGCTAAGTGTCGCATCTTTCACTGCCCATGCCCATGGCTACGAATATTTCTCCTCTCGAGATATTATTTACTCCACGCTGCAGGCATATTTATATTGGTGGAACTATGTATGAACTCTCGCAAATACCCTCCCACCTCTGCAAATCTTATTTATACGGAGGAAGTGAGCTTATCCAGCGAGAAGTTACTTGACACTATCCTCGGCCACGTTCGAATACCCTTGCCTATCCACGCAAATCTGCGCGGGGGCTTCTTCTTCACTCGACCGTTCGATCGTTTATCATACGCTTGTCGCTTGCAATCTGCGCGACGCTGTGATATTTTTCCGCCAATTCTAAACGTGTCGTGCACACAGATTCCCGACGCAAGTGTTGTTACGCGGACGGGCTTTCATCGATCGCGTGGCCCGCGAGTTTAATATTTCCGTCCTACCTTTTCACATTTTACTGCCGTGATTCAAATCCGTTCTTTCTTCGCTAGCCACGTCCCTTGTGTGTTTAAAATTAATGTAGTACAACAGAGGTCGAAATTATAAATGAAAGAGATTTTAAAGAATATTTTGTTTAATTCTGTTAAATCTAAGGTTGAACAGAAACTGTTTCTCATGCAGGAGTTCCTGTTTAACCTCGCCAGCTAACGATACCAAGACTATAAACACCTTGTATCTAAAAAAAGATAGATCCCTCACGACAACGTATTCACATTACAAAACCTGTAGAATTTAGTACACTCACTGCCCCATGAATTCACCGTAGACACCAACTATCGACACAACAAACATCGTAAAGTGGGAAGCACAGGAATCTTCATCGGATTCTTCACACTCTACAAGCTACACGTTCCACGACCACTCCACAGAATTTAGAAGGCATTAAAACCACGAGATAGTAGTAAATCAGCGCTAGATACGAGACGTAATTTCGAACTACAAGAGCGCGGGAAAGGCTGGGACAGGTCAACCTGCCGCAGATTTAATACCGATAACAACGTAGAAAGTTACATGAAATCATTAACGACAATGGTTCTTGATGCGTTAAACATCGCCAAATGGCAAGATAATGTTCAAGTATCCCTATAGAATTTCTCACACTTTAGAAGTTATACATTCTCCAGCTATTCATCAAACGGAGGGGTGGAATACACATTTGGCGTCTCGATCTGCGAGGATCTCTTCCACCTCTCTGGTTTTCCTCAAACGCCTATCCCAAGTGCCTCTCAGGTTCCGATCCAGCTCTTCTTTTATATGTAATTATAAATAAGTAGTTTAAAATCTAATTTTTAACGGTGAGTGAATTTTTTGTAGGTATTTGTGGAATAACAAAAGCCTTACCCACTTTTTTACCGATTTTTCAAAAAGTTTGACTTTTTATTGGTTCTTATTGATTTTAATTTTCCCTTCGTACCAATTTTGTGGCCCTCAAATTTGCCACTCTGGAAAGTTACCTCGTTTGCGCGCACCTAGATCGGGGCCTGGTACCTTTAACAAATGCGAGTTTCTTTATAACATTGGTTTCAAGTTCGTCGCGGTAGAGAATGCTATCTCTAGAAGGAGGAGCAACGCACTGCAGAAAAATATTTTAAAAAGCCCACACTTTAAATAAAAAAATTTGTTCTATATCTAACTTATTCTCGAGATACTCCAGAAAATATGTCAATCTCATCAAAATCGGTGTTGTGCGGATTCGATTCGTTCCCTTGTAAATTCGTTTTAAACTATTATTGTAAACAAACGGCTGAGCGTTGTAGCTTAATTCTCTACAAAATGATTTCCAATGCCATCTACGAAATCCCGAAGTACGGAAAGAATTTTGTGGTTGCTTAGCTTTCCCTTGTTACCGTCGTAACGCTGTGAAATCCGAATGGATTAAGGGCGATGGTGACAGAGTTTCTCGCGTTGGCTCGCTTCTCTTGGACCGGCGAGCGGGATGTAAATCTTGGAGCAAGCTGGCTAATGCGTTTATTTTGCCCGTTCACCGGTCGGCCTAAAAGGCCAACAGCAATTATGGACGTTTATTGCACGGCCGCAGTATCCGGTCGCAGCGTGAGCTCGTTGGGAACGAAATCCTCGCGTCGCCAACGCTATTTCAAAACGTCTGGAAGGTGGCCTCTCAAAGGGGCCACTCTGGCTCGCGTGCTCCAAAAGGCCCTGCGTGCGTTCATTCACGGCACGCTCGTCGCCCGTGACATTTCTTTCACATAATGCCGACGATGTAAACGATCTGTTCCAGAGCTCGCAATAAAATAATCGCGCGTCTGAATCACGACGTATCGTTTTGGAGAGTGATCGATCGGTGGAGGGCGCTCGCTCGCGTGCGCCTCAAACCATTGATAACTCGATAACGCCCCGAATGCCTCGACGTCGATCAAGCTTCTCCTCGAGTGTTTTAAGAACCGAGGATCGACAGATGGCTCGAGCTATGACGGGGATTCTTGGTTGAATGATGAATGCTCTTAAAAGTAATATTAATGATCGTACAACGGGGCGATACAACATTCTAATACCGTAACATGGATTCCTGACAATTACAACTATGCTGCAACGCAGATCACTGACTGATCACCGGCTGACTGCCCTCCTTGATTGACTAACGACAAATGTCTGATCGCTAACTGTAGTTGTATTGCAATCTGCAGAACAAAAGCACATACATCATGGACTTGAGTATGTATTCTTGTACCTAGAAGTGTAAAGGTATCAGGTCCGGCGTGAGTTGTGTGGAGTATTCGACACTTGAGATTTGTCTATGTGTGGAATTCCACATTTGGGAATTTGGAAGGCATTTTACCTTTTCTATTTTTTCTTTGCGTACTACCGTTAAGGAACTAGTTTCTGATCAGTTTAGAGGGTTTCCCGCTTTAATATTTATTTTTAACCTAATAAAACATTAAACCATAGACTTTTTTTATACTAAAAGTTGAATTAATGTTTAAACTTCAAGGAAAAATTTTAAAAAGTTGAAAATAAGTATATAGTTTAATTATTTATAAGGTATGAAATAATAAGGTGACTAGGAACTAGTTTTTCATCATCTAAAATTAACAATACTAACTGCTTTCACAGACAACACCTATATTTTTGAATAATCAGTTTTTATGTTAGTAATTATTTCAAGCAATTATTTATTGACATAAACTCAAAAGAACGATTTATTTCATGAACTGATAAAAAATTAGTGCCTGATCAAGAACTAGTTCCTTAACGGTACTGTTTCTTAGGCTGCTGAAATTTGATCGTTTAATTTGTACTTCCTCCGCCGATCCTAATAGGTATTCTTTGACTCTACGATTCATCGATTACAATCATCTGTTGACCCCGTGCGATCGCTTGAATTATTCTATCTCCAGTCTGAATACTTTAGTTCGTGTATCCGGACAATCTTCGTCGTTCACACTTTCCCAAAGTGTTATACCGAATACTATCGCGAACCGTTTTTATCTAAGGATCATCAAATAAAACTCTTAATTGGCAGACTAGAATGCGAGTCCCGTAATTGGCACCACTAGGCAACGTCAATTTGGCGCCAACTTATCCAAGTCGGTAAATGCGTTACCGATCGCGAGCGATTGCAAACCGCTTCTCAGTGAATCGGGAACGAATTACTTTATGGAAGCTGAACAGCTCATTTGCAAGACTTTTTATTACCCGTGAATATTGCGCTTTAATTGAAGAAGGAAGCTATTCCATTCACACCATTACGAGTAATTGCGCAATTGAGGATGAAGAAACTTGGTCATAAAAACTTCCTTCGAAAGTGTTACGCGATACAACTTTGATTGATTCTCGGCTTTCCCAATAGATCACATCCGCCAAGAGAGTTTTGTAGCGTACAATGTGTACTCCGAGCCCGGTTTCCTTTCAAAGGAGACACTCTCGGACTCTCGAACACTATTTCCAATGCTTTCCAAAAAATATCCACGCTAAAACCGAGCACAGGATGCAAGTCCCTCGACGTGAAAACACGTCAACGCCAGTCGAAATGTTATCGATCGCCAACGTTGTTATTATATCTCCAGGGAGGTTTTCTCAAACCATAGACTCTCGAGTCAAGTTCGCAACAAGAATTTATTATAAGATGCACCCTTTACAATCGGAATTAGAACACTGACCAGAGTGCTGCTCATCAGAGGTTCGACGTCAGCTGTCCCTGACCTGTTGGTGTTGGCTGCAAGGGCTTCTACACGTAGTTACGTAGATCTCCAAGCACTGGAGTCCATGATCCTTTAAGCTGATACGACATCGTCAGATATCACACTGACAATGCGTGGCGGGGGTCCTATAAGCCTCCGAGTCCTGGAGCTTTATGGCTGCAGGCATGTTAACGTATCGACGAGCATGGAAGCGCGAGTAGTAAAGATGAATAACTGCGCCCCTAAATAGACGAGTGTCCGCCAAGTACCTTCGCATGGTCGCGAATTCTTTGCCTCAAAGAGCCGTTTTTGTGCTCGTTAACTGGTATTCCCGTTTCTAATTCGACCATCCACGTCGCTCTGCATGCCCCTGAGCCGAGTTGCGTCGCCGTCAGAGACGAGCTTCCGTCACGGTTTGACGGCAGAATGGAAGACGAAACGGCGGATTCCGTATTCGTAGCGCGCCTCTTTCGGCCCGCTCGTCGCTGGACAGATTCCAGGCACTGCATAGCCGGGTTAAACGCGGCGTTTCCGATGTCCCAACGCTTGTAACAGCCCGCTGGAATGCGCGGCAGCTTCTGATACGGATCTCGCCTTATCCTGCTCGCTGATCTTCTTCGAGGGAGCCAACGCGATGAAGACGTTCGGAACACCGCGACCGTTTCCCCCGCGATCGAACGATTTTGTGGGAATTGCCAACGATGGGGTGTTATCGAGGGAACATGACCACTGGTGGAGTTGAATGGTATGGAATGGTGCGATGCAAACGTTTGGATAACTCAAGTTTATGTTATGGCTTGCAGACTTGAGGAATAACTGGTGGTAGGTCTTTGATATTCTGTGGTTTAATATTCTGATTGAGAGATTAGCGATTTGGGTTTGATTGATGTTAAATGAAAGGGGTTATGAAGAGAATCCAGTGACATCTGTGAGTTTGTGGGCTTTGGGAGATGAAAAGCTTTGGGTAATATTATGGGGATTTGTGAAATGAATGGGAGTTGATTAATTTTGAAATATTAGGCTAGTGTGTATGGATAATTGTTATGTTGGTTTCGATTAATTCACAAGGATTGAAATTATTGAGAATACTTGATGAATTTTTAAAGTTTCATAATTCGAGGACCAACTTGTGACATGTGAAGAAGAATGTTCAATTGCTTTTATCAGAATAGAATGTAAAAGGATGATTTGTGGATGCTTTTAAAGTTGAGTATGAGTAACGAAACAGGAAGCTCGAAAAAATGCATAAAATACTGCTGTCGGGTGGAAATTGTGTCAGAGCTGAGGAACGAAGTTAAACGCGAAGGGTATGACCGAGTCGATTTTTCATTCAACTTCGTTGGTAACATACGACGCAACATACAAAAACGCACGTAATTATCTTCGAATGGAGTCTGTCATTTACACGTATATGTTACAGCAATCGTTCTGTCTGTTGTGAATGCTTATTACTCGGTGGGTACGCGACGTTTCCATTAATAAAATTGCCACTTTTTCTCGTCGAGTTATTAATCACCAATCGCTGAAACTTTCGGCTCGACTTTAATTTCCCCTTCCACTGTTCCTCTAATATTTTCTTAACGCGTCCACTCCCGAGTCAATTTCTCAGATTATTTCCCACGATCCCAACAGCGATTTAGCAATTACCGTTTCTAACGATACTCTAATAGTAATTTCAAAGTCTCAAACAACGTAAGCTAACGAATTTGCATGATTTTCTGAATTTCCGAGTTGCCTATCTTCCCTTGTTACTAATGAAAGTTCCTACTCGATGTGATAATCGAATAATCGAGTAATTGAAAATAAATAGTTCCCCGAGTAATTATAGTCCGCAGAGCGGACTACAAGCTGCGCGACAGACTTTGAATTTACAATACAATATAACAGAATCGTCCCACCACTCTCTACCTATAATTCCACGCAACGTTAATGGAACAATGAATGGTGTACGATGTCAGAGATGGGCGCAATAAGTTTACGTTTAATTTATCACGGGTTAGCATCATCGGGGATTAACTTCGCGACTGACCCACATATTTCCCAACGGGTGATGGATAGTCATTGAGGTTGCCGCGTGGCAGTCACCTGCTACCAATAATGGACAACCCCATAAATGGTCTTCCATGGGATTGTCGTTCTCAGCTAAGAAACGGCTTCTCATTGTGTGCAGTTTCACCTTACGCTTACCTGAAACAAAAAAGCGAGTAGCGTCTTGAGAAAGCTTTCCACGCGGACGCTCATAAATCAATAGACTTTCATTTCGCGTCGGACGTACCTAGCCCGATATAATATTTATGTTCGTAAGAACTGGTGACAGATAGTCTAATAATTGGACACCTCGAAACACCAGCCAAGTGAAAACACACGTCTGACGTTAGCCGTCACTTTCTACTAGCGGACAGTCGTAACTCGCGCACTCCAACTATTTACGATGACAACTAGGAGTCTCGTGGAATGAAAATAAAATATTTTCTCAATTTCACTCATATTTTAGCCTGTTCAGTAAAGACACGCGATAATTGGGAAAAGGAACGATCTTTTTTCCACGTTTTTCGAACGATTCATCCGGGACGAATTCCCGTTTGTTTGGTGGATACTCGGCTTAACGGCACTGATATCTTCTTCGGTTACTAATACTTTTTAATAAAAATTGGTGAAAATCTAGACGATAAGTCTTTCTATTAGTGGAATAAAGTTTGGTTTAATTTCTGCTTATAGTTTCTTCTAAAAAAATTCTACAACTTGTATCGTTTAGCGAACCCCTTAAGGAACTACGAGCCACTTGCACTTTTCCCCTGCGTAAACCAAAATGAATATCCCGCTGCGACGTGGGATAGCAACGCGTTCGCGCACAGATTAATCACGAGAGCGATAATTAATTAATTTTATAGTACTGGCAAGCGTCTCACACCGCGAGGTGAAAAATCAACGGCACGGTGCAACATAAGTTAACGGGGAGTAACAGATAACTGGCTGTGTGTTCGCCATTAGTGCAGCGAGAGTCGGTCCACCTGCATCGGGCGAGTAAATCATCGTTGGGTTTTTCGTATCGGTAGTGCATTAATAATCTGGCGAAAATTACGTGGATGAACGGAGAAGCATAAATCTGATATTACTCATTAGATAGTTGCACAATCGGTGGATATGAGATTTTGCTGTTCTCATGAATAATCGTGAAATGCGATAGTATTTAATTAATTAGGGAGCATAAAGTGGAAGGTTTGAAAGACACTTTAACGAAACTTGGCCGTTTTCTGTGAAATCGATTTCCTTGATCAAATATAAAGTATGAAGTAACAGCTATGAGCCACGTTGATCGCTATTATCAGGAAACATACTTCCTCCTATACCAGTGACCGTTTATTAGCAAGTATAATCTGTCTTTCCTTAGGTTTAATTGGCGCGTGCAATTTTCTTCCCGTGGACCAGAAATCCTGCCGTTCTTATCGAGATCGCCCAGTTTGATTAAATTATTCTAGAAGCCTGCAACAAGTTTACTGCTGTCACTCGTTGACAGGGAGGAAAAAATAGACCGGTGAAATACTTCCCAGGTACACGTACCATATATATCACTGTTTCTTTACGATCGTCCTGCCGTGCAGTCGTCCTTACTCTATTACGATTTCCGTGTCGTTCTGAATTTTAAATCCCCGACAATGCCAAAGACTGCCGTACCTTGGTAGGCACCTTGCTTGGTAGCCGACTAAATTCCAAGGCAACGGCCATTTCGATTAACTTGATTTACCAAAGTAATAAACCTTCGAACGAAAGATCCAGATTGAAATTCCGATCTAGCAATCTGCTCGATGGATTCTTTCCAGCCATAAACGAGCTCTCGATTCCTGGATGGAAATCCAACCCGGACGACCTTACCGTGGCATTGCGCAGATCGCCGCGGTTTCCCAACGGGGCATTGCTCTGAATATAACTACGATCATAATTAGGGGCCGAATGGGAAAGGAACGCATCTAATCTTTATGGTATGCATTTGAACCGCGGCGCGTAGGAAGCGTGAAAAGCGACGGGATATTGCGGGTCTCCTAACTCATTAGCAGGGTCGACTGTTCCGATGGTGTATGATCGCGCGCGGCGGCGGCGGCGTCGAACCAGTTTTAATATACAGGCCTGGCGCACAGGCGGACTGGCGCAATTTCAGCTCGTAAACGTAAAATATACTTAAACGATAGTTAAGTTTTTACGATCGCCGGCCGAGGATTTCGTGCGAGGGCAAGGCGCGAGTAAGTGCTCCGCACCGGTGGACACAGTGAACGTTACGTAATCGGTATGACGAAACGGATCGATTTATTCCACCTTGATGTCCTCCAGTATTCTTTGGCAAATAGCCACCTTTTTCGTAAAAGATCATTCAAACATCTTAACACTTTGATGGCCGCTGTCGCGTATAGGTACACGATTTCACGATTTACCACTTTCTCGATCTACTATAATACTTTCCGCGAGGCTTAGAAACCTAAGTACTTTATTTCACATTTGTCGCCGTTACAATTATGCCATTCGAAGATTTATATCCTACTTATATTATGCTGTTTCGATGGTTTATGAAAGGCAATTAATAGTTGGGGAATTTGGAAAAGATCGGCAATGGGCGTTATTTGAGTTGCTCTGCTTAAGAGTAATGTGGACGTGATTAATTCAAGAGAAACTGATTGGACGTTGGGATGAGAGTATATTAAGACAGGGAATGAGTGAGATATTTAGATAGAATACTTTAGAAGTGACTATATTTAGGATTAAGTTATTCAGGATCATCAATGCGCGGTAGAATTGAAATTTTTTACGCCCAATATGGCACAGCAGAATAGAACTGGTAAGGTGCAGTGGCGCACCCAAGGGGAGAGTCAAGAGGCCATTGCACCCTCGCAAAAAGGGGCTTTACAAAAAAGAAAACTGGATTTTATTCTTTAAATAAATTTTTATAATCACCCAAAGAATTTTATTGAATTTACATTAAAAATATTTTTATCCTTTCAACTCAGACTCGTTCAACCCCCAAGATTAAATCCTGAGTGCGTCACTGCTAATATATTTCTGTTCAGCGTAGACAGAGGCTTCACATTTAGCTGCTGTATTTGCACAGAATGTGATATTTGAGATTCGATACTTTTCTCTGCTTTTAATTTAAAATACCAAATAAAGTTCTTCAATAAATTTACAAGAACGTTCACAATTATAACAAACAGAGCACGTGTCCCAATACTTATCTCAGGTTTATGTAATCTTCAAGACCCACTGATTTTGTTCAATGCAATATAACAATATTGCCAATCTCCTTTGTGATAGTTTCACATAATACTTATCGCGAACAGGACAGTGTGGAGTATTCTAATACTATTTGCGTGGGTGCGATTTAAAATCGAATATGCATCTGCAAGCACTAAACGTAAAGGAAATGCCTCGTATCCCCAGTTCACAACAATATCCTGGCGATTTCTTCGAGTCGCTGTTGCATTCCTCGATTTGGTCCGGACCAGATTTGCAACGCGTTGATCACGCAACAGTAGCCGCGTTTCTCCGCAAGATAAATCGCGGATTCGATCTCTAAATCAAACGAAACACCGTTATCACGGGGCGATAAACTTTACCAGTGATATTTATTCTTCGCCACTGGACAATAATCCGCGGACAAATAGCCGAGATTTGCATTTCCCGTATTCGGAAACGTATCAATTATTCCACTGTCCGGCGCGAGCTTGTTTCTCGTCCAACGATTTTTCAGTAGCAAACTAGTTTCTATACGCATTGCCAGGAGACACAGGTGCTCGTAGTGTTATAACAAGTGACGGGAAAAATGTGCTCTCTGGGTGGTAAAATGAGAATCTAGTTTTTCGAATGAACGGAATACAGGGTGCCCGGTAAATCGCGGTGCAATTTGTTAGCAAGTATTTCCTCGCTAATGGAAACAAGTACAATATATAAAATACACTTTTTACCGTAGCTTTACTTCTAGAATCATTATTTTTTAGGACAATGCTAGTAACAGAAACCTAATTTTTTTTAAGAATTCTTTTATTTATGCTTTTTTATGACAAATCACTTTCTTCCTAGTTGCACCGTGATTTAAAGGACACCTTATATAATAGCTCGAGGTGGAGAACGTCTCAGTGGTTATATGAAACGATTTGGTCATAACAAAATCGATATTTCATCGGTGTAGTAACTGAATCGATATTTTATCCATGAGTGCACCGTAAATGCCAGAATCGAAAGAATTGTGTAACCCAGTTTTAATATACTGACCATGAAAAATTACCGAAGATACATAAATGATAGTGGATCACATACCTACTGAAACCAAACTACATACATTTATCAAGCTTATACTAGACTTAGGGGACTAAAGAAGAGTTTATAGTTTTACAGAGTGACACTGTTTCGAAGTTGCCAGTTTTATTATTCTTAAGGAACAGGTGCAGGATTAGTTCTCAAAGGATCCGGGTCGATGAATGTAAATTTATTGGGAAAAGAAACATAATGTTTATGTTACACAGCTTGTCCCGGCGATGCGTAAATCATTGGTAACTTATTAGTAGCATCATTCGCGTGAAAAATTCTTCCTGTCAGCCATTTTTAATGCCCACGCGAGTAACTTTGAGAATTGTTTTGTGAAACGCGACTTCACGCTTTATTTAGAATGGCCATTTAAAATTATGCAACATTCTTCCTCTACACGTAATATGTAGATATTATAGGTGGCTGTCATCGTAAATATTATCTTCAGTTGTTGATATACATACACATGCATGCATTTCTCGGGTATAATTAAGATGCATATTCCTGCGCAGGTTTGAAACTTACAGCAACTATAGCAGTGTGGGAAGCAGGTTTTGCAACGGTGCCTGATCTTTTGGCATGCTGCGTGTATGAATGCACCAACAACGGAATGTTTTAGTTAATTTCAGATTCCCTCTGATTCAGTTCTTCCTTTCGTATTGTAGTTTCAGCTTTTCCTTGTTTCATTCTGTGGACTAGGAAATCTATGTACTAAACATATGGTTTAATGTGCCCGTCACAAGATCGGATATTAAATGACCTCGATTTTCATCTTAGCAATATTAAGGTTCATTGAATTTCGTAAAGGGGGTTGCGTAAACTTATTTAATATTTAATTTCATTAAAAATATTTTATAAATGTATTTAAGGTTAATTGAATTTCATAAATTTGAAGGTTGTGAAGTTGTGGAGTAGTTGAATTTTATAAATGTATTTAAATGAATCCCACCATATTTATGTTGCGTAAACATTCTACTACCTTTGACATGAATAACTTTACTCGTATATATGAATTTAATAAAAATATTTTGCAACACTTTAATCGCATTCTAAGAAATACCAACCTACTTTCCACACGTTTTTCACTGAATATCCATTGAAATAAAAAATGCACAGATTTCAGGAGCATTAAACAGGTGCAATAAAGTTTACAACCTCTTAACGCGTTTTCGATCTCGGAGCAATTTGCTGGTATCGTGGTTGTTCCACGCGTGCGAGAGAAAGGCGCGAGCGTTGAATGAACGGCCGCCACCGCCGCGATCGAACAATAAACAAATTATTTTACAGCCGGGCGATTTCATTATTTAGCAATATCGCGTCCCGTTAATGGCCGTCTTATTACTCCCAGCGTCCGCGCAAAACAACCAACCATCCGTGGAATTTCGCGTGTGCGCACGACCTGGCGATTTCTCGACGCCGGGATCGCAGAAATTTTCCACCGTCCTCGGCTGGCTGTTTTCAAGTCGAATATAAAGTATTGTCATGTTTCACCTATCATCGTGTTTCACGGGGATCGGTACCTTCTCGCGTAGAGGAGGGATTTCCACGGACGATTAATTTTTCACCAACCTAAACAGACGCTCGTTCGATCGAGAGATTGAAAAGCCAGATTGCGTTTTCGACGGAACCAAAGGCCTCATAATGGTGTGCATCTATTGCGTGCTGAAAGGTTAGAAGCTGCTTCGAGGCTTATCTATCAAATTACTGTTATTGCTTATAATCGCGGAGTGGGATCGTTCGCGAGCCTGATAATAAAAAGGACTATTTGCATTTAGTATTCATCCAGGCAATGCGAATACACAGGGTACCGAATATCTGGGAAATTTCAACGAAGACGTGCCAAGCACTAACAGGACTTGGAATGGAAGAGAAAGAGCATCCAATTTTCCTTCGATAATTTCAAGAAACTTATCCATCCTAAGAATGCGACCACTTCTTATAGTTACAGGGTAGAATATCTACCGTCAAGGACCCAGTTCCTGATCACTTAAGATGCAAAGGGAGCAGTTTCTGATCAACCTAAAAAATTTTTCTATGAGCTATCAAATGTTTGCGTATAAATTTAAAAATACTTCATAATTATTTAATAATTTTTTGGAATAAATTTGTATCGTGATAAACTTATTATTTGGTATTTATATACTAAACTGATCAGGAATTGGGTTCTGATCAGGAACTGGGTCCTTGACGGTACACGCAGCAACAAAGCTCACATCAAGATCCATCTTCCTGTTTCATTCACTTCAGCCAAAATCGTGTACCGACTTAGGTAGAGGCATTACTTTTCATTCGATCCTCCCTCTACACCCCTCCTCCCTCGCCAATACAAAACTCCCCGCCTGACCCGTTTAAGAGCTCGCGTCGAGCCCCAAGCGTGAAGCTTTAAACCGGGCGGCACGGTAATCGCTGGCAGGCAAAGGGATCGCGGCGTTACTCTGGAATAGCGGGAACGATTCGTGTACCAGGTATCGAGCTCCGCAATACCCGTTGAGTGACCGCGGCTGAAAGCCAGTGTTTCTAATTCACGGCGAGTAAATGGCAACCGGCCGTGGTTATTTACTGTTTCTACCACTGCCGCGGGAGATCGGAGTTAACGATTGTAAAGGCTCTCGGATACTCCTGGACGCTGCGCCCGACGAAAGTTCTAAACGCGCGTTAGGCACGCACAATTTCTCGAGAGCTCAGAGCAATTGGTTCGGTCCGCGAGTTCCCTACCCTCCCCCCCCCCCCCTCCCCCTCCATCGTGGTAATTTATCGATTCGAGCGATAGCGTTTTGTGTTTATGTCACTGTCCAGGCAGCGGCGCGTAATTGCCGCGTTTAAGTTAAAGCGCGCGATAGGACTTTTGAAACGGCGCTACTAGATCATTTTTTCCCCGCGGACGGGAAACGTTTCCGTAATTGTAGCGGGGAGAGGCGGCGGTGGATTTATGGCCGCCGTTTCGACGGCGCAAGGCACCGCTCGTGGCTGACTTTGAGGGAAGTCCGCGCGCTAAGTGCGACCGTTCAATAATTTGATCGCGGGTCGTTTCCCAGAGGAATGGCGGCCGATTGAAAGTAGAACGCTCCGGAGATAAATTGTTGGAAATCGCCGATAGTTCGCTTCAGGAAATAGTTGTATCATAAAGTGATAAATAACGTTATCGGTGTGTGGGATACGGGGAGAGAAGGAAACAGCATAACGTTGGCAAACCTCCTGGATATTCCAATAAATATGCAGAGGGCGCGGCGTGATTTTTATCCGATGATCCTGTGCGTTATGGAAATTTTCTTATATAATTCGGAATGATAGGATACGATTAAGTGTTTAACCCTATCGGATTACCTGGGCCTGCGTTGACCCACTAGCATTTTCGTTTCCAACTTTGGGGGGCATAAATCGTACCTCATCAATTTCTGAATAAGTAATGAATATAAACGACGTGTAATGGTAACGATATCAAGCAAATGCGAAATGAGAAATAGAAAGAAAACCTTTTGAGCTTACACACTATTTTATGGGTGCTATAAACGTTTAAAAGAATCAGGGATGATCGATGTAACTTTTTACCAGATAAGATGTAACTTTTTAGCGGATAATAATCTAACAATGCAATTTCATCCTGTATTTTTGTATTTTTCTAAAAACGAATTTATTGTAGAATATTTCACATTCATTTTACATTCATAAAGTTTCAATCGATATTTGTAAATAAATTGATCATGTTTCCTAAATTGTACCACTATTGTCGAACCAGTATATATAGGTACCTATGTAACTATATGCACACATTTTCACAATATGCCACAAAAAGATTAATAACAAATTGATTTACTCATCTAATAGTAGGTGCTAAAAACATCAAGCTACAATATCCAATATTCACTCGCGTTCAAATTAATACCAAATACGAAATATAACGTAAAATATGTTAAGTGGTAGGTACGATAGCTATATACAACCCTCCTTATAAGGAGGCTGTAAGTATGAAGTAGGCATTACGATGTCACCTCTTTGAAAATCTCCTCCTCTCGATGGAACAGTTCGATGAAATAATACTAGCAGAGATTTTCACTATTTTCAGAAATGTGACGGTGAAATGAATAACCCTCCTTTAATCTTTCCTACCACGCATCAGGCTAACCTTGCACCTCCAAGTAACTCGTATTTCTCTGGAATCACTTCTCCCATACATCACACAAGCGTCGATGGTATGTTTTGCCAATAGTCGTAGGTAAGCTGTCCGAATCATTGTACCTACCCTGAACGCTCCAAGGCTCGGACGGCGTTGCTCGTTCCTGGCCCATAATAAATTCCATTATTCACGATTAGCCGCAATTTTCAGGGTCCGATTTCAATCGGCCAATTCGTTACGCGATATCGACACCGAGATATATCATGTCCTCGCCAACAATGAGAGCTTTCTCTTCGTAGGCTTCGCATAAAATTATGATGAATCGGTCTCATTATGCCGTCCATTGAAATTCACCTCGACGTGTAAGTAGACAAAAGAGGAATTCGTTTTCTTCGCGAATTTCCATATAGCGAGAGAGCGCACGCTTATGATTTAACCGGTGATTTATCGACCGGCCGCGCTGCCTACAATCCTTCAAAGCGTATTTACATAATCCATTCTCCGCAACGAGAATGACACACAATGGCAACGGCGAACATTGCGAGCGAAACGCAGGGAAAAGATTCGCGGCAAAAGCGGCGCTGTACATCAAACCGCCGTAAATTATCCTCCATTTGGCAACATTATATCGGCTATCCCGGTCGCAACCTCCGCTTTACACGCGTTTCCTTCTTCCTCGGTTTACCTACAGCTTACGTTTCCTTTCGTACACACATGACGCAGCGGTCGATTTTCAACCGGGTAAATTAATATCGCACAATTTGACACGGCGCGCATTCCTAACATCCTGCGTCCCAGTTAATTTGAGTAATCCAGATCCCGGGGTACAATGGAAACGTGCTCGACGTAACAATACGATTTCACCTTAGCACATACTATCATCTTGCAATTCGCTGAGGTGTTCACCAAGATCGAGCATTGTTCGCGGCATGACTATTTTGTCGAGTCGAAAAGCAATCAGCAAATACACGCTCCTTTAGATCAGTGCCCCGCAACCGATTTGTCACGAGACGATGCCAGGTGTTCCGCGGCACAGTGCTTCTGAGAGGAGAAACAACACAGGATTTTATTAACAAAGCTTTTCGTAAATAAATGTAATTTCAGTGTATACGCTTTGTAACTTCTATAGGTATGTTTTGTATATTTTTGCTTGTGGAATTCTGGGAAGGGCTCAGGTGTACCGAGGGTGAGAAATGGCTGAGGAGCACCGTTTTAGATGCTCAAAATCGATGCCATTCGTCAGACCTTACGGTAGACGATTTTGCCACCATGGTATCGTTCATAGTCACGTGGAAATCGCATTAGCAATGTCGTCATGGTTTTTCGATCCTCCCTACCTTCTCGCTTTCGCAAGCCTCCGATCTTTTTCGTCCCGTTCACCGGAGGGCGATCGATAATGCACGTAAAACGGGAAACGAGCCTTTCACAGAGGAAACACCGTGCAACCAGGTAAAATGGATTTCAGGTAATTCATGTTTCCGCTATTGCCTAGGCCGCGGTGTCCGGCGAGCGGACGACGTGAATTGCGACAGGGAAACGGTTCCCGATGACGGGTAAGACGTGTAGAAATACCGATCGTGAAGCAAACCATCGTGTCCCATCGAGACGTCGTAATTAATCATCGTTTTGATAAGAATTGCGGGGATGCCGTTGAATACTTTATAACGTAGAAATTAATATGGGATTAGGAATTCGGTGAAAATTTAGTTAAGTATCATATTTAGTTGAGATGTAGGCTCAGTTAGAATTCAGTTTGTTCCAACAAAACCTTCCCGTCATCACCAGCTAAAGATATCTTCGCCTCTTCAAAGGATGCGAATTGTCTTCTCTGCCCGTTCAATTGAACAAGATTTGAGTAATCGAAGGCTCGACCAAATGATGCTTGAATACTCGAGGTTTCGCTGTGGTGAAATAAACTTGAGGCAGATTGGAATCAGCTGCAAGTACTGGTTTAGCCTGACGCGCTGACAAAAGGCGTACACGTAGGCAACTGATCATGCATTGCACGCGGTGTTTTATTCGCTACCTACGAGCGGGCGTGTTTGTAACGACTGCCTACTCAATAACCAGACGGCATCGATTAATAAAATAACAATAAAACAGGGCCTGCCTACCTGAATCGCATACGTAAAAGATTGGCCGGCCAGCGATTCCGGTTCTCGCCGCTTTGCCCCCGGCTTTTTCGCTCCCCGAAGCGTCTTTTACGACTGTTTAAGCACGCAATTATGCCGCGGAATGTTTATAATTCATTATAGTCGGCGACGACGTGGTCGTCCGTGCTTCTTTTCACGCGTTATAAATTCGTTTAAACGTTTGGGAGCCTGCTGCTGGCCACCAAAGGCCTCCGCGTTCGAAGAACGTTTTTAGTCGCCGTTGCGGACACTGTGACCTAATCTTCTTTAGAAGCAATAAACGCTTAGGTGCTCAAACCCCTTTTTATGATCTTCGATTCGCATTCCATGAAAATATTCCAGGAATATTCAGAATTGAGAAGCAATATGGTTTTGAACTTGTGCTAGAGATCGTTGAATTCTTGCAGCAAATAGCTGACACCCTATGTGATTAAACATATATAATATTTATTAGATATTAGCTGGTGCATATGAAATTATCGATCGCGTGAAGGTTCCTCTGTTTATGGTGAGGATACAATGATAATTGAGGACCTCGCAGCTCCATAATTACCAAAAAACTGTTTCTAAAAATATTGCTTTGATTTAGCATTAAATAGAGAACACTAATTGAAAAATATATCTACACTTTTCGCACAACAAGTAGTAATTATTGAATTGAGAGGTTTTTATTTCTATTTTTGGGGAATTTTTCAAATCTGGAGCATTCGTTTATATTGCGCTAACGCTGGCTTACAACTCGAGAATTATCGCAGAAACTTAATAAAATAAAATAAATAGAACAGTTAAAAAGAAAGGAATATTTTCACCCAATCTTCCCCACGCGAAACGGCAATTTAATATGCAACAATCTAATACTTGCTAATGTGTCACAGTTACGGTCCCCGTACGCCACGGTGACCAATTAAATTTAACGGCATTCACGTGTGGCAGGATCGGCCTATCGCGACACGGAGATATGAAAAATTCATATACAATGCACCATTACGGGCAATCATGACTCTATCAAGAATACTATAACAACAATTAAGATGCAAGATACCCAGATCTGTTCGACACTAAAAACTCGAGTGGCCTAGACCAAACAGGGAGGTGGGGCTTATGAAGTGCTCAACGTTCCTTATTAGACACCTATTTACGAGCTTTTCATTTCTCCCAGTGGGGTTATCAGATACGTTACGCCAAGGCGCGGCCCTCGGGAAAATTATTCCGTTCCACCTTTCAGTAAAGCAATTAGCAGGTAATGAAAGCCGCGACACGGGGGTGGGCTCCGTGGATCTGGTCGACGAGCGGCCGGTTGTCGCCCATTTCTTTCCTTAACCGCGGTGATGATGGCCGATGTCCCTCGGGTTCGCGGGAGTGCGTACATCCAGCAGTATAATTAGATGCTAAGGTGCGCGCGGTTTAGGCTTTAATTGCTCGGCCAGACATGAATTATCCGGCACACTCGCGGCTGAAAGCGTTCCATTGTCAGCTGGAGGAAGTGGACGTGTTCCTGTTTATCTGGCCAACGGCTGAAAACGCCAACCGTTCGCATGGGAAACTCTTTGTCTTCGGGCACGGCGGTGCTTGCTTATCGTTGCTCATTTTATGCAGGTCCGTTACGTCACGATGCGTTTAATTATACAAACATCCACTTCGACGATTTAATCAGAACGACGGTTTTGTTTCGTTCTACCAACGCCTGGGGTGCTTTTACGGAGATTGTGGGCGATGCGGGAAAAGTTGCTTGGTGTTGAATATTGGGTGTAAATACGGAATATAGAATGCAGACACGGGCAGTTGGAATAAACAACTATCGAGCTGCTGTTCAAGTTTGGTGTAAGGAATAAGAGACTTGGACCTGTCGACCTGTTTTAGCTGTCGTCACCGTGGAAAGAGGAAACGATCGGCACTTGGGGGTGTTATAAACCAAGCTTTTACGAGGACTGCGTTGGAACCTGGACAAGGGAGGCTTTTGACGACTGCGACGCTGGAAGGCATTCGTGACTGTGTCGTCGACGACAACTGCTTTCTCGTGAATATACGTATAGCATTTTAAACGTTATTTTCTGCATTTATTCTTTCAGTTGTCTTACAGCTTCTGTTGCATTATTCTTCTACAGTAGTATACCGAGGAATTTGTCCGACAGCAAATTTATGTCACGAGTTACGATGGAAAATAAGAAGTAGCTATAGCATACACTGGAACTTCAAATACTTTGATTGACGCGGCGTCTATTTTTTTTTTTCAGAATTCGATTAATTAATCATTTTGCGAGACAGAGAAAGAGTTCGTTAAATCCATAGTGGAGGTCGTAACTGTTTCACAACGCGTGGTTAATTCACAGCGACATTTTAATTTCAAACGAAGGGGCGCTCTGAATTAACGTAGAATATGATTTTAATTCGAAGCATCAGCTTCCCTCAGAAAACATAATTAATATTACTTAAGTAGTCACTTGTTCACATTAATTGCTCCAGTGAAATCTTTCCTTTTAATTAATTATTCTCGTTGCATTTTAATTACGGAAAGAACACGGCTCAACGAGTGACGCGCAATGCCGTCGATATTATCTGTCGCACAATCGAACCATTAATTTCGCCGCGCGAATAACGCGTACCTATAGATTTTTACGACCGTCTTTATTACTTGCCGACATTCAATTTTCGGCGAATTAACGTCGCGGTTCTCCTTCTTTCGGAGGGAGCACACCTTATGATTTGCCGCGTTAACAGAGCGACTTATCTTGTTCTCGTTTGCAAGTTAAAACCAACACGTTCGTCAGAGATCGCAAAAACGGATAACTCCGCGGTTCACCGTGTTCACGCACCGCTTATAACGCCAATGCTGCGGTTCTTAATTTTTACGACGTTCGTAAACACCGAGAGAGGGAGAGATGTATCTCCTCGATCTATATAATTGTAAGCTTGTCTTCGGACGAGCTTCCAAGAATATTCGCAACAACTACGAGCTGCCGCTAACGATAATGTCACTGATAAATACTGAACAATTTTAATATAACGCTAAACACTGATAGAAAAAAATGAGAATTCGTCTAGAATATTATAACAAATTAAATCACTTATAAGATTCTCAAGCAGTTATGATTATGAGAAAAATGGTACTTCTGAGTGAAGTTTGTGCACAATGTAGATTTGTTTGCACAAACGATATGCCTCTTTCGGCTTATTCCATAATTATACAACATCCTGCGTAATCTAGATCCCATTTTTTTCAATTACTGCATGCCTTTACCCCATCGCGAGAAACCAAAGTAATATAAAGAAGGTTGCATTAAAAGTTCGTTGCACGTTACATTTCACTTACCCTTTATTATATTATATATTATATTACGCATCTCTGGTATAATCTCTTACGCAAGCCCCTGCGCGCAGTCATTTTGACTTCCGCGAATTCGCCGTTCGGGGGCCGAAGAGACAAGCAAAACGGGGCAACTTAATTGCTACAAATCACGATAGCCGGGTAAATATTTCACGTTTAACGAGCCACTTTATAATGACGGAATTAAATCCATTAGGGAAGATAGAAAACAAGGCAGCGCCGTGCGGGGTGGGCAGGCAGCGGAACCCGCGATGCGCATTGCGCACCGGGTTGCTCTTGCTGCGATAACAGGCAGAAGTAATTACATACACGTATCGGGTATTATCAGCGGCAATGTTGCAAATGTGTTTTCAACCGCGCAGCGTTCAGCCGTTACGTTGAAAAAATTAGAGGCAGGCTTGTAAATTTTTCTAATTAAGACTACTAACGCTATCTGATGTTGCCGTAGCGCAAAATAATATCACGCTTCCCCGCGGTGAACCAGCCGAGATACATTTCTGTTGCAACAACTGTTGCCAATGTGATTGATAAGATCGGCGAAGCAATCAAAAGCGCGCGCGCGCGCGCGCTTATTAAAGACACAAAACGGTCGTTCCATCGATGTTCATTCATCTTATTCACTGGGAAAGCTCCTTGCCGACTAAGTGTCGCTAAGTGAACGAACTCGTTGTTATCGGGTTAACAGGTTCATTGCTACATGGCTGCTATGTTGTTGCATAATTAGCGAGATAACAGGGTGTCGATGCAAACGGGAATGCGAAATGATATTTGTAACTATGCGCGCGGAGTGTAGACTTTAGAATAATAAATCGTAGCAAGGTATTATCGCGAGTAATTATGATCCTCTTTTGTTCCACGCGATAAATCTCTGCTCTTCGTCCTGCGAGTGTATATAGTATGTTAGTGTTTGAATCTCGTCTGTGCTTGACATTTTCATGTGAACCGTACATCATACATCTGAGTTTTACAGTTTTTAGCGATTGCATATTACTGTGTGACGCATTTGTCTCCAACTATCTAGTAGAGTAGGGCCCAAAATTTATTCAAGACTCTAATCAGTTTATTTGGTTACTTTATTTGGTATTTTAAATTAACAGCAGTGGAAATATTCGGTGCAAATAGAGTACATTTACTAACACTGATGAACGTTAGTGTAAGAGGTAAGTAAGAGCTCAGCAACATGTTCAGTAAATCAGGTAGTGGGACAGCATTCGTTTGGATAATTAATGAAGTTCTACTGTAGTTGCAAATAGAAATAAATAACTGGACATTTATACCCAGAAGACTATTGAAATCTCGAAAAATCGATGTTTTTATTACTATTAATCCTGAAACTGTCATACTTCGTGAACATTTACAAGAAAGTTTCATAAAATAATTCGAATAATTGCGGAAATTATAGTGCTGAACGTAAATGACAATGAGTGCACCGCCGAGTTACAGCCTCGCAAAATGGTATCGGCGTAGGGGACTAACTTTCAAGCCGTTTATCTCGAAACTATATTTTTATACACCATTTACCTCATAACTCCTGAACGAATAAATATTTTTTCTTGAAATTTTAACTGGAAGTGTAGAATTCCTTCCCCTATCGCGTGAAATTTCCGCATCAACATTGGATGTTTGTGAAAGCTTTTGTAAACGATTAGAGACGATTTTTTTTCGTAAAAATATGGGGAAAGAATTCCGCGCGAGCACTTCGCTATTCCACTCGCCGTTCCCCGTCTGGTCGCATAAGTCAGCCGTGATACAGTTTCAATCCGTCAACGTGTCCCACCAGGCTATCGAAATACATAACACTCTGCATCTAGAGACGTTCTCAATTTATTACGAGCGACGCACCTGCCTGATTTAAGCGAGCCTAGATGTACGGACGTGCTTATGGCAATAAGCCCTCCCCGTGGGCGAGAGAAGGACGTATCGCGAACACGGTACCGCACGCTCTGGGAAAGTGCGTGTACGTGTCATTTTTTAAAAAGCACACACTTCACAGGTGCCTCCACGCTCGCCGCGAACAAGTACGAGTTAAGTGAATTAACTGCGTTCTTGAGTAAACGGAGCCATCATCCAGTGGGACATCTGGTTCCATGAAGGTTCTTCAGGTCTGCCGTAGCGATTTCTTAAATGTTCCTCGTCGTGAAACGAGTGTTATCTTTCTGAGATCTTTAGATGACATATTTCATTTCTTAACGCGTTTGATAAGATTTAAAGAATTCGAGACTAGAGCGCGTGGGTAATAATTAAGGAATTTGTATTGTAGACAATACAAAGCCAAAAATCGGTTCTTACATATTTTACATCAAATCGTATTTAAAGGGTAAGGGAGAACCGAGAAATTCCATTTTTTTGTGATTTTGAGATTTATAGCATATTTTGTTGGCAGCAATTGAAACAACAGAACTGTCGAATCACAATGGGTTATGAAACTCAAATCTTTTCGCAAGATAACGTTAATATTTTGGTATACTGGTTAAAAACAGGTAATATTCACTCTGCACCGGAACAAAACACTTAATTTCCTCGATAAAGCTGTTTTGTGACATTCCCTGTTTTCCCTGTTGTCCCAGCCATCGAGTAACTTACAAATTCCACGGACATGGAAGTATTCGTTGTTACGCAAGAGGAGCATCTCGGGCACGCGGAGGCTCGGGGAATTCGCGGAGGATCCAGGGGGGCAACGCGCACGCGCGACTATTAACCCGATAATTAATGATCCCCAAAGTATACTGGACGCGTAACAAGCTTGCAATCTGAATTGATGAAACCGTTTACCGCTGATTGCCTTAGCTCGGCCGTGTTCGTCGAACGGCGACGGCCGAAGAAAATATAAATTGCGCAGGTCAGAGCAAGCTGCGTGCCCGCTCGGAGCGATTTGGCATACGGCCTGCATACCGTGCCGCGCGTTATCGGAATTCCTAAGTTCCCTTGTAACGTACAACGTCAATTCGATCGCGGTTATCGAGGAGCAAGCCGCCAATCGAAAACCCGTTAATTGTGCACCGGGCCCGCGGTGTTCACCCCTCCCCCCTTTATTCTTACTTGCCATCGGGTTCTATCGCTTCTACCTGTCGGTCGATTTATCCTTCCTTATCGTTATCGCGTGGCCGGTGTACAACATTCTGCGTTTCTTTGTCGAGGACCACCATTTATGTACCTCCAACGTATCCCTGTGTAATACATATATAACAAGCAGAGCTCTACGTCTTCCTCGCCCTTTACAGCAACGCTTTGCTCGAGCAAATGTTTAGTAAGAAGATAGGTGCCTCTTCTGCATCTTCGATCGGTGTCGGGGTCTTTTTGGACCGAAGCTTATGGCCTGCGGATTTTATAGGAAACCCCAGAAAGCAGAGAATTGAACTGTTCTGATACAGTGGTGCACTCAGGATTTAATCTTGAGAGGAGCCCAGTTGAAGGGATAAAAGTATTTTTAATGCAAATTCGATCGAATTCGTTAGGTGAGTATAAAAATTTATTTACAGAATAAACTCCAGTTTTCTTTTCTCTTCGCGAAGCCCCATCTTTGCGCCACGGCTCTGATAAACAGTAAGATAAATAGTACGGGGCCTAGACTTAACGAAAATGTAAACTTTTTTATTTTTATTTTATTCCTTTTGTCAACCTTTAGAAAATAGTCGTTGACTTGGAACAGAGGTTCCTGGAATGCATAAATATTTTACCGCCATAGACTAATACTGGAGTAATGGAAAACTTGTACCACCTTCGTTCTTCCACCAATTAACGATATCTTAACAAATATTAAGTATCAATAAGTTATCGACAAGATATCGATAATCGACATTTCCAACTCTAGTTCCATCACACATTTGCTTGCATACAGGGTTGCATATTAAAAAACAGCTGTTAGCAAGAGCACACTTTCGTTCAAAACTTTGAGCCTCTTGAGGCATGGTTTAGAGTTATTTATTTAATCGAGCCGAAATTTTGCACCCATATTCACCACACTAAAGGGAAATAAATCAGGGGACGTCTCGGGCCGAATTCTTAAATTTAAAAAGCAAAGTCATTATAAAGGACACCCTAGCGGCACGCATCTCGAACATTGAAAGATTAAAAAGTAGCGCGCAAATGGTGGGCTGAGTGTATTCGCCGGCAGCACTGCGTACGTACAAGTGTCGCAACGTGTCGCTACACCTGTAACACCGTCGATTACACTCGGTTTTTCTCCGCGGGGTCGGGGTAATCCGACGATCGCGTCACAATGAAATTGGTACGCGGAATGGCGCGGCGAAAATTACGCGGGGCCGCGCGACCGGTGCGAGCGTTAATCGCGGCTGGATCGGGGCCGCGTGCATTTCGCTCGTATGCATCAGGCACGGGAAACAGAAGCCCTTAACGATTTGGGTCATCTATCGCATAAACGATCGGGCCGGATAGGCTCGCTTACGATTTCGTCGATACCGTCGCGGTATTGTCCAACGATCGATCGTCTTATCGAGCCGGGCATCTCTCTCGGTCACTCCCACACCTGGCCCGCCGTGAAAACGAGAACACCGCGCCAGCAGGCCCGAACCCTCGGCCTGCAGCCCGGGCAACTCGATCTTCCGCCCCCTTTCCTCCTTTTTTCTCTCCTTCGCACATCCCCCCTTCCCCTCCGCCCGTACTCTGTCCACGGTCTCGGCTTATTTCTTTTGGGTTGCTGCTCGCGATCGACCTGAATCGATCGACTCGGGCAGGTTCAACCGAGGGTGAATTCATCGTGGCTCGGGGAGTCGCGTCCGATGCCCGTTTAATGGACGTTGGTCACGCTTGTCGGTGGAACTGGACGCTTTCACGGGACTTTCGATGGCAACGAAAAAATGATGCACGGTGTAAGTGAAGTGTTCGTTTAACGTGGGTGCTTTGAATATTTTTATTAACTTTAGGGAGAAGAAAGTGTTTGAACCTGCGACTGTAATACTTCTTTGATTCCCTTTTTTATTATCGTGCAGAGGTGATCGAGAGGTCCTCGAAATTCAGTCGAATCGCAGCGTCCAAGCACGATTTACGATACTCGCTGAATGTGGAACCGGTTTTTAATACGTCAGCGCTACGAGTAATAAGTATTTGATAACCGATATCTCTGCATCGTATCATCGAGATTTCTCAGAATGTGAGACAGCATTAACTATGTAAGAAGTGCATATTTAACCGGATGCAGGTTGATGGGAATTTCTGACAGCGAAGTCGGTAAATTTGAGGCACCGGTAATTCTTTAATTGGCGGCACAGCCGAACGGTTCATGAAGTATCCGTTACACGATTTAATGTCTTCTACGCTGTTTTGCATATCGACGCAAATAGCAATCTTTACGTCAGACTGCATGCTTGTTGCCTCCGTGTTGGGCAATAAATTTCGCGTTAATTTTCGTGTGTTCAACGACGAGCACAAATCACTTCCAAGCATAAAGATTCTGCTGCATCTGCGCGCAACGCGACCAGCTTTACACGCGCGCCTAAATAACCACGAGACAAGCGCAAACGTACGATTATCGGGAGGATCGCGATCGTAATTAAGCAGGAACGAGAACGTCGTAAGTCGGTAGTAACTCAAGCAGATTAATCTTCCCTTGAAATGAACCGCGATCGTAGGAATACGTTTATCACCCCGGATCCTGAACACTCGTACCCTGCAACCAGCTCTCTACACTCGCTTCGTTGTCATTCATTATCCTCGACATCCACGATTTTAAAGAGCAGATGTTCAACGCGGGAATCCGCGATTTCAGAGAAAAATCGCTGCTTCCTCGTCTGTGAACGCAGGCAAACGGCGAAAAACAAGAGAACTGGTAGACCTCCGTTTGCAATTGAAAGTATTCAACGAAGGAAGTCATAGAAAGAAAGGTGTAGCGATCTGAGTACAGTGAATTAAATTCTGAATACCGGAGAGTACAGATATCAGAAGTCAATGAGCTCTAATCCTCCGAATAGTTTTCACAAACAGGAATATGCGTGAAAAACTAAGCCGCACAATTTAAAATAGCTTGTCTGGAATCGTGGGAATATTCTTACTGCCCGTGACGTTAGTCTCGCAACCTTGCCATTAAAACTCTGAATGTTTCGTACTCTGCCTTTTTGCTGCGCCCCGGTACCAGGTTCTTAGGTTAAATCATAATCGCGAGAAATCAGCGGCGCAAGAAGTCTCGCGGAACATAAAATCCGTGAGTAACGAAGAAGGAGCAGAGTAGAAGGGAGAGAACGAGAGGTTTAAAACAATAACTCACGAGGGACTCTGCGAGGTAGCGATATTACCATAGAGCGAATGGCCTGTCCGATCGATGAAAATATCGGAAGATTCTAATGATCAGGCTTGTCTGGTAAACAGAAGTCGTGACTTGGACGTGGCTGCTACCTCTTTCGCAGCAACCACTCGCATGCATCGAGGCTTTCCCCTATCGATGATCTGCGAGCCAACGAAAAACCCCTCGGACTTTGCATTGACGCGGATCAAACGCCGTTCGCGGCTGCGGAACCTCACGATTTTCTACTGCTATCGATCGCAGCGATCTATCGAAAACCATGCGAACATCGAGCCTCACGACTCTCTAACCGCAGATTCTTGTAGATCCCCCGCGAATTTGAAATACGAACGAGGCCTCCGCTGATCGGGGAAACAAGTTATCCTTCTTCGTTGGACCAATCTTGCTCGAGTAATAGATTATAAGGGATATTGGGAATGCTGTGGTTACTGCGCTCGTATTTCGCGTTCCCTTCTTCTGACGAGACAAATCAGCGGAGGGAAATATTTCATAGTGACACGTACAGTGTTCGGGGCAATAATTTATTCACTAGTAATATTAGCGCGAACGTGACAGTTATGTGCAGGGAATTTTTCTGTCACAGTGGTTTATTAATAGTAATGATATAGAGTTAATAACTGGACGCAGTCAAATATGCTACAAGAAATGTAAGAGCGTAAGGACTTAATGGAAGCTGCAGAAGCTTGGTCTATGAATAGTCACAGGAAACCAGAAGAAACGACGTACGCCGCAAGTAGTTAAATAATGATGGAGAACCTTGGCTGAGCGAAGATCGATGGAATATCTGTCAATGTATCCGGAGAAGAAAGTCTCCATGCTGAGTTTAAAATGCGTAATCCAATTCAGACGACGACTGTAATCGAGAGGAATGATCAGCGGTTGGGGAGGCCGGGGAAAGCAAAAGGAATCGAATCTCTTGCAATCGAAGCGAGATTCCCGATTACCATTCCTAATTGCATCCATCAAGTAATTATGTGCGTGGTACCAGTACCGTCACTCGAAGATTAGAGAGGATACGCGGGCCTCGGATCGATTCGATCTCGAGACCGATCATTCCATCGCATCGGGATGCACTTTGATTGGTTAACCGAGATGATCGAACGAAACGGCGACTCCTTATTTTATTCTGGCAAAAAATCCACGCCAGCATGCTTTGCGCGGTTTGCAAATTACCGATAATTTCGAGAGGATGTCTCTGATAATTAATATTACAGGTTCCCAGCGAATGAGAAACGACGTGGGACAACGTTGAGCCCCTGATTGAGGTACAGTGACTCTCAGATTTCTCCGGCTGCTTCAGAGCGCTCACTGATTATAGGAATTATAGCATTGCGGTTGTTTTCTTCGAATTTCGGAAATACACATTTTTCTATCGACTTGGATCGTCTTGCACTAAGTATACATTTCTACTGGTATTCATTAAATATATTTTCAAAGTCGTCGGAATCGTGGCTGGGTGACGAACGAAATAAATCCCTGAAATATTTTATCTAAATTCCACTATCACTAGATTGAAACCTACCGACACATCCCCGATTTATCAGAGAAACCAGAAATCAATTTCAGAATGAAAGCACCAGACAAAATAAATCCCAAAACAAATACTCCAGAATAAATACAAGGAATCTAAGACTCTTATACAATAGATTCATCTGTCCATCAATACCTGTCCGTCCATAATCACATTCTAAAGACGTCACAAGTGACTTTTCACTGCACACTCTGAAACTTTCCAAATAAAAGACAGAAAGGGATATCTGTCATTAGTGCCATCCAACCCTCCACCACAACGATCACAAAAATCAATTTGCCAACGGAACAATTGCCGCCACGAAGTCCCGACGATCGGGCACAATCTCCTTAAAACTTCAACCGGACCGGTGGAAATCAGACCGTCGCGTCGCCACATTCCACTGAATTTATTTCGCTACCATCTGCCTGGTTCGCCTACTGATAACCCGGTGAAATAATTTTTTTTCTGCAAGGAAGTCGCCCACAGCGACAGGAACTCGAGTCAGAGGGAGAGAGAGAGAGTGAGAGGGGGGGGGGGTGAGGGGTAGAATGGCAATGCCGTAAGAGCACAAATAAGCGAGGCGAATGAGCGTTTGAGTCCAGGAAACCGTTTGCGAAGCACGAGTGGCAGCCGAGCAATACGTGCCCGTTCATTGTCTGTCCTTCCGTCCGTCCTCGCAGTCTTTCACGTGATTATTTTTGCCGGTTTGCGGGCACAATGAGCGATTTCTAGCCGTTCCCATTGTTCCCCTTCGAGACGCACCGCGTTTTGTGCCGATGCCCGGCCCTAGCGCCCACTTGCATGGACAAGTTAGCTGGAATTTATTTCCTCACGGTGTTCCCAGGGACAGGCCGTTGGGATCGACTTTTTCAATCGCAGGGCATCCGATTTCCAGCGATCGAGTGCGCCTTTGAGTCGATTTTCTGGAGAGAACTCCGCGACAGGCGCTCGGTCGAGAGGCGAGCGACACTTGGGAATGGAAATGGGCGGCACAGGTGAAGGTTCGGTAAGGCGAGGCTACCGATTTTCAACGAAATTGCTTTTGCAACAGGAAATAATGCGAAACTTTAGAATTTTAAGAATTTCAAGAATTCCATTCCCGCGACCCTTTGGCTTTATAATTTCTGTGAATGATAATAATATTTTTCATGCAGATTTTATGAAAGCGGAGTACTACTTTAATCGCGATGGCGAGAGCGAGGTCAATGCGATTTCGTAGCCCGTATAAAAGGTTTATCGATAATGTTCCATCTTCCCTTGAAAGCTCTGAATAATTCCCATCGGCTTGCCCCGGTTTGTATGTCTATAAACGGTCGCCGAAGATGATAAAACGGGGCGTCGTGAGAAATGGAGAATCATCGGGACTTATCTGGACAGCGACAACTTTTACGGCACGATAAAACCGCGAAAAAAAGTGTCGGCGTAAAAGCGACGAGAAGGAAAATATAGGATAAGACGCGTGCACGCGCATCCCCGTGCATACAACGGGATTATTCCCGCTTTTAATACCCACAGCTGTTATTTTTACGAACCCAGGCCTGGAATCCGACGCATAAACTCTAACGAGATAAAATATCTCGATATAATGTCACTGAACTGTTGGATACTAATTATAGGGCCGTTATTAAATAATCGCGGCTCGGATGCCGCCCATTAAACCGCTGCTGACTTTACGACGCCTGTACGTCACTGAAAGTGCATAAATAAACCAAGATAAAGTACGAACGGCGACGACGCTGGCTTACAGTAAAACACCGGGTGCTGGTTGGTTGCGAGTGATCGAGTTCGCGGGGCCATTTCTCTGCATTAATTGAAATATTCACGCTACTACTAAATAGAATAAATGTTATTATGTAAACACGTAGCTGGTAATTTAAAAATTGTATGCTTTATAAACTACATGTATACATAATAAATAAATATAATAATATATGTATATTCTATCGCGTGGTAACTTTGAACGGAACGTTGAACGGTATTAAATCATTAACGGATTCATAATAAGCGATTTTCACTGGGAAGGCAGTGGAACGAAGAATATTCCTCCAAGTATAACAGGGTTGAACTCACATGGGAGACTTATAAATTGATATTAAGTGATATAGTGGGAAGAAGATGACCCAAGTTAATACTAACAATAAATTAACTATCCAAGACGAATAAAACTGCAGGATAAGTCGCCAATACTCGATGAACAGAACGTTAGATTCGCTCCCAAGGAAAGTACAATGAATTCGTTAAAGAAGCACCTCGTTGCATCGTTTAAAGTATTAAAGCACCCGGGGATGCAAATCAGGGAGCGTCGGAACTGCGTTTTATAATGCATGCCGCCTCGGTGCGACCTTTTTCTTCCGTAGTATCGTCCACTCGAAGATGAAAGTAAAAAAGCGCACGCCAACGGGACGATTTCTCGCATCCGCGCGTCCACTTCACGGCTCTAACTTAAGGACTGTTATCGGATCTCTACAGCTCGTTTATGCCCGGTTCAAAGACCTATTTAGCATTTTCTTGCGAGACTTTAACGACGCCACGCCACTCCACCTTCGCTCCAAGGATAATTTCCCGCCTGTTTCAGGAAGCCAGTTAACAACATCGCGCCAGACGAATCCGACGACCGAACGGGGGAAAAAAGGAATCGCGATTCACGGGGACTATCGATCGTAACAATCTTGTCTATCAAAGGTGAAGAGGCTCGCAAATCTGTACGGGGAAGCGGTTTCCGTTCCGAGGAAGCGGGGACAGAGTTTTAACTCTCATCCTTTCACTCGACTCGTGTACCTGCTGACGAGTTCAACGCGGCAGCCTATAAGTCGCGTGAATGCCGCGGATTTGTTGCTCCTCAACCCCCTTCGATTGGAATTTATTCGCCGCCGCGGGATATAAATTCAGAGACATCCGAGTTATCGACTTTTCGCGGACAGACAAATTTATCGGACAATAACACAGTCTTCTTTTTTTTCCTTCAAGATTGTAACCGGCTGAAGCGCTTCTTAATGACGGCAGCTGGTGATTTGTCGTTTTAACGTAATAAGAAAAGTCGGAAATTTTGAGACGAGTCCGTAATCGTATTTCTTTCATAAACGCACACCTGTAATTACATCTTCATTTCCTGAATAGTTAGAATTGCATAAAAGAAAGTTAAACGACCAGAAAGATACTTTACAAGATACTTTGCGAGCAATACTATAATCGAAGTGATATTCTATATTTATCACGTGCAAATTTTCGAAGCAAAAAGCCAATTATCGCGACGGTGTACGCTGTTATCAGTGAAACTCTGCGAACACAGCTGTAAGGCAACAATTACAGTAACCCAAGTAATAAAATATGTTTTTACGACACCATTATATGGACGCTTCAGCGACACCATCACCGAAGGTGGAATACGGTTTTTCTGAGTTAGTTTTGAAATATGAAATCTACGGAACACTTGGGAGCAAACGAAAGTTGAAATATGTAAAAGTAAACTTTTAAATAAATAAATTTTGTGTACTCAAATCTTTTTATCTCGTGAAAACTGATTATATTTAGTCGTAAACAACTTCGCCAGTTTTAATCGTACAACTCAGCTGTTAATTTTGTGACGTTTCTTCCGTAAAACCTTGTATTCTATTCCCTTCGTCTATGCCTAAGGAAAAAGAGTAGCGACGAAGTTCGAACAGCCGAATGAAACTAAAGCTGTCCAAGCACTTCCAGCCATGACCGTGTAACGTAAAAAATTGTTAATACAATATAAAAAAGATTGCGGCGAAAACTAGATCGAGCTCGAAGGTCGCTCTGGACATTCGTGACAAAACTACAATGGCGACAATACGTGGACAGGGGGACTAGAGAAGTGACACCGAAATTTTCATGGTATAGAGTCAATTGTACCACTGCCTGGAGCAAGGACAACCATAGACAAACAATGGCCGCTCGTTACGAGGATGAATCGAGCGAAACGTTTGCATAATGCGTATTAATGAATAGGCGGACAGTCGACTGCTTTTGAATTCGAATTCGGGGTTGGAAATTAATTATGATAATGCAGTGGAACGGAGATTCGTCGGATCGACGTCCATTCTATTTCGTGCAATTTCGTTTCATACGGGGAACGTGACCCTCGTGGTCAGCCTCGCCTTGTCGTCCTCGTCAAATTTCGGTCAGAATGGTTAACGCTGCCTGGCCAACTCGTTTCGTGAAAAGGAGCCAAATTAAATGAATTAAATGAACACTCTCAAGAACTAGCGCCGAATGAACACAATGCAATTTTAATAGACAGTAAAACTCCGTTTATAAAGAATCCACTGGTTCGAAATAGATTTTATGGAGTCCAAGTAAATTTACAGAAATTTTATTACCGGGTCATTTCAAAAGTCTTTGTGAATTTCGTAGGACGCAGTTGAGACATTCTATGCATTTGTTCTTTATGTACTTAAGTCATGCACACGTCCGTCTTCTTTTTCGAGCATTAGTTGAGCGTCAACATTCAATCAATGAAACGAATTTAGAGCGAGTGGTCGCTAAATCGAGTCTCATTAATGTGTGCTTCATGAATTGAAGAAAGGCTACTGAGAATATCAGTAAACTGTATTTATATTCGTTTCACTGATTAATTTACTCATTAATAGAAAATTATAAATAATACTAGTAGAAGTAATAGAAACAGAAGCCAGTACATTTCCTGCCTCAAAGCCTATTGAATTTTTTGATCGAGGCACCGACCAGTCAGTAAAATGATGGCAAGAAATCGAAGAAAATCCGAAGAACCGCAAGAATAATTACACTTACTTCGTTGTATGTTTTTCTTCCTGATTAAAGTTCAAACAAAACTAGCACCAGCATTTTTGAAATAACCTAACGCTAACACTCTTCCTATTCGAACCATTTCCAATCAACGCACCAATTACACGATTACATAAACTTGCCTATCGAGACTCGCCAAGAGTCCGAGATCCCAAGAGGAGTAGAAAGTGCGCATCGGACAGGTTGGAGTTGTAGGCGCAGTTAGACGTCGCGGGTGAAAAAGGAAAGAGGGTGAAAAGATAGACGAGTCTATCGCGTAATTAGGGAGAAAATGGATGGCCGTGGCGGCGAGAGCGGTTGAATCAGGCGGTGACGTTTACGAGCGGTGATTACGCGGAAAATTCCAAGACTCGGTCACCTGCGGCCGAAACAGTTGCGGCCGCGTTAATATCGGGCTCGTAGATATCGCGAAGGACGAGCTGGCCGCTCGGTTGACGTGCCCCTCTGTCGAACGACGGGGACGGGAACGGGAACTGGAACGGGGAACAAACAACAACGTCCGTGTTTGATATCTTTATTATACGGCGAGAATACGGAACGGTCGCGGCGCGCCGCGGATATTTTACAACGCGGTTTCTGTCGCTCGTACAATGCGGATATGGTACAGATTGCGTTGTACACGGGGTGATATATCGGTGCGTTGGTAATGGTGATAAGTTACCGTGCCGCGGTCCATAAATTCGAAATAGTAGATACTAATTTCGTAGGTCGGTGTGTTATCGTGTATTTTATTGGCACACTTACAGCCACCAAGGTGGCTATCCGGAATATCATTAATATTCGATAAGACGTTGACCCTTTCGGGACGCGGTATCTGGCCGATGTTACGTGCACGTAGACGCGCTCACATTTCTTTCCGCTGTACCACGGTTTAATGGTAATTTGGCGATGGTCGCGGTGATTCTGGGAAAATACGTGAACGCTTGGCCAATTTTATGGACATCTGTGTCATTCAGTGGCGGATTTAACCCTTCGTGGTCACACCTTCTTATAATCACAAGTTGGTCACACGGGGTTCACTGTACCCCAGCGTCATTTTTTGAGTTACCATTTTTGTATTTTTGAATCTTTTAACTTTTCAGTGATAATTCTACGTTCGTAATACTTATACAGTCATGGTCTAATAGTCTTTTTCTAGAAATGTAAATTTTGATATGCTAAAATTTGTAGTTGAAAACGAGCGATTTTCCATCGTCGTGGTAAAGTACAGATTTTTTAAAAAGTTTTTTATTTTTTTTTTTGCGATAAATCCCCTTTGGAAGATGTAAAGGTGCGGAATTTCAAATAAAAAATTGCTCTTGGGGTACAATACACCCCGTGTGACCACGAAGGGTTAAGGGAGAAGGCCCAGGTGGCAGACGTTCTAAAGGGCCCATTTTTTTCGGGAAAATAAAGAGGTAGTTTACTAAAAACGAGCTACATGTAGTAGTACGGAAGAAAATATAGTGTTTTGATAAAATCATAATTTTTTTTCTTTTGAAAGTGGCCCAGGCGGCAACTGCAAACTGGCCGCTCGTTGAATCCATCAGCACTGTCATTCCAACCACGTTTCTTTACTGTTTCATGCCTACCGACGCATGTGCAATTATATTCACATATTTATGAAACACCTGACTAATACCTACGTATTTCCTACGCCCTAGAATCATACCTCAGGAAGCGAATCCGTGCTATACCTGGGTCACCGATCGATCTCTCCCACGTTACGCACTTTGAAATGGAACGCGGAATGGATAGGTTCCACGACCAGTTGATCTTGAGCGTAAAAAAGTAGCTTAGCAAAAAGATTGCCTTATCTACCACGGAGCTTAGGCCATCGTTAGCCGAGGAGCAACATCTGCGATACGGTCGCGTAAAGTTTCCCCCGTGGCCCGACTGTACATATACAGTATAAAGCTCCGCGATCGTAAAGGAACCGTAAGAACCGAGGCAGGTTTACAGGCAATAGTAATTTTCTCAGTCAATGTGAACTAATATCATAAACAGCCGCGGCCTTTTCGCGTTTTACGATAATTCGCAAGGCGCGATCCGGCCGGCGACCATTACGTGGCATCGTTGCGTACGTTCCCTCTAAGGACGAAGCTTCCTACCACTTGTCCGAATACTTGCATTGAATCAAGCTTACCGAGCGAACTCTCTCACGTGCTTTTAAGGAATTCCCAGGACCTAACTGTACCCGAACGCCTATTTATGTGATCGAGCGACAGTTTCCAGCGATCGAGGGAATATCTCCCGAGACGTGCCTCCCGGCCAGTCGTCGGCCCAGCGGAAACCCACGTATCGTTCCCATACGTAGGGAATTAAATCCTAGAAGTCACTTTCGCGAACTCTCTGCGATAACCGTTCCTCTCCGGTAGACCTTCAACGACGGCTAACGATAATCGTACTGGGGGAAGAAATGGGGAGTCTTATCATTCCGATACCCACGGACGTGGACGAGGATTTTCAGCAAAATATTACAGATAACTGCGAGAGACCAACCGTGAAATAATAATTACGATTAAAGGAACTTCATCCCGGAGGTGTGCACAGACCAAACGATTCACTGCCTCTTCAACTATTCCTCGAAATTTACAGTGCCGTAAATTATTCTACGGCCGTTCTTTTAACGGTTGCCCTGGCCAAGACACAACGGTTTCGCTTGCGCCAGCAATGTCTCTTGGCCAGGTGCAAACTCGCGCTCTAAGCGGCAAGAAACATTAATCTTGAGCTAGGCTGCGCGTTGACAATAAAGGCAACGACGCGTGACAAGCTTTGTCCAACGATAGATCTATGCATTGCCACGTTAACCAGCGCGAGTGTGCGCGCCAGCTTTCGCGGTATTCCGCGGTTAGGCTAACGAGCGACCCGTTCCTCGCGCCTCTTCCTTGGCGAGATTAGAGGATGCCTGTTGCAGCCGGAAGAGAGCCAGGTGTTACCATCGATGGCAGAATTTATGGGTAATTATTATCTCTGCGTTGGTCGCGCCGCCATAAAGCCACGATTTACGGCGATAATTCGTCATCGCCCCGCCGATGGCGGAGTGTAATTGAAGAAACGCTCGAATAAAGACGTCGCTCCGATACTAATTAATAATAAAGGGGTCAACGGGGCCGGCGAGCTCGTAACGCATAGATTCCGCGCGAACTTTAGCCCCGCCAGCAAAAATCCAATTACCGAGGAATGCGCACGCCAGATAACGCGAATTCGCCGCGCAGAACGTGGGAAAAGGTGAGCGTCGCGGAAATATTGTGACCAATGATGTATGGAGTATCGATGGGCGACCGTTGAACAATTCTAATTTGCAATTAAACGCGAGAATCTTCCACCCTTCTGCCGGTGCCCCCCGCCTTCAGAGATTTACGCGCCCCATTCGTCACTTATTCGCGAGCGTCGAATTACGAATGCCGCGTGTAACGGGCCCCGGCATAACTTATCGCTGCTTTTAAGCTTCGATAAGTGTCAGATCGTTAAGTCACGTGACTAAATTATCGACAGTGTTCCCCGTAACGGGTACGCGCGAGACTTCTTTATCAAGCCCCACGCCGTGGCAATAGTTCCGCGGTTCCGCCGGTGGACCCCGCGCACGGTAACTCAGGTTTATTTACAATCAAGATTACCTTGGTCGTACACCGTCCAGTATTTCAACAGAGGATCCGAAGCCTGATGCCCGACAAGGGGCGTGCACCGATCCGAGCAGATCTTCCGCAATGTATCGGGTAATTTAAGCCCGAACTATCAGGGCATTCTACGAGCCAGGGGTAAGCGTTACTTCGCGCGAGGTAATTCGCAATAAATCCAGCCATAAGCGCGTAGAATGTCGCGGATAAGCGGAGAATCGTAAATGCTCGGGCAGCCGATGACTCTTCTTTGCTGTTATCGCGGCTCAAGCGAACAAAAGATGGGAAGAAATTCGCTGGGAGGCTGGCTGGCTCTAATCAGATCGGCGGAGGGAAAATTCTTCAAGGTCGAGCGAACTCAGGAGAATTCTATCGGCGGCGATCGACCAGGTGCGATTATCGGCCGCCGCGAATATTCAGGTCGACCGCGCGCGTGTCCGCATGCCTCTCGTACCAATTTCATTGATACGTGACAGATACTGTCTCCCCGTACACGGATAACGTAATACCCGGGCCAATTTAGCCGACAAACGCGGTGTCGTTGCGCGCCGTGCACCAGATTCCGTCCAGATAAAATAGCGATCGGTTAATTGTCGCTGGTTTGGTCGCTTTATTATCAATGGAGCTTGTATTTAGCCGAGTGCCCCCCTGCGGGGCTGCAAAAACGCGATTTACATGTGAGCGTTCTCTTTGCAATTTGAAATATTAGGGTGGTCTTTGAAAGCTTGAATGAAAATACTTTCTCTCTTTTAATTATTGTACTGATTTTCTTGTTTTGAGTTTCTGCGACACTTCTCGAGTCGTAAGCCAGCGTTAGCGACTGTTATTGCATCTCGATTAGAGCTGTAACGAATATTCGAATAATCTAAGTAGCTATTTGAATATTCGGATATTCGAATAATCTAAGCAGCTATTCGAATATTCGGATATTCGAATAATCTAAGTAGCTATTCGAATATTCGGATATTCGAAAAATGTAAGTAGCTATTCGAATATTCGGATATTCGAATAATCTAAGTAGGTAACTATTCGAATATTTGGATATTCGAATAATCTAAGTAGCTATTCGAATATTCGGATATTCGAAGAATCTAAGTACCTATTCGAATATTCGGATATTCGAAGAATCTAAGTAGCTATTCGAATATTCAGATATTCGAAAAATGTAAGTAGCTATTCGAATATTCGGATATTCGAATAATCTAAGTAGCTATTCGAATATTCGGATATTCGAAAATCAGAGAATCCGAATAATTTCTTCGAATATTTAGATCTTTAATCTCGACAGGCAATTTTATGTGCACCAACCCACCCCGAGCATTGTATCACATTCTTATTTCAGATTAATGACTAACTAACGGCTGTAAGCTTCAAGTCGATTTTATAGCTGCGTTGCGCAAACAAATTGCGGTTCGATAATTGAAATCTTAAAGACTCGATTGACTCCGATTCCCTCCACCAGTCTTCCAATTCGTCCCACATGTAAATTTAAACAGATCACGTGCCGCGAGTGTAGGTACGCTCCGCAGAAGAAATGGATCGCATTATCGGGACGACCATTCGTAATTGCGGCGTGGCACGTAACAGTGACGAGGAGTTCAATTTGTCCCTCGAATGCCGTCGCGGATGGCGTACTTCGCGGTCAGGCAGATCGTCGGTCACGATTCCGCGGGCTCGAAGGGCTTAGTCCCGCTCGTTGTTTCCGATACCACCGGGGATAAATTAATTACCGACAGGTAGGTAGGTACACGATTAATCAGTCCGCGTAACGCAATATTTCTCGGGGTACGCGCGCCTCGGATAACGAATTTCCGCGCGGAGGCGAAAAACGAACAAAAGGGGCCCCCGTGGGAGGGGGGGGGGGGGGCGGGGGCTTAATCAGAAACCTGTAGCCACGCATGCAAAAATCCTCCTCGCCGTTCTACGAATCGCAGTAACTCTCGTTCGACTCTTGTTCCGCAATTAGTCGCGGAACGGGCGACTTCCGCCCGATGACTTTTCTGCCTTGAGTTAGCGCAACGTGTCCAATTACGAGGAAACGAGAAAGCAACGATTCGTCGGGGCGACCAGTCGCAGACTAGATAGCGATTCCGCGTTGGATAAGCCGCGAGAAATTCGTAAATTAACAAAGCAATTAGATCGTCGTGAGGTGTCGCGAGCCGCAACTCGTAGATCGTTGCGGAGTCGGCTCGTTTCGTTTGATTTAATCTGCGAGCTCGGTATCATCGATACCCAGCGGCAGGGAGGCGCCCCTCCTCGCCGCGGGATAAATCATTTGGCTTCGTTTAGTTCAATTAAAATGTAAATCGAGAGTTTCTTTCTGCGGCGCACGGTCGCGCGAGCACGCGTGGCTTTGCCCGTGTCGAACGTCGCTGCAACTTGATCGATGATAGCGTTCCTCCTAACGGGGAGATCTTTTCTTTCCGAGCAAATCGATTCTCTGCTGTACGGCCGATCTTATCGGCCGTCGAGACATTTTTACGCGCCTTCCTCGCCGGGCTTGTTATTAGACGTCGAATGCCCGCGACAGTTATGTGCCCGCCTTAATATTGGCGTTGGTTTCCTGCCACGTAACATACCTATATGTATGTTGGGGTCGAGTATTTAATGGTAGGGCTGAGGCTACACGAGAAGTAATTCGAGGAATCAAATTTTGTAGAAATATTCGAACGATAGCATTGGATTTTCGATACTATGAAATTCGAATGGCATTCTAATCCTTCTGTTTCTGGAAAATTTGTGTTTAAAGAAGATACGGTAATTTGGAGAATACGTAGATTCCTGGAAGCATAGATTTTATTACGTATTATTTTATACGCGCTGAACATTCGAGTGATGCAATAAATACCTCCAATATCGTGAGATATTTATTTACAGCCGTAAGTATGTACCTACTTGCAATTGAAAAATACGTGAACATCGAAAATTACGTGACTAAGATTTTCAGTAGGTAGTAGAACCCCTATACAGGACTTCTACACCAGTGGAATAACTTAATGACCCGACAGGTGCTGAGAAATTATAAGAAACCTGTGTATACATCATTGATTGCACACTGTACACAACCGTAGGTATACATAAGAGTAAAACTTCCTCTAAGAGATGCCAGCGAACTTATTACCGGCCATAATAATATCTTCCCAACGGCCAACGTGTCACCATAGAAAGTATCAATGGCAGGCGAATTCGTCAGCCTCGACCAAAGAGGATCAGAACGATGGCGTTTCTCTGTAAAGCAGAGAAGCGTAGATACAGTTGGGTCGTCTGGACAGTAAAAGCCAGCAGTAATTCAAATAAACGAGAGGGTCTGCGAACGGATCAGCCCGCCTAGCGATCCTTATGATTCCTCACTTCCTGAAGTGACCAACCTATCGTAGGCTCGGCAGACGGGCCTCGACCCCAATGATTATAACTCTCGTCCAGCTCGCGCAGCCTCTCTACCCCCGTGGCTCGCCTGCAGATCCGCGATCCTCACCGCCGTTCTTCCCTTTTCCCATTTTCCGCCCTCGCCTCCGTCTCCGTCCGCTCCGCGGGGCCCGGGGCCCGGGGCCGTGTGCGTCCGACGTAGGGCAGCTCGCTCAGAGCTCACCAATAAATGAAGTTCCTACGGGGAACCTTTAATTAAGGCGGACTCATCGAACGCGTGGACTTCCCTTTCGTGTCGCTGAGGGCACGCGTTCCACGACCTACGGACCCGCCGCGAACATCCTCTCGCCTCCCTACCGGCGCGCTCGCAAGTGCAACGAGATAATGAAATACTCGGCCGCGCGGAAATTCTTCAGCGCGCGCTGAAACCCGAGGATCATCGCGCAGATATTGATCACGCTGCCGCATATTTCGCCCTCCCTTCCCGCCCCGTCGTCATCGTCGTCGTTCGCAATTAACGTGCATGCACCGAGGGGGCCTACGCCTCGAGGGATTGATTTTTTAGGGAAACGAGCTGTTATTGAATCGGTGGGAGGGAGCACGGTAAACCGCGCCAGTTGTAGCAGAGACTCTTCTAGGAAAGTCGCAAGCGAAATTGAAACGTGGAACAGATACGTCGCGCGTTTCTCGGTTGGTCTCGGAATTTTCCGCTACTCTGTTAGGCGCGTTTAATTAACGTTGGATGCAGTTGATTCAGCAGATTGCGGAGGAAATGCTGGATTCTGTTGATACTCGCGCTTATTAATATTTATTTAGCAGGAATGTATTCTTTGTTCCCTTCTGGATTCCTCTGTATGAACCTCTAATTTATTCTGATGACCTTTAGCTTACTCCTGTTCACGTTCATTCACGTATACGGTCACACATTATTATAACTTATTAGCGCAGATCATTAAGACTATTTTATTAACAAGAAATTTAAATGAAATCCGCTGCGACCTACATATGGAGTACGATTATATCAACATAGAAATAAGTTATACATATAAGAAGCTGATCCGTTTCAAAATAGCTTTTTGACAAATCTCATTCTTACGCCACAAAAGGAAACATATGTGGGTATCTATAATTTAATTAACTATCTGCTAATGTTTCACAAGTTGGGGCTGCAGTAAAGATGTATTGTTATTAATCATTATTATTGTTATTTGTATTATTTAGTGGCTGGTACTGATTTTACACGGTGTTTTTTGTTCAACCCTAAGAAGATCATGAAATTTTTCCATTTTGCCTCGAATGTTTCGAAAAAATGACTGACCGTTCATTTAGTAATTCATGTCAACTTGTTAAGATTTCCTCTGTCAAGTGCCCTATAAGCTTTATGTGATAAATTTCAGATCCTTGCCATGTCGCTCATATCCTAAAAAGAAAAATGGGCCCCGCTAGATTATGCGTTCCTGTATAACGACTTTTAGACATGCCACGTTATTATATCATACTCGAAGGTAGTCTACGCCGATCGCTCTTTCGTATCTCGTTTATGCGGAATCGAGTTCGGTAAGAAAGGCTCGATCAATTTATACCCGCGAGCTTAATCGCGATTCACACGTGGCGGCGACCATTAAAGTTAATAACGACTCGTATCGCTGTTTCTCCCTGCTCAACGCTACTTTTTGCGGCATTTTCTCCGTTCGGCGATGCAATAAACGACTCAATGTACGGTAACAAACGCGACCGCGGGAAATCCATAAAACTCGCGATTCTGTTCCAATACGCGAACGCGTTGCTTTGCTCTCTTAATGCTGAACTCAATTCTAATCCATCGAAACTCCGAGCTCCATTCCGCCGACTCCTGCCTTTTCTACGCTCCTCCAACTCGATGCCATCTCCGACTCTCCGTTCCGAGCTTCCATACCGACAAATTCCCCCGGCTCCATTTCACACGTTGCACCTCATTTTTATAATTACTTGCCCGATGTTACCCGTACACTTCCAACAAACGTGCCGCCGAATCCTTCCTAATCAACCATCCCGCAATACCTCACCCTATATACAAAAAAGACATAATGACTATTTTTAAACGTTCCTTAGGAAAATGATCAACCATTAACAGCTAAAACTTTAGCAGTAAGTGATTAATGCTCACTGAGCCCCGGCATGTCGAACTCGATTCCGCCCGAAAGTCGCTCGCCCGGATCGCTAATTTCCCCCTGTCGGATCGTTTCCACAAAGTGGCGATGCCAAGGACATCGGGGCGAAAATTCAGGAACGGAGGAACGTGCTTCGCGTGCCGCCGCATTCCGCTTGCAGGCACGATACCCCGCGTTCCGCTTTGATCTCGACGGCTCGATTACTACTCGCGACCGGCGTTAATTAAAATTTAATTTACGAAGCGAAATCGCTGGACGGTCGGGAGTCGCCGGTGCGCGCAAAAGAAGATATACTCAACGTCGGCGGGTATGTGCGTGAAACGCATGAAAACGCTAAACAGGTAAAAACTTTTTTCCCTGTCCCTCTTCCCTCCTCTCCGCGTTGGCCAGTGTGTACGCATTGAAAGGGAACCGTGGACAGCCAGTCGACGGCAGAGGGGACGAGAGCGAGCGAGAGAGAGAGCGAGAGAGAGAGAGGGGGTGCATTAATTAATTACGAATTCGTTAATTGCTACGAAAATGGCCGACTGGGCGTGCCCAATCGATCGAGCACCACCTCGAAAAGCTCTGCTCCCCCACCCCTATCACGCGCCCTTTTTCTGCGCCCTTCGGTCCGATTTTCTGCGAGGGATAGAGGTCCTCTCCATTCCTGCGTATATAACCAGCGCGAAGGGCGGGTTGCTGGGGCAAAGGGGGCGCTAGGGGGAGCGAAAGAAAAGGGAGAAGTAAAGAGCGCGGGGGCTACGACTGTGTTACTTAATTTAATAATTATATGCTCTCGGTTTTTACGACTTAATTACCAGCCGCGAGGAACCGCCACGTAGCAGTGAATGCAACTTTCATGCACAATGGGCTCCTAGACTTATGCGGCGGGAAAGCAATATTTCTTGAAAGGCCGACCGCGTCGCGTAGAAAAAGGGGGAAGAAATACCGTCTGTTGCAAGGGAGCAGCAAAGCGCTCGCGTTGGTAACAGGCGCAAACGAACGACTCGCGTTTAGCAACGGTGCCGTGAATTTTATAAGTTACACCAACGAGAGGAGCTGGTTATTATTACCAATAACGACGGGCCGGCTGAAATTACTGTTATTAAAGTTTCCCGTGTTATATGGTTCGTGTAAACATGCCTTCATTCTCGCGTGTTTCACCTTGGGGCGCGAGTTTCTTTTCGAAAATCACGGTAACCACGCGCGAGGCGTCGAGCGAACGGATTCAGCTTCCATAGTGGGAAGTGAAATTGTTTGATAATGAGTAACAGGGTCGGTACACTTAGTGTCTGAATCTACTTAGTTCTAATTCACCGTTCAACTACCGCCATGCAAGAGGATTTATTCCGAGGATAATATCCAACATCCCCTGTGACAGATATTATACCGTTAAGGAACTAGTTTCTGATCAGTTTAGAGGGTTTCCCGCTTTAATATTTATTTTTAACCTAATAAAACATTAAACCATAGACTTTTTTTATACTAAAAGTTGAATTAATGTTTAAACTTCAAGGAAAAATTTTAAAAAGTTGAAAATAAGTATATAATTTAACTATTTATAAGGTATGAAATAATAAGGTGACTAGGAACTAGTTTTTGATCATCTAAAATTAACAATACTAACTGCTTTCACAGACAACACCTATATTTTTGAATTATCAGTTTTTATGTTAGTAATTATTTCAAGCAATTATTTATTGACATAAACTCAAAAGAACGATTTATTTCATGAATTGATCAAAAATTAGTGCCTGATCAAGAACTAGTTCCTTAACGGTAGTAGAATGAAAACCACGCGCTGATAGCTGAGGTGCGCTACCAATCGTTCCAGAATACCTCAACGATCGTACCCTAAATCGGTGCAACAGGTTTCGAAGGACTTAGATTAGACCATATCGTTGCTGTAATACAAGCTAAAGACCCACCAAGAATGCAACTATCGAATCGTCCAGCATTCAAGGGCATAAACCGAAAAGCAAATTGGCACATTACAGGCGTAATGCTTGGTGGGGCTCACAAACTCTGGATTGCCTTTTCATAATACCGCGAAACTACGCCGGCCGTCACCAGCGATCCCGAACAAAGAGGATAACCTTAAACGAACTAATCCCCGTTTATCCGTAAAGGCTTGAACAGCGTAACTATTCCCCCGGAGCAAGTCTACGGGAGAGCAAGCTGCCGGACCATAGATCGCAATCGTTACTATCTTGATAGATGCTACTCTCTCGTTAGCGGTGGATGTATTCGTTGCTCGAACTTTACGAGCTGTAAAATAATTTAGCGCGCGGCGTGTGCACGCGTATGCGGCGGCCGGTGCCGGTGCACGTGCAGAGTTGCGTGCAGACGGTGCCCCGCGTACCGTTAGTCGCGATACTGTTCCCCCGTGTCTGCCTCGTGCACCAGGATATTTACGCGTGCCATTCGTCGCGCGAGGAGGTACCGCGTCGCCGACTCGAGGGTGAAGAGGCAGAGGCGGGATCCACGAGTTTCGCACGACGCTCCGCTCGTCCCGGGGACGCGCGAAAGTTATCGATGGGAGACAGGAAGAGGCGCGTTTTCCACCGACGCGACCGGCATTGACACTTAAGCCGATCGTAAGTCATCGTTAGGTGCGAGTTGTCCGATCGTGGGACACGGGCACACCGGTAATCGGTGATTCCTAGAACGGGCCCCAGCTTCGTGGGTGGTACCGTTACGCGTATGAGAAACGTGAGCTGCCCGACGCGACGGAGGAGTAGATCGCTGACGATTTACCCGTGATCGAACGTTTCGAGTAGCAGTGGAATGCAGATATGGCAGAGACGTAGCGCGATGGGTGAGGCGGGATGGATAGCAAAATTGGAACAGGTCTGAGCGGCAAGATACTCCTACTGCACAGTGGATGGCAGACTTCATAATTTTGAAGATTCCGGGTACTTCTTTACAAACTGGCGCTGACATCCCATTCGTCATCCCATTCCTTTTCAAAACCAGTCCCATCTTTGCCGATCGGATACACCCTGAAGACACGCAACCAGCCACCGGGTGTCCAGCCTGAAACAGGCCCAAAGTACCTAGAATTGTCGACGCCACGGTGAGACACGCGCGGCGCCCTGACAAAAGACGTGCATTCGCGCCGAGCAGATACACGCTAATGCACTTATACAAAAGCTATGATTAAGCCTGCCGAATGAACGGCGACTCGTGGAAAGGAGGACGCGACGGAGTGAACGGCGCGGCGGGCGTCGTGCACCCGGCAACAAAGGAGTCAGCATCGCGCGGACAGCCGGTACACCCGTAACTTCTCGTGGTCGGCGCGGTCGCGCGCAGTACGAGCCAGCGCTCGGCGTCCCCGTCGCCGTCGCGTCGGTGTGCATGCGTGGCCGACATCGTCATCGATCATCCGGCGTCACGGTAGGGTGCGTTAGACCGTAGGTATATCAACAGGGGATCGCATCTCTCTTCCTCATTTTTTGCCACTCGACCATGCTACCTCCCCCTCCCAGCTCGACCTCCTCCTCTCTCCTTTCGGCCCCCATCGCCGCCGCTCGGCTTCCGGTTACCTCGACTTCCGGTTGGCGGCCGAACCGAGCTACGCCTCGCGCCACTTCACTTCCGGTCGGTCGGGGTAGAACGGCGTTGTCATGGAGACCAGCCCGCTGGCTACACCCCCAGGGCACACCCCCGACATCATGGCCGACGACCTCGTCCTACCCTTGCCGGCCACCTTTCACCGTCACCCACCCACCCTTCGTCCACGTTCCGCCACTACACCCCGTCTGGGTATTTTCTACGAGCCCGTGTCAAGGATCCTAGGGGCTGTTTCCACCTTTCACCGTGAGGCTGGGGTGGGGGGATGCAGGGACGAGGGCGGAGGCGAGAATACCCACAGTGGCCAGAAAACCCCATGGGGCATGGCGTACCCGTGGAAGGACCCTCGACCCCACGAGTGCCACTCGTCTTCCACTGTGTCGGCGATTATATACCTGCGCACACTTCCCGGGGCCATTGTGGGTGTGCGTGCACGCAGGATTCTACGGGGTCCCCTCGTGGCCGGGATGGCGGGCCCGGCGATTTCACTCGCTGCCGTGGGACGTCGGTTTTCGGCGTAATGCGCGCCCAACGTCGAACGGATGAATGCGCCAGCGTGTTCGTAGCAACGTGATGGTCGCTTTCATGTCTGACAAGGGGAGATTACGAACTGGACGGGCGGATTTTTGGGGGAGACGGTGGAATTGGTAGCGAAATGGAGGCATCGATGGATATCGATCGCTTCTGGAGCAGTGGGCGGAGAGGGTGTACTTCTTACAGGATATGGATACTGATCCTTTCTGTTTTTAATGCATAGTAGTCTTAGTCTACTTGTAAATTATTTAAAGTCGAAGGAAATCGGGGGAAGGGCTTGGAAGAGTAGCGTTTGAACATGTCTTTGGCCCTTGGCAATTGATCCTTGAAACTAAAATCCCTCAGCTCCTGCACTTTAGGTCCAATTCGAAGCAAAAAATACCCTCGTCCACATTGCGACATACCCCTTCCGTGCTTCTGCGCGTAACTGCTACACAGGTGAAATGCATCTTGCCTAACAATGAAGAGAAAACTACCAGAGTACACACTCTGCTCGTTGTACAACGTTACTGAAACGTAATCTGCAAATCCCCAAGACGCCTGGTTCTAAATTATTCACGCCAGACGCAGACGCTCGGTGTTTTAACCGCGGTTTGCCCAAGTACAGTGAGATTTTCGCCGCGATAACTCGCGATAAGGTGTAATTATCCTTTGTGCCGGGCGTTGCCGCAACTTCCGCGGTCCGTTTCATTTTTCCATGCCCGTTTTTAGGAACGTTTCGCAAAGCGCGGAGGCTCGATCCGTTGCTACAGAGCAGACGAGCCCCGTCCGTCCATGGCTGAATCAGCCTGCACACGCGCGCGCGCGCACACAAGCACGGAAAGCTCATATCGATCCGTTCAAATCCCCATAGAAATTAACTCGAGAACACTCGGCTGCCCCTTTCGCCGAGCCACCGTTCCAGACACGACCACTCGTTAGAACATTCATTAATTAGCCGTAATCGAAGCCGGTTTCACTGACGCGGAATAGAAATTCCCCGGGTACCGTCGGGATCTCGCCCACCCTCCTGCGAGAAATTAAAAAAAAGAGAGAAACCTAGCCATTCTTCCAATCCGCGCGTTTCGAGACTCTAACGCTCTTAATTATCTCTGTGGACTCAGCTGGAAACCTCACCTTCGATCCCGACTGTACCCTCGCCTGTGCACAGTGAATAATTGAGATCAAAACCAGACGAGATTTGGAAAATGTCCCTCCGCGATCGCGGCTTTATTATAATAAACACGATAGGCCCTGCAGTTTCGGCTTTGGAGGGCCCTCGAGAAATCCGACGACGGCTCTGCGTCGCAATTAATTCTGAAGTCCTTTTTTTTTTACATATTTCCCTATCGCGTGTAGTCGTTATATCTCTGCTGGAATGTAGTAGATGATTTCAAGTACTTACAATCGAGCCTAGAGGAGTTGCCTAAAAACCGGAACAGTGTCTAACTTAATACTTGTTTCTAAAAACACCCTCCATTCATTTTGAAAAACACCCTGTATTTTATTCCCTGACTGCTAGAAAACTGTAATAATAAGAAATATTTCTTATCTAATCCATAGCAGACATAGTTGATTCACTGGTCTGACAGCCATTTTAATGAGGGAATTATACCCCCGCGGGATCCTAAGAGGGTTTCGAGAAATCCGTTGGCTGGAAGCATTTCTGTAGCATTCATCCGAATGAATCGATCGGAGACGTTCGCGCGATATCGCGTTGAGAAGGAAAGCTCTTGAGTACACTGAACGATCGCTGAAACCTCCACCCACCGTGGCGACACCCCCGCCCCGCTGTCGATCGCGTGAATGACTGAGCGCGAGCTTTTCATAACGCAAAGGTATTTGCTCGCGGCTGCTTAAAGATTCATCTTGAATCACGATCTTAACGCCGTCGAAAGATCAGCCGAGCAGCTGGAACCCTTGAAGTCCAGGGCGCGGATAGGAACGGTGGGTCCTCCAAGCGTCGCGTCGCCGTCACCCGTCGCCGGCGTTGGCGGCGGCCACGACGGTGACGACGGTGACGACGTCGTCGTGCCAACCGTCCGTAATGACAAAAGGGAGGCGAAAAACCGGCGACAAAAGGTCGTCGGTGGCCGCGCGCTCAAGAGAGGGAGAGATCCCCTCGTGCAGCACCGAGGGGAGGAAAAAAATTCGGGCGTCGCGCCGCTCTCAAGTGGACGCCGACGGAGAAAAAATCCATACCGGGGCACGACGGGGCGGAGTCAGGTACGCGCTGGAGAGGGTGCGACTCCCTTTTTCGGGTGCACGGGGGCGAAAATGATAATTCGTCGGCATAGCAACGCCCGTCCTACCTCGTACCGATTCTTCGACGAGTATTCTCTGTTCCACCCTGCCCTCGACCCGGCAGCCCCCGTTCTTCCATCCCCCTCGCGCAACACCGGCCAGCGGACCCTCTGCCACCCTCTGCCACCCTCCACCCACCCAGTGTTTCGGGGCCGAACGAATGGCGCTCGTGAAATCGCGTTTTCTTCCTTTTGAAGATCTTCCGACGGGGGCGCACTTGCCACCCTCGATCCCTCCATTAGGAGCACGCTGGGGTGAAACGCGAAAGGGACAGAGAGTCTGAGGGACGCGGAGGAAAAGCTGGTCTGGTTGGCATGGCAACTGCCGCCTGGAAACCCTCTGCCGGAGAGGAGGACACTCCGCTGCGCCGCGCCGCTTCCTCGGGTTGCACGGGGAGAAGGAGAGGAGAAAGCTGGATAACCTTGAAAAGCACCTCCTTTAAGGCCGCCGCATTGAGGGTGTAGGGGAGCAAAAGGTGGATTATGCGGAGGGTACAGTATCGACGTGCGGCTACACTTGACTGAGCTTCTTGCCGCGCACGGATATAAACTTCTTTCTTGCCCATCTTTTCCTTTTCTTTCTCGCCCCCTTCTTTTATTTGCTTTTTCGTTTGTTTGCTACCTGCCACGGAAGCTCGCGCAAACCTGGCTGTTTCCCTCCCCCTTTTCCAATTAAGGCGCGCCGGCAGGACCTTCCGTAGACGTTTTTCCAAGTAGAAAGAGGTTTATCCGCGGCCGCGGCGCCTCGTCGCGAAAGGAATAGCGTCTCTTTCAGGAACGAAATGTATGCGAGGATTACGCGAAAGATATGCAAATACTTCCTTACAAGGGAACGAAGGAAATATTCGAGATCACCGCGCCACTCTTATGTCGTCCCGTGTACACACGTATAAAATTTAATGAACATTCCTTCTTGAATTGAATTTCTCGGTACAAGTCGCCCAGGAATCTACCAAAGGGAGTCAAAGGGAGGAAGAATGGTAGAAGGAATTGTAAGGGGATCCTCCAAGACAACTCGACGCTTCCTTTTAAGCACGACACCTTTGAATCGAGGCGGATAAAGAGGGAAGAAAGAGGCCGGACGAAGAAAAGGAACGCTCGCCGAGTAGGAAAAAGAGAAGTTCCCTTTGGTGACACACGTTCGAACAGCATAACGAGCCGTCTACGTAATAATAACCCTGGCCTGAATAATGGAAACGTGGACAGCCATCAATGTCACGATCCACAGGTACTTAATTTGTCGCGATCGCGCGCTACGCTGAAAATTTAAATTTTCCACGCTGCGCCGCCGTCTTTTACGATCGTCGGAACGGGCAGGCGCAATTTATACCGCCCCGAAATATACTGAATAAACATCTAGACGTGGAAACGTTCTCGTTTTCGACAATCAAACGCTTGACACGGGTTTAATTACCATTTTGACGTGTCGCTGAAACGTATAATTAACATCTCGTGGGTCTGCGAAATACGATAGTGGTGAAATGGAAGTTTAAAGGGTGAACGGTTACGGGAATAAGATAGTGCCTTTATAAACAATTATATTGTAAATTTTCAACCCCATAGATTGAGTTGAAGATAACACTTACACCTAGCATTAACTTACTTACGCGGACATGTAAAATTACGAGTTTTAAACTTCCTTCCCCCCGGCCGTGTGGTTTTTATACATACATATAAAAGCAAATGCCAACTGTAAGTATAGCGGAAATCAAAATTCGTACCATTCCTCGCGATACCTTGAACGCTTAATTGCCGAACGCGATGTTAGCATAAATTAGCAAACAATGCGCCCTCGTGTACACGGGCGAGATAGAAGTCGCGCGCTGTTCGCGGATCCAGCCGCAGATGTAATTAAAAAGTTGCTCATTATCATGAGAATGACGCTCATGCATATGCGGTCGCGGATAAAAAACTTCCATTTCACAATTGCTCACTTCAAGCTCGAAACATAAAGAGCGTGCAACGCGGCGTATCGCGCGACATTGTTATTCGCCCCGACTTCTGGCGCACGATAAAAACAAGTCAGGATGCGTGAGCCACTTAGAAGGCAAATTACGTGAATGGATGCGACGAGGAGGACAAAAGGCGCGAGCGCGCGCGCGCGCGCACCGTGAGTGCGTCAGATCGAAGCCGCGGTGTCTGATAGATACGTTTCGCCCGGCTAATTGCACGTCAGGCTAATTAAGACGGCGGGAATGCGTGATCGGGACGGGCAGCGATCTAAACGCCCGACCGATCCACGGAGACGGCGATATCCAGGTGAGTGGGCGTGCCATTAGTCGGTACACGCGACTCAAAACTTAATTGACAATTAAGATAAGCAAGAGGCAGGGTCAACTTCTCCTCACCTGTCCATCTGTATTCCATTCCTGCCCCTCCACCCCCTTTCCCTCAACCCGGTAGGACTATTACTGTTTTATTCATGAGCAAACGATAGCCCGAGTGTCGATCGCCGGATCGTCCAGCGGAAATCTGCATACTGTTAGTGACAAAAAAAAGAGGAATAACTTTGGTACAACGTTGATACAACGTCGGGAGTAATTGGTGAATCTGATCGACGAGAGACGGGCAAGTATTTGGAAAAGGAATTGAGTTGCAAGCAGAGTTGGGAAATAAACTAAATAAAAAATTATTTAAATAAGAATCAAATAAAAGTTACATTAACTTTAGATTATTCGACGAATAAACCCCAGTTAAGTTTATTCGATACGTGACGAATAATTCTTCAACTTTTATTCGTTGTTCGAAGTTTTGTTTAAATAAAAATTTTGCACATCTCTGGTTGCAGGGATATGTCGGATAAGAAATCGGAAACAGGGTAATTATTATCGTCGTTAGATAAAAGGGATCAATGACTTCACATCACATTTTCGCTACATATGTACTACCATAGTTGCGTGATGGCACGATAACAACAGATTATCACCAACTGTGTGACAAATGCTACCGTGACGCTGGTCGTCAGTGCTCACACGTTTCAGCAAATAGATTCAGTTAACGCGCGTTTATCGCGTCGCTAATGACGATATTGGAGCAGAAGATTGCAATTCCCCCGACACAATTCACTCGCGTACCCATGTTAATTTTTACCCCAGGTATTTTTTTTTTTCACTCTTCTTAGGGAGCGCTGTACGCCCCCGCAATCTTAAACACGTTTCTTCCGAGCGGGACAAATTACACCGTATCGCATCAAAGGACCATTTCCATGAAAAGCTCGCGGCGATATAACATAATACGCCGGGAACAAGCAATCTGCTTAGCCCGCCGAAGTTATTAGTACTCGTCGCGAGCTTCATACTTTTTACCTGAAAGCTTTGGCGTTTATGCTCACGTGACCTCTGTCGGGACAAAAACGCGAGCTGGCCGCCGGTTAATTAGCGTGTCGGTACTTCCATACGGCGATAAATCATGAAAGGGCGACGGTGGAGGGGGCCCTAGGTCCCTGCACACTATGCGGTAGCAAAGATATATGACCTACTTTACAGCACCTACGTCGGTGTGTGCAAGAAGACGATAAACTCGCTGCACTGCACGAGGCTAGAGTTGCCTTTTGACACGCGAACGGGTCTTTTTGTTTCAAAACCAACCGATTACCCAAGACGGAGGCTATGCACCGCTGTGGCTCTATAGGATGGTATGTGCATGTCGTAGGAGAATTGTAAAATCAGCCTTAATGTAGTGGAAACATTCAGCAACAAAAGGTTTTAAAGTATTATACCTATATTATATAAACATATATAAAAGTATTACACTACAATTGTCTTTTAATTGACTATAGTTCGTTGGGCTATGCAAATTGCATAACTCGAGGTGCCATCTTTTGGCGCAACCACAAATGTACTCTGAGAGAGAATAAATACCTTAGCCTTAGCCTTAACAATTGCTCTGCGACATATACACAACATAAACGGCAGACGTGATTACCCACCTTGTCTTAAAAAGTAACAGTGAAACATTCCAGGTGCAAGTCGAAAGGTTTTAAAAAGCACATGGTGTGTAAAAATAATTATTTCGGAGACGAAGGCAGAAAACGAAATTTCCTCTAAGCAGTTGTCGATCATCTCTAAATTTCACAGAAATAATAACAAACTTCACAGTTAGAGAATTCGTTAGCATGTACCTAAATGCAGTTTCTCTGTCTGCCGTGAATAAAATTTTCGCGAACGTGTTGGAAAGATTTATCCCAACAGTTCGTTTCTAATCAATATAATGTTCGTCTGCGGGAATGGTATGAAGTCAAATATGATAAAGATTATGAGATAAGTATGGATCGTAGGTACGACTGTTATTAACTGAGCGTTTAATAGAACCGGCAATTAAGGGGTAGAAACGATTCTTCACGGGGTACGTGGAATGCAAGGTTTCGCAGTTAAAATCCCCGTGGAAGCAGCGTTTCAGTCGTCGTTCTATTATACCAGTCATCTATTACAACATCAATATCCGCCGTATCAAGCTGAGCTCGTATACCGACAATTTACGCGCCGATAACAATCTCCCCGCGTTAACGAATTAACGGGGAACATTAAATTCCGGTTCCTTGTCCCGCTGTTAGATTCCCTCGCAGGTATCCTCGGATAATGGCCGCTCATTGGCGCGGATCCACCAATGAATTAGTCAAATTAGAAACGTCGAAACAGCCGTCGGACAAAATAACTCTTCAGCTGCGCTATTTAGAATTTAGAATCGTAAAGGGGGATTAGAAAATGCCACCGCGTCAGCAATCTGCAGCACAGTGCACCGAGCGTAATAAAACGAATGCTTGAGCGTAAGTGCGCAAATATGTACACGGTACTTCGCTGCTCCTTGAGAATTACTTCCTTCGTGTTCTTTAAAGTCCTCGTAACGCGGCCATTACGGCCAGATAAGTACTTATATTTTAAATCGGAAATAACCAACGACGGTTTAGCGCGGCTAGCTAAACCTTTATAGACATTTGCATAAACGCTGCGCATGAATTACGGAAAATCTATCTAAACATTCGTCGCTGGGGAGAATGTACCGGGTGTCGCGCTAATTCCACGGGATTTCTATTGTGCTCGTAAAGATTGTCTGACGATTAGAATATTAGAAAGAAGTTTGCTTATTATTTGGTACGTGTGATATAAGAGGATCAAGGTTTTAGTAATTGGTAGAAAATGTAAAACATAAAGGATATTAACCCGCTTTAAGTAGATCGTTTATGTTTTAAGCAAATTGCCTCTTTTCTTAAACTTACTTTCAAATTTATATTTTTCCTAATTAATCCTTTACAAATTTGACGCAAAGAACGATTGTATATTAAAGTAGAGACTTGAATAAGTATTCCATAATTTTTTCAGATTTTTAGAAGTCAAAAACAGTAAAGAAACAGGTGGCCATGGATATAAACGACCCAGTGTGCTCACGGAAGGTGCGAAAGTAAGTGTGCGCACGGCGGGTTAACTTTAGCCACGTGTGAACCACCACCACTTGTGAGCCTTAAAACCTACCAGAAAGATAAAGCTAACAATAATCAGGCTTTCGCCTGAATCTTCGCGCCAGCTCTCGCGAGAGACACCCAGTACAGACATCACTGAATCGTCCCGTGGCCGACCGTGCTCGCGATTAGCGTGACAAAGCGAAGAAGCAACGAAGTTCCAGGTACCCCCGCGATCTCTTCTCAAATAATATCCTCGAGGACATGAAATAGGTGGTACACGCCACTCCCAGCGGGTTATGTAAGGCGAGGCGAACACACGCGTCCAGAACCGTTGATGTATTACGCGTACCTGCACGTACACCTACGTATCAGGGACCTGGGACCAGTCAAGCCGGTCTCTGGCTCGGTTCCTGGTTCCTGGTTCCCGGTTCCTGTACCCCCGCATGCAAAACTTTCAAGGCAATCCTCTTCCGAGCCTGACCACCCCGCTACGATTTCGCGTAACAACAACAGCCTCCTTGGTAGTCAGGAAGAGGAAATTCGCGTGGAACGCGACAGATAAACACGGCTCTTGTGCGAAATTTCCCCCGCCGTTTCCAGTTTATCGCTTTATCCACCTGGACCTGGAGTCCCGCGACCGGCTGGGCATTGAGAAGGTACGAAGTTTATTGAAAGAGGAAACTTCAGGTACAGTGGGGGATGATATTGGAATACTTGTTATGGAAGCAAATATAATTTCAAGATTTCACCGTCTAGGACCTTTACGGTCCTATGTTCTCAGTCCAGAAGCTCTTAAAGCCATGTGTACTCCTCAGTGGCGGATCTAAGGAAAAAGGCCCAGATGGCAAAAGTTCTGGGACACCGTGTATACATAACAGAATTACAAATAAATTTACAGGCGTGTGGTATGAAAATTATAGGAAATAAAGTAAAATATAGTGTTTGGATAAAATCATTTTTTTCAGGATGGGCCCTGGGGGGCCTTCTGGGCAGGGGCCCAAGAGGCAACAGCTAATAGGACCGCCAGTTAAATCCGCAATTGGTACTCCTCCAGTTGCTTCAGTTTATTACCCCTTCGGTACCAGTTCACACATCCAGTGCACCACGGCGAAGGTCGTGAAACACGATCGACTATGCATCGGTGGATAATTTTACTATCGAATCGCGTGTTCCGTTGGTTTCACAATCACGAGAGCTTCCGGGTAGCGCGGGCAAAGAAGAGCCTGGCTGCTACCGCGGAGCGAAGGAAGACGCGCGGCGGCGCTTGATGTCGTTACGGAACGGAAATGAGGCGATTTGAAAATGCTCGGGTAACAAAATGGATACATCTGTGTGGCGGGGGGCAGGGGGGGCAGAGAAAAGAGAGGAGAGGAAATAACGGAGAAGGACGCCGCGTTACCGTGCCGGCCGATGATTGCATGCATCCACGGAATGATGGATTGCGCGAGGCTGCAAGAGCGATCGCAAGAAAAGGAGGCGAGGAGAGTTCCCTGTCGCTCGATTCCTAGATCTAGATGGCCACCTACGGCTCTTGTAATGATATCGATAACGACGCTGGCCGCCGCGCACCTAAAAACCATCGTGTACACTGGTACAGGCACGGTGCCGAGATGGAACAGCTGCTGATTGCATTCATCGTGATGGATTGGCTCTCTCGTCGAGTTACACGGCAAATGGAAGTAGCCACGGCGTGCTTTCCGTTGGCCCACCTACCGCTCCGAGTAATGATACCGATGGTGAGTCAGTAGGAACGTACCTGAACAAACATAAGGCCGCCCGAAGGATGCGAATCTTTGCCCGACGAGTCGCGTGCACGCACGAATCGTCCCCTCGCCACACTGTGTAAAACGGATCACAGCGGGGGGGGTCCAAGGACTTGCTACAATGTAACGTCGTGGCTTCGATCCGATCGAGCGGTTAATTTGTCGCCGAGAATTTGTCCGCGATGAGAATTCACTGTGTGAGGCCACTCGGCTATGTAAGTACCTACTTGTATCTTCAGCGTGACGAAGTTCAATAGAACTCGCTTTGAATATTGGGATGGCGATGGAGTTCCTTCCAGTATTCCACATTAGATTTTTTGTGGAAATAAGCACCGTGTATGTACTTTGTTACATGTTACGTCATATCAGAATAAGTTGAAATGATAATGTGCTAGAAGTTTTAACCCTCATCCGTCACTTAGTTTCTCAACTTAATTTGTCCCCTGAAAAAAGTCAATATAAGGAAAAGATAAATAGTGTTGACTTTGCAAATTCTTTTATTGAAAATAAAAAAGGGAATTTCTGTGTATTCACAAACAGGGCTGCCACCCGCCCGGGTTTCCCCGGATTCGTTGTAGTAATCCGGGTTTTTCGATGCTGTTCGCTCAAAACGATACAAATATTTCATCTTTATTTCTTTATTCCGGTTACAGTCTATAATTTACAGAAATTGTTGTGTTGGGATTTCGTACCTAATATAAGAAATAGTTAAAAGTGTCCAGTTTTCAAGTGGAAATGTCCGGGGGTTTTTGCTCTTCGTCCTAGATTAATGATTTTACAGATGGAAGGCCTATTCACAAATAATATAGTCACACGAAGCCTCAGATAAATTTACCTACATAAAACAGACTATCGTCATTTTTGCGAGGAAAATGTGTGAAATTGCCACAAGGGACGAATGAGTGTTAAAAAAGTGTCGGTTGCAAGATATTGTTAGGAATGGCAAGTGGCAGGTGTCGTCGATAAATTATAAAGATATACGTCTGAATAGCTCGGCTTTGATTTGTTTACCAATAAACTGATAAGGTTTATCTATTACCGAGGAAGTAAGTTATTTTCGTCTCTAAACGCAGATGCCTCGGTTCCGCCCGTGAGTGCATTATGGACGCCATCTTGCGCGGAGAATCTCGTCGAGCCGTACGGCCATAAATGACAAGTGGATACCCTTATTTATTGTTCATGAATTACATAAAACACGATATACTGCCGAATCATTTCTCTTCCCGTGTAAGAGTACAACGACGTATACGGGGCGTAATTCTTGTCACTTAACTTGCAGTCGGGTAAGTTACATTTTCTTCGGGAAAAACTCTGCGATTTTTCCGCTCGCCGATCCCTTTGTCCAAACCATTCGCGTCTAACAATACAGTTCACCGGCAAACTGCTAGAAAACCGTGAAAATTCAAGCTAAAATGGTAGACTCTTGCAATCATTAGCTCCTAGAAACAGAATTTCAAAGAAATTTGCAAGTCAGCATGCAGTACTGTGTTAAAAACGCGCCGTTACAAATGAGTTTTGCGCGCAACTCGATAAATAATCGTTGAAGGACTACACGGAAATGGCTTCCGACGGATGAGTATTTTAGGCCTAAAGGAGACTGAGCTCGTCGACTAACGAGCACGATTAATTAACAGAAGCTAGTAATTATATTCACAGTGAAATATTACTGCGCGATTTCAACACATTCGCCAACCCATCAGCGAACAAATTACTTAGGCACTACGATTCTAATCAAACGTTATCGTCACAACCTAACATTACTTCTCCATTCTCCAGCTGAATCTCCCACGCGCACAAGTTCCGCGACAGAAAAAAAAATGCATCAAATGATTTAAATCCCAAGGCATCCAATAAATTTCTCGAATTCCTCGGGAATATTGGCAAGCTCGCGTGACTAAAAAATGGTAATAGAATATTTCGCACCTAACGCGGCAGGGACGCGTGTTCGACGGTAATCCCGCGCCTCGAGGCACCGCCAATTTAATTGCTAATCAGCCAGCTGGGTCCGATCATCGGTTCTTGACGAACGACGCGCTGGTTTTCACAGCGAGCATGCTCGTGGCCATTCCCCGAGCAGAAACGATTCGGAACATCGGAATTCCATTTAAATGCCGGCCTCCACTGCCGTGTTTCACGGCGGAACACGGCAGTACGCGAATAGAATTGCCGTCGGATTAAAATACAAATAGCCTTAAATACGTTATCGCTGGCCCCCGTGGCCGCGTAAAAGTCCCCGTAGATACGCGTTTGCCACCTGGTAGCCCAACAATAAACGTGATCGCGCATAAATTCGCCCGGGCTGGATAAGAGATTTCGCGAAGGAGTCGGTTTCGCCGGCGACCGGGGAACGGGGGAAAGAAAAAAAAAATGGCTCGCGGTTAGGATAGATAGGATCTGTTTCTCCTCTGTTCGTGGCGGCGGCGAGCGTTTCGAGAAACGATAAGTCCACGGGCTTCCCGTTCGCACAGATAAACGGGACGATAGTAATAAACGGTACGCAGTTACGGTGCAATAAGGGGAGGCTAAATTATTGCCGTGTGTCCCGCGTTATCATTTCGTATCGCTTTATCTATTACGCTATTGTGGCACCGGTGGCAGGTCCTTTGCTAAATCGACCTATTATCCGATACGGGAATTATTATCGCGGCCGCTGTGTGGTCCGCGGCACAGTGAAATTCAATCGACGGTATGTAGGAGCTCTTTGCCAATGCGAGAAACCCTCGATAACATTTTTCTGCCTTGCTGAAAGCGAACGGATTCTTCACAAGTAGAACTTCACTTCCTTCCTACCTGACGAGAATGCCGTCGAAAATGGCACCTCGATGGTTACAAAAAAGATTAACGACGCGTGCGAATATCCAGGAAATCAATTAGGTCAATATTGTACCCAACGCTTTGCTAAAACTGAGACATTCGACGTGGAATTTTTCGTTCATAGCGGGATCGCTCTACTAATGGGGCTATTTATGTTATTGGTACATTCACGAATCCCGTTGCACATGGGAAAGGAATGGATCACTGAATTACGAGTTCGTCACGGATCCTCCGTTACCCAGATAGATAATTGCTCTATCAATTGAACCAATCCATTACACTAGATCGTAGACTGATCCCTCGTAAGAAAAATATTCGTAAGTAGCAATTACCTGCAACCGTCCGAACAGATCGAAAGAGCCGCCGATAGTCTGTTACAGCGGCGAACAAGTTTCGAAAGATCGCGGTGCGCTATTAAACGAGCGAGAGTCGTTGAAAGACAAAGCGCGATTAATTGGAAGCGGGGTATGATTAAATTACACGTTGTCGCCTGGCTGGGCACCGACGTACGTATCTGCATATTTCAAAATGGCATCGGATAGGCCTCGCAACTGTATAACGCCTGCCGTCGACTCGCCTATCCACGTCTAAAGTGCGCCCTCTCATTATAAGGTAGCTCCACTTATCTCGATGACGCAGCTCTCTTTTTTAATCGACCACTAACCGATCGATCGTCCCGCGGGAATCATGACAGAACACCTTGCGACTAGGTAGTCGGTCATCGACGCCTCGCGCTCCAGCAATTTGTTTAATCAGCGCTGGTAGATTAATGACTACGCCGGGTCAACACCCCCTTCTCCTCCGCCGCCGCCACCCCCGGACCCCAGCGAGCGAAATTACTGATTTACGATTACATTTATTACGTCGATCTTTTACGCATAATGACCGATTCCGGGGGTAACGAGCTCGTGGAATTTTTACGACGCGAAATTCCTCGGTAGATCGAAATTGCCCACTTACGAGGCTCCCGTGTAAAATGTAACTAAATGAAGCTTTTAAGTTTTTCTTATCGGAGCATGTAGGTACATACTGGGAGCGTTGGTGTGCGCCTGCTTGCAGGTGGGTTGCCTCTGTAGCTTACTCAACAAGTGATTAGAGAGTGTAATTACAGGAGGGGCTTATCGGTTCCCCGTTGGACCCCGAGGGTCCTTGTGTTGGAGCAACTTTTGTTGCAGGGAGTATTTTCTACCACTTCTCGATCAATTTTTAGATCGAGGTAAGGTTTATTGATTCTACCACTTTGCCTGTGTACTAAGGAATATTTGAGAGCAAGCGGAACGGAGGCTTTTTGTGCATCACGAAAACAATGAGAAGCCTGTTCACAATTGTTGTTGCACAGCCTTCGTACGGCCACGATTTTGGTACCATCGGACTTCTGGTTGTTCTGGAAATTTTTGAGTGTTGGACACTCTGCTTATTAATCAAAGCACCAGGTGTCTTATATGGGCGATTTGCGGTAGCCACGTGTCCCTCAAGATCCGTTTCTTTGTTTAAATATATTAATATATAGTTATAGTTGATACTAACAGAGATTGTAGCGATAAATTACGAATAAAATATATTTTATCATAAAAGAACGCCGAAATAAAGTATCATCCCATTTAAAATGGCACTCTCTTCGATAGTAGCCAGATCTACCATAAAGTATAGCAGCAAAACTCTTCTATCGGGTGTACCCGATAGCGGCTTATCAAGCACCCGTGGTCAGCATTTACGCGAATCTAGTTTCCGCGATCAGGTATCGAGATAATAGCGAATAATTCGCGGCGTTTAGGGGCCTCGGAGCGCAAACGATCGGCGGATTTCGCGGCGAGCATCTGGTCTTCTATCCGCGGACGCCGTTTGCCACGGCAGAATTCTTCTGCTCCGAACTTTTTCCTGTCCAGGCCACGATAAAATCACGAACACGTACCGATCTCTCTCTGCCCCCTCCCCCCCTCTCTCTCTCTCTCGGTTTCCCGTGCCTGTCGAGGGAATATCCTTCGACGAAGCGTTCGAGGAGCCGCGGATTCGGCGAAAGAATGCAACGAGAATGTAACAATGTCGGCCAGGATGGTTTGCACGTGACAGCAGGCCAGCAATCCGGGAAAGGAAGTTTCTTAACGGCACGTACGTGCCAACATACGCTCACGTACGTGCCGATGAGTACCCGGAGTACTTACGTGCCCGGTGTATCCAACCTCGGATGCACCTCTGCCTCCTTATCGATGCGGTAAGAAAGAAAGCCCCAGCTTAATGGAACACACCGTTCGATAAAAAAGGAAATAACACCTTCATTGGATGCGTTTAGGGTTAGGTTAGGCCTCTGCAGCTGAATACATCGCCATCCTTGTCGATTTGCAAAATTGCCCGCTGGTATGCTACTTTATCGCCGTCGGCCTTCTCCATCCGCGATCGTGATATTTTCCTGTGGATTGCTCTCTTTCGATTGTTTCGTTCAATCGCGTATTTCGTTGAATTTTTAGTTTTAACAGAATGCTAGATTATACTATTTGTTTATGTACATTTAGATTACTCGAAGGTCAATTATGCGAGATGTGCCACAAACATAAATCATAAACTTTACCTACATCAGGAGAAGTTTCCCTTTGGGGTAACCTTTCTTCCACGCAGCTCAGATCGGACTTCATAATTTCGATTCTCCGTTGCAGTAGTGAGGGTCGACAAGTAAGATGAATTAATACGTGCTAATTGAAATGCAGCGAGCCCTGTCCCCCCGTAAAAGGCACCCATGGCCAAATAATGTCGGAGCGGTCGCGAGGAAGCTTATTATCGACGGCTAACGAATTGATACGTTTCGAGCGCAGCGCATCAGCCCGGCAGACAAGTGAAATGAAACGTCGCCACGGAAAAGAAGCGGACGCGTTGCTGGGGCGCGCGCGTTTTCATTAAAAATGCTTGTTAGCACAGGAGCAAAGTGGGAGCACGTCGGCGTCGGCGGCGGCCGGCGGTGTACGATACGAGAGAATTAAGGGCCCATTTACAATTACGATGAGAAGTTGATGAAGTAACAGTACGTAAAGCTCATTAACGGGATACCTGGGACCCCGGGCAGCGATTATGAGCGTTGATTGCGTATGTGTAACTCAGTCAACGGCAGCCGACCTTAAGAAGCCACGGTTAATTGTAAATGAAGCGCGCCGCAATTTACCATGTTTAATTGAAACCACGCGCAACAAGCGCCGCTGATTGGTTCCTTTGAGGGACGCGAATGATTAATGCGTCTATTCCGATCAACGCCACCGCTCCGCGGAGAGAAACGCTCCAAACGAGTATCTCTGCCTCGTCAAAATACCAGGTGAAAATTACGTTTCCCCGCCGACCATTTGCCACCTGCAAATTAAGGCATTACGTTTCTTTTTCAACCACGCAACGCGTCACTCTTGTTCTTCATTAGCGGGGAGCTCGATGAACGATACTATTCGATCGGGCTACGCTATGTTTTCAAAATTCTTAATTACTGCTGCTACCAAATCATCTGTCACTAGATTCCATTTACGTATGAACGTACATTTGTAATTTCTCTGTTTAGCTACCGTACCAATGTCATCTAGGTACTTAGTTATATATATTTTAATACAAGTACATATAAGAAGAACGTGGCGCTAGAGTAGCAGTATACAATACATGAAGGGTAAGAGGAAAAACAGGAAATGCCACAAAACAGCTTTATCGAGAAAATTAAGTGTTTCGTTCCAGCGCAGAGTGGACAATACCTGTTTTCAACCAGGGAACCAAAACTTTAACGTTATCTTAAGGGGGTATTTGAACTTTATAACCCTTTGTGATTCGACGTTGGATAATCCCAGTTACCATCAGCAAAATATACTATAAATCGAAAAATCACGAAAAATAGACATTCCTTGTTCCTCAGCCCTTACTCTTTATACACCCTTCAATCCTAGGGGAGGAGGTTTCGTCTTTCGACGTGGGCCAGTCGTAAGACAGAAGATTAATATCTGTTCAGGCCTGAAAACCTGAACTCTTGTTTATCCTTAAGACTGGTACGCTACAAAGAGTCGCGGTCAGAATGTCTCAATTTCCTCGAAGAAGAAAGTCGCCAACTAAGGATTCGAAATGTAAGATGTGCTTCTTGCACCCCTCTCCAATAAGCGACTGAGCCGGGAGCGGGAGCAGATCGAATGAATTCGTCGGAGCGTCGGCGTCGATTTCCCTGCGTCTGGTGAAAAAGTTGAATCGATCGAACGGGAGGATCGAAAAAAGTAAGTCGCTGCCATCCACCGTTTCTCGTGATCCAACTGACGGGGCAATAATTGGGTGGAAGAGGATGCCGCGGTGGCGAACAGTGCGAACACCGGTAGCATCCGCCTAAGAAGATGTCCCCGAGCCGGGCCGAAGAAACTGGTTCCACCGACGGCGCAGCGCGCGATTAGCGATCCGCGGATCGACGGGCGCGAGCGTTTTCTCGCGTTTCTTTTGCCGCGAGAGGAGCGAACTCGTACCAAGCATGTCGGTGGTACGCGTGTAAACACGCGCAGGCGACATGACACGTTGGACACGTCGATGCCTGCACGCGGCCTGTCCAAAACCAACTGCGAGCCTTCTTTCGTAGCAGATGGCGCGGATTCTTGGGATGCGGGGTGCACCGAGGATCGCTGCGGTCGCGTGGGAAGTAAACACTCCTGCGATTCGGATGGTAACTCCAAGCAAGCTTCCCAGAGACTCGATGTTTTACTGATCAATGATACGCCTTCGGAATCAGAAGTAGGTCATTGACACTGCCAGTACCTTTATGCATTTCGACACTTGTAGAATATTGAGAAAATATGCAAAGTTATGATAGGATACTTAAAGCAAATTGAAAATTGTTCATTTTTATATTATATAGCAAATGTTCCAAAACATGCCGATATTCCTCCAGTTTACGGTAAAGGTTCGAGGGGTTTTATATTCAAATCTGCTCGCGTGCGTGATGCTGTATTCTTGAGAGATAAAATAAATATCCGAGTTTTAAAATTTAGGATTATTTAGAGACAAGACCGAAAAGGGTTCTGAAGTATTTTTCTGAAGAATTTGGGGTTCCATCGGTGATAGAATAGTTTTTTATCAGTAAGATAATGAAAGCGTGCCGGAGCGTTACTGGCAGCAGAACGAAAGAGCAGAAGAAAAGAAGATCCACTTGGTGCTTGAATGGACTTGAATATAGAAATCGAGCTGAGTATTGGAGAGTTTCGAGTGGATTGAACTAGTTTATAAGGAAACTTGTGAACATCGATTCATTCTCAGAAATTAGAGAAAATTTCTGAATACAAAGCCTTTTGTGATGCACGTGAAAAGATAGTCGACAAAAATGATAGAGTTTCGTATAAAGCATGCAATACAATCGCCTTATAAAACACCGTGAATTAAATAATTCAAGATAAAGGACGATTAACGTTCCTCCACTAACAATCGCAAAAACGAGAGTGGACAGGTTGCTTGGTTCGCCTTGCATTTATCTCGCTGGTTAATTAAAGCGTTTTTAAAGGCTAACCTCTTCTGTTCTTCGCCACTGTTTCCCACAAAAATGGAAACGAAAGGCACGATCGCAACGGTAATTGCAACGTCGCTCGCTAAAAAAAAAGAAACGGGCAGATTAATTACCTCCGGTAAGTACAGCTGGCGCATACTTGTTGCCCGGTAACGAAGTAGGAGCTCGGAAATTAAATACGGGGGATAATAAATTTCCAGCGAAATTACAATTACCGAAGAGAAAAATGTTAAACGTGACGGGGGGACGCGTCCGTATCCCGAACGGTCATTCTTCGCGGAATAATGGACGGTATCGTAAGATTTGACGGAAGCTACATTTAACGCCGGAATAGCATCCCTGTTTATTAGCCGCGGGCCGGAATTTTCGAGTATTCCTGGAGTAACAAGTGTCAACGCTCGCGACGACGGCCACGAAAAAGGGAGAAACGAGGAGAGAAACGTCGAAGCAGGAAGTAACTGGCGACGCGGAGGAAGGGCGGGAGACGAAGGCGGGACAATAAAAGTGATTATCCTTTGAGTGGAGGAAGGAAAGGAGGAAAAGAAAACGCGAAGCGCGCGCTGAAGATTCCGCAAATGGTAAATGGGAAGCTTGTTAAATTTTATTGACATTGCTGAGCCAGCACATTCGGAACAAGAAGCCACCGATTCCATTAGAGTAGGGGGCAGAAGTGTCCCTTTACTCCGAGACGCTCGCTGAACCAACGGGACAAAGAAGCAGCGGAGTCCAGAAAAAGCGTAGAAAGAGGCTCGGCGGGGGAAAGGGTGCATTCCCTAATTGTACCGATCCAATTATTCCGAAGTTCCGACGGGATATTCTTCGGGTTACAAGGATACTGCGCAGAAGGCTGGGCAATTCGGAGCTGCCGTGCGACAAAAACTCACGGCAGGAAGAAATAAATGAATTACGATTATGCGCTGTGAATGTCCCCTGCTTCTGCAGTTCGATCTGAAAGGCTGGATGTCTATGGAAAATTATCCTGACTAGAAACAATTGAAATCAACAAATTATAGAATCTCTGTCATGGAAACGGGGATCTGAGCATTTCGAATTAAATATTCGAAATTTTATTGAAAATATTGCCACACTCAGTAATCAATAACTGTGACATATTTCTTCGAAATGCAAAGCATAAGATGGTAAACGGATGTTGGTCACGCGAGTCACGCAAGATGGTTCCATTCAAGTGTCGAGGTGTTAGAAACGTCGAGAAGTCGTGGAAAATTGTGCAAGCGCTACTGTTTTCTCGAAACCGACGTCACGGAAAAGTCGTTAAACCGCAATTAGGACTATTCGTCGATGTCGTACCGAGCCAATGTCGCCCGATACACGTCGGCCTGTCCTGTATGATTCATGTACCAGGGCAAACAGGAAGCAATGTGTCGTAGACCGAAGGTTGGCGCCAACTCGTGTTGATATCATCTTGATCCTCGACACGTCTGGACTTCGCGTTCGTACTTCTAGAACGTGTCGTGCGCGCCAACTGACTTGGCAGAACCTCGTACGGCAAGCAACGTGCATAAAAATCATTGTCATTGTGGGTAGACTATCACCTTGAAAAAGTGACATTTACTTTTATGAATCTAAGCGAAAATCAGTCGGTTCTTTTTTCATTTTTCTACATTCACGAGCAATGTCAAGTCTGCGTGCATTTAGAAACATCTGCAGTTCGTCGATATGCAGAATGAAACGTGGATCATTTGACTACGGACTTCGCGAAGGAGACAGAAGAATCTTTCATCCCCCTTCACACGCATCGATATCTAACCAAAGCTCCTTTGAAAATTCACCAGCAAAAGGGATCGTTACCTTTGAAACCTCTTGTTTACAAAGAGCTCCGAGTGCTCGAGGTCTCTTCAAATCTTGAATAGTGCATCTGTCGCACGCCTTGAAACTCCGTCGAGTAGGCTGCCACTATTACCAGCGCGCTCATGAATTTATAGTTAGCCATTAAGCGACTAGCAAAAGTTCAATGCTTTGAACGCGATAAAAAGAGCCTTTGTTTCCGCGCAATATCCTTTGAGCGGATCGTATCGAATCCTTTTTACAAGCCTGAGACCTCTATAGAAAAGCACGCCTAAAAGATATGATTTTTACCGCAAGGATACAATCCCAACGGAGACTCTACCGAAGAAACGAGAACAGAAGCGCTCTGCGTAGAACAACGATGATAGCAGCTAGAATTAATTGAGGGGCCTTGCGAGTAATTCTGCTCGAACACTTTGCTACGAAAATGACGCAGTCACGCGACACTGTGCTCCTCGTCTTTCCGGCCGTGCACCCGCTCAGAAAATCAAGCGTGGGCCGCGAAGAGCGTAACAAGCTTTCTGGTTCCCGCGTGGCAACGCGACGCCGACGCTCGCGTTCACGGGGCGTTAATTAATTTTCGTGGCGAGCCGAAAGCTGCGGTAATTGGTGGCGTAATGACGTTTTCTCTAATTACGCAACACCGGTGGAAACACACGAGGGGGCTCGTGGCGTCGCGTCGCCTCCGCGGCACGTCGGTTTCGCCCCCGGGCTCTCTGCAGCGCCGCGCGCCCTCTTAATCTCGCGAGTCCATTATCATTATTAACGTTAACGCGAGTGTTTAACGACCGTTGGGTCATTTTTTCCCCGCGCCAGGCTACGTGCAAGCCGCGGCTCCGACGTCGAACCTCGACAAAAGCCGCGGCGAGTGAAAAGGATACAGCGACGGGAAGAGAAAACGGCGTTGTATGAAACCGTCCTCGAAACGAGTCACGTCGCGATTTCAAGAGTTTTGTATAGTGGAAACGAAAAAGAATAAAGAATAGAGCGGGCGGAAGGGGGGGAGAAGATGGTGGAATAGAGAGAGAGGAAGGGCAGGCTTTGATTCGCTACGAGAAAAGTGCTAAAAGCGGCGGCATTTTTTTCGACAAACGCCTCCGCGCAGCGCGAGCTTTCACCGCTTTCTTCTTCCTTTACCTTTTACAGTCGCGTGCACCGCGCACGACCATCCTCGAAATCTCGCCGCGATGAAACCGCAGAGGTACCGTGGCCATTAACGGGACAGCAATTTTGTTTGTACACGGCCGTTAACAACGAGGCGGACGCAATCTGGGCATCTTTTTGAGAGAAAGACGTTTCAACCTATTCCGGTCGAGGGAGGATGGATAAAACGATGCGTTTTAAAATTGTGGATGAGTACAGCCACCTGCTGGGCTTTTGTGGAATTGCTGAGGATCGCGTGTGGGTTAGCGAGAAAGGAGTTACACTTAATTCTGTTTTTGCACTAGTGCTAAATTTTAAAAGAATTATCGAGAATTGAGGACCTTGCAGCAAGAGCCTCCATCTTTAGCAACTTTGAGTAAATTAGAAAAAAGAAAATATAATTATTGCTTTGATTTAATATTAAAAATATAGCGCGAATTGAAAAATACATATTTTCACAGAATAAGTAGCAGTCATCGAGTTGATAAGTTTTTCTTCCTACTTTTGGCGAAAAAATATTCTATAATAAAAATATTAAGATTAATATTTCTATTCTTATTTATTTGCAATAAATCACTCATTTGTTATCGGATTTGTATCAAACATGCACCAAACTATGTAAAAAAAAATTTACTTATATTACACCTGATAACTCAAAAAGATCCTCAATTCTATGCAGCTTAATTAGGAAATAAATATAATACCAGCTTCACGTTAGACTCGTCTGATCGAAGGGAACGAATATTTCCGTGGAAATAGATCAGGAACGTTGAAGTGTGGAGGCGAGTGCTAGTGGCCTATAGCACCTTTTTTCTTCGACTTTGCGCTCTCACACGTCGGCCGTTAAGGGAGGTTAGTTATACCGGTTGTCGGTGCGAGTTCACGAACAAACGGGGACCGGTTCCTTTCCATTGAACCGATCTGCCCGGCGAACGGGGGACCGACCAACTTACGTGTCGCAAAAAGGTACAGACTCGAGAAAAAATTCGGAGGAAACCCGTGAACGCACGATGGGAATAAAATATTCCAGTCAACTCGCAGTTGTCCACGAAACGGAGCCCGATTAAAAATACAAACAAGATCCCCGAAGCTCTGACCTCAAACCTCGATCTTCACCCCCGGGGGGAAGTGAAATTATAATTCAATCAATAATTCATCTTCGAAGAATCCCTTGCAGAAACTTCATTGTACTCGACACATCAACACTGAACCATAAAACCACTCTCCGCGAACGAAGAGAAAGATAGCAGTTTGAAAAGTACGTCCTCCACTTTACGACATCGCGATCACAAAATAATGACGATGAAAAGGCGAAACCACCGTGAAAGGCATGGTGACCTCGTCAGATGCGTATCCGTAGCAGCTCGGCCCGTTCTAGCAAAATCTTTCGCACATATGTACGATCCACGTCGTTCCCGCCGTAATGGTAGATCGGTATGGCGGCTAAGATCGGCCGGCAGAAGCACAGGAATACAACGGGGGGGCATAATGGCACCAAAGGCGAACACCTGGTATCGTATCAAATATCACGGTCACGTATGCGCGACGAAGTTTTCGGCTGTTTGCCGTATGATCGCGGAACTTACGATTATCGTCGTGGAATACTGGAGGAATCAGGAGGAGCGGCCACTAATGGCGGTGTACCGACACTGAATCTGGTCCAAAGACCAGGCACGACCCACGTCGGTTACTCGGCGAGCTCGTAAATTCAATTAGTCGGCGAATATCTGCCGGACCAAGGCGAGCGCCGGCTTTCTTCTTCTTCTTCTTCTTCGTCTTCTTCCTCTTCTCCTCCCGCTGCCGCTGTTGTTGCTTCTGCTGCTTCTGCTTCTCCTTATTCCCTCGGCCCGCCTTCCAGGTCCTCCTCTTTATCTCGAGAGACCGGGAATTCGCCCACTTTTGTTCTTTGTTCCCGTGCCAACTTCCTTTTGCTCGCGCTACCCTCTACACTTCCTCCTTTATTCCCTGGCCCCGCCACGTCCACTTCGTATTCTTCGCGCTGCCTATTCTTCGTCACCGCTGAGAAAGAGTTCCAGGATAGAGTTCGCCGCGCGTAGGAGTTTTGCGCGCCGATCGACCTGCACGAGACTCTTTCAGCGAGATCTCGGGCATCACCTGTTTCAGGTTCTGGCGCGGTAAGCTTTCTGCGATCGACCTTGGTGTAGAACAATCACTGGGGAAAATAGTTGGGATTCTTAAAGAACAGCGTGCACCGCTTGACGGGGCGAGGGGCGGGCGTTGCTTCACGAATTTCATCCCTCAGAATCGGTAGGCTATTTGGAAGCTTAGAAACTTCTTTGTGAAAGCTGAGAATTGTATGTGAAGTCTCGTTAGGGATATTTGGTTTGTGCTCAAAAATCTTGTAAATCGTACACCTTATTCCTTGCTCAAATTTAATGTTTCAATGCTGAATACAATTGTGAGCGAAAGGAAGGAATCTCGTGTCTCGTGTTTTCTATTCTGTTTGCGACGTTATTGAGAAATCTTGGTTCATCGGTGTTTAATGTACGTTGTTGTCGCGTACATCGTTGCGAGGTAGTAGATTGCCAGTATCTAACTGCACAGTAAAAACATTCGCTAGCAATTTCGATAATATAAACCTGGCAGGACTAAAGTACTGTGATTTCTGGGGCAAGAACTTGTGTATGCCCGGCAGGCAAAAGAATGAGGAGGTTAAAGTGCCGAAGGAACGCGATACCGTAGCAAATAGCTAATTCGTACTCTGTGTGCGCACGATCTCGCCTTGCCACACAAGTAGAATTCATAGGAGACCGTTTCGACATCGAGAAATTCGTATCGGCTTTATATTCGCGAAAAGATCGACGAAGATCAACGTTTCACATCGCTGGGCAATCGTAACGTGGGAGAAATTTCAGGTGCCATTTTGTTACTATCAACTGCCCCTCAAACGATTTGCAACTTAATTTACATTATTCCAAACAGACGAAAATGAAACTTATCGTACTTCAGGACCTTCGCTACGTAAAATAATATTAAGAATTCCTTTATGACATGAATAGTTTTGAAGCTAACACGCCCCCTGCCCACAAAACCTACCCTTTTAGTAATTTCTGAGGCGTTCGAGACGTCGAGATCCACTCCAACTTTCACTTCCAAATTTATCCTTCGGGAGGAAAAATATAGTTGAGCAAAGGCATCGAAGAAAAGATACCTCATCCTCAATGCCTAACATCAGCACACCATGCGCTCCAAACGAGCATACTGCGCCATTAAAGTACCAAGCACAATTAAACCAACTACCATTGAATGGCATTTCAACTATACAGCCGAAGCTATAGGCGTGCCCATACTCCATACCGAGTCCAGTTTGCAAACGAACGTTTTACAATTGGTATCTGGCGGTCTGCAATAAAACGTGACGAGCGACCGATAGCATTCACAGGTTAGCCCAGCATCGTGCAGCGGCAGAATGAGAAACTTTCGCATGGAAAGCGCGCGTCGCGTCAGCGAAATCACGGAAGCACCGGGGCTGTTCGACTGCGTGGGCGGTTTATCGATCGTTCGCTGGATCCGAGAGGCGGAACGATTTTCCGCTGGTATTGGTTATTGATTATGTATCGGGGATGATTACACGATCGCGAAACAGCTGGGAGGCGCGCTTTCATAAAAAATTCATCGGCCCCGGCGTGTAATCGCGAACTTATTTCGCTTCTGCCTTTTACTTGATGAAGCCATAATCTACGACGCTGTGGTTTTCGCCCGTACCCGGCGAAACTTGAAATTAGCTACTAAACTCAGCGTAAGCATGCCTCGCAGTGCCGTGTAATGAACTAAGGTCCGTATTACAGCGCGGACATGCCGGTAATTACGTCTCAAAATGCGTTTATACCCGCTTTGACGCGACGCCGGCGCGGCCTGAATTTGAATGGCGGCAGGTTGGATGACGAAAACGATCGTGCTGGATAATTGTACGTACGAGGGTCTGGAATGATTTTTCAAAGTCTGTTCCATAAAATTAGGCCGTTTACATAAATGGTACTTCATTTTGAGCAATTATATGAATGGTGGGGTGGATAGAAGTCGCTGGCTTTAGAAAAGAATGTATTATAAAATGAATCGAATAAAAATTTTCGAGTTTGTTCTCGTAGGGTCACTTTCGAGACTTCGAAAAAATTTCGTTTCATGCAGAAAATATCCCCATCCAGCTCATACAACTTTTATCATTAACGTAAGTCTACGTAGTAATTACAGGCGATAATATCTTATATACAGGGTGTCCAAAAATAATGGGACAATCCGAAACATATAAATTCTTCATGCACCAAGACATCGAAAAGTCCTTTACCGTTTTGAGATCCGAGGCGTCGTTCTCGAGATATTAACAGTTGAAAAGTAGCGGTGGAGTTTCCGGGCCGCGCAGCTTAAAGCCGAAACAGCTGTGCGCGGACAGTGATCACTGGCACGCGCATGCGTAGATGCCGACCCACACAGCCAGTACAGCCGACCGCGCTGGAGCAAACCGTGAAAATGGGTTAGCGCCGTAGACATCCAAGGCCGTCCCGCGCTCAGCTGTTTCGGCTTTAAACTGCGCGGCCCGAAAGTTCCGCCGCTAATATTCAATTGTAAATATCTGGAAAACGAAGCCTCGGATCCCAAAACGGTGAAGGACTCCGATGTCTTGTTGCATAATGAATTTTCATGTTTCGGATTGTCCCATTAATTTGGGACACCCTGTAGATACACAAAGGGCTATCTAAAGATTCAAACTCCAATGTTCAATGCGTCTGAACACGTTTTTCCTACTCGCTGGGACGCCTTTCGGATATCGAATCCTCTGCCTTGCAATTATTTGCCGTACCTACACGTGCAGCTATTCTGATAATTGAGCGCCATCATCTGTTCCAGCTGACGGTGGAGAAAAATCGTAACACGCGTAATAAAGCTTCTCGCGCTAAGCACACTTGCGTCGCTCGTCTACCGAGTTATCTCGATAGTAAAATGAGCATTACGTTTATCTGCCTACGCCGAGAATTTCGCGGGCTTATGGCCAGCATTCAGAGAACGTTGCTTTATACGACTTCCTGTTGTTTCCGCTGTCGTTACGTTCTTGTTGCATCCTTCCTTACCGCGCGAATATCATCCGAACACCAATCTTCCATCGTCAATGAAGATCTCCGTCTACCGACAAATGGAACCGGATTAAAACCCGATACCATCGCGAGGCGATTCCCTCCGCTGGTAGACTCATAACGTTTAATTGATTTCCACGAGCAACACAGACACCGACCAGCACGTCCACTAGGAGCGCCTGGCGTGAAACGCTAAGCGATTAAAAACAAAGCCGAGGAAGATGCAGCGCCCACCATTACGGCCCCTGGGATCCTGGAACCCGAACGGCACGGCGCGGACGATCGTTTACCGTCTCTCCCTGAGCGAGTCATTGCCGTTACGCGACCTAAGTTACGGGGAAGGATCTTGATAGCTGAACGGGTAGCCCCGCGGATGAAACGCTTAGGATATATTACGTTTATGAAAAATGATCCTGTTCGAGTTTATGCCGATTTCAGTATGTGCACGTGTTACCTCATCGTGCCGAGTTACTTTCGAGAAGAGGCAAATAAACCGGAGGAGAGGGCTTTTGGAATGCAACGTGGTATCTTTAGAGGCTCTCCACGGAGACAACCAACCACGGTAGGAAAAGGCTTTCTATTCATGGAAGATGCTTTTATGGTCTACTTACGGAAATAACCTCGAGGATCGGCAACATTCAGTTAGGCGGATTTCTGAATTTTCTCCGTATCGACGCGAAGGATTTGTTAGGTACCAGATATAATACTTGGATGATGAAGCTACGTAATTTCAACTCTGACGAAGCCTACCTAGCCTCTCCTCAGCAGACGCTCGATCCGTCGTCGATCTCGAGGCGATATCTGGCGAAACAACGTCGTGAAGCACCGAAACAACTGTTACGCGGCAGCTCCCGCGTAAAGGGTTCATCCCCATAGCGTTTCGGTGTAATAACGAGAGGATGAAGAGAGGTTCGCTGGGCATTCCGGCGCCTATGGCAGCGTGAATGGTATCGCCCACGTAGCCGGCATTGCCAGGCGAACGGCAGATTGATGTTAACACTGAAAAATATGTCTCGTGGGCGAAGAAGCCAGGAGCGGCGTCGTGTTATTTCGTACGAGCCTCGACGTTTCTACGACCTGTGTAAAACCGTGTCTCGTAAGTAACCCACGAAACTACCGCGGTGCACGCCGCTCCGGTCCCCCCTGGCTGCCTTCAACCGCGATACGGATCTGCCATTTTCTCATGAACCGTGTACCGTGCACACATCACCAGCCGAGCAACCGCTCAAAACTCCACCCACAAATCCGCGGCCACGGCCGGCCGTAATGCGGAATTGCGAAATTCGTGCCGCGTTTTGCGTAACGCGCGGTGGCCCCGACGTTCGCGCCATTGTTCCAGACCGATCGTCGCTCGGCCCGTACCTCTCGGCGTGTAAGTATATCGCCCGGACAGGTAAATGAAGAGGCTTGATATTTATTGGACGTGCCCGTAACGTATTGCCCACGCGTATTCATAAATTCATCTCGCGCCGCTTATGAAACCGGAAGAATAAGGGATCTCGGAAATTTACGATCAATAGCTGGGGAATAAAGCGTATTTAAATAAGCTGTTACCGTTTCTTCGCGGTTCTCGCGTGTTATACTGAATAGCGCTTTATTACCGAGCTCCCTTCAGCGCTCGCCGTTGATTAATGATTGGCAACGCGGGACCGCGTTAGCCTTTCGCACGAAAGACATTTCTCTAATTAAATGTGCTCTCCGCGCAATGGTGAGGGGCTATCGTTTCTTCCTCTTTGTACGCCAGCTTGATATTGTGGGACTGTTGCCGGGTTGTCCCATAAATAACGAACTTCCACGGAGGACTGCGCGCGAAAGCGATGAAACTGAAGACGGTCACCATCGCTAACGGTGGAGACGAATCTACCCATACTTCCACGTTCCCAAGTAGGTATGCTAAGCTTTCAAACTACTTAGACACCACCGTCTATCATCCATAGCAGGACCAAACTGTGGCGTATCCTTGGTGATCAATATTCAACGTCCTGAACTCATAATCCACATGGATCTGGGGGCCATTAAATATATCAGTCCCCAATTGTCCGATTCGAAAAGCTGCTGGTGTCTCCGGAGATAAATCACTCTACGAAGAAGAACAGAAGCCGCACTCGTCGTTTTCCAGCTTTGCTACCATGCGAACGACCCCTCGCTTGCGCCCCGAGGGTAACGACTGGGGATGCAAAGCGAGACAGGGAACCGGTCCGGTGCAATAAAGTTCGTGTTTTAATTCCGCGGCGAAGCGCGCGGTCTAAGTGAATTTAAAAGTCGCGCCTTATACCTGCATTTACTGCGCAGTAAAAGGATGCGCCGGGCCTCTAATAGCGCGCGTCCGCCGACCCAGGTTCCGAGGGCCCGAGCTGCGCACCACGGCATTTAGGGCTGCGCTAGCAACCGTGAAGCACCCCAATCAGCCGATAGGATATCTATTAAGGGATATTAGAGCCACCAGCCCCCCTCGATAAATTGCCGTTTCCTTGGGCGCCCTTCTTATCATCTTCTTTACTTCGATCTATGAAGATCGATACTTCCCCACACCCGCTCGCCCACCGTGCAATCTTGCCCTCCTGCGAGCTTCGCATTTTCTTCTCCAATCTTCGATACTCTCGCTCTACAGTCCTAATTCCTTATCGTGGAATGTCTTATCGTTGATTTTTCAAAGGATACGACTACGCTGCTTGGAGTGGAACAGGGTAGAAACTTGTAAGTGGTGCTTCGTTTTAATCGGTGCGAGAATAGTTGGAATTATTAGCGATATCGCGAAAATGTTTGACTGAGATTCCAGAGATATCTGAATTGCACGAAACATCGCGCTTCTTAGTTAATCGCCTCGTATAGTTTCGAATAAAACAGATCGTTACTTCTGCCATTCCAGAAACTGCAATATCGCGGCAATTTGATCCGAAGAAATAGTGCTAGCCAGCAGCGGATTTAAGAAACAAAGGCCCAGGTGGCAAACGTTCTGAGGGGCCCATTTTTTCCGGAGAATAAAGAGGTAGTGTACTAAAAATGGACTAAGTGTACTAATACAGAAGGAAAATATAGTCCGGATAAAATCGGAATTTCTTTTCAAGGGTGGGGGCCCAACTGCTCACCGGCCACCCTTTAAATCCGCCACTGCTGGTGGCCATCAAACGCTTGAAACTCTTCCATCAGGCTGCCCCCCTCGACAGATTGGAATGGAACAGCCTATACACCAACGATGCAGAGTATACTGTAACAAATCTCTAATTGGAAGCATAGAATCCTACAGCCAAGGTTGATGGGATCACCTACACCGTGTATAGGGGTTAGGTTATGATACAAGTCTCTTAGCAAGAGAACTCCAAAACAAGCAATGGAATACGAGACAAAAGAACGAAAGGACGTGGGAAGGCTTAGGAAACGGCGGACGCCAGTGCAGGTTGTTAAGAAAGTCTAATCCACGAAGGCATGATGATAACGATGACGAGCTACAGAATATAAAAAGCAACGATTAAATTGCACGGATACGTAGCCGCAGCGAGATAAGCAGGCTAAATCCAGCATGACATTAAGAAGCTAAAACGTAAAGCATGAATGGAAAATAATTAATCCTATGTTCATAGGGATACTATGTTCCCCTGCTTCCTGCTGCATTATGTACCTTGTCAGCCACTGACACGCGATTACGAGTAGTGACCACTTGAAAACGGGGTGCCGTATTTGAACACGCGCAAAAGTGACACAAGCTGCTGTGCACCGATTCAAAACCGATCTCACTCACGCTTACTGGCCCATGAATTCTGTCAAGCTAATTAAAAGGATTTCAAGACGTCTCACTCGCAGCACGTTGAATCTTAAAACAGAAACTACGAATTAGTAAAAACTAGGGCTGGGACTATTTGTCGAATTTTTCGGTATTCGAATACTATTCGAATATTGAAGTATTCGAATACTATTCGAATATTAAAGTATTCGAATACTGATATATTCGAATAGTATGGTGTGAATTATAAATCAAGTTCTTTAGGTTCATTTGTCAGGGTGAAATCTTGTACGCTAATTTTGATTTGAATACTATTCGAATACTGCTATATTCGAATACTGCTATATTATTAATACTGTTATATTATCGAATAGTATTCGAATATAGCAGTATTCGAATATAGCAGTATTCGAATATAGCAGTATTCGAATATAGCAGTATTCGAATATAGCAGTATTCGAATATAGCAGTATTCGAATAGTATTCGAATAATAACATTCGAATACTGAAATATTCGAAGTTTATTCGTATTATTCGAATACTTGTAAAATATTCGAATATCGAATTATTCGAATAGTCCCAGCCCTAGTAAAAACACGTTCAAGATTCGTCGCTAATAAAATAAGTAGGAATCTTCACTCGCTGCTCAACTTCCATTCGCGACGTTCGATCTTAGTAGACACACTAAATTCAACATCTTACGGCATTCCTCGGTCGCGATGCTCCCACTACGTTTCCACGTTATTTACTTCGACGGCTATCAATTCCCCGGCTAAAATATGCCTGCGAAGTGACCGCCATAAACTAGAGGCTTTAAAGCCGAAGGAAGTGTCGCGAAATGTGTGTCAGCGTTTATCCGTTAAAGATCGTATCGGTAAAGCCGGTTGACGTATCCGCAATTTCCTACGGTCGTGTATACGCGACGCCACTATTCGTGTATTAGTAGCTAATTATTGGCGTTGCGGAAAGGCGATCTGATATCGCGGATATAAGATCCTAAAGAGGCAGGTGCGCCTCCCGAAGGACATCTTTCCCGTGGATCGTCGGATGAGGAGAGCGCCGTCGCCGAGCTGGAACAGCCTGTAGGATACACCGTGGTATCCGAGCGATTCGATATCGCCACGGTCCGCGTAGACAATGAATAGAGCAGGAGAAAAGAGGGCTGTCCGGTGTCTCGGGCGCGAGAAAAAAAAGTATCGCGGCAATTAATCTCGTATTTTGTACGAGGTAATGAATCCAGATAGCCATCGCGGCCGGAGGACCTTCCAGATTCGTTCCGCGGGCGGTGGGAGACAGAGGGGACGCAATTAAGGACGCGAGTGTCGGTCGTGAAAAGCCCGCGACACGGGCGTAACGAAATTTCCAGGTGGAAAAACAAGAAGAAAACTCGCACGGACGCCTCCCCGTATGCTAATTGTCGCGGTGTAAAACAAGCGATACAAGCGATCGGGGTATAAATTACAGAGGCAAATGAGATACGACTAGGACGATAGCATCGTTGACTAAAAAAAAAAATGGGGGGAGAGCGAAAAAAAGGAGGGAACCGGAGAAGAGGAGGACGAGGCGAGAAGATTTTAAGGAAGGAAGCCATAACTCTGACGTGTAACGAAGTCCGCCAGTCGATACGACGTTTATGCTTTGTTTGGCGTGTCCGGCGAGGGGCAATAAAAGAATGCAAATCTCGGCTGGCCGAGGATTTATCTGGACGCTGCCTCCTACACCGGATCCACGGCGCTTCCGGTCAGCCAGCGCCATCGTTTATCGTTTAATTAGGGGGCCAAGAGCGTTTAGGCGGGCGGATGCTTGTCCTTCGCTTTGCCGAAACTCGCGCCGCGCGGTTTATCTTCTCCCGTTTCGGGGGTTGAACGACCTGTTTCGCTGATCGCGATGACGTACCGTGGGCACGCCGAAAATATCGCTTCCTCGCGACCTCCGCCCTCTTTTTATACAGTCCCAAGGAGAAACAGATGCAGGTGATACGACCGGGAGAAGAGGATCCTCCCAGGATGAGATACGTTTTGCTGATAACCGCTATCCGGTTCGTAAAAATTTGGCGCAGGAGGACTTGTTCGCGGCGCTGCTATTGCCACTGAATGCGGGTCTGCGCAATTCGCGCGTGAATATGATTTTTCGTCAAATATCATTTAATAAATGGGATATTAAGGAATTAGAATCAAGGATGATAACTAGTGGGTTGAAGATAAAATCGTGTGAAACATCGTCTGATGGAAAAATCAGCTTTTTTAGTAAAAATTGTCAGACTAAAAAATATTCTCTGTCTTTTAATGGCCTTCCGTTTGTTAAGCACGAAAATGTTTTAGCGATGAAGTGCGAAAGATTCAGCTGCTTTCGCGCAACCCACGGTAAATTAACCTCGACCCCTTGCAATTAAGGCGGAACTCGATCTCGAAAAGAGCGAATATAACGATTAACAGGCGTGTTTTACGAGTGCGGGGATGGTCGGACCGTGTTTCATCGCTGATGTAATTGCAGGCACGACAAATTTATCTGATAGTTATAACGGGCCGAGTAAATATCGCGAGCCGAACCACCCACATTTTATTGTCGGCTCAACCGTCTACCGTATGCACGTAAAATGTCACAGGGCCTCTATCACGATGTAAGTTGTCCTTTCAACCTATCTGAAACACTTACCGGGTGCATTCGGTGTGCTGACATTAACTCGACATGCCAACCTCCGAGTTATCCCTGTAAAACTAGCCGCTGGAGAAAACTCTTCGTAGAACGAAGATGGAACTTTGCGGAGAGCTACGAGGCTCCGATAACAAAAAAATCTGTATTATGATGACGGAAAGATGAAACATAGAATTGTGACTAACGCTGTTAAGTAGAAAACTCCAAAGGCGTAGTAACCAAGATCTGTGTTATAATTCGAAATAACAAGGATGAAATAAAGTGTAAGAGGAAAAGGGAATGTCACAAAACAGCTTTATCGTGAAAATTAAGATTTAATACTCTAGTCCATCAATAAAGAAACAAGGCTCCAATGAATTTAATTCTCTTACCTATATAATTGTCTTCTTGAATAATTTTTTGCTTCACCGTGACGACAGAAGCTTCTGCTTAGGCAAAGAGTTGCAATACAGGGTGGACATTTCCTATTTTTAACCAGTAACTTACCAAATCTTTAACGTTATCTTACAGGGGTATTTGAATTTTATAACCCTTTCTGATTCGACAGATCTGAAGTCCCAGTTGCCACCAATAAAATATGAAATAAATCGCACATTCACGAAAAATGGATATTCCCTGTTTTTTTCTCTCCTTACCTTTCAAATACAGAATTCCACCTACACTATTAATAAAGACTCCAGGAGTTCAGTAACGGGGAGCTGTATTATCATACGAATTAACAAGGAAGAAATGCATAATTTTGCCTACGCTTAAAGTCTGATTTAATTGAGAGGGACACCAGTACCACCGCCGCGGCGAACGATGAGTCGAAGAAAGAGCGAGGGTACCTGCGCGAAGTTGGAGCATATCGATCATCATCTGCATAATATCGGATCATTCATTGGTTATTCATCGAACGGGATGACCCACTTCCACTGATAGGGTTAACAGGCACGCTATTCCTCGGGGGAATCTCGCGGATAATTGGCAGGCGAAAGCGTCCAATTAAGACACCTTAATTACAGGGTTCCTGCGGACGGCCGTCTTATTCACTTCTCCTCCCTCCCCTGCTCCGTCCCTTTTTCTTCGCTTTTCTGTCACGACCGAACCTTTTCTTCATTTCTACACTCGCTGGCGACGGTCCTCGGTCTTAATTACTTTCGCAGTCGGTTAATTGCGATTAAGGAACGTGCCCGGGCAGAAGCCGGATTCTTAAAAACCAGGTAGTTGAAACATTCCCTTTCATTACTGTTAATTGTGACCACCTTAATTAATTTGCGGGCCGCGGCCTGCCGCGAGTTTTGCGGCTGCCCGTCCGTTTCGGTATTCTTTCGTTCGGCTTAACAACTCGTGCCATTAACTCATTTCCAGGGGAGAAGTTCAACGCGCGGGCCCAGCGTGTATACTAGAATTCGCTCCAGCCCCTCTCGTAACATTAAGCAATGACGATTATTATCCTTTCGCCCGGCTGGACAAGTCGGCCCATTAACTCCTTTTCATTGGAGTTTTACGAGGATTATGGTGTGTTCCAGAATTCCATACAGTCCCTTTTATCCCACCCAGCAATAACAATTATTATACGCACTCTATAATGTTCCGATGCTTCCTGCTTCATTTCGACCATTCGCGCACAAAATATCAGTGATCTTGGTCAATTAGTGGTGGAGAACTATCGATGGTACTTGCGATAGTTATCGATGGTTCTCACTATTAAAATTTGTAGTAATATTAGAAATTAAATTTGGGATTCTGAATTTCAGCTGTTATTATTTTTCAATTGACTAACCTACGATTTTCAATACCGATAATTACCGATAGTGAAAATAAGCCATCTATAGTTTTCGATAGTGAGATGTAATAATATTAGAAATTAAATTTGGGATTCTGGATTTCAGCTGTTATTATTTTTCAATTGACTAACCTACGATTTTCAATACCGATAATTACCGATAGTGAAAATAAGCCATCTATAGTTTTCGATAGTGAGATGTAATAATATTAGAAATTAAATTTGGGATTCTGAATTTCAGCTGTTATTATTTTTCAATTGACTAACCTACGATTTTCAATACCGATAATTACCGATAGTGAAAATAAGCCATCTATAATTTTCGATAGTGAGATGTAATAATATTACAAATTAAATTTGGGATTCTGAATTTCAGCTGTTATTATTTTTCAATTGACTAACCTACGATTTTCAATACCGATAATTACCGATAGTGAAAATAAGCCATCTATAGTTTTCGATAGTGAGATGTAATAATATTAGAAATTAAATTTGGGATTCTGAATTTCAGCTGTTATTATTTTTCAATTGACTAACCTACGATTTTCAATACCGATAATTACCGATAGTGAAAATAAGCCATCTATAGTTTTCGATACTGAGAACCATCGATAACTATCGTAAGTACCATCGATAGTTCTCCACCACTATGGTCAATATATCCGTCGCCATATCGATCATCAGTTTCTTCTTTATTCAAAAGAATTAGTGGATCACCAACGCTAATGACTTCAGTACTCACAATCTATCATCAAGGTATTATCTCTAATTTTATATAAGACGATGGTAAAATTCAGTCTATTATTTAAAGAACTTAAAGCCCCTTACTTCTAACCACTCGACAAGCCGGCAGTTTGCCGGGGCACAAAAAAGCCTTGTCTGGTTCCGAAGGTAGTACATTCGTATTGCGAGTTATGTACACAGAAGGGACTTGAAAGAGACACTGTCAATCTTGCCCGGTGATCTGCCGAGTCTGGCGAAGATACAAACGGCTCTCGGACGATGTAGAAGCGTTCGCGGCGCGAAACGAGAGCCGGCTTAATAAATTATGCATCGCTCGCCCTTCTGACATTAAGTCGACTTCAGGCATTGTCTTCGACGGCCATTGGAAGCGCGCACTTACAACCATTGTCGGCCCGCGAGCGTAACCTTTGTCTCCGATAATAAATGGCCGTCTCGTGCTGGGAACTAGTGTCCCGAGTGAGTCGGTGCCTCGCGCTAAATGAAGGAAAAAAGGGCCCGCTAGTGATTTTGAATAATGTAGGATCGTGAAAATCCGTGTTAACGCGCGGCCACCGGTAAATCAACACGTTCGCCTGAACTTTTGTTGCCGCGGCTGAAAGTCGATGTGAAACGCTCCTCTAACATGACGATTCAATTAAGTCAGAAAGGGTGCTCGGTCATTTGCATGACGATTTCTCTGTTAATCCAAATGTCTATTGGCAAATGGATCCTTGAAATATAATCTGCATCAACATCTGGATATCCTTCTTCGTTTAAACCACAATAGATACAGCAGTTGCCAAGTAGACTCGTTCATTTCTTAAAAGAAATCTGTTGCTCGAATCCCTTTCCTCCTATTTCTTGAAATCTCCATCTCCTCGGACTTCCTTACGACGTGGTGCCCTGAGAAGAAGGCTCGCTGGACACGTGGAAGCGTAAACAAGAGTTGTCACGTCTGAGAGTGACAATCTGAAACTCCTGTCCAATCTGAAGTGTCTCGATTAAGTGTCACGCGCTGCCTGCGAGAAAGAAAATTGTCTCGCCGGACTCTATTGAGACGACGCGACGTGACGTCTTCATGTATGCAAAACACCCCCAACCCCCGAAGTGGCAGCGACGGGGAGGACTTTTTTCCACAGGCCGGACGATACGTAGATGATCGTAAAACCGTATATGTATATCGGCGCGATTTTTGCTGGCTGCCGATTGTGAAAGGGACGTACGAGCAACGAGCGACAACGAGCGGCAACCTTAGGCGGCAACGGGCCCAGGAACGAGTTCGCATTTGTTTTACAAATGGACTGCGCACGGCCAGGGCAAGACGCGCGGCCAATAAATGCCAGCGTGATTTTATGGCACGATCCGATGATTTTTCGCTGCCTCGAACGAGAAACTGCGAAACGGCGAGCCTCTCCTGCACGCGTTTGGAGAACGCGCTGGTCGCCACGTGGGCTGTCGATGGCTTGCTCAATCTACTTTTTAAATAGGCCCATTTCGGGACTGCGATTCGCGTCGTCCTTCATCGATACACTCGTCGTTTTATGCAAATAGAAGCATTAAATAAAAGGATCCGGAAATACGTGGTGAAAGTTTCTGAGTTTACGATAAAATACTTGCCTCGAGGAATTAAGATTCTGGTCAGACAGCCAAAGTTAAGATTCTGCCCAGTGTTCCTGTATTCTAAAATAACTAATTGAAGAGTCCTTGCAAAAATCACTGTAAGTGCCGAAATTAAAAGAAAATTTATGGGAAAATCTTCTACGCGCCAATGGTAATACAAACTATAGTATACAATTTCTTTTCTGGCACTTACAGCGTTTTCTACAAGGACTCTTCAATTATCGTAAAGAGTGCTTGGAATTCGTGCGACCATTAAGTAACCCAGCTGCAATTCTGCGGCATCAGATTGCATCGATAAAACGGATATGTGTTGTGATCGGAATTCGACGGGGCGAAATTGAATTCGCCAGCAGAGAGCGATAGAAATTTTGATCGTTGGCCCTTTGGTATTTGCTATCTACGTATCCATGCGGCAGGTGACACTAATTAGACATAATTAGATAGCAAGAGCATCGGTACCTACCTACGGGCAAACGACAAACCGTTCGAATTCGAGAGCACGTAACTGTTGTCATGATCGTTATCGATCGCGATATTGTGGGCTGGAAACGGGTCACGCGTGCGTAACATCGCCGATCGTCCTCGAGATCGTTAACGGTTCGAACGAGCGAGTTTTGTCAACTGTCGTTTGCTGGTACGAGCGCAGGCGACACGTAAACCTACAATTAATGTAGATCGTATGATTTTTCCTCGGAGTGTGGACCTGGTGACACGTTTATCACTCGTATCTCAGCGAGCAGCCAAATTAAAAGCTTCTGTATTATCAGAATCACGTCCGTTCAGTTAGCGTTATCTTTATTTATATTCTAACTGGACGCGTATGTGTTATATTATTTAATTCGTCATTTCGAAATTGTACTGTCAAATGCAAGAACGGCCTCAGGATATTTAGGACCTTTTGGGATAAAACGCATAACTAGATTCTTTATTATTTTCTACATATGTCATGTAAATTTCATTGGCGTATCTTTAAAATTGACAGAGCTGTGGTAAATTTTTAGAATCGTTGTTGGCCACCTGACCCTAACTCGTATCTAAGCCAAATACATATACATGAATCTGTGACTATTTTTATGACAATATTTTTTCCATATTCCATATTTTTTTCAAATATTAAGTAAATATTAAATAAACAATAAAAAGTAATGTTAAAAAACAACACTTTTTCTATATTTCTACATTTTATGCAAGATAGGACTGAGAGGGTAATAATTAAAATTAATTTCACTGATTAATTTATTACATAATTCTGATTGTAATAATGTAACTACAAAGGAGATATATCAAGTTTTTAAATATTACAGACAGTTTTACAACAGCTTCGCTAAGTATAAAATATATCTACCTTCGTGATGTTTACAAATACTTTCCTCGAAACTCAGTTTTGGCACTGAGGCCCTCCTTGGGGCTACCTCGTCCCGGTATGTATATTAACATACCAGGACGAATATTGTGTGATTATCAAGCAACTAATATGTCACCGATACTGAACAAGTAGAAAATGTCTGCCATCCGCAGACCAGGAGTTCTCAAGAATCTAGGCACTTCTGTGATACGAAGACGTGGGAACGCGCGTAGGTACGTGGACGTAGAACAACGTTTCAGATACCTTCTGCAGATTTTATATAAGAAATATCGGTAATAAAATAAACTCTTAATTATACACTGCACGTGACCAACAGAAAACAGCACCCCACTTGCGTTATCAAAACCAAACGTTGAGTCCAACTCTGACAGGGTTTATTTAATTTAGTGAATACTATACGATCTGAAAGTCGTAATTAACGATCCCTATACTTTTACAGTTTTATTAACACATTCAGTACGGAAATAAATTTTACTGCTCAGAAGTTCTGAGCCAGAACCACCGCTGTGGCTACGATTCAGTACCCACGTGGCCTACAGAATTCTTAAAAAATCGGAAGCTTTATACTATTATTATGCGAACCGTACAAGAATCGTTAACAAAGATCGCGAAATGTAAAAGTTATCCAGCACAAAATCTGATGCGGAAAGAATACGTGCTATCTGCAGCGCATCGACGCCACTATTCGTTAGGATTCGGAGCATTACCCGCGACTTTATGCTTGCACCGAGAATCCATAATTAATTTCAAGCACAATGGATGAAATTGTAAAACGTTATGGGCCGGATGCCGTATTTACGTCATGGCTGCGCCGGCAAGGGACACGTTTGTCTCCCGACAGCCGTGGAAGGTACCGATGCCATAAGGCTATATACGTGCCTGTCGAACCGGACACGGTAGCAGCACAGCCAGGCGTACCGCATTTTATTTCACCTCTAATGATTCCTCAAAACAAGCTTTATGTCCCGGACGACTCGGCCGTATTTGGCGCGGCGCTTTTATCGCGGTGTTTTCTGCCTGTTCGTGTCTGGTGTAGAACGGCGAAAACCCCCGACAGGTGGCAACTATCGGTCTCCAGACGCGAAAAAGAAGGACCGATCGCCGTTATGATATTTTCTTCGTCGCACCTTTTGTTCCCGAAGCCCTCGAGGAGGCTCGCGCCGCGAACGAATACCAATTATCCGACCGCTGTTCGAGAGCTGCGTTGATAAAAAAAAAATACACAACCACGGGATCCCTTACTTTTTGAAACAATGGCGAGGAAAAAGCGTAGGAATGTGCGATGTAAAAGCGGCGATAAAATACACATTTTAGTACGAGAAATGACACGAGTTTGCGGTAGCATGAAATATACTGTCTCGCTGATTCGAGGAATTGATAAAGTGTGAGTCTTGAAAGGGGGGCTAAATTTGAAGGAAGTATTCAGGGGTTATGGGAGGTTCGAAATGGTCACTTTGATCTTTTATAAGAACGGAAAATGTGATACGTGCGGTTTTTATTAAATTGTTTACTTAGAAACACTATGACTGAAGGATATTCTGATACAAGTTGCTTCGCGTCAACGAAACTACGTTATTGAATGGTTACCTACTTACAACTATTATTATGGAAATAATTAAATCTGTATAAAAAAAGGTTGCGAGTATATTTGAAGTCCCGATAACTCCCCCAAGAGAATGCCGAATTAACGCCCACGCAGAGGTTGCAGATGTTTGAGCAGTACGCGGATAAGCAAAGTGGAAGAATGCAGGATTATCACTGTTATCTCTCGCCCGAGTTGCTGGCACGTCGGAGGGCATTAATAGCCGCATTCATTTCGCGTATAATGGGGTCGAATCGATCAGATTAGAGAAAGCAACGCGTCCGCGTAGCCGGACGACCATCAATTAACGTGATTTTTCGTTTAATTAATTGCCCGCGGAGTTGTCGCGTGCTCGGAGGCACGGCGATAAATACCAGATGTTCTGCAAAAGGCGAGAGTCGATTCGTCAACGTCCGATTCGATTCGAACGGCCGGGAGCACGAAGGGGGCAGACAGAGGACTATGCTCGTTTGTATAATCAGCTGGCAGGTTCGAGCGATTCCACGGCTACGGAAAAACCGCGGCTCGGGACCGCGGAAAAGGCTAATGTGGTAAAAAGAAACGAGACGAACTCGTTCGCGTGTCGAATATGGCGCGACAGCGTACAGTAGGGCCCGACAGGGAAAAACAGGCACTGTTTCGCGAACAGAAAAACCCGATGACAGTGAAACAGCAACGGTCTATTCCTTTTTGCCGCGGCGCTGCGACAGATGGCGAGCCTTTTTTTCTTGTCGCTTCATTTAAAGTAGTGCCGACTGCCCTTTACAGGCGGATCGGAATACAGATTGAGTCGCTTCTAATTTTCATTAAAAACACACTAATGACAAGAAGAGCGGACGCTACAGAGGGACTACATTCGTTACTAAACCGAGCGCGTTACGTCTAAAAGGAGTTGCCTTCTGTTTTTACCCGAACGCCTCGCGGGGCTTGCGAAAACACGCGGATCCTGTTCGACGTTCCGCTCCGTCGCGGTATCAGGAGCGAATAGAGATCCAGGAAACGGCGGGGATTAAGCGCAGATAAATAGAAAGACCGCGGCGGGCGACAATTTTCTCTACGGTACTATAATATAATCACGAGCAGAAGAATAATGGCACAGCAGGCGACGGGGTCCAAATACGAAGAAGATATTTGTCCGTTTTTCTACCGCTAGACAGAGTTCGGCGGGGTTAATCGAATACCCGTGTCGCGGACGTAGCGTCCTCTCGCTAACCACGTGGCCGTTTACTTTCCCAAGTAACGTCCATTTTTTCCCCGAATATCCTGGCTACCGTCTACTGATACTCGCTCCCAAGGATGAACGTTGATCCACGGGATGAGTTGAATTGTTTGCCCAGGCGATTCGCTCCCTCGGGCCATCTTCTGTATACATACACTCGCCCACGTACTCGCCGCGCCGCTAGGAAAGCTCTTACGGCTTAGATTTTCTCTCCGCGCGGCCCCCGCGACTCTTCGAACAAGGAAGAATAATAAACCGAGTGCCTCCATGCAGCCGGATGTGCTCGAGCTTGTCTGGAAGACAGTTGCGTGGTTGGCACACCCGGGAAACGAAAGTCCAGCTGCAGTTTACGCAGGTCCATCGATTAAATATTATTAGACCCGCGCGATACTTTACGCTGCCCCTAACGAACATCCCAAACATTTGCTTGGACGATAGAGAAGATATTTAAATGCCGGATATCAGGCTGCATCTCAACCTGTTCGTAGCAGCTGTAATTCCCATTCCTTTATTACGCACGCAATATTATCCAACGCAGGCAGCCGGTATAAAAAATATTACGCCATTCGTTGAACCTAGCTGTGCAAACTCTGCATCTTATCGCCGCGATTCTAAAATGTCTGACAGAGCGAATTCCCGGGGAATATCCAGAGAGGAGCTAAAAGCAGGTCCCTCGGTGGAGTTTATGCAGATATTTTGAATAAATACACGGCGACAGCTCCGCCCGTGGCCGCGTAATTGTTACCCAAGTATTGCGCGATCGCCTCGAGCCTCGACGGACAAACGTGCAAACCGCAAGCGACAATAGCGGTGTCGCTCGTCGACCGCCTCTCACGCACCTCGCGGGCCTCTTTACCGAGGGACTCCTTGCAGCGCTGATCGATTCTCGCATTCACCGGGAGAAACGATACGTCGGCAGTTAATTGCCAGCACTGTCGATTAACACCGGCCGCGGCCCCTCGAACGGCACCGCGCGTTCGCTGCCGCGAAAATAGAAACCGAGCGATCTCGGTGGATGCGTTACCGTGGGAGAAAACAATCCAACCGGCACCGATGAAATAAATATGTCCCCCTCCCGCCGCGCGTTTGCCGTCGTCGTCGGTCCAACGATCCTGTCTCGCCGCCGCCGCCGCCGCCGCCGCCGCCTTTCAACAACCCGGGAAGGCTGAATAGATCCGGAAGATCGTTTAGACGATAATTAACAAGGGTACACCGAAGGTCGAGCGGAGCGCGACTAATTAACGCTCTAACCAGACCGCTTTAGAATCCGCCAGTTGATCCAGCATGAGCCCGATCCGGGAGAAAAGGCTCCAACTCTATTAAATAAGCGGACCGGGACGGTAATTAGTCGTTAATTACGATACGGCACCGGGGTAACGCAGGGGTTAGTCGATGAGATTGATCCGAGGAAACGGGCATACTGGAGCGCGAGGATCGCGAGGATCGCGGTTTCCGTTCTCTCCCTGCCGATGGTAATGGCAACTACATCGATTAAACCACCTTGCGCCGCACAGTGGAACGGCCATGATCGAGTTAGATCATACGGACGGATAATTCACGCCGTTCGACCGGATCCGCCAGAAAAATTAAAATTTAATTGCAACCGATGCCGGTTTAATCTGATACCGGTTACACACCGAACACACGTATTCTCCTCCCTTGATTTCGGCCAATAATGGGCTGCTTAATCTCTCTGTCTGATGATTAATTACGGGGCTATCGATGGATTTTAAATTGAAAAGATATTAACGCCCGTTCGCGGAAATGCCAATTTTTTTAAGGCGAACTCGGTGGACCGTTTCACAATTTTCCCACCTTTACGCTTCGTTCACTGTTTCAATTATATGCTCGATGTGTGATGGAAAGCTCGGTGGTAGGTGATAGAACAAGCGCGAAATTTTGAGAGTGCAAAGTGTAAAGTCACTACTTAACTACTTAGGAAACTTTCGCAACCCGAAACTACTTATTCTAAGGTCGGGGCCAGATATATTGGCCGGTGAATTCGTTTTCGCAGCTAACGCACACCTATTCTGATGTATGTATTTCTACGCTAAGAACTCGGTTTGGCCTACACGTCAAGAGCTTGGCGCTATCCCCACCACTTCTGGTGCACTCTTTTTCTGGCAAGGCGAGAACGAGTCAGAAAACATTGAGAATAGAAGAATACTCTTCACGAAACTCACCGGCCAATATATCTGGCCCCGATCTTAGTCAAACATCGCGTGAACGTAGAGCATATTGGAGTATCCAAGGGGCAATTTCTTTTTTCTGCGGAAATTCTCTCTGGAAGGGTGAAATCAATCCCCAAAGTTATACCGGTTTTCCGTTGTTTTTTTAATTCTGATTTCTTTTTTCTTTCGATAGCGTGACGCGGTATAAAAAACTGAACCATTTTTATATTTAAAGTTTTGTTGTATCTCGCACCGTTACGAAGTTATTTAGTTGAGGGAACAGCATCGAACTGGATGCTCTGCATAAAGGAATGGCGGCGATGGCAAGAACCCTTTTCCACGATTGTAATTCTAACTCATACGTCTATAAAAGAGCCAGACGCATTAGGCGGCGGAACTACCAGGCAGTAACTTAAAAGTAGCAAGAAAGGATAAAATCTGGAACAATGAGCAATTTTCCTTTCTTGCGGTGCAACATGATTCCAAATACGTTCTCAGATCTAAAAGCGCGCCGTGCTCGTCAGCGTTTACGAGCGAGAGGTCTTCGGGGGGTAGTTCACGGGAAAACTTCGGTCTACCGTAGTCGTAAATAACAGGCGGTGCGTAAGTAAGACAAACGCATAATAAACAACCTGCACGGCGATCGCGAGCAAGCAACGCGGAATGGCGCGGGTAGCGATGGCTTCGAGGCACATCGAATCGAACGCGCCAAGTAAATTTTAAATCGTCTGCAATCTTACTCGAAACAAGAGGTTCTAGAAAATTTCGGTCACCTCGAAGTCGTTAAAAGTATCGTAGGTGTTAAATAGTTTGATAAATAATTTTTTCGGTCATGATCGAAGTATCTTTTAATTTATAATACAACTTGCAAATTTGTGGCGCAATAGAGAAAACGATGGTCCAGCCTCAATTTCTAAAAGTTTACTTTTAATAGACATAAAAAGTAAGTTTAGTAACTTAATCTTACTATCAAGGATCTAGGACTTTATTAGATGTTTAAATACCTTTAAAGGAAAATATTTTGGACATCGAAGACTTGAAAGAAGTTCTTTTCAAAGACTGGGAGAAGAAAATCCAGAGCGATTGGAAGTTTCGAGGCGACGAATTGTTCAAGAATTTTTAAGCCAGAGATCCGCGGGTGGCCGTCACTACGAGTGTCCCTAGGCGAAGTTAAAGTGAAAACTCGGATCGATGCGCCAGCAATAACTCAGGGAGCAACCTTTCGCTGCGTGAGAGTCCAAGAATGTTGCTGCCGCGAGTCTGGTTTCCAGGAAACGATGTATGAGTGTCTTGACATCTGGGAAATATTAGCATCCAAATCTGCACGGATGAAACAGGATCCGGATAATTTCGTTCATACTTGATGAAGAGTTATCGTCCGGTGGTTTCAAGTATATTTCTAGGATTTAACAGGGGACACTGGGCCGAAACGTATAAATTATCGACAAATTAATAAACAGCCCGACGATGCAAGCAATAGGTATCTTCTTAATTAGTCGCGGCAGATATCGGTGGTTTTCAGTAATCGCGACGCAATCGTTTCGCAGCGATTCAGGACTGGTTCTCGCGATAATTCCCAGTCCACTCGCCGTCGCTGGAAATAGAGTTCTAATAATACTAATCGGTGGATTGGATCGCGCTCGAGGGATTTGTGGCTTTATGTTTTGCCCTACAATGCAGTTCACCCTAAAGACCGGATAAATTACACTTTCGTATCAATTACAGGGGATCATTCGCGGAGCGGGAATTCTTTTTTCAGCGAAGACAGAGGAAATGGAGATTATTTACTCTCACCTACCCACCTTTAACAAACTTTTCCCTTCAGCTCGAATAATCTAAAATTATGCTTAAAAAATACAGATTACAGAATCTACATATTTATAATGTCTCGTGAAGCGAATTTAGCAATAAACATCACTAACGCGTGTTATTTACCAACAACGTTATCGTTAGCAGCACGTTTAGTATGTAGATGACAGTGTTGCAATATTCATCGTCCCCAATAAATCAAACGATCATCTTCCACTCGCAGGTTCGCGAGAACCAGTCCGGCCTGAAAAATATAAATCTTCCAGTAGCCCCCTAATAGCTTTACCCTCGCTCGCCGCGCTTAATTTCGCGTGCTGTCACCTGCTAATGGATTCGCTGGAAAGTTCTGCTGGAAGATTTCGGGGAAGCGCGCCTCAAAGCGGGCAGGCCGCGCGGCTCCGTGGAAAAGGGGTGTCCGCCCCGGACGGTGGCCGTCATGAATCTCGCATCCTCGAGGCCGCGAGCACGTCGCTCGTAATGTCGCGGAAAATTACGCCCGCGGCCCTTGAAATTACGAGATTGTCGTAGAATGAAGAGCACCGAATAAGCCGGCGATCCATCATCACCTCTCTGGCCCTGTTCAACCGGAATTTCCGCGAAGAATTTTACGCTGGAGAAACCGTGGCCCCTCTCCCCCTCTCTCACTCTCTCTCTCCCTCCTTCCAACACCGCCGATCTCTATCTCTCTCCGTCCCCGTGCTTTCTCGTGCACGCCACACGTTCCCGACACCGTTTTCTCTTCTTGCGCGTCGCGGTTTTTCCCCCCCGTTTCACAGTGCAACGGCGCAACGAGCCGCGGCCAGAAAGAACTCGAGATTTACAGCGCGGACTAATACACTCGCAACGAGAGGACGATCGTATATCATCCAAAGCCGCGCGGAATTTATTATACGGCGGAGTTAGCGGGGCACACCGCCGCTCGACCACCACCATCGCCCGGCTATACGCGTGCCTTCCGCCAAACCCGAACGCCCTGTACACGACCCGCTGAATTTATGGCTAGTCGACTCTATCAACGATGCTCTCTCGCTTTTCGTGCGTCCCGCACGCGAGACACGTTAATGGATAAGGGCCATTTAGAATGTGGCGACTTTCGAAACCGGCCTGTAAGAAGGGTTGCCGCGGCGGCGGGATTCGCCGAGTCCAAAGCGGACGCTCGTAAAGGTGCGAATCCACGACGAAATTTTACATCACACTTTTCTATCGTGAGACAAAAATCTCGGCAACAACTTATTGTAAATAATGGTCGAAGGTTTTTGAAAATGTATCGTGAAACTTGTCTCGTGAGTCTAATTTCATGAAACTAATGACGAAATAATTGAAAGATAATCAAAGAACGAAATAATTGTCTCGCGAGATTAAACTCATCGTGGATTTGCACCTTAATGGTTTGTAAAGGGTGCTTCGCGAAGCTTCTGGAGAAAATTCGGAGGAAAATTGTTAAGTGGATTAGAGAAGTGAGTCGTTGGAATCTTAATCGCAGTGAAGAAAGTTATGGGACGTAAAATGGGTGAAAATATAGTATTTCAAGATACAAGTTCGGAAGACTAAGTAGAATGCCGGTGGGATCCAAGGGGAGAAGGGTTTTGGAACGTCCGTCCCGAGAGCAAAAGCAAGTAGAGGCAGCAGGGGTAGGTGCATCACGCGTTTCCTGGTGACCAAACGGCTGATACCATCGAAACATCGGGCCTGGCCGCGCGCGCGCGCGCGCGCTTAATGAAATTACGAGAAACGCGCAATTTCGCCGGTGAAATTGATTTTAATTTCCAGAAGGCTGTCCAGAAAGGAGGAAAAGGGGAGAGTAAAAGAGAGAAACTGGGAGGAAGAAGAAGGTATCCGAGCACGATACGGCGCAGCCCCCGATTCACGAGGCGGGAATAATTTGAAGCGACACGCTTACTTACGGAACTCAGACTGCCGGACTGATTACGGGCGGTAGTTAACGAGAAACGCGATACACGGCCAGGAAATTATGAATTTACAATTCGGCCGGTATCTTTCTTCCTGCGATCCGATCGGAGATCGGGAAAAAAAGTACGATCACCGGGCCCGAGGGCCGATCTTATCCCCGTCGTCGTCCCATCGGCTGCCTACGCACGAACGAACGAACGAACGAACGAACGAACGTCTCCGTCTTGACGGACGTCTGAATGTGCATGCGCGCAGCTGCATTTCACGCGAGACACCCACCGGCAATTATGCGCATGGTGAAACGCGCCAGAGGAGGGTGAAAAAGAAATCGCTAAAGCCCATGGCGGGAGCGAGCGTACAAACCGCGCCAGAAGCCTCGGCGCTGACTCTCTATATGTATACGTGGAAAAGACCACGACGACTATTTGTCAACGGCTGAGAGACGGCAGCAGATCTTACCCACGGATTCTCCCCCTCCCCCCCCTCTCGTCCTCTCTCTCTTTCGCTCTTTGCTCCTCTCCCTCCCCCTACTCCGCCCCTCCTTCGCCGCGGGACGAGAGAAAAAGCAGCGGAAAGAGAGATAGCGAGAGAATAGTGGCCTCTTCCCTTCGTCAGGGCCCGAAGAGAGCGGGGCACGTTCTTCTTACGTTGGATCGCGGGTACAAATCGTCGCGGTGAGATCAAAAACCGCGGTGCGTTCGCTTTCAGCGGCTTCGCCGACAACGAGGCGCAGCAGATAATCCGCCGTATAATTTCGTCGTCGCCGAGGGAACACCGGTCGCATCTGAGAGCCCCTTTAGAACGGTGGAAACATCGATCCCCCTGTGTAAAATGCTGCGGACGCGAGGAAAATATGAACTAGACGGTTCGGGACCGCGGCCACGTTTCCCATGGCAGGCTAGAGCAGCGAACAGTTGGTCGAGTTTCAGATTTACGATGCTCCCTGAACCAGCGTTGATGTTGCGCAAACCGCGGCCTGCAGCTCCAAGCCGTTGCGCGACGGCGAATTTTATTACGCATCTGGTTGATGAAATAACGGAGCGACGGCCGAACACGGCCGGCTGGTATTTAAAAATCTGTGAGCGATCGGTGAATAGAGGGCGTCGCGGGAACGAGAAGCGAACTGTCGCGAGGAAACGCGAAAACGGGATTGTCCAGCCACCATTACGGCTGCACAGGTCGGATCGGATACCGGGCATTTTCTCTTCTGTGCCGCCCGGTGGGAAACGATTTTTCACACGCACCGGGCGAAAATAACCGTTCTCCGCGTGGGCATAGTGACGCGGTATCAGCCTTGCAAGGCTGCTACTGACAAAGGGACCTCGCTCCAAGTCGGACTGCAAACCCGTTGTAACGCGACATTCTTCAACGCCTGTTCAACGAATCGTGCCCAACTCGAGCACGTGGGGGACATTTCGCCCCCATTTTTACCCGGGACCGGGTATAGAGCCGCCAGCCGAGCATTACGCGCCATCATTCAAAGGCCCCGTGGCCCGTACACGCGGCGAAGGATATATGAATATACCTACCCCCCTTTGATTCCGATCTACGGCAATACCGGCATTACCAGCGCGGTCTATTGATATTAACAGCCGCGGAAAAATCAGAAAGTTCATTCGACTGTCTTCGTATTTCAATTGCCGATAGCTGGAGCCAATCGAGGTATCGAGCTATCGGACGGTAAACGATCCAACGATTGTTATTTATATCGCAGTTTTCTCTATGATGAACGTAAATGGACGGGGGGGAAAACGATCGGTGGAATTGACAAATGCCTTAAACTAGGCGATCTTACGAGTTACAGCTGGCGAAACGGAGAGACAAGATGCCCGGTTGTTACGCGGATTGTTCTACCAGCGGCAACAGCGCGTGAAAAACATGCACGTGGATGGTTAATACGATTCGTTTGCTTTGTACCACCCGGTGCAGTATCTCACCATGTGGTATGTCTTGCAGCACTCGCGTGTTACGCACGAGTAAGCCGCGATAAGCAACAAAAATGCCGGCTCTCTAGATATGGTCAACGTAATTCGAAAATTGCCGTCACATAGCGTAAAAAACGAGAACGCCGTCCACGCAAAGCAGCGCGATTATAAAACCCAACGCTAATGCATACCCGAACCCTTTTAGAATCGTTGTTTATATCAATGAACAGAGTTTTACGATTCCACGCCCTCGCAAATTTTCCCTTTTCCCGCTACTTATCACAGTCAACTGAAATTCATTCCTCCGATTCTAGTTGCGATATATGATTCCCTTTTGCAACGAATCGCAATTCAATCTATGCTCAAGATGCTTCGCAAGAAAGTGTCCGTAGAGTGGTAGTATATTCTACTTAAGTGATTTCAATTCTAAGATACGTAGTGTACCAAAGCTTCCCAAAGTTTATCAAGGTCCGATTAACACGATGAAAGCATCGAAGGTGAATTACATTTCCTTCGCACAACGATTCCAACGAATTTTCCATCGTCCAGAAGCTCTGGAGTTCCAAGAATAGCCTGGACGAGATACACCGTTGATAATGGAACATGCTATACGCAACGTTCCCCGCAATGATACCCTCTCCGCAACTGTAATTACAATGCTTGCTTGTTCCAGCATTTTCTTTTTCGCGCAGCGATACCCGGTGTTCGTGAAGATATCATTCGCAGCGTAAACACAACTTAATTCTGCTGGGCAGAATTCAGGGACAGATGCACATACGTATGTATATATTTACAATCCGTCACGATCGCAATCACCATCATCATCATCATCAACGTGGTCATCGTCGTCATCATCATCATCATCATCATCATCATCCAGATCAGACCTCCCGGCAGTACGCGTATCTCTGTCCAAGAATCTAAAAACCACTCTTGCCAGCGTACGTAATACCGAGAATCGAATGTACCTAATTGGGGGAGGAATCGTGGGGCCACTCGCCCAATGCTCGTGGCAAACGTGGACTTGTGCATTATTGTTTCCCATTAAACGTATCCGCAACTCCTTCGACTCACGTTTACGAAAGTTTCGTGTACCGCATAACACGACCCTACTTAACTAACATCTGCTTGGGCTTCGGGAGGATCAAGCAGCGCCTCCTCGCGCGTGCATATCCGCCAACGTCAATTACGCATAATTATTTCTCGCACTCGGAAACGCAGACGTCTGCGCTTCCTGCGCATTTTTCGGCAGGAATAATTGTTGCGCGTGAGATCCTTTGTGCCCCTTATTCTACGCTTCGCCAGATGTGCTAAAGGATTATGTCACTCCTTGAAGAAACCACCTCCGTTTAAAGTATTTCGTATAGTTAATAGTCGATAGTGGCGTAAAGGGGAGGGGATCGAAGTGTAAATTAAATATGATTTGCAACTACTCGACGAATTATAATTTCCACAAAGCTTTCGTTGGTTTCGAATGGTTACAATAGGGCCGTTTAATTTACTGTGCTTTCGTTCTTCGCCTGGCTTCGTTTACAGATAGATGAAAAGGATGTCTTCCGGAGTGTTAATCGGCATAGATGAGTAATTAATTCGGATACGTGTCCGAGACGGGCCCGATTGTTCGCCGTAACGAGCGAACGTTGCGTAACACGTCGAAACTGTAGTCAACAGGCACTCACCCATTATGAAATTCCAGCTTAATAGGCTTCCGGCTAAGCGTGCGTGCCCGATCGGACCCGTCGGCCTAAATTCCACCCGATCCTGCTCTAATTGTCATTCAAGCTGCCGCGCTGAACTTTTTCCAATCGAGTTTTTCAGCCGTGATCTCGCAACGAGACAGTCAAGCGCGCGCGTGCTTGCTGAATTCCGAGGGAACGGGGCGGAGAAATGCGACTGACAAACGATCTTAGAGCTTCAAGTTTAATTATCCTACTCGCGAGGCTAAATAAATTTATCGCTTCGTGGAATCAATTACAATCCTGCGAACGTCCTCAGCCACTGAACACTTAGTCATTTCAGGACGAACCTGCGCGTAAGATTATAAAAGAAAGTTTCACCACTCATTTCTTCAGCACCCTGCCAATGCAATGGGAATGTATCGCAAATGTAACTCGGTCGAGGTGGCGCTCTGATCGTAGTGCTCTGAGCATGCGCGTGATGACGCCGTGACGTTGAACCAATCAACGCCAGCGCAAAGCCAAGCTCATCTTGGCGTTGATTGGTTCGACGTCACGGCGTCGTCACGCGCATGCTCAGAGCACTGCGATCAGAGCGCCACCTCGACCGAGTTTCATTTGCGATACATTCCCATTGCCAGTTCCATCCACCAGCATCGAAATGCGTGCTGCGATGAAATTTCCCCAGAAGACGATCGTGGGCCGCGATTAAACGAGTTCGCACGCGATACAGGAAGGCCATGTTGCGAGGATCATGTCGACCAAGCCTCCGGAGTCCTTGAGCCGGTGCGAGGAGAAGGTTCCTCGGCCGGGAGATTCGCGTCGGCGTTACGTGGCTAACAATCAATTAGGAGCCGGCCACGACGAATCAATCGGCGGAGGAACGAGAGTCGTAGGGCGAGAGAAGGGGGTAGGAGGATCGCGATCGGGGACCCGATCCCCGCGGGGTCGATGCTAATTCTTCGGGGTCGAGTCGTGCCTCGACTACGCTCGCGATTGGTCCACCGCGGTGGCGGCCCCTTTTGTTCTTTTCGCTAAGAACCGCCGATATGTGCGGAGCAACCTGACGACGATCGTGATATGCCAACTGGCGCCCACGCTCCTCAAGCTCGAGAGACGTGTTTCTTGTGCCACCTTCCCCGTCCCTGACCTGCCATCACCTCCAACGCTCTTTAAAGCTACACCCTTTTATTCCACCGCGCTGATTACACCGCCCCTGTTCGTGGATAGGTGTTACCATTCCTCGACCTATCGCCCTTCCATTTCTCAAAATATACTCGTACGCTCTCGCACGGGAGCGTTAATGATGATGAATGGCCCGGCCGATGGAGTCGGATACCAACTGCTGCGGGAAATAATTGGAACGCGATAGGAGACCTGGGTATAAGGGATACGGGGATCGTGAAGTTATTGAATCCGAGCCGGGACCCGTTGCTGCGGTAGGGAAGCGGCAATTTCCTTTAAACGCTGACAACGCGTAAGGTGTGTTATGAATGGCGGCGGGGAAAAAATAGAATCTTTAGCAACGCGAAGATTGATTGTCTCCGATCGTGGAAGGGAAGCCCCGCCGCGTTCGATATGAGGGAACTTAATATCGGGAGGAACAGGTGGTAGGTAAGTATACGGAGTGTCTTATCGTAGATCCGAAATACCGGCAGAAGTTAAAAGTGACAGATATTTTATGGAGCGGTAAGAGAGTAATTATCCTATCACAGTTAATGCTCGTAGCAGCTAGCAACAGCTGAAGGTGCGAGCCAATTATATCTACGCGGCTCCTCTAGTACCATCCTCGGTTAGAATATCGCCAACCTTATCGAGCCGAGGGATCTGCGTGAACCCACACGCGAAAGACAATAGAAGTGTGACCGTATGAATTGGAATTTCCCGCGGGACTAAGTCCCACCTTCATAGTCAATGGCGATAGCCGAAGCTCCTAATGGCAATCGAAAGAAGAACTCTTGATGGCTGACGATTGCATTCACCATCCGCTGCAATTTCTCCCACTATAATCGGCCTATCCTCCTACTTCGATACCACCGCGCAGTTGGGCCACCTCTTCCTGGAAAGTGTACCATCGCCGACCATTGGATGCCACGGAAATCAAGGCTACCAATTGGACGACAGCCTCTAACGTTCACCTAGGAATCCCGCGACCTCGCGAAACGAATTCAACGCGCGGCACACGTGATGCACGTGCGGATGCAGACCGATGCAGCCGCGATGCATTATCGGCTTGGGATCTGCGACGTCACGCCTTCGCTTTGCACGGAGCGCTCATGTTAATTGCGTGTGATCTTCACTGAAACCTGCGCTTTCGGCTCACCCGTAGAAATACTGTTCGCTCGCATCCGGCGTCAGAGGAATCGGATGAACTCGGCCAAGTCAACAAAGTGGATTTCGATGTAACGAGTGAATTTCTGAGCGTGCGATCGTTTAAAAATAAATATAGGTAGGTACTTCCCCGTTTCACTTGCAGGAACATTTGTGAGAAATATAGATTATCGAGGACCCTGGTCCTTCTATTTTTTAATTAGTACATCTATAAACGCGTCATGGTGGTTGTTGATATCAAAGTAGAATTTGCAAAGTCTGAGGAGACAAAACGAGTAACAACGAAAGACTCGACGATAATAATCCAAGTTGAGCATGAAGATATCCCTGTCGCTCGCAGCCGGTTGATTCTAATCGAGGTCGTAAAAAAGGTCTAGGTACCTACCCGAGACGAGTCGCTTGTATTGTTAAATGCTTCAGGGAATAGCTGACTTAATTGTAGGTCTTGCACGTTTTGCAGCCCAAGAAAGCGTACCCACCCCAAGTGCCCGCGGAAATCTAATTAAAATTAATTCCCCGTGTCAATTTGATCGTTTCCGCCGGACAATTATCTGCATTAAAATACATGCAAACCGCGAGCAATGCGGCGGCAGACGCGCTGCGGGGCGCGACACAGACGTCAGCTCAAAACGGCACGGCGCGCGGCAATTTGTGCTCTACAACCCGTGAACTTTCCACCGGGCGTTCCTGATGCGGTGATAAACGTTCCGGGGGGGGAAAAAGCAGGAAATATAAGCCGCGCTCGCGTTACCAGGAACAAGTTATGCGATTAAGACACCCAGTGAAAATCTGGACGTGCCGCTACCATACCGGTATTCAAAGAACCGGGACGCGAGCCGAGCCGCAGACGCGGCTGGCATTTACTACCTGATACGAGGAAAGGGGGGATCGTTACGTCGATCGCGTATTTCGTGACATCGAGAGACCGTTTTTCCAGAAATTCGAGGAATGCCCAGGGTCCGCGGGCCCACGGTGCCCGAGCGTAAGAGCGGAGAGGGCCCGTTGCGTAAGCGCTTTCGCGCGGATCGCGTTCCAGGCATACCGAAAAGTATCGGTCGCCTCGCGCTCGCGCCCAAGAATCTCTCTACGCGAATAGCTTTTCAATGGAAAGCTTGTGACCGCAATCGTTGGGAAAAGTATCGGGAAGGATCACGCGTGCTGGCGACTAAATGCATTCGATCGAACTTTCCCTTTGGTCCGTGGAACATGGCGCGCGATCGCCGGATGCAGTGGCATGCGAACGCCATCTTCTTAGCTCCGCTTTGGCGAAATTTTTATAACGTGCAGTTGATGCGCGACGAGAGATGGCCAGGAATATTTGCAAGCTTTCAAAACGGAATGTCTCGTGGCTATATTTCTGTCCAGGGCTGTCTAGGTATCTTTCGCGCCACGGTGCCAGATACTTTTTACGCGCTTCGCCACGAATGTTAAGTGAAACGGACACACGCTGATCGGGTAACCGTGGCGAGTTACAGAATAGAGAAGGTCAAGCTATTCTGCCGAGCACAGAGGGGACTTCCTTACTCGACACTTTCGCATAAGTAGGTGATTCAGATTCATGCGTCCGCGGAACCACGAAACGTGAAGTACGGAACAGGAGAGCAAGCCGCAGGACGAAAGGGGGGGCGTGTAAGGAAGCCGAGTTTACGAGATGATTGTCCTAGGGGCCCTATTCATTCGGCATGGAATCTCCAAGCGGATCTCTATTGTAGATTATTGCGCCATTGTCCATTGTCGCGAACCCCCACAACTGAGCTTCTTGTGGATCTTTCCTTCACGACGATGAAAAAGAGAGTCGCCGGTCGTGTATGAAGGCAACGAAAAATCCAAACAAACTCTTCATACAGACACTAGAATTCGACATTAAAAATCCCCGGTTCGACGATCCTCTAATTTCCCATCGAATATGAAGAAGGTAGGTAATTGAATTGGAAGAATAAGAGACAATCAACGAACTGAATCTAGGGAAGGATCGTTAATGGTAAGAAAAAATTGGGAATACCTACATAAATCAATCTAAACTTACTTGCCAGCGATTAAAACATGAATTAAATATTCAAATTCATTCAAATTTCCACCCACAAAAAGTGGCAGGAACGAGGTGCGACGTAGAGCGTTACGAACGAGGCGGATACACCGATAATTCCTGAAACCCGGTTAGAAGTTAGAAGTACATAAATCCGATAATTACACCGCCCCGCGTAAGCACCGTTTAATGCCAAGTCGGAGTTGGCGGTCTCGCCGGAATCCACGTAGGTATTGACTGGAAAAGGGAATGGGTCCGGGCGCTTCGGTCCCCTGCGTGCATGGTTCAATAAAAACATATTCATCCTAGGGCTTTAATGGTATCGAGCCTTTGTTTTCTTTTGCGGCGGTTCACCGCGGCAAAGGACGAGCGGTTGTGGAGCGGTTTCGGAGCGGTCGGTAGCGTAAAGCCATTAAAAAGAAGACGCGCATAGCATGCAAAAAAGCCAAGGAGCAACGAAAGCCCCGTGTGCATCCTGCGCCCGGCCGATGCAAATCGATCGCTCCCCGATCGGCACCTGCGCGTGGGTACACGCGATTACGTATGTATAACTTCGACGAAAAGCGGTCGATGGCGTCATATTTTAGATGTTATCGCGAACGATATTCTACCCGTGGGCCCCGAACCTCGCCGATCGTACCGGCGGCCAATTATTAGTAATTGGCAAATTTTTGTCCCCTGTCGTAATTCACTTTAATGGGTTACGCATAACTAATGCCCCGGGATTCTGGCGAGCGTTTTGTACGATTAAGGGGACCGCCGCGGGACGACAATCTTTCTCGTCCTTATGGGGACGAAAACTTCCACTCGACACGTTCACGGTTCGGGGCGAACGCGCGGAAGGGAGAAAGTGGACACCTTTCTAAATACTTATGCACCGGCCTGTACCATTATGCCGAAGTGGGCGAGTTCGATTTGCAGTTGAACGAAATATCCAGCGGAAATGAACACTGCTCTCTTTTAAATCGCCCTGTATAGATCATCGAGGAGCGCGTAAATGAAAATTGTCCTGACCCGTGGCGCACGGGTCACTGGACCGTGGGCACGAACGCGCTGCAAAACACTCGTTAAATATTTCTACGCTGCTGGGTACTAATTTGAGGCTCGTAACCCTTCGAGCTGCGGGTTTCCCTCGTTTTGGATCGCGACCAGGGCTCCGAGCAATTGATACAATCGAAAGATTCGCCGGATAAGGGATCAGTCGAGGAGAAGGAGGGACGTGGTGCACGAGACGCGCAGCGGAGTCTCGACAACGGCATAATTCGCGTGCTTCACTCACGGCGCACGGGCGCACGGACATATATCCACGGTAATTCGAGAAACATAACTCAAGTCCCGGCGGAGCGCTACATCACGGCCACCAGTTTGCTGGCAGATATCGCCGCGGCGCACCGTGTCGGCTTCCCTTTGCTACTTTACCTGCCTTTTTCCTTTTAACCTTCTTTGCTCCGCCACCCCGGCCCTCGCGCGCACCCTCATCTTGTCCACCAACTCCAACCCCTTCCACGCGGATTAACCGACTGTGACAAGTTGTCATCGCTGCGCGCGTCTACCACCTTCCAGCCGTGTAAGCTGATATCCAGGACAGTAGAACAGCCGAATGTCTATCCTCGTTTCAGCAACGAGTTCATAGAAGCACGAGGAAACACGTGACTGTCGATATTTCGAGGGGATAAAAGGAGTGGGGCCGATCAGATTTTTCTGGCCCATTTTTCGAACCTCAACTCGGATGATAGATTCCCCCTCGCTCTAACATTCATATTTCTAAACCACTGCTTTTTGCAGGTGAACTAGTCAGAAAATTCGAAATTTTAAATAATTCGAGCTAATTCAGAATCTTTCATTCGTAGGATGCCTGCTCGATCGACTGGGGTATTCAGTTCACACGATAGCACCGTTCAAATCGAAGTCAGCAACTAGGGTTATATAAATTTGCTTTCGTGGATATAAAAAAAAAACGTACCCTCGAGAAAACTAAAAATACCACCTACATTTTAATCTTATAATTTTTTATTTTTGTAAAACAACTGCTTATAATTTTTAAATAACTCAATGGCGTTATTGCACTCAATATTCATATTAAAATGTATAAATAATTCGTTCTCTATTAAATTAAGAAAGGTGTGCTGTCGTTAGGAACAGAGATGGTCATGGTTTGTGTACGTTTAGGAATTACATACAACAATATTGTCTCGAAATAAATTATTTTCGCATACTTTATTATTATTCAAAAGTACAGAGCACATTTACGTACAATAACGAGAGATACTTTTTTTTAAAGTACTGGTAGCAACCCCAGCAAAACCACTGATTTACCTACATCCCTATATTAGTCGTGGCAATTGAAAACTAAATTACCTTGGTAATCGAACGTATCGCGCTGCGGTCCGGACGCAATCGTATCGCGATCGACTTATAATATACGATGCTACGTCTTTATCGATGCAATTCAATACGTCGAGTTTAGATATCTCCAGCGTATTTTCCGTCCATAATAGAAGAGCCGCGATCATTCGTACCGTTGAATGACGCACAAAGAACCATGACAGAACAATAAAACCGGCGCACTTCATGAATCATGTTGGAACCTAGTGGCGCTTTATGTATATTATGGCCCCGCGATGCGGTGTTATGACTTTCAATACCCTGTCGTTGTATTACACGGTCTTAATGTGTCGGGCGTAATGGTCCCGCGCGATTCTTATCGTTAAAATAAGTTTCGATTTCAATACTCTTGTCGCAGCTAATGGTAACGTCACCGTGACGGATAACAATGGCCAGCGATGGAACACAAGAATTGTTAGATAACAACAATTCCAGAGGAGAGGTTGGAGGAGATCGACGGCATAGAATTACACAAGCCCGTTCCTGGCGGGGGTGCAGAAGGTGCCCCCGCACCTGGGCGGCCAAACCTAGGGGCGGCCGCACGCTGTTTATATGTAAAATTTTGATTAATAAGAATTAAATTTTTTTCAAATTATCCAACGTTGGTTTTAGAAATAAAAATTCATAAGTACAATCTACTTTCACGAAATTTGGCAAAAATCAAAAAATCCAAGGCCTTGTATTTTTAAACGAATTCGAAATAGACAAAATGATTTAACCCCGCCCCCTAATTTCACGAGAACTAAAACATATTTCATTTTTAACAAAATCCCAGATATCAAGGGACAAAAGGTGATTGATTTGGCGTGGAATGTTCCTGAAAACTATGTATATATAGATGTAAAAGTAAACACTGCATATAAAATTCTTAATTAAAGAATATTAAATTAATAAGGGCGGCAATATAGTTTTTGCACCTGGGCGGCCAACAACCCAGGAACAGCTCTGGAATTACACATAAAAGTCTCCGGTGAAATTGCAATTGATAAACTCCAGCGTGGACATTGCGGTTTCTTCTCCAACAAGACTCTGGGCGAGGCAATGTCCCCAGTAATCAAAACTGATGGAGTTACTTTACGGTTGAAGGTTTAACGACATCTCGCCCGGCATATTAATGCCCGATTAATGCTGATGTTTCAATTAATCGTAGTGTTTTGTTCCTGGTGAAAGTTGTCGCGTAAATTGAGATCACGCAACGGCTAAGGTAAGATGCACGGCCCCTGGTACCACCGAAGCTGGTACCACCTGTCGACAATTTTCTGATGCTTGTCTCGGTACCAGAGGACACATGTAACATTATGCCACGGCTATCCTAAATGTACACGAAGTGGCGTGTTCGTGTATGCTAATCGCCGCGGGAGTAGAGACTGCGTTGCTCTTTTCTCGAGTGAAAAATAATTCTCTCTCCACCCCTCCACCCTCTCGCCAAACGCATGGTTTATCCGTACCTTTATCTTCGTGCAACGTACGAATCGCAAACCACGTATTCTACACGCGCAGAATGCACGTTATAATTATAGAAGATAATGCGGGCTCACTTTCAATGACACAATTTACGGTTCGTCACGGACACTTCGGAGTTCCTGCTTTCCTTACTAATTATTAGAACGGTGATAGCCATGCGAAGCAATTAAAGGAAATAGCGATTAATTGTGAAGTATTCGTTATGATATTTTTCCTTCCTTTGTGAGGGAGCTTAATCTCTCAGTTGTGCCCTTTAGAAATTTAATATGTTTGGCTTGAAATATTTTGTAAGCATGAACTGATACTGATCTGTGATGTTTCCAAAGAGGACTCTGTTAGAAAAATGTTGAACTAGTAAATTGTCTTGGAAGAAACATAACAGGGTTGAAACGTTAAGAACCAAAATTTATATGATTCTCTAATTCCATTCTATGAACGGACTATCATCACTCTAACATTTATTTTACATGTAGTTATAGGCATTTCTCATTAATTGTTACATAATGGTAAATTGTGGATCGTGATTCCTTCCACATTAAACAGTAATATAGTATCTACATTTCTCGACCAAGAAAATCTATAAGCAACAATAATCAGAGCTAGTGTATCTTTATAGCAATAATCAGACTAATTGTAAAATATAATTTTCAATCATTTTTACGTCCCAGCTTGTAAAACAAAAATTGTGCCAAATGATACAGTGGTGTAAATTTTCTGTTCGTTTAATGAAATTATACTGAAATTTCCATTATTTTAAACTTTCATAGTACAAAAAATTATTTCAAACGACTATAAAAACGGATTTCTCATCATAGGGAACAACAAGATCTCTGTAATTGATTATTGCATATTGTCAACGCGTATGTACCTACTCACAACTGCAAATGTGATGGCTATTAATAACCCCTATTACTTCCAGGGTATTTCAATGCTACAGCTATAATTACGTGGTTAATTCGCCACGCGATGAAAATAAAATAATGCGTCGCGGACTTACCTTATTGATCCGTTGTCCTTATGCTTGCCGATGGAGAAGGTTGTCACGGTGTCGGCCATCTGATTTGCCCACGGTGGTTTCACCCAGATCAAGTGTTTAAAGTGTCCGGCGTACGCAGCAGGTAAAATCCAATTCTCTATGCTAATTTCACTATAACGAAAATATGAAAATTAACATATTAAAAGTGGCATTACCATGAAAAAAATATGAATTTCAAATTTGTTCAGAAAATAGAAATTTTCGAAATTAAATATTTCTTATTTCTACACAAGTGAGGGCAAAAAAGAAAAGGGCGTTTCTTTTACCATTGTATTAAGTAGTATTATTTGCGAATCAGTAACTATTATTTAATAATAAAATAATATTCTAATTAAATACTCATTATAATAATCTTAGAGCATATATTAATGGAGGTCTCATAGCCTTATGTTTCCTGTCCTCGAAACTGTCGCCAACATCACGCGAGAGAGAAAGACGCGAACGAACTGGTGCGAGAGAGAAAGAAATATAGATTCCCAATCAACCGTAATGCGCATGCGCCGATATCGTGCGAGAGAGAAAGACACGTGCGAAGTGGTGCGAGCGAGAGAAGTATTGAGAACCTATACTTCTCTCGCTCGCACATTTGTCTTTCTCTCTCGCGTGATGTTGGCGACAGTTTCAGTCTCTCAATGAGACCTCCACTTGTATATGCTCTAAGTCCTAAAATGATAATATGATAATAATAAACTATTATTGTACCATCGATCTCATAGCTACACACAGGGACGAAACTAGGTTGTAAGCGCCCCGGAGCAAGGATTCTATTTGTCCCCCCCCCCCCCACTCCCTCAACATTTTGCAACCTTGTATCGCCCACCTTAGGAGGCGATTTCAAACATATTGCAGGTACCCTAATTTGTTTGTTGTTTGATAACAATTTTAATTACTTTTCCACAAAATGTGTATCTCCTTTATTTCTAATGGAATAACGTAATATATAAATCTGAATAAAGGCATTGATGTAGCTTTTCTAAAACTATGTATTTTCTCTAAAGATTTCTCATTTGGCGCCCCCCGCAAATCGGCGCCCGGGGCAAAAACACCCGCTGCTCCCCCTCCCCCTAGTTTCGTCCCTGGCTACACATGTATAGATTTGTATATCACACATGTAACAAACAATTCTGAATAGAATTACATAAGTTGTCCCATGTGTTTAACGAAATCGCAATTACCTGAACAACTGATTTTTATCCCACACCGTGTCCGCCGGCATCCCTTTCGGTATAAGCATGTCAGGATGAGAATCCAAATGTACAAATGTATTCCCTTCGAAGGGAAGATGCTTGGATCCGACGCAGCGATAAATGAACGGCAGGACCTGACGGAACAACGCAAATTTTATAAATAAAAAAAATCGCAATTATAACGCGCGGCAACTCAATCGACGGTCGAGTTTAATTTTTAACGCTTTTGGTCACGTGACACTCTACGTCATCGGTAGTCGGAGCGCTCGCGGCGCTCCTAGCGTGCAGAGACGGAAACACCAAACGGAGCAAGTTAGGATGTAAACAAAGTAGGAGGACGCCGACCATTCGAAATGCTCACCTCGTCGTGCCCCTCTACCACGTAAATCGGGACCCTCTTAAAATATTTTCTGGAGACGGACATTCTTTTCTGCCGCTACCCGGAACGCGCAATCAGGAACGACCGTAATCCGCGGCGTAAAAAAAATCGATAGGTACACTAATTAACACGATACGATACTCGCGAACGCGATTAAGAGACTCCTTCACGCGAAAGCACGTGGACACCGACTGAAGTATACTAGGCGGGCTGCTCAAACGATTATTTTGCGAATAAAGGACGGACACAACAAGCGCGTACCCCAAATTCTCACGAGACGAGTTTCGTAAGGTGGTTTTTTTTCGTCTCGCTCCCCTCAAAGAAACGCCTTAGAAACCTGATCCCCCTAACTCACAGCCGGCGTATGACGTGCAAATAAATAAAATCATTTACCATGTATGTACCTATACGCGACATGAATGTTAATGGGTTTGCGTCCCGCTGTAATGTTATGTTCACGGAATGACAATTTTTCGTAATTTATTCAACACAATGAAAGAATGATTTTTCTACTCAATGCTTTCGTCGGAGTAAGAAAGTAGTTATGCGTGATATTCTCCGTTTGCTGTAAATTACAAAGAAAATTCCACATCATTATTACTATTAATTAATTACGATACATTTTAGGAATATTACTGGACACATATTCGGTATGCTTATGATAAAGTACACTGGCATAAGTTCGAAGATGTTTGTTGGATATTTTATATGGAACCTAAATAGAAATCATCCAAAATAACATGTTCCGTATGAATTTTTATTATAAAATACAGTAACCATATATCGTGTATCAAGTAGATTTTAAGAAAAAGACTCGTTTTAATTGCATTCTTTTTACAGGTAATTAACAATTTCTGTACAATCTATCACAATTTTTATTGAAATTAAGCATATCCTATTATTAATGTATGCACAACTTTAATTGGTTAAGAAACATCGGTTATATTCCATTATTTTCAAACGTGAACCAATGCTACCAACTTCAATCATTTCTTATCCAACCATGAAGCATTTGCGATTGATATAATTCTAAATGTAAGCGATCAGTTTCGGCTCTCAATGACGATAAAAACTGTTCGATTTCCATTTCACGTTCATTTACATTTCTATTCGACGAATAGTCGATATTGATCTTATCTTTGGATATGTTGGAATTAAAGGAGTAATTCGGAAAATACGCACAGTTTTCCATTTGAGGAATGTAAGGGGCGTTATGATATTGCGCGTGTGCACGCTGCTTTCTTTCTCTATGCTGTCGTAAGCAATCAGTATTAAAAGAGTTAGTCGATTTCGTTCCGATTTTATTATTTAGATGTCTCTGTGGTGCGTTAGACTTTGCCGCCGCAATACTAGATCCGTGTGAAACGTAGCTTTCATGTTCGCGAGATTCGGAAAGAGAATCGGAACTTTCAGATTCGTTATTCATGTATGACTTTTGAGAATCATATACATGTTGTCTATTAGTTGTACATGAATTTATCTTTCTTTTTGACGAGTTAACATAGTTACTTGTTTGAGGCTTTGAATATTGTTGAATTTCTGAGTTAGACTGCTGCTCAAATACATCAGTATCATCTTGATTATACGGGATGTTATTTGTGCGAACCGTTCTAAATTTACAATAAGTCTTTCCTGTTTCTTTAGTATAGGTGCTGTGTCTTTGTCTCTGATTCGTCTTCCGCCTATGAAATTTACTTTTCGTGTGTATTTCCTCGTTAAATGTCTGTTCCTTAATGTCATCACTCTCACTTGGAAAAGAACTTGATGTATTGTTTTGTACGTCATAAGTTTCGTATTCTCGAATCCTAAGCGAATCATCTTTGATAGATTCTGTTGATATTGAACCACTAGAATCGTTAGAAATACTGTTACTTGATTCCACCAATTGATCATCATCTTTTGTTACGTTTCCTGTTTCAGGAGTATCATCTATGTTTTGAACGCCGGAAAGCTCTTTATGCAAATCCTGATCGCTCGGATCAGTAATATACTGAACTTGAGTGTCGTTAATACTAGATGAACCAACTTCATGCTCCATATATTTATTATCATCCGATCCATTGTCTACTAATTCATGTTCCAGCACTGACAATAATTCGTCAAATGACTTATCACTTTGATCTTCCAACTTCTTTACTAAATCACATTTTTTTCCTTCGCTCAGAAATGCAATCAAATTTATTATTTGCAACAACTTCTTTCTAGGATAAGGATTCGAGCTTAAATATCGCAATGCGTCGCGATAACTTTCTATGTCTGCCTCCGATATCATAAGGCTTGGCATATACGAATCTTCTTTAACAGGATACGGGAAGTACGCGCCAAACTTTCGTCCGGATCCTCGATGGAAACGTTTAAAATCTTCTATTTCTTTATACATGTCCACTAAATTCCCATGTAGAGTACATCCGAAATTTAAGTAGGTGTCATTTACTTCATCGTCATTCCGTACTTCTGGAAAGATGCACATAACAGCTTGCTTCTGTATTTTGTAGAATATTCTTAGCATCTTGATATGTTTTTCGTATATCAATTTTTGAACGGACGTTTTCATGGCTTCCATTGCATTATCTAACAATCTAATTTCAAACTGAAGTTTCTCCTTCCAAGCACATGCTTGTTTCAATAATATTTCCTCGTTGTTCGTAAGAACATTATCATCATATTCATTACAATCTGTTGCGCACGATGAGAGACAACAATTCAATTCTTTTATAATAGAAGCCTCTGTGCAATCATGTGTGTCATCTGAAATTGTGAGAGTACTAGTTACATCAGTACTATCATCTACAGAATTAGTTTTTTGCGCTGACACTGTTAATTTTCCTATTTCGTCGAGTGCAGTGGTCTCAGAAACTGTATTGTCAGAATAATTTGCGCAATTATGACGCATTGCATTTTCTTCTGCGTTGCTGGTATGCGAATTATATTTTAAATGTTCAATGATATTTTCAATAGTAGAGTTAGATACTTCATCGTACTGGATATCTGATAAATCAACCGTGAACACTACATTTGCGTTTGCCTTTTCCCAATTGGACGCCTTATCTGATGAACAATCTAATTTAAATTGGTGTATAACTTTTGGTCTGGATAGATTGTAAGAGTTTGTAACTGTCGTTTCCTTCTTTTCTTTGGTATATTGAGATTCATCTATCGCATCAGTACTTTGCATAAACAAAGAATTCACTTTGATTCTGTTACCTAAATTGAATGGTTTTCTTAAACTGGAAGGAGCCTTACGTAAATTTTCAACATTTTTAATTATACTGCTTTTTACTTCTTCTACATTAGATAGCTGTGTGATATTTGTAACTTTCTCGTTTACTCTATCTAATGTTTCATCACTTGCTGGATTTATATTTTTTAATTCTGTATCAGCAACTGTTCCGAGAGGGTCGGTTTCAGCTCTAATAACTGTGTCCACTTCAAGCTGGCTTCCATTTGTGTCATCCAACTTCGCATAAATTTTCTCAAATTCTGTAGTGGGAGTAGCCCAAATATCTTTAGGATAATTTGAAGGAAGCTTCAGTACATAAAAATTTGAGCCACCAACAGAAGCTAATAATTGTTTGAACATTTCAATCTCGTTTTCTGCAATTATTGTTATAGAGATACCATAAGAGCCATAACGACCAGCTCTTCCAATTCTATGTAAATACGTTGCTGAATCTATAGGTAAATCAAGATTGACAACTAAATTCACGTTGTCTGCATCTATACCTCTCGCAGTCAGATCAGTTGTCAGCATTATTCTACATTTGAAACTTTTTAATTTATCGATTGCCTCCAGTCTTTTTACCATATCTTGATTTCCAGTAATATAGACAGCTATCAAACCCTTTGAATTAATTTTGTTGCATACAGACTGAGCCCTGTGAATTCAAAGAAACATGTTTACCTTCAATGCAAATATTATACGCTAGCAACTGTAGATACATTTACCTTGTCTGATAATTTGAAAAGACCAGGCTTTGTTTGAATGGAATTTCGTTCAATATTTTTATTAGTTCGTCTACTTTTATTTGGACCTGAAATGTAAAACATATGTCAAAAGTGTGCGATAGAAAAATTGTGTACATAAACGCGTTTAATGATACATAAACATTCAGCCGAACCTGTCTCATAGCATTTGGATGAGAAGGGACTACCGTAACGAACTGTCGGAGCCCAATAAGAACTGGCCCATCATCGTCCGGCGATGTCAAAACTGGAGAACACATATACGTTTGTAAAAATGTTTCCAAATCACCTGGATACGTTGCGCTCGATGCTATAACTTGTTTATTGAATGGCAACTTGGAGAAGATATAACTGAAAATTTGAATGCGTCACGACTGATACTTTATATCTACCATAATCTCGATATAATAACGTAACATTTTTATACCAACTTAATATCTTTCTGGAAGCTAGTTTCCATTAATTTGTCTGCTTCGTCGAGTACAAATAACCTGACATTTTCAACTTTTAGAAATCCTTTGTCAATTAAGTGTTTAATTCTACCCGGAGCACCGACAGCTACGTGGCAACCGTTTACCTTCTTTTTGTCACTGTCTATGGCCATTCCTCCTATAAATACTTCGACTTTTAAACCTACAAGTATAGAATTATTTTATTTATAACACGATTGCAGCAATTTTTAAAAGAAAACTGTCTTATCGGATGTTTAAGAGAAATTCACCTTTCATTTCGCAACCCACTGACGCGCAAACTTGTGAAATTTGTACAGCGATCTCTCTAGTAGGCGCTAATATTAACACTTGAGTAGACGATACTTGTATATCGATCATTTCAAGCGCTATTATAGAAAATACTAAAGTTTTACCAGTCCCTGACTTGGCGCGCATTATCAGATCTGTAATCAACGCGCAAGCTTAGAAGCTGAGGCTATTGGCGCTACACGTTAAATAAAAATATAAAATTATAATTTTATATACCAAATCCACATCGTCCTAGTGGAATAGCCTTTAACTGTATTGGCGAAGGTCTTTGAAACGCGCAAACAGATAGTCCATCCAGTATCTTTTGAGAAAAACCCATTTGAAAGAACGTGACATCTTCCTGTATCTTAATATCTCTCGTGCGTGGCTTCTTGTGTATATCGTGTGCAGTAATATGAGACATTATCCGTTAAGAATAATTTTATATTCCTGTAACAGAGTTTCGGACACATTACTTGAAAGTCAATTCCACTGTGAAAGTAAGCAGTATTAATAACGCAATTATTAATATTACTAATTACTAAAGTTATTCTATAAGGTACAAACGTTGTTTATTATTGTTTCTGTATGTATTCATAACAATACAGAACATATATAGGTGTCAAACTTCGCGTTGACCTTTCTTCACTTATGTTTTTTAACAGTTCGCATAATCGCAGATATTTTCATCTTTGTTAACACGAAATTAATCAAGGAGAAGTTACTCACGTAATTAACGAGATAATATACTCATATATGTACTTGTTATATCCGCAAATAATATACGAGTTTATTCGCGAGCCGGCTGTTTGTTTTTACAATTTTTACGAATATATATATCGTATATTTGCACTTTCTTATTCGTTGCTTATTTTAATCTATTGACCAATCGATTCACTTTAACTGGACAACTGTCGCAGTAAACCTGCAACTGTAAAGAAAGATATGATATGATGGCACATATTTCGATGTAGCATGCTGTACTAGATACCACGCATTAATGGCGAATCTATAATCGCGACGAATGTAAATAATGATTGCTATGACAGAATATTTCTGAAAATACAGTGTAAAGGTACATTTTAAGTAGCGTAACGTCAATTTAAGAACGACAAGATGGGTCGCCGTTCGATAAATACCACAAAAAGTGGGAAATACATGAATCCCACTGATCAAGCACGTTAGTAAATAACATAACCAAACAGCCTCTGTGCCTTTCAAACAGTTATTTATCACTGACATATTTATTACAGGTAAAGAGGCGCGAAAGAAAGAATTAAAGAAAAATAAAAAGCAGAGGCAATTAGTACGCGCAGCTGTTTTGAAAGGGAAAGATCCTGCTCAAATTATCGAAGAGATGGAGAAAATAGATCAAATGGGTTTGCACGAAATTTATTACTCCTGATCCGTATCATTAGCATTATGTAATGCACGTTTAATTTTTAGAGTATAATGTCATGCAGCCGCCACCTCTTAACGAGAAAGTATTAAAAGATAAAAGGAAAAAGCTAAAGGAGACCCTAGATCGTGTGTTAAAAATGTATGTAAGTATTTCGAACGTATTGAATATAAATTTCCCCCTCGAAAGTTATCGGTAAGATTAATAAACTGGAGTTTTAGATAAATATTCCATACTCTATTATATATTTGTCAGTTCTTGTTCTTTTTCTATCGATAGGCGAAAGACGATCAAGAAAAATGGTCCGAGTTGAAGGAACAGCTGATACAATACGAACGCAGAAGGATAGATCTAGTTTCCTATTTTGAAGCTGTCAGACATGCACAACAAGTACAAGTCGACGAAATTCCTTTACCTTCGGCTGGTAACGACATATCGCGAATGTATTCAGGTACATTTTGATATTTAATATCGTTAGCTACGACGAAGTGTTCTGTTTGCCTCACGTAAAGAAATACTTTTTCAGGTTCCTTAACGTCACAAATACCCCTACCTGATATGCCGCAACCGCCGTCGCACATGTATCCCTCTCACCCACACTACATACCACAACACCATCCGCTTATGAACATACCCATACCACCGAGTATCTTGAAAAAAACAAGCGCATATGCAAACTCTGCCTCTGTACCTACGTTAGCACCTAATAAAGAACCGCCTGGTGTACCACCTTACCCACCTCCAGATTTATCAAGCGACGACGAAGATGTGCCTGACAAGGTGGGTGATTACCTGTAATCGTTCTTATTACATGTTCCTTTTACGACGCGCAACCATCCAATGAATCCTTAAATGTATGTTACTGAGTAATCCTATGATTTGAACGTAGATTAAAGAATCACTGCCAAAATCGAGGACAATCCGATTTGCAGACGACAAGGAAGACAAGCAGGAATCGGACAGTAAAGAGAAAGACACAGATAAGGAGAAGGAAAAGGAAAGAGACATGTCGAAAGTAAAGCCAACTACTCTGCAGCAGAAAATGTTGGCTATGGCGGGACAAGATATCGATCAGTTTATGCGTGAAATGGAAGTCGTCCATAAGAAACGCGAAACCGAACGAGCCCAAGACTTGAATAATCGATTATCGTTGCTCGAGGCAGAGAATGAATCTAATTCAAAATCGAATAATAAATCTAATAACAATAGAACAGAAGAGGAAGAACTCGAACCCCCAGGGGCATCAGACCACTCGTCAAATCACAATCAACATGGATCTTCGCATTCTCATTCTCAACATACACAGCCTCATACAATGCCTCCTATGGGGATGCCACCTCATCCTTTAATGTACAGACCACCACCACCACCGTTGCACTTAAGAATGCCTCCGCCACCTCCGCCTCGCATCGGGCTTCGATTGCCTCCTGGTAAGGATATTTCAATACCTAAAATTCCATGTTAAATTGGATGCATATAGTTCCGTGGAAAAAAAACGTGTCGATCTACTGTGAAAAAAAAAGCTTCACGAAGAACACTTAACATAGTATTAGAAGAAATTTTAATCACTGTTTAGGTCCACCACCGGGGATGCCAAGGATGTTAAGACCTGGACCACCGAGTATGCCTAGAATGCCTCCTCCGCAAATGCAAATGCCAAATCTATCGAATATGACAAATATAGGAAATCCGCAAATGCAGCCGCAGTCTGGGGCAGGATCGCAGCCCAAGACACCTAATGTTCTCTCCGCTGCCCCGCAATTAATTAATAGGAAAGATAAAGATGGAAAAAGCACCACCACTATCGAAGCGAAACCGCAAATTAGAAATCTGGCTGCCGATGTTACGAGATTCTTGCCCACCTCTCTTCGCGTGAAGAGAGATGACAAGAAGAAGCCGAGCACTCTGTCTAGGCTCGCGGAAAGAATACCAGAGGCACAACCGTTACGAACACCTCAACCTAAAACTAAAGATGACGCGTACATGCAGTTCATGCAGGAAATGGAGGGGTTGCTTTAAATTTATTACATATTGTAACACAATTTTATTAAGATAGAGAATAATTAAATCCTGTAAAATATGCTACTGCTATTATTGCCATGATCATATAACTTGAAACTCCTTCATTCAAGATCCCACAGCTCGAACTTTATACACTTTTATTTATATATAGACTTATATAAACTGTATTTTTATAAAAATAAGAAACTACAAGTTGTTACATTCTACGTTTATTGTAGATATTAATATTGTACTTATTAACAATTAACTTTCACTATTCACCATCAGAAGTTGTTTACGCGTTAAATTTTTGTCATACTAGTGACGCAGGTTATTGCTTAAAATAACTTTCTTTCAAATATTATACTGTATACTTACTCGTAATAACTATCCTAAAAGAATTGACATTTTCATTAATCCTACATTTTGTACATTTATTTCCCATGTTAATTCATTAATTATCTGTAGTTGTTGCATATATTTATTTGTTATTAAAAATCTCCCTGTGGTTTTTTCAGCACCGAAATAATTATAGTGTCGTTTATAATGGTATAATCCTAAAATCATTGTATTTTATTTAAATACGCTACGGGATATCGTTTTTTGAAACCGCTTACAATCTGTAAGCAGAATAACGTGACATTTTTTTATCTCTGTTTATTTGCTTTTCTAACAGAATTTAAATAAGAATAATCGCGATTCGAAGTGTTTTCACGTTAAAACCTTTGAATTCTCGTATAATCATTAAAGATTAAAGCATGCGCTTGATGAACAATATGGTAGACTTTCCACTTCCGACAACGGTAAACAACGTCATTTCCTTCTTCTCTGTAATGAGAAAGTGAGCCGTTCCTCGCTGTGAGCGCCGTGTACCTCCCTTGCATTCGCATTTCGCATACGTTAGCCACGCTCTGTATTCCGAAATTGAGTGTAATATAGAAAGGTAGTTTATGTACCTTGGTATTCTGCAGTTAATTGTATCCTCGGTGATCTAACGAAGTGTTAACGGTCAACATGTATACGAGAAGCAGACAGAGTCAAGGCTATTCCAACGGTGAGTTACTCCATATTCTTTTATGGGGACGCTATACTACGTTGTATATCGTATTATAATATCTTATTTCACAAACAATATACACATATTATGATTTAATAGTTACTGATACGTAAATAGCTCCGATAGAAAAAAATCAATATCATATATACCGGTTTATAGAGAATGGCGTCCTCGGACGCAGCTTATTTTGACACAATTTTCCGTTGCATTCTTTAAAATATCAGCCGAAAAGGAAACAATTTTGCGAAATGTTGCGAACAGCGTAGTTTAGAATGATTTTATAATTACGTTTTTTCGTTATATACATATATATATACAAGTAATGTAAAGGAAGCATAAGTATATATATATATATATATATATATACTTTTATAAATAATCTTTATGCTCGCTATGATGCCTTTTAAAATATCATTTTTACGTAAAATGCCGTTGAATATATCGATACATCCTCATAATGTATATTCTTTTTTACCTGACATTAACGATTATTTAAATTACATTTACAGTGAGAAACCAAAATAATCCGAATGTAGGATACCAGGGGCAAAACACCGTAAGTTTTTCTTCCCCAACAATTATTTTAATGCAATAATATTTCATAAGAGAAAATCTAAAATAAAATTTGGAAACATAATTGTAGCTTTATACGAGTAATTATCGCAGATGTATATAGATATAAAACGCTCGAGTACTCGGTAGTTCTTATTTTACAATTTAAAAATTCATTTTGCTCAGCTCCAACATCAAACAGAAATATTCATATCAAGAGCTAAAATTTGTTTATTAAACAGTAAATTTGTTATTATTTATCACTCGTATGGTACATGAATAATTAAATATCTTTTTTTAACGTGTACCTGACTCTGATCCGAAAAGGACATTTCATTTCGAATGCCTATATTATTCGTTGATTTTTGAAGACTAGTACAACCGTATCGTATAAATAGGATCCAATTACTTTAATTATATGTTTTTACCAGACAAGTAGGAAAAAGGATTAAGTCTCCGGACTTGTGCACAATAGTAAACCCAAGTTATGAACTTATACTTCTATGCACGATATGGCAAGATCTCGTATTGCGAAGTGTCGAGTTCATAAATATCTTTTGAAAATAAATAAAAGTACTTTGCAAATATTTCTTATACCGATAGTTTTAAGACAATACTTGTGTAATTAATCCTTTTTTCCATAGAATATATGTTCTATGAATGTACCTATATAGAAAAGAATTCCAGTATACAAGTGCAGATAGTGGAAGCATTTTTTGATAATATTCTCGTACGTATACCAAAATATGTACATTAAGGTTTTATTCTTATACTACAATATCGTTTGGTATGTATACCAGAAATCTATTACAAAGTGTTTCGTACACATAAGCATATGTATATACATACATACGTCAACAAGGTGTTAGTAATCATTTATTATCTTTATATTATTCGTTTCTTTTCGTATGTAAAATAAATGCATACATAAAGAGTCGTCAAAAGAATATGATGCTCTGTAATAGAGTAATTTCTGAGATAAAAATAAAGCGATACGCTTATCAATCGTCAACGCATCTACTGTACTTTAATAATTTTGGTATTCTCCAGTTTTATTAATAAGACATTTGTTTTATTATCATTTGACTTTTGTAAATGAAATATTCTCAAGATATATTGTATCGTTTAAAGACTTTCTACATATTATTGTACAGTTTTTGGAAATTTCTGGAATAACTTTAAAAAGATATGTAAAGTTAATGGTGAATAGGGAATAGCAGAAAACACACGAGGGCAAAAGTATATTTCTTTCAAAAGCGATCTACACGTAAAAGCATCTATAAAAGAGTGCTCCTTTGAAAGAGTTATAAATTATGGGACCTCGACCCTAATTATTGTAATTCAACATCTTTGTAAACACTTTCTATAGTTATGAGAACAGCTATGAATATTTTCGAACGTTTCTCCTTGATAACAACATAATGGGGCTTCATTGCAAGTGATAAGTATAGCTAAGAATTATAAGTTTTCTCGACGACTGTATTAAATTAATGTTCTTGAAAGAGAAACATTATTTACAATATTCCGTTTTTCTCATGATCAAACTGCGTAGTTGTTCCATTTGTTGTTTCCAATTTTTCATCCATTTGCATGTACTAATTAGTGGTCCCTACTTTCCCTTCCCCTGCAATGCAGGAACTAGTAGCTATACAACAATACCGAGGAGGTCTATTCAGCCAGGGACTAGTTCGTCAGTTACCCACATAGCATAGCCTGCCACAGGCCATATTTTTGAAAAGATACTGACCTGATGTTTAAATAGAGTACATTACTATAATGTCTGGAATACCAACTATCCGTGCATTGCTGTTCGCAGAATACGAGGGAAACAAATTCACTTCAATTTCTCAAGTTTCACCTTGAAATTGAATGATTATGAAGTACAAAGCAGTTTTAATTATCTTACTCCATTAGTTTTTTTGTATACGTTCGGTTGAAACTTTTTTTGTCTTTCCAAATATGTAAAAATTATTTGCATATATAGTACGATATTGAAATTAATATTGATTATAACGTAAATAGGTTTGGAACTCTGATTTGTAATTAGTAATTTTTTTCACTACATGTATGTGTAATTTAACACTTTTAATTGCACGTAAACTCGGTTCAGTTATATATGAAAAAAATATTGGCCACGAATATAGTTTGACAGGTATCCGTTATGGGGGTAGCATTAGATTGCTTCTGAGTGCATAATACGATGCTAGACCTTGGTGGGATAGCACAACCGTAGAGGTTCCTTGTGTAGCGGCGACCCACCCTGTTTTTACAGTACAACCAGCAAGGAGGCTTCCCAGGTTCGCAACCCCCATCTAATCAACTGGGCAATTACAAACAAGGAAATGCCCAGAATTCGCAATCGTTCAAGCAACAACCGCAACAGCCACCACAAATGCAACAAGTTGCACCAAGAAACATGCAGCAAGGGAAACCTCAGCAGCAGCAGCAGCAACAACAACAACAGCAGCAACAACAGCAGCAGCAGCAACCACAGCCACAGCAGCCACAAATTAAGCAAGCACAACAACCTATGACAAACTCTCCCCAGATTCAATCTCAGCCTCCGTCTCAACCGCAACCTGTTTCTCAGCCGCAATCTCAGCCTCCGTCACAGCCACAACCACAATCTCAACCTCAGCCTCAGCTTCAGCCTCAACCCCAACGACTGAAGCCAATACTGAAACAAACCTCTCATGTTCAGCAACAGCAACAACAAACTGCAATGGCTGTGCAAAGTAACCCTGTTCCGCCTCCTCCAACACCAGCTCCCACTCCAGCGCCTGCTCTGATAATTAATTCTAATCCGACACCTGCAGTAACTAATAATGCTGTCGAAGTAATCGATGAAGAAATGAACGACTCTCAGATGACTGAGAAAGCTGATGCTGAAATGCAAGAACAGCAACCAAAGTGGAGACGTAAAGTACCTGGATGTAAGTAATTCATTAATTCATAATTCATTGTTGATTATATAATCTTACATTTTCTTAAAACTAATAAGATTAAAGATTCCCTTGAAACGAGGATCCATTTATTTTCACATTGCATTAATTCTACTTGAAGAACGTTGTATATGTTTAACATAATTATTGAAAATAGCAATTATTTTATATTGTACATATTCATTGGACTTAGAAAAACTGATTAATGATTAGTATGAGAATGATGATAATTCACTGCGCAAATTTGAAGATTAAGATAACTCCATGTGCTCCAGTAACTTGCTGTTGAGCTGTGGCACTTTTAATAATTGTGAAAATATACCTACTGATACTAATGTGAAACATAATTGATAGATTACTCCGTAATACTGTAAATTAAACAAAATTTATTGATTCAGTCAAGGTAAATAAGAGACTAAAGCGACTTCGCCTGAATCAACGCTTGAGGAAGACATTACAACCAAAGAATGCGATCATGGTATTAAACGAAATGAAAGCTGGAGTACAATTCACCTTTCCCGAAACTCAAGGAATACAGAACTCCCTTTACCTCGTTCATGCAGAGGTATTTAAAATAATGTATTCATTTGTGTACCAAAAGTATTACTAAAGTTTGAAAATCTTTTATAATATTTAGATTATGTTCTATTTAGATAAATTAGATATTGTTATTATTTAAACATAATGTAAATGTGATTATTACTAAATTATTCATATATTGTAAATAAAAACAGCTCGATGGTAAAACCTTTGTTGGACAAGGATTGTCCAAGCCGCTCGCTCGACAAAACGCTGCTGAGAATGCATTGAAGGCCTTATTACTTGAGAAAATGACCACAGCATCTATGAAAGCACGAATTGATGCTGAAACAGACGGACAAGTGATAAGTCAAGCCGTAGAGCCAGCAAACATACCGAAGGACGAAACTAACGAAGAAGGTGGAACACCGATGGATACTACTAGTGACGAAACTGACGAAATTCCATGGAGTTCCTTGGCCAGCTTTGCATTGTATAAACTATTCCTTGAATGGCACAATCAAGGAACATCAGTTCCAGTCCCAAGACCAGGATTACCATCGCCAGTTAAAGGAATTAAAAGGGAGGTAACTCTAGTTCCGAAAACTCCAGTCCAAAAGGAACTTCCTCCAAACGCTACAAACATACATCCCGTAATGCTATTAAATCAAATGAGACCAGGCTTGACATACGTGGAACTGAATCGCGTGGGTAATCCACCCAACACAATGTTTACTCTGGCTGCAGTAATCGATGGGATTAAATATACAGGGACAGGTAACGCACCGTACACTTCTTCTGTGTAAACTGATTCCTAATTAAGGCCGTCGCGCAATTCGGCGAAGTGACCGAAGAAATTAATAACAATTAAATAATTACCGCTGCGCTTCGATCTAGTGTGCGCGGCTCCATAACAATCAATTATTTGTAAACTTTTCTCTTCGCTTCGCCAAAATGCGCGATGGCCTTTAAGGACTTTTTCAGAAAATATAGCAAAAACGACATACGAAGAAAATAATACGTATTTAGTATGTTATTAAATTTATGTACACGTTACAGCAAAAAATAAGAAGGATGCCAAGAAAATAGCAGCAAAATGTGCACTTCTAGCCCTCTATGGTTTGACTTATCCAGATGAAAATACATCAGCGATCCAGGATCAACCAATAGCTTAAAAAGTATTAAGTATTAAACTATGAATGTCATTAATGTTTGTAATCTGTGAATTACAACATTATAACATCATTATTCATTTCAATTTGATCAGTTTAGTTTATCACTTAACCATTCGATTGATCATTTAAGTGTTGCAAAAAAAAATTCTACAAATTAAGCAGCCCGCAATAATATTAACGATATAAGAATTTTTCAACTTATATGCATAACTGTATAGAAATCATGTAAAGATACATGATGTTGTATAATATTCAAATGTCTAGCACATTGTGGAAAATTTACAAAAGTATTCTTTCTAATCAATTCGTTGTTATAAATCAAGTAGAGACTTCCTCGTGAGTACAATAACAGATTGTATCAGTATGGACGCTGTATTTCTTTTATCGCATAGATTGTATGTTTTTATATATGTATTTAATTTGTATTTACAATAAATGAACACCTTAGAATTGATCATCGTACTTCGGATCTATTGTGAAATTATTTCATTATTAATTATCACTACTCTTTCTGCGTAGTTCTAAGTAGATCCTATCCGGAGAAACATTGATAGTAAGCTACTGTAAATAGATTAAATTATCAATAAAAAATATACTTCGATATTGAACGTCAATAGAATTATCCGTTTTTAGAAAACTCGTTGGCACTGGTAAAACAGTATATGTTCTTTTTTATATAGTGTGTACTATATATATAACTATACATCCAGTTAATTCATAAATAATTTGTTGCAATTATTAAAATGTTAACGATATTTAGTAGTCGTTACATTTTCATACAGTGTTCGCAGTTTAATGATTTTACTCTACAAAGCAGATAGAAGTGGGTAACTGGTTGTTATGGTTACAATTTTCCAAACATTCAAGTTTGGAGCAAAACATTCGTATAAAGCTGAAGTACTGTGAGAACATGCAACCGTTAAAGATAATAGTCGTAGGGCCTGTTAGGGTAATGTTTGAAAATTTGAAATTTTATTGGTTTACACGATATTCTTTAAGTATATAAACTTTACATATATATTTTCCTCGTTACATGTAAAACTGTAGAAATAAATACTAGCTTATAGTATTTATTACTAATCGCATAAAATATAAATGGTGTTATAAAGAATCATTTTTTAGTGTGGTAAAACGACGATATCGAATTTTCTTGCCGATGCTACAGAAACACCTTACGACTATCGCCCGACTCAAGGTGTTCGAATATTAGAATTTGAGGTACAAAATATAGATGTAAATGACAAACGAGTAACGAAAGACATTGAATTATGGGACTGTAGTGGGGATCATAAGTATATATACCAATATTTGATTCGTTTAAAAACAAGAGCGAGTACATGTACGTGTATGCGTAGTGAATAACATGCGAATGTTTTAGATTTGAAAATTGTTGGCCAGCTATAAGAAAAGATTTGCATGGCGTCATATTTGTGTACAGTGAAAAGTCAAATGATTGTTTAAAAGAAATCCTACAGTTGTATGATTATTTCATCAGTCAAACAAAGTTGGGCCCAGATAGATGTGTAATATTTTGTTATGACCCTGATAAGAGGCATCCTGAAATTTCAAAAACAATTTGTAAGTATTTAGTATATCGAAGATTCTGAATAGTATTTAACTTTCGTATTTTAAATAATACGTACTTATACTTTTATAAATATAGCGTCGACATTTGTGAAAGTATCTCATGTAAAGTGTAACATAGAAAGCGGTGGAAATAAACTTAAAGCTGATTTTTCGTCGTTTATCAGTACGATAGTTACTAAAATGTATAATTACACAGATCGCGAAGAGAAAAAAAATTTGAGCGACAACATATTATTTGTCAAGTGATGTGGCAAGGTGGTCGAATTTGGAAAAATTTACATTTCATTGAAAATAATCAATCGCTGCTTTTTACAAATACTTTTTATTTCATATATATATCACAAACTTATATGTACACCATACACGGTATATAAAACCACGTAATTATTCAGCAATATAATAGCTATACAACCTAGTAATTCCGTTTACAGTTTCCTTAAACACAGTGTAATATCTTTTACTACACAGGAATTACTTGTTAAAATTTATACTTGACAAAAAGCATAAACGAATAATTTCTATTGTGTACAAATATTTAAAAAATGTTATTAAAATCATGTTTCACTTAAATGCTGCTGGTTACATTGCGTGATTGTACAACATTACCTTCTTAATAAAAATCAATATTCATTATAAAGTTTTAATAAATCCCTGATAAAAATTATGATCCATATTAACGCTATGTATGTTGGCTTTTTGCTTGTTCGCCCAAGAATGCCATTAATTCGTCCCACGCTCTTTGTACTTGTTCCTGAGTAATATGATGACTCCAGAAACTGCATATAACAACATTGGCTTCGTTAATCTGCTCCACATTGCTCGGTTGAACTTGAATTCTTAGTTTTGCATCAGCTTCGGTTAATCCGTTTCTCTCCACCACTCTCTTTATGGCCTAGAAATTATACAAAGATAATTGCACATCATGCTATGCTGAAATGAATGTTGCATTGGACTGGAAAAAGAGTGTTTCCCCATAGAGTTATTACAGCTTCGGTTAACGAAAGGAAGGCTGACCTCTTCTTGTGGTATAATGCAGGTCCAAATTTCATGGCACATATCTTGCCAGTTGGCTTGAATTAAGACAGCTGCCTCCATCACAATTATATCAAATCCTTTTGCATGATAGTCATTTATCTGCTTCGTCGCCTCTTCTAATATTATAGGCCAAACAAGTTTATTTAATTTTTTCAACTGTGTCTAGAAGGAAGTTTGTTCCCTAATGATTAATGAACGGAGACGAGGCACAAATATAAACAGTATAAAACTACATAAGCTTACTGTATCGTTGAATGCAATATTCCCAAGTGCTTTTCTATCGATAAATCCATCCGATCTCAGGATAGTGGGTCCAAAATGTTTAAGTATCGCGTCGTAACAACTGTTATGGGGAAGATACAAATCGTGGGCTATTTTATCACAGTTTACGAGACCAGCGCCCAATTTCTCCAATTTCTCAGCTACCGTTGATTTCCCACTCGCTATACCTCCGGTTAAACCAATAATATAAGGTTTCAAAGCTTTGTTTCCTATCCTCTGAACATAAAAATTCAAACTGTTTTATGCAATACATATTTAGATTAGGTCTACATGGTTCATGCGTACAGGCGCTTGAAGTCGTGTTCCCAATAGACGTATTCTATTGTTACTAGAACTGATCTTATTTTCTTCGTGCTCTCTGCAATCCTCGTCTTTTACTAACTTTACAACGTGAATGTCTAATTTATTTAGACCGTTCCGTGCACGCATTTCATTCACTTTGTCACCGCCCCGTTTCGTTTCCTCGCTGACTACTATCATTTCAAACGTTGGATCATCCTTAGTTGGACCATACATGTCGTTTATCGCGACGACATCGTACATTAACGTCGAATCTATATCTTCTAAAAAGTCTTTAATATTTAGAATCCTTTTATAGCAGGGTTCTATCAGTTCCCATAATAACTTTCCTATAAATTTAATCGATCAGTTTAGGTAAAAGAATTGTTAATAGCTCGTATACAAACTACATTTTTTGTGGCGCCGTCGCATATAAAAATCTTACCACGTAACATATCTGTATCGGTAACTCCAACTGTAACTTTGCTCGTGCAACGTACCACAGCTTCGCTTAAAAATATTTTATGTGCATTATGTATACGATCGAACGTGCCACCTAGTACTACATTTTTGTAAGTATTTTCCTCCTCGACGCGAGAGATCGCATTGTTCGCCTTTTCTCCTCTCTGATCGTCGTTGAACGTAACAAAACTACAGCCCATAGAAGTATTAGCTAGATAATCCTGTATGAATGTATCAGCCTCCTTTTTACTATAGATTTGATCGAAAATCACTACCTCTACGGGCTTTTTTGTATTTATTATCGATAGACTAGGATTCTTTATATTTGTAAGTAAAACTCGGATATCGAGTCGTGCGGATATCGCGCAGGTGTCTGTGTAAATATTGGAAATGGTTTGAGCATAACGCGTTACTTTGCGCTGAGAACTCGAAACCGTGTAATTTCCGGATATAAAAATATTCTTCTCCGGGAAATATTGAATATACAATGTTTTTAATACGTGCTTCTTGATAATCGGTAATAATTTTATCACCTTCGCCGGATTTGTCAATACTAATAAACCGGTGTTTGCCATTGTACAAGAAATCGAACTTTTAACGTTTAACCTCTCCTTCCAACGATACTTTCGTCAAACTACTCGCATTATGCATTATACTTGCAACGGCGTTTTCGCAAATCGGTTACGCGCCGCATTACATAATAATTGATATTCGACGAGCGAATATTAATTCTTATCAGTATCGGCAGCTCTCACACGCATTCAACGTTTTCGCTCATTATTTCATGACGCGCTTTTCACATACGCATCACGCAAGACATAACTAAACGTCAAATACTATATTATATAAATAGTTACTTTGGTTTAAATTGGTTTAAATTCTGTGAAGCGATAAAGAACCACGTAATTATTTGTTACTTTAATGTATTAGTATTCATAAAAATAAAAGCTGAACAATGATAACAATTATTTTGTAATCTTGAATAATACGTTTACTTCTTATTTTATATAATAAACACTTATCAAGTGAATTCATTTGTAGATATAATAATAGAAATAGAAATAATATATATATATATATATGTTTAAAATACTAGTTTATAATTTTTCTATAGTAGTGGTACAGATGAGGCTCGGGTGGGTTTGTTTACTTTGGATTTATGATGTAAAAGTAACCATTCTATTAGTTTCATATGATTATCATTAAATGCCAGTTTTAATAGAATATTGTACCATTTATTCCTCAAACCAAACCCGCATCCTATCAAGAAAACGTGTATACTTGAAACGGGAACTTTGTTAAGATTATAAGTACAAAACTGTGAATTTAAGATCGCCCACCTGTTCTTTGTAGTATTTCGAGACACGAAAAGTCATTTTGCATTGGATTGTTAAGACAATAGTAAATAGCCATACACAGAGCATTTTCTCCTGCCACTGTGGCAATGAAAGGATCTCCACCTACATTTACCAAAAATAAACGAATCGATATAAATTATAAAATAATGTGCAATTATATTACGATATATATTTAAATTATTATTTTGTAGAATGCAAACCCTTGGCTAACATAAACGCTATTAAATATGCATGGCCATGTAAACAAACACGTTGAAAAGGTGTCAGTCCATCGAGTGGAGATTTTATGTTCAATAATTGTGGACAGTAAACTACAATATCGATGCATTTTAATGCATAAAATCTGTCGTGGCATTTCTGGAAATATTATATAAAAGTGCTCTGAACACATTGTTATACAGTAAAATATTGTCACATGTAATTTTTATAATAAATTATGTTAAAAATCGAAGTCCTCTATATCGAATTTTTAGTACAATTTGTACTGTAAAGTGTTATTCTGTAGGTAGAAGGGTCATTTACATCAACCGCGTTTTCCAAGTTACGAAACATTTCTTTATGGCTAATTATGCTAGTATGTCGAATAACCGAGCGATTATAATTTCTTATCTCCTGTAATACTATATCCTCTTTTTTGCATGTTGATTTCTTATAATGGCGTTCTGTAATTCAATCGAAGGTACAGAAAATTTAGAATATATAAAATTACACGGAAACATTCTACAAGCATTCTGAAAGTTATCGTAAAATTATGGATTAACGCGTCCGCTGCTATATACAAGTCGGTCTCCATTAATTGCAGCGTAACGAACCGTATAAGATAGCGTTTCTTTAATCTCGCTGCCATGGCAAGCTGAGCAATGGGAGCGAACGTGTTAATTAATCGATAAAGATCTGATAAGCGTAAAGTTTCTATTAAAAGAGATTCGAAATTTCAAATCTACCATAAACGCGGTAGAACATATATGACACCATTGCGATGAATCCAACGGCAGCGAAGAATTCAAAAACGCTCGGCATTATTTCGGTGAATTTCCCGAAATATCTTAATAAAACATCGTAAAACGATTCTTTCTGCTTTATCACAAGACTCATATCTATTTCTTCTTTCGACTTTCGAATAGTTGCTTCTTTAACTTTCGATGTCTCTTAATAAAAGTGAACAAAAGTATGCCCGCGTCAAGAACACATTCAAGAATGAAATCTCGATCTAGGAACAGTAATAGCAGATAGGAATATGCATGTGGCAAACATATTTCCCCTATAGCCGTGTGTTGAATAACCAATCAGAATAAGGGAGCAACGATGCAGGATGTCCTCTTTCAATAGTCGACACTCCGGAAGTGATCGTCCAAGGGGGTAGAGAAAGAGAACGAGAGAGAGAGATAGGGAAAGATAGATAGATAGAGAGAGAGAGAGATTGAGAGAGAGAGGGAGAGGGAGAGAGAGAGGCCCTTAGCCTGAGTAACGATTAGATATACCCCGAATCCTCAATTTGAAGTTCTGGAACGGGGTCGCCGTAGGGGGCACCCACGGATATTCAGATATTACAACACGAAAACAGAATCGACGCAGACGCGAGCCATACTTGATCGTCGCGATGAGCGCGTTGCTTCGGAGAACCCGTCCCTAGTGTTTACAATCTTTTTACGGGATAGTTGTTCGATGTTATGATTTGAAATCGTCACGAGCATCCGTGAAACCTCGATATCAATAGCCGGAATATCTGGTCGACTCGTCCGCGAGCGATCGCGGTCCGTACACGGGGCTACAGTTCACGTAGGGTACACTCGGTCGTGTTTGCCTCTCCGTGTGTTACTTTAAACCACATATCTCCTGCTGGCCACGAAAATGGCGAATTACACGGATCGCCGACACTCGCACGGGAATTCTGTACGCGTCCATACGGATGACAAGAAGTGAACGTCTCCACGATCATCTGATGCGGAAGAACTTTATCGGGGCCAAGTGACAAAACAATTTCGGATAGTCAAAGATGGATGCAACAATTGAGAGAGAGTGCGGTGCTCTGGGTGGCCTCTTTCAACAGATTATCACTGACATGAAGGTACATAAGTAATATCGGCGTCGCTGAGACTCGATCTTCATTCTGATATTCGACCGCGTTTTTCCTGTTCATTGTTTCTTGTACGCTTTTATACCGTTGCACAATTTACGATGCAGGCGAAGGCGCGTTGTCGATGTAGTGCCCCTCTTACATTACGCACGTTCTACAAAATAGTGCGTTATCTTTCTTCCTTCTTTTTTTCTCTCTTTCTCCTTGTTTTATCGTTCCTTTTCTTATGGCGTTCTGTAAACTTCGTTAACGATGGCCTCATTCTGAGAACTGTTCTCTGAAACCATTGAGATACATTAATGCGACAGAACGAGGACGAGAGTTAATTTGTCCATGTTATTAGAACGTCGGTATACTTTTCTCATTTTTGCATGACAGCCACAGTTGGGCGAAACAGAAGACAGAAATCTTCGAAATATTTATCATTTTATGTGGTAGGTGTCAAAGCGAATGGAGGAATATAACACTCCAAATATAGCATGTATATTTTACCAGGTAGAGGCTTGATTTCAGTAGTTGAAGAAAGAGAGAATATGTATTTTATTTTGGATTGCAGCTGCAAACTACCGAATATTATAGTTTCTTTTGAATCTTGAAGTATTTTAAGAATTGGATGATTAATTTAAGATCCTCTGAATTCTTGTTTACATTTGATTATAGGTTTCTTGTTCCAGGCGGTTGTGTTTATATTTATGCGGTTCTTAAATATATACAATCTGAAAGCAGATCCACAGTTTCTTACACTTTTTTGGGGTTTATATACCCAAAACACAAAAGCTAACTCTGATTTAGAGACTTAATATCACAATGTAAGATGCAGGACAGATATTTTTTTTAAGTTTATGGTCTATAAAATATTTACACAGTTTACGTTAATCTATCATAGAATGTTCTAAACATTTTTGGAAGTAAAACAATTTATGTGGTACTTTAGAAATGTATGTTATTTTATTCGTTTTTGCTTCGACATCTATTGTTTAACACCTCGTTCATGGGTCGTGGAATACTCTGTATTATCAACGGCAGTGTTTATTCATACGTTCTAAAAGAAAATTTCACTTTTATTAATAAACTCTTCTTTCTGCCAATAATATTGAGTACAAGTAGAAGAAGGTTTACAAATGCGGTAAATCTACAAGATAATTTATTATTGAGATCGGTAGAAATTATTGACAGTCGTTGATCTAATTTCATAATTAAATCATACGAGCATCTAATCGTAAAAAATAGGTAGGCGTGTATGATTGTATTATCTGCATTCAATATGCACTGTTTTATTTCCACGATACGATGTAACTCATAGTTTGAAAGGAAATAAACCGTATCCAAGTAGTTGTAAACAATAGTGGATAAAGAAATTTTTCTTTTTAGACTGGCGCACCATTATGGGAAGATTTAATATCGAAAGCTACCAAATTACATTCATGCCTAAGGTAATATTTGTTCCAATCGTATTTCAGAGTTCTAGAATATTCATGTTTATTTCTCTTGATGAATTACAGACAGTAGTATCCACTGTTCTAAAAGAAGTACTAAAACTAGAATTTAAACAATACATAAGCTGTGGTTAAAAAGATGTAATAACATAACATTCTAACTGTATATTCTATTTTCGTTCTTTTTAGAGCCGCTATTTTAGCTATTTCTGCGTATCTTGAAACTTTTCAAAAAATTGCTGACGCTGCAACTAACGCGAGAGGTAAATTAATGTTAAACTTCAGATTACATTTAGTACTAATGAATATGTTATAAAGAAGCTAAATATTTCTCGCTTTTAGTATTCTATAGAAATACATGTAATATTAAAGAATGCTTATAATTAAGGTGCAACAAAAGAAATTGGGACTGCTTTGACTCGGATATGTCTAAGGCACAAAGCAGTAGAAACTCGTATGAAATCTTTTACCAGGTAATTATTATTGACGTTACTAGTTAAGTACTCTTATTAATTACATTTCTGAATAAACATTTTCCTTTCAGCGCTATCATGGACTGCTTGGTGTTGCCTCTTCAAGAGAAATTAGAGGATTGGAAAAAGTCTTTAATAAATTTAGACAAGGAACATGCCAAAGGTCAGTAGAACGTTTTGTTTCGTTTCCAAGAAATATTATGAATAAAGTATCGCAACGAAATCGGTTTAAATACACTTAATACGCCTGATATTTTATTAATTTTAGAATATAAAAAAGCCCGGGCAGAATTGAAAAAACGATCTACCGATACATTACGATTACAAAAGAAGAAGGCACGCAAAGGTCAACATTTACATGGGCAAGGGCAACCGCAGGGTCTTGGAACTTTATCCGGAGATGTTGAATTAAACCGCATGCTACAATCTTCCGCTGCTGTTGTTCAAGAGAAACGTCTAAGTTTAGAAGATACAGAAAGAAGAGCTGTGCGTGCAGCCCTGCTAGAAGAAAGGGGCAGATTTTGTCTTCTTGCCAGATTTTTGAAGCCAGTGCTTGTTAGTAAATTCGATTGTAACTAATAGGCTTGTAACAACTTGATTCCAAAATAATACATTTAACTATGCGCGCAAATAAACGTAGGACGAAGAGATCGCGATGCTAATGGAGCTGACACACCTCCAAGAAGTTTCCGATCAGTTACAACGACATGCAGCCTCGCCGCATCATTTGCCACCTGCGTCGGAGCAAGTGATCACGGATATAAAAGGCTGCGACGTTACACAATGGTCGCTCGCTACGCCTCCTTCCAGCCCTTCTTTGTCTCTTGGATCGAGGAAGAGTTCAATGTGTTCGATCAGTTCATTGACTAGCAGCAGCAGTAGTTCCTGCAAAAGTCATCCAAGCCCGTCTGGACATCCCTGGCACAGATCGCTTTCTCAGGTGAAAATTCAACAAATGCACAAAGACGATATTAAAGTTCCTTTCTCTTTGCCTAGTCAATGTACTAAGAATGTTATGCCTTTACGATGCATGGCACATAATAGTTTCACTGTTTACGCACCAGCTGTATACCATGCAAAGTAGTTGCCCGTAGATTACAGCATGAATGCCGTTTGGCGTCAGCTTAGAGTATGTGGTAGTCGATGTTGTACTCGTTGTAGTCCGCCGGTGTCAGGCCCTCCAGCATCAGCGGTATGATGACGCTACGCCACTTGGCGAACGGTAGCTCCCGTGACTCTGGCTTCACTTCTCAGGATACATTGTATACGCAACCGATTTCCGAGCATCAGGTAAGGTTGTGCTAGACATTAGTTGCCTGCTATAGCATTTCACGTCTTTCTTTTTTTTTTCACTTTCGATGCTAAATAGAAGTTTTACATACCCTCCCATACGAATGTCTCTGTTATGTTGCTGAAGTTGAATTGTGTTGTCGTAGGTAACAAATGTGTCTTCTAACACTAATCAAAATACTGGTAGTACTACAACAAGACCTGTAACCACTGCTACTTGGCCTGACTTACAGGAAACATCAGTTCAGTACGATAGGCAAAATCAGAATACGATCAGTGAACGGCCGCATACGATCTCTTCTGGTAAGAGGATTACTGGTTTCAGTTCTGTATTCAAGGATGTTGTAATTGATTCTCTTTAACATCATATTACCGATCACTGTTGTAGCGTACGAGAAAGGCCATCAGAGGCCAGCACTCAGCGTCTACACATTCCAAGCTCCGGATAATAGCGGCTGTTGTCACAGTCAACCGGCTTCTCCAGTTTCTTCCTCCTCTTCATGTTCTTCCTCGAATCAAGCATCCAGAGTACAATTGCGTAGAAATAATGGTAGTAATCGTCCCCCTATACCGAACAGATGTTCCAGTTTAGAACGACCGTCAGTCCCAGTGAAGAACGAACCTCCTGGGAGTCCGCGAGGCAAGCCCAAATTACCACTTCCAGCTCATCTAGCAAAAGGTATCTGTCCTTTCTTTCTATTAATTATGTTGCTGTTTAAAGCGTAGTATGTACAATTGTTATTGTATGATACAGAATTAGCAACTCACCAGCTTCAGCAGCCCATGTACGTGAACATGCACGAATTAGCAAATCTAGCTGCGAGCCGTGCTCAAGAGATGCAATTACCGTTACCTCCGCCTCCCGCGTCATTAACCGCGCCAGGGACTGAGAAGGTATGCAATCGAAACACATAGACTTCATTACACATTAGATTTCACAGCCACGGATGTTTACGTTCATGTGTGATCGTAGATTGAAGGTGCAGAAAAAGATGGCGGGAGCCAAACGTCAGAGTCTAGCGTGGAGTCTAGCAGCGGCTACGGGAGTCAAACTACTATACCGCATTCTCATTCGCTCCAGAATCAAAATGAGAATGCCTGGAATGTACCTGGTGCTGCGTCTACGTTAACCGTTCGCAGAGGATCGGTGCAACAAGCGAGCAAGCCTCATCCGCCAGCAAGGCGCACGTCCACTATCATAACTGCCACGTTCAGTAATCCTTCGCCTGGCTCTAACGACGAGCGTACCGATAATACTTGCGACGAGGCCGAGAACCTTCCTCCGCCGCCGGCGTTTTTGTTAGAAGGCTCTTCGCCCACAGCCAGCCCTACTCCTCAGCGGTAGGGGATAATTCTTTTTATTCCTCCTGAAACGAGATATCCCCCTCAAATGACACGTAGACCATTTGCTTAATGCAATATATATTTCGTATTGCAGATCTGTCTCCGTGTCAGAAACAGTAAGGACCCTTACAGAATTACGTCACACCCCTGCTAGCCCTTCCCTCTTGCGGAAGGCTACGGGACAGACGCAGTCGCATAACAACTCGTCTGGTACGTTACAGCATAATGCCGTGTTGCAAGTAACTCGATCGTCCGTCGAACGTTCGTGCGCAGCGATCCGTTCGGTTTCCCAAGAATGTGGATCGGCCACCGCGCAAATCACCACGATCAACACGAATGTAAATATACAAGGTCAAGGTCCAGGGGGGGTGGGTCAAAGCTTTATGGCGGTTTTGAGTGCTAAGCTAATTAGCAGTACAGGTAACAGTGCCGCGAGCGGTAACGCCAGTAGCAGTCCCAAACCGGCAAGAAAGCACTCCGCTGAACAGCAGATAAATAATTCCAAATCGTCGTCCGGCTTTCTCGAAACTTTGAACGCTAAGCTGGCTCAACAGCAACAGAATCTGCAGGGGAATAATGTATCAAGTAAATCGGCGAGCGTGAGGCGTATTATGGGCAACCGTGTGCCCATTATCGATCCTGTGCAGGTCAGGGACTCTCTCATGGATCAGATACGGAGAGGTACCTCTTTAAGAAAAACCACTGGATCCATTAACGATCGTTCGGCACCTAAAATCTATTGAGTACTGTAATACTAATGTTCACGTAAGTTCCTCCTATTATCTCTGATGCATTTGCATTGTATTAACGACTGTTACGAAAATCGCAGCGCTCGTTTTCGTGTCCAATGGTCGTGTTTAACGTCGCCAAATAAAACGTGGCGCTTGTCACGCAGTGGCTGTACATGTGCATTTATCAGCGTAAATTCGGTGATAATCTTGAAATCGGTATAGACTGACTTCTTTACACTGAAGTGCATTAACGTCGAAATAAAAGAGCAAAGCGAATTGTTTTACACGGATCCGTTGAATACCGTTATTAATTTCAGTAAAATTGCGTAGAAAAGGCAAGCTCTATATTAAATCCATCCTTGATATATATATACATATATATATCTACATGATATACTTTAGTATGTATTATTATATATAAATTAAATTGCAGCGAAGATAAAAAAAACGACTTATCTTGATTATTATTCGACTAGAGTCTGATCTTATTACATTGTAGTATTTGATAATAAAACATATTAATAAGATTCAAGTAATATATATATTTGTAAAGATGTAATAAAGTAGCATATATTAATATATATATTATTTCTCGACTCTACTTGGTTCGAGTTGATGTTGGATACTACTAATGCCCGATGCTTGCCAGTATTGCGGGGAACCTGACTGATTTAATTACTACTTTAGTAAACGATTTAATACTTTATATTTTAATGATAATAATTAAAAGAAAAAGATACAAAATCCGCGTATAATTTAATATAGAGCTCATGTCTTAATGTATCGTTGCTTTACTTATAGTCATTAATTTTTCCTGTGTTACCTGTCTTTCATTTTCTTATGAAGCGCACAAGCAGAACTGTCCTTTACTTCGTACAGCCTTAGGTTCTTATCATCTTTCTCATAGTTTCGTATTTGTCAGACAAATGATGCTATTTATACTTGATGCGACAAAATTAAACACGAATAATCTGAGTATTATTGCCCAGGTAGAACGAGTAATTTTAGAATTAGTTTTTATATTGGTCCGACTAATTCCATTCGTATTGCGTGGCTTCAAAGTTTAACTAATGTCAATGTGATGCTGTATCATTTAATTACAGTATCACGGTTTTATTAATATTTCTTTTTTTTCTTCTCAATAACGATTTACGAGTTGATTTTATTATATTGAATGTTTCGCATTGGACCAGTATAATGTTTTTTAGATTAATTTTATGCCTGAAACTAGAAACACATCTGTGGTTATTAATACCATGGACTTGCATTTAGAATATTTTGTGGTCCAAGGTTTAACTTGCGAACATATTGATACTACATATCAGAATACTTGTATCGCAGCCTTTTGTTTTTTATATTAGTATAGTACTAAATACGTGCGATGTTGTTTTGTAATATTATTATACTGGGTAGAAGAAATGTGATGAACTCGTAAGGATGCATTCTCGAAAGTTTTTTGTACTATAGTAGGTCCATATTTGACCTACAATAGTTACTTGTTTTTACGATATTTTTCCGAAGAAGTGTATACTAACAAGATTTGATAAAAACATGGGGAAGAACGATGGGTGATAGTTTTGCTCAGTTCCCTTAGGTGGCCAGTCGTTTCTATCCCAACTATAGCGCATTAAAGACTCTACAACGAATGGTGAGGAACACGTATGGCGATTTGCATACCACTTGAGTGCATCTGAAGAAAGTTCATTATATTTATCCCACCCGAAATGTTAGGTATATTGTTACAGTATCTTGAAACGTGTGCATTTACTACTTCTCAAGCATCTACTGCCAATCACTGTACGACCATTGCTCTGACGATATTGGGCCAACATGTTGCCCCAATAAGTAACAGTACTTTCTGTTCTGCCTGGGCCACGCTGTTCCAATATTCGGTAAATGTTAACCATCGTGTGTGTGTGTGTGGCCTCGGATCGGCGAAAAATTGGTAGTACGTTACGATACGATAATTCCAGCGAATACACTTGATCGCATATTAAACGAATCTAGGCGACTAACGAATCCTAACGTAACAAAGTATTAGTAATCGTATTCGCTCCCCCCGTTTCTCTTTAAGTTAATCGAGTTCCGATAGAATTCCACTATATCTATGTATACCCCGTATTATTTATTCGTGCGGATGATGTATTGCAACTTTATGATCGAGTAACTTTAAGCAGAGAGAAAATACCTGTTACTATTATACCTGAAGTATCTCGAGCGGCGTCGACTAAACTGAAAAATGCTACTGCCAATTCGTAAACGTTCGTACGTTCCTCTTTTCATTCCCGATGCAGCTAGGTCTCGCGTTTACTTTAGCAGAGCGTCGTAACGAGTAGCTTCTAACGAACAATAACGAATAGTTACATTATTTATTTCCAGCGAGCATTTTACCTGTTTACAACGTGATTAAATGTAGTAATATTTCCGGAGACGATGGATGGCGATGACGACGACGATACGGTTTGGTATTTAATGCTGAGGACACACGTTGGTGTTCGTAGTAGATAGCAAGAGTAATCAAAAAATTAATCGCGAACATTACCCAACACCGCTCCGCCTAGAGTCACAAAGACGATATCGAAATTTAGATCAGCATTAAATGGCAAACACTTAGTGTGTAACAATAATTGAAGAAGGAAGCAACCGTAATAGTAAATGAATAACCATAAATCCACTGTAATAAAATAATATTTAATGGTAGTACAGTTCGACAAAAAAAAAAGGTGATTGTTAATTTGTAATAATTATTTCAGTAGCGGTCAGACACGAAGATAATAAATAAAAGTGCGACAAAAAAGAAACAATATATATCCGCTTTCTTGCGTATTGTTGTTCACTTTGTCGATAGAATTATAGATGAAAGTGAGCTGGCCGATTTGTTGCGTCGAAGACAGATAATTCTTTATTTACAATTTTAGTAAAAAAAAAAAGAAAACAGAATATAGAGGAAATAGATAGAGAAAGAGAGCAGATCATTCCCTGGCAACAATTTATATTTGCGACGAGGGTGACAACTTCTTCTTTGTTTACGTTCTAATGTGCGTGCCGCGCGATAGCTTACCCTTACTATTAATTATATAATTGATAGACATATTTGTAGATAAAAAGAAGAAACAATGAAAATTATGTATATACCCTGCGCGAAGTTTACGAATAGCGTGTCTTTATGATTGAGGTTTACACAGGAGCGAGGCCAATTTTCCAATGCAGCTTTCCGGAAGTGGGATTAATTATCTCGATCGCTCGCTACACCGGAATTTCCGTGAGCTCGATCGGTGTTCCATCGTTTCGAATGTTTTTTCGCGTGCTGAATGTTTAAAGGGATTCGGTACGTTCAACCGCCAGCCGGCGGGTCCACGGAATCGGACTGATTCTTCTGTTGATTTGAGCACAGGAGCCGTGCATCCGTCACTTTGAATGGCTCGCCGCTGATCGAGGGCAATCCGTATATGTAAAACGACTCGTTGAGCATCTGCTTGTGATCCCCGGATGCCAGGAAGTCGTCGTCCTTGTTCAGTATCAACGCTAAACTTCCAGCTGCAAGAGGATATTTTTTTATAAGAGAAAGAGAGAGAGAGAGAGAGAGAATGGAATCGGAATATTGTAAAACGGTGTACGTGTTATTTGTATCGGTATGATGGATGGTTTATTATCGATGTAGTGTCGTAACATACTGTACGGGTATAAGTACGTACGAGAATCTAGCGGGGTACAGAAGCAATTCGGATTCAAGGTGAACTCGAACTTCGTGGCATGAAGGCGTCGGACATCACGTGATGGATGCAGATCCAGCAACAGTCGCGCTTTACGCAGCCGTCTGATCGCCACTTTCACCGCGCTCCTCGCCGAGCAGTAAACATTGCTGATATCCGATGGCAGCTCGTCGACGCATATAGGGCAGAACTGTTTCACTCTCGTTGGCGCTAAATTAAAACGAAATAAAAAAAAAAAATGTAATTGTGAACATACTGATTGTAACGTGTAACTGTTGTGTAGATTGTAAAATACATTCACTTACACGGCACGTGCGACTCGTCCGCGTCGCTCTTTATTCGGTCAGCAGACTCCTCCTAGAAGCAGTACGGTTTCGATAAGCTCGCGAACGCTTTGAATTCTAATACTTTTAAGCTTTCTGCTCTGGGATGACGAATTTAGTTGACTTAGCTTTCTGTTTAATTTCAGACACTTTGTATGTTGCAAATTTAGTTATATTATTACTACTACTGTAGACTCTCGCTATAGGCTCGCGTTCGGGGCTGGCGGCGAACGCTTAACGCATAGCGTCGATGACTCCCAGCCATCGATGGCCCGAGAGCAAGACAGAGCGTAGGTACGTGCTAGCTTTCAGGTGGATTTCCGGCTTAATCTTCGACGCTCGGGTTCTCTCACTCTCGATCAAAGGATTCCAAGAAGTGGTGGGGCTAGCGACGAGCGCTTAACGCATAGTTGAGATGAGCTCATAGCGAGAGTTTACTGCACTATCACAAATGCCATAGTAGATCACGATACTTTGGAGCTAGGAACGTTCTCGACACAATTGAGGATGCGTACTGCGATATGAACTTCGATATTATTCTATATTTTCAAACGCAACGAAAATATTGAAATACGTCGAAGGTGCGCATTATAAATGGTATACGCTACAGGTACCTGTGATATACTCTCAGTTTCCATCCTAGGCGTTGGCGTCAGATCCGAAAGACCATTGGTACCTATAGTAGCTTCCGTTTTGTAATCAAACGCTGTGGGATTTACATAAACCAGCGTGGGTCCTTCGACTCCTTCTGGTGTTTCCATTTCATGATTGACAACGACGAAGGAGGGGTTCGGTGGAAATTCTGCGTCCTCTGTTTCATTTGTTAAGACCGTAGACGGATTCTCTACGTTGCCCGACGTCCCCACGTCAGAATCGGAGTTATCTAAATGAGATTTGCGACACGTGTCTGGCTCATCGGGCGTCAGACCGCTCCCAGATTCTACCTGCGGGGCTAATAAAACTTGTCACATTTAAATACACACACGAGAACTGGGAAAATACACTAATTCATTGCTCTAAATAATTAGACAATCAAAAGAATTGATTAAATATCAAAGGCGAAACGAATACTCTACTCGAAACAACTAGTATTCATGTTTGTCGAGTCGTCAGGTTGATTCTAGAAAGTAGGATGGAGGAAAGGGGAAAATAGCGCATAGTTGAATCGCGCAACGTTTTCCTCTAATAAATTTTCTGCGTTTGCTCGGAAGAGATTTACAACCCATCACAGTTTAAAAGGTCATTTTATTGGGCAATAATGCCACTCGCGTAGCGATGATCCTCCAATTGAAAAATTAAAAAAATTTGATCGGAAAATGTTCTTCGTGCCAATGGTAATACTACAGTATAGATTTATAGAATTTCATTTTTGGCACTTACAGTGTTTTCTACAAGGACTCTTCAATTACTTGGAACAATGTAATCTCAATTCTTCAAACGTATCATGAGATCGTTTCTAAAATTCCAATACCCAAATTGTGTAATTAATAATCATTTCTTACTCACTGTTAGAATTGTCAGGCGCAATGCTGTTGCCGTTAGTCGTAGTTATGGAACCTGAATCGTCTTCGTTAATCTTCGGGTCCGAGTTGTCCATGAAAGGTACATTATCAACTTTAGGCTGCACTCCAGCGATAGATGCCTCTTCAATTATATCCATTTGCTTCTCCCTTTTGTTAGCCAAGTTGTCCGCGAATTTAATTATTGAACTCGGCTCCTTTAAGTCTGTAGATTTCCCATTCTCCTCATCGATCAGATTCTTCAATTTCTCGTTGACGTTTCCACTTTCGTTCACCATGTCTTTGGCCGATTTCTCCATCGGTCGTTTGTTATACAACTTCACTTCTAGAACAGATAACTCGTCGCCCGGCACGCTTTTCGAGACCATATTATTTATCTTCACTTCTGGTAATAACTGCGGGGGCGGTTGTTCCTCAATGGGATCTGCGCTGCTACATGTTGGGGCGAAATTGTAGCTCTGAAAGTTTTCCAAACGTTAGAATTATCGTTACATATCCTCTGTACGTGTACCCTCCAATCAGATCGCTCCGATTTACCTCAGATATCGTGAGTTCTTGCTGATAGTAATCGTAAAGCTTCACGTTCGCCGGCTCGAGGCGATCGACCACGTTCTTCCGCACCACAGTGAACGAAATGCATGTTACTTCGTTTGTCAGCTTGTCGAAATAAATGGTAACGACATCGTGGTCATCCTCGAAACGCTTCACTCCTATAATTCAAGCGTTCACGTTAATTACGGTTATCGCTACGTTGAATTTCGATGTCGTTCCTTTGCGGTTGTATATCCGGTTCCAAAGTGTATAAGATAAAAGTAGCATGTGGCGCACCCAGAGGGAGAGAAAACTGGATTTTATTCTTTAAATAAATTTATCTGATCACCTAATGAATTTTATTAAATTTGCATTAAAAATATTTTCATCCGTTCAACTCGGCTCCACTCAAGAGTAAATCCCGAGTGCGCCACCGCGTGTGGTAATTCCAACCGCGAAGGATCGTCATAGCGTGCGGATGATCAGGGAATTTACTTGTCGACGGTTTTCTCAATAACGCGTGCAGGCTTGCTCTGTCCGGCTCGTAGCCGCTTATCATTCCTACTTCGAGCAAAGCCATGTTACTTTCTTCGTCTGCCATCTTATATCGGGCACAAATTGTAATTTCCTGCATCGAGCATTCATTTGCGAAGGGCAGCGATTTCGCGTGCACCGCTAAATTAAACGCATCTGAGCCAGTAACGTACGCCACGTTGTACTTCATGTTAGTCTAAATTTGGAAAGCAACACAATCTTGAATCCTTACAAGGGAAGATCCCTAACTAGGGAAGATCCCGAAGCCGGAAATTAAAAAAATTCTGAAACTTTATGAATATGTAGGAGATTTCCTCCCGATTACAACGTGATTTTTGTTTACTGCCCAAATTCACTCTTAGGGGATGAAATTGACCCCTGAAAATCCGGTTATTTTCCGATTTTGTGTTATAACTCATGAACTATAAAATAATTTTTTTACAAAATGATAGATCTAATTAAAAGTAGTAACTTTTATCGTGAAACCCTTTTTCCATCTCTTACGGTTCGCGAGTTATAACACAAAAAAAATATAGCCGAATTTTCAGGGGTTAATTTCACCCCTTCGAGTAAATTTGGGCAGTCAATGTTTCATAAGTTTTTGAATTTCCGAGTTGGCGATCTTCCTTTGTTAGTGCACAAATATTGTATGTCTACTTTTTGTGAACTTTGAGTTTTCATATGGGACAAATAGTTCTCTACTATTTCTTTATGCTCTATAAAAATCACATTTATATCTCCTTCATAAATTTGTCAAAAATAATATTTATGTACCATTGCATGTTTAAACCTGTTTTTCTCGAAAACACTAAAAGTGGACATACAATTATTCTTCTTATTATTATTTGTGCAATAAGCCATCGATTTATTCTATTTTCCACCTATCCACTGTGCACTAATACTCCGTATCAGGTAACAGCTTACCTGCACCATGACGCAGCCCTCGCCCTCGGCGAAAATTTCGACCATGGTCGGTAGAACGGGTAAGCGGATCTGCGTGAGGACCATACGATTGTCCTTGTGCATCCTGAAGGCATGGTCCACCTCCACGGAGACTACGAGGACAGATAAATCGGCATTGTTGCCGTTCATGGCGGCGGCATACTTGGTGAGGGCCTCCAGGCCAAGAACCGTATCCTGGGTGGATATGAATCCACCTTCGGCGTTCCTTTGCTTCGACAGCCAGCGAACGGCCTTCAGTGCTTGGACCATGTTCCCGCCGCCTCCTAGCTTCACTAGCGTTAGTATAGCGTAGGCTGTAATTTCGATGCTCAAACTCAACGAGGGCTTAGCTTTGTCCTCCCACCAAAGTAGATCCTAAGATGTAAATCGTGCGTGAGTAATGGGACCCTCGCGTCATAGAAGCAAGAATTGTTCGTATCGTCGAAGGAGCCGATCAGTCTTCTCAGGTCGAAGAAAGATCGAGGTTTCTGACAACTTTTACCAACCGGCACCATTTTTCGAGTACTAAGCTTAGGGGGAAAGATGTAACGAAAATACTGGAGAAATTCGATCGCCTGGATTCCTCCGTTCTCTACTTTGTATATTTATGAATGTTTTAAAACGTGGCTTATTCCTTCGTACATTCTGATGCGTGGCAAGCCCAATGAGCGATTTCATGCTGGAATTGGCGTTCGGGTGCTCCAACAGGGCTAATGCATACGTGAAGAGGGCCATGGTGTAGGAGCTATTGTCGTTGCTAGCCATTCCGTTCTCCAGACACTGGGAAGCATCTTTCACGAGAGACGGCGGCAGAGGGACCTTCGATTCGATCAGAGAGATGAGAATGTACGCTGTTAATGCCGATGAACTGTCGTTTTCTTGGAGCCCTCCCTGCAACCCAAATAGACATCTAATTATTATCTTGGCATCATTTCTATTCAAAAGTCTTGGAAATCTGTTTAATACCGTCGCTACTTAAAATTAGATCTACCAAGGGGGTCAAAATATCACAAACGTTCTGTATTTTACTTTTATTGAAATATATTAACGATTAATTCTGTAAAATAGTTTTATGTTTGTCCAATTATTATATTCTTCTTTTACTTCTTGCATGCCTTTCCCTTGTTCATAAAACAAATCGGAAAAATTGAAATACGGGGATCTACTTCCTATCGTGATCTGTAAAAAAACTTACCCCTTAAAATTACCTAGGAATTATGGAAAGACATTCACGAAGTGTGAAATTACTGGAAAAAATAAATAATTTAGACGAGAATTGTTCTAACACCGACTGTGATGAAAGTGATTCATTGGTATGTGAAAAAGAATATCCGCAATCAGATAGCGAAAGCAAAAGTGAATAAGAAGAAATATTTCATTGTTTATATAAAGAAAAAGAGGAAAAGTATGCAAGTTGAATAAAGGAGAAAAATATATAAACATGCATGTCTTTTCTTAAATGACTTATCCTTTTAAGAAACAAGTCATTTTGGCCCGTCCGATAGAAGTAGGTACATACACGTGAATCGTCAGTAGTTCCAAGTAGCGTTAATCAGACAAACCTTCATCTTCTTGTGGAAAACTCTGCCAACCACAGGGAAGCATCCATTCTTCAGCTGTTTCTTCACGATCCATTCCGCGGACAATATAAGATCACGCTCGTCGATATGAATCAGGTTTTGAGCTTGAGCAAACGATTTCAATACGAAGGCAGTCAACCATATAGAGTTTTCATCTTCCGAATCATTCGTTCCGAACGCTGAATAGGAGCCATCCCGGTGCCTGTAATTCAGCTCCCTCTGATACCCTATGTTCAACATTAACAATTGATAAGATAATCAAAGCTGTCCAATGTTAAAAGTTGTTTGATTTCTTGATACCTTCGGAGGTAGTAGATTGCCAACTGGGAACATACCTTTCTCTATGTTCTTGATCGCCCTTGCTTTAAGCGCAAGGTTCTCGATGCCAACGGCGTCCAAGTACCGTATCACGTGGATGTTCGGGACAAGCAGCACCATGTTTTGTTCACCGCAGCCTACAGGTAGCTGCACGAGCTTGTCCAAATTTTCGTGGGCCGGGCCTAAAATGTCCCCTACCAAATTCACGTACGCCCTGCCGCTGTCCGGCACCACGTTCTCGGGCAATATTAAATCCCACACGATCGCCGAGTCGTCGCTGAAGTCCTTCGGGCAAATGAACGCCGACTTCGTTACCTCCACGGGGAATCCTTCTGGTAGAACGAGAATCGGTTTCACGATAACGTCCCTTAAAAGTGAACATCGACAATCTGTAATTGTTGGCGGTCACCTAACGAGCATTATGGACAGTTGTTAGCTGACGGTCCAGCAGAGTTTTAACGATCTTGCAAGCAGCCTTTCAAGCTCTCGGCACAGGGATTAATCGGGCGCTATGTCTGGCGTAATGAAATATGAGAGGATCATTCGAAGCGAATTAATTCCAATTACCGTGTAAATATCAGGGTGTCCGGGCCACAGAAGCCAGCGTAATCGGGATCTATGGAAGCGGACACTGTTATATTCACTTCCCCGATAACTCGCGGCCGGAGGATGTATTCGTGAACGACGCTTGCCCTTGGTTCCACGCAGAACGAAGCCGAAGGGTATGATAGATGTAAATCGAATCCTGGGGCGTCGACTAACTTGATCTTTACCTGCGCATCAATGAGATTTATGGTAATAGGATGTGGATCCTCTCCTGTGCTAGTTTGCCGATTTATGCGGTTACGGTTAACTTAGACGTCTTACAGGCAAGCTGTGTTGCATGTAATTGAAGAGGGAGACCTTCATCCGCAACATCTCCCCGCGTTTCACGCTGTACGGTAGGCTGTAGTCGAGGAAGAACGGTTGGAACGCTGTTATGGTGGTCGGCGGAGCCATTCCGAGGCCGTGGATCGGTGAAATGCACGTTGTGTAGCCAACCCAATCGGTGATGGTGTGCGGAAGCGTACGTTTTATCGTCACTTTCCCTTCTTTCCTATGAGAGACAGTTCAATGTGCAATTACTGGCAAAGTATGTAAACCCTGGATTGATAGGGAACGGAAATCTTGAAAATTTGTATTTTTTAAAGGCGTTGAAAGGACGAAAACATAGGGAAAAAATGATGTCAAATTTCAAGTGTCGTTAGTTTCTCAAAAAATGTAATTTTTTTGTTATTTTTAAAGGTATGCTCGCTATGGAATTTCATGCCCTTTAATAATCTGGCATTGTTTCTGATTTTAGAGTAATGGTTTACGAATTTTTTGACGCCTCCACTTCAACTTGTGCTATTTGCAATGTTTAATTAGAGAAGAAAAAAATATATTTCTATAGTTTAATACATTTTTAATACAATTCGCAAAGTCCCATTAAACTATCTGTGGTAGTTTTCCTTAAATTAATTCCTAAAGATCATCTATTTTTATCGGTTTTAGATCGGAAGGATCGCGATGACATTGTATTATTTGAAAGAACTCACCCAGTAGGCACTAATTCCCACAACCATGTTTCAGGGAAGTAGGAGCGAATGGCGGCTGTCTGATCAGGTAGCTCGTCAACGTATCCCGCTTCCAATGCCATCGCGGGTTCCGCGATCGCGAAGTTTGTCAATGGGAAAGCCAGTGGTTGTGTTTCAGAGCGCAACCGAAAACCGTCTGCTCTAGTATCTTTAAAACCAAAGTAGGGTTTGATATTTTCTGTGTTTCATCTTAACTTTTGCGAGTGGTGTAATACGCTTTCACAAGTGCTTACAAATGATCGTACAGAGTTGAGGCGATACCAGGATCGTAATAAGGAAACAATGGGCAAAGGGGGAGAAAGTAATTTCTTTTTCGGTTCTCTGCTTCCATGTCGGATAAGATGGGAAAGTAGAAACGCTCAGTATATAGTCAGACGTTGGGGCCACACCTCGCGCAGTGGATGCGTTTCACGTTACACTTTGAATATTGTATTATTTTGGGAACATAATACCAGTTAATAATATACTTTAATATTAAAAAAATTATTAATTGCACGTTTTACACATTCTTTAAGGTCGCATACGCTCCATTATAATAACAAATAATGGTGGATAATATTTGAGACTCGCCGGCTATAAAATAAATTATTAAATACTTACCCGGGGCCTGCATACGCGGAATTTGCCTCATCTTAAACCGTACCACGGTCGTAACCGGACAGGGTCGTGTTTCTAACACCAAATCGCTCATTACGATCACTCCAAAATCCTACGAGATAGAAAGATTATTAAATGTATAACACTCGATGAAAATGTTTAGAGATAGACCGGCTGGTTACTCGGCTTAATCGACTAGTACATCTCTAAAAAGGATAAAATACTTTATCTGCAACGCCAGTAAAGTGGAACGTATTCACTGTTGCAAAGGACTGTATTACTTTTTCGTAACAATTCAGAAATCAAAGATAAGTGCTTGCTTTCATCTCTTTGTAATTAATTCACAAAGAATACTTAATTTTCGAGCGATTCGACTGACTAGTCCCCTTAAATCACTTCGGTGCCATCATAACGTTAGTAGCTTCCGTGAACACCAAAGATTTTTCAAATCCTCGCAATAACATCGACGAGCTTGTCAAAAGGCAAGAAACCAATATCCACGCGAAGGATACTTACATCAAAAGCTTGTACAGCATCGACATAACTGGAAGCTTTAACACCTCCGTTGTATACGTGCCTCCTTCGTCTCCGAATGGTGAAGAAGGAATTCCAGAAAGAATTCGGCAGATGATCGATCTCCTCGTCTGCGCTATTCGGCGGCAGCGCTGTTACACGATCGAACCACAAGGTTTAATTAACGTCACACTTGCACGCACGATATTCGCATCGACAGTCGAGAACGTACGTTCGCAATGTAACCAGGACTGCATGGGGCGTCCTTCCGGTGTAGGATGGAACCGTTTCAGTTGCCGGAACGTTCGGTCGGCATCGACCAGATTGGATTTCGATCCAGCCACGAAGAGCGTGGACTTGTCGACGGCCGAGACACCGCAGAGGGACCACGGTGCAGCCTCCACGTGAAACTGAGTAGCTGACCCTGGCGTTTGGACGTCCGTGTGCCACGCACTCTTCACCTTGTTCTCGAAGCAGTGGCCGACCTCGATCGTGTACGCGGTCGCGACCACCTCGCCGTCGGACCGCACGTAATAAAGCAGCAGCTCCGAAACTGGAGCCATGCTTGGTGTAATCTTAACGCTCAACGGGAACCTAAGGCAGACGGGGAGCACACGTTATACCTAGGTGCGCCTAGATCTCACAGATAATGGCAGAGAAACGGGATGAAACGAATGTGATTTATAATACGAACCTATGTACAACGGAGTCGTGATCGGTATTGTTCGGCGGAGACTCAACGACGCCTAGCAGATTACGGAACTCTGAGTAATTCAGTGTCGTGTCTCGGGTAGGCTTGTGCTTCACGTGCCCGTAGACCAACAGATCTCCCTTCGAGTTGATAGAATAATGGAAAGAAATGGCCTCGTTGACGTTGCTGTTCGGAGGAATCGTGTACATCACGTTGAAAGAGTACTTTTCGCCACACACGATGGGCTGGTAACCACGAGCCACCGTCAAGTAGCTGTCGGATGGCGAGAACCAAGGCTTCACGTCGTACAACGCTGAAGGCTGGTCCATCAACACCTAACGCAGTTCAGGGAAATGAAGACTATTCAGCCCGTTTGTATCGGAAGATACCGTGACAGGACAGTGCCAATGTTAAGAAGAACTAAGCTCTCACGGAACTCATAAGTGTGTGTTGGATATTTATAGTTACGTGGAACGCTTACCCTCCAGCGAATGTCAGGGGAATAGTACTTTGTTGGATAGTCGACGCCCGTGGCCAGGAATCTCAATAGGCTGACCTTCTTATGCGACGGTGGAACTATGAAATCGATCAAGCCATCGGCAGACGACCTAAAGTTGCGGCATTCCATCAACACCCACGATATCATGTCTTTCCTGTCTTCTTTCAGGCAGACCTGAATTTTCTCGTTAGGTGCCGGGCTATTGTCTTTCCGTAAAACTCGCAACTGTTTGGTAAAAGTAAGGATGTAGGAGATAACGAGGACATTAGGGACGATTGCTGGAAATTCTGTTTAAAAACTGTCTTCAGGATCCGATCGAGTCGATTGAATACCTCGCTGCATTTACCTTTCCATGATAAGGCAAGCCTGGCTTGAAATACTTCGGCGTGTATTCCTCGAATTCCAACTTCAATGCCTGATGCATCACCATCGTCCAGCTAATCGCGGTTTCTACCACGCCGGTCCCAGCCTCTGTGAAATTCGCAATCAGGACGATTTTGTTAGGGACCACCTTCCAATTCGCTAGACTAAGAACCACGCCAGAAAGTACAAATTCGGTGCATCCATCCGATGAGTTTAACTGAAAATTATTGTGCATTTCTTAAGCAATCTCATCAAGTTTTTATAATTTATTGTATTAATTTAGCCAGATATGGGACATTAAGAAGGCAGATCACATACTTCCGTCACGTAATTTATTTCTGGAAAATTGTATTTGCTTCTCCAACTTGCCGTTTCTGGGGTGGACTTCAGTAGTAGGGTACCTTTAACTGGTCTCCCGTAACTGTACCTGTCGTTTCGTTCATTTATTAATTTCTAATAAAATATTTCACGGCGCAGTCATGTTTAAAAGCATAGCAGAACTCCGGTCATTTGAATAAGTTCGAAGGCAAATGATTCTGGATATTTAAGAGTTCATTGATCCTCCTCTTTATTGTTATCAATAATATTTCTTAGTAAGTGCCTGAAGTTGTCGAAATTGAATTGAAAAAGTTCATCTATACAGGTACCGAAGTTCTACAGTGCTGAAAGAATTTAATAGAAATGTGACGATACTTGGCGCAAATGTTCCACGTCACGTTTTCTGTGTCCGCCATAATGTATCCTGGTGAATTTATCGTTAATTGAAATCTCGGGAGTACGTATTTTTTCACTTCAAACGTGGTCGTTTGAACCAGTTGAGGGTATAACTCATCCTTTTCCACATGTATCATCCAAGTTCCCTGCCAAGCATAAACAAGCACGGTTTTATATTTGCTTGATGCGCGCACTTAGCATTTTGCCATTTGAACATAGCAACCCTTCAGTGGCGGACTGGCCGGGTTGCCCAATGGCATGGGGCCTGCTAAAAATCAGGCAATACGTTAAAAGTGTTAATGACTAATAAGTAGCTTGTAAATATAATTTTTCAAATTAAAATTTTTGTTGTATTTCAATTATAATAAAAGAAATTGAATAAAGCCATTTTTCGAGGATACTTTATATTTAAGAATATAATAAATAACTCTGAAAAAATAATTCTGATTATTTAAAATCTTACGAAAATTAAATTATAGCCTTATAGTTGTGGGTGAGCAACCTTTGTCTCCTGGCAACCAATATTTTTATATCCAGTCCGCCACTGCAACCCCTGATCTACTTTCCTTCATCCCCGGCGATAATATCGCTTTATTTAACAGCTCTGGAAGGGGGTAGGGGGTTGGAATATAAAATCTTCCAAGTTCTTATAGTGGGAGAGGTATAAGAAATTGCCAAAATTATCCTAAAGTAATTTGAGAACGGCCCCATGCAATGTTCCTTACATGTATTTTCTACGATACGCGTTTCACGATAAATAGAGTTTAAATATTTTACCGAGCGTGGTTCGGGGGACAGAGGAAACAGCAACTGCGCCATCCCATTTTCCATGCTCACGTTCGTCCACTGCGCCACCCTTATCTCCGATGGATTTTCGATCCACACTTTTGGGATCTGCGTTGAAAAGATTACGCGGATTGAACATTTCACGATGGCTCTATTAAATCGAGTGCATTTCGAGGCAAAGTTAAATCTCACAATTGAAAGATCGACTTACTGCTTTCAGCCATGGTTTCAAATCGTGTTTCAACGTAAGGATTCTGACATTAACATCTTGGCCTGGTTTATAAACCGGCTTATCCGTTTCCACGAATGTGATCAAAGAATCGTGCTCGATTACAACATCGTCCACAGATTCAACCACGTAGTCAGGGTGGTTGTCGAATCTTATTTTCAGCCGAAGCCTCGCATTCGTGTATTTCGTCGTTGGCACCATTAATTCCAGGCATGTTTCTATACCTGTCGGAGAACGTTTGTGTCAGCGAACGCCATAAAAGAAATGGCCCAACAAAGTGGCAAGGCGGTTTGGAGTATGGTAGAATTATCGCAAGTTATTGTCCCATTTGCATCTATTAAAATCCATTTTAACCACACCAATACCTTTGCATTAGTACTTGACATCGAAATAACAATCTTCCCTTTGCATTGTGTTGACATAACTGCATTCACACAAAAGGATGTCCTTAATCGATAAATTGCTACCAAGAACGCTATCTAACTATACGTCGATTTAGCTAATTGCTATCCCCGCTATTGCGTACGCGTTAGGTGAGCGAGAAGATTATGGTGTTGCCAAGTGTACTTTAGAACGCAGGATGACGGTATTTCGGGAAAGAGTGAAAATAGAATAATGCAATTGAGGACCTTGCAGCAAGAGGGGTGCAGCTCCATTTTTCACAGCTTTATTTGTTGCAAATAAATATAAATATTAATATTAATATTAGTAAATTACTATCACTATCATTATTAATATTAGTATTTATATTATTATTACGAATATAATATTTCTTCACCAAAAATAGAAATAAAACCTTATCAATTCAATAACTACTACTTATTGTGTGAAAATATATATTTTTTAATTAGTTTTCTCTTTTTAATGTTAATAAGTCAAAGCAATAATGTTATAAACAGTTTTTTCTAATTTACTCGAATTTATTAAAAATGGAGTTGCACCCCTCTTGCTGCAAGGTCCTCAAATGGATGTCTTCTATAAGTTCCATTATACTTTACAAAATCTGCTCGGAAATCAGCGAAAATCTTGAAAACTATCTTCGATGCACTTTCTCCATCTTTTTCGTTAGACCAATATTTAATAAACGCACTGTTCGTTTGTAGTTTAGATTGCCAGTCGCGTAACGTTAAGCGGTAAAAATTGAATAAAACTGTTAGAACAGTTCCGAGCCTCCGGTGCTCCGTTAGAAAAGATTCGTTAATAAATATTATTGCTCGTATCAGAGATATGTTTGTTCGTCGAAGTCGAGGACCTTGATCGAGTTAAACGGCCAATGTTCGTTGTTCACCCTGCGCATAACAATGTAATAGGGTTTCCCATGTATTCCAGCGATTGCTTATTTCCCCTTCGGAGAGGGAGTCGGCCAATTCAGTTCCCCCGCAGGAAGCGACGACAATTTCAATTTACGATTTGTTTAAAGAGCCCGACGCGAGACGACAAGGCCGACGCGTCAGATGATAGGATACGAAAAAACAAAGAAGTCAGCGAAAACAGGATCTCTGTGATTGCACGCGAAGTTTTAACTCGGAATTAATATCTCCGGTGTGTCCACGCGTCAAGCAATTACAAGTCAATTAAACGTATTATTCGAAAGTGCATTTCACTCCAGTACGTGGTCTGCTATTTAAAGGAAATTCTCCCTTACCAGAATTTCCTTTCTTTCATTTACAAGTCGCTCATTTATGTGTAAAGGTGCGAATCCACGATGGGATTTTTCACAAGACAGAAATCTCAACAACAATTAAATGTAAATAATGGAAATAGTCGCGAGAGATGAAATTTGTCATGGCAGTCTAATTTCATGAAACTAATGACAAAATAATTAAAAAAAAAATAAAAGAATTAAATAATCATCTCGTGAGATTAAAACCTCGTGTGAGACACGATATTCTTGTCTCACCGTGGATTTGCACCTTAACAGAAACGGAGCAAGCTCATTGATCACGCGTTTAAGGCAGCTCGAATTAATAGATGCCTTCCGATTGGAAACCATGCGCGTATTATGTGTAGAGACTTCTTATCAAAGTGATAGCAAAGAGACGTGACGAAAAGGACACGTGTCTGCGGTGTATTATACATACAACCACATAATAAGAGGTCAAAGGTTCAGATTCAATCGTGAAGAATAGCCAAACATTTGATTCGGTTCTGCTGTAACATTCGAACTTCGTCATTACCACGCGATTACAGCGAATAAACGTCTAATGAAGTATACTTTCCAGCGTGTCACATATGTCAGTAATACTTTTCCATCGATTCAAAGCCTTTGAAGTGTAATTTCCAATAAACAACCTTCCGTCCAGCAATTGAGAGACTAACGAGGTAATAACTCAATTTCGCGATTCTTTTCTGATCACCGCCTCTGCGACATCCTCTTCTCGTAAACAATCTTTTGGGGAATTGCGTGCTTGAGGAAACGTTTACCTGTGTCCATTACCGCGCTAGTGCTAGCCAGTGGTTGTTCATCCTTTGCCGACGACGGAGGCAATAACTCCAGGAGGATATGAGCCGGTGGTTGTAGGTTGTGCAAAGACAGGCATCCACGTTCGGTTTCGCCGGCTAAAAACTTATTCGGGGCCGTGAACACGTATCCCCTAAAAGTAAAATAGTTAAAGCATAGAACGAATCAATTTTGCTGGAGACTTTTGTGATCGATCACCCAGTACTTCACATCTTTCAGCTTATTATCAGAGTTGGGACACTGATTGACGTGCTGCTACATAATTCATGTACTAGGATTTTGGAATACAAACAATTTTAAATTGGCTTCTTAATGATAATAATAAACTGGAGCTTCTAACTTAGCACTACGTTTCTTACCACTGCTCTCTTGTAAGATAAAATTATGAGTTTTAATAAGCTGAGAACGGCTAACATAGTACTCTCTTCCGTATTATAAAGATTGCGAAAGATTGATATAATATGTCTTTTTATAAGTCAATATTAAAAGCTTTTAATCTATCATCTTAGCGAGTAAGTTGAAGGAAAATGGTATTCCCGGTGTAATTCTCCTTAACTACGCAACAATTGAACTTTTTTTATTTCATTTTCATTTAAATATCTAACTCTCAGCGGCATACAAACAATAGCATTCGCGAACGTTGAACTGTTTTCATTGCTGCACGTCCCAAGTGTTTCTTAATCATTCAATTTAACATCTAGCTATGCGAACTTCTAAGAATTCTTCTTCTTCAACTTTCAAGAATAAGGCGAAATCTAATAGAATCTTTGCTCAATTATTCATTGCTTACGATTAAACTTTAAATACTATATCTGAGAATAACTAAAGATAGTTCACCTAAAGTCGGGGATCCACCTAAAAAGCTATGCTAAGCTTTTTCTGGCTGTGGTATAAAACATAATAAAAACATAGCACAGCTTAACTTAACTTTTGGTAGAAGCGTTTAAGAAACTTTTGGTATAATTTTTTAAAACTAAGCGCAACGTGGCTTAGCTTAGCTTTCAAGTGGATTCCCGGCTTAAGTTCTCATGCTGAAGAATGTAACTATTGAATGCCGATTACCGATTAACAGTCTTAGGTGGTTTCGTGGTTTCGCACGACCGAAAGAACGCCACTGAACAAACAAGCAGCACCAAAAACACCAATCTATCCATTGCATATAGTCCCCGCATTCTCGCACTGTTCCCGATGCTCATTTTCGAAAAACTTCGCCCGCCAACATGCTTGACAAACGGTTCGAACACCGGCTCGAACTGCCGGTCGGACGCTGAATATCGTTTCCTGTGCAATAAAGACGCGAAAAACGACGGAGAACGCGCCGATACGCGTAACTACGCTGCGCGCAGACTGAAAGCACGATATTCATTGGGTCCCTCTTATTAACCCCCGGAATCTGTAAGGAGAAGGGTGACGCGTTTCGCTGACAGAGATTAGAGAACGCGATGCGTACTCTCCGCGATATTTCTGTTGTCTCGTTTAATCGACCGTTCAAGCGTACGCGTTCGAGGAACTGATTAGCCGTTCTTGAAGGAAAAAGCGCCACGAAATTCCGTGTAATTTAAATCTAATCGGTAATATATTTACGAGTTATGCTAACCATGGGGAAAGCCTCGATAATTTTACGTAATGCGCAACGCTGATGGTTCCTCGGATGACGAACTATCGGCGCAGCATTTATCAAAAATATTTGCAGAAAACAAGTTCAGAAGGACTTATATTATCCGGGTCCGATGTCGATACGGAACCGTTCGTCGAACGATGGTATTCGATCAGTCAATCAGAAGAAAGCGATTGATAAAGGCACGTAATAGCGAGAAAAAATGTTTCCTCATTTAAGTATGCCAGACTTTAGTTGCAGACGAAGTTGGGAGAAAAAGGTACCGCGTTTTGAGTGTGGAAAAGTACTTGAGAAGAAGAAAAGTTGGAGGAGAATATTGGGCACTCAACAAGAAACTGACGGACGAAAAGTTTTTTCAATATTTTAGAATGTTGTAAAAAAAATATATAGAATAGAATATTATATTTACAGTATTTTTTATTTTGTTTGATGAATTGCATCATGAATTGAGGAGTCCTTGTAGAAAACACTGTATGTCCCAAATCGAATTTTTTCAGGGGAAAGTAAAAACTTCCCTGGCTTTAAATTATTTACGAAATTTGATTGTTAAATATGCTTAAGTACTTGTGGTTACTGCACCAAATGCATCACAAAAGTTACTATTTTTTGTATTAATATAGTCCAAATTCGTGAAAGAGTATTGTATTTGTAGAAAACCCTGTATGTGCCACCTCTTAGTTCTATTAAAACTGAATGTGCCATTCATTTAAATTTGCAAGCATTGTGAGTGTCAATTCTGTCCACCGATCGCTTAATTGGCTCTTACATTGTTTACTGCAGAAGTGACGTTGGACATACAAACGGTACCATCTTTTAGCACTATTGGTAACTTACTTACAAAGGGAATTTGCATTAAAATTTTATACTATAGCATTACCATTGGCAGGTAGAACATTTTCCGATAAAATTTATTTTTTTAATTTAGACACAGAGTTTTCTACAAGGACTCTTCAATTATTGCCATTTCACTGTCACGGTTGTGTTTCTAGCAAATGTAATCTGTAGTTCACAAGGTAAACGAGCCTAATTTGTACCATGGAAATTCGTGGCATCAAGAAACCAGGTGCGCGTAATTTGAAAGACGCGCCAAAAACCGCGGTTACGAATTTGAATTGGTGTCTGTAGAAGCGCGCCACTTCCGGTAAACCGGGAAATGGTCAAGGCACGACTTTCCTTTGTTTATCTTTGCCATCTGTATTTCTTTACCATTTAACCATATTTATAATTGACAAAGTGAAAATTAGTGAAACAACAGTATACTCGAATTTAAATATAAGATATATTTGCAATTGGTTACGATGTCCCTTTCTTCCGTACAACGTATCTCTAATTTCGCAGTACTACAGGCACAGAGTGCAATAATAGTTTAAAGATTCGTATCTTAATTGCTACTGTTTCTGCGTTGATAATACTATTACTAATTGTTAGTATCTATATATACGCATCGCTACTTAATTCCAACGAAATCCGTAATAATTGGATAGAATGTAAATAAGTCGGATACATGCAGGTACGCAAAAGCATCGTTACGCCCCTGTGTAAAATGGATTATAAACTGTATGTATACTTCATTCGAAAGTTGTACTAACACTGACGACTGTGCGTGGCGTGCGTTGCGCGTTAATAATGATGCAGAGAACCGTGTATTAGTTGCTCGCATAAATTTTCATGTAACGCGTTACGAAATGATTCCGATTAATTCCGAATAGTAGAAAGTTAAAAAAATGTGCAACGCATGCGAACTCCCGTGGGCGCAGTATCTTTGAAATTTGTCAGCTGAGCGGAATCGGTTAAACCACTTGTCAAACGCCCAAAATAACGAGCCTTGCGTGGTCTGTCGGGAACATGTCTTTCCTACGTGGGTCCGCGAACTTTGTCTGGTGCACGACAAGTGTTCTCGGAAAAGGCGCAACCGGAGCAGTCTTTCAAGGGGTAAACAAAAGCAATGGAGAACCCGTGGCGGTTAAGACTTTCAATCAGCTGAGTCATATGCGCCCACACGACGTGCAAATGCGAGAGTTCGAGGTCCTTAAGAAAGTAAACCACGAGAACATTGTTCAGTTGTTGGCCATTGAGGAGGAGCAAGATGGTCGTGGGACCGTTATTGTTATGGAGCTCTGCACCGGTGGCAGTCTTTTCAATATCCTAGACGATCCCGAAAACACCTACGGGCTAGCGGAAAGCGAGTTCCTGTTAGTCCTGGAACACTTGACTGCGGGGATGAAACACTTACGCGACAATAATTTAGTACACAGAGATTTAAAGCCAGGTACGACGATACGATAATTTAGAAACGACGACAGATAATCTCTGGGAATCGTATATTTCACGTGTATCTTGTTGTAAAACGATCCGTTGCTTCTGTCCGTACAGGTAACATAATGAAGTTTATTGCTGACGACGGTAGTATAGTCTATAAGCTTACCGACTTTGGAGCTGCCAGAGAATTACAAGAAGATCAACAATTTGTGTCTCTGTATGGTACCGAAGAGTACCTGCATCCAGATATATATGAACGAGCAGTTTTACGTAAACCCGTTGGAAAGACATTCGGAGCGACTGTAGATTTGTGGTCCATAGGTGTGACCTTGTATCACGTAGCCACAGGGAACTTACCGTTCAGGCCATTCGGAGGTCGTAGAAATAAGGAAACGATGTTTTATATTACCACGAAGAAAGCCTCTGGCGTGATATCAGGTGTACAAACTTCTGATAACGGGCCGATCGATTGGGGCAGGGAGCTGCCGCAAGACTGTCAATTGAGCGTAGGCTTAAAAAAGATCGTGACCCCATTATTAGCTGGCTTACTAGAAGTTGACGCCCAGAAAATATGGAATTTCGAACGATTCTTCGCGGAAGTTACTGACACACTTTGCAGGAAGCGTGTGCACATATTTAATATACATAAAGGCAGTTTGATAAAAGTATTCTTGCATCCCGAAGAGAAATTGACGGCACTGCAGGTGCATATTCAAGATCAGACAGACATTGCGCCAAACTCCCAAATACTCCTTTTTAGAGATGCGTTCCTGACGAGCATCGTTGAAGAATCTACACCGGGGAAAGGATATCCCAATACGACCGAGGACAAACCGTTGATGTTGTTCTCTAAAGACAATAACAATGTCATTTTGCCAGTAGATTCGGAGTTACCGAAATTCCCAGTATTCGCAAATTTGGTGTCCGTAGAAAATGATGCAAGTCAAGCGAAAATAGCTTGCTCCGTTGGATATGTTTGTAAGAGGAGGATTGTTAAGCTAGTATTGTGTAGTAAGCTGTCGCAAGACGCGATAGAGGCTTTCAGTGGACTCGTTGCGACAGAACTTACCAGATTATTAGAAAAATGTCAGCATTCAAAAGAATTCACAAAAGCTGTAGAAGATACAGCGGTGGCGGTAGAAAGAAGCGAAACTCTGGCGCGACAAATTTCCAGGAAACTGGGAAATCAAAATAGTTTAGAGACACAAAATTGGAAGAAAGAATTGGATTCGAAGAGTAAGGAGCTTCTAACTGAACTGGCTCCTGCGGTAGTGCAACTTCATCAAAGGTGATAAATTTATATTGTATACATGCACGCTTACTATCCGTTTCAATTGTTTGTAAAGAGAATTTGTATATCGTTCTATATACAGATACGTCAAGGAAGGTAGTTTACGCGGTGAGTGGGATAATATTATTCGTGGATTATGGTGTCCGTGGGCCAATAAAGCGAGCCAGAAAGCAGCGACTTTGGTTAATCGATTGCGAGATGGCTGGCAACATTTATTAAGAGACAGGGCTACGCGTAGCCTCACATACAACGACGAACAATTTCATGTTCTAGAACGAATAAAGGTATTCGCAGCGAAACAAATATGCACGCAAGAGAATGCTATAATATAATTACGAATATTTATTCTTAACTTTGCCTGGTTTCTCTTTAGGTTACAGAAACTGGTCAGAGATTACAGAATCTCCTGGAAACGTACTGTACGGTCTCGATGATAAGTCGAGCCGAGTGTGTTGCTGATTGGTACAAAATGGCACAGACAGTCTTCCTGCAAACTCAAATTTTATATAAGGACGTAAATAATTATGAACACGTATTAGAGACATATTCGTATCGTTTATCCCAGGATAGTAAGGAGCGTTACGAGAGCTTTTTACACTTAATAGACAGACTTCCAGGAAAATTGATAACCGAGGAGAAAACTAATTTACCCGCTCAAGAAAGTACAAAGAAATGGAAGAATATTGGTATTATGCAAGAGCGAATTGCAATGATCTTGTATAAAAATGGTCGGCTCGTCGATCAGCTCGATCGTTTGTCAACACTTAACAGCCTAGAAGATACTGACGATTCTGAATACACGTCGCTTTAGCAATTTATCTTTTAATTTTTCCTATTTCCTTTACATTATTGAGAGTAAGACTGACATGTACAGAAAGCTTAGAATAATTAATAATATAAAAGACACCAATAGTGTCCTTAGATAAATTATTTTGCTTGGAAAGATCATTTTTCGAAGATTTCTCAGGAATTCTAGTATGATGTTCTTTTCAAGCGATGAGATTTTACTAAATAGATCGTACAATGTAAAAAGTCACATTCTTTTATTATGCATAAACCGTATTGTGAATACGTAGTGTATCTGATGTATGTATGTATCCTATCCCACATCGTGTATTTTTTAATGTATATACATAGGTAAGAATAAAAGAAAGGAGTTATTTAAGATACTTAACATTCGATGATATTCACAACTTGCTTAAAATAATGGAGAAGTATATTATTTTATGTACAAAGTTTCGGAATCAATTTTACTCTTTACTTTTAATCTGTAGCGTGCAATAATTTTAGAATAAAAAAGGTGATGCGCGATACTTCTGTATAAGTATGTTCCATACAGTAAAAAAGTATACATCTATAAATACATCAGCTTACTTTTACATAAATTATTATTTATAATCATTTGAAGTTTAAAACGATAGAACTGTTATTTACATATCTGTATGGGTTGCATTCTTCTCTATCAAGCTTATCAATCGTTGTTTACGCTTTTGCTCTTTATGCTGTTCTTGGACAGTGTGAAAGTGTTTCAACAACTGGGGAAAGTCAAATGTGTCTTTATAAGATTTTGGGGTACTTGATCTTCTTTCTGGTATCGACTTCGTTGTCGGCGGAATTGCTGCTAAACGTCTTTGCAATGTCGCATATGCCTCGCTTTGGGGAAGAATCATGAGTAAGCCATAAAGCGCATAGACCAAGGCATCGTTCTCTCCTCTTTCTAGCAGCTGTAATCTCAGGTCTGAAAGGAATTAATTTTACATAGACGACTCAGGTATAATAAGAAATAGTATACTGTACTTACAAGTAAATATCGGAGATTCGATCAATTGCACCAATTTGTCTATCTCTGTGAGAAATTCTACAGTAACTTCTATATTTTCGCTACATTCGTTTTTAGTTAAGTTATATTAAAAATATATCAAACTGATGTTAAAATACATAGAATGGGAAATCATACATAATAAAGGATACAATGATCTAATAATATTACAAGCATGACCGTAGTGCTGCGACAAAAGGCATAATGCCACAGTTGCGACAGGATTGTGGCACCAAGATATATATAAACATTTGAATAATTCACAACTTTCCTGCAAAGATAAGGGCGATTAAAACATAGAAGTAAGTATAAAGGATATAAAAGCACTCACCAAAGAATCCAAGTCTTTAAGTTTGTTTCGTAAGTCGAATAGCTCCGAACTTGTTAACAATATAACATTTAAAGTTTGTATCATTGTACACGCGAACCCTAAATTTGGTTCTTCCAACAATATTTTCGCTAGAGTTTTGTAAATGTCTTCAGCACTCAACAGCACACATAATTCTCTAATTATAAATGCCCCTCTTTCCTCCAGTAAATGTCTATCGGTTGAGAAAAGTCTTAACAAGTTTACAATGAACTTCGTGAAGTATTTGTTTTGCATGTCTTCGCTTGAATCTGTAGTAGCTGCTTCGGGAGACTTGGAACTAATTATTTCAGCCATCACGACTAACGTCTGCTGCACTACTTCGTCGGAATTATCGCTCAAAGACTTCATTAGAATTGGGAATAAATTTTCGATATGATTAAACATTTCGTGCGGAATGTTTGTGAACAAGTGATGAATCCATTTTAAAACGGCCACTTTCGTTTGAACCGACATGTACATTAAATGCTTAGTTAGCACTTCGACGACACTAGATAAATCTAAACTTTCCCCTAAGAAACAATTCTGACTAGCACCTAAAAGAAAAATCAGTTTATCATCAATACAATTACATTTTAAATAAGCGACAACTATTTTAAATGTTTACCTTGAACTTGGACGAGTGGAGTATTCTCCGTAGTTATCAATCCCATTAAGCTTGCGTTCACTTGCGTCGCAGTTTCTTTGATACATTTCCTTGTATCTCCGTCGTATGCTAAGCAAGGTAAAACTGCTAGAAGAATTCCAGACATATAAGGAAGCATAAGAGGTCCCGATAAGTGTACGAACTCCTTGATCCACGTAATTGCTGTTAATTGCAATAACTCGTCTGTGCTTTGAGCGTGTGTAATTAAAATATTTATCATTCCAGGGAAATCCACGCTCCCAGGGTTAGACTTTATATTACGCAAAAATTCACCAAGAACAGTATCAGTAACTTTCTTAATTTCTGGCGTTGGGTCCTCTAATATTTTAAATAACCCGTCCAGAATTTCAGGTAGAAATATGATAAAGTCCATGTTGGGAACAGCGTCTAAGACAGACACCCATGCTATAACAAATTGTCTACCAAACGGATTTTTGGTATAAATGCGTTCTCGCAATAACGGCATAAATCCAACTAAATCGAACAGGCCGCTCTCTGTTACGATATCCTGAAATTATACTTAGAATAGATACTGCCGCCGTTCGATTCCTTATCGTCTAAGAACTTTCTTTAATTACCTTCATCAGCCTGTCGAGTATCTCGGTAGCATTCTTTACGCTTTGCTCTGAATCGCATGCTAATTTACTAAGCGCTGCAAAAATATCTGTAAATTGCGGCAATACAGCGCCCCTCGCAACCTTCACCACGTTATACAAACTTTCACAAGCGTAATATCTTACACGTAAATCAGAATCACAGAAACAGGCCAGGATAGGATGGATTAGACCTTCTATGTATTGACCAGTGTCTTTTCCCAGGCCTACTGCCATCGCTGCCAGGCCTATCAAGCCGCCTTTCCGCGTGTGTGGATTCTGCGAAGTGGCTAGATCTTCACCTAGCACTTTTAACAGCCTTTTTATTTGAACAGTGTTATTGTGTGCAGCGAATTCCTTAACCATTCTGGAATAATTTACAAACAGCACACGATAGTAAGCGAAGTATTTGCTATTAAATTTGAACAGACGTGCCAGTAAACAAAATATATAACCTCACTTTTCTATTTCCAAAGCAGCTGCTTTCCGTTTCTCGTAAATTTTATCGTTAAGCGAACGTACACAAGCAGTACTGAGCGGCGCATAATCTCTCTCGGACATCATTTTCCGATGTCACGTTTTAATTTCTCACAAATTATGTATCAGAACGCCTACCGAAATGACAGCATTGACAGCTGTCCTGTACCAACCTAAAATTATCACCTGATATCGGTCACCCGCATGCGCATTAGATTCAAGTCAACCAACTAACAAAGTGAAAATTAGTTCACCCTGGCTACAGGCGCATTTCGTACGGCGAATGCGTTGTGCTACATAACACTTACAAATACAATCTGTCTAACTTTGTTCGCATTATTAAGTAGTTATAAAGTGTTATTTGCGTTCCATGTTAGACTGATGTTAAAGTGCGAAGTGTGCATGCGAAATAGGCAGCTGAATGTTGGATTCGATTTTACGCGCGGGAATTATATGCGAAAGCGTATGACAAAAAACATTATGAATACAAAGAGTCGCGCGGGAGAAATGAAATATCGATTATTGTTAGATCCTATGTTGACGATTGGAGAAGAATTATTATGAATATGATGGTTCCGGAAGTCACGAGATTTCGCGGGTTCCCCTTCTTTTATGTCATTTTCAATTTTCTCTAGTCAAACAAAATTAATAAGTATGAGTACAAATTCTTATTAGTTGATATTGAGCTGCTGTTCTTAAAATGTTCTTGTAATTGAACTACTGTATTTTGTATTTGAAAATTGTTTTTTGTTATACGTAGTATATTTGGCAATCGTTTGTTTTTACGAACTAATTACGAACATGTAATAAGGGGTTATATATTATCACAAAAAATCATAATTACTCAAGGATAAACTAACAACGTACAACAATATTGAGATTCTGTATACATAGTTTATTTGCATTATAATCTTTCATTACATCTTCAAGCGTTATCTTCATTTTTCAATAATTTTCGGCTCGCACGAATAGATACGATAAAATGCACATAGCGTATGATGAAATGTACTATATGTATTTTTATTAAGTTCACACTCTGCGGTAAAGAAGATGCACCAAATAAATCTCTCGCTTCCACTCGATCTTCCATAGGCAATATCGATGGTTAATCGAAAGTCACAATGATCGAGTAAATGTATAATATAAATAATCGTTAACACATAATAGACTCGGCGATACTTATCAAAGTTAACATTCGATCTTAACGTAATTCGAGAGCAACGTCGCAACGAATAAAATTTAACCGATCAAATAGCAACACGCGATTAATTACTAACGTATAATGGTAACGACAGAACACGCCTACGCTAATATCATTCGCGCAGAGGCGTGGAGTAAAGACTATGAAAGTTCATGCGAGCGTAATCAGCGGGAGATAAATCGTGGTGTAGCCGCCACGAATTTTTCGATCCCGCGTCTGTTGCATCGGCAACACGCAACCGATCTGCTAGTTCTAATTCGATGGTAACAATGTACACGGCGTTCGATTTATACATTCTCCTATTTCTTACATTATTCATCGACGATCCAAGGAAATCGTTTGAGCTCGAAAGGGAAATTTTATGGCGAGATTGAACTTTAATTTAAGGTCATTTAACAGCCGAGATCTGGCGGTCATCTTCGTTCCTATTAACATATGTTCTTCGAGTGAGTTTCATTTAAAAAAAATCGTTGAAATTAAAAGAACACTAGAAGCTGTAATTTCATTCATTTAAATTGATTTTGAGAAATACATCCAGTCGCAGTATTCCCTTTCCTTCTTCAAATTCAATCACTTTTACACAAACAACTTCCTTTTATCTTCGATCGTACAAGAAATAATCAAGCCTCGTGGAATAGGAAGAATTGGAGTGTTAAAAAAAAAGTGTTAAAATTGATTTCTCTTCATCTACCAATGCCCTCTCCATTTCCAACACTACTATTCTAAGAAGCTGAATCAATTGTACACCATCAATTCGATCGAACGTAACACACCTATAAACTTCAAATCGACCCTCCCATTCGAACTCGTCTAATATTTTTCCTTAACAAAGGGACCATTCGAAGCCGACGCGCTCTTAACTTGCAGTCGCTTGATGGCTCATGTGGACGTTCAACTTGCAAAAATGTACGAAATCTCCGAAATAATGCTGACGAGAGATTCGCAATGTTAAACAGTTCGCGTATGGCTGTATCACGACAGTTTAAGCATTGAAAAAAAATTTGAAAACAGGAGAATTCTGTAAAAATGATCTCTGCACGGTTGAACGTCGCACATTCACACGGACCAGCCATGGCTCCACGCTAAAACTTGTAATTTAAACGCTTATATACTCTGAACAGCAATTATGAACACAACGAACGTAGCCAATATACCGCAGTTAACGTGTAACAGGACACATAGCTAATAGTGGCAACGAAACACTGGAAACTCCAAATAGCTTAAACGACACTTTCGCCAGCGGTTTTATTCCGGTTAGTTTCACCAGCAAAATTATCGTAAAAATGTTACCTCCGCCCCTATGGATCTTCAGTCTTCAAGTAGAAATATTCATACAGAAATATAAATACTTTAATCGCTTCTGGGGGAACTTATTCGTCAAAGAGCGTTTGAAGTGTTGGACTCGCGAAAGAACAAAGGGAGATTAAAACATACGAAGTAAAGGATGTCTGTATTATTCAAATTTTTTTTTAAAATAAATGTAGAACTCACGATCCTCGAGAAATCGAATCGGTCCAACAAGTACATGGAAAAATACTGTTTTCGATCGTGTTCAAGAGTCCGAATCGAATTTCTTCTCTGTCATCGTCGCGAAACATCAAAGTGGCGTCAATTATGTCGTAGCAATTGAAAGAATCGATAACAACGATACTATTCTATAGGAACAAGCGGATACTATTCAGAATGGGAAAAATAATGATGGTCGAGCAGAAAACTCGCTGTGGTATTCTCTTAAGGCCGGAGCGTAGCTCCTCGCAATAAATAAATATCTCTGGTAACAAAGCTTTGTAAACGGTAAAATAGCCTTCGTAGAAAAACTGTCGTCAAAATAATAACTGGAAATTCCCGCGCGGACTTTTCAGTGATCTAAAAACCTTTCTCTCCCCTAAGTGACGCAAGGAGGAACGTCGTGTCTGGAAAAAAGGGGTTACAAAATCTGTAATTAAACGTGTCAGCCTCTTGCAGCTTTTTTTTCCACACAGAGTGTCGATTGTTCGTAAAAATGAAATACGACACGAGGATAGAAGGAACCTTGTGAGACAAGCTCTCAACGATATCTGGACAATAATATACCAATATTAATGTCGACTCAACGCAAAACACGTGTGCTCATCACGCATCATAGTATAATTTCACGGAGGGGGGGATAGAATTGTCACAAAGATTGCTAGAAAACGGTAGAAAAAGAATTGATTCTCGGTGGGAGATTCAAGAATCCTCGATTCCCTCGATTTCCCTTTCTCTTGGCCGCTCTTCGGGATCGTTCAATCGAAGACGCAGGCGAGAACTCGCACCAGACAATTGCCGATCCTAGCGCAAGTTCTGTGGCCCTGATTCGCGCACTCCTTTCTTCTGTTCTTCCTGTTATCCTGCCGTTCCTTTTTACCAGGTTTCGCCAGCCGGCAGTTCTGCTCCTCGTACGCCCTCATACCGATCCTCGGCGCGCTCGAGAGCCTGGACAGTGGGCCAGTCACGGTTGTCCGAAGCTATAAGCAAAAATGGGAATCTTCTTTAACATTTGAATCTATTTGCGTAGTATTTTCATCGAGTTGACGAATAAATTTGCGGGTCTTTTATATAAGAACGAAATATTAGAATATCGTGTTTGAACGTAACATTTATCAAGTTCGAGTAAATTAGAAAACAATGTTTATAAAATTATTGCTTTGACTGAACATTAAAAAGAGAACGCTAATTGAAAGATATATACTCTTACACAATAAGTAGTAGTTTTTGAGTTGATAAGTTTTGATTTCTATTTTTGGAAAAAGAATATTCTATAATAAAAATATTAATATTTTTATTTTATTTGCAATAAATCGCTCATTTGTTATCGGATCTGCATCAAACGTACACCAAATGATGTGGAATTATTTTTTATGTTTGTTTTATTTTATTTTTTATTTTAATTATTGAAAGATATATACTCTTACACAATAAGTAGTAGTTTTTGAGTCGATAAGTTTTGATTTCCATTTTTGGAAAAAAATATTCTATAATAAAAATATTAATATTTTTATTTTATTTGCAATAAATCGCTCATTTGTTATCGGATCTGCATCAAACGTACACCAAATGATGTGGAATTATTTTTTATGTATATTACGCGTCGTAACTCAAAACCTTGAGTTACACCCCTCTTGCAGCAGAATCATAAATTTTACGATATATCAATGTTGATAAAATGATTACCACAAAACATGGATTTGTCATACAAGCGATCACTGACAGTACCATTCGTCTGCGTCTGCTCGATCGCGAACCGGCCTCACAGTTTTCCAACGCGTTACTTAAACCGCACGTCTTACTTGTCATTGTGCACGCTGCGATGCTTCATTCGTGTGAAATGTTTATCAGACTCGTTGCGAGAGGCTTTTAGGGTGTTTCGTGAAGTAGATGGAACACCGTTCGCGCGAAACTTCGGTGCACCGCACGACAGACAGCCGAAGACTGAGATTGGGTACTTCGATAATATAGATTTGGGAAAAGTGGTATTTGGACACAGTGTTAAATCAATAATCCAAGGGACTGATAAAAGAGCAGTGACTGATAATTGTCACGGACATTGTTTCCAGTGATCAGATAAGTACTAACCTTCGATAAGAACGCGTAGTACATTCTATGCGCGAAACGAGTTCAGTCATCCACCTCTCTTGCATAATAATCATGATAAGCATCGCTTATTCCCAGAGAAACGGGGGAAGGAAGTTAAAAATAACTGAAGTAATTTTAAAACAGAAACAGCGAAGATACCATCCATTTTAGTTACTGTTACAGAATCGATAAACGGAACTACAATTGCGATAAGAAACAGATTTCTTTCAATTCGTTGCCCGTCTAAATTCAGACCCAAATCTCAAACTTCTCCGACAATATGTCATGAAAAGTGAAACATATTAGAGAGTCACACCGGGTGTACCACACCCCAAGATATGTCTTTGCCAATATTCTGTATATTTTTACACCTTAAAAATAAAATTAAAAAATTTTGCGAATTTTAACCAAAAAAATCGCCTTTATCCACAATTACTATTTTTTCAAATACAAATTTCAATATATCAAAATCTACACTTCTAGAAAAAGAATATTAAAGCATGACTGTATGACAGTGATACAATTATCACTGAAAAGTTAAAAGACTCAAAGATACGGAAATGATAACTCAAAAATAAAGCTGGGCTGCAGTGAGCCCCACGTGGCCAATTTAAAATGATCGATAGAAACGTGCGTACCTCGTCGCCGTGTTGGTTCTGCGTGTGCCCGAGGATCCGGGCGACGATGAAAGCGGACTCCTCGCTGGAGAGGATGCCGCTTGCCATAGGACCTTCGATGAACTCTCTATCCGTCATAAGAGGGTAACGAACGTTGTACCAAACCTCCTCGGGGAGGACGGTCCTCTTGTTGCCAGCCGATGTCTCGATCCCGTGCCTCCTGCACTCGGATGCAGCCCACCTATCCAGGGCGTAGAAGAGGATGGACTCGTTGGCCAGCCTCAGGGTGTCCCGACACGACAGCTTTTCCACCTCGGACGTGCTCAACTCCTCGAAACGCTCCTGGCCGAAAACGGTTTCTGGATCCGAGTCGATCACGTCCAAACAGCTGAGGTAAAGTCGCGTGCAGACTTCGGCTAAGGAAGCAGTTTTAAGGATTCATTTTAGTCCTGGAGGTAGGAGAAGCAGCGTGTTCAACACACGCTGTGTTCTGATAGGAGGAATCCATGCCGTACACGAGTTTTAAGGTTTATCGATCTGAAGTAGAATTTGCGGGAGATTCCCTTTACGAAAAATTAGTTAAGTGACCATGCCGTGGGTTTAATTAAAGACTCCGAGTCTTTCAAGTCTTTAGGCAATTCATTGGCTCTGGTTAATACTGGAATGATAATTATTCATTGAAAAATATTTCTTTCTACTGTGGAATTTAACCCTTCGTGGTCACACCTTCTTATAATCACAAGTTGGTCACACGGGGTTCACTGTACCCCAGCGTCATTTTTTGAGTTACCATTTTCGTATTTTTGAATCTTTTAACTTTTCAGTGATAATTCTACGTTCGTAATACTTATACAGTCATGGTCTAATAGTCTTTTTCTAGAAATGTAAATTTTGATATGCTAAAATTTGTAGTTGAAAACGAGCGATTTTCCATCGTCGTGGTAAAATACAGATTTTTTAAAAAGTTTTTTATTTTTTTTTTTTGCGATAAATCCCCTTTGGAAGATGTAAAGGTGCGGAATTTCAAATCAAAAATTGCTCTTGGAGTACAATACACCCCGTGTGACCACGAAGGGTTAATTTAAAGAGTATGTACCGAACGAAGGATATCGCGAGGGTGACGTTAATACCTATTTCACCAGCGTCGTCTCCAGGGGCTGGCGGTGCCGTCGGCGTACTGGGCGATCCAGAGAGGCTGGAGGTTACAGGACTCGCGTAGAGACCGAGGCCTTGGTAGATCTCGAGCACGGTGCTCGAGTTCAGGTTCCTTTCGAGATATTCACTGGCTAGTCGAGCCAATTCTGGGCAGAGATACTGATGAGCTGCGTCGAGGGTGGCTCGAGCCGTCGAGACGGATTGAAAGTTTATCGGCTCGCCGAGAAGATATCTGCACAGAAAACGAGAGCCTTCAAGTTGACGCGAGGGAAGACAGTCGCCTATCATCGAACTTGAATTTTTAACCATACTTTTCTGACGGAACGTCCTTTTCCCTCGATAAGACTCCGTTAGAGAGAAATCGCACGCCGGCACGGGGAAGATTACAATGAAACCGAGCAGTTTTAATGAATTTCACAGATTCAACGTAAATTTAAATATTAATGTTTCCATTCGACTGATATTTACGCGCTTTTAAGTCGACCGGATTTCTTTAATCACTACAGCGAATCGGTTTTGGATTCCACAAATTCTTAACAGACGTTCTTGCGCGTCCCGCATCGGCAACACTTCCTTCCGCTGTATTGTGGTCTAGCTAGCTTTCGTTTGCATGAAATTATCAATGGGATTGTGATTAGACAGATGATCCAGAAATATGCTACCGTTCCTATAACTGTGAGCGTGTACAGAGACATCGTAGCCATCGCGTCGGTTCCTTTAAAGACTTCTAACACTGATTAATTGCTTCTGCGGACTGATTAAACGACGCGCGTGAAACTATTAGCTTTACTAGACGCGAAAACGATACGGAAACCAAAACTCTTCGATAATGTTTCGTTTGTTAGAAACGGTGTGACCTGTTTTGATTCGACAGTTTTTGGACCCCACTGTACTACCCGAAACCCGTGCTACTTCTTTCATCAATGAGGTATCCTCCTCGAGACCTTGCTCTCACAATGGGGTACGGTTACTCGCATATTGCGACTTCAATTTCTCCCCCTATTACCGTTTCTCTGCCCCGAAGGGTTCGAGATCCACGAGCGATCTCAACTTCTCGACCAGCTATAACTTCCCTTTTTACAATATTTCACCACCCATTGGCAAATAGAAATGAACGCTATTGAAATTGCAGCGAAATTGGTTAAAGAATAAAATTACTTAATAAACAATCATAGAATACAGCGTGTACGCGAATATATATTTTATCTTCGCGTATCGCACGGAATACTTGAAAATCTGTCTACGATAATGCCGTTAATTGGCAGTCCTACGAACATTCCAACAGTTTTGATAGACGCGTGGCTGCGTGGTGTCGATAGAAATTGGTAAATGGCGATTTACCTGAGCACATAATCGAAAGCACGCTTTTCCACGTATTGCAGTTTAAGCAGAGGCGGAGGATCCCTCGGTGCTGGTGCAAGCGGACCGACGAGCATCGCACGGAACCACTCCGACCTCTCGGCAAGTCGTTCCCTTTCTACGCAGTATCTCCATGTGTCACCAGGTAGGCCGGCCTGTATTTATTCACAGTTAAAGAAACGTTTTTCTCATTTATATCTCAGAACGTCGCGCATCGGAACGAGAAGCGATGCCCATCGACATTCTCCGGCAAAAATCCACCGAGAAAAACTGTCTTTGGAAAAGCTTCCCTTTCAAAATGTATATCCGATATCCGGGCATTTCTCGCGTATCGTCTCGCTTAAAAGGGAAGAGGCACACTAAAATCTTGATAGAAAAATTATAGTTCTAACGAGAAAAACAGAAGGGGTGGTGAATGAAGAAGAAAAAGGAGAATTCGCATGGAGAAAATCTTATTTTCGATTTCGAAAACTTGGTGACACGTTTTTTTTAGATTTAGTTAGAGATACAGGGAAAGGTATGCTAGTTTTTTGATAGCCTTTGTTTCTCCGTACCTCGAGTATCACCATGCTGCTGGCAGAGGTCTCCGTTGTTTGCAGGGAGGCCTCCTCAGCCGCGATTAGGGGTACTTGAGACATGTCTTCTGGTGAACTTTTGAATACCGCGGTTTCCTTGGAAGGGTGCCGCGCGATCACAGGGATTATCACGGTCCTGGAGTATATTCGGCTCCGCACACCCTCCCGAATCCTCTGCCGGGACCTTTCAGGCTCGGCGCAAGCGCATCGTGAGCTGTCGCCTGTAACAAACGTAAAAGAAGCTTGATACTTCCTGTATCGCTTTACATGTTTCATTTAAATTACTATTTCCTTGGTTCCTAGACAGTTTATAGCTTGTTAAGTCATAGATATTTGCTGCGAGTCAGTTTTGAGGTATTGCGTATTATTTTATTATTTCGCACGTACTCCTTGTAGCGGAGCAAAGTGTATTGTTTCTTTAATATTCTAATTGAATTTTTTACTGCGGAATTAGGAAAATTATAATCTCGGAAATTGGGAATGAATACGAAAGAGTAATGATTCGACAAAGTTAACGAATTCCCGATCATTTCCCAGAATCCGTGGAATGGCGCGCAATCGATTTATGGCGTGTTTAACAGAGGAATGGTAACTCCGCGCGCTTTTATTATATCTACCATGAATCACTTCTTCAAACTATAACTTCGCAGTGAAAGACAGGCCTGAATGGGACCTCGATTTTTATTTTTACACATTTTTATCGAGGAGCTCGACGTGTCCCGCTGCGTAAACATTAGAAGAAATGCAATATCTAAACCATACATGGGTTCGGCAGTGTTTACTGGAGATAGCATCCCGCGTTATGATCACTTATTGATTTCCTGTCATTAAAACGACGATAGTTGTATGTACAATGAAAGATGTAGCCTTTGCTCCTGTTATCGACTCATTAATTAAGCACTAATTATTTCGCGATTAAAACGGATAGTGTTAATAACAGAATTTAGGAGAAATAGCAATATGTAAATGTTTGTAAAGTATGGAATTGTGTCGAGGGAGAATTAACGGTATTACTTAGACTTAGACAGTCGTTTTTGTCGAAAATGAAGCATTTCTTTTCAATTAATTACAAAGAAATAAATTGAAGCCAAGACTTATTCTTTGATACAATGTTTATTAGCATCGTAAGCTTTTATAATACATGTTTGTTTCGCCAAAAATATTTTATTTAAATCCATTGGAACCTCTATGTTTGAGTTATCACTGCAATCAAAAGAAACTTTTTTAAAAAGCCTCTATAATGATTCATCTGTAGCGTCATCTATAATACATATTTTTGGCGAAGCAAACGTGTTCCTTTAAAGCTTATGATGTTAATAAACATTGAATCAAAGAACAAGTCTCAGCTTCAATTTAGACAAAAACAACTGCGTAGTAGGTACCTTTAAGTAACCTATGAAGGTAAATGCACATTATTCCGCGAGATCATTTTTGTGGCTGGGAGATTTTGTTTTTGAACAGGAAAAGTACTGTGGTCTTTTAATAGTATCGCAGTACCAAATGAATATATAAATCAGTGATATCTGCTTATGGTATTTTTAACGGATGATGTTTCCGTTTCCAAGTCAAAGGAAGTAGCATGGAGGAGTTGGTCATTCATAATAAAAAATTGTGTGTTTGCCATTTTTCAAGTAATTTACAAAGAAAATTATAAACTGTATATTTAATTTGTAGTGGTAAGAATTTTTTAAAACAAGTATCAAAACTCTAAACTGAATTGAAACAACATTTTTTAAGAACATTACACAAAATCAGCAGTTTAAGTTGGTTTTCTTATTGAAACTATTTTTTTTAAAAATACTGTTTTCTTTCGATCGAACTTGCTTTCTAACGAGTAGAACCGTTGCTTAGGGATAATCACTGGTATCAGTTCATGGGTACAACGAATGTAGTAATAGGAGCCTAGCAAATAATTTAAAAATTCACTTGCAATACACAGATATATAACTTACCATCTTTGTAAGCAACCGTCATTTTGACGAGGCACTTCACAATCTTCTCACTTTCCACGAGACTAGTTTGTTGAGTGGATGGCAGTAAAAATTTTAAAGGCATTTTTATCGAATACTCTTCAAATTCTGTCTACTTTCTCATTCCTAACGCACGAAATTAACGTTGACAGTAAACCAAGTCTAACTCCAAATACTCAAAATTTCTCTCAAAAAAAAAAATAATTTCCCCAATCACAAGAACTGCTAATATTTTTCACAAAACAACAGTACGTACTACCAATCCGTCGGAATATCACGTCAACTCAACATATTTTTCACTCAACAATTATTCACTTTCCTATCAGTTCACAATTAATGATTCCACCTTCTCGAAAATATCTGACGCACACTTGGACAGCGAAGAAAGCAAAGATATTTTAATGTAAAAAAATGAAAAGCTCCAAAAGCTAGGTCCAGACATATATGCTCCAAAAAATAAGTCCCTCACAAAATGTTCGTCACTGTCTCCACTTGGATGGGCTTCAAAATTCGTGATTTATGAAACCCATTTTACCGTCACATATCACTACTTAAATCAAATTAATTAATGATAATAAGGATTCTCCATGAATGAAGTTTTTTGTTCCCGAAATTATCCCTGCTTGTCAGGTTTCTCACTCGAAGGCATTGCGTCAATCAGTTTCTTCTTCGCGAGTACTTCATCTCGACGAGATAAACGAGTAAAGTCAGAGATTCCAAAGTTTCTGAACGAGTCGATTGAGAATCGAAGGAGCGCGGCAACCAGCAACCCTTCCGGAGCGAGCAACCTCGCTCGACTGACAGATCGATGGGGCCTCGTGCGACTGCAGTGAATGAGTCAGGCTCCGTGGGATTCGTTTTAATGTAAATGTATGCGCTCGCGTTTTATCGACTGCGACGACAATTATTTATAAACAACGAGTAAAGGTCCCGGCCCAAGGCACCGTGGAATGCCTCAGGTCTATAAGAGCGAGAGGGCCTTATCGATACCTCGAACCGTCCCAGGGCGCTCTGGAACGACAGGATGGGGAAAGGAGGCAGTTTGTTTTGCGTTCGTCTGTGCGCGCGACACGAGGAATGCGTCATATGTTGCGGGAATGCAGCTCGACCTGGGATTAGTATCGGTTCAGGTGTTCCACCGAATAGTAATTTAACTTTAAACCAGCCTCTTTCATTCATAATTAATATTTTCCTCGGACGCTTGGGCATTAATAATGTTAATCCCTTCTCGGATTTCATTGCAAGTGTGCCGTATTAATTAAGAATCGTGGAAATTATTCGCCGTTTCGGAGCACGATACTAGATTTTCCTTTCACATTTTATTTTGTTTAATCTTTCGTTTTCTGCCCCAGAGCGACTAATCGGTTTTGAAACCTTTTCTAATTTTCTAGCTATGCCTTCTGCACTTTATGAAAAATGAAACAAGGAACAAGTAAAAATGGGGATAAATGGGTAACGAAAGGTTCAAATTCGCTTACATTTGGAAATTTCAAAAGAGTGTAACTTGTAATTTTTATACAAAGGAAAGAAAATTAATAAGGAAAATCTTCTGAATTCTGGTTGGCTTTGTGTCGCTATATTGTGGAGTTTAAAGATCTCAGAAGCTTTACTTTCTTGCTTCCTAATTACGTAGTTACTTCGGGTTAATAACGATTCCAATTCGAAATCCGAATGAATTCGAACGAATTTCCCTCCATCAATTCGAACTAGCGAGGTTCTAATCTCTTGTATTAAGATAGCATTCGCGGTAATTTGCTATAAATTAATAGAGAGCATATCTCGTGAGAAAGCATTGTGGAATGCATTTGCATTATCGTAGAGAGGTAGAGAGGTTATCGATACTTCAAAGCATTGAAAGATGCTTGAACTAGCAGTCTCCAAGCGCTCTGATAAAATGCTGGCGTCTACTTGACGTCACACACGAAATACTATAAGAACATTTGCTATTTTGTACGAATACATGTTCGCCGAGTTCTCTTCACTCTTTTTAAAGTAATGCTTACTCTCTCGTGGAAAATAAATACAAGCCTTCCATTGTTCAACTTCAATTGTTTCATTCGAAAACATTTATTTATCTCTCTTCCTTTCGCTCGCCCGGAAGCCCTGTTTTTCGAATCTTTCCGTTTTGCAGCACAGAGAACGCAGATATGATCGACAGGATTCGTTAGACGATGTTAACGTCATTTCGCATTTCGAGCGAATAATTAGCAAGTGTTAAACAATTGCAATTCCCGAGAGGCGCGAGAACGAGCCCGTTTCAGAAGCCACAGTCAAGGTTGCATCTAAACTTTTCTGCAGGTAAAAATACAAAAATATAACGTATGCCCTTCAGCAAGAGATATCGAGAAAAGGCAGTTATTTTTATTAATATTCCTGCTGCCAATGTGTACACAAATGCATTTGTCGATTTGTATATTAAGTGATTGTTGAAATGAGAATACTTAAATCAAGATATTGAGTCTTGAACATCGCACGTAGGAAACGAGTGTTTCCATTGTTTTTCTTTTTTTTTTAAACTATTTCTGCTGCGTTCAACGCATCTTGCAGAAATGCGGGCGCGCTCGGAACGAAGGAATTATTTTCAATTGAATTAAAAGGTCGCGCGAGGGCTCGTTTAACTTAATTATTCGTGTACAGTCGCACATCGTGTTAACGACAGTACACCGTCGTTGTGAGAATTTTGATTAAACGAACTGGCCTCGTGCACGTACGTTGAATTGGTCGCGTTTTCTAAAAAATATCACAATTTGTATTGACAAAGTATTCCTCTATATATTATAGGGTGAGTGTAGAGGACGAAACAAGAGAAATGTTTTGAGAAAATTTATATTTTCGAAGTTGTGATAAATGAATTAATTTCTTTTCCAAGTAAAGAAACTATACACGGACCAGAAGTAAAAAGAATAGCAGAAATCAATTGCAGAATGTCAACGAACCTACTTCATTTAAATTTAAAGAAGAATCGTGGAATCGGTAACTGAAATTCAGGGTGGAACGTATTATAACTTCCACCCCTCTTTCTTTCTTTACACGTCGGAAAACAACACCTGTGCAGTGTAAGTGCAGATAACATTCCATTTCTTTTTTTATACTGTACATTCACCCCTCGATGTATCGACCTGTAACTTTCAAGAGCTTGCCGTTTGCTCAGTTTCTTTCCACGAGCACGAACGTCCCTGGATTAAAATTAGCTAGGGCGACTTGAAGGTTCATTGGTGCCCAGAAATCCAAGGCTATACGCGCCCTCTTGTGAACGATATTTTCGGGACGAGAGGAATTTTTTGCCAAAATTATTTCGGCCCTATGGCAAACGCGGCTCTAGTCTCCCGACTCTGGTGACTCTAATTTTAGCGAAAGCATGATTCACAAGGAACGAAAGAGTCTTTTGTGGGCTTTCTTACGGATTCACAGCTTCTACGTTTACGTCGCAATGTTTTTGAACGGAACGTCTTGTAATTTTAATTAAACAGATGTATTAATCCCTCGTCATTGCATTTACTTTATGCATGCAGTTAGTAAAAGTGTATGGTGAGTAAATAACAATGTCTGCTGCCTGTTCTTCTTAAGGCATGATTCATTTTTGCACAGACTGATCGTATCACCTTCTACAACTATCGATTCTCACGTTTATTGATGTTGACGGGTCGACAGTGTAATTATCTGTAATATTATGCGAGCACACATTACGCGATAGTATCTGTCTCCACTCGCTATAGTTATACTTTTATAGCAAAAGAGATGGAAAGAAATTCATTCTGGGAGAATGCAATTTTAATAATCATTATTATTTGGAACATATTTCATACGATTAATTTCCACTCTACTTCTCTTTTTTGGCACTTGAAAAATTAGATGTTCTCTTTTAATTGTACACTTCCTTATGGCAAACGGGCATTACTAGGGTGAAATGAGCGACGCTGGAACGAGTATTGTATTATCAGTTTTCGACTCGAGTGAGAAAAAGTGGTCCGACTAATACCGCGTGTTTCTCACACGGAACACATATTTCGACATTTTTCTTCGTGGGCGTATGCAATGAACGTGGCCTCGAAGCCTGTGGCAGTACGTACAACATATTGTCCTCTCGTTATTGCGTGCCACGCGATCCCGTCGAGCGGCCGATACCAGTAAAAAAGTGGTGCGTGAATTTGTATGATAAAAAGGCCCGTTACAACACGTTGCACGGCGAACGGAGCGACAGAAAAATTGTAAAAAGCGGATAGAATAATTAGACGAGCGATGAATAGAGTGAAGTGAAACGTACGGGTTGAACAAAACTGTCTTTACAAGAAAGGGGTTCTTGGTGATGATTTTGGAAATGGAATCACCGCGAGGGACATTCCTTTAAGTTTCACGAGGAACTTTATCGCAGAAAATTTAGTTGATTTGGCCATTCTGCCCCTTTCTTCAGCTGAGTATATAAAAATTTGAAACTTGAGATTAATAGATGGGTTCTTATCAGACTTAGAAATAATAATAATAGAAATAGGTATCATTTTGTATCGAATTTCTACACTTTAAATTAGATTTTGGTCTGAATGAGTGTTGTATAATTGCAATTGCATTATTGCTCTCATTTTTAAAATTCTTCCTCATTTCTACAAGCTCTTGAGTTTGTTATGGTTTCAAAGTGTTAGAACCTGATATCCTCAATTCTGCTATTCGTCTCTTAAGGACCGCCTATCTTTTCACTCATTGCCAGTGTGGATTTAGTGAATGGAGGTAGTGACGAAGGAAACTGGACTTTTTCCTGGGCTCGCTTCAGACCTGTGTGGTCTGTTTACTCTTCCATCTGTCGTTCTGTCAATGACCATTCAGCGGTAGAAAAAAAGCAGACGCCTTTCGTAATATTTATGACACTACAGTTGGCACGTTTCTGGCGTTTCTTTCGTCCTCCACTCGGTTTTTAATCAAAACAACCACTTCGGCCAACGAACTCTGTGTAGTATTTATATTATTGAGTCCTTTTCACCAAACTACCTAACAGCTGTACATCGTGAATTATGAATATCATTGCAGAGGTATTTTATTGCTAGTATTAAGTTTTTGTCGTTAAAGTACAAACTTTGAAGACTTTGCATTGTAATCAAAATGTAAAACAGGTATATAACAGCATATTTTATTTCGTAAAACCCCTTCTTAAGTAATGATATCAAGCTAGAGAAATTTAATTTGAATTTAATAATAAATTAGTGCAGAAATGCTATTATAATATTATACCTATCCATGTGATTTTTCGATAAATTTGCGTAGAAAATTAGAAACAACGAACGTCGAGTCCGACGACAAGTAGTTTGAGTAATAGTCCATTTACTTATGTAACATTCTGCTGCGGTGCAATAGGAATTTTATCTGCGATATCATTTTCAAATTCATCGTAACGAGAAACAGAGGGAAATAAATTGGATTTACCAACTATAACATTGTAACAAATTGTATGATTGACTTTCAAATTAAAAACTATATATAATAATTTTCATCTATTTTGTTTCGTTTATTGCGAGAACATACTTCGACTAATAAAATCGACTTATTCTATAATAAAATCGTATGCGGGAAGTCTTTGATGTATATCGTTTTTAAGATGGGAACATCTCGAGTTCGCTACCCTCGATTAAATCAATCGAATGGAAAGCAGTCGCAGGGCTTCCATTTAATTTACTATCGCCCGCATATAATTCCTTTCTTTTGTGTTTAAGGCAATCTATTACTCGAATAGCAATCCTCAATTGAAAACGATTAGCTGTCGTGATAGTATTCTAATTTCTTTAAATACGTTGGATTTTAATCGTTCAGTATAAGAAGCATTGCAACTCTATTTATTGCTTCTAATCTCATATTATAGTGATAAAAAAAACATCATTCTATCAATAAAATACAAAATATTATATAGTACAGAAATGGCGTTAAATTTGATCCATAACTAATTATTCACAAATGAATATGTGTTTCACGCAATTCTTAAGTCTCCATTTCGTTATCTTTAAATCTCAAATATCCAAGTTTTCATCCCAACGTTCCCTGCGTTCAGCGTTGCTTTTAAAGTGATGCATTATTTCATAAACGCCGCTTAACATTCATGGCAACCGAATAATTTCAGAACAGAGGGGTACGCGCCAGACAGTAAAAAGTCCAACTTGTTTATTAGTTCCAAACGTTTTAACCTGCCCCGATGGGAAAAAGTGGAAAGGCATAAAAGATTATGTAGGATAATATTGTTACGTCTGGCAGCTTTCGGAATCCTCTTTTTGTTCCTGCCAATTCGTCATGCTCTAGTAGATTTGACGGTAAAGCCGAGCGCAATGACAGTCTGCCGCTAAAAGCGAAAAACGTACCGCAAGAAGCGAAGAAAAGGGTGACAGAAAAACCGGCGAATCGAAATAGGAGCGTGCGAGAGTGTTCAGCAAGAAGCCTTGAAACCACAATGAACGTCTCGTATGCACAATTACTTTTCGTTAACGATCGAACACTGCTGGATAAAAGGTGTCGCGACCCTTTTTTTTTAGAGGAAGCGGGAAGTTTTTAAATAGGACCCTCCTTCACGAACAAAAGCTGCCCTGTGTGATTTCGAGTTACAGTAAAATATCGTTGATCCACGATAATCTACGTACTTGAGATAGTGTCACTGTTATTTCGTAAAAATCATTCACGTTCGTAAGAATTTCTTTCGTTTCACATTTCCCGCAAATAATGGTGGATTTACTATTATCATATCGTTTTTGTTCTCATTTTAATTCAAAGATAATAATATTACAAGCTGCTTCCTTATTCCAAATGAAGGGCAGGATGAAAGTCGTGGATATTTTAATAAACCATCGAAATTAACACGTGCAAGCCGTAAAAGCTACGGATTTCAAAAGGACACAGTTTATGGGGCCCACTCTCGAACCCTTCGACCGTTGCAACGTACAATGGGGGTGTTTATGACGGAGCGAAAAGCAGCGGGCGACAATCTGCTACACGTTTACCTAGCTGACAATGGGTCAAGTACTGACGAAGCTCTCGAGACGAATCTTGACAAAAAGCAGATACCAAAAGCAAAATAAACTCGCGCAGCAGGAAACGTTTCACAGAGCGGAAAATTAAATACGGCTTGGAGTATCTGGAAAACTATTACGAGCCACGAGAATCCCGATCCGCGGCTATAAACCTAAACTGCTGCATAAATTAAAGATCCATATAGAATATTGGATTTTACGCCCGATTATACGCTGTTCGACCGCGAATGGTTTTTAATAACCGCTGTGAAGAAAAACGCATCTCACGATAACTGGTATGCTTTGGTAACAATATGAGAGGCCACATCCAGAAAACGATAAACGCCGTGCACTCGGAAGCAACAAAGGAAAAATGTGCGAATTGAATCGACGCGCCACGTGGCGCGGCTGTTGCCTGACAATGGCAAAATGTGCGAAAATTAGTTGTTAACAGAATTGCGGTGTATCGATGGGACCTTGAGACGACCGTGCTTTTGTTCAAGGCCTCCAATGCTCGTTGAATCAAATGAACCAGGATGTGTTCCGCCTAGGAGGGAAACGACGTCCTTTTGCTCGCTGGAGTGTGGAATATTTGCTCGTTAAGTCGGCGAATAATTATATACTTTTCGAAGGAACAATACACTTAGATGTTTGTTTAGTTTCTCTTCCCATGACTTTCTGAAGAAGTTTTAACATGGATCTACGAACGTTTATTCACGGTTCATGATAGTTTATCAAATGTCCATTTCTTTGGCGTTTTTTTTTCGCTGATAAATATTTTCAAATACTTTAGGGGACTCTTGTTATTAGAATGGAAATAGAGGCGAAATCGCTATTTGAGAAAAGGGAGCTTTATATGAATTAAAATATGTGAAAATTATGAATTAAAATATGTGAAAATTATGAACTAAAATATGTGAAAATTATGAATTAAAATATGTGAAAATTATGAACTAAAATATGTGAAAATTATGAACTAAAATATGTGAAAATTATGAACTAAAATATGTGAAAATTATGAACTAAAATATGTGAAAATTATGAACTAAAATATGTGAAAATTATGAACTAAAATATGTGAAAATTATGAATTAAAATATGTGAAAATTATGAATTAAAATATGCGAAAATTATGAACTAAAAGTTCAAAAATACGTGGACGAATTGATTCGTGGTTTGTTTCTAATAATTGAAAATTCACAAAAGAAGGTCACTGATATCTGAGTTATAGTTTGTCTGTTAAAGAGGCAAAGGTAACGAAAGTGATCTTCGAGGAAAGAATGTGCTCCAAACTCCAGTTCACTGAAATCTCATATATCGTACATACATATTTTCTGAATATTCGCTCTCACCTCGCGCTCCAGCCTCTTCCTCCGAGCGTTTATTCTGAAACGCGAGCAGTCGCATGTTTACGAAGTCATGGTCGATCTTGCCCTTGCGATTCCTGTAGAGCACGAACACGAGGGAAACGATCCACTTGCTCGCGATCCACAACACTCCGCACGCGAAACAGTCAAGGAGTTCCGATGTCATCAAGCCGCGCGACACGAAAACAGTTCGGATATCGTTAATTCACAAGGCGTATTTGAATCTCATGCCCAACGAGGGAGCACGTCGCGGGTCGACAAACCTCGACTCATGGGAACCCCTTAGCTAAACAATGAATTAAATGAATGTTGTCTTCGATCAATCCTTCAGCTATAGCAAAGTGAATGCTCTTTCTAATTAAAAGTAACCAAGAAACTTATTTCTGCGCAAGTGAAAAAAAATGCCCCTTCTGAACAAATCCGTGAATCATTACTCCCAATTATTAATTACAGCTCCTATCAAATGGCCATTTAATTCATCTAATTTTCCTGTATAAAATTTCATACTAGTAGCAAGACAAAGTTCTCTCTGGCTTCACTATAAAACACTTGTAACACTTCATCTTTACAGCGAATCACGCGAAACCTACGACTAACTAGCAATTAAACATTAGAATAATTGTTGAAGAATTGATGATCTTACATCGTCCCTTACTTCTCTAAATAATAATGCGAATTTCGTTGCGCGGCTGAAGGGTGGTGCCGAAAAATCGAGGAGCAATTAGAAAGAATGGGATCCACTGATTTCTTTCACTTCGAAAGGATTGTAGGGCCGTTTAAACGCGTTGTTAACGATGATGTTCACACCGACCGATACTCTGTCGCGGTGTTCGCGCCAAAACACGTGTCGCGCGGGAGATACTCGAAGAATGAACCGACCAGCAGTAAGTCGATGCGCTTTTGTGGTTTCAAAAGCGACCGCCAGCATCCTGTCTACAAGGAGTCACGTGATTAAATCTTTTGTAGCCGCACGCACACACAGGGCCACGTGCTCCCGCGCGGCTGTAGCCGCGTACACGCGCGTGTACAGAGTCTGTACTGCGAGACTGGTGGAATAAACCTAGAATGGAATAAACCTCGCTCGCGGATCGACTTCTCCTTTTTTTCCTCTCCTGCTCTTCCAAACATCGAAAGACGATACGCGCCAGCGAGAATCCTGGAAAATGTTATGCCACCTAGCGTGAAGCGCGAAGAGCGCAGAGGCGACGCGAGAGAGGTGGAAAATGGAATAAACCCAGAATCGAAAGGAAATGTTGTGGAAACTTTGGGCCATCGTGCTAAATTTAAATTGGATACACAAATTTTCTTTTTCACGTCGTCCGTACAATTCTATTGTAGAGAAATTGACGAAGCATGCGTAGAAATGTACGGTAATTGTGAATGTTACTGGATGTTTATTGTCCTAAATGAATAAAGGCTTTATAGAAAAAATGGGGAAAAAAGGAAAACTAAATTTCTGCGGATTTGAGAAGGTTTAGGATTGGGAGACACTCAAGTTTGAAGGAAGATGTGTTTTTTTGGAAATGACTGTTAGGAATTGTTTTGTATTTCACCAAATTTATTACTAAAGTCTCTTAAACGCATGCCTCGTATCTTTGAAAGACATCGTGACGGGGATCAAATGCGAGGGGTATTCAAATTTTAGAGGGCATATTGTGTTCTTCGAGGCATCTTCTGTGAATTTCTCTGTATTTCACGTAATCGACGAAACTTATTACTAATGTATAGTAATTTCTGAAATGCACTGCTTTGGTGTTCAGAAAACGTCACAGTGGAGTTTGAAAATGAGGGGCATTTGAAATTTAGAAAATCTTCCCGGCCCTTCTGTCGTAAATATCGCTATCCATTAGAAATGAAATGCTTCGAATGCATTGCGAGAATTCATTCAGAATAGTATTTCGATTCGATGAGGTCTCGAGTAGTTATCCTTCCACCGAAGCGCAATAAATATTGCTGTTCACGTGCATAAGGTGTCAAACGACAGCTGCAATTCACTGTGCGTTTGATTGTCAGAGTGCTCTAGTTACCTGCGTGCGCTCTGAAGTCTCTTTGAAACATTCAATGACCTAGAAAGTTTCATGCCAATCTACATATAAACGGCCACACTTATAGAACTCGAAATTTACAATTAATCCAATCGTGTAGCGATTGGAGACCTATTTCGTACACTAACATCTAGCTTTTTACTTCGATTCGCAGAAATGCAAGAGAATTCTTCCCAGCTCCCAATGAATTAATATTTCCCCCCTAAAAAAACATAGAAGAAGTAATTATTTTCCGCGCGAACCACCAGCTTACGCTTCTTTAATTCTCAAAATTCTTCCAAGCAATGTAGTCTTATCTATTAGATATAATTTCGAAACGACGATCATCGCTCAACGTTGGTGGACTCCCTATCTTTGGTACTCAGTGGAAGAAAATTTTGTAACGTTATCTAATTAATACAGTTTTGAATGACCACCATTGTGTGAACGTCGATGTCGTCAGTTTAAATTACTATTAAATTCTGATGGTGTGAGTGTATACGTATTGCTGGTAAACGTGTTGGTGGGAAATATACAACGGCAACGAGTTACTCGACGTTGCTGAAAATATTACATGCCAACGAACTCGGGAATAGAATCGTCGCATCGGAGCACGAACTCTGACAGGCGAACATCAGCCTTATCCTTGCTCGATACCGGATAAAACCGTGTTTCGAGCAAGATGGCAAGGAATAGAATTACACGACCGTCTCGACGACTGCGAGACATTTAAAACGACCTTGTTACTAATATGCAATTCGTTTAAAATATCCTATTTCGCCAGTGCGAAGGCTTACGGCGAGCAGAGAACTTCCGCGATGGAGGATCGATTGGAAATTGGAAAAGTAGAGATCAAAGTATTCTTTTGGCAAGAGTCCTCTTCTCAATTGGTGGATCAACTTTCCTCGAATTTCCTAGAATTTGTTTAGCTTAGGATCAAGTATTACAGTGACAAATAGAGCTTAGGGATTTATTGTGGCTAAGTGGATTTCATCGACATAATTTTGCGAAGCATTATTACTCGACTGGATTAAATATCTACAAAATAATATAAAGATTCTCCGAATGTTTGAAAAATCAGGGGAACTCTTCTCCAAATGTTTAAAATTTGAAAAATCAGGGGAACTCTTCTCCAAATGTTTGAAATTTGAAAAATCAGAGGATCTATTACTTTTTCAATTCGAATTGCTTCTCCCTTTCCACATATTCTTCCTAATTTCAAACACCCATCACGTTAACACTTCGAATCATTCGTGGCGGCATAGTTTTGGTAGTCTTTCAAGGCTCATAACAAAACGGTAAAGTTAGCAAGCATCCAGGTAGTGTTAGATCGAAGAAGCAGGTGAAGGAAACATATAGCGAAGATATATATTTAAATCGATCGACGTAATCGCATCTAATAAGCAGATTTGTTACAATCTCCGTCTATGCGTTACAGTTTGTTTGGACGGTTAGCTGAGTCGTTGGCGAACATTTTCGCAATCTGAGTCATAAGATGAGATCGCGCGTGATGCGATGGGAAAATACTACCCGTTTGTAAACGCGCGTGTCCGCTTACTCAAAGCTCCTCCAGGTGAGGCGTCGGACGTTTCGCATTTTCGCGGGTATCGGTAATTTCACGCCGATACCGGAAAATTGCCTTACGAACACGATCGTTTCGTTATTCCCGCAACACCTGTCGAATCGCAGCCAACAGCGATGGCAACGGAAATTGTTTTGCTTCGAGGAAAGCGCGCCTCGCGAACAAGCGCCGTTCATCGATGGAATTCGAGAGTGACGAGAATATCGGCTTACTTTTATTATTTTCTACAGTATACACGATGGAAATGAATTATTACATTAGATCGCGGATGGAGTTTCAAAGAAAGTGTGAAGATTCTATTTGGAAAATATTTTGTTTTGATATTTTGCTTTGGAAAAAATAATAGAGAATTTTGTGATTTGACTGCCAATTTAAGTATTTGTAGATCGAAGACATGAATAGGCAATGAATATCGCGAAGTTATTAGATATCCCACGTGGGGATCAATAATGTGGTTGTTTAGAAAATTTACTGAATTTTGAATAAGTAGAAATTGTAGTAGAAATTGTAAAATTTGGATGGAATTGAAATTTGCATATGCTTGGTTAGAATTCCTCAATTTTAAGTTAGTTTTTAGTGAAATCTACGCACTCTACAGTGAAGAATTTAAAATTTTGAATCCGTAAAAATCGACATATGTTCAAGCAAACAATTCCGAAATCATTAGCCATTTTAAACAATACACATTGTGGTTTGGGGGAAAATTTTGCAGATCGAAATTTGGGAGGGAAGTTCAATTTTCATTTCGAATCTCTATAGTAACCCCTTTAAAGTTCATCGTTGCTACCATCGCGTGATCAATACTCTCTGCTTGGTGTACAGTTTGCCGCAGAGATCTACATTCCCTGCCAGTCCCTCACCCTCACCTTGAGGAGGAAAAGAGGGTGTGTGCCCCGTTGCGCAAAATCCACGCTCCACTGTCGCCATTGAACAGTAACGATTTTATCGCTATCAATGTGTTTTCTTTATCGTTTTTCCCGAAACGACGGGTTCCCTCGTCACTGATAAAAATAGATCCTCGATGTACGTGCTCCTCATTCGAGGCAGTCGGATGACAAAAGCACGATTTTCCTCGCGAATAACTTTTGTAAAATAAGTCATGAAACCTTGGTTCGACTTTGTCAAGAAATAATCATCTAGCTTAGCAATTATGTACACACAAACTGTACACCAAATCAGGGGATTAGATTTTTCAACGTATAGTTTGAGTGGGAATATGAACCATCGTTTAATTCAATAAATTTCATATAATATTCATAATATGAAGCATAAACCTGGACTTAACGAATTCTTTGTATAGATAATATTTTGTAACATGATTTACATTTTGTAAATTGTGTGTTCAAGTAGAACATTGTTTTATCGTAGCCTCGATAGAGAAATTCATCGTTTTATCCATTTAATACTCCTTTCTCTCGCCATCATCACGGATACACGTTCGCAGAAAAGCATTGATTACTTCAAGTAGTATAGGCGTACGATGATCAGACGGGAACCCGCAAAAATTGCAGCGCGTAATCCTGTTATCGTCTTAGGGGAATCCGTGATGGTAAATCACAATGTTGCACTTGAAATTCAATATACTTTTCGTTCCTCACCTATGAAATACCACATATGAAAATCTTTTACGAAAAGAAATCTACCGTCAAAGAATTTATTGTTTTTATGACAGCTTGATTAAACGTACGCGGCGGAATTGAGAAATAGAAGAAACGCAAAATTCTGAGAAATTATAATATCATTTCCTACAAACTTCACCATTCAAGAGGGGGATTTTTTTCTATGAAATGGTAGACAATATTCTCCAATTTATAAAAACGTAAACTTGAAATCACAGTGGTAAATAATAACAGGTACAGAAAACGTTATTAAATGATAATAAAGAAATTTCAAGTGTTTAAAGATTTGTTGGAATACAAAGAATTCCTTTACGCCATGATTCCACGAATGGAATTTTAGACACAAGGGGCAACGACACATCCGTACAATTTCCTCAGTATTTGAAAACACGTATCGATTATTCCCGCCATTCCAGGTATTCGCATCCGATATCTGGCGTGTCTTTCGCGCCGCGAGCATTACGGCTTCATGACTTAATCTGCCAAATCCATAATAGGTATTCATTATTGGAAAGTGACCCTAGCGGTCGGCTTCTGTTGCCTAATGGACTTTCGTACGCAATAGCCAACAACGAGTCGCCTGACAAAGAAGCTGTTTGACCAGCAAACATTCGCTCGAAGCGCACATATTAAACGTAAGAAAGCAACGATTTACTATTCTAATCTCCAGACACGACGTAAAGCAGAAAAGGAAACGCAGTGGACGCGATTAACGCGACCAGGGGGTAATTATCAATGATTAAACAATCGGTGCTTCCACGGCTGGTAGACCCAAGATAATTGCGCGGAAATCAAATGTTTACTCTCGCTACCGGCTCCTTTTAGTCCCGCCGCTAGTGTTTCGCGCAGACCACAATTTACGATCGGAGCAGGCTTCTTCGAAAAGAAATATTCATTTCCTTCCTACTGCACTTGCTTCGTCGACGAACAAATCATTGCTTTCACATTTCATCTGTTATTGTTTAGAACAACGGCAGCAAAGTTTGATACGAATCCCTTTCCTGCTTCATCGTTTAAAGATTCTGAGACAATGCTTTTCTACTTCATGTAAAACTTGGAAGCTACGAAGAATCAAAGTTACTTTCTTACCAAGCCAGCCACATTAAATCCTCACTTCCACTGGAAAGGAGTATTTCCATCCAATAATGCCTACTAACGATCTCCATCGAATGTCAAACGTGACCATCAAAAAACGCGCGATCCCCACTTATCTACTCGATATTTCACGTCCAGATTCGTTATCAGTGGCGGCTATCTGGGATTTTTAGATCGCAATTTCCGCGAACGCGTTGCAACGAGGTTCCGCGAAGGACGCGTGCTTTTGCCAGAAAAGCTTTCGTTCGAAGTAAACTCGATCCGCTGGCTTATCGAAATTTTTATCCGCGCGTCACGTGCCCGCTCGAAACGCCACTGAACGAGGTGCTATGTGTATGGCACAGTGCACTTGATGGTCACGATAAACGCGCACTTCGTCCCTGAAATCAAAGGGACAACACGTTCCATCACTAATTACCTTTTTGTACAAACAGCAAATCCGGTGTGAACAGAGCCTCGTCGGCGTGGACTCCAGTCGAGGGAACGCTCCTTGCAGACACTGACGGGAGGCATGAGCCTCGAATTCTTCCCCCTCGAATCCCGCGATATCTCCCTACGTGTCACTGATTCTACACGATACTTTCGAACGCATCGTTCGCGTTAACGATATGTCGTTCTGTTTGCCCTCTGTTTTTAAAATCGCCGAGCGTATTGACTGGCCGAGCCGTGGCACCCGCTGCGCGCGTCCGCGAGGGGCAGACTGTTGGAGGGATGCTCGGGCGAGGCGAGGGACATCGAGGAGGAGTCGGTTCACTTAAGATTTTCAGGTTCCGGGGGGTGTCGTTTTATGGCGGAACTCGACCCTTCGAGGTGCAAACATAACACCGTGCTGCTTGGCCGATGATCAGGCCTGCAATGAACATAGAATTCGCACGGAGGAACCGATGCCTTCAACACCAGGCCGTATCATTGGCTATACATAGCACGCGTCGCGACGCGCAGACGCCGGGCATCTACTCGGCCCTTTTGCTATAGTCTGATAAACAATTTCAGGTTCTTCGCTTCTGCTAATTTTGATCATTCGTATTTCTTGAAAAGAACGGCAGCGATGAGCAGTCGAGGATGATTGTAGTTAATAGTTAATTGTCACTTTGGGTTTCTTTATTTATTTTATTCATAAAATGGAAACGAAGTTGGGGAGTCCGGATTTTCGAGACCCCTAAGTATGTTTTTTTTTTATCAAAAGGGAGATTTTAGGTGTTAGTTTCTAAAGATAATGGAAAGCTACCTAACACAACCCTCGGTGGGAACTGGTTCGAGCATATTTCACCCGGCTTTAGTTGTTACGATAATACTGATGGATTGTTCTTTAGAGTAGCTGGAAATTGCCAGTGAACGCTGTAAGTAATTTATAGAGTCAGGGGCAAAGGAAATTCTGTTCTTTTTTCGACGTGTCAATGGCCCAGTTTGAAAGCCATTCGCTTCGCGAAGACGCCGCGGGCCATGGAGAATAGAGTTCTCAGCGTTGGCTTCTGACTGACCTGCCTAATGCTCTTCAAACGGCAGGGGAGAAGTGTTCGATTGCGCCGGGAAGGTGCCTCGAATTCCATTGGCTGAACAAACAGTCGGCGATTAGATTCACCGGTGGGGATCGATTGTTCTGCCAAAAATGGCAGAGAAATTTGCGTTGAATCGGCTCGCGTGCTGCCAGCCTTCAGCCTTGCGCTAATGCGCGAAACTTACGATTACGAGTCAACGCACCTTTGTCAATGGAACGCTGATCGTGAAAGGGAACGTCGATATCCACTTGTACCGAGCATTGCTAAAACTTTCCACTACAGAATTTGGTATTTCTGGATGGTTTGGGGTGTAACAAGTTGCGATTTCAATGATAAAGGAAGCTCCAGTGATGCATTTGTAGAGGGTGGAGGGAAACGTTGATTCGTTTGGTGGCTTTATCTGGTAGCAACTCAGATGTTAGTAGAGGAATGTGGCTACAGTGATAGGTGTGAGTAAGACACGAAATAAGAATGTGAAAGAGGAGGAGGAAGAGTTGCGTGCGAAGGAACTGATAAAGTCGTCGAACCACTCGAATCTCCCCATGATTCATCCTGCGCGTGTTCAGAGAACTGAATAATTCACCCTCCGAGACTGCTTTGAATTTCTTGCAAATAATCTCTATTTTTTAAACGATGCCTTTGAATATACAGAATGGTGCAACCAAATTGCAAGATGATTACAGTGTTCCTTCTAAGGAGGGAAATAGGGATCGCATCGTTAACGTGAAAGAATTGGAATAATTTTATGGCGCTAGAATAGTGGCATTTTGGATTGCAACTGCATGATAGCATATTAATCAATGAGAATAGAATAAGTGGGAAGGGATTGATACGTCCGATAATTAGGAAACGCTTTTAGGTGTTTCAATGCTTGAAAATAATTTACGGTGCGTTAACTGTGAGTATTGTGCTTCTTGTTGGCCCACATATTAAAGAAGCAAACCATGATACGCCTTTAATGGTAAGGGAAATAGTATCACCCAGGGGTGCCCAAACTAACCCTCCATTCAATAACAACCCCTATATTACGTGTTACCATAGTGACACATTTCAGAAAACGTGCATAGTTAGGCACGTGTTATTATTTCGGCCCATAACATAATTGTCCACCTAGGAAACGTAGAATTAGGAACTCGTGGATCTTGAGATCGGCGTACAGATACAAGATTGCTTCGCAATGATTTTTAAAATATAATTGAAGAAACAGGGTAGCAAATCTGGAGAATCGAATAATTCAAAAGGATAAGGAATTTTGTGATGACACTGTGTGATATAAAATCGTAGAAAAATGTGACACATATACGCTTCAAGGACACGCGGTCGAATACGACCTAGCGAAATTAGGTCAAGTTACGAGACCCCAGGTTTCGAAGTTGTCTAGGGTCGATGGCACTCGTTCTCTAAGCAGAGGCCGAAAATAGGTCACCAGATCTCCCCTGGATCTTTCACCTTAATACGAGATTCGAAATGAAATTGAAAAATCGAAATAATAGATTTATTTTGCGGGTTATGTAGTCAGTAGTTATGCCAGATGGCAGATATCCTGTTGGGGGAGCACACAGTGGTTTAAAATGCGATTCTAGCTAATTGTGAGCAAAATTATTTTTGTCATTATTTTTTCCTGTGCGTATAAATATGTACTTTAAAAGTATTGGCACTTATCTATTTAATTGTAAATTTACAATAAACTAACTGATTATTATCTGGAAATATTAACTTCTATCGAGAACGCCTGTAGTTTTACTTATGCACAAAAATAAGAAAAAAAATAATTATAAATAAGTAGAAATAATATTAAAAATAATAAATGAGTGCATAATTTTAAAATAAATATAGGTGCAGGAAAAAATAATGATAAAAATATATTTTGCTTAGCTAGAATCGCATTTTAAACCACTGCGTAGCAGTGGCGATGAGGTCAGATTCAACATTTCCTGACGAATATTGATAAGTGCAATATCTAAGGTTCATGTTTCACTAGAATCGAATAGTATTCCCACAAAATCAATATTTTATTCTGTGGCAGCTACTTCTCTGCCACCACGTTCTTCTTCTCAGGGCCCGATGGCCCTAGCTCTTCCGTCGCTCTGGACGAAAATGATTTTTGCCGCACTTTAGGTATATTTAATTAGAAATAATTATTTTCAAATATAATTTTGCCAGTCAGTTAAATTTTTTGTAGGTATTTATTGAATAGCAAAAACCTTACCTACTTTTTTACCGATTTTTCAAAAAGTTTGACTTTTTCATTGGTTTTTACTGATTTTAATTTTTTCTCCTACCAATTTTGGGCCTTGATTTTTCTTCTGTTCTTTTTTCTCCTTACATGCCCAACTTTCATATTTCTAAATTTAGACGGCGCGCGGTTCGCCGAGCCAGCTCGCCGAACGCGAGTCAGCAAGGCGATAAAGAAGTTCTTTGTTCGACGCTCGAGCCGAACCGAGCCGAGGCAAGCCTTCACGCGAGCCGAGCCGACCCTTCAGGCTCGCTGAGGCACGTGCGGTTTACAACTTGCCGCCTATTCTTCTGCAGTTACATGTGGCGAACAGGCCCACGCTAGCCGAAGCACAGTCGCTTCTCCCTTAGCTTTCTCTTTTACCCTCTTCGCTACGTTTCAATTTTCTATCTTTCCCTTTTTCTATTTATTTCCTTCAATTCTTCCACCCCGTGTTAACAGTACAGACTGTGGAGAGACGATTCTGTCACAGGCAGTGGGCTATTAAATGGCGGTGCGGCGAAGCATGTGACGTCACGGAGTGGAAGAAAAGGAACATCTACAGCAATATCGGTATACTTGCGTTGTGACGCTGTTACACCATACCCCAACCGACGAAAACGCCAAGCGAGTCCAAGCAAAGTGACGTCATATGCCTCGCCGTGTAGCGACTTCGCCTAGCAACATCGGTTACAGGGTTGTCGGAAAAATCCCCACTGCAGCGGAGAGAGAACACCTACAGCAGTGCGGAATGTGTGTGCGTGATGATGCCGTGACATCAAACCAATCGACGCTGAGATTGGTCCCTCTCCACTACGGTACGGACTTTCCTGGCAACCGTGGTTAGTTAGTCGGATCGGGCAGTTCTTGCGAACACGTGCCGTTGACTTCACGCGAATCTCTCGGTACAGTGTTAATTGTTTTTGTTAAAATAAATTCAGTGTTGTGTTAGAAGGAGTCATTCCTTATTCTACCATGCACCACCTCGATTCCATGTGCATATGAAGTAGCCAGTGTCGTCTATTGGTTTCGAAATTTCTAAGGAGTAGACACGAGCCTCTAATGTACACGTATGTATCTTGTAATTGTGACTGTAAGTGCAATATTTCATAAAAGTAAGTAAATTTATTTGAAAGTTAATGCAAATCGTTTTGCATAGTAGCAAATTATGTTAAGTAGATATCACTCTCTGTGTAAGAAATGTGAAACAGAATTTAGTTGTATAAAGAGAATCGTTTCTGCAGATTTTGTGGCTGAATTTCAAAGTAACGTAACTTTCTGTAATTGAGGGGCCCAGTGGAAAATGGGCACATGCCACATATGGATAAATTTTCGTTTCTTTGTACCATTAAGGGATTAGGCCACCTTGGACGAAGCAATGGTAGAGCCATATTCGGCAATTGTTTTGAGGGAGATAATGAAATAAATAGAAAATTCAATATGAACCTGTTATTCAGTAACACTCGACGGAAAAAGTCTTATATTTTTTCCTTTTTTAACCTCACGGCTATACCGTTTGACCTAGAGAATAAAAACCAAAACTTTTATTTTCTACATGCCTAAAACTAAAGAAGTATATACCGATTTTGCGATGCTTGAACATATTCTTTGCAATTGACACTTTTATAAAATCAAAAATGCACTTTTTCTCCGCATGTTCACCATTTCGGCACAAGAGAATGTTCATGGATATCTATATGCTATGGGTTGTATTCTCCATTGTTGCTTATTCTTAACATCGTCTTAAGCATGCGGATCCTCTACTAACCTCGTAGACTAGTAAAGGATACCGCATGCATAAGCCGATCTTAAGAATAAGCAACGACTGAGAATACCGCCCTATGTGTACTTCTTTAGTTTTAGGCTTGTAGAAAATAAAACTTTTTAGTTTTTTGTTCTAGGCCTAACGTATGGCCGTGAGGCTAAACACGGCGGAAAACGCCGTCCGACAAGATTTCGCGTATCACGGCTCTACAGCCGACATTTTGTATGAAAAAAAAAACGACTTTTTGTCGAGAATTGTACAATGACTGGTTCATATTGAATTCGTCCAAGATGACTTAACTCCTTAATTCCATCATGTTTCATGAACAAAACTCAGCGTACGAATTGTATGTGACCGTTTTGTTCTGTTTAAGGCGGGGTGGACACGACAAGAACAGACGAAAACGTTCGCAACAATGGTTTTGTTCGTGTTCGTCTTGGTGGAGCGTCGGAGACTTTTTCAGGGGGTGGGGGCAACGTTGGGATGATGGTAAAGAAAAATATACCCTTCTTGCTTTTTAACCCATTTTATAGTGCCAATTTATAAAAATATTAAAAATATTCCGTTTTTTAGTATAAACTTGATAAAGATCAACTTTTGCCCCCCTGCGGACGTCCATCGACCTCGAATTAAATTTTCTTCGCGCTGAGAAAAACTAAATGCGTAGTACAAGAAAAAGGGGCCCATGCCACACGACATGTGGCCTAATACAATTCATTTTTCAGCTAAAATTTGACAATAGTTGTCATTTACCGTCTAATTCAAATGCCGTTTAAAATAATTAGAATTTCAAAGTGGTTACGCCACCCTGGGAAGTCGAAACTAGACGATTTTTTTTGCAGATACTATAAGGTTGAAAATTGTTTCTTTACTTCTTATGTGTAGAGCATGTATTAGTGCATATATTGTATAAATACTATAAAAAATATTAAAAAATGACCGAGTTATTTGTTGTCGCGGAGTAGCTTCGCGGGGCAACAAATAACTCGGCCATTTTTTAATATTTTTATACAATATTTATACAGTATGAGCATTAATACATGCTTTACACATAAAAAGTAAAGAAATAATTTTCAACCTCATAGTATCTTTAAAAAAAAATCCTCTAGTTTCGGGCGTCTCAGGGTGGCGTAACCTGTTTAAATAATACAATTTCGTACGGTGTTTTTTATAAAAACAATTTTTCCTTCAACTCGTTTTCCTCTAAAATCATAAAACGGTGGCAAGTCGTGATACCATTATCGTAAACACTCGGCGTATATTCTATCGCCTACTTTGGTTCCAGCCATGTTCTTTAATGTAACATAATACTTTGGAGAAACGCATAATTAGGAGACAGGAAATGATTACTATATATACTTTAATGAATCCCCATTATTTAAAGACTATATTACTTTCTTATAAACTTGAATATTCATTTACCTGAAAATACTAGGATACCGAATTGTATATTTTCCAACATATCTTCACTTTCGTACACTTTGCTATCCATAAAGTAGAGATAGATAAAAGCACTCAAGTGTTTCTTTGTCTCACAGTTTATGCTAAGCAACGTGTACCACTTATTTACATTTAATCAATTATTTATTTATGTTTCACACAGGCTTTCCATTTCTACGCTCCACGTTCAAGTGTCTAGCTGTAGAATACCAAAGGGAACGAACAATTTTTCATACGATTGAGTTTTTTTTGTCGAAGAAATTGGACTGTAGCGTAATTCTTCCCGTTATGGCCCGTTGTTGTTTATCACTTGTACACATGTCATCGGCGATATCCAGCGTAGAATCAGGAACAACGATAAACGATGTGATTCATCAGGCCTACGATCGTTTTTCACGTTTACGCGTGCTACTTTCTTCGTAACCGACGCATTTCGACCACGCACTTTTCAGTGCGAAGTCAACGCTCCACTAATTATCGGTGATAATCGGCGCACGAACTGACACCGTTACAAGGACCAAACAAATTGGTCTAGAACTGTGTTGCTTCTGGCAGCAACGTCCTTCCAACCGATTTACAATTAAAATCATTTATCTTGCATACAAATGCATTGTTCCTGGGGCAATCATGGCCAAATAGAAATGAATTTTTTTAATCATAGACAGCCTTTTACCTTCACGATGTCATTGGGTTTCGTAAGAAATAGACTGCTAACAAATTTGCATTTCCTTTGTTTCATTTACATGTTAATTTGGAAAGAAACAGAGTAACTAATTGCATAGTTCTATTGTATCCTATATATACCGAATATTAGATGAAATATTTTCAACGATGACAAATGTATAAATTGTAGACTTTATACTTTTCTTCATATTTTAAAAGAATTTTCAAACTTTTCCTGCAAACTGTGTTTACAATAAAACAAAGTTGTCTGTGCTATCACGTGGTATGATATCAATATAATGCATATCATTAGTTATATCGTTTTCTAATAGTCTAGCTATCAATAATGAAAAATTAGAAGCCCTATATAATAAGACGTCTAATGTATCTATTTGTTTGTTATTTAGCAAAATCTGTCCAGAGGCTTTTTTCGTACTTCCCGATGACCTAAATGGTTCAAATTCAGCATGCTGTTTCCTGGGCACCCAAAGATGTCATTACAATGCCAAAACCTGGAAAATTTGAAAATGGGTGCTACCTGTGGCCTAAAACAGGTATTATGCTTATGTCATGGACCCTAAGGGTTTTAAGTACTGCTGAACACAAACATTAAGTTTTGGTAAATTTATTTTCCTTTCTTCGCAGATAACATGTGGTGTTCCAAGACGAGACAGGCACTTGCTGTAGGTACCAGACAAGTACCCGAAACTTGGAAAATCAGTATTTCGCAGGGACAATTCCTGCTAGGGAGTCTCCAACAAAAACTGTGCTTACCTTAGGCGGTTTATTATACATATAATGCCTGGTCAAGCAGGCTGAAGAATTAGAGCTCTTACTTTCTGACCCGTCGGGTACCCGTCTACCCAAAGCAACTTTCAAGCCATTGAATGTGGTATTGTTCGATCAGTTTTGGCTAACACCAAACAATAGTACGGACAATATTCACTTGCTTGAAGTTGTTCCGGGTAGTGACCGGGTACCCGGATCCCCGACGGGTCAAAAAGTAAGAGCTCTATGAAGAACTAGTAAAAGTGCAAAAAGGAAATCGCCCAACGTGGGGCTCGAACCCACGACCCTGAGATTAAGAGTCTCATGCTCTACCGACTGAGCTAGCCGGGCTATGAGGTGTTTCGCAAGAAACGTATTTATTAAATCTCCAATGAGATATAAAATAGACCCGTTACCATATTGACTTTTATATCTCACGTTCTGAAATATTATTGTTGCCTGCATGGACCTAGAGGACGGAGCATAGTTGCGACAGGTTGAAGCAAAAGACAGAATGGGAATCGGGTGTTTCAGCCATCTTGAGCCGGGTTAGATTGTGGTGCACTCTGTAGGCGAGTTTACTTATAGGCGCGTATACAGTAGTTGTTTGCAGCGTCGGTTCTGGTGTAATTATTTATAAATCCAATCGTAAAAATGTCAGTTTTTATTGTGGGAGCATGTAAAATTAAGACTTAAGCGGAAAGTTTGAAACAAGAGAACATAGATGACAGCACTAGTTGGCCGGGACCAGATGGCTGAAACAGCGAAACACCATCCGAGGGTTTCCAGTCTAGTTTATGCACCGTCCTTTAGGTTAGGGTCATAGTTGCACGCCTTAAGCCGTGTCCCGAATGCGTCCGCAGTCAATCGGCAAGACCGCTCGGTAGTGCTAAATAAGTATACACGGAAAAAGGTCTGCACCGTTGGAAACGGTGCTGGAAAAGTGAGCACCGTCGGCGACGGTGCCAGCACCGTAATAACCGGTGCTGGGCCCGATTCACGGCGCTGTTCATCACCGAAAAACACATTGGGAATGATCGAAAATATCGGTGCTGAACCCATTCGCAACGGTGTTTTTCAGCCTGTTTGTGAGCCCATTATTTACGGTGCTCACTTTTCGTTCCTAACGGTGCAGACCTTTTTCTGTGTAGACGTGTCCGTCGACGTGGGTCGCATGGTTTGAAAAACCGATCGGCAAATGGCGATGCAGTGAAGACGCGGCTTTAGCTGGCAGTGCTGGGAACAGAGATGCAAGATGCGAAGAATTCCGACTGCAGCGCCCCTTGCGGTGGAGTAAGGAATCTCAGCTCGTGATATCTCCGCTCTATAGAATAATATTCTTGAGTAGTACATTACACGGGCTTTTTTGGCGGGATACCAGAGATGCAAGATGCGAAGAAATCCGACTGCAGCGACCCTTGCGGTGGAGTAAGGAATCTCAGCTCGTGATGTCTCCCCTCTATAGAATAATATTCTTGAGTAGTACATTACCACAGCCGACTCTATTACTAAGGTCCAATTCATATATATTGGCCGGTGAGCTTCGCGAGGGGTATTCTCCCACCACACCGCTTGCCTGCCTCGGTGCTCCTTTTCTCTGCGTTCTCGCTCTCTCTAGGGCTATGCCTACTCGTTGCCCGGTGGGAATTAGTGTCCGTGAGGTACGCACACATGCAGCGAAGCAACCCCACCACTTTGAGCACATAGACGGCGGGTACGATTCCGCGCGGTCATTTCTCGCTCCTTTCTGGCCGAAGGGGGGAGTGAGATGGAAGTGGTTTTACACACATCAGAATAGGTGTGCGTTCGCTCCGAAGAAATTCGGGAGCTATATTGGTCATTCTTCCTCGTTAGCTTCATTTCCTATTGGTCTGCGCATAGCTTCGTAACGCACACAACTATTACGCTAAGAATATACAACAGCCCCACAGCTAACGTAGCTGTGACGACAGGCGGAGTCGAGCACCGTTCCCGTTACCCCCCCATACCCCTCGGCTACCCAGCAACTTCAACTGCCAATCCACGATCGTCAGGTGGTGGTGGCTGATTTCTCCTCGCGCGCTGCTCGCGAAACGAAACTCACCGGCCAATATATTTGAACTGGACTTTAGCCATGCTGAAGCCAAAATGGCAACACTGTGGGCGTCCGGTTTCGACATAGGATATATATCTATATATATATACATATATAGATATATATCCTATGTCGAAACCGGTCTCCCGCGGTGTTGCTATTTTGCTTTCAGCACGGCTAGTAGTAGAGTCGGCTGTGACATTACACGGACTTTCTTGGCGGGATACCGTAACAAACATGCGCGAACGTAGAGTAATGACGGTTTTGATACGGTTACTCTACGTTCGCGCATGTTTGTTACGGTATCCCGCCAAAAAAGCCCGTGTAATGTACTACTCAAGAATATTATTCTATAGAGCGGAGACATCACGGGCTGAGATTCCTTACTCCACCGCAAGGGTCGCTGCAGTCGGAATTCTTCGCATCTTGCATCTCTGCGGGATACCGTAACAAACATGCGCGAACGTAGAGTAACCGTATCAAAACCGTCATTACTCTACGTTCGCGCATGTTTGTTACGGTATCCTGCCAAAAAAGCCCGTGTAATGTACTACTCAAGAATATTATTCTATAGAGCGGAGATATCACGAGCTGAGATTCCTTACTCCACCGCAAGGGGCGCTCCAGTCGGAATTCTTCGCATCTTGCATCTCTGGTCTGAACGTCTTAATTTGTAACAAGACGTCTTCAAGACGTCTTTAAGACTTTACCAGACGTTGTGCTATCTGGGTAATTTCCGCCATAAGAATTACCAAATTTTTTCAACTTTATTGATCGTAGCGCCTCTGGCGAAAAGTGCCTCTAACTAAATTTTGCCAACAGACATATGGCAAATGCACACCTCCGATCAGTTAGCCCCTCATTGGTGGATATATCAATTTCCATTATATGCAATCGTTTGTGCATCGTTTGTACATCATTGTTCAATAGTTTATATTGTTTGTTCATCAAAAGCCGATTTATAATAAATTAAATAAATTTGGCTGAAATTGATTTATTCATTTGGCCCCTCATTAAATTTTTTTTCATTGTTCGTCAATAATTTTATATGGAATCGATCGGTCGTCGTTTGTACATGTTTGTTCATTCATTTTTATTACTTATTGACAAGGAATTGTCTTTTAATTAACATTTTTCATGAATATCTATTGCGTCATCACTAGACCCCACAACGGCGCATGCGCGTGAATGAGCAAAGAGGATATACCTCGACTAGGGACTTTATATGCTATATGACAATAAATGTTTCGTGGCTATTTCTTTCTTTCACGCTATTTACATTTGTGAAAATTGATACTAAAATCAATTAGAGTCTATAAAATAATTATATTTTGGAAGGATATTGAGTTTATAGTCATGTAGCATATAGGTTATATTTACTGTCAGTTCGAGGACAGAAAATCCGCTCCTCGAAGTGACAGAAAAAATAACCTATATGCTACATGACGTATGAACTACATTTCGTTATTTTACACAGTATTTGTCAATATTTTATTACTCAACATCCTTCCAGAATATTATTGTTACGTCGTAACGATATTTTTATGAAATCAAGAAATGTAATTATGGGTGTTTAGAAAATCAAAATTTCCATTCGTAACGTCATATTCTGAGTATATTTCATCGGAATAATATTTTCTAAATTAATTTGTTTATGTTTACGAAATTCGTGCGTTTTATTAGACTCTATTAAATTGTTTTTGGCTTCAATTTTCATGTTCACAGATTTCCGTGCTTGATGAGGTTATAGTTAGATTTAGCATGAATTTTCGTGTTTTCAGATTCATGGAATTGTACGTGCTTTCAGAAACCTAACCCACCGTTATCCAAATTCCCTGAAATTAAATCTACATCACTATCCTTGTTCAAAACCCCTGGCATAATTCCCGAATTGCGTATCATATCGTTAAAAAGACATTCCATTTGAAACAAGTTAAATTAAACAGATCAAATTAACTAAACATTATGTGTTACACATTCATATATGTTGTATTCAGTATTAGAGTGATTTTCTGTTAATTATACTTGAATGAGACAAATGTTTACGTTGATTTTCAGTTTGTTGTACAAGCATTTGATATGATGATGAAGAAAATTTGGAAATAATTGTCAAAATTGTAAGTGTTTCAAAGACCATTGTCCAAAGTAGTAGTAACATAAAAATAATAAACTGTTTATTGTATAATTAGTTGTTTCTACCAAAATGAAAGTAGGATTAACGCAAAATCAAATGCAAAACAGTCAGAAATATGATTTCAGCCTTTTATTTTGAAATGAAAATAAGTTACAATAACTCTTTACAGTGGTGCATTTACAAAGTGCTTATATTGAGTGATAGATGAGTTTGCCAGTGTTCGTCATCGTGGTTTTTCACTTTCTTGTCGTTCACCCAATTCCACAATATCTTATTAAGAATAAACCATGGAATAAAGCTTATTGAAACAACAGGTGTATTCAAGCCGCATCGAGACAGTGACAATGCAAATAGTATCAAACGAGTACATTATTATTCCATTGTCTCAGATTGCACCCAAGATTGTCCAAATAATTTCCTGAAATCAGAAAACATAATTCTATTTCATAATCCAAATATCTGTGAATAATAGCATTTCAAATAATGTTGTACCAAAAGTGCATAGATCTGCGACTCACCAATCTTTTAGTTCATCCTATGTTCATCAATTTCTGAGGAAGAATGCTTTTTAAGAAAATCTTGATGGACGAGAATAATCGATTCTCTATCACAATTATCCATTCGTACAACCATATTGCCTCATGCAATTGTAATTTCACAAGCTTCTTATAGTAATCTGGCAATTCGTAACCACATTAAGAATACAGTTCTGTAAACCTGAAAATTGAAGCCAAAAACAATTAAATAGAGTCTAATAAAACGCATGAATTTGGTAAACATAAACAAATTACGCTTAAACTTACTATTTCGATGAAATGTACTCAGAAAATGACGTTACGAATGGAAATTTTATTTTTCTACCCACGAATAATTACATTTCTCGATTTCATAAACATACTGTTGCGGCGTAATAATAATATTATGGAAGGATGTTGAGTTATAAAATGTTCACAAATACGGTGTAAAATAACGAAATGTAAATAGTTCATACGTCATGTAGCATATAGGTTATATTTACTGTCAGTTCGAGGACCGAAAATCCGCTCCTGGAAGTGACAGAAAAAATAACCTATATGCTACATGACGTATGAACTACAATTCGTTATTTTACACCGTATTTGTCAACATTTTATAACTCAACATCCTTCCAAAATATTATTATTCCGCCGCAACAGTATTTTTATGAAATCGAGAAATGTAATTATTTGTGGGTAGAAAAATAAAATTTCCATTCGTAACGTTATTTTCTGAGTACATTTCATCGAAATAGTAAGGTTTAGCTTAATTTGTTTATGTTTACCAAATTCATGCGATTTATTAGACTCTAATTGCTTTTGGCTTCAATTTTCAGGGTTAAAGATTTCTACGCTTGATAGGGCTATAGTTGGTTTTGGTATCAATTTTCGCGGTTGCAGGATCATGCAATTCTTCGCGATTGTAAGTAATTTTTGCTTCTATTTTCAAGTTCACATCTCTGTGCGATTTATTAGACTCTAATTGTGTTCGGCTTTAATTTTCAGGGTTAAAGATTTCTACGCTTGGTAGGGTTATAGTTGGTTTTATTCGTAATAGGATATTGTGGAATTGGATGACCGATAAGAAGGTAAAAAACCACAGTGATAAACATTGTATATGCACCACTGTAAAGAATTATTGTAACTTATTTCATTTCTCAATAAAAGGCTGAAATGATATTTCTTAATGTTTTTTATTTAATACTATATCTAATACAGTGCTATTACCAAATGGTAATTGTCTTAAATCTCCAGGAAGAGGAATGGAAAGGCTTCCTCCAGGCCATGATTGTGAGGGACATACGAGAGGCAGAAGCAATCGTGCACTATACCCAGGCTCCAATAAGACTGAATGCAATTTGCCAAGACTTAGGATAGAACTATATATTAGCGTTGTATTTGCGCCAGTTCAGTAGTATTAGGTTTAATTATGTTACAGATGTAATATGTTTACTGAGGAGACTAACATGATATATTGGTATTGATACAATGCTAGAATGTTAAGTGGATTAAGTTAAAAAGAATGTATAAGGTGAAATTAAGCGACAACGCCCAAGAACCTCCCTGTAATAGACCTATGGTCTAAAATACAATAAATATTATTATTATTGTTATTGTTGTTGTTATTATTATTATTATTATAATATCATTCCAAATGTTTAGTTGCCATTGCGTTCTTGCATAAATAGCCCCACAGCCACTTAACTTTGGTTAAAATTAAATATGTACGTACTCCAGATAGGTAGTAATGATGAAAATAAACGATTGATTTCAGAACGAATAAAAAAAGTAATCAATCCTTTTGGTCTTGCTGCAAAATTCCTGCATCCAATCTATAAAGATAAATGTTTCTCAAGTAATGAGTAATATATTAAAATGAATAATTTTTTTAAACAAATACTTGAAGAAAATTTAATCAAACTCCAACAATATAAAAATATGTCTGGTAAATAAAATATTATTTCATTTTCCAGCCTTTAGACAAAGAACCGGAGTTAGATTGCATTTGTTTCTTACAATTACTTATTTTAATAAACTTAAATCTAGATTCAAATACTTTTAGACTCGTTTCACACACACACACACACACCACGGTACGGTACGGCACGGCAACGGCACCGTTTAGACATTATTCGTGTATCACATTTATTATGTTTTGCTAGTTTCAGTCTTTGGTAGTTTCAGTCTTTGGTAGTTTCAGTTCGCATTGATAAATAATATACCTTTCAACGGCTTTGTATTCTCATTAAATATATCGATCGACAGATATACAAGAAAATAACAGCGCTCGTTCATAGGTACGTTTTTGGGACCCACAGCAGAACCGTGTACACACATAAGTCGCACATGTAACTAAAAGTTGTTAATAAAACGATCCTATCATACATGTATATAATTTAGCATTTACTACTACAGCTTTGGCTTCTGCAAACTGTTTCTCCGATCTTTGCCATTTTTTAATTTTTTCATAGATCAGTATTTTAAACAAAAGTGTTTTCCACATTTGATGCACTGCATTTCAGTAAATGAAATATAATTTCATTTTCCAGCCATTAGACAAAGAACCGGAGTTAGATTGCATTTGTTTCTTACAATTACTTATTTTAATAAACTTAAATCTAGATTCAAATACTTTTAGACTCGTTTCACACACACACACACACACCACGGTACGGTACGGCACGGCAACGGCACCGTTTAGACATTATTCGTGTATCACATTTATTATGTTTTGCTAGTTTCAGTCTTTGGTAGTTTCAGTCTTTGGTAGTTTCAGTTCGCATTGATAAATAATATACCTTTCAACGGCTTTGTATTCTCATTAAATATATCGATCGACAGATATACAAGAAAATAACAGCGCTCGTTCATAGGTACGTTTTTGGGACCCACAGCAGAACCGTGTACACACATAAGTCGCACATGTAACTAAAAGTTGTTAATAAAACGATCCTATCATACATGTATATAATTTAGCATTTCAAGATATTTAGATACCACTACACACTTTATTCGCCATCGCAGTATTTTTCGATTTCTTCAAATTGTCCAAAAATTCCTTATCTACTACAGCTTTCGCTTTTGCAAACTGTTTCTCCGATTTTTGACACTTTTTTAATTTTCTCATAGATCAGTGTTTTAAACAAAAGTGTTTTCCACATTTGATGCACTACATTTCAGTGGGCGAGGTTTCTCTACAAGTCTCAAGGGAGCGCCTTGGCGTCTTTGTTAATAATAATTTTCATCATTGAGGTTTTACAGGTTACAAGTAAATCATTCAAAGAATGAGACCCGAAGCAGCAGTACTCGTTACTTGAAGATGCCTAGAAAAACAGAAACTGTTACGCAAGGATAGCATGTGCAAGGAATGTCTGTTGAAATATTTCATAACAATTGAATTTTCTTCATGTGCAATAAATACATATACCTACTGTGAAGGAGCATTTTCCATTACGTATATAGTAGCGTGCGGAACAATAGTGGCTTTATCATTACATATGTCAACAATCTTTTTAATATCGTTATAAATTTCCCATCGGTCATTTAATCGTCTGGCGTACCCGATGTAGTGACCAGGTGTATAGGCAATCACTCCCGCCAATCTAGAATATATAAAAATGAAACCGAATGACTGGATTTTTGAGCAACTAAATTTAAATTAACCTGTGCTGATTGCGATGAGTTACTCACCTTAATGGGAATTTTGACAAATTGATCAGTGGAGGAATGTCTTTCAGCTGACAGCTTAATCCGGACATGTACGTGATGTCTGGTCGAACATCTAGCTCGATAAAAACATGAAAATTTGGCATGAAACTTGTAGTACATCTTTCATTACAATTATCGTTGCGGCATTGGACTTTATGCAGTCGTAATTCTATAGCTTCTTCAAGAGCGCCGAAACCCTTATAACCAATGATCCGATGGTTTACATATAGTAGTGGCACATCATATATTGTTGTTCCGCATTTGTTGCACGTATATTCGTAAAAGCCGCTCGGTTCTGTCTTTAAACACTTACTCCAAATTACGGCGACATTATTATCCATGTTGATAGAATATGAAACGACACGAAGAGTTGTTTGCAACCCGATGTGTGGCGAGAATAACTTAATTAGGACTTTGGCTCTAAGAGTTAATATTTCTTTGCATACACCTTTATCGATGAATTCCCGTACAAACCGCAGCGTATCATTTTCTGAAGATTTTATGGCAGAGGCATACATTGGTACATCTAGGACGTTTGTTGCTAATATTTGTATTATAGCATCAAAGTTGCAACTGTTTGTGACAAAATAATATAGCCCATCAAGGATTATTGGAGATTTAAGACAAGTACCGTTTGGTAAAAGCATAACTTTTTTCCTGGAAGTTGCATCAGCGTGACTTATTTCTATGTCTGTATATGGCTTAAAATATTTGCTTCTACTAGCATGCTTGGGGTTAGAAATATTCTTCGTATTAAATTTATCCTTGGGGAAATTTTTGTTTTCAGAACAACTACTAAATTCTTCTCTTCCTTGTGAGTCATACAATGTTGTTTCATTGTTGCGCCCATCATAAAGTTGCTCGTATTTATGATGTTCATCGTTAATTTCAAAATCTGGTGTGATGTTATGATTAATGTCTATATCACATTCTTGAATTCTTCTTGGAATACAGTCATTTATTGCACACTCATCATTGTTTCGTTCGTTTACGCCCTTATTGCGCCAATTATCATGTGAACACGTATCTGAATCATTTAGAGCCGTTATGATGTTTAATGGCTTTCCTGCTTTAGGAAAAGCCGGCGATGTTTCAATATTTCGCAAGATCGGTTGATCCTTCTTTGGTGGGCTAGGATACGAACATCTCTTTTGAATAAAATTAGATAATTTCGACGAAAAAATTGCAGCACCACCTAAAGTATCTCCCAAATCCACTTTTAAAAATTTATCCACGCGTAAAGGTCCATTATAATCTTTTAAAACTCTGTTCTTTTTATTATTGAAATATTCTTCAACAATGCTAGATGACGAGTGGCCCGTCACGAATGGTATTCCAACGCCACTCCAAAGTGGAAACTCATTGGCAACTGATACGAATCGTTCGATAAAGTCCTTGAAGTAATAGCCATTTACCTCACTACCTTCGGAAATGGTAACCTCAGCCGTTTTCAGTAAATGTTGAATATACATTTTTAAGCGGCTACTGTGTTGATCAAGTTGTTCATCAGATGATAAATCAGCCACGTCTTCCTCCACAATGTTAGATTCATTTCCTTCCTCCACTGTTAAATTTCGATCAGTCATATATTTCAGCAATTGGCATCTAACATCTTCTATTGTCGTTCTTGTTACAACGTCGACGACTGTGTCTTTATACGGATGGAGAGCGACTGTGCACGTCAACAAAAATATATTTGTGAATTGTTCGAGTTCTTGGCAGTCAATCATTAACGAAACACATAGTAGATAAAATTCTCGTACTTTAGAGTGGCGCATATTTTGCATACATTTCCACTTCCGAATCATATTTATAAAATGTGCTACATCTAGACCAATGTATGTGTGAATCTGAGGTCGATAGTAATATTCACTATTTTTACTCGCATAGAGGAAACAGGTTTCTACGTATGTTTTTATTGTTTGCTCGTTGAATGCTAATGATATGCCATTTAAAAGTGCTCTTGAAAAATCACATACTGCACGTGTTGGTTTGTGAGCCCCTAACTGTAGCCACTTTTTTAATCCCCAGACGAAAAGATCAGTATGCTGGCTTTCCGTGAGCATATGGTATACTGGTAATGTTGTTTCATCGAAATTAATAACAACAGCATATAGGAAAATGTGACCAGACTTCGTACCGTCACAATGGTGCAGCGGCTGTACAAGACTTCCAGTACCATCTATAGCTACAGTACAATTACGCTTAGTGATATTACGATATTGTTTGTATGCAAGTAACTGTGCCGGGGTACTATAAAATACATAAAACTTATCACCCTTATAGTCATGAATCGAACCTCGGTATGGAGCCGTACGAGCCATTTCTCCAATAGTGCGAATTATATCACGGCCATCCAATGGCTTTACTCCCAGTTTTTTGTCAATGGTTTCCACTTTTGCTCGACGTAACACACTCAACTTGGGAATATGTGGTGGTAGTCTGTCACCAATTTTCATATATTCTCGAGCTTCCCGTTTTTGCCAGTTACCACATCCTTCATGAATTACTTCTTCTCCAACTTTGTTCCGCCTTTCACTCTTCAAAGGACGTCGCACATCCTCGTGATCGATGTATTGTGTGTTTTTAGTTCTAACTGTCATGTAAAAGTCATCCACAGGATATTCATCTACATACCCAAAAAATTGATTTCCACATTTTTTACTTTTGCATTTACCAGCTATTCTCAAATAATGTAGACTGCCGGGTGTTGTGTAGATTTTCGAGTGACGAAAAATGTAGGCACACGGTAACTTTAACTGTTTCCAAATAATCATGTGTAGAAGATCTGTCCAAACGTTACGGTGCATGATATGGTATGTTCTTTCCCCATATTTTGCAGACGGCTCAATCATTTTCTGCCATTCCTCACTAGTGATATAAATTTCAAACGTATCCAACCCATCTGCTTCCTTAGGACATTCGAATTCGTGACTTGAGTTCAATTGTTCAGAGTCTGAGACCGAGTCATTAATTGAAATATTTTTTGTTTCATTGACTACAATATTTTTGTTCAGTCGTGCTATTGAGAGAATTGATCGTCGATCTTCACGCACGTTTGTATACACAGAAAGTGGACTCCATTTCTTATCGAGTGCTTCACTCATTTTTACCCAGACTTCTGATCCACGTGTGGGAAATTGATTAGTTTGAAAATAGTGGATGTATTGTTCCACCACAGCGATGGCACTCTCCTTAGGTACAGCTGCTTTGGGCCCCATTCTTAGATTGATTTACTTATAACCTGTAGAACCACAATGAAGAAAATTATACTGAAAGTTAATAATAAGCAAACCACGTGCGATTCTTATATACGTACGATAATTATATACGTACCAATTTCTCTGTGTATATTGACGTAATTATTATTGAAACTTGAATACTAAGGACCTTTAGATATATAAAATTAGTTGGCGATTTGCCTGCGTTCGTGGTGTGCCACATGAAATCTGGAAATATCAAAGTATTACAGTGCGGATCGAACGATAAATGATGATAATTGTATACGTACCAATTTCTCTGTGTATATTGACGTAATTATTATTGAAACTTGAATACTAAGGACCTTTAGATATATAAAATTAGTTGGCGATTTGCCTGCGTTCGTGGTGTGCCACATGAAATCTGGAAATATCAAAGTATTACAGTGCGGATCGAACGATAAATGATGATAATTGTATACGTACCAATTTCTCTGTGTATATTGTCGTAATTATTATTGAAACTTGAATACTAAGGACCTTTAGATATAACCCACGTGGCAACACACAAAACTGCGCACAACGATCAGCCATGAGGCTGGAACAGACACGTCGGGTTTTTTCGTCGAGTAGCGTATAATTTAATAATTTACCATGGTTTTACGAAAGTTGTTGTTTAAATTTTATTGTCCACACACGGTAAACTACCAATTTAATCGCTATTCGACGAAATTACCCGACGTGCCCGAATCAGCCTCATGGTCTCATGGCTGCACGCAAGCTAATAGTTCTCCGCCTTAGAGAATGTGCTTTAAGATGGAAGGTATCATGGATTATTTAAAGCTATATTCAAGCCTCATTCGCATTAAAGGCAGCTACCAATAGAAAAGAGGCTTTGGAAATAATTTACGACGTCACGATGTAAATCGTTCTTGCTCATTCACGCGCATGCGCCGTTGTGGGGTCTAGTGATGACGCAATAGATATTCATGAAAAATGTTAATTAAAAGACAATTCCTTGTCAATAAGTAATAAAAATGAATGAACAAACATGTACAAACGACGACCGATCGATTCCATATAAAATTATTGACGAACAATGAAAAAAAATTTAATGAGGGGCCAAATGAATAAATCAATTTCAGCCAAATTTATTTAATTTATTATAAATCGGCTTTTGATGAACAAACAATATAAACTATTGAACAATGATGTACAAACGATGCACAAACGATTGCATATAATGGAAATTGATATATCCACCAATGAGGGGCTAACTGATCGGAGGTCAAATGCACACCATGATGTAAATCATGATGCACACAACTGGTCAGAGTGTCGCCTCTTGGTATACCTTCTTCTTTGCTTTAGCTATTTCTCATGGCAGACAACCCTCTAACAATAGCGCTCAAAATCCTGAAATCTATGCTGGGAAACGTATTGTTACCAATGTGGTACCACAAAAGTCTGTTTTCAAATTTCGCTCCAATTTGCATATCAATCGTATATGATTCTCTAGCTACGTTCACGTTTCAAGATTGCATATGTCATGTATATAAACATTGGTCGTACTGAAAGTCGTCATGCGTATTTTATAGTATAAAATCTACTTGCCCCATAATTTTTACTGTGTTCTGTATGCTTTAGTGAACAACATTATACATTTGTCAAAATGACGTCTTGTGGAGTATCAAAGGTATTAAAAAATGACATATTTCTATAAATAGTACAATGTATTTTTAATATAGGTTATGTTGCTTTATTAAAATAAAGTAATCTCTTATATAAACATTCAGGATGAATTTCTGCTCGTGCAAGACTTGGTTTCTGAAATTTCGCTAGGCGTACAATTATCAGCATAATGAACTCTATTGAATTTGTATCTTTCATTGGGTTAATAATTTTTACAGGTTTCCGTCGCACCATCTGTACAAGAATTCAGCATTCGAGTTCCAAAGTATGTAAAACCGTTTTATTTACATTGTCTTGAATATAATTTTACAATAACCACGCATACTTAAGTAGTAATATCGAAGCTCATGTACCTACTGACTAAAATATTCCAATGTTTCAGGAATAACAAGAAGAAGCATAATGTAATGCGGTTTAATGCAACCTTGAATGTTGATTTTTCAAAATGGTCGCAAGTGAAGATGGAACGTGAGAACAACATGAAGGAGTATAAAGGGATAGAGGAGGAGGTTCCAAAATTTGGAGCTGGGTCTGAATTTGGTCGAGATGCGAGAGAAGAAGCTAGAAGAAAGAAGTTCGGAATTACCAGTAGAAAATATAAGCCCGACGATCAACCGTGGATTTTAAAATCTGGCGGCAAAACTGGGAAAAAATTTAAAGGCATAAGAGAAGGGGGTGTAAGTGAAAACGCTGCTTACTATGTTTTCACACATGCCGCGGATGGAGCCATAGAAGCTTTTCCATTGCACGAATGGTAAGATAGTTGGCTTTTCGGTCATTATCAACTAAATACTTCTGTACGCAAAATTTCTATGTTTAGGTATAACTTCCAACCTATTCAGAGATATAAAGCATTGAGCGCAGAAGAGGCGGAGCAAGAGTTTAGTCGTAGAAATAAAGTGATGAACTATTTTTCACTGATGTTACGAAAAAGACTTAGGAACGACGAAGAGGGTGCGGACGACGAGGAAATGATGGATGGTGGAAAGGGTAAGAAGCCGGGCAAGAAAGAGAAAGAGTTGAAGATATCTGAAATGGATGAATGGATGGACAGCGATGACGATGACTCGCTTAGCGAAGGCGAGGATAATAAGAAAAATTCCGACGAGGAAGAAGAAACTAAGAAGAAAAAGAAAGGCAAAGGTGGGCATTATATATTTAGTAATAGTAACTGATAACTGCCTCGTGCCTTTGCATGTCGTATTGATAAAAAGATTATTTAGTTTCTATTGTTTAATTGGGTTATATAATACAACATAAGTATTTATATTAGTTGATTCTCAGAAAAAGAAAAAGAAGAAGAACGCATCGGACGACGAGGCATTTGAGGAGAGCGATGATGGGGATGAAGAAGGCCGAGAATGCGATTACATTTCTGATTCCTCAGATTCCGAATCAGAATTGGAGCAACAGAAAGAGATAAAGTCTGTTGCAGAGGAAGACGCATTAAGGAAATTACTCGCGTCTGATGAAGAAGAAGGCGATGAAGAGCAAACTGACAAAAAAGATGGCGATGAAGATAAAGACGAGGATGATGAGAATAAAGAGAAGGAAGACAAGGTAAGAAAACAAACGCGTAATTTGCACAGTATTGCATTCATCACTACTACAATAAAATTTTGCAGGATAAAGATAAACCTGCTAAAGATGCTGACAAGAAGAAAGATAAGAAGAAGAAGAAGAAATTATTTAAGAAGAAAGATTTGAAGAAACTCTCCTCTGGGAAGGATTCTTCTAGTGACTTCTCTAGTGATTCAGCGTCAGAATCTGATACAGCGAAAGAGAAAGATAATAAAAAATCTAATAGTGCGCATAGCTCAAGGTCTGCAACACCTACCCCCGGGTCTGCCGGAATATCTGACCCCTTGAAGAGAAAGCAATGTAGTTCTCCAGATTTATCACAGTCGAAGAAATTGAAATTGGATAATTTTAACTTAGTGCCAGTGACTTCTTATATCCCAGGAGCCAGGTATGTTCTTTGTTTACTTAACGGTATATGGATGAATATAAGGTGAATGGAACTGTTTGTATTTCTTTGGCCGCTGGATTACGCTGGCTCGTACTTATCGAAACTTTGGCGTGAAATATCTACGTAAATAGAGCATATTGGCACGAACGTTCTGATATATGCTTGTTTACTTACACTGTTTACCAGATTCACCGCAAACAGCCGTGACCTCAGTTTATACGAACAGACGGCTTATATGAATCATTATAAGCGAACCTGTAATGTTTAGAAACAATACGTGTTACGTATCAACTTTGAATGGCTTTGTTATGTTACAGTGAATCTGGAATCACGGAAGATGCAGTCAGGCGTTATCTTATGCGCAAGCCAATGACAACAACAGAACTTTTGCAAAAGTTTAAATCGAAGAAAACTGGCCTCACTTCTGAACAGTTAGTTAACGTCATGACTCAAATACTGAAAAAGATTAATCCAACGAAACAGACAATAAAGAACAAAATGTACTTATCCATTAAAACACAGTCTAACTGATATTCATTAATATTTTTACGGCATAGGACAATTGTATAAGTACCTTAGTCTGTGAAATATATAAACAATAATTTGTATAATAATAAATTTATTAATCCCTACTGCTCTCTCTTTGTCTTCTGTTACATTCAGCCATGTTATCGTGTTATACGATAATGCTTAGAAATGGAATGAATAAGTAGTAGAAGAATTGATTTAATAAGTAATAATTTATTGGCCCAAAGAAAACCAAGATCAAAACTACCGGAAATTTCTTTAAGGTAGGCTATTTATAGTGACGGGGATAGTGTGGTTGAAGAGTTGAATTATTTTGATAAGAGTATGGCGTGCAGCTTATCAGTGATGTAGTAATATATCCTGACTTTCGCATTGACCCTCCTGACCTATGTAATATCAACATAGCAATACAGCATCTTTAATTCCAAAGTGAAGTGAGCGTATTGTATTGTCGTGCTCGGTAGCTTCTTGCTGCTTTATTATTGTGTATTCAACAAGCATATCGAAATATTAAATATATTATTTTCAAGAAATCTCTTTACACACATTATTGGATTGCATGAAGATACTATGAGGATTTTGCGATTACCCAAGTGCGAATTTAATAAACGCTTTTTATTGACAATACCTACAATTGCGCCGGCGACACGTTGCATCAATGTAAGATAGATATGTATGCATACATACATTATATAATATATTCTAATAAACGACAATTAATGTTTGATTGGAGACATAAAGACAAGCATATGTACTAAAGGAAATAGAAATAAGATGTTTTAACTAATTGAGTGTATTTTTTGCAGACCTTGGAAGGTAAGATAATCGCAATTAGGAGAGAAGACCAGTCGGTATGGGAAAGAAGAGCTCCTTTAGCACCTGCAAACGTTCGTCGATTAATTAGGGCTGGGGTAAAGGTGATTGTGCAACCCAGTAACAGAAGGGCTTACCCTGCACAATCTTACCAAGCTGCAGGTGCTTTACTACAAGAGGATATTAGCCCTGCCTCTGTTATTTTCGGGGTGAAGCAAGTCCCCGTGGATCAGCTTCTGTCTCACAAAACTTACTGTTTCTTTTCGCACACTATAAAGGCACAGGAGAGTAATATGCCTCTTCTGGATGCCATTCTTGAGAAGAATATACGCTTGTTAGATTATGAGAAGCTGACAGACGTTAATGGACAAAGGGTGGTTGCTTTTGGAAAATATGCTGGTGTTGCTGGCATGGTGAACATATTGCATGGGCTTGGATTGAGATTGTTGGCTCTGGGACATCATACACCATTTATGGTAAAGTAAATTAAGTGTCGAGAACATTAAATTTAAAATAGTTATTATGGGAATCAATAGTTTATCCTAACGATTTATATTGCAAACGTTATGAGTATTTTATTATATAAATTACTCTGAAAGTAACATTAGATGGATTTATACGAAATAATCGATTTATTCGTTACTTCGCGAATCTTTTAGCGCGACCCTTGTTAGAATATCGAATATCAAATACTAAATTTTATATATCTGTGTTAAATATATTTTACTTGATGCAAATGTGTAACTAATTACAAGAAAGGGAATTTATTGGAGTATATTACTTATTATATATCAAAAACTATAATTTAGAAGGTGCATTTTTAAATTGTTACCCCTACTAATTATTACTTTACTGTTATATAAAAGTGAAACGTTGTTTGTTTGTTTGTCCTTCTTTCACGCCTAAATGGCTCAACGGATTTCAATGAAATTTTGAATATACATTACATATGTCCTAGATTAGATTATTATAAATTATACACTATTTTTTTAGCCTTTTTTATTTTGGAACATCATGAATAATTCTCGGGTAAAACCGAGTAACGGGTCAGCTAGTTTCAAGTAAACTTCATCCTAGTTTCATGACCAACTTAATGGTCACGCGATATACTTTTGCAAAGATTCCAAAGCAACTTTACATTTTTCTTAATTATACTGTGCACACTGAAATTATACATTTTCTGTTTTCGTAACGTCATTTTTATATTATTTTATCTAACATGGTTCATTATAAAATCTTCCCGCGAATATTTTTTAGTAACAAGGTGATTATTGATAATGGAAAACATACAAATATCGATATTTTTATTAGCACATTGGACCAGCCCATAATTACAGAGACTCTGCGATGGCGCGTCAAGCAATTCGAGATGCGGGATATGAAATAGCGCTGGGTGCAATGCCGAAGTCTATTGGGCCGTTGACCTTCATTTTCACTGGTAGTGGTAATGTCAGCCAAGGAGGTCAGGAGGTCTTCCAAGAACTTCCGCATGAATATGTACCCCCAGAAATGCTGAAAAAAGTCGCCGAACATGGCGGTAGGTTTCAATTAATTTTCAAAATAAATAAAATCTAAACCATTCGTTTTCTTCTAAAATTCGAGCGGTTGAGTATTTTTCAAACGTAACGTAGTTCAAATTTTACGAATTAGCGAATATAAACGCGTTATACAAAATTAGTCTACGTTCCTATTTCAAGTTTTTACTCTCACGTATGAACATCCACGTATAAAAGTTCTCGTTGTTCCCAAAAACTAAGTTTAAACTTATCTAATTATACGCAAGAAGATTATTATAGCATATGATGATATCTGCGTATTTTCTTCGAGTAATTTTCGAAGTTGTTTCGCTCGAGGAGGGAGCTTCGCGTAATGATAAATGAAAATTCATCAATTTTAGATACAACGAAGATATATGGGTGCGAGGTAAGACGGAGACATCATCTAGAACGGAAGGAAGGAGGTGGTTTTGATCCCAATGAATATGACAAGCATCCTGAGAAATATATTTCCACTTTCAGCAAAAAGATTGCGCCATACGCGTCCGTGATAATTAATGGTATATATTGGGCAGTTGATTCACCAAAATTATTGACTGTGCCCGATGCTAAATATTTACTAAGGCCAGCTTACACTCCTTGGCTACCTATAAGCGTCGGTGCTCCTGCTTTGCCTCACAGAATGTTAGCTATTTGTGATATATCTGCAGATCCTGGAGGCAGTATCGAGTAAGATTAACATAATACGATGTTACCGTAAATATTACTTTCGAATGGAGTTTAGAGCAAGGAAAACCGTGAACTAAAAAATCGAAGATATAACTTCGAACATTATGTGTTTATTAAATTCATTTACATATTTTGAAAGAGCGTTCTTTCAGTTTTGAAACGATAGTAAACATAAAGTATTATTTTGCAATTTTAAATATCGAAAGCGAAAACGATGTCTAGAAACTAATGTATTTGTTAATTTTAAAGCACATATAGTTTTACATAGTACTGTATAAAGGGGTATCTTAGAATTAACACGAAAGTTTTAGGAAAGCTTTGTAAGATTTAGCAAAGTGGAAGCTAAAAGCAGGAAAAATTTTCATAGAAAATGTACATAATTGATATATGATTGTTATTCTTGGGGATTTGTAGTTTCATTTGTAACAAAGTACATTGTTTTGATGATCATTGACGCAATAGAAGAAAGTTTGTTTTACATAGGTATTAATAGCACTTTTGTGCACAATTTTTAAAATGTCTATAGATTTATGAACGAATGTACAACGATAGACACGCCGTTCTGTTTATACGATGCCGATCGCAACAAAGACACAAAGTCCTTCAAGGGGCCAGGAGTGTTAGTGTGTTCCATTGACAATATGCCAACTCAGCTTCCAAAAGAATCTACCGATTTCTATGGGAACCTTTTGTACCCATACGTGTTGGACATTATTCAATCGGATGCAAAGATACCACTGGAAGAACATAACTTCAGCCCAGCCGTGCAAGATGCAATAATAGCGTCTAATGGACGACTAACTCCCAATTTTGAATATATTCAAGAACTGAGATTGCTGAATCAGCGAAGCAAGCATAAGGCGGATAATAGAGAGGAACAGAACAAAACGGTATGGAAAACCGGAGTTGGGCATTATTCGAATAAGTTTTTATATAAAAATTATAATAAATATTTATTCGAATAATCTAACGAATAATTTTGTATTCCTTATTCTCGAATAAATTAATTTTATTCGCAAATCTTATTCGGAATTATTCGAATAAAAAATTATTCGTTATTTTCGAATATCTACAATTTATGCGCAATGTTTATTCGAATCATTCGCATAAAAATTTATTCGAATAATGCCCAACTCTGCCGAGCACATCTAATAAGTGCCCTTCACTCACCATCATGGCTATCCCCACTATTTCTGGCAATTATGTACATGAGCGAGTTACTGTTTTGTCAAAAACGAAAATGAGGAGAAACTCCCCTCAGAGACATATATCTCGCGCTATAAGCTCGCCACTGCTCTCGAGCTGCGAGCTTATTGCGAATACATACTGTATTGACTTACCTTAATTTACGTTTCTTCCTGCAAATAGGTTGTCGTCTTGGGCGCAGGATACGTTTCCGCTCCGTTGGTGGAATATTTACATAGGGCCAGTAACATACGCTTAATCGTTGCGTCTCAATTAAAGGAAGAGGCCGATGTATTAGCAAGTAAATTTCCTGGCGTGGAAGCAGTGTTCCTGAACGTGTTAGAACGCCCTGATACTTTAAAGGACATCGTCAGTTCCGCGGATGTGGTAGTTTCATTGTTACCTTACTCGCTACACCACGTTATCGGTAAAGCATGTATAGCTGCTAAAACACACTTGGTAACAGCGAGTTACACGAACGAGGATGTCAAAGCTTTACACGACGAGTGAGCATTAATATTTTCTTTACTTGTTATATATTATACATTTCTACTCTAAATAGGCCACAGCTATTATATAACGACTTTATCATTATTAGGGCAGTAGCAGCGGAAGTGACTATACTTAACGAAATAGGATTGGATCCTGGTATCGATCATTTACTGGCTCTAGAGTGTTTCGACAACGTAAAGCAAGCTGGTGGTAAAATAGAATCTTTCGTATCTTGGTGTGGTGGCTTACCCGCCCCAGAATGTTCATCCAACCCTTTGCGGTACAAATTTAACTGGTCACCGCGAGGAGTACTACTAAATACTTTGGCGTCAGCGAGGTACTGCCGTGACAAGCGGGTAAGTTTAAGTATTTCACGAATTCCTCTTTGAGATTTCAATTTTACGAAACAATTAATTTCAACTCTTGAAAGACTTTCTAAAAACTGAGTAATCGTTTCGTCTTATTCCGAAGTTCTTAGGCATGGCTAACAAATCAACACTCGTAAAAAGAATCGTTGTTTTTTAACTTAAGTATGTGTTGTTTCTCATTTGGGTAATTTTCCAGGGTATATCATTTTAATTTCTCCATGCGAATATCTACAAAAGCAGTAGGTGCTGGAAAACATTTTTCAAATATCTGTATCGCGGGGGACACTCTATAGGCAGCACGTTTTTATTCTAGGTGAAAGCATTTCAGAGTTTTCAAGGTCAAGTGTTACTTTGAAATGGAACCATATTGTTCTGTTTACATAGGCGTACAGCTTTAAAAAATGAGTTCAATGACCTATAACATATGAGCCGTCCAAGGTCGTTCAGGCCGTTCAAGGCCATTCAGCGTTATCGAGTTTCAGACATTGTGAAATGACCTGACTGCTGGCTAGATTTTCTCTATCACGAAAACTCGTACACATGGCTCTATATGATATTCGGACGTGTATAAATATGATGATACAATTCTTTCGAAATTTTCCTTCTATTCTCCCAAAATCAATATAGTCAATCTTGCTATACCGGAGTATATATATAAAGGAGTTATTGTGAATACATTGGTGCTAACGAAATACTGCCTCTGTTAATAAATCTACAAGCCTGTGATGAGGGGTCTTATAGATCATTCAACTCGCCATTTTACAAGCTATACGCCCACGCAGGTAGGAACAAATGGTCCTATTTAAAGAAATAAAATTGACCTTGAAATCTGGTAAGCATTGAGGGCCATTAGCATGGAAATATATCTAAATATCCCATAAACACCCTGTACATGTTTCTGTCTAAAGAGTCTAGGAGTATCCCCTTGCCACCTTGAGGAACCAAGAAATAAGAAGATGTTGCTATCTTTATCTAAACATTCAGTTACACGTAGTTACGCTCTAATGCCATTTCGCAGGTAGTGGAAATCCCAGCAGGAGGAGAGCTCATGTCTGCTGTTCAGGATTTGGACTTTTTACCGGGCTTCGCTTTGGAGGGCTTCCCCAATCGAGACAGTACAATTTATAAGGATCTGTATGGTCTCAATACTGTCAATACAATGTTACGGGGCACATTAAGATTCAAGGGTTTCTGCAACACTGTACAAGCTTTACACTGCCTTGGACTAATCGATCCTAATCCACATCCGTGTTTACACCCAAATGGACCAGATATTACATGGGTATACGCGCAATTATATTATCGATTACGTCATGAATATACAGAACGAGGAGTAATAAACCATTCTTGTTTTCTTTCAGAGAGTACTGATCTGTAATCTACTCGGCTTGGCAAACGATAATATCTTCTATGAGAATCTTAAGAGAAAATTAGGCGAAATGTTGAATTCAGAAGTGTCCGTACAAGCGATCGAAGATTTAGGACTTCTGAAAGAAGATTTAGTTTTGAAATTAAACACGCCCCTGGACACGCTTACTCATTACTTAGCGAAGAAATTGTGTTATGAGCGAAACGAACGGGATCTTGTTATTTTAAGGCACGACATCGGTATACTCTGGCCTGATAATAGACGAGAAATCAAAGGAATTAATTTAGTATTGTATGGGGAGATTGATGGGCACTCCGCTATGGCACGCACAGTCGGATATCCCACAGCTATAGCTGTTAAAATGATTCTTGATGGTATAACACCTTCCAGTTTCTTGACAAATGTGTATGTTAATATAGAATCTTAAATTAAACTACATTTCTTTCAGGTGAAATTCAACAGAGAGGCGTAGTTCTTCCATTTACAGCGGACATTTATCGCCCTGTACTTAATCGCTTGAAAGCTGAGGGAATGGAATTTTTTGAAACATCCAAATGGTTATAACATTTTTTCACCCAGATATGAATAAAATTTAGGAAAAAGGGCACACGAACGTTAGCTTATTCGTATATACGCACCCCACATAAACAAAATACAGCGTGTATATACAAAAAGGCAATGGCGTATACAGGTGAGGCCAGGTTGAAGTAGAAATAGCAATATTTACAATATTACTTTAAACAGTGGACGTCAATGTGTGTGTAAATAAAATAGTATTTCGAATGTATATGATGAACACGTAAGAAATAAAATAATTTTATATTCGCACTTTTTGGCATTCCGATTATCTGGTCCTTGATTATTATTTTTTAAGGAAGTTTCATATAAAATCAAAATGATAGGTGGTTATTTCACTGGAAACAGAAAATTTTGGCTTGTCAAAGGCTCTGGTTGGATATCCCCAACGTGTCATTACCTCCCCACCCCTCGTTTCTTTACTCCTAATTCACTATCTTATTATCCCGCTTGGAAAACAGAAACTAAGGGGGTGTAGATCAGAAACTTGAGACATTGAAGAGCCAATGTTTTCTATCTCCGCTTCAGCAATCAAATATCGCCCAACACAAGCTGGCGATATAGTATACAAAACAACAATGTTTTATTTGAAACAACATACAATCACGTGCCACATATGTTCCTTAAAAGCCATCGGTTCGCACGTTCCGCGAAACTATTTCGTCGACGATCATTTAACGTACAAATGTTTGCAATGGCTTCTCGTCTACATCGCTCATCGAACATCCCCCGTGCCCTCCGCGGAACTCGCGAACTTCGTTATCTTCGCTGCTTACGATTTTTTTTTTTATCAATGTTATCATTTATCGTTAGTATAATTTTCTTCTCCTTCCACCGTTAAAAATGTACGCCGACACAAATACAACGCCTCCCGGCCACGAGGCTCTCGAAAAAGATTCCAAGATTGGCGAGGTTCCGTCGCTAAACTTATTTACTGGTCTACGCTAATCCTAGGGTGTCTCCTTGTCGCTAATTATCCTCGATGGTGGCGACGAAAAGCTTGAACAAGGACTCACGAAAATCGCACCGCTCTGCCTTATCTCATTTTTTCCCTTATGTACATAGACGAGTAGGTACACGCGCGGGTATGCATGCACGGATTCGTTATAACGATGGTACACGCATTCATAATCATACCTATGATCGTGATGTCACAGCAATCTTAATTTTTCTTCTTCTGGTGGATAAAAATTCGACGCCCACATTAGCGGCGTTCAGTTGCTTCCTCCCGTATTTACTGATCTAGCTTAGGGTCCACTTAGGAATGCGGTTTTAGACTTGTTACGAATGAGGCCTCGGGCTCTTTCGATTTCTTGTTTAATTTCGTGACTGTGGATTGGTCTGAACATCACTACAGAAATTAGTCGATTGTTATTAATGGTATCCCTGCTCTTCTTCTTCCGTTAATCTTTCCATTTGAACCCCTATCGAAATTCACCTGTTGCCAGCATCGCACACGATCATAACTGAGGAGCTTGCGGCAAGAGGACTGCAGCTCTATCTTTATCAACTTCGAGTAAATTAGAAGCAACTGTTTATGAAATTATTGCTCTCACTTGACATTAAGAGAACACTGATTGAACGCAATAAGTAGTAGTTATTGAGTTGATAAGTTTTTATTTCTATTCTTGGCGAAAAAATATTCCATAATAAAAGTATTAATATTAATATTAACTCATTTATTATCGAATTTGCATCAAACGTGCAACAAACGACGTAGAATTATTTTTTACGTGTATTGCACGTCATAACTCAAGAACTGTCAAAAATGGAACTGCACCCTTCTCGCTGCAAGGTTTTCAGTTCTGTACGTTTCCCATTGAATTCCCACGTGAAAGTTCCATTCACCAGAATAGGCAATTAATTATTTGGCAATGTCATTGATATGCTTGTATTCAGCTGATTTCTGAGCTCTATTTTAATCCGCATTTGTTCTACGCATAAGAATTATTTGGCACATCATATTCGAGACAAGTGAATTGACGGAGCTTTCCAATCGAAAGAGCCCCGGCGTGGGATAAGTGCGCGAAGATCACGAGTGTCCGGATGAAATGTGGTGAAAGGAAGCCAGTGGTTAATGTCCCAACGACTAATCTACAATTACGGCTACGAGAAAGTCCGGAGATCACGAGTACGACGCTGAAAAATCATTAAGGCCGCTATTTCGCGTGTGCGCACGATTTTTACGTTAGATACGTCCGACTACGGTTCTCGTCGTATCGATCAGAAACTCTGGCACGATCTTTTATCACAATCTACTAAAAAAATACGCACGTTTCTTCGATTACGGGTTGATTCAAAGCACAGATTCGTGCATGACAGGGGAAACTGAATCTCAAGGTCCTTCCTTTCAAAATCGAGACCATGAAGAACTCGTTGGATTGAAATTGATTTAATCGCTTCACGAACCTCCTGTTGGACAGTGCCTTGTTGATTATTTGCTCCACTGCTTTAACATCACATTTCGAATACGGGTTCATTGATGGACATTTCCTGACACAGTCAAAACATTGGACTGAGTAATAAGTTTATATTGCAAGCACTCCAAGAACGATTATTTTAAAACCTTGTTTCAAGGGTTGATTTTTATGTAACTCACGAACGTTTGACTCATCAAGCTACTCTTCGAAGTTAAACTTTCAAGCAGTTTAAGCAGTCGAAAAATCAATGAAAAATGGAATGGTGTATCGTTAATTATAAATATTTATATCGATGTAATATCCATCAGACGCTGCCAAGATAAAATATTCAAACAAACTCACTACCTCAGCCGATACGTAGTATTATCACGAAATCGCTCGCACCAAAGTCGCCTGCTTATTTTCCTGATCGCATCCGCATGCCTGCGTGAAGAAACGGTCCACTGATTGCTGCGGCGTCGAGGGGGGATAGTCGAATTACGTTAAATAAATCGTATTCGTTGTATCGCTGGGAATTCTTCGATAAAAATCGATATCCGTGGAATGAGATCTATTGTCCGGAAACACCATCGAGTTTTACGTCCAAACAGTTGCATTCGAAGTCTCTATCGTTAGTCTTAAGGGTAATGATTCATGAGCCGCGAGTGCGCACACCGTTCGAAAGAAATCGTCTTAGGTCGGATGGAAACAGCGTCCACCTCTGTCGATCGAAGAATGGGTAAAGCTTAAGTGTTTTACATACTTAACAGTAGTAGATAGAGAAGTTAGTTGCGACGCAGTCGATGCGCCTGGAACCGAGTTCCTGTATCTTCTGATTTAAATAACTAATACGTAAACTCATTCTCTCATCCTCTCTCACTCCCTTTCTACATTTCCCCTCCGCCTTCCTCCCTCGCGACTTAACAATGTAACACTTCCATTATCTTTAACAACAACAGTAACAACATGTTCTCCGTTAGCGACGCATTATTATTAGAAATCGTGTTGCGCACAGCACTTGTGTCTCGTCCTCGCAGTAGTCGTTAACTTTACCCGCAAGCGTCTGCCAATAAAAATCCTTAAAAATCGGGGCGAAGACCTTTGATTCATCATTACTCGCGCGAGGATGTCTTCGGTTTGAAATTTTCTTCCTGAGAGAACGGCTCGAACGGTTTTGCAAATGGTTCGGTTCGCTTGTCCGACGCACAAGGAGTCGAGACAAGTGCTTTCTAGCGGAATTCTCGGGGCGCGGTGTAAGTCACAATAGTAGAGCTCTGGGAAACAATCGTTCGGCAATCTTCAAAGTTTCAATGAAATCCCAATTGAATCTGACGGGGAAACGAAGTGCTTCTTTAACCAATCCTCGCGTTCTTCGCACTTGCCAAGCGGAGTCGTCGAGTTTCAAGGACCGCCAGGACCGACGCGGCATTTTTACAGCAAATTTCTCTTAACGCCCAAGTGAAACGGTACAAAAAACAATGTTCTTCCGTGGCTTACTTTGTGGCTTATACGGTACAATGCGTTATATGTACAGCGGACGTAGTTTTAGAACATTAATCCTATCTCTGTCGATTCCTACACACACAAAATTTCTTGGTTTTATTTTTGGCCTCGAAAACGGCTCCCTCCTTCAACTATTCTTTACGAGGATAGGTGTCTCTTGAAACATTCGCAGAGTGCCAGGACGTCGAGTCAGCGTGATCGTTTGCCTTCACGAATTCTGCAAACGAAATCGATGCATCGTTTACTTGAAAAATATCACTTCACGAGTCGCGCGCTGAAAATCACCGCCTCGGGCATGAGTTCGCGTATTGTAAAATATTTCCTACCAATTTGTCTACATTGTTCTGATTCTTCCGTTTCGTTTAAATAACTTCCAAATACAGGACGACCCGATAACAATTTTCCCTTCGGGCATGTTTGAAAGCAATAGGAGTCAGAAGTCATTTTATGACTATAATAGTTTTTAGTAGGTAGAGGTTCTTAGTCTTGTGAACAGTGGCGGATTTAAGGAAATAATTTTTCGGGAAAATGAAGAGGTAGTTTACTAAAAACGGGCCAAGTGTAGTAGTACAGAAAAAAAAATAGGGCCTTCGGGAGGCCTTCTGAAGTTAGTGGCCCATTAAATCCGCCACTGTTTATAAGGAAAAAAACATCTTGTGCACGTGGTTTAACTCGTTTTTATACCACGTAACTCCTGCTAAACAAATTTTTCATCCTATAGTTTCAAAGACAGTCGAAGTGGTAATCATTAGTGGACCACCCCGTTTACTTTCTCCCATGAAATTTGAAATATCGCGCGACACCTGACACTCCTTGATGTATGTATTATTTATTCGATTTATTACACCCGGTGAATTTATTTATACGTGTACGTTTGTTGAGCATATTACATCTTGGAAGTAGGTTTCTTTTAGAATATTTCATCGTTTACCACAATATACATACTTAACGTGTAATAGTGTCTCGTGTGTACATTACGTATTAAATATATATATGTATATGTATATATGACATAGCTAAACGTCATGGTTTACCTCGTATGATACACATTGACATTCTCCATCAAGATATCGCGATTGGTTTCACAATTTATTCGCCATGGTGTTCGCTTTAACGAACGATCGTTGGCTCGAGGCTCGCCCTGTGTGTTTTTTTTTTTTTTTTTTTTAAACGGGCCACAAGCTTTCGTACAAAGTTTAATGAGTTCTCAAAAGATTTAGGAATTTCAATAACTATCTATTGCATTGTTGCTGCCTGAATAAACTTGCGTTCTCTTTTTGTTTTTTTCATTCCTCGGTTTACCTTGGTGCCAGCTGCTGTATTCTCTCCTGTCAACTCCATTCAACTTTTCCTTCCAACACCACGAAGTCGTTCAACCCACAATTCTCAGCTCCAAACAACGCTGGGCTCGTGCCTTCCCAATAATTTCTAGATACTAAACGAGACGCGATTGAAACGCAAGTAGAGTCCAATCGATACAGAGCATCCGATACAAATGATTCGTTCGAAAAATATAAACACAGTTTACATATACTCGTTCCTTTGCTCGTGTACAGTGAAATCATAGCGCGGCCGCGCGGATATCAATTATCTTGCATCCCGTGTAAAATACAAACGTACCCCGTCGTGTAGCTACGCTGGACGATCGATGCATCATCTTCAAGCGTCTCGTTGGACAGTACGACAAACACCGCAGACTCGAGAAGGTGTCTCCAAGGCGTCTCAGCGTCCCGCCGCGATCACAATGCAAATATTTGCCACAACTTGCCGTTCTCCGCGAAGGAACAATGCGACCTTCAAGGGCAGACGGGCCCGCTGGAAGCTTTCCGATGAAAAAAAAGAGCACGCGCTGGCAATAGGAAAACGATCGAATCTCGGTCTTTTTCAGCTTTCTTCAATAGGCACTGAACGCTCTCCCGTGTCCCCCTTCGTGTACGAAGAAACTTGGAAGTCATCCTCGATCTATCCAGCTCGCCTGGAAGTTTCAGTCGGCACCCGAATACCTCTGTTTCGGGTGGGTCGTTTCGAGGGAAGCCTCGCAGAGGCTACCGAGGCAGGAAACTCGTTGTCGAAAATGGGGAGGCGATCCGATCTGCTCCCGAAGGACTGTTACAGTCGCGCTTCTTCCCTTTCCGCTGACGGGGCTAGGCAATCGGAGCCGGCTCTCTACGATCACAGAACTGTCTCCATCTCGGCGATTTCTGTTCTGGCGGCGGCGTCGTCCGGGATCCTGCATCCAGAATTCGATTTCTCTCGTTACGTTAGAAAACCATCGCGGTAAGGCGGGGGAGCTTGGATATCTCTGTGCAAATCTCGCCCGATCCTTCCCAATTGCAATGGGACACTTGGAAGGGACAATAGAAGCAGTTTCGGATAGCGGGCGAGCGAATTTCATTTTTCGCCGGGAATTTTATCCGGCAAATAGTTTCTGTGGGGCATTGATACGGGTGGAAGGTTCTAACGCGATAACAATCGCAATCGGATTACTCGATTTGTAAGAGGTGGCTTGGGAGGCGGCGAGCAAGCAGTGGCGGATCCAGAGGGGGGCGATGGGGGCGATCGCCCCCCCTAAGAATAATAAAATATAAAAATATTATGACGTTGTGTATTATTCTGTATAAATAATTAATGAAAACTTAATTATTCAGGCTATAGTATCAGATAGATATATTAAAATATAAATTACAAGCAAATTTTAAATCTCGTAAAAGAAAATTAAAAAATGTAGGTACACTAAGGGCCAAAATCGGCTTCCCTCCGGAAATTTGGCAACGTTGCATGTCACTAGAATTACTGAGTTATGCCTAGTGACATGCGACGTTGCCAAATTTCCGGAGGGAAGCCGATTTTGCCGTCTAGTGTATGTACTTTTACACGTTTCGCTCCCAAAGAAAGGCTCCTGGATCCGCCACTGCGAGCAAGGGGTGTAAAGAAATGTGTAGAATAAAGTTCAGGTGGCTTCGAATGGCAAAGAGATTCTTTCGTTCAAGACCATTGAGGCGAAGAAGAATTGTGATTCATTCTGCGTGATTCAAGAAGTCGAGTATTTTTGGGAAGACTTTCTGGACCGTTTGAAAAGTTTCTTGGAAAATCAATTTTCTATTTCGCCTACCTATAGATCTCTGGTGGCAGAAATTTGTCCGCGTACTCCGTGCTGACAACATGATTCCTGGTCATGTCCCTAGGCCTGGTGGCATCGATGACGTCGATGAATCTAGGTTGAACAGAATTCCCATGTAACGATTTCATGGAAGAGAATGTCGTGAGCTGCCTAGAAATATACAGACAGATATGCGTACACAGAGTGAGCGAGTTAACGCTGGAACCTAAATTATTATTGCTACTCTTGGTGGCACAAGGAACACCGACATTCAACAGAGTAATAGCAGTATAAGTGATTAAAAATTCTTGACTCCACTTTCTCGAGTTAATAGTATATGCTGTTGTATATGTTGCGAGCAATGTGGTAATCGAGCATGCTGTGCCTGATTTGATCATTCTATCATTATTATATTATGCACCGTAAACTGGGAGAACAGTAACATGTTTTTAGGACATTTTACTATGTAATATAAAAATTAATATTTCTACGTTTGCTGTAAGTATCCTATCGTAACATTGCATTTTTTGTGAATGTACTAACAGTGTCAGAATGCATACAATTATTATACTTTTCCTTCTTTAATACATCATATAAATAGCACTAAAGGTGCAAATCCACGATGAGACTTTTCTATCACGAGACAAAAATCTCAGCAACAAGTAAATGTAAATAATGTAAATACGAGAGTCTAATTTCTTAAGACTAATGATAAAATAATAAAATAATTGTCTCGTGAGAGACACGATATTTTTGTCTCGTCGTAGATTTGCACCTTTACAATTAAAGTTGTACCAATCTGAATTTACATCGACACTTAAATTTGTTTCTTTTTATGTTCAATGCACTCTCATTTATATTTCTGTTTTATTTTGTTTTCATTGACACTCTTACATCGTATTATAATATCGCATCGTTTGTGACTGTACTACAGTTGCGAAAATGCATAAATTTTTTGTCCTTTTCCTTCTTTAATACATGTTAAGTAATTGTTAATGTTGCCCTGTACTGTTAATGTCCCTCCAGTTTACGCTACTGGTTTAAAACATATACGTATATTTCTCCCTTGGAAATGTTTCCTCGCGCCACCAAAAACAGAGGAAATAGTTTAGATTCCAGCATTATACGGCGCGCACTATACAAATGACTCGCGCGCGTCCATAGTACTCTCTATCCCTGGCTTCCCTCTAATTTTCAGCAAATTCCCTCGACTAGAATAAATCGTTCTCCTGCTTCGTCGGCCTGTCGCAGTCGCAGACAATTTATGTGCCTGCTATGCGCTCCCGATACATCTCTCCACGAGTCGATCGAGAATTCGTCGCTGAACTCGCATGCCATGCTATCGAGCAGATGAAAATTCGGCAGATCGATACTATACAAAAAATATACGATGTCAAAACGAAAATGTAAAATAAAAAGTAGAATCCTCGAGTGCGTGTATGCAGACTCTCTCGGCTACCAAGCGATGCGGCTAATCTACATCTACCCTTTATCGTTCCATCTTCTAGAATCGTTATCATCGATCTTCGTGACGCTCAAACAGTCGTTCGCCTTTCTCTTTTTCTCGCTAACTATTGATGTCACTTGAGCCAGGGGACACCAAGGAATCGTAGAAGACCGTATATACTTCATTGAGCCACACGAAATCGATTTCATTCTCGGTCGACGGCGCACGGATTTATAGACGTACGAACGACTCTTTCGATTCTCCCCGTTTCGCCGCGACTGCAACTTTACCGCCTACTTTGCGAAACGGCCAGGGACGAAAGTATCGAGCACGTCGCTTTCTGCGTGCACCCTCGAACTGGTTCCAAAGTGACGCAGGAACTTCGCCGCCACGCTCGAATATAATAAATCGGCAAATTTCGGGGTGTCCCAGAATCCGGTGGTCGCTGGAAACGCTTTTCTGCTGGGCATTCGAATGATTTAGAATTTCAAATCGCTTCGGGCCGAGGACAATATCGCGTCCTGTTAAGCAGGCGTGCCAGATGTCACGCTTGTACCACATGTTACGTGACACTTTGGTTCCCGGTCCATTTTAAACGGCCAACGACGCCCGCCTCAAACCGACACCTGCTGGCGAACAAACAAGCGTGAATTTTTCGGACATTTGGCAGCTGGTTCGGTGTACCGTTGTCACCGTGCCAAGTTCCTGTATCCGTGACCCAGTAAACACATCTCGCGAGCACAATCACGTCGCAAGAAAAGTGCTTAGGGAAGCTACTCGTTATTATGGTCTTGGAGAAAAAAAAGAATCTCGATTCGACTCGTTCAAATACCCTTCTGTTCATATTGAATGACCTGGATGAAGATAATCTTCCCAAGCGATAGGTTCCGGTTGGAAAGGGCATTTGCGGTAGTTGACAAATTGCCAAAGGTATCCATGGTTTTCATTAATAATGTCACTAAGGGATAGTAAATTTTCGAAGTAGCCGTGGATTCTCTTGTGTTCAAAGGTCCTTACAAATCTCTTGTCAAAATACTTGAAATAATTATTGTTACTTACAGCTACCACGGAACTGCAGAACTTCCTTCCGATTTTCGAATACACATTCGTATCTGTAAAGTTTCAATTATTGCGCAAGGGAAGCAACGAACTTCGACCAATATGTTCGATATTTCAATAATCTGGTTACTGGTCGTGTATGCTCACTCTAATTTGAAGTGGAACGTTGCACGTATTCGCATTGTGAATCACTGATACAGGTCTGACTACATACTGAGCGTTTCTACTTGCTCGGCTTATATGTCTCGAAATAACAAAACGGTTAATAAAATAGTGTTTTCAATATGTATAGGGTGGCTTCGCTGATGCTGGCACTGCACTAATCATTAGCACTTCTGATAAAAAAAATAAAATGTTAAGAAATACGAGCTTAGAAAGTACCTACTTTTTTACAATTTCTTATTTTTCTTTCGCTACAGCACGGCAAATTCCAGTAGTTGAACTACACATTTTATATCTGGTAACACCACAAAAAAAGTTTGAAGACGGCGGTGGGACAAAGGGCTGAGTTTTAAGCAGCTTCTTAAAATGTTGATAAGGAGACCTACAATAAAGGCTTTTCTCAAGCAATTATATTTTCTTTTGTCCGATCTCTTATTTATTTTTAGTTTCAGTTATTAACGAAGAATGAATTACTAAAAAAGTCGACAATTTATTTTTAGTTTCTGAGTGCCAGTAATTGATACACGACCTATTTTGTTTTTCGTCGAATATTTCTAAAGGAAAAGACTTAATAAACTAAATCCATAATCATCGATAAAAACTGAAAATTAAGACCATATAAAAACGTCACAAAAAAATATAGACCTTGAAATTAAGATTTCCGCTTAAGGCACCAATCTTTACCCGACCTATTCAAATTACGAAATGATAAAAATCGTGATTGCGCATGCGAGACGTTTTTCCCGAGTCGAAGATGTCGAGCGTACCGAAACATCTTCCGACAGCTAACCCCGTTCGTTCGAATCGTGGCAGAAAATATTTCATCTCGATTCCTGCGTCACTTTCACATTCTTACGTTCTGTGGGCATTGCGGACTTACGAATCGAAGTATGGCGGTAGCGGCTGCGGAACATCCACCGCCAATGGCTCCGGTTGTGTATGGCGGTCCGAGCTTTGAAAGCATCCTCGCCACCAGCCGAGACTTCCGGTTTTCCTCCTTTAAAAAATCCGACGTGGATATGTGCCAGGCTTCTCTTCCACCATGGTCTCGTCGCCAAACCATTTCTTAATATGGACCAGCAGCCTCTCACGACACGAGACCTCTTTTTTCCTCATTGTTTCTCTGGTCACGATGCTTTGAAGTTTCTTACTCGTATACTCGACTAACTAAGCTTCAGGGGACGTTATGGAAGTTAAGAGACGGCAGCCAATATTAAATATATTTCGACACTCGAGAGGTATTTAAGAAGCTGCGTTATTTGATAAAATTTGAAGCTTTAGTAACTAAAAAATTAATGTTTCGCTTGAAAGTGTTTATATGCAGAATTTATTGGAATGTTTTGCCATATAGATTTAATGAACTTGAACATCCAGATCACGATGACCTAGTTTCAAATCCTATAATCTTCTAAATTCAATTTAACTGTTTATTGCTGAAGAAGGTATGGAAGGAAGCTTCCGAAGTTTGTTATTTTTATACACGCGAGATATCACGAAATCTCACCTAGCTTTTCTCAAAGGTTCGATTATACACCGTTCACCATTGGTCGAAACAATATACCCGGATACTCAGCAAACACCTTCGCGCTGATCTCGGCGAAGTTTCCGACAGAAACTTTTCCCGCTTGCCGAGCTGGAGAAGTTCGTCGAGATCTCGTGTCGTTGAGAAGTTCTGCTTCTCTACGTCTATACAACCAGCTGACATTCTTTTTCCCCCTTTCCCCTTTGTTCCCTTCTCTTCCTGTTTTTTCAGCATAACTTTTTAATACAGAAATATATGAAATTGGAAGCCAATTCACTGTGGTGAATAGTCTCTTACGTGATGCAGTAAAAATACACCGTCCATCATAAGCTTAAGACCACCGACCGCGCTGTCATCCTTTTATTGTCAACAGTTCTAATTACCATCTCCTGTATCTACTCGTAACGTCCGCTCGATACACAGCGTGTATTTAATACTGTAGGTACAAACTTAACGGGCCAATGAGACTCGCGAATCAGTATTCCCGAATTTCTCTTCTGAAGTCACTCTTCACGTTAAATTAAATTTAATTCAGTGTAGACTCGAGCTCTAAAGAAAATCTCTTACTATCAAATTAAATTTGTACCTATATCTCCTCGTCAATTAAGAAATACGTGTCAAAGCCTCATGCACTAAACGGCGAAAGAAAGACAATATGCAACATACCAGGAAATATCTACATATAATTGTGAATGTGATAAAAACTGTGGTACAGTAGGGGTTTAATAATTAGGTTACTTCAAGTAGAATGAGACACAGGCATCACTGATTGCAGGATTAAACAAGTAACGTTATCTCCCTTCGACAAAAATATATTACAATATTCAAATGTTCCGCGAAACTTTTCACGTGTACCATTAACTCTCCGTGGCACAATCTCTCCTCGATTTACCAAAGGGTGGTCCCAAACTTACGATCAACGCTGCACATAAAACGTCGCAAAGATAGATAAGAAAAACTAGAAGGAAACGATATGCTTGTGCCGATATCACGATATGAACGTACCTACATATATACTTATACACGTGAATATTATATATACATTTCCTGTCTGTATGTGTAAATGTATATACATGAGTAGATAGGTGCATGCTGTGCGCGAGCCAGGCTCCAAGTGACGTCGGAAAGTAGGTCAGGATTTAAGCTCGATTCGCACGTTCTATCGCCTTGAAATTACGCCAGCTCCGGCCTTAATTAATCGAGCGTTAACTGCCCAGCAAAGAAACGCGGCTGAAAATCGCGGGGAGGAGCTCGTCCGGCGTTCCCTGCCAGCCGAATTGTCTTCCTTTCGGCGTTCCGCGCGGCACGAGATTAAATCCTTGAAAATTTTACGTGGAAGACAAGTGAAGTAACTATATGCAGTAATCATGCGTAGATCTCTCCTTTACGGTTACACTTCCGGTTTATGAACCTCGCCGTAATTCGGGGAAGTAGAGGGATGGGGGCTCGAGGGTTGGTGGATAGTGGTTGACGTTAGGGGGAGGCTTTCTAGAACAGTGGTTGAGTCGGGAAGTTGGTGGGAGGCAAGCTGCAGCGCTTCTGCGGGATATTTCGTTACGGAAGCTGTTCGTACTTGGGAAAAAGCAGTACAGAGCTATATCGAATAGCGAAGTGGAAGTGGTCGATCTCCGCCGCGAATGTCAGTTCCGTTTTGTTACTTCCGAAGCCCTCGATTCCCGAAAACTTCACTCTTCAGTTATTTTCGATTCCCTTCTCTTCCCCCTTTGCATACCGAGCGAATCTTGAAGTTAGGAAACTGATGGGAACATTGATCCGAGCGCGTACGCGTGATTATGCGTTTATTTATTGTTGAAATTTCAACGTCATTTTCGATTTAGATTGTGGACGCGTAGAAAATTCTTGCAAACGGTCTTGTCGTATTTAAAGGGACATCCTTCGAGGTCCCCTCGGCTGGACCAGCGCCAAGAATCTCGATTACCGTGCAAACTCGTGTATGCACTTTTGATCGTTGAACGACTTTAAATTGAATAATATAGAGTTACAGCGTACTTAGTCTGACTGGGTTTTATCCCGTGAGCCTCGAGGTCCTTTTCCAGCTGCCGTATCCTGATCCTGGCCATGTCCAGCTCGTGTTTCACCTTCCACAAGTGCGTATCGCAGATGGGATCCCTGCATCTGTGGTACCTAAGGATGTCCTGGGCCTCGAAAACCGCGCCACGGAACGTCAGAGATTTTCCCATGCTCTTTAACACAATTGATCCATCGATTCACACAAACTAACCGTCAAAACTAGTTTACTCGTTTAACCGGTTAACTGGCAATGTATCATATATGATCAAACAAAAATCTGGCCAATTCTGGCAATGTATCATATATGATCAAATGGAATAACTTTTTTGTTTTTCAATCGATTTGAATGAAACTTGGTATGTAATCGGTTTTTGGGGTCGCTGAATCTGAATTTCGCATCGGAATTGTAAAATTCAATATGGCAGACTCAAAATGGCTGAACCAAATTGGCTGACAAATATTAAAATACTATCGGGATATAGAAAAATTGTATATAGGGGTTTTTGGGGTCGCTGAATCTGAATTTAGCATTGGAATTTTAAATTTCAATATAGCAGACTCAAAATGGCGAACCAAAATGGCCGCCAATTGACGAACTCACCCCTAAATTCTATTTTTTTAGGGGTTGGGGGTGTCAGATGAAAAAAATTACCCCCGGAATCGGTTCAGCGACTCAAAAAACCCCTGTATACCAAATTTTGTGTGATTACGACTACTTGGTATAAATTCACGGTCGCGTGCAAGAAATGGCCACTTGTCGATATCAGAGGAAATACGTAAACGCTAGGTGATCGATATTTCGGGGGTCGACATAGGTTACGCGAGCAAGAAACAGCTTACCAAGCTGAAAAGTGCGCAACAGCCACCGCCGTCGCTCCGCGCCAGATGCTGCCTGACATACTTGAAATACAAATGTTCGAGAAGTAGAAAGGCTGCGGCCAAGAGAATTCCCATCATCAGTAAGAGGAACGCGGACAAGAACTGCTCCAGTGCCAAGGGATCGCTGCTCTTTTGCACCTCCCGCCCCGGCTTACAGGTGCCCGTCATCCAGTACCTCCTCAGACGTTCCAAATCCCCTGAAATTTCAAAGGCTCTCGCTTTAATAAACACTATCCCATTCCACAGGTTGGAGAGCAGCAACTTTTCGGCGCGTACCTTCACTCGCGTTTGCAAAACTGTGCCCAAGTATCTTTGCCAGCGATAATGAAAGTGGCGAGAGAGAACGCGGCAAAGCAATTTAATTATTAACTCAACGTAATTCTATGACGGTTATAAAGATCTTTATAGACGCGTTGGCCTATCGTTTTTCCATGAACGTGGAACTCAGGGTGTAATGAATTCTGTTTGAGGAACCTTTTCTTTGATTGCAATTAAATTATGATGGATATTGGTACCATTGTCTCTGTAGTCCAGTAGACGTTTGTTGAACATTTGCAAGTACTTGGAGTTCCTCGAGAACGCGAGACCGTATCCTGTCATCGCGTACCACGATCCTACGGTCAGCAATCGGCAGTCTTCGTCCTGCGCCACCAAATAGTCCAAAACCGTTCCATCGTAGATAAATGCGTCGATATCTCTGTTGCAAAGGAAACGGCACTGGTCAAGATACTGTCGGAGGCAAAGGGGACTTCAAAAGGGATCGATGAATCGTACGAATCATACTGCTGATCGTGCGGAACTTGTTCTTTTTTACACGGACAGGCAAAAGTTCATTCTAACCCCAGTTGCGTTTATCGAAACTTCTCCCGCCTTTTGTCAAAATTAACGGAAACTTTTTTCGACTCAACCAGGCAGTTTTTCGCTGATGTGAATACTAGAGATTTTTTTTGTGTTTCTTTGCTCCCACCCCATAGTACGGTTCCATGAAAAAATTTAATTTGAATCGGACAACAGGAAAAGGTGCCGAACAGGCCTTAAAGTTTACAATTCATCAAAGTTTTGGATTTAAAGAATTTCTCCAAAATAGCAAGACCTATTGAAATTTTTGAGGAATTTTTAAATGCGAGTCATTGATGAATTCTAAACCCTAAGGCCGGGTCGACGCCCTTTCCTGTTGTCCGATTGCAGTAAGATTTTTCAGAGTTTATTCTCTTACTAGCTTTACTACACGGCTTCGCCCGAAATTTAGATCCTGATTTCATAAAAGAAAATTTTTTTCATTTTTTTTTGGTGAAAATAGTTACATTTATCTGGATTAGCCAGGCATAATGAGCTGAATTACATTTCGTAATCCCAGAGTTTACCGTTTGATAGTTTTTAGGCGACAGACAAACACAAACATACGATACACTTTCTGGTTTATAGTATAAGATGAAGTGGAAGCATAGTAGGATGTGAGAGTAAATGAAATCGAATGTTGAAAAACAAGGGCCACCGCAGTGAATAGGGTAAAGAAACCAGTAAATGACCGAATTGTTGAATGAGAGGCCCAGTAAATGACCGCATACTTTTATTAAGAATTGTACTTATTAATGTTTGTTTAATACGCAAAACTAAAAATATGGGATATTAAAAGTGCAACTATACTCTATTTATAAACAAATAGTAATTTTTAAATTTATAATTGACATTTCTTTGCCTTAATGGTCATTCACTGGTATGCGATCAATTACTGGTTGGTTTACCCTACTGTAAAATCCTCGAACTTAAACGACTAAAATTCAGAACACAAGTACGCCAAATTCCAGCAAATAAACCTGTCTCTGTAACGCCAAAGTTACAGCAGAGCAGCTATCTCATCAATAGCAAACTATCTCCATCAATTCGACATTCCCTACTTACCCCCTCAGGAGACACTAATCTCCTTTCAGCTATGTCGCGATACATCTAACGCCGTTTGCTATACAGTCAACTACCGTGAAGTCCCGTATTAATCGTCATGACGAAAACCGCGCGAACTTATTCGCAGATTAACACGGAGGGTGTAGCGTCGACGTTTCCGAAACTTCGATAACGAGGTATATACCATTTAACGGGAGGGCGCGGCTAGACGACGCGTGTCCAAGTATAAACAACAGCAGTCAGTTGATTTCGGCAATTGCCGGGCTATTCTGCCCTCCTTAATAAACTGTCCTATCTAGCATTTTTTCATTTTTTGAGATATGTCGAAATATTTCAAGTTCCAGACGTCTTTTACCTTTTAAGTATAGTCAGAAATAGTGGTGGAGAACTATCGATGGTACTTACGATAGTTATCGATGGTTCTCACTATCGAAATTTGTAATAATATTGAAATTTGGGGATTTGAGATTTGTAATAATATTGAAATTTGGGGATTTGAGATTTGTAATAATATTGAAATTTGGGGATTTGAGATTTGTAATAATATTACAAATTAAATTTGGAATTCTGAATATTAGCTGTTATTATTTTTTAATTGATTAACCCACGATTTTCAATACCGATAATTATCGATAGTGAAAATAAGCCATCTATACCATCGATAACTATCGTAAGTACCATCGATAGTTCTCCACCACTAGTCAGAAACGTCTACGTGCTTCCTAAAGATTTATAAACAGTCTAATGTATTTAATCTAACTTTTCTCAAAATGGTTAAAATATCTTATCTGAAACAATTAATTAATTGGTACGTTAATAGTACATTCCCTACCGGTACAACTATTACAAAAAATGATATTAGGCTATTACGAAATAATGACAAGATGTTTTAATTTGACAGAAGGAAAATAAGTATGGTGCAAAGGAAATGATAAAACTTCAGTTTTCTCGGTTCTTTCAAAATGCTAGATACTTAGAGCATATAAACATAGAGGAAGCATGCAATAGGCAAAAATGTAGACGGCGATAGAAAGAGAAACATATACAGGAGGGACACCCCCTCTCTTTCTAGCGTCAGCGTTTTTTTTCTATGTTAGAAAGAGAGGGGGTGTCCCTCCTGTATATGTTTCTCTTTCTATCGCCATCTACATTTTTGCCTATTGCATGCTTCCTCCATGTTTATATGCTGTAAGGCTAGATAGGACATTTTAACTAAAGAGGGCAGTAATTGTCGGGCCTCGAGCTAGTGGGTTTTGTCGCTTACCCGCTGATAACCGCCTCGATCCCCTCGGACACGCAGCTCCTGTTGAAGGCCTTCATGTACGCGTGCATCTCCTTGAAGTATTTGGCCAGCGTGCTGTCCGTGTGGCTCCACGGTATGGTGCCGAATTTGAACATCGGTTTGTGGGACCACGGTTTCGCCAGCCGGTGATCGTCCACCCCGGTGAACTCGTGGAACTCTTCCCTCGTGATCATGAAGGCGGCCAGATTGGCAGTGTAAATGGCGAGGAACACCACGGCGAATAACGCCCATACGTTCGTCATGAATCTGTACAATTACGGGCGATTGCTCATACGCGAAGCCTGCAAACGTCCGTTCGCGCGCCGCCGGCCCCGTGCAACTTTAACGCTGATCAGGGAAATACCGAGCCCGGTGTGACGGATAACGTCGAGCAGAGAGGCAATGCGCGACGGAGTGCTCTGCTGGCTGCCGCGGAAATCGTGCAGGATTCATCGATCAATATCGCGGATTGTATTTCGCCGCGCTAAATCACTCCGGCTGCGTTTTCTCGCGCGTCACCCATACATCAGGCGTTCCATTAATCGCGGTTTTAGAAGCTGCTAATATTGTTTCGAATTACGGCGCTCGCGTGGAAACATCGATACTGCGAGCGGGAATGATCGATCACTTTTTAACGCGTTCCTCGTTAGTCGACGCAGTAATTGGCGGGAAAAGTAAACGGCACAGCCTGACGTAGGAATTTTGGTATACTGTTCTCGAAGGTTCCTTGTCGGAGTAATTCACCGGGTTTGCATAGATTAGGGGAAGCGAGGAACGAGCACGCTTGAATTCGCGCTACGTCATCCGAGAAATGAAATGTGCATTTTTCGCGGATAATGTTGCGGGTAGATATGGTTTCTTGGCACACGGGCGAAAGTATTCCACCGCTGGGAATATATTTCGTTCTGCGGATCCGCACTATAATCTAAGATATTACTGTTTGATTTAAACGACTTCCTTATACTTCTGCCGTAAATTATTCGGCGTTGTTGCGCTTGCCAACGGGTGGAGTTACTGCTCGCCCGGTCGTATTAAATCAAGCTAATGCAATTATCGATGTACTTGAAAATGCGATAAAATTTCATCCTCACGAGGGAGTGAAGATTAATAAGTATTTCACTGCATTGCTGCACGAAGGTAGTTACGAGGAAGCTGTTCCGTAGAAACGACTAAGTAGTCGATAAAAACTTTTGTTGCTCTATCTTTGAGACATAAAACAGCGGAATCGAGTCATAAAGCACGTACATAAATACGGGCTTCACGTTGACAAGCGCATTTGCTAAGTTCTCAGTTATCTCTCTGATCTCTGTTGATCTTTTTCGACGGAGAGGCAAGCATTAAATACCTTCGGGCATTTTTCTCAATTCGCGCCTGTGTTGGCGGCTGTGACTTACGGGATAGATTTTAATTCCGATAGAAATTGTTTTACCGACCTGGCTGTGAATCCTCTGGGAGAATCGATATGGACGGCTGCCTGAAATAATACGGCCCAGACCAACCAGTACGTGCGACAGAATGAGAACCGATGATTGGGCGACGGATTCTTCTGGAAGCAACATAAGTGTTTCGGTTTCATCCCCTTGATGCCATTATTGCGGCGGGGCTTAGCAACAACGATGCAACGATGGTGAAACGTTCTACTTTCTATTGGGCTTGGGAAATACACAGAAGCAGAAATTAGGAAATATGTATGAAGAAGGGAAATAATTTCGAATACACACGTTCAGAGGAAAGTGAGGAATAGCGAGATGTAGAGTCACTCCAAATGACATTTATTTTCACAGATTTGATAGTATAGGATTTCTATGAATGTATTGTGACAGTGATTATGAAAGTGGTGTAAGTCAAGGAACCCACAAAAAATTGAGATTCCTCTTATTTTATGTTTAATTGATTTATATTTCAATATTATGAAAGTATTCTGGCAGAATAGCCGTCAAGTAAGTCAAGACAGTTCATTTCGCTAGTGATGTAAGTTATTTGTGCTCCGTAAGTAATTTGTGAGAAAGGAAATACATGGATGTGAGGCAAGAAAAAAAAAGAAAACGCGAAATATCCGTAATTATGCTGAAAATGTGAGAAAAATTAGGAGAAATAGTGGTAAAGAATGCATTACCAAAAAATGGTAAAGTTGTGAGTGGCAAAGTATGTATTTGAAAATGTAAATTGCTTTTGTTCGAAAAAATGTTTGAATTCATTAAGTTGTGATGATCGAAAAACTACGTTTGAGCGGTTTTGGAATCTGGGAGACATTCACAGCTTTAAAAGACAAGTTACTCATCAAATGTTACAGAAGAGCATATAATGTTGCGAAACATTTCGTTCAATAATGGAAAATTATTTTTTAATACACCCAAACGCAAAAAATGTCTAAATATCTCGAAACAAAAAATACATGATTTACACCACATCATAATCATCGGCACGATTGATTTCTTTCTTCTTGAAATTGATAAGTCGAGGAAAGAAATGAAGGAGCCGTGACAAAAGAAGGCACCTCGAACCTATTATAATAAAGCTCTTCAAGTTCTCCTCTTTGAATCCACGTTCCGCCCCAAACAGAAACTTCATAATAATAAAAACGTAACACCGCATGCAATATTGCGTATACATTAAGCTACAAGGAATCTACACATTAAATCTACTATACTCTGTAAATGCCAAACGAAACCATAAATTCTGCCACAAAATTAGACGGCCCTCGTCGTGCAGTAGATTTCTAACGTCGACAAAAACAAAAGGGAAAATTCTCTTTTCTTTCCTACGTAAATGACGAAGTAATACAGGCAACGTTATATGCATGTATATAATGTCGTGGAGCACGATGCCAAGTTCGCCCGTAATTAATCTCCTTTTTACTGCACCGTGGCAGGGCGAAGTGTCATTAAGATTAACGATATTGCCCAGGTAGTATAATAATTTGTTCAATCGGGAGTTGGTGCTCGGGAGACGAAAAACCATCCATAAGTAATACGAAGCGAAATTAATAATACCAGTCTCTGCGCAGCGCCTGAAGGGTTTACCTTCATGTTGAAACCGGATGGTGACAACCATTCGAAGAAGAGTATCATTATGGTGGCGGCGTGTATGGCGACGATGCCAACTAGCATCCAGGATGCGGTGTCGAATGGTTCTGAAAGCAATAACAGAGCAATCCTGTCGTCAACTATTTATATTAGTTGATATTTTAACCCGCTGCCTCTTGCACAACCATCTGGTGGGTCGTGCAAGAATTGATTTCGGGTCCGGGAGGATAAAAATCAGAGCTGATAACCATAACAAGATGTTCGTGGTATTTAATTAGTTGCAGAGTTACTTCTTTACAGAGCTGAGTTTACCTTTTCAGGGGCCCTAGGCTGAATATTCGGGGGGTCCTCGGTTAAATATAAAAATAAAACAACGCTGATTTCATTTTTTTTTATCATAATACTCGTATAGTCTAAATAAGAATTTAATTTCAAAATTAACATTGAATATCAATACTAAATATAACATTAACCATCGGCAAGATTTTTTGATAAATAAAACAACGCTGATTTCATTTTTTTTATCATAATACTCGTATAGTCTAAATAAGAATTTAATTTCAAAATTAACATTGAATATCAAAACTAAATATAACATTAACCCTCGGCAAGATTTTTTGATAAATTTTCCGAAGAAAAAATTTCGAATCAGGGGCCCCCAGCTAAACGGGGCCCTAGGCTTCAGCCTTGTTAGCCTAAGCGGTAAATCCAGCACTGCTTCTATAGGTAGGATGTTTAGGCTTTGTCACCATTAACGAGTGATGTTATTAACGCCCAGACAAAACGTTTGTGAACTCTCACCGAGGAAGGCAGTAGGGGATATTATGCCAGTCCTTTTCGCTACCACAATAGCGATCCCGGTTTCCATGTACGGCACCGTAAAGTCAATTACAGCTTCCCTTTCAGAGTTAATCATCAGAGACGTCATCACCATGTCGGTCTTCCGATTCACAAGGTCCGCGATCAGACCATTCCACTTTCCATTCTACGAGCAAACAATACACGATAAAGCTTCCCGTTCCCCCAGCCACGTGTATTACGAAGTCCCATAGCGATCGATCGATCCCCTCGCTTAACGATCATAATAAATTCAGACGCGTCGTTTTCGAAGTTACACCTCGCGACCCCAGCCCCGCTAATGCATAGGCGCGTAAATATTCACACTTATCGGCGTCGAAATGACACTCTACTGGCGCGCGCTACGGATGTCCATTCTCGATGCAAATTCTAGGACGTCGTTAATGGCCGCGGACGCAATTACACGTGAAATTAATCTATATTGCAGGTTCCATCGATACCGCTCTGCAGCATTAAAGCCTGAAAGCTCGGATTAAACGGGATCGACAGGGACCTGTATAGGTGTTGGAACTTTCAAGACGTTCACAGGCCACTTTCGCGATTATTGAAACTAATCCCCCCCAGTCAGGGGATCAAGATTTTCAAATTAGTTCTATGGGGGATGATCGTATGACCTATTAACGCTTATCCAATTTCTTAATCCTCTTAAGTAAAGAGAATGGATCTATCCTTCCAGTATCTGTCGCCCCTTATTTAGGTAAGACGAGGTCTGAGACACGATTCCCAGCAATTCGGGTCTAAATACTTTGAACTTATGAGCGAATGGGGGATTTTAATGGGGCATAGCGACGAAACGTTTTCAACGGGAAGAGAAATGTGTCAGGGACGTTCGTAAACTCCTGTTCGAGAAGGGAAATAATTCATTGGCCGAAGGATCGTTGGAAGTAACATCCAGGTGGGGAAAACACACTGATGGAATCTTGTTTACCAGCAGACGTTCGATAATTATTATTTACTGCAGTGAAAATTCGCTGAAGCTTACCTCCAGCGTGCCCCACTTGCCGTCTTCCACCCTAACGAGCTCGTAAGTGAAGCCGATTTCTTCGGAGAACTTCTGGAGCAGATCGATGCAGAATCCGCTGCAACACTGGTAGAAGCTCCCGTTCTTCTGCGCCGATTGAATGTCCATCCTGAAAAACAGCAGGCGCTGCAGCTTCGCGGCGTGTTTCTACGTTTCATTGCGCTGCCCCGATACGCTACGATTGTTCCTCAATCATCCCCCGGGAAAAATTCTCTTCGGAATCACCGGGAGAGGATGCTCGTTTCAGGATACTGGCTATTGCTGCTAATAGCTGGAATGGCCCCGTAATCGTTTTCTTCTAACTGTCCTTTCCACGTAATACCGCGCTTGCAAGGGGAGGAGAACTTGCGCGGGAAATTTCTCATCTCTAGCAAAGAATGCTGGACATTCATGAATAGTAAAGCAGAGATTTAATTCACTTGGCATACATTTATATCGCTGCGGCAGGTAGTCAATTAACCGTGCATCATGCTTGGAGTCTGGCAATCCGACGGAACGCGAGAACGATAACATTGCTCACACCTGTATGGGACAACTCTGATGACCGTCCTGACATGTTCTCTAATTGCAGCTGATGAACAACGGTCAACAGCGTCAACACAATTATTACGGGGCCACCAACACCCTCTCGAATCATACAGTTGACTTCGAGCATTCGTAAGCAAACTCCGACAAAACCGTGACGTGCTATTATTTTTAAAACTGTCTTAAATATTCTCGCGTCGTTGCAGCGACATATTATCGCGATGTGCATTGTTTCATCAACGAGAGATGATCGTGTTACAATCGTGCTTGCTAAGTAAGGTTATATCGTCTTGTGTGTTTTCGGAGTTTCTGATCTGATTTTCGATAATTACGAACCTTCAACACTTTTGATAGTGTTCAGGTAGGTACTTTTTGGTGTGCGTTATGTTAATTGATAATCCTCCATATTAAAGTGTAAATAATTAAAAGGTTTGTTTTTACTTAGGCATGGTATTATTGATAATTCGTAATATTTACAAAATTGAATGCAGGGGCAAAACTGTACGGAGTAAAACCGGGTGCCCGGTTTTGGAAGAAATGTTTGTAACAAAGAAACGAAAAAGAGGAAGCTATCAAAATTGAAACTAAATCGTAACAAACGACCACAATTAAAAAGAAAGAAGCCCCTAAAATTAAATAAAATATCGAAGGATAATGATAGCAGTGGTGATAAAAGGGTTGAAGACATTTGCATTTATTGCCAAGAATCCTATGGTTCATCCAAATTAAATGAAGGCTGGGTGCAGTGTACAGCTTTTTCTTAATGGGCTTGCGAAATTTGCACTGGTTGAGGGATTGAAGAATTGTTTGAGTTCCGTTGTTAATGGGGCAAAATCGTAAAAACAGATCATATTTTAAATCATTATTTTTTGTATTTTTCCTTCTATTAAAAAAATTGGATATGTACTATCATTTAATAAATACTTTATCCTAATGAATCTCAATTGCAACTTCTTTTTTACATTAATAATGTCAAAGTTATGAGATTTTATCCTTAACGTCCCGATTTTTCCCCGGTCTCCCCTACTCATTGGGGAATACGTTTCCTAATTTTGTGAATTCCTAAATTTAAGCTTTGATGGGAATTACAAGCAGCAGACAAGCTTTAATGCCTGTCAATCGTAAGACGTCTGTTGAATGAGCTTGCATCCTAATTAATCAAGCACAATGGACGTAATTGGCGATTAAATTTACAGGGAAATGGAGCCTAACAACGCGCGCCGTTAGATAAACGAAGAAACAGCGCGTGCTTCCGACGCTATTATACTAGGATCCAGCCACTGACAAGATCCCCTGCTTGCTGGACATTGGAACAACAGCCGCCGGATGCGGGTTAGTTCTGTGTCAACTGATGACGTACGGATTCGTGACTCGTGTTTTGCCAGATGCATAAACAAGTAACGCCACGAACGCAGGAGATGCAAACATCGAGATAATATGGATTGCGCTTCTGCGTTCGACTGGATTTCCATTGTTGAACAATTACAGCTGTTACGATGTGTTTGCTTTAATGCAAGGCCTATGCGTTCCTGCTATTAGATCGACAAATATGGACGCAATTTCAGTTACAAAAATGTCATAGAGTTATAATTAGAAAATCAGGTCACACATGCCGTTTAAGATGGGCTAAGTGGGTATCGATGGAAATTTATGATAAGTAAACTACTTAATGATTCTTTTTTAAACTTTCGGGACTTTTTATTCGATATTTAAGTTATTTGAATATTTTTTTAAAATTTAGTTAAAGCGGATTTATAAACTGTTCAGGACCAGTAACTTAACGCTGGAAAAAAATTTCCGCTGACAGTTTTACGACGAAACGGTTCATCGAAAATCCAAAAACTAGACTCTTTTAGAAACTATAAGTGGGTGGCTATGGCACGACGGGTTGATTTTTTTAAATTTTGAGAACTAACAAAAGGCGGGCATCTGAACAAATTGTGAAAGTTTGTTAGAAAGTTAACATATTTCGTTTAAAAAGAAATAGAAGGAAACGACGATTTGAATGATCAAGAATCGGATGAATAAATTTTTTGTAACGTTGTCAATCGCGTTAAAACATGTCGTTTCGAGAAAAACCCGTTTAAAGTTTTAGAGCCTCGAGTCGAGCGCTTAGAACCGCTGCACGGGAAAGGCTGCAGCTCAGCCAATTTTACGAAATTCTCTCTGAAATATTCAGACATCATTTTCGAAATACGTATCTTCCAGAAACTGCAAGGAAAAAATCGATTTTTACAAACTCCTATCCTGTTGTCCCCCCCTGAGTTTCTTCATTTATTATTTAGCAGGATCCAGAGATGGATGCAGTAATTACAATGAAATACACATTTTCTTGTGAAAACCGGAGATTAATTATTCTATAAATCATTCTGCATTAACTGCAAACAGTGATATACATCCAAGTATCGAACTGGTTCTGCAGCGAGCTCAGAAATATTCAACCACCCTCGTGCAGAGTTCGTGACTTTCTCAGGCAGTTGCTCATAAAATCTTATATAACAAAGATATATGTACGTAAAGGTAGATGCATGTTGCATGTAGTGACAGGAAGTAACGGCCCTAGGAGGAAGTGTGTACGCTGCATACACGTAAAATTCCTTCGCCCACTGGACGCGTGGTCTCGTTCGCGCTATAAAACTTTATAGCATTTCCATGGGGCTGTTAAACTTTCATCGAGCACGTTCCCCCGTTTACGGTGAATTGGCGTTATCTTCGAAAAATGCCAGCCAATTGCTAGGATGAACTTTAACAAAGTACACTTCCGTGTCTCAGGTTAATCAGCAAGTTTCCTTATCATTCTATTCACGTACATCCTGCTTTTTTCATTAAAGAAAAACTACTCTTCAAAGGTACGGCGCTTACTTTCCATCGAATTCGTCTCAGCGGCGAAGTTTCTTTTACCGTCTCCGTGAAACTTATTATTCGGCAACAGTGTATATTCGGTTACAATTCTTCTTCCGCGTACCTTTATGCTTATGGCTAGATTTTTATGAAACGTCGGGCGAAGTTACATTTTTACGTGCTGGTAAACTGGATTCGCCACGTTTCCCTGTAGAAATGTCGAGGAGGGACCCGCATGTAGAAGTTTTAATATAAAAGCCTTATAACTCGTAAATTCTTCTCATCTAGAGCGGCTCCAGGCGAGTGTGTACTAAACTACTTCCCAAATTGAAACTTCGCTCGACGAGAATCTCAGAAATGTGATTCAGATCTACCGTGTCCCTTGTGAGAGTTTCGTCAAACTTTCTGCCTTGATGAGTAGAAGGAAACACGAAAAAATCTTCGGCGACACCTAGCTTCGTTTTCAACTTTCATTCCTCCAACTACTATCCTCAAGTATTCACGTTTTACGAGTCACGTCAGGACACTAATGCGATCTTCTACCTGTGACAAAGATTTATCTGCAACTTTTCAAAATAATATTCTTACTTGGAATTAAAAAAAATATAGTTCACTTTATGTCTCGCTTGATTATACGAAATACTTGCAGAGTCTCGTAAGCCCACTTTCAAAAGCGAAAGCATAAAATGTGACTCATAATGATATTATCCTTTGAAAGTCGTCCCTTCTTGCAGCTTTTTATAGTCGATTACTTTTTCTGTGGGAATGGCCCACCTTTCATTTTCACCGCAGAACAGGAGAAGCAATTACCTTTCTTCTCTGTTGGCATTCTGCCATACCGTTGCCACTTGAAGAACAAAGAGATTCTATCATCACTGCACGCTTTATTCCCAGAGAACTGTTTCTCCCGTTAAGCCCTTCCATCTACATTGTTCTGGAAAGACTCATAAATTTCAGAGATTATGCTTTGAAAATAGTACTTGACTCTTAGAGATTGAGTAGCCAAGGTACCGCGATCAAAAATACTCTTTACAGAAGATAATCGACATTCTGCTTCGCACAAACGATATTTTAATCATCCGTGCTTTCGCTTCTGTTCCTATTGTTAATTGCTGACGAGTCCGATGATATTTGATTGTGAATGAATTCGACAGGATTAGGGAGAGTCGGAGTAGTCGAGATCTACAGTAGTTAGATGTTCACTGACAGCTTCTGAAGTCTGGAGAGTTTCGATAGGATACACAAGGTTTGGAGACATGTATACTTAGCTCGTGTCAGAGTTGGGCATTAACTAAATAAAAAATGATTTAAATAAGGAATCGAATAAAAGTGCTTTTAACTTTAGATTATTCGTCGAATAAAGTTAATTCTTTTTATTCGATGAGAATGCATTTGACAAATAAAGTTAACTCGGTGTACCTTCATTCGACAAATGTCGAATAATTTGTTAACTTTTATTCGTTATTCGAAATTTTTATTTAAATCAAAATTAGTCGTGTACACGTTGCACGACTTCAAAATGTTTGATGACGTTCTGCACGATCACGTGACGTCACCATAAATTCAACGAACTCTGATGTGATATAGTAACATTTGTACGAGCTATGAGATATAAGAAATGGTACTTGCGAAAGTCAATCTGGCATTTTGGTATGTGTCATCCAAGTGTATTTTTTTTTAAACAGGATTATTTAACAGCCGCAGTTCCTTGGCTTCTTTCTACGAATAATCCTAGAATTAGATTTTTCACGGGTTACGTTGAAGCCTCCAACACCTTTCCCTCTAAATAACATAGTGCTTTCAGTGAGAATTTGCTCTGTTCCCTTACACCCGGTTTCGCGTGAAAGGACTTCATACTGGAAAGTTACATTTTCTTCTAAAAGCAAGCTAAAGACATTTCAAGCTGTAAATTAGGTAATTTTATCACTGCGCGTGAATACCTTGAGAAACTCTTTTTCTCAAAGATACTCCTTTCTGGGTCAACCTTTACGGCGCACTTCTATAGAGATTCCCGTAAAATAGCGTTGTAAACGTCTTCGACGGAGGCTCCTTTGGACGGGCGAGAAGTGTTAACTCGGACTCAAAAGCAGACGCTGTAAACGAGTGGCGTAGCAGAGTGTCACGCATTAACGGCGAAAACTTTAAAGTGCCGCAGGAACGTTCACCTGAACCGCGCCATGAACCCCGGCCAGTAAAATCGATTGCCGGTTGTCAACGTTTTCCGAAGCACGACACTTCGAAGGCGAGTCCTTGAAATCTTTTTACCCCGCGTTTACCGCCGCGGTTTCGTTGATGAAAGTGCGAAGGGCGCTCGAAAGTTTCACTGAATCCCCGTATCGCGATGGAAGCTGCGTCACCAAAATCGAGGAAGACGCGTTGAAGTTTTCAACTCGCTGACGGATAAGGCGTTCCGTTGGCGTGCTCATCGAACCAGCGGAGTTTCTAAAAGGGCAGAAGGTGGCGAACGTGGTTCATCCGATGCACTTGTCTGTGGCTGTGCTAAAAGCAAAATATTATTTTGGACTCTGTGGCAGACAGATAATAACCATTTAGGCTGATAAGAAATTTTGCAGTTTAGTTATTAAGTTTATTAAAGATTTCATTGTTGTCACTGAATTTTCATCAGTGCTTAGGTAAATTAATAGTGACTATAATCCTTTTGGAAGGATATGAGAATTTATTTATTAGTAATGTGGAAGAAGGACCATTTCATATTCATCATGAAAGGCTTCGCGAAAATGTAATATTCACATGTTGGGTTAAATATTGTTCGCAGCATCGTTTCGAATAAAATCGAAGATTAATAAAAGGAAACGAATTTATTCAAGGAGGAGGAGCTTATCTTTTACGTTCTCTCGCCTTCGAATCTGACGGTCGAAAACCAACTGTTCTTCTGATATCCTCGTTACCAAAACGACGCTATCAAAAACCGCTCACCTCACCAAACTCATAAGAATATCTGTGAAGTTTCATATTCTTAGAATATACATAATTCGTAGTGTAATACAGAAAATTCTACATTCACCTGGTATTGTTTCTTGAAAATTTCAATTTACATTGCAGAAAGAAATGTCGCTGAATGTACATTTCCTTACCACTTTTAAATCTCTATTACGAGTTCATTTCATTACACGATCTTGTGAATCTCGTTGAACCTAATATTTCCAAGCAGCTTTACGAATAAGACATTTGGTGAAGGATGAAGCGAAGGAAAAAGACCAAGATGAACCGAGAAAATGGCACTGGGATAAGTAAAAGACACATGCTCGTAGAAGAAAGGTCTTCGTTTCGTATGCGTACTCGAGAGTAACAACTTTTCAACGTATCTACCGTGGATCTCACGTACCGAAGCAATAGAGAAAAGTTTAGATTCATACTGGAGACGTGAACGTCATACTGGGCATAGATATTCGTTCATATGTCACTGATGTTGGCGCTGTCAGAAACAATTCGTCAGCTTTCCGTGAAATCCAATGCAATTTCATTCCATACCTTAGCAGAAGTATAATTGAAACCCTTTGGGGGGAGGGGCGAGGGAACACTGTAAGAAATAGGGAAAATTGATCTTTTTACATTTTCTGAAAGGCACGTCCAAAAATGCTGTCTCCAATTTTATCAGGAAATTCGTAAAATTGACGGAGATATAGTATTTTCCGTGAAGCGGTGCCAAGTGCCAGACCGAACGGCACTTTGAACGCGTTTTTATCAGAATGACATTTTTCAACCGCGTTGACAGTATATTACGAAATCTATACATTCAATTGACACGATTAAGACCATTTATCTAACGACAAACCCGTGTCTGTTACATGAAGTTCAAGTTTTTTTAATTAACGGTCCCCTCCTATCTTTTTTATCAAAATTTTTCTCTAAAGTATGATTTTTTTCAGTGGTCCACTATTTTCTTATCATTTATGATATTGACTTTTCTGTGCACCCTGTAATAGACTTCCAGTTTCTAAATATTTTTGTCTTTTTGAATTCTAATTAACCGTTTGACTAAAGCACTGTCAACACCGGAGGAACGATTTTGCCGCAGCGCACATTTTGACGAAGAATATATTGGAAACGGATTCATGAATTTGCTTGATTTTTTTTTCTCTTCCAAATGTACATATTAACTGTACTAAGCTTTACATTGATTTACTTTCGTTGTTTGGTTGAAAAAAAATGGCGAAATTACTCTTACTTTTGAAAGCGTTAAATTAAAATTCGCAAGAAATCCAGTGCCTATAAGATATCGTCCTCGAAATGAAACGATCTGGATTTCATCGAATAATCAGTAATTCCCACAATGCGCTCACGACAAAATTAAACTGAGAAATCGTGTATGCTAAATGCGTTTTCGATACTCCGATACCTTCTCGACCGAGAAAGCCTCTCTCGATATCCCTTTTCCATTTGACACGCTTAAAAGGTCCTTTATGGTTTCCCAGAGGTTTTCCTGCCCTCGCGTTCCACGTCATCGACCGCGATTCAACGTATACGGAATATAGGGATACGCAAGCAGCGAGTTATTTCCTCCTCCAGTTTCTGTGTCGTTTTACATACTTCTGTGCATGTACAGCATCGCTCGCCTGGCGGCCAATTTTCATTCCACAGCATGTCTAAAACCACCTCTTCAATTGATCAGATTCGCGGGTAGAACGATTGTTCCAGTATATAGTCGTGAGTGTAGTTAGTTGTCTGTTTATACAAATGAATCACAATGGATAAACAGAATGCTTATCGTCTGTTCTTCTTGTTTACGTTTCGCGTTGAACTTTTATTGCCAAAGCGAGAAACACAATTATTTGAAACGAAGTGGTTTGTCCGAGTGATCGATTCGTTCGACGATTACAAAAACGAGCAACGATGCCACCGTATACGCAGGAATAATGAGTACTTTCCTGCAGACCTAAACCGGGAACAATTAAAAGAGGCCAAACATCGGCAGACCCTCAATCTTCGCCGTGTTTGCGCCGTTATTCGCCGTTAATGATGTTTCCCAACTCGGATTCTGCATGCCAACTTCAGTTCTCTAATTACGATTCCCCGTACGCGCGAGTGTACACACGCGCCGTTCTGTGCACGTGCTGCACTTCGTGTGCATTGAACGATTGATATTCAACGTGTAACGTGTCGCGGTAATTTGTACACTTATAAATTCTTATCCACTTTAATCGCTACGTGCCTCGGTTCCGAAGTAATTCCAAGTACAACATACATAAGGAAACTTTGTTGACCTAGAGAGAATAGTTCTCTGGAACGATGTAGCGAATTACTTGGAGTATGCACACTCGAGTGGTATGAATTTCGATTAGCACAAAGATAGGATGAAAGTTATCTTTGCTCGCTTATTCCTCTTTTCTTTGTTCCTCCTGCCCCACTCGGGAAGTCCTCCTTCCCCAGAGTTGCCCTCGAAGACAAACACCCCTTAAAATATTCGATGTCCTTCTAACCATCATTTTAGGCAGTCAGAAAATTCAAGTGGTTTAACCACCAGAATAGCTTCTGATGCAGCAATTCCGGCGTAATTGCTGCGCAGCTCTCCACAGACATCATCTCATCAGGGAGCATAATCGCCTTCCCTACTGAGTAGCTAAATCTTTAGTTAACCCTTACACGAGGGTTTAAATTGCGCCACGTACATTCATCTTGAACTCAAGTGGAACACTATTCTCTCCCTCAAGAAAGATCTAGATAGTGGTACAAATAATATACGATACATCGTGTATTTAACGGGGTATTCCACTTTGAACGACCCAAAAATTAAGTCATTTTTAAAACTAAAACTGATGTTCTCTTCAAATGTCCACCATTTCCACAAAAATCAATATTTTGACAAATCGCTATGTAATTTTGTAGTAACTGTCATGTAAATAATGGATATTCTCGGTTTTTATTCTACGTCAAAATATGCGGGACTTGTACTGCTAACCGTGGAGAGTGTCGTTTCAAAAACTGCAAGAATGGAAGAGCACCAGCAACGCCATTTTGTTTGAAATAGATAATTATATTTTTTTATATACCATAAAGCATGTAGAATAAAGCCCTTAAAAAAGTTATTTCATTTCGTTTCTAATTTCGCTCCAAAAACTTCTGAAACTTACATATGATTTTCGTTACTCCAAGGTGGCCCAGCCCCTGAATACTTCCAGAAATCGAAAAGAAAATCAGAGATCAGACAGCTATATCAGTGTCGAACTTCGACTATGTTCAATGAGAGAGAGTGGGTTCTCGAACGAAGGAGCGAAAGTTTTAAAAACTCCGAAGATATCGCCCTCAAATTTCGCGGAAGTGCACGCTCAGTATCGACGCGTCTTTTCGATTGCTTTCAGCACAAGAAGCAACGTCGCGTCACCTTAAATCGCGTTGGGCAACGGTGTCGAAATAGGGACGGAGTTTCATCTCTTAAACTTCAATTTCCAGCAGCTGGGGCCGCGCTGTCACCACTTTCTTACGGCCGTCATCGTAAACTAGTTTGGTCACTTGCTGCCTCTACTGCGGTTTGTGGTGCATCACGATGCAATCAGGGCGGAAGAAAATCGCCAGCCATTAATTGCTTCTCTTTCGGAGCCTATTTTGTTGTTTGAAAAGGGGTTTCAAGCGACACTGCCTGTGGCTTGCTTCAATTTCGAGCTGCTTTTGTCCGTTTGCCATAGTTTTCAATCCCCTTTCAGCATTTGCCTTGAATATTTTGCCAGTTCACGACTGTCCTATCGTATTAACGATTAAATTCGCCAAACACTATGATCATTGTTCGTTTTAGGTGTTCTGAACATTTATAGCATCATATCTGTGCAAATTCGAATTCAGTACTTCCTATTTCTCACGTGTAAAGTTATATATTCATGTTCCTGGAAATTCGAACGAGGAGTGATCGGTGGTTATCGATTTATCCAAGCAGCAATGATTACTTATCAAAGTAATCAGCCGCGGGTCTACCTGCGAGGTAGAAGATAGTTTCCCGGTAAACGTTGGAAATTTAATTAAAGATAAATGTTAGAACACATATTATTGATGGATATTGGTGAAAAGTAACGCTTTGAAGCCCGCACTTTGAAACAGATATATGCAAGTTGTTTCCTGTTGATACTGTAGTCGCAATTACAACCAGGCTGGATGTTCATAAAGGGAAAGTCAACTTACAGCTGAATCGTTTGAAATGTAGAAACATCATTAAATGCCTCGTAGATTTTCACCCCTTGATATTTTCCTGACTTTATTAACTTCAAAGAGAGCGATATTGCCATTAGGACTGAGAGACGTAACAGCCCGAAGAAGAAAATAAGATTACAAGAGTATTTTAATCCCGAGGGCTTCTTTTGAACCGTGACTTATCGCTCTTTCTTCTAAACGATAGCTTTCCTGGCTTGCATAATACGCAGCGTATCTTCATCCTGGAGTTTGATTATTTTCAGCTGTCACTGATTATGTTCTGGTTATCTTTATACATTCTGGTACTCGAACCTTGCTCCCGCAAGCGTGACAATTAGTGATGGGATCAAGTATATTGGAAGTAGCTTCGAATCTGACTGGATAGTTTTGAACTGTTCACGAGTACCAGCTTCGAAAAAGAAAAACAATACTTTTAAGTAAACTCGAACCTGGACGATGTAAGTTTGAACTCTCTATAAGTACTTTGAGAAACGTTAGCGGTACTTTCAAGTATAATCGAATCACGACCAAGTCGATTCGTAAGTTTTACGAGTATTTCAACCAGAACTTTTCTTTTCTGTGAAATTGTGTGATTTGTTTTTTATTTTGTTTGCTAAATCGCTGCTTTTCAGGGCTCGACTTTTACGAGATTCAATTCTTTCAAATGTTAAAGTAGTTATAAGTACATATTGGAATCCTACGGGTACTCGTTCCAGGGTTCGATACCAGCTTATATAATCTGAGTACTTTACAAGAACGTACAATTGAACATGATGTTTTATGAGTAGTAATCGAATCCCATAAACTGAAATTCTTGTATTGGATTCGAATTTGATCCCATCCCTAATGAACACGCTCAACAATTTTAAAAATTCGAAACGATAGAGAAATTCTAACACCATGTTCATGGTTTCTAGTAGAATTATATTCCCATTGCTTAACTCTCAGCAACAATAAACTGGAAAAATCGCGAGACATAAGATTTTCGAAAATATATCACGGAGTTTGTCTCATGGGAGTCTAATTTCATGAAACTATTGAGAAAATGTTTAAAAAATAATGAAACAACTGTGTTATGCGAGACACGATATTTTTGTCTCATCGTGGATTTGCAACATTACGCTTACGCAATTCAGTCTTGTTATTATTCCGAGGCATTGTACGCGCTACCAACGCTTCAAACGTCCTCTAAATCCGTCGGAAAATCCTGCAACCCTTAATCCGCGGTTGCGTTACATTCCGCAGCTGTTTAAGTACCCAAGTATATTCAGCCGTCGAAAAGCTCGGACAGGCCAAGGAGCGAGCACCGATATCATCGCCGGGCATTACGTTAATTTCCATAGCGACGAGTGGTCCGCTAAGGTTTTAATCCTTGCTGGGGTGTTCTCGTTTGGATAATCCGCGAACTCGATTCGCGGAAGCGACGTCGAGAGGATCGTACATCGTTTACACAGAATTGAAGCTGGATTCCGCGGCGCCGTTCGATGGCCCGCTGCAATTTCTGGCTCATGCTAATCCGCGAGATGGAAGGACTGCGGAAAACGTGTCGAGGGAACGAATGGCAGGATCTAAGGACGAGCACGTAGGCGATCTGCACCCCTCAACGACATCCCACTGCTTTTTCCCTTTATCAGCCGATCGCCCGTCTCTTTTTCGCAGCGAACGATCTTTCCCTGCCCGTCTGTCCCCGTTTTTCAGTCTTATAATTAGGAGATGAGTTTCGCGAGCTTTTGGGTATATCTGAAGGGCTTTAACGCGTTGATTGCTAAAGACGCTATATTTTATGTAGTGTGCTGGACGGAATTGTAAGAGGATTTGACTTCTTACTGTTGCTTCCAATGCCAGACACGTAATTTCTTAGATCGACGTCTCACAGTGTGGTTTAAAATTCGATTCTAGCTAAACGAAATTATTTTTCAAATTATTTTTTCCTGCACGTATATATTCTTTAAAAATATATTAAGTTTTATCGAGAACACTTGTATTTTTTTTTTATATTCAAGAACAAGCAAAATGTTATGATAAATAAGTGGAAGTAATGTTAAAAATAATAAACGAGTAAATACTTTTAAAGTGTAAATACGTACAGGAGAAACTAATGTGAAAAATAATTTTGCTTCGCTAGAATCGTATTTTAAAATACAGACGCATCTGCGGTACGTGGGAATTTTGTTCCCTGAGATATGGTATTGGGAGAAAGAGTTGGAATTGTAATTGTATAATTCAGGTTAATTTTGAAACGAGAAAGTTACGTAACGCAAAACGAACACGAACGGAATCTGCGAATTTCCAGAATACATATATTCATTTCAAGAACAGAGGGATCTGAAATCCCATTATTCTGGTTCTATTTAGAATTTTGTTTGTTAACCTTCTGGGAGCTGTGTCTAACTGTTTTCAGTGCTCGCATTCCAGATGATATGATTAATAAAGTCCTGCTTTCATTTCGCTGAGCTAAACTCGCCGGTACGGGGGCTACTCCAAATACTTCTCGTTCAATATTCAGAAATTCGTGGTTCTTGGAGGCGCATGTACGCGAGACGGTGAAACGAGGAGTTCGACGAATCGCGCTTGCCGGAAATTTAATAGCCGCCCACGTAACGTGGTTCTTTTGAAGTGGTACAACCGCTCCCCGCGGTTGTTTCGGGGGAGAATACCGTGGAAATTTCATTGAGAAACCTTGTCGTTTGCAAGATCTTGGATATTTCTTCCGAAGGAGTGGCGATATTCAGAAGCTCTAAGAGTCTAAATCAACTCGAACTTTCCAAATATTCTTTCTACCATAGAATTCAGAGTTCGTGTTACGCGGAATGTAAATCTTTTGACTATAAAGTATTGTCTTAAAATATACAATCTTTTTAACAGAACCGTCGGTGATTTTGCATCCCACTGGCTTTCTATTTTTATCACAGCCTACGGAGTGTTTGACTGCATATTTTTCTTCCACTCAATTTCGATTCAGAATCCATCAGTGACGCGTGGGACGCATCTGTCGAAAGCGTGAGGGGGAATCAAGTTGAATGTTTTCATATTATACAGCCTTTTGAATAAGAACAGGAAATAACAGGGCTTTATACAGCGCTTAATGGGAAACAGATTCTATGGTTCCGTGCGCGAAATGACCGTCAAATAAATTGAATATTATTCTGTTATTTTCTAAAAGGAGGATTCGCACTAAATTAAGAATTCTACTGTAACTATTTTTCTGCTTTAACACTAGAGCTACCAAAACAGTCGAAATGACTGGTTTCCTAATTTTCTGATTTTCATTTGAAAATTACTCAAAATGACTGCATTTCAGATTTTTTTTCATGATTTTTATTGCAATACCTAAAGAATAAAATTTATTGATTTAACTTCCCCTCCCCCACCATTTTCAAAGTTACATATACATATACTATACCTAGATATGCCGCCATCAGTCATAAATATTTATAATATTACTTATATATTTTTTAATAACATAAAAATTAAAAAAGTTTCAATAAAAGTTTATTTTCCTTGCATAACGTATTTCACAAATAACCAGTCATTTTGACTGGTTTGGTAGAAATAGGTATACATGAAACGCCACTGAAACGCCACGTTAGTATGAAGGATAAGAAGAATGAAGCCTGGATTGAATAATGCCCAGGTCTGCGAGTAGAAGGTTCCCATCGCAATGAGATGAGTAGAAAGGAGAAAACAGTTTATCGGCGGAGGTGATTTTCCACGAGCGGAGCTTTGGATTTCGACGAAGTTCTTTTGAGGCAATCGCGAAGCTCACCCCTTGTTAGATCATCGCGATACGCAACCGTGCTGTAAAAGGAAAATCGATTCCGCCACTTCTCTCTTTGCAATGCCTTGAATTGGAACGTTTTAGAAAATCCTCGTGTACAAGGCTGCATGTGGCTCTGCATGCACACGAGGATAGATAAAAATACAGGAAAACAGACCTAAGGAAAGGATCAGGTTAATGGAAGAACAGTCTTTCTGTTCTCAGCGTCTAAGACGATGTTAATTCAACGTCGTTCATCTTGAAAGTGGGCTTCTCGGGCGATCCTAATGGAAAGTGTTTTGTGGAAAACCACAGGTGTTGTTTTCACAGTTCCCGGACACAAACAAGTTCGCCCCGATGAAAAATAACGGAGCGAAAGAGAAAGCATTAATATCGTGGATTACCTTAAGGATACCCTACCATCAAATCACTCCAGAAATAGGTAATTTTTAGGATTTTATTTAAAAAAAAACTAAACGACGAAGGGTCAAAAAACTTTTTGTGCTGTATTTGTACATCTTTAAAGACAATAAAATGTTATGTTTTGAAAGTTTATCTAATGCTGCTGATTATCGGTGGCTGTGACTGTCTAAATGGTACGTTTAATTTTTAACTGCTGTAGATACGAAAGACGCCAAATTTTAACTGGGCATTCTTCAAATCGATTTGTTGGAAAATTTTAATGGGAAGGTACCCATAAATGTAGGAAGGATTCATGTTTGAACGTCAATCATGTTAATAGAAATAAATTGTAATCGTCGAGAACCATCGTCGAGGATTCGTCGAATCAAATTGATTTTGAGAAGAAATAAAAACATTTTCAGCTGTTCAATCTCTCGATGACGAACGTTATAACGTCCAAGTAAATCTACGTAAATAGAGGCGGTCATAACCACGGAGCAATTTCCAAGCTTCCCGTTGCTTCCATTGTGGCTTTTTCAATTACAGCTCCCATGCACGAGTCCATGGCTTACTCGTGCACCGGGCAACTAGGCGATTCGCGTTCGAACAAATCCGCGGTACAACGAAACCGCTTTCTTTTATCTCGGCCACGACCTTGCACAGGACAGCCCGTCCTGAAAACTGGAATTTTTAATTACATCATGGCTGAAGTAATCTCCTCCGGGCTACGAATTTCCGCGTTCCCTCCAGCAGTCCTCGGTGACCTGTCCTCTTTGCAGATTCGAAGACGTAGAATTGCACGTCGACGAGAGAAAGTAGAATATAACAAGATTTTACTTCTGCATTATGCAGAATCGCCTTCTCGCTTGCTGTAGCTTAATTTAGCAAGCACCTTGTACTAGGGCTGGGACTATTTGTCGAATTTTTCGGTATTCGAATATTCGAATACTTCAGTTGCTCAATTATTTGGCGAATATAATTCGAATATCCAAGTATTCGAATAATATTCGAATATCCAAGTATTCGAATACTATTCGAATATTATAGTATTCGAATACTGATATATTCGAATAGTATGGTGTGAATTATAAATCAAGTTCTTTAGGTTCATTTGTCAGGGTGAAATCTTATACGCTAATTTTGACCCACTTCACACCATACTATTCGAATAGTATTCGAATATAGCAGTATTCGAATAGTATTCGAATATAGCAGTATTCGTATACAACAGTATTCGAATATAGCAGTATTCGTATACAACAGTATTCGAATATAGCAGTATTCGTATACAACAGTATTCGAATATAGCAGTATTCGTATACAACAGTATTCGAATAGTATTCGAATATAGCAGTATTCGAATAGTATTCGAATAATAACATTCGAATACTGAAATATTCGAAGTTTATTCGTATTATTCGAATACTTGTAAAATATTCGAATATTAAATCATTCGAATAGTCCCAGCCCTACCTTGTACGCGAAAGAAAACTTGGTGAATATTTCTTCGAGATTTTAATGGAGGCTCGTCACGTTTCGGTGGGAATTAATCGTAAAGCCCGAGAGGGAAAGACGCTAGTCAGCGACGATTGGAACGCGTTGTTCAACTTCGAGGTGATCGAAGAGTTCTTACACGTAGAACACATCGTCGGTTCGCAGCGCTCGTCAACCGACTCGGGCGGAAAATTGATTCGCCCTTAATCCTCGTTCATGAATTTCGTTTCGGTCCCACGCACCCGAATCGAATTCCTCCCCCAAAGGAATTTCAATTTCTGAAAGCCCGCCCGTTGTCGGGTAGTTAGTCAGAGAGTCGGCTAGGTGTCGTCTCCAGAGTTGTCGAGGGCGTTCACGGTCCTTCGATCTCCTAATTCTTCCGTCGTTCAACGTTCGCCGAAACCGATTCGTTACGCCGACGACGTTACAAATCGAATTCCTCCCTGCTCACCGTGTTTGCGACGTCGGTGTAATTTGTCGACTCGCCGGCGATCGCGTTCGCCGACTGAATTCGTGGAACTACATAGTTTCGCTTGTGTTCGCGGTGTGTTACTGCCAGGGCGGGCGGGGCGGGTCCCAGTGGAGAGGAAATGGAATTACGAAGATTTTCCTGCGAGGGATTAACAGCGGTAGCAGTACAAATTATTTAGAGCTACGTTGCCGAAGGCAGACACACTTGCAGTGTCACTGGTTGGGAGTAGAAGAAGAACATTTCTTGCTGTCTAACAAGAAAGGACGAACCCCTGAGATTTCAAAGACTACATCATCGTATTATCCCCCTTTCAGGTCGCCCACTTTTCACACTTCCACCCCACGGTACGAACACTGAATCCTCGCGGTTCGCGTGTCAGGCAGCACGACGAGTAATTCCTTTTCTCGGTTGCACGCTGATCGCGTTATCCTCGACGGGCATTTAACCGACTTGGTCAAGAACGAACGATGCAAATTGCATTGCGAGCTGCGATCCTGGAGGGGTCTATTGAACGAAGGGGCGAGAGCTCTAGGCACGCTCGAGACGCGCCCGGTTAATGTCGTCAGGGAAAGAAACAACGGTACAGTTGGCAGCGAGGAGAGGTCGGCTCGATGGAACGGGGCGAAAAGAATAATGGATAATGGAGCTCGCACGGCTGCCAGCCGAAATTGAATTTTCCTCGTGGAATTTCGCGACGGAAGCTATGAAGTTGCACCTTGGAAATTATGCTCCCGGGGGTTGGTCCCTGCTTTCTGCTTCCATTTACGTGTCTCGGCTTCATTGTCGCCCGCGGTCAACCCGGAAATCTCTGATTAGTAGTAACGACTCGGTGGATCACATTTACGTCCGAGGACAATGTGGCCGTGGCAGAGCATCTGGTGGATGTTTCGTCTCGCGAAACTTTGGGCTACAAGCTAACTTCGAAACGATTTAAACCACACTGCTATGGTACATAATTGAGGCACCAGGACCAAGACACTGTGATACACTTTGGCGTTTCACGGAGTGTTATAAATTCGGAGAAACGATTCTTTCGTAGCTGTGATCTAGGGTCTGAGATGGTCAAAATTTTCATTTAAATAAAATTTCGAATAACGAAGAAAAGTTAAAAAAAATTTGCAAATATTGACAGAAGGGGGTCCAGGCTCGTGACGTTGACGTTGATATATGTTGTCAAGGTGAATATTCTGAACAACTTTTTTCTATACATGTAACCGCTGCCCGGCTTGAGTTTCCGAGATATCCGCAAAAAACTGTGATCGGTAGAAGGGGCCACTAACTTTTGGGAGATTTAAGTTGAAGAAATGTGTAAATCTTCCAAAACTTGGCGGCCCCCTTGGGGCCACTAAACCATCTAACCCGAACCAACTGCTGATCACAGTTTTCTGCAAATCTCTTGAAAACAAAAGCCGAGCGACGATAAAGTATATAGGAATAAAGTCCTCTTTTGTAAATATTTACTAGAAAATTATTCGACGTCGAATAAAGATACAGTGAAAGTTAAAGTTGAAACGATCGCCGAATAAAGAAATGAACTTTATTCGTCAAATAATCTAAAGTTACAGTAACTTTTATTTCATCCATTATTTAAATAATTTTTTATTCAGCCAAGTCCAGCTCTGATGTGGGTGACAATATATTGCGACCACTTGCTGTAAACCTACGTTAATTGGAATTTCGTAAGTGTACTTTGGGAATAATTTTCTATCCACAGACAATTACCTTGTCCCACTGTGATTTGTAATGCGCGAGAATTACCAGAATTATAATTTACAGAGGTCTCTTCCGAGGGAATAAACGTCAATTTGTCGCGAGCTAAAAGTGGTTTTCCCCAAATGGAAACCGTTAGTTCGGAAAATGCTTCCCAATGGGCTCGTTTGCTACGTGTTTAGCCTCGTTAGCTGTTACACGTGAATTCGAGCCTTTTACGTTTGCGCGTTGTACGCCCACGAACTCGCGCCTTAATTTTGTATCATAGTTACATTTTTGGCTTAATGGCGAATCCCGCGGAGCTTGTCACGTTCGCATTTATTTAAATATCACCTACTCGGATTTCCAAGCACTGCAACACCTTTGGGCAGTGTCATCCTAAGCTTATTAAAATTGAAAAATATCATAGAAAAGACCACGTTGCCTTCGAATAATATTCTGTTCGATACTTCCCTCCTCACATGTAACAAACAGCGATCGATGTGAAATATTAGTGTTTCGAATTGCCCTTTGGGCTCCATCGAGGAGGAAAGACTCCATGAGCGAAAGGGTAGACAATTCTTTTCGACTTACTCGACCATGTCGGACTCCTTGGCCACTCGACAGTGAACACCACGATCTACCAGACATTTTCCGCTCACAGGGTCCGGGGGCGCGAGATTGATGTAGGGCGGCTCTTCCAAGAAGGTTATTTTCAAATAAAACTTCTCTGGGACTCCTTGAGGAGGCGTATGGGTGTTCCCCGGCCAGACGATGTCCTTGATATCCAGACCCTCCTTCTCCCAGGACTTCCACACACCGATCTATTGACAGAAATGGAAAAACGGTTGTCACTGTACCTTACATTCTCCGATAACTTATACTCGTTTTATTCATACATTACTTACTGGAAATATTTATTGCATCGCTCTGAAATTCACGTAGCACGCACAATTTCCATAGCAATGTGATCGATACGATGACTCGTATCGAACATATTTTGGCCTAGATAGCGAGCTACACCCTTTTGCAATAAATATTTAGCAGCGCTTAATATTCTCCTCGTTCTAGTATTAAAAAAGCTGCGTAACTGATAACGTGTTGAATATTCAAGTGATGTAATAAATATTCCCAGTGCTGTGTAATTTCCAAAGAGGATTTTGCGTTTCGCTTCAGTGAAATAAATATGAATCACTGAAAGCCCTCGCATCAAATACTTCGATACAAGCTGTCAGTAGAATAATGTGTTCGGGATGCGTGGAATCGACCCTGATAGATTGTCCCACTTTTTTTTTTTTAATACCGTATATATCGATGAAAAAGGGCGGGATAAAGCGGTGGAATTTTCCAACGAGGCTGTTCGCGCCCGTGGACAAAGTAGAAAATATTGCGAGCGTTCAGGGGCGAAAAAGGCCGGGCCAGTGGAAGTTTGCCGTTCCGAATATGTAACAGGATGAGAAAGAGGGCGTCTCCTTTGTACGATCGGCCGACATTCGAATATTGGAATCCGATACAGATACAGGTCGAATGTGTTGCGATGAAAATTCATTTGCGCCCGGCCCCCGCACCCTTCACCTTCTACATCCCCGTGCCTCGCGCTGTCGCCGTCGCCGTCTGAAGGCAGATCGCAATTTTTCATTCTCCTCTGACAGGAAGGAAACAAAAGGGGGCAGGGGAAGGAGCGACAGCAATTTTTCGCGTCGGGGTTTGATTAAGTCTGACAGGCGTTCGCCGATACCCTGATCAGAGACACGCGGTCCACTGTTATTAAAAGCACCGACTAGATGGACCGATTTATTGGGAGACTTCAATGGTCCTTGTTGTATAGAGGACTATTGGAGATTTGCTTGGCTCTCGTGTGCCTCACACGTTCAGTACGCAATTATACGAACTATATTCGTACCCTGTTCTATTATACTACTACTAGTCGCTCTACACACTGCAGCAAGGACGGCGAAACGCACTAAGTAGTCTACGTCAATGACAGGGGCACCTCGCACGCAAAAGGAGAATTTTGTCATTTTCACTGAGCGGTTCTTTCAAGAAGCCGAGGTATATATTGTTTATAAACATCACGTGTCCAGTGGTGTTCCGTGTTTTTTGGTGTGAGGCACCCCCGTCATCGGGCGCAGAATGAGAGAATTATTTTTAACTTTTATTCTATCGGACTTTTGAGAAACTCCGATTCTAGGGTGCCATATAAATTTTTGCATAAGGGCGACAAGCAATTAAAATAATTAACCACTACGTGAGAATGCACACTCTAGGAAATCAGAATCACCTCGTTATTTTCGAGAATTTTTTAATAACAAAAGAAACTTCCTGCTTTTTACTGTTTGACTCGAGTTGCCAGTAACTGGATTATCATCAGCTATAGTTTAGAGTACAAAAGTAGCGATCCCGAGGGGGTAGAATCCCTAAATCCAGTTGATATCGAAAATATAGAAGACTGGTTTTCCCCCAACACGCGGAGGGGTTCGAATAATTAAGAAGGGCGTTGTAAGTACGCGAAATGACGTCGTTGAAAGTTCCACGGGACTGAAATTGAGATTACGGAACGGCGCGGGGCGAGCGACGTGCCGTTTCAGATTTACGGGTAAAGGTGGCCACGGTCGGCACCCGACGAGATTAATGGAAATAATACGGCGCGGAAGCACGATGGCGGCGGCCACAGAGAAGCACGCGATACTCGCAAGTAATGTTTCCTGTCAAGTGGCGTACTGAGCTACCGGGGAAATGCCGGGACATGTCGGTGCACAAGAGAGTCATACGCGTCGTTGGTCGATGATTAATGCCCTGGCTCGTCTTTACGAGTTCCACTGTAACGCCTCTAGCTCCAGCTGTAACTTGGAAAACTCCATGGCCAGTTGTCTCTTCGAGCATAATCTCCGTAAACACGAGGGATCATTATTATGTCCGCTTTAACACGGGTCCTGACGTTTGCTGTTGCTGTATTAATAATAATAATAATAATAAATCGTTTTTATTCACCACAAGTTACATGAATCAAGTGATAAATGGGCGAGCTTCAGCATACCTGCTGTTTTGCAACCTAACACCAAAAACATTACATATAAGAATTAGAATTAAAGTTAACAATGCATCAGAAAGGCGAGGGAGAACCACAAAAGACAAGGGAAGTTACACGTAGTCAGAGACACTACGCGATCGTGATTTCAAATGGTAGATTTCAATCCTATGTTTGAAATGGAATTGGAAATTTATGTTCAATCGATAAATAGTTAAAGATTTTGAAGATTAATCTTGAAGGTTAATCTGATAACTTTTACATTAATGTTAGTGTCAGGTTAGTACCGAGGGTAACGGTCGAATGGGAACTCAAATGAATAAGTTGTTTCTTCCTACACGGAATCTAAGAGAGAGAGTGTAAAAAGCATATCGTATGTGTCATGTAAAACAGTAGGATGTAAAAAACCAGAAAGCGCTATAAGAAGTAATAAAGATGTCCAATCAAGAATTGTTCTTAGGTATCGAATAAGAAGATCTATGATGAATTCAAGTTTGTTACAGTATGCGCGAGGCTTTATGTAGTGAATTGGTTTTAAAGTGTAGTAAAGGTATACGACTTGGACCAAATTTGTAGAATGTTTTTGGATATTGTTCCGTTTTATTAAAGTACACGTACACGCAGGCAGATGATTGGATACTGGATAAACTATATGCAGAGAGGAGGACGCGAAGTGGAGTATGTATAACGCTGCAAGGGAAGGAGGACCGTACGTGGTCGGACGTGCCTCGCAAGCCAATACCCAGAGACTCTCTCCAGGAATGGCTATCCAAACATGGGAGGACTTTAGAATCGCGCACGAATTCGTTAGCAATTTACTAAAAATTCCTAATTTACGTGTTTATTCTACCAAAGGAAAATTCCCAATTTACGTGTTTATTCTACCAGAGGAATTTTCAAATTAAAGAGATAATTATCCTGTTTTTCGTGCTATCAATGCAAGAAGCCTCCTCGTTCGACGAAGTTTCATACAAATATTGTTATATTTTCAAGAAAGCCTTTGCAACAGAACTGTCGAAACACCTGCATGCATAAGAAAATAATTTTTCTATCTACTTAATACTACTCAACTTTATCCATTAATTACTCAGCGCAGTAGTAGGTTCTTCCTATTAAAACATTAAATAATTTTGAACACTCCGTTCCGCCACAGTTCGGATTACCCGCTCGCCCGTGAATTTCGCTTGCGTAACACGATCTAAATGAAAGAAAAATTAATGATCTGCTGCTTAATCATGATCTTCATTATCGCGGCGGCGGCGGCGTTAACGAATCGTGTTTCATGGTAAATACGATCTGCCTCATCCCGGTATCACAACTCGCGGCAGGCACTCCTGAAATCCACGAGCGTGAATAATGACCCCGATCAATTTTCAGGGTCCATTAAGGGCGGATATCATGGGCAGGAAAGAGTGGGGATACGATCGCGTAGCAAGGAAACGTCTTCTATAAGATGAAAAGAGATACTTTAAGATAAACGAGAAAATTTCCTTGCAAGTTCGGTGGTTTGCGCGTTCTAAGCGAAATAAGCTTTTCGTTATTCCGCGGACGAAAAGTTGAAGGGGCGAGATAGGTACCTAGGAAAATATCATCTCCTATAAACGTAAATGGAACGATGGATCGCCCTTAAAGTTTGAAGCAAAAAAGTGCTCGCATTCTATAGATCCGTCTGATTACAAACTTCCACTGTGAAAGAATTGCACGACGTATTTACTTATATAGGTTTCAAAAATATAATCAAATAATTTGAATCAACGATCGAGTGCAGATATGTACACGATGGAACTATCTGAAAGCACGGCCCCAATAATGTAGCACACATTAATGCAAAGTGTGTATTTTATAGTCTTTGGCAAAGTTACTTAAGCGGCATCGCGAAAACACTGTAGATCGCAAGTAGTATGCTAGCACCTTTTTCCTACCCTCCCAGCGTGATCGCAACCTGCCAACGGTAATATGTTCATTTATGTGCTGCGTGGAACTTGGAAACTCCCATGTACCGCGCGATCTCGTTAGGTACGCCACCATTAATCATGATCCATTAGCAGTCATACATTTTAGCGGGCGGTGTTATAGCTTGTTAGATAGTTTATTACTTGGCTAGACATTATGGCGTGCTCTACAGCACGCTGGAGGTAAGAAACTTCTTCTTCCGGCCCCTGCAGACAGTTCGAGCTGTTCGATGGCTCAATTACGCGTGACAGGTTGAATGCGGTCAATAACGAAGCAGCTTTCAACCTCTGGAAAAGGAAGGCCTCGCCGATTCTTCCTCTTCTGTTGGGATCTGCCGTCGCGTTTTGTCCATTGTGGTTGGCAGGGGCGGATTAAGGGGGGGCTAGGGGGGGCTATAGCCCCGGGCCCACTTTCCGGGGGAGGCCCCGTTCTAAGCGATTTTAACAATTGAATCTGAATTATTAAGATCTGTCGAAATTAAAGATAAGAGAACAAGATTTTAACTAAAACTTAATTGTACAATATAACCACGGGGGCCCCTCGAAGGCTTGATAGCCCCGGGCCCCAAAAATTTTAATCCGCCCCTGGTGGTTGGAGAAAGCTGGCCACCGATAAATTTCTCACTTTTCGTCGATAATAATTCCGTTAGTATAAACTGATGTGAAAATTCAGTGTGCAGCTTTTCTCTCTCACTTCGATTATTTATCGTTCAGGTGTAGCTATCACGTTGATTCCCATCGGAGGCGAGATTTCTTCGGCACACCTACCTGAAACGAATCTAATCGACTGCACCTGTAACGTAACAGGCTGCTACCGATGATCTTGCCGGAACGGTGCACCTTTCAAGCTGTGCGCTCGTTCACCGCCAACAGAAATAAATACGAATTGCCAATCAGCCGAGTTCCGACGGAGTGCTCTCGTTACTCTTCTCCACAAGGCGTCTGGTGGAATCGTTCGATAAGAGTGTCGGAGTTGTTTGCACGTATAACGTGCTCGTGGGACTTCATTTTTTCACCATCGAACAGCTCCGATGGGGTTTGAAATATTGAAATCCCATTTGCCGTGTTTACCGAGCTCTCTAAACTCCGAGCTCCACGCGACGCAACTTCCTTCTGCATTTTATCACTCTTTCACCGAGCACGATCAAGTCCTTAGTCCCCCGTTCGTCGAACACCGAAAGTGGTTGCTTTCACCGAACTCTGTCGCATAAATTGTAGATGAACGCTCGGCTTCGCTTTGCTTCTTCGTTGTCTCGCGGTCTCGTTCATAAACTACAGACGTCGTATGAACCGAGAGCTGTACCGCCTGGCTCTGGGACTAGATCCATCGCGGCAAGTCAGTATTCGCGATCAGCAAGTTTGCCCCGCGGAAGTTTTGCAGATTAGAGACAATGCACTCCCCTCGGGCTTCTCTATAACGATTACGAGGGAGGTCTGCCGCGATTGGAACGCGGCCAAATGTCGCAAGTTGCATCGGCGGCTGCAGGAAGTGCTCGGCTAAATACTTAACGACGCGAGTGCCACCGTAATCCTTGCCTCGCCTTTGCATACAAGGGCCGTTTGGCCATTCGATTACCGCTGAAACCGCGATAACTATAATCGTCTGGAGTGTTTACCGTTTCCACTGTGATTTTCGTTTCAATACAAACTGTCCGGATAGTTACCTTGGAGGACGATCCGAACGTGTCGAGAAACGGGTCCCCTTGGCGTTTAACTCCATCCTTGCTGTTTACTTTCTCTGATAGTTACACTACCCGCGGTTCAACTGAACGGGGCAATGAAATCTTGCAGGATTCGTTGACCCTTCCAAGAAATTTGAGAACTTTATTACCACCTCTTGAGCTCCAATTCAATTTCAGTTTGAATATTTGTTATCAATACCTTCGACTTCCTTTACATCTGATAACCTACAACGGCACGTTCCGTTAAAATGATAACAGTAGCTTCCAAACGTCCCAGCTACATCCACCTAGGAAGAGACTCCAGCGAACCTTCGACCCGTGTTCGCAATATTCGCAGTACCTAATCGTCAATAATATAAACGACATTTGAGCGTATTAATTAAAACGAAACACTCGGTGCGCTGCAATGAAAACAGCGCCAGCAGCCCGGGAGGACGGAAATTCATTTTGGACCGGGCGAACTGTTCCGCGGGCGTCGAAGTCTAACCGTCAAGTGGCAACATCTGTTAGCGCCAACGCAATGCGAACAATCTCCTTAATTAGCTGGCGATGAATGTGTACGTCGGCCACGCACTTGGAATTATTGCGACTGCGTCCCAGCTGGACTGTATTCGAGCGCACGTGTGCGGGCACCAATCTCTAATAGAGGCGCATAGCGCGACTGGAATCGAGGTCCTTCACGTGCCCACGAGAATGCCAGGCCGAACCGTTAATATCGGCATCACCCAGCTAGCTCGATACGTTTGTAACGACTGATTAATTGTCAGCTAACCAAAAGAGGATTAGTAGTATGCTCACACTCCATCGTTCCGTCGAATTGACTCGATGTCCGGCCGATCGAAGGGGCTACTTGCTGTCTGCGATAAGCTCCGAGGACCAAGTCAATAGCGACAGCTTCGACACAGATATATGTACTCGTTAAGGGGAGAACCTGGTTTAGAGGGTCGAAATTTTCGATTTTATTTTTTCATTTAACCGATACTCTTTGAGAATATCGATGGTTTATTTTAGGGTTCTTTTAGAAACACAGGTTTAAATATGCAATGGTGCCTATATAAGATTCAGAGATTTTCGACAAATTTATGAAGTAGAAATAAATCTGATTAGCATAAAGAAACAGTGGAGCATATTAAACTCAAATTTCACAGAAAGTGTATATAAAATATTTGTGTACTAAGCTATCGATATATTCCTAAAGTTTCCGAGTGAAATTTTAAGTATTTCGGATGTATCATTTAACTTTAAAATGCTTTTTCTCAAAACAAGAATTTTCAAGTTGACGGGAATGATAGCAAAAACTATTTGATCGATCGAGTTTTTCCGGGGCTTTACAGTTATTTGAAATAAGCTTTTTACTGAATCGTTTGAAACAATAGATTTAACCGTAAATCGTTTAAACATTTGATTTTTCCGTGGTCAACTTGTAAAATTAAGTAAATTGTTGCTACAGTCGTCGTGATTTGACGTTGAATAAATTGTGTAGAGTACACGTCGTTACCGGATACAGGTTGTTTACTTCCGATACCCAGTTGTACCTACTCCTTCAAACAGTCGCTCTACGATCCCAATTAATATTCCTCTTCCTATCGGCAGTTGTTTACGGTGCTTTGTCTCGCCAACTTGTAAACTGCAAGTTCGCGGATGCACTCGCTGTCTGTGTTTTAATTGGATTTCCTCGCCGCGACGATTCTCTTCGAGCATTCATGCAATTCAATCGACACATTGCCGGTTATAACGTAGACGATACGATATGCATGTTTGCATTAATTTTTTTTAATCATTTTAATGACGAGTAATCGACCAGCCACGTGCAAATGTGTCCAATTCTGTTCGATAGTGTTGATAAGTTTTAAAACAAACAGTCGATCGTAGAGTATATTAAAACCTACTTAATATTTTTCAAATATTTGGATAGCGATGGTATTATTTTTTTTCAAATCATTTCTGAACACGTGAAATTGTTCCTCCTCTGGTATACACGTTGCTGCCACGCAGGTCGGGAAGGTCTTTGGTCGAGAACGCTCCGACCACAGCTAATCACTTTAAGCACGCTCGCGAAATTCCAACTCGCCGGGGAGTTTACGGAACAAAGTTGCGGCGGACAGTCAGATTCGCAGTCGAATCTCGAAACCGAAAGTGGGGCATAACGTGGAAAATTAAAAACTCGATTTAGGCAGAGTTGAAACTGTCGCGAAGCACCGACGAAGCCAGCCAGCTATGAAAAATTTCCGGATAATAATAATGCAGTGCTTAATGCACATTTCATGGTCAAAAGCGTCGTTGCAACCACGATGGCGAGATTGCAGTCACTGGGAATTTGCAGCAGATCCAACGTGAAACAATTTGGGCATTAATGTTTCCACCTTTTTCAAGTTAAAATAAAATGATGAAAAGAAAGACGAGTCTGGTGTAAATATGATGTTGGTATCTTACTGAAGTTAAGAGTTTTAGAAAGCTTTGCGATGGGAATTTGAATACAGCACCAAATAAATGTAGTACTGGCGCAGTAAAAATATTATTATTCTTTGCGAATTTGGATATTTTGATGAAGCATGTGTTGATTCCTTCGATGACTGAAATAACATTAAGTTTGTAGCACGAAATTAGCATAGAAATCTGTAAGTATGGATAAACGCAGGATTGACGTCATGCTTGGAAAACTTCAGCAAAATGAGTCATGAATTGACGCCAATCAGACTCTGTTTATCCGATCTTGACACGCGGAATTTCATTTATCCCGATACGTTTTGTTTCCCGCGCGACAAACCGGGTTATACGGTGATTGTGTTTTTCAAAATCACGTACCACTGTCATCGAGATTTTTCCATTGGAAACCAGATTTCGGACACAAAATCTCGTCGCTTGCCTTTGCCTCGCATCCGCGTGGACCCCAACGGCCCTTCCTTCCGACAACTACTAAACCCGTGTCGGATAAATAATAACACTAGCCCAACTAGTACACAAACAAAATTCATCGAGCTTAAACGATCCAGTGAAAACAGCAACGAGAAGCGAAGCAACAAATCCATATTCCATCGCCTGATCGAAAAATATTGAATCTCGAGCGAGTCGAATCGCCTCTTCGAACGGGAATCAAAAAACGGGAAACCGCAGTTGTGACAACACAAAGAGGGCGAAGATCGATAAACCGATGGTTCCCCTAAAAAAGTGTTTCCCAATTTTCTTTGAGTCGCGATCTCCTTTCATAATATTCAAATAATTAGCAACACCCTCCCCTCCCCGTATAAGGTACCGCAAATATCCCCTTCCTTTCATTTCTGAAAAATCAGTGTTGCCTCGTAAATAGAATACGCCAATGCGATGATATTAAAATAAATAAGTGCTAAAAATCGTCAACTATAAATAACCGTGGCGATCTCCAGGTTGGGAATCACTGCTCTAGAACGAAAGCGTCTCCGTCGAAGAATTTCCGTAAACGGATCGGACCGACGAACGGGCCCGTACAATCGAAGCTTCACTTTGAAAAACAATTTTCCCCCGTTGCCACGGACCCTTGCCTGATCCCGCTGACGTCATGCAGAGCCAATCTTCGCCGACGTCGGGATTCGTTACAGCCTCGGGTATCGCGACTCTGCCGCGGCAGCCAGTAGCCACCGGGACGGTTCTCGAAATGGGGCAACTGTTTCGCGGTCGCCACCCCTTTGCGAAACCGCAAAAACGATTACACGGGGAACACATCGCTGCAGCGGCCATGGAAGTGGCCCAACTGCTGAGCACCGGCTACAATTCCGCGCGGTTATCGGCAGCCCATAAATAGCTTGCTGATTGAACGGCAGGAAATCCCATTGTAGATTTAATTAGTCGCGTTCTACACGCGACGTCGCGTCGCTGAAAATGCCCTCCGGATCTCGTGGATTTTCGCCGCTCCGTGGTACGGGCGCGTTCCCGTCCACCTGGGCGGCGGAATAAAATGTCGATTCCTGGACGGGTCGCCGTTGATTGGAAATCGACGGACGATGAAATTGGAAGTCGAAAGCGGCAGCGGTGAATATCCAGTGAACGCGAATAACCGGGCCTCGATACGAGGGCTTAGGGACGCAAATGGCGCTATTAATTAGTGCGATCGGGGGTTGGGTTCGCCGATTATTGACAGTGGAGGCGGCGCTGTACGTTGTGCCGGGTAATAAACAGTTGTGGGGTGTAAAGCCGGGGATGCCACGGGGTAATATCTTCGAAATTAAGGGGCGTATAACATTTTTCAATTTAATGAGGCAATATACGGGGTGAACCACGTAATTGGATCTGCTTCATTATCTTCGCTGCTAGAGGTTCGATGCAGGTTCTCTGCGCTTCGAACAGTTTGCACACTTTTTGCAAACGATGAAGTGGTTATCTTCGGGCGTTCAAATGGAACCCTATGGTTTCTTTTCGTTTCAGATTAGTTGCTTAATGTGGGGACGAAAGGTTAGAGAGTAGAGCGTATATAATATTTAGAGAGCAGAGTGTATATAATATTTACAGAGTATTTTACAAAATACTACAGATTGGCTATTAGTTTAAGTTCCATAGAAGTTAGCCCAGTGGAGCTTCTCGACAGAGATCAAACGACTTCGACCCCGGTTCTTTGCAATTCTATTTATCATTTCCCATCCGGTTTCAACGGAATCGAGTCAAAGGTGTATCTCCGAGCCGTTTAATTATTTCTTTCAGCGGGGCGGAAATGCATGCTCGACGACGCGGAACTAATTCCTTTCGTAACGCGACGCTATGGTGACGTTCGACGAACGGTGATATAATTAAAGGATCGTTTGCACCTTCATCTCGGGCGTAAATCAGAGCCGAAGCAAATGAATCGGCGTAAGTAGGTATTAATGGATGTGTAATTAGAATTCTGACTGTTGACTTAGGGGCGACACTGTTTAGAGAAAATGGTGTGTCTGGAACTAATATTGTTCTTCTTCCTTTTATACGTAATTCGAGGAGAGAATTCAGCGTATCTGATTTAAAGGAATGAAAAGATATTCCTGTACTAATGGCCCGATTCAATTACGAGAAGAAGATTGGACCGAAGAAGCGAGGACACTGAAAAGGAGACATAGCATTATGTTCTGCTGTCGAGCACTTGCGAGGGGAGAAGTTTCGACGTCGTACAATATTAAAACGAAAGAAGAAGATAAAAGTTTTGCCGCTTGACTTATTTACAAGTTTTATATCGAGGGATAATTAAACGAAGCCAAAAGCCACGATAGGCGGCAGGTGAAGTCTTCCGTACGACGAATCTGTGGCGCAGAATGGAAGGCAAAGGACAAACTATTGCTGAACATCATTTATGGAATTCCCATCAAAGTTCAGTAACTTAATATTCCCGTCAAAACTTATGGCAAAGTTCTGGATGGGTGGTAAAAATCTAGGAAACGTGAACGCTGGATCATTGTGATTGAGGAAAGTTAGCGTTCAGAAACTGCGAGGAGTGGAGTTGTCAACAAAACGAAATAATTTACATCTTGCAAAGTTTTAAACATTTGCAGTATAAGTAAGTTAATTCACAATGAGGATCAGAATTGAAGTAATGTTTAAACTTTATTGGTGCTCACTTAAGGGCACATTTTCATATAATCCCTTCAAACATTTAGAATTTTTTTTAAAGTAACTGTTACGCGTAGCGTAAAAAGTCTTTTTAGTATTGATTTATACATATTTTAAAGGGATCAAAAACTTTTTTGTTTTTTCTTAAATAAATAGTTATAACTCTAACGATGATAAAAACGCAGTGTACATAATATTTCAAGATAGACTCATCTGAAATAAAAAACCAAAAAGACTTTTTACCTAATCCGTTACAGTTCCCATTAAAAAAAAATCATAAATTTTTAAGAGATTACACGAGAGTAGATCCTTAACGAGACAGTGCGAGGGTTTCGTTCAGAATAACCCATTAATACTACCACGACTTTGAAATGATAGTGTGACTAACAGAAAGCATAGATAGTTGACTATTTTCATAATGCATGGTTCAAGCTTGAATGGATTTTTCAAATTTCGACGTTGCCCGGTGGGGTGTATTTTACATTTAGCTAACACTGTGCATTTGGTTCATCGATCACAGGAATTCCGCGAGTGCGGTTGAAATCAGGCCAATTTTCGACTGCGCCCATGAATTGACCACTTCGCGCGCAACTTATCATAGTTATCACCGTCGGTTAACTAACTGGTTGGGAAGGAACTCACAAACGCTGCGAATTATAACGACGCGGTCGCATTAATTTTCCTGCGTTCGAACGTTTATTCACGGCTTGCTCGCGAGCGCTCGCGGTTGTCACGCCACTCTGAAGGGAATTTCCCCAACAACTCCCCAGTGCTGGTTGAATTTCGCCGCAATTTTGCGGTTAATCGTCGAAAACCCCGTGCAAACACTGCAAACGCGAGGCGAAATGCTCACCAGCCTATGGCGTTCGTTTGCTTTATAGTGGCCCTTCGGTCTTGAATATTGAAAGTCTTTTTGGCTGACCGCGAAAGAGTAATTTATTTAATTCCGAAAAACTTTCTGCTTCTATCTACAGTCGTACAGTTTCGGGGTAAGTTGAGGACAGTCGACGCAGCCAACATAAAATGGCTATTAAAATTAATACTGATATTATTTATTTTATAGTATCTACTATATTTTCTGCTGATCCCCGCAGGCGTGCAATATATTCAACGGTTCCGCCCGAAGCGGCTGATTTTTTACGCTGACATTACAGAATTCCTCTGCACACGTGAAACGTCAACTTCTGGAGCGCGCGAACGCGGTTCCGAATGGGCGTGGGAAACGCATGCAACTTCGGCACTCACCTCTTCCCAAACGAGTTGTTTGCTCACTCCGGGACGGAGATTCATGATTTTCAGCTGCGCCGCCTTCAAAACGCCGTCCGGCGTGAAATTCACGTTCGGTTTCCCTTGGTCGCCCTCGATAGACACGTTCTTCAAATATCTGATCACAGAAACGAAACGGGGGTTCACATTAGAAGCTGCCACACACCGCGATTCGAATATCTTTTCCAACCCTGAACAAACAGACGTGGATATCTAACGCACACCATGAATCGAACGCTTCAGAACACGAAGAAGATTCGAATTTGTCAGTAACCTATAAATTAATATCTCAACGAAATTATAATGCATTTTCCTTCGATACTTCCGCTTTATTACGCGTCTCACCATGCAACGACCTACCGTCAAGGACCCAGTTCCTGATCAGAACCCAATTACTGATCAGTTTAGTATATAAATACAAACTAATAAATTTATCACGATACAAATTTATTCGAAAAAATTATTAAATAATTATGAAGTATTTTTAAATTTATACGCAAACATTTGATAGCTCATAGTAAAATGTTTTAGGTTCATCAGAAACTGCTCCCTTTGCATCTTAAGTGATCAGGAACTGGGTCCTTGACGGTATAGTATTGATATTTTATATTTTCAATACACTTTACTGTCTGCAAATTGCTTGCGTTGTGATGGTGAAGAATGATTTCTCGCCCCGTCTATTGCGTTTCTTTTGTATCCCCCTTTAATTGGTTTCGCTTAAAAGAAAAATACCCCAGGGTTGTTCTCTCGGGTCAAGCAGCACCGCGCGTCGAAAGAAAAGTAATTACTTGAAAAACAGATCTCCAGTGTTCCAGCGAGACTCCCCGAAGCTTCCTTCGCAGCTCAGCTGAGTGTTCAGGCTGAGATGCTCGTTTTTCTTATCGTTCAGGAAATCCTCCACGCCATACGCGAAAACCTTGACCGCGGTCGTGATCTCGCTTACCAGGCTCTCGGTGCTCGTGTCGAAATGCACCCCTGGAAACAATGAAAACACGAACACATGTTTGCATCGTAAACGAAACCAGAATACGTTTTGCATTCGATTGCGGAGGCCAATCGGGAAACAGGTACACAAGGGTACCTACCCTAGTTGACAGACAGGGCTTATCCGAATAATTCCTGAATAACTTGATGAATATTTCCAGTATTTTGAGTTATACGCGAACAAGTGGTGCCTTTTTGTTTTTCAGGGTAGTTTTTACACCCTTAAGGAGGTGGTACATTATTTCAGTTTGAAAAAATCGATTTTTTTACTGATTCTGAAAGTCTAATCCTTTATGAACATTTCAAACCAAATTTCATGAAGAAATTCAAATAATTGTAGAAGTTATAGTCTCGCAGAGCAGTATTGGCATAGGGGACTTAATTTTGAAGCTGTTTTTCTCGAATCACCATCTTCAGACCCGGTCCAATGAATATTTTCACTTTAAATTTTTACCGGACGTGTAGAATTCCTTCCTCTACAGAGTGGTATTTCCGCGTCCACATTGGATGTTCGTAAAATATTTCGTAACTGAGTAAAGACGATTTGTTTCCGTAAAAAAAATTGATTCGTGTGTAACTTCCACAATTTTTGTTCAAATTCGTCGGTAAAGTTCCACTCTGTAGATTTTTTTTGTATACAGTACTCACCCCAAAGCATTTTGCTTTCACATGATTGGCTCATCTGAATCGATGTACACCACCTCCTGCAGCGGCGCGCTGTACAGGTCTCTCTTCAACGATTAATAACTTCGACAATTTTATCCGACGTTTTTTTTGTAGCAATTACTCGCAAGCGTGGCCACAATAGATTGTAAAAATCCCGACTATAACGATTATTTGCTATCAAAGTAATTTAGCGTGAAAGAAACTAACGATTTTACGTATCCAATAGTCCACTACCCCTTTAAGGCCGATTGGGAAAGAATGAAACATACCGTTGAACTTGCCTCGAGTCACTCTATAAATCCACATACTTGCGTTCCAATCGGTGAGTACGAGTTCGCGGCGTTCCCTCGTAAGCTTTCAAGCAGAAACACTGGTTTATGACATTACCTATCGATGCGTTAGAGCCCACCAGATATCGTTCAATGAAATTCAACGCCCACGCGCGCGCATTTGAACCCACGCCATTTGTTCCGGCACCCAATCCTTTCCACTTTTTGGGTCTCGAAACGAGAGATAAATGATACACCGATGACAAGTTCGAGGGTAGGCGGCTTCGAAAATCGATGGGCCGCTACATGTATACAAATAGAAGCAGCTTCTGGATGTCACCGTTCCCACCAGGGTTAGCTGAAAAAGTGTTTTTTTTTTCAATATCATCCGCTCGCCTCCCCGGGAATCAAATTTTTTCCATCAATTTTCGGTGGCGTTCCCCCGCGAACTGGACCAGCAACGATGTCGTTACAGAATGTTTTTTCGTCGGATATAATGAACAGAGGTGATTTTTTTGTCGCCAGTTATCCGACGCTACGAAATCCAGCGCATTTAAACGTAAAAGCTCGTGGACGTCGGAAACGACGAGGATTCTCAATTGCAAAACCAGATGGAAAGATTATACGCTACTTTCGTGAGACGAGGCGGAAATTTTCAGCGAAGTCACGAGAAGATCCTTTTAAATATTTCAATAATTCTGTCGGGAAATATTATTTCGTAGCTGCAAGAACGATTCGCGAGAGAAGATCGTTTTGTTTCGCAGGCATCCGCGGAACGTAGCGTTGTCGTGATTCAAATTCGATGAAACGGGTTCCCGTACTAAGTACCCTTCTATAGGTGCGTACCTGTAATTTCGATGTTCCAAGCCGCGGTGGTCAACGTTTACTTCGTCTATTTAAATTTAATCGTGGAAGTGGGAGTTCTATCAGTCTCCCTCGCGGACGAGCGCCGCTCGATATTTCGAGTGGCCGGCCGCTGAAAAGGACATTCAGAGTCTGGGCGAGAATCACGGAAATCGGAAATTGATGCCTTCCTCGAGATTCCGCCGCGGCTACACCCCCCTCGTGGAGGAATAAATTCATGGAATTTCGGTGCAGCGCGACTACGCCGGACGGTGTACGTTTTCTCGACTCCATTTCGCTCCTCGAGACGACCGGAGTTGAGAAATGACAGCCCGATGAATTTTGCTGCGTAAGCGTACTGCGGTTGAAGAATAGCCTGATTGATTTTTCGATGGCTACGAACGCCCTATGAAATTCTAGCGAGCAGCTCTGCATTTCTCACGCGAGACTCCCCAATCCCTATCTGTCAACTAGTGAAATACGCAATTTATTATCTGAACGCTTTCGCATCGAAAGCTCTGGCATTCGAAGGAAGGATGTCTGAGCGGAGCACTTTCAACTATTCACGTCTGTATTAATATATCTTAAAAGTGGAAATGTTAAAGCTAAAGGATCGAGTGCTTCGTTACCCAAAAAGTCACTTCTACAGTCCGCGCTCTCTCATTAGAAAAGCTCGCTGTGGAGCAGGAAAGGAAGCAGTGTCACTCACCAAGCATCCCAATCGGAAATTCGCTGGGCGTCTGCAAGTTCTCGATGACGCTCTGCGTGACCACCCACACGTAATTCTCCCCGGTGATCTTGTAATCGTGAGCCGCGGTGAGGATGTGAGTGGCTTCCTCCCTGGTCGAGTAGAGGAGCATCACCCGGGACTCGCTGTTAACCAGCTCCAGCAGGTCGCGATCCTCGGTGACCAGTATGGCGCTCAGTATCGTGAACTTGAAGGTGTCCTGCATGTCCGAGATTCTCTCTCTGACTGCCTGCACGAAGTCGTCGTGTCCAGCTATCTGCGACGTTACCACGCTGAATTGGTGCCATTTGTACCTCTCCAGGATGCTCAGCATCGCAGCCGTTTGGTGTTCCAACGAAGGCGCCAGCTGCAGCTGCAGGTTGCTCTGCGAGGCTCTCTGAAAGCATCGCGAACCCGTGGCCCTTCATGCAACTTGTCCGGATGTCGGTAACACAATTACACCAACTATTCCGTTCGACTTCACCCCACGCGGCAAGCAGCGAACAAATTTCTGTGCTACGATCGTGGCCCCGTCCGCGCGATTCGAAGCTTGCAGGGAATATTCGACGGAGTGGATGTTTTTTCGGTAATTTTACTGAGGAACGTAAATCGAAATCTTTTAGATCTGCCGTCGATCTAACTGCAAGTATTGTTCTATTTGGAATACATCGTTGGTTCCGTGGAATAAAGAGAAATGATATTCTAATTGACTGCAAAGCGCGATAGGAAGCTTGCAGAAGAGTGCACAAGTTTCATTCGATCCAGCGCGTACAGCGAACACGCGTGTAACAAGGTGGATAGGGAAAACTGCTGATTCGTGCGGCACCAACTCACCCGTTCTAATCCAGAGTTATCGGCATTCCAGGCAATCACCGGAATTCCTAGATAGCCAGCCAACTGCAGAAAGTATTGAGCACTGGCAGTACTGCGGCCGTATTGTTCGTAGTTCATCAGGTACAAGATGGCTGACACGTTCACCGGCAGAAAATCCTTGCATAGCGAGTCCAGGATCGCTGGAACACAAGTGTACGTCGATCCTCGTCATCAGTCGTTCTCGAAACGCCGCAGAAATTGTATCGAGTCAATCACTTCAGCGGAAGCTTCATCAAAATCAAATGATATTAATTCGAAGTGTAGAGAAATCTTGTTATGGCCGCGATATAAAAAGTATCGCGTCTACCGATGCGATTTGTCGCTGTTCTTTAACGACACGAAGAGTACATGGTTGCTCGCGAGGTGTTCCGTGCTCCATGTGCTTCTCTACGTATATACAGCCACGATAAACATTACGATTGGAAAGAAATAAATTGAACCCGCGTCAGCACGCCAAGCTGCCTCGGTTGATCAGCTGCGATCAATTTTACAGCACAATGAAACTGCGTCTTGGCGGAATCGACACATTCGAAGCGAAGCAATCAACCAAGAAAAATGAAGATGGAAAGGGAACGAAGGGAGATTCTTATTCGTCACATTTCGGGACTTCATCCCCCGCGGTGAAGAGTCCGGGACTCCTTCTGTGAGTCGCGTTGCACTTCATAAATAATAAAAATCGTGAGACTCTTTTTGCAAGGCAAAGTGCATCCAAGTTCCAGGTTGATATTCTTCACTTCAATTTTCTTTACAGACTGTCATCAGCTAGAAATTCTACATTTCCTCGTGGTTTCTTCTATCTTAAACATCTCACCTTGATTATAGGGCGTTCCTCTTATCGCGAGCAACATTGTTCGTGACAAGAAAAAGTATGAAAAGAAAAAACTGTTGGCTTTTAAGAGGGGAGTGTTACGATCGTAACTTTCGACCCTTCGACACGGAAACTTTAATAAGTTAATCAAAGGAGATAATTCTTTGTCCTAAATTCTTCCTGGCGTTAGAAATGAAAATATGTTGGAAGTTCACAGTGAGAGGGACGCGCCGTGCATTCTTTCTCCCACCAACGTTCGAAGCCATTTCCCTGCGCGAATAGCCCAGGTCAATCGATTTGGTTTCCCTTTTTGAGAATTACCATTAAACGGGAAGTGAAAACATAAAATTGCGACCGTTATTCTCAGACACGGACGTATCCCGACTTGTTCCACAAAACGGGGTGCTTACACCCCGATGTCCGCGTGACCCCATTTCCTACGTCCTTGTTCCCTTCCTTGATGCGTTATTCTTGCGGCGGTTTCTTAATTTCACGTCTTATTTACGACGGCTATCCCCCGCGGCCGGATCTCATCGAGCAGAAGAAATTTTAATAAAGAAATAAGTCCACGATTCGTATGTAAGTGGAACGCTATGCGCCGCTCAAAGCTTGGCAAGAATGTAATCTATCTCGACCTCTAATGAATCTTTAAAAGACATTCACAAGTTTGCATATATATATCCTGCTCTCATTTTTAATTCTTCGATCGTCGTTGTTCCACTGGATGACACGATCAATCACTTCCATTCTCTGAATTTTTTCTATTCTATTAGTTTTCAGCTTTGCGATAAATTTGCCACAGGAATGATTTGCGGACGAATATGACTGGAGAGTTAGGTGCACCACAAATCGAAAGATTCTTTCCAAAAGTAAAACATTTGTTTTGATTTATAGTTTATACGTTAACGTCGTCTCGTATTATTACTGGATTTATTATATCTCCGACCTAGCACAGTTCAACTCACATAATTCGATGGTATTTGTCTAGTTTTTGTTTTGTGACAGTGATTGATCGCGCAGTGGTATGCCTGGCCGTACGTGTCGCACATTCCTGCGGCGCATTTATGGCGGAGAAATTCCCCTGGCTCCTCCGAAGCTCGGACATACGTACCGCTATCTCATATAGGAGAAATAAAATTTCCCTTATCTTCCATCGTCTCTATTATATCACCGTTACTATAACGGCGCCCATTCCACCAATCCTTTCGAAGTGATTTTATGGAACGGTCAGACGCGAACGTGACCCACATCGCAGAATTTTCTATTGAATCCCGAACATCAACTCCCTTCGTGTTGCTCTCTGCACCGAGACACTAATTTCTTCAGTTTTCACACGCTCGTTTTCACCTAACCGTCGTTTCATGGACCACGCTCGAAAGCCAGTGAATTGTTAATAATTTCTGCATGTTTAACGCGGGGAAATTAACACGCACCGATGTTGCTGATTACAATATGTTATCCTGAATGGGTGCATGCACGTTCTGGTGAAAGATTCACTCCCAGTGATCAGTGCATTCACCAGTGCTCGGCACGAATCGGCCAAATTGAAGACCATTCGAAATCTTTGAACAATACCTATTATTCGGCCGGTCCTGCGTGGCCGAACAGCCAACCGAGTGTCAGCGGGAATAACGTTATAATGATTATTTAAACAGAATTACGTTTCGTTCTGAATCGTATGGATGATAACGATAACAGAATGAGTCTCAACGAGGCTCATTTAATTAATTTCTCTACCAGATTATCATTACATGTATTTTGTTTACCATCGAATATTTGGAAGGGGATAATGTTTGATGAAACTCGAGATTTTGTGAATTGAAGCTTGATTCTCTGCGACGTGGGATATATTTAAACATTATATCGACCATGTAAGTTTGTTTGTGATTGTAAGTTACAAGCTTTTCATTAATCTTTTCATTCAAAAACATTCGTTTGTCACTTTACATTGACTTTATCTAACGATTGAAGCACGCTCTGCCCACGAGAATTGCTTCCATCTACGATCGCGAGACCGTACCTCAAACAGCAAGCGTTCCTGCCTTTGAATTGGAAACGCATGATCGGAGACGTGGTCAACCGCAGACGAGGGGTAATTCAATCTTTGATCAGAGGCGTTTACCTTCGTCCAATCAGTGTTTCTAAGACGTATCCACAAGTAGTCGCTGTGGACGGGATTATAAAGCACAAGCACCTATCGCAAGTTTATGGAAATGTATTTAAAGAAAATTATTATCGATTAAAATTATTATTAGTATTAAAGAAAATTTATTCTCCTAACTCACTTCAGCCACTCAAATTTCTTTAACTTGTCCACAAAATGATGATTGCAAAGCGATTGATATAACATATGAGAATATCTTCGGGTTTTTTTATTTCAGACAATCCTACGTCGAGTTTTACTGTCTTACGCCTCTTTTGTTGCAGCAGTGCACTGAGATCCTCGTAAAATTCGAACCACTACAGGAGAATGAAAAAAAATGTTTTCATATCCTTGAAGAACGAATTACTAAAAAACATAAATTTTTTTACTGCACGTTGCATACTTTTTTTCAAACAAAATCCTAAAGATCGTTTATTTTTTTTGTGATTTCATGAATGTCACCTTAAGAAATTGTAAGTTCACTTTTAGCTGTTTTCAGAAAAACAGGTATAAACATAAAATGGTACATAGGATTCAGGGACATCCATCGAATAAAAATATTATTTTTGACATAAATGTGATTTTTATACAGCAGAAAAATACAGTAAAAAACTATTTGTTGTATATAAAAACTGAAAAAAGTGGACATACAGCATTTGTGCACTAAGCGATCGATATATTGTTGAACTTGAACTTAATGAGCAGAAAATCAAGTATTACCCGAATAAGTAATTGCACAAAATTATCGCGAATTATCCAATTACCGGCTGTATTTACTTACATTCGAGAGTCGGTGTAGCAATGTTTTAATAGCCCCTTTAGGGTAAACAGTCATTTCAATCAGCGGTATCCCAAACTCTATATGTATTAATGGGTCGATGATATTGAATGTGTAGATCGACGGGCACGCTGATCCGATATAATCCGGCCTGTATAAATCTTGCCCAGCCGGGAAAGGGCTCAATAATTTAATTATAAAAGCGACGTAGAGGACGAGCGACCGATAAAGTACCACTACGTTGCTCGCATATTTTGCACGTGTCAAATTCGATTGAATACCCTCGCCAGGTAAAACGGGGCCTCGGCTTTGTTCCACAAGTTCGGGAACTCATTTGGTCCAAGGGGCGGGCATCTATGCCGTGGTGTCTGCATGCAGAACACACGAGCCCTGAGTAAATATAGCGGAGCGATTTGGTCATGAAACGTGACTAGAGCGGATATTAAACTCTCGACTAATTAACGCGAACGAAGTGGTTCGACCTGATAGGCTAGTCGTCGATTACAGCCTAGTAGAGTCATAAACTTCCTTAGAAGTGTTTGGAAAATATGGTGTTAGATAATCGAATGAAGTACGTCGACCACGGGAAATGGCTTCGATCGAGGGAAGCTTGAAGACTGAAATTGGAGGGCAAAGTGTACATCGATTGATTGGGAGTACGAGGAATACACAATTTGCACCGATGGATGCATTACAATACGCGATAACGAAACTGCAACGATACCGTGCGATGTGGACCCAAGCCGCAAACCTGCCCGTTCGTTGTTTGAACGTTGACAGTTGCATTGTTTATAATAGTTGCGTGTAAAGCAATCAGCTGTCTGGTCAACAACTGCACCGCGAAAGGTATTTCGCTCACGGAATCGGTCTGCGCGTAAATGGGGAACGTGTTCCGAATAGAATTCGCTATCAAAATGGTAGCGTAATTACCATTCTGGTATCGGAGTGTTAGGTGTACAGGAATTGACAAGAATAAAAATAGATGGAAGGTAAGCGAATGGTGCGAATATTGTAGCGTGCCATTTTAACTACCGAATTTACGAAAGCAACCGAGTCCTCCAAAGTGGCGTTTCGAGGCTTTCTAATCGACGTGCCTGTATGTCGACAGTTTAATTGCAGAGAAATTAATTAGGGTAATGAACTCGGGGTTTCCATGGATCCATCGACGCACTGCTACGATGAAAGGGACGTCGACGAAGGGAGATTGGATTATTAATGGAATCAAGCAGAAGAGAATTGTCCCGTTGCTAAATTGTTTTGTAATTTCCTCCAGGAACTGACCCGTTAATATCGCGCAACTTTATTTTCCAGAATAAGCCAGCGGAATTTCAGTAAATTTCTTTTCACAGCTTGTACCGTGTTCTATTTTTTAACGAAGCATCGAATTCGACTGCTAGGGGACGACGACCCAAAGGTACCAGGAAAGTAGTGACCATTAAGTCTCAAAAGTGCCGTAACCGCAAATCTGACCTGACGTACGAAGATACATTAGCAAAGTGCTGAAAGCGTATACGTATGGTACCTTCAAAGGATCCATCGGCTATAAACGTACACAGGGGCAACTATTGCGTCGTAGGACTTGCTATCGAAAATGCCATGGTCCCGAAACACTGTGTAGTTAACCTCGAGTCCCGAAACTCAGACAACGGAAACCGCGTAGAAGTGAGACTCGATGCACACAACTTCCTTCCACTATGGTACCTGTACAATACAGCTTGCCTGATCCCTGTGTTTTAGAGTTAAAATCGATCCAAATATTCTTTCGAAGATCCCTTTATCGCGTGCAACTCTTTATGACTGTACGGCTAAAATATTACATTCAGACTATTTGAAATTGAGCACTTGCTAAAAGAGAACAATTCATTGTGCTCGACTCAAATTTAGTAGATAAAAGGGATACGAAATGAAAAAACTCGGAAAGAACAAAGTGACATTCGTAATTTGTGAAGTTTCGTCTGACCAAGTGTCTTTTCGCATTCGTTTGACAAGCTGGGAAACTGGCTTTCGCGTGGAAGCAGCGTCATAGAAAGCTAGTGCCGCGAGCGTAAACACGCTCTAAAAAGGAGAAGTAGCTTCAAAACAGTGTAGCGTCTAGTTCTTGAAGATCCGTAGGCGTTTTGTCTCACTTTGTCCACCTGTAGCTCTGTTTCAAGCTCACGAAGTTGATACGCAGCCCATTAAAACAGCAATAACATCCACCCTCGATTAATTTATCATAATTTAGAAAACTGCCCAATGATTTCCTTGTTTCTCGTCGATTTTCTTCAAATTAGGGCTGGGACTATTTGTCGAATTTTTCGGTATTCGAATATTCGAATACTTCAGTTGCTCAATTATTTGGCGAATATAATTCGAATATCCAAGTATTCGAATATTAAAGTATTCGAATACTATTCGAATATTCAAGTATTCGAATACTATTCGAATATTCAAGTATTCGAATACTATTCGAATATTCAAGTATTCGAATACTATTCGAATATTCAAGTATTCGAATACTGATATATTCGAATAGTATGGTGTGAATTATAAATCAAGTTCTTTAGGTTCATTTGTCAGGGTGTAATCTTGTACGCTAATTTTGACCCACTTCACACCATACACACTATATATAATATAGCAGTATTCGAATAGTATTCGAATATAGCAGTATTCGAATAATAACATTCGAATTCTGAAATATTCGAAGTTTATTCGTATTATTCGAATACTTATAAAATATTCGAATATTAAATTATTCGAATAGTCCCAGACCTAGTTCAAATACAGTAATTTGTGGTCGAGCAATATGATGCAAAATTAATATCGAGTTTAATAATTTTCTAAACTACACGATACAAATATTAATAAAGTAGAAGGCAATGTAATCTTGGAAGTCACTTGCGTCAGGATATCGAATCGAACTCGATAGGACCTAGCACTCTACAGTTTCAACATTCCTTTGTTCCAAACGCAGTACGACCTGTCAGTTCCAGTGCATAGGTTGCATCAACGTTTAACAGGTATAGGGTTTCGTAATTCTCGCAATTGTTAAAGCGATTCTAGGTAGCCTCAGTAACACGATATGTAACGGTGTTATACGATGCGATGTTAACGTTCATGAGTCAGTGTAATTATCAGTACACGGTTGTGGTATGAGTCCAAATAATTGGTGTTTGATGCACTAAACAGAGACACCTCGGGGGTCTAACGTTTACGAAAGGCTCCGGTTACAACGCAATCAATTTCTTTCGAAATAGTGCAGATTTCTTGGAAAGATTTTCGGGAATCCTTATAGGATTCCCTCAAATTGAACGCCTACGTTGCAAACATGGCGGCACCCACAATGCCAGCCGAGGAAGATCATTTCCACGATACCTGCGAAGGCAGAATCGTTCTGGGACGCCGAAAGTAAAGTCAACACCGCGAGCAAGCAGGATTGAAGAAAAATATTCGTCACCCGATGCTCCACGTTTCCAAGTCACGTTCACCCTTCGTAAGCTAACACACACACACATATACACATACACACGTATCTGGCAAGGTCATCGTCGGCTCATGCGAGTAGAACGTTAAGCCACACATATTGACCAGTCGGGAGACTTTTCGGAGGAACGTGCCCCCAGAACGTTAATTTCGACGTCCAGGGAAACGAAGAAAAAGTACCGTTTCTATGGATGGTACGTGGGTGTGCGTCGTCGAGGGACACGGGAGAAAAGTGGCAATATTCTTCTGTTTTCGGGATCACCGAGCCATATATGTACATAGATATACATACATATGTACTGCGATTCGGTCGTGCTCGAGGGTAGAGCCAAATTCTATGGGACATTCGTTTCCGGAAGCTTCGAAGTTCGTGAAACAATCGTGGCAGGTTTGCTGATTCAGCGATATCGAAAGAAATAATACCGATAGAAGCATCGAAATTCGCTGTTTTAACATTCCGCGTATTAAAAGAAGAAATCAATTTAGAAACTTATAATACACACGAACGTGGATACTATTCTATCGCAGCTGTCATACAATTTATTTGCGGAAATAAAATAAAATCGACTGTGCCCGTTTTCGAAAACGTCACTTTATTATAGACATCTTACCGTTTCAGTCGAGAACTATAAATTGTAAGACACCAATTGCCAGTGCCTTACCTTTCATTGCAGTAAGTTAATTTAATTTTATATACCTGTTGGACTCGGCGTGAGCTTCATCTTGGACGTCTTGACGTCATCCTGCGTGAACCTGTATTTATCCAGGAAGGTGAACCGGGTCTGGCCCTTGGCCCTCGCGTGGCCTCTGTGGAGGTTGGAGACGGCACGGGTTATGGCTCTCGTGTACTCGCGCACGCCGAAGCTGGTGTGCGGCACTATTAAGCCGATTTTCAGCATCGGCAGAGAGCCATTTCGATTTTTCGACGACTCTTGAGCCCCAAGCTCCCCTACCGCCGTCCTCCACCCGCAATTGGTGGAGATCAGGAGCGTGCCGAGGATCAGAAGGAGCTCGACACGCATCTTTCCTCCTCTTCTTCCTCACTCAGCGTTGTAGCATCCGCCTGTTCCACGATTACCCCGGTTCACGGTCCAAGTAACGAAGAAACCATTTCCGACGAGGGTCCGTGCCTTGGAAATACCAGCCGCGAACAGAGGGAAATACCTTGAGTCGGGCGTTCGATTAATCCTGCACTCGAGGAATCCTTGATGAAGCCGAATCTTGAGAATCGAATCGATGATTAAATAGAGTATCGAACTCGTCGAGTATCTTCGACGAGGCCACCCTTCGAGCTCGTTAAAAGTCTCACAGATCTTCTCTCTTCCCGTTGAGAGAACTACCGTCAAGCTTCTCCGAGAATTATTTTAACGATCTAACGCTAAATCCAGAGCAATCGATCAATGTGGTAGAATCGTTCGCGTCACTGCACCAGCTCGCGATTTTTTTTCGCACCGTGGCCATCGTTCAACGTGATTGATAACGAAGGTTTTCAGGTAAAATTTGTCGCGATGCCGTTTAATCCTTACATTCCTAGGAGGGTTACTATCAAAGTTTCTATTGCATCAGTTTCTTTGGAACAGCTGGATTTGATTGGTGCTCCTTGTGCGTCATCCTTCGAACACTCACAGTTCCAAGATTGTCGAGGCTTCTCGTTTATGTGATTACACGAATCTATTGCAGAAGACGATAAGACACTTACTGTTGTCGAGAATTCTCTTTCGGCGCGCACGTGCGTGTGCTTGTTCGCTGCTAAATAACGATTTCTACGTTTCGATGAAGGAAGACGAAATTTGATTTTCTGCTGGCACGGTAATTAATTGCTGGAGATACGGGGAGAAACCGGGGCTCGTTGAAAGGGGGTTGCTTTTTGCCCGCACCCTTGGTTCGTGCGCGAACTAACTAATTTTTCGGAAGACACTGCAAAAAAGAGGTTACATTTTCTGTTATAGAACCTTTATTGTCTGGAAGCTTCTTCTGCGTCGTTGGTGGAGCCTCGAATATTTGGTTGAGCGCACTTGTGATGGAAAATTTGTTTCTACGGGGATCGTGTACGCAATGAAATAGGGTTGCAATGAGTGTATCGCAAAAATTCTCGCACGTTAGTTTTCCAGACGTTAGATTACGAGATAAGTTACAAACTCATCGTGCCCACCCTATCTTTTCGGAGTAATAACAAAAATTTCAATAATCCTCCTTATTGAATACTAGCTTTAGTACTCAGTTTCGCTCGCAATTTAAATTCCGATTTATTAATAAAAAATTTGTTATTTATTTTTTGTGAAAATAGGTACATTCATCTGGATTAGTCAGGCATAACAAGCTGACACACATGTCGTGACCCCGAACTATTCGAAAGTTTTTAGGCGACGAACTCATAAAATTTCTGCTTTACATAGATATTAAGATTCTTTAGTTATTAAACATCAAACATAAAAATTTCCATGTTTATTTCGCTTATTTCTCCAGTCACCTGATTTCAAACGGTACGGCCAACTATCTGGCTGGCCAACTACGAGCGTTCCAAAGAGGCGTCTCATATTTTCAGAGATAAATCGGCTCGTTGGGGAAATCGATTAGGAAGGAAGCCCAGTCGACGTGTTTCCCGTCAACAACGGAAAACTCGATTCGGAATCGAGGGAGACTCATTATGAGCGGTCGCCCCGAAAGTTGCGCCGGCACAATCGACCGTGCCTGCCCGCGGAACGCCGATAAGATTGGCTGGAAGTAATTACGGGGCCCTCAATTAAGCCGACGCCCGATAATTTCGTGCGAGGATCTGGAGCGTCAGAATCACAACGAAGCTAATTATTGAGATTTTCGTCAGGCTGGCTGACAGGGCCGCGCCACGCCGTGTAATCCCGTATTAATTGGTAATTACGGAAACCTATCAAGCGGTGGGGCATTTTAGACCGTCCCTTCTTTTCATCTTTTTTACACACTCCAAATCTAGTTCGTTATTGTCGCCGTTCAATCACTCTTGCATGGATTACTCGACGCAACCACTGTCCAAGAACTCTTCCCACACGCCTCACGCTTCAACTTAACGTCGTAGGGGTACATACTACATAGTTGGGTCTCTACGGTGAAACTTAATTGCAGTTGCTGCAGAAATCTTGTGTTGACTTGAAGTGGTGTGTGTTGAAATTTCTGTTGGTAGTTTTCTAATAGATGAGTCGAACGTGAAAGCTTATAAAGGGTACATTTTCGAGTAACTCCTTAAAAATTTAGGTTATGATATGTTCCACCTTTACTACGCCCATGTGTTCAGATATTGGCTGTAAAAATTAACCAAATACAGGAAAGCAACAATTACTCGTGGGTGTTCGGTTGTTCAAGAATCCATACTTGTAAAACCAGCGACAATAAAGTAATTTCGAAGTTCCAGTAGCCCTTCAAACGATGAACTCGTGCCGCGAGAATTGCATTCCATCGTCGTCACACGATTTTTTTTTTATGAAACGATTTTATTATCGCCATTCTTCACCGTACGTGGGAAAGGTTATATCGCTCCGTGGAATTACCGATGGAAATCTTTCGGTATAGGCGTCGCGACGCCTGCTAACGGGGCAGCCTATTTCTCTCCACCACGAACGACGAGTGTAAATATATCGAAAATGCCAGTCACGTGGAAAATTTACATACGCCATCAGCGTGTGCTCCGAGCCAGCCTCTACGACACGCCTCTAACTTGTTTACGAGTAGGGTTCAATTTATTTTCGAAATTCCCGTGGAAAGGGGGATCTCCACCGTTACTTAGGTGTATTTCATTCCGAGCCAACCTGTGTTTCGGTAAATTCAATTCAACGTTGTTCGCGAAAATGCACCGCCACGGTTCAGCGTGACTCATTATCGATGTGCTGTAATTTTCTCCTCCCCGATGGCGTGAGCTGAAAGTAACTTCGCTCGAAATTCACTCGGCAAATCCCTTTCCACTGCAAGTTAGGATGTTAGCCCATTTTACAGGGCGATTTTATTCCTCCTCTGTATATTTAAAATTGATTAGCGGCGAATTAAGTTACCTTACTCGGTGTGAATGTACTTTATTCAAACAAAATCCAGATGAAATAACGTGCAATTAGAGAAGAACGAACGATGCTCGCGCAGGTAGGAGGACTTTCGTAACTGTAGTTCCTAAGTGAACCAAAACTCCACTGCAAAAGGCTACACTTGTCCCGAGGACCGAAATAATTAAGGAACTCGAGACTAGACGTGTTTCTCGGCGAGGAGGAGCATGCCACAGACGAACCGACGGTGAGACCCGAATGAGAGAAATACTACGAACGAAAATTGTATACCTTGTACCGAAGCTCGTCCAGGTTTACAGCGGGAACTAGCGTTAACACGACGGAGCTTGGTATCGCGTGGATATCCCGAGTCTGTTTGCTCGAAACTCAAGACAAGCTTCCTAGGGACGTACTGGCGGAATTGCCAATGGCAAAGCCTCGGCTCAAGTCGAGCCGAGAAAGATAGCGACGCGGAGCTTGTTAAGAAACCGGATTCAACTGGCCCGGGATCAGCCGGTGGAAACTTGTACTCGATATGGTCAGTAGAATTAAGGGGAGATTTAAGTTTTCGACAAGCAGGTCAGAAGTTCGTCCCGTTGATTTCGTTAAGTCGAATGAATCGGCTGATTTTCACGGGGAATCGTGTTCGTTGAACGAAAAAAAAAAGAAAAAAAAGGAGAAGAGGGAAACGAAACTGCGAAACCTAATTTCCTGGCGATCCAGTCGGATTTACTGCAGGCGCGGTATCACGCTGCTGAGTGACGAGGGGAAACTTTTACCGCCAGCAAGGATAATTCGTTTCGTGCAGGCGAATAATGATTGCTGCGAGGGGGTTCGCAGAGGAAGTTGAGTCGCAAGGGTAGCGTTCGTGGTACGACCTGCGAAGTACAGGTTGATGGCGTCTCGTTAGAGTTTGGAGAGACCCAATAACGTGAACGTGCGAATTGCCATCGACGCTTGCAATTAGTTTCTGTTTCGAGGGCTTCCAACTTAGTTGCATTAACTGCGCTACGGCGAGAACGATGTCTCTAAATGGAAGCACCTGGGACCGGAACGATCAGTCTTCTATTTCTTCGTTGTCGTTGTTACGTTCGACAAGCGTGTTATTTAGATAAGCCTCGAATATAGTTACACAAGCTTTGGAACTGCTAACCACGCTTTCACACGGGGATGAAAGCACGGTGTAATAGACAGGTGTTCCGACTTAGCACTTTTGCCGCAGCGGCTTTTTGTGACGATTTCTGTGTGGATAATCCGGTCGTCGCGAGGAGCTTCGTGGTAAGAAAACCATGTATGTATGCGTCAATAAGATTGTATGTACTGAGTAGTAGAGATTTTAGTAGTATTATGCGTAAAAAGTCAGCCTTATAGGTACCTATGGCTTTTCTCCTTGAGCGTCAATTTAGCGGTCGCCGGAGTAACTAAGTCGAAATAATTAAACATTCTCCGGAGGAGTCGGCACACCTGTCTATTGCACCGTGGATTCAAGTATGCGATACGCGTATGATGTGATACTGATTTTCATTGTTTTTTTGAGAATCGTCGTGTGAACGGTTCCATAATGATCAGTGTAACATCGGTATCCATCATACACGTATCGCGATAGTTTTCTTTACTGCATATAAAGTTATTTTTTAACCGATTATGTATATTAGTTACTAATGAAAGGAGATATATATCGCAAAAGCCTGGTCTTTAATTTAAACAGTCCGATTTGTTGCTACTTCCCTTTATTATTCGAATTTTTCTTATAACTTGGAAACGAAAAGTTTTCCAAACCACTGTAAAGGGCATTAAATAAACAGTATTGAATTTTTTTATCACAAATAGGTAAAAAAATTGAAAAATATTAAAATTATACATCGTTAGAAAGGAATAATTTCTTCCTATTTTTGGGCGCATTTTTTATTCCGGTAGTTTAAATAATACCCAAAAGGTGGCAAATTTTAAACCCGGCCCAATGTGCGTCGCGTGGCCCAAAGGCTTGCTGCTCGCCGCGCAAGTAGAACGCCCCGCGACACGTCAGACAATACAGTAACCGCATCTAACGAGTCGAACCACCAATCTCTATACATACCGTTCGTTCATCGCGCGTCGCTCATCGAAGCCTCACGTTCCAGCGTCCGCAAAATGAAATCCCCCCCGGGGCCAGCCCGTGAAACGCAATTTCCCTACGATAGATCAGATTGGATCTATCTGCGTTCGGGCAAAGTGCCGATAACACGATCGGTGGGAAATATCCCGGTGTCGTTGATACCGTGGCGAGAGGGTCTCGCCGACGGCCGGCTGCCGTTCGACGTTTCGACTTTCCGTCACCGGATTATCGAATAAAACGCGGCCCCCTCTCGGGGGCTGCCCCGAAAGGCGGGCGGTCTCGTTTTATTTACACCGTGGCTCACGAAACGAAGTAAATTATGCAGGCGCTGATAAAAGGGAGGTCAAACTTTTGTCAGTGGGGGCGCGCGCTTGGCTTTTCGAGCGACATTCACGGGCCGACTTTATGACTACACTTATCGAGCCGCTGTCACTGGAAAGCGCAACTACGATACGGGTGAAATAGGACGAATGCACGGGAATGATCGTTTCACGCTTTTTGCAGCATTGTAGAGTTTTATGAGAGATTTTGTTTCGGGGAAGTGTTACGTGTATCTCGATGAATGCAGGGGATAATGAAACGAAATATACGGGCTGGAATGCGTAAACATATAAATTCTGGGAACAAGGAATAAGCGGGATAATGGTTTCCTGTAATTTCTTTCCACCGTCGACGCGTTTGCAACGTTGCCTTCGACGTGTTTCTTTATAATAACGTTGTAAGGTTCCGGTAACGTTGCCTGAGACAGCATTTTGAGCGTGCATACTATTACTCTTGTGTGCACGCGTGTACCTTGACAACGCTGGGTCGTTCAATCTCTCGTTCGTGGCAGGATTATTGATAGTAGCCGAGGTACACGCTATCGACAATAGAATTACAAGGATTATGAGAGACACGTGTATGAAAATATGATACATAAATCAAGGAGTCGATACGTCAGGAATAATGGATGTGCCAACCGGATTAAATTCTTAGTGTTTAAGTACAAAACACGGTAAACTATTTGGAATAATTTAAAGGGTCCGCGGGATCGGAGAATATCGAAATTGTGGAAATTGAAGAGGACAGTTTGCAACCAATTTTAAGTTGTCCAAGCTCGTATGATTTTATCGCGGGAGCAAAAATGAATCTCCTCGCCATTGACGCAAACTGCTTTTTAATCTCATATGATTCTTAAATTCACGGTGGTTGTAAACTGTGAGTTATACAGTGTTATTAAAAAGTGAGCGAGAGATGTGTCAGATGTGGTACCGTGTGAATTCAATTTCCCCAGCCATCAGGAATTTTCCAATCCGAGTGGCACTTACTTGGCCGAAATCCGATAAGTTTGTACCGATAATTGGAAATAGGGTGTGCCAATGCGTCGCGTTCGCGAGAAATTAAACATCATGAATCGATAGTTCACGGACAGGTGGGTACACCGATACTTATGACCTACGGCCATTCAGACGCACGAGCCGAGCCATTTTCGAAGAAAAATGCTCTCGTTCCGAACTTTTCTGGCGTGCTGTTCTGACAGCTATGTATGGGTTCACTCGTATGTCACGGATTTAACGTCTCGTTCCATAACAGCAGATTATCCTTTATGCGGTGCTACGATAGCGAGGCTTTAATCTCAGGCTACTTCTCAAATAAATCTGCAACGAGCTACAGCAGCTTACCACCTAAAGCAACCACCCTAGTCCCCACGTTACGAAAAGTTATTTCAGAGAAAATATGTATATTCTGTTTACCAGAGCACATCAGAGATTTTTATAAAAATCACTTGGATCTCTGAAAGACAGTGACACGATAAACTATTTGTTATAAATTATAAGTGATTCCCATAAAACTGTAACTGGTAAGTTAACGCCACCCAACAAGCGGTAAGTAACACTAAATCCCGAGATTCAACTTTCTCCCAGGAAAAGAATATATTCACAGCACCCGAGCGCCAAAGGAGCTTTACTGGCCGCAATTTCGTGCCGCTGGCATACAGTTCCTTTCGCTAAGAACACACAGCTGGAACGGTTCCGTGTGCTCTATCGGTCACAATAGATCTCAATTGAAGCCACCCTAAATCTCCAAATTGCTAGTCGGAGCGTTCGCAATATTGCGTTATTCCGGGCTTCGCGTATCCCGCGATAATCTCATTTAATATACCGCCGGCCTGATGCCCGACTGTTTTTTTTTCTCCGTCGGTCTGTCTCGAGGAAGCTGAGGGGAAGGGAGGGCGGCCACCCCCTCGTTATCCTGGTCGTGGTTGTGCTAGGGTCACGCTGCCAAAGGATAACGATCGCGGGTCAATTCGAAGGGTTCAATTATCGGGGAAGGCGGATCGTCAATTCGTCTTCTCCGTTTTCGGGCTGGAAATTCTGCCGGGAGTAGAAACGTCGAGTCAGGCGAGGGAGGCGACCCGCTCCCCTTCGAAAAACCCCGTTTCCCCGACTGCCACCCTCCTCCTGATCGAGCCTAACCATTCCTTCACCTCTTTCCCGACAGAGCGCCAGGAATTCTTCGATAGCGTCGAGATTAGTCGCGGCCAGGGGTGTAGCTGGCGAGGAAAGGGGATAAATCACGGGTGGGGTCATTCGGGGCTTATGGCGGTTCTCGGGTGTGACTCGGCTCGTTTTCTGCGCACCATTGTGCCGCTTGCGTCCGAGATGGAGTGGTTGCGTGGCGGGCAATTTCATTCGGACCAGGGGGAACAATGAACATAGTCTGTTCGCAAGTAACTACGAAGCATTCGCATTAATATGAATGCAGAAGCACGTAGGGTAAACTGTACAACGATTGGCACCCTAAAACGGAATTTTTGTGTGACGTTTTTATAAATGCTGTCTTAATTTTCAGTTATTATCCATGATTATCGATGTCTCATTCAAATAAAACCTCTTGACTATCTATTAAGTGTTTTAAAAATATTCATCGAAAAACAAGAATAGGTATACATATTTACATTTATTATCACAGCGTGTATCAATTATTGGCTACCAAAAAATAGAAGATAAACTGTTGACTTTCTAATAATTCAATCTTCAGTAATAACTAAAAATAAAAATAAATAAGAGATCAAACAAAAGAAAATTAAATTACGATGTAAGTAGTTAGAGTCGTCTGATTCAGGATAATTGCTTAAGAAAGCCATCAGCTCTTCCTCGTTGCGGAATGTTTCTTTTCTATTCTAGTTGTCAGTACTTACTCCTTATCAATTTATTAAGAAAACGCTTAAAAGCCACCGTTATCTTTAAGACATTTTTCTGTTTTTTTTTTGTACTTCAACTGTTGGAAGTTGCAGTGTCGTAGTGAAAGAAAAATAGGAAATTGTAAAAAAGTACTTTCCAAGCTCGTACTTCTTAATATTCGGTTTTTTAATCAGTAGTGCAAATGATTAGTGCAGTGCCAGCATTACTGCAGTTTACCCTACGCTTAAACGTAAGCGGCTCTAATATCGCCACTCGTAATATCTGCGTGCTCAGTCTAAAGGAAGAAACATCCCCATCGAAAGATTCTACCTCATTGACGTCGTTTCTCAAGCGAAGGCCATGTAATCGCAGCGTGGGACGAAGCACGGGCCACGGTACCCCGGAGAAAGCTGAAGAAAATGGTTACTAGACTGGAGGTACGACGAGGCGCGTAAAGTGCGAGGGAGCATAATAAGAAAAGTTAGAGTAAAGCGATTTAACCCCCTGCATAGAGGAAAATATATTAAATGATAAAGTTAGAGAATCCCGTTGGATGGTTCGCTATCGTCCGACACCTTTGCGTTAGCGTTCGCGTTGAACTTTTGTCCCCGCGTCTCCAGCGACAGATGCAAATTAGTAATTAACGTTCGCGGAAATTTCGTTCAGAAACGCGCTAATTACCGGGATTGCGTTTCGCGCTGATCTCTGCTGGCTGGCGGCGTGCGAACGTCGCCTGGAACGAGGTTCGGTCGAAGAAAAGATTGAAACAGGCTAACAGGCGGAGTTAGATGGGAGTTAGCGATACTGCCGAGCAATTCGCCTGGAAACGCCGACTCGGCCAGGACGCTGACGAGCCACGGTAATGCTGTTTAACCAGAGAGAAATCAATTTCGCGCAGTGCAGCCGACTGATGTTCTGATAAGGGTGCTTCCACTTTAAGTTGTTTGCGCAGCCGGCGAGCAAAACTTTCCCGGTGACACGGGAGGCGTCGCGCAACGACGTGGAATTCTGTTGGTAGAAATATGAGTGGGTATAATTGGACGGAAGCGTGAAGCGATCACGAGTATCGCGAGTAGCATCGACGCCTGGCAGCGAGTATCTGGAATCAGAATCGCTGGAAAGACGGGTCAGAACTTCCATAAACTACATTCAAGGAAGTACATTCGAACTCTCGATGAACGCGTTGAAGGGATACCAGATCCTGATGGGGAAATAGTGCGATTAGGGTTGTCAGATCCAAGAATGAAAAAGGAGGATGTTGCAAAATTAAACCAAATTTTAACTTTTATTATGTAAGAGAACATTATTAATATTTACATTAGAATAATATTGTACCTACTAAATATTCAGGCTCTTATATTCTAATGTAAACATTAATGTTTTCTTACATAACACAAGTCGATATCTAAAATTTGGTTTTATTTTCAACGACTTCTTTTTTCAAACGGTTTCAGACTAGATTGTCCGCCTTTTTCATTTTTGGATCTGCTAAGTAAGTAGTGGTGGAATTTTGCCGGGTGAAGCCGAGCCGAGTTGATTGCTTGAGTTGTGGATAAAACAAAAAAGGAGGACATTTTTAGGACATGTCTTCCTTTTGGATACCGTATAGTAATTAGTAACCCTAAACAGTGTGATGGACGCCTGAGCGTGAAACCATTAAGAGTATCCGCAACTTTGAATTTTACGAATTAAATACCTACGTGACAAAAACTGTGTAACCTTCTGTAAATTGTGCTTGATTGCGCAGAGGGTTTTGAAAATTCTGACTAAAACGGTAGATTTTGCTCACTTCATTGGTTATTATAAATATTGAAAATCCATATTATCTGATACTTCATGTTATCACAGAATCCATTTCATTTTGTACTAGCATTACGAAGATTGCTCGTCATTACTAAAATTATTAATTTGCTCAATGACGAGAAAGAGGCCATTAAATGGTACATGTATTCATAAAATGAGGCTGATGAAGCTATATTTGTAATGTATTCACTTTTAATGCCGCTGTGAAACAGAAAATTATTAGCTGCGTAACGTTTAGTCGATTTCCTTTTGACTTTAGGGTAATTTCGTCTTCAGACCCTATTCCATTTCGCTTTCGATAAATCCGCCCATACCGAGAGTGTTTCCACTCCTTGTTTTATCGTGTCTTAATTTTTAATTTCTCTTTGTCAGGATACGAAGATTCGCGTTTCCCCCATTCACGCTTGAATTTGTCCCTTCCTTTCATTTATCCACTCTTTTAATTGCGCCATGACCTCGTCAAAGCTGGGAATATCTAATTCCATCTTTATCGAAGACAATAAGAACTTTAATCAAGATTTCTTATAGGTATAGTTGGATATATACAGTTCCTATGTAAGTGAGAATAAAAAACATTTTTTAGTAATTACATGTGTAATTATTTCTCACTCGTTCTTGGTTTTTAATGCAATTGAATAACAAAATGCTTCGCGCGACCTGAATTCCTTGTTAAAGGCTTCAGCCCTCCCGAGTGTGAGCATTAAGATTTCCAAAGCACTCATTTCAAAATATCTGCAGCTCTTTTAACGACACTTCGCTAACCGTCTCTCCGTATCCTCGTTACCAGCGACACCTATTTCCCTTTCCAGCTGCGGCTTTACAATTCAAAACTCAATGCCTCTAAACCAGCATTGGAAAGATGAATGCTTGTGCTGTCATTATCCTGGAATACGAGATTTGGAACCTTTCCAGGAATATAAATTTTCGGCAATGTACATTGAATTTTATTAAATCACGAAAGTTATTGATTCGCGGAGCCCCCACTTGTTTTGCCTGCGCTTTTATCTTCCTCATTAACAACCCCCAATTATCTCAGCCTTTTCGCCTATGTTTTATCTTATTGTGACATACCGTTAAGGAACTAGTTCTTGATCAGGCACTAATTTTTTATCAGTTCGTGAAATAAATCGTTCTTTTGAGTTTATGTCAATAAATAATTGCTTGAAATAATTACTAACATAAAAACTGATAATTCAAAAATATAGGTGTTATCTGTGAAAGCAGTTAGTACAGTAATTCGTCGTTAGTGTCACGTTTTTACCATGCGTTATAATCACGCTCACTATCCCCACCATTTCATGGCATCCTTCAGTCGAGAGTGAGAGAATCCGATATATGCGAGACGACGCGAAGTTGTCGTCGGCACGAAATAGTATCCGCATCGCGTTAGTATCACGCTGCCAGCCCCGATCGTCGTGATTCTAACGAGGCATTACTGTATTGTTAATTTTAGATGATCGAAAACTAGTTCCTAGTCACCTTATTATTTCATACCTTATAAATAATTAAATTATATACTTATTTTCAACTTTTTAAAATTTTTCCTTGAAGTTTAAACATTAATTCAACTTTTAGTATAAAAAAAGTCTATGGTTTAATGTTTTATTAGGTTAAAAATAAATATTAAAGCGGGAAACCCTCTAAACTGATCAGAAACTAGTTCCTTAACGGTACATATGTGTATGTCGTGGTCGTTGTTTATATCTGTCAAATATATTTCACAAATACGATTTCCCTTTCTAGGACTTTTCAGCCCGTCCCTATTAAGGGATTAGGGACCCTTGGCAAGACCCAGCACAAACATGGTGTTTGTCCAAGGATCCCAGTTTATGAGATTCTGCGATAGTAAAATGTTCGGAGGTAGCAAGACCTTTATAGCCCATCCACGTGTAAGCGCACCGGCTACTATTTATACGTAGGTATGTACTCCTCATTTCAGTTGCTTCAACTACTCTCGCCTCGTTTTAATTTCCACTACTTAATTTACTTTACTTTTTTCGAGATGTCCACGAGAAACGATACTCCACTGAGCTAACATTTCCCCACTTTTTGCGTTACCTTTCCTGCCTTCATCCTGCTTAAAAAGTTGGAGAGAACCCTGCGCGGCTCGGACGTGCCTGGAGTTTCATGTTTCGCGAAATAGCAGAGCTTAGCTGTGGGCGATGACGCGTTTAAAGCGGGAACATCGTTTCCGCGGAAACGGCGGGGGACGCGTGAGAAATAATGCCGATGTAATTACAGATAGAAGTCGGAACGATGACTTGACGGCAGCCGCCCGTCGCGCGGGAAACACGGGGACGCGGAAAAAGTGATTATCAGATCGCGTTTCGCGGCGTGTCAGCTTTCGCGGCGTAAATCTAGCATCTCATTCATTCCGCGTCTCGCGTATTTCAGTGGATTCGAATTATTTCGCGGACTCGCCTGTAATTCACGTAGACGGCCATTGTTCCCGACGTTTCTTCCGCGTGAATTTATTGTCAGCCAGATGGAAGCGAAGGCACGAGAGTTATGGGAATTCATAAGTCATATTCCCGGTGGATACAGAAGAATGCAAATGGTTATCTTTAGAATCTGGAATACTGAGCGATACAGGAGAAACATCTTTGACAACATCTAAAGAATCCTGGAACCTGGACATTAACTCTAGAAAGATATCAATTTCTGTACGATGGTGATTAAATTTAAGTGCGAAGGATTAAAAGTAATTGAATGTCTGTTGGGACAGTGAAATTAATACCCAGAGGCAATTTTTTCTTTCGTTTAAAATAAATTCCTTTGTCCTGCGTTCAGGGGACACGCCGTGAAAGCTCGAGGCTAGTGGACGTGTCCCTCGGCGAGGGAAGAAGACGCGACATTCATCAGGACACGGACGGGGAACAATTAAAAATCTCATCACCCCCGGGGGGCAAATGGCGGTGAAACATTAAGAATCAAGTGTCGCTGAACAGTCTGCGTTGGAGCACCGAAATATTAAATCCACCGAGTCTTCTTGCTTTAACGAGCCGACCGCGACGCTCTTTTTAATTTCATTCTCGTTTCGTTGTTTAAGCTAGAGTGTTATTAAGATATAAGCCAGCGAAAGAACGAGAGATTGAGCCATCAAAGCCGAAATCATATCGCTCCATTTAATAGTCGTGGCCCCGAAAACGTTATATTTTATTGTAAAACGCGACCATTATTGCAATTTTTGATCACATCACGTTCTTTCTTTGAATCGCCACTTTATTAAAAGTGGTGCAATTTTCAAGATTTCATCTTTTCGCTTTACGATCGTAAATGAAAAAATTTCATTCGATTGGAAATTATTCCAGCAGCGGTGCAATGTGGGGAAGCATATTTCTTTGGTGCGAATTTTCGTACCTTTAGAACCTCCATGGAACGCTAGTTTGTAAGGGGACTCCAATTCTATAACGTCGAATTATTCCTCTACCTCCTCCCAATCGTTAATAACTGTCAGCTCCATTAACGAGATGTTGAAATATTTGCCAAAAAGCTGGCCTCTCATTGCGGCCTTCCACCATATTGGAATTCCACTCGCGAACGAATAGCTTTCAGCCAATCGAATGGAGCTTTCGTTCTCAATTTCTACTGTCTTTCTACCCCTGCAGAAAATAGCTATGAATACTTTTTCAAAGGAAGCTACGCGCATGGATTATGCACTTTGCTTTAAAAAACCATTGATCCTATATAGAGCCAGATATTTTATTCATAATTCACTTCACTTCACAAAATATTAACCACCCCGACTGCTCTAAAGTAAAAGCACTGAAGAAACAATAATTTCATTCTCCATTCTTTTATGTTAAAAAGAGAACACAAGGCTTCTGTTTTTGGCCATCGTTGTGCAGAGACACAGGAAAACTCATTTAGCTTCGTTGAAACAGCAGTAACGAAGCCGGCAAGTGGACGAAGAAACGAAGCTTTCACAAAGGGACTTAGGTCGCAAAGAAACGGAAACATACACACTCGATGGCGGCGTAGAATACATAAACAAGGGGGTTACGGAGCATTGACAGCGTGCAAATGCTCTTGAGAGCATTTTAAAGGATTATCAATTCAGTTTCACGCGCAATTACGAATGAAAGCCTCCTGGAGCGGACGTCGTGCAAACAAATTGAACGGAACGAAGATGAAAGTAAATAGCAAGAATCTCGAACAATCAAGCATCGGCCAAGTGGCGGTAAATATTTGAATGGAAGCACAACGGAACGTTTCCCCCGTGCGTGTAAACAATTATTTTCGAGCCGTCCCACGAAACGGCCTGTATCGAGGAAACAATCAAGCGATCTCAAGACTTTCCTTGTGACGTAGCAATTTTCCACGTACCATCGTTCCCGCCGGCTTAACGCCGCCTGAGTAGACGAGTAGAATATTAGCTTTCTTATCGCACGGCGCCAGTTAATCTCCAAGGACGCGAGACACGCAGACACCGAGCACGTTTAACGATTACCGGATCGAGGTGGGCTACAATTAACCCCTTGCCGAGGGTCGCAATTCCAACGGATCGTTTTTGCCACCTGCTGAAATATAGGCTAACATCCGCGGCACCGACCACGAAATTGCTTTCCTTCCAATTCATTTTATGCCACACAATAAGAATTAATTCGTAAATCACGTGGCAATCGGCAGTAAAACGTCACAGCTTTTCATCCGTGACCGCGGGAGCTGGTTTTTCAGTGACACAAAGGCGCCGAGTGTCACGGCAAATAGAGAGGAGAAAAGAAGCGAATGGAACGGGATCAAAGAGCAAAGAACAAAGAGCGACGCGTGCGTGCGAGTTTGGTTCGCGGTCTCGCATCGGAAGATTAATCAATGCCGGATGCGCGTCCTCGTAGGCGACAGACTGTTCCTCCAACTGCGAAGGAATCTTAATTTTCAGGAGTCAAAGGGATCGGGAGCTCTTTCTCGGGGGATATGGGACACGGGATCGCGGAATTGCTCCGCGTTGCACAGCGACGCACGGTAAACCAAGGTTGGTTTCGTCGGACAATGAGAACGGGACGCCGCGCGGCGGGTCCTCGCAAAGGGGTCGACGGGAAGAGGAAACGGGTGAATTAAAAACGCTCCCTGTGACGGTTCCGATTCGAAATTGCTGGCTTCCTCGCGTTCTTTTCCCCCTCGATCTAGGCGAGACCCGGTTCACTGGCAAACTTTTAATGAACCACGAGAAAGCGAATTACAATATCGTCTATTTGCATGCTAATATCCCGCTGTTCGCGAACAGGGGAGCCGCCTCTAATTGAATATAAATGAAAAGTGTTGCGCACAGACGTATCGATTCCCGCGTAATCGGAAAGTTCGACGCGGAGACCGCTTCGGTCGAGCGAAATTTCGAGGAAAACTTTAGCCAGGGAATATTCGTTCACCAGGAATATCTTATGAGAGCGCGTTTTTGCGGCAGGGCAAACGGGATTGCTTTCGAACACCACCCCGTTCTATAAGTACTGTCGGACTTATATTATCCGAATCTCCTTTATCCGACTGCCATACCGTGTGATATATATCCGTGGATAGTGGGCTTTCTCCGTGCCATATCTAACATCTCCGGGTGCAATTAATTGGAAAGCCGACGGTGTTTTTAAATTTTTGGGAACGATGATTCTGAGAAGCGCGGTCTCTGTATTATCATATATCTTCCCTTGTACCCAGCATGTTTTACAGCTGTCAGTAAATGTTGTTCAACGATATTAGGGTAAAGAAACCAGTAAATGACCGAATTGTTGAATGAGAAGCCCAGTAAATGACCGCATACTTTTATTAAGAATTCTACTTATTAATGTTTGTTTAATACGCAAAACTAAAAATATGGAATATTAAAAGTGCAACTACACTCTATTTGTAAACAAATAGTAATTTTTACATTTATAATTGACATTTCTTTTCCTAATGGTCATTCACTGGTATGCGGTCAATTACTGGTTGGTTTACGACTTTTATCCGAAAATTCTTTTACCAGAACAGTAAACCAGAACGGAGTCCTATTGCGAGAAGAAATTCCCTTAATTAACTGTCCAGTGCACAGGTGAAGGGAGATTCGCGGGAGCGCGGCCCACATGACCGACTTTTCATCCGTGAACAAAGAATGCTGACACCAGTCGCGCGGAAGACACTGGAGAAATAATGACGCCCGGAAGAGGAGGGATGAAAATGAATCAGGAACAAGGTACGATCCATTAAGGATGTTTACCAACTACTACACCGGGCCCCACTTAATCAATGCACCTTTTAATTAGCCCCTCGTTAACTCTGGATCCGACACTGACGGAACCCAGGAATTTTAAAGGTTTGCCCAGCTGGTCCAGTCGGGCGTTCAACCTCATCGCGATATCGCTTCATTTCTTTTTTTTTTTTCATGCCACGGCAAATTTCCTGGCGATTTTATGAGATAGCTCTCGGGCTTAGCATTCGCCCAGCCGCGAGAACGGCAACGAAATTTTTTAAGGATCCCAGTCGGTTTTAATGTCGGCTCGACTATGACTGCGCGCAGTAAATTGCTGCTCAAACAATATGACGCGCTGAATGTGACGCGGCGTCGTTGAAATCGTCGGGAACAATGGAGGTAATAATTCCCGAACATTTCTACAGCACTTTTATATAACGATCCTGGATAATGGAGATGCCGAGATGGATGACGTGGAAGCATTTGGGTTGACAATGTTATGCGTGAATATTACAGAGGGGTAGTCAAATGAAATGGTTCGGTCCGATGGAATGCGAGATTACGTTCCTCGCTGGGAATCTCTTTTCACCGATTCAAGTTTCGTATTTCAGACGGACTTCAATCTGATTCCTGCATCTCCGTCTTAATAATTTTACTGCGACGGTGTTCCATGCGAACAATTTAAGATTTCGCAATCGGAATTGTCGTAGGAAGTGGATTACCCAAGCGAAGATGGAGAAGATTGGAAAAGAAGGATGTTGCACAATTCAATGACATCATATAAACAGCGTTCCTCGGGATTATAGTAAACCTAAAGCACGATACCATGATTTCAAAAGCTTCTATTAAGTATGTAAATGTTGGATGCAGTAAAGCCGCATTCAGACGTAAGGAATAACGTACAAGTTTCATAAACTAGTCTTTGATGTCCTTTCTTTAACCCATTTAAGGGGACTAGGCAGTCAAACCGCTCGAAGACCAAGTATTTTTTGCGAAATAATTGCAAGGAGATGAATACAAATTGCGACAAAGTATCTTAGTATACATACGAGTAATATTTATTAATACTATAAATTGTAAAAAAAATGTTCTTTTAATACACTGTGTAAACAACCTCGCGTGTTGTACTACACTATGTACACAAAGAAATATTTATTTACTCCACGTGATAGTAATAACTAATAAACATTGCGTGAAAGGAAAAATCTGCGCTTGCCTTCATATCTTTGTAATTAATTCACAAAAAATACTTGTCTTTCGAGCGATTCGACTGTCTAAACTCTAAGTAGTCCCCCCCGAGCGATCTGTATAAAAAGAATTCTGTACTATTGCACCCCCGGGAAAATGTTTTCCGGGAATGATAAGTATCTCCATTAGATAACATGCAGCAATTTGGTCCGCCACTTTCTGTCCACCTTCACTTGGGAAAGATCTACAGCCTGCCCCAGTTTCCAGAGTCACCCTGCATACAAATGAAAAACACTTTGCAAGGTCGGCCCCAATAATTTCCTGCAGAGTACAAGTGCTGAAGGATTCATACGCGGCCAGCAAATTCGTTACCCTGGCCTGTTCTGCAATTGCGATCCTGAATTCGAACGCCGCCCTTAATGTAAATTTGACAACGGTTTTTGGAGCGTGGCTAAGATGCCTAAAGCCTCTCTTCAGGGTGATTCATAGCCGCGGTGTTCGGTACGCGGCACGGTTAAGGGTCAAGTGCTTTTAACTGGGCGTGTAACTACTTCCGTTCGTTCGAGTGCGATATACAGGGGCGACGCGGTACAATTTGACGATCCAGCAATTTCGCTCGCGGCCCCACTACTTAGGCGCTTAGCGATTACGCTGAGTTTGACTCGACTCCGTGCGCGAGCAACGCGTCGTTATCTTCGTTACCCTCTATTGGCCGCTGTCGCGGCGTTTCCCCGATTCGCCTAACAATTTTCATCGAAAGCAATTCACTTTCGTGGCAAAAAATTCACGACGCGGTTGCTTTTTACGCGGCGTTCGTGTAAACCCTCCCTAAACTTCGGCACGAATTTTTCCCGAAATTCTCTGCGTCGTCGCTTTAAATATGTACACAGCGGCGGTTGGGAAGCTTGAAACGGCTGCCGCCTGACACCGAAACTTTCAACCCCCAGAGTGTTTTCTGTAATTATGCTTCTAGTGGCGGTTTCTAGCTGAAATTGCTGGAAATGTACAACCGTGCAGCTGCAACGTGGACACGGCGGTGTGGGGAGAGTGTAAACAGCAGGAAGCCCTTTGGGTTCGAGTGGAATTCACGCGTGGAGCGCGTAATCGCATTGACGGCTTAAAGTGAGGCGCAAAAATGGAAAATCTTTCGCGGGATAATTTAATACCGCTTCCATTATGCTGGCAGCATTAATATTGTATGAAGCTCTCGTGGGGTTACCGGCGAGAATGAAAGACATTTCTCGTAGGGGGGCTGAAATTCTCTGGTTAACGACGCTATTCGAGGCTCCCACCGTCGACGCACCAGCAAACATTAAACCATACCGCACCTGTACGTCGAACGATCGACCTACGATCACTGGCAGCGAAACTTGTTGCAAATTCGCTGGGCACGTTCACTCGCGACCTGCGGCTTTGGCCGAGAGGAGGTGTACCTCGAAGCACGGTTAATGGAAATCGTACAGCATAATCGAAGCACTGATTATTTTGGCAGTGGTATTGCGAAGTGACGCGGCCTCTCGAGGCGTCCCCGAGGGATCCCCTTCTGGAAACACTCGCCTGGCGCGTGGCAGAGTTACACGGCTTCAGGATCGATCATCTCCTGCTGGATGAAATCAGGTCATCCCGATTCGCGGGATCGAAAGGTCCACGCTGGCCGATCATCGGTCGAGTCTACGTAAACACTGGTCACACTCGGCCGTCATAGCGAAGAATCGCGTATGAAACGATCAGAAACACCATTCGCGCGCAACGCGACAACCGATAGGGTCCATCGAGTTGGCGAATCCCGTCGACGCTAGTCTCCCTTCGAAGCGGAACGAGCTTGCCCCGCGGAGGATGTTCACAATCATTTTGCACCACCATTCAGTTAGCACTAAAGTGTCCACGGGAGATTCTCCTCCTCCGCCACACCGTTGGCCTCCTTCGTTGGTAACGACCAACTCCTGCGCACTTGGTAAACAAGCATCGCGGCCGAGTTCCCTTGGCGTTTAGGACAGAGCACGCGGTTTTGGCATGATCCTTCCGGGCGATCCGAGAGCCTCGGCAGTTGTTAGACACCGATGCTCCGAGCGGGTCAAGAGGAAAGAAAGCGTAGCGATAGTCGGCGTTGCCAGGCTGTTCCACGAGGAACGAGACTCCCCTCGTCAACCCGGAGTATCGCTGACTACGGTACACTCCGCTCTCCCCTTCTTCCGCAACCCCTCACGATCACGTGACCGGGAAGTTTCACTGGCGCAGAGGAACCGAAGGACTTCCTCTCCTCTGTTCCACTTTCCGGCCTCCTAGGGCCCCGTTCGATCGTCCCCAGGCCCGTGCCGCGAGCCCCCGCTGCGGCCCAGTGGCAGCGGGAACGAACAGCCCCCGGGACGCGAGCGGACCTACGCGCGATCACGCCAGCTTCCCCGGAGTCCTTAGCTTGCTGACACGCGTCGCGGGGATTCGAAGCACTCTCACTTTTTTACTGTTTTGGCGCGTGTACCGCGGGGCTTACACGTGCACCCACGGGGGTGTCGTTCGCTTCCGCGGTCCCCGTGTGACACGTGTCACCGCGCTGGGGAAACGGAAAAAGGGGTGGGGAAAGAGAGGGAAACGGAGAGAAAGGGGGACGGCCAAGTGACCGTCGGAGGTTTGCGGTGCGAAGGGCGAACAGGGCGAGAATGACAGAGGGGGAGGAAGAGACAGCGGTAGAGAGAAAAAAAGGACGGCCACCACCCCCGTAGCCTTCGATTTTCAGGAGGAAAGTGAAGGCTGCAGACACCGCCCAGCTAGCCGCCCGGGTGTGCCGACGCGAAAAACCAGCCCCGCGGTGTGCTCCACAACCGATGCCCCGAATCCCGGCAATGCCCATGCGCACGGTAACCTTGGTTACCGCGCCCAAGCGCGCCAACTGTCGCCCTGGTGGTGCTCCCCGATACTACCCCTTGTAAAACTTTCGCACCGCCCGCGCCGCCCCTGGTACGCGCTCCTTTCTACGGATGGGACCAACACCCTCGCGTTGCGAGTCCTCCAGGGGGTAGTCTGCCGGTTATGTCCTCGCCGGGACAGGTTCGAGAGCTCTTCGGCATTCGATGACTCAGGAATCCAAGGGTAAAATGGCGGAAGAGGGGTCCCCTTATCGAGCCGAGGGGGATGCAATTCGTTTGTAGCTTTCACGATGAAATTTTAAGGTTGCTCTGGGAATTTGAGGTCGAGTAGCTGGTTACTGCGGTCGTTGGACGTAGACGTTTTAGATAGCTACCTCTACTGCCTCCTCCAAGGCTATTACGTTGGCAGACAGACCGGAGGTAGGAGTTCAGCAGAGAGTACCGAAGCAAGTAATCTCTTTTGCATCTGTTGCCCTCGCAATACTTGGCACGTGCTAACGTCAACCTTCACGTGGACGTATTTCGTACTATCGAAATATTGAACGCCTCTATTACGGAGTCTCTTATTGCGAGCCTCCCCTGTCGAGTGCTTCGAGAGCTTTAGTTAAGAGGGTATACTACCAGTTGTGGCATCCCTTATCAATAACGAATTCATGCCAAACACTCAATCAAGCTCGCAAGCCACTGACATTCAGAGAGTTAATCACGCGGTACCAAGTAGCTCGAGGATCCGTGGAGCTCGCTTAAGCAAATAGCGGAGATGCCTGGGTGCCTTGTGGAATTACTTATGCATCGTGTCGTTCCCATCGCTAGCCGTAACGAGGGTGACCCATGCGGGTGACAGCAACCCTCAACGCTGTGGCTCACCCACTGGCCCTCTCACTCTCGCTCCCTCCGCCACGTAAGTGCAGAAACGTTTTCATGTTGATGCAGTGCGCGGTTGATCTCCGGGGTGGGCTGGGATCAAGAGCTCCCGCCTAGTCTTTATTACGCGGGGGCCCTGGGTGATTTGCTGGCGCGAAGGCAAATGCACGGGGACAATTCAAGCGATATTTCTGCCTCTTATATTATTTCGCTTCTTGCCCTTCCCTCCCATTCGCTGCTTTCTTCCCCGTGCTTTATATCCAGGATAATACTCGTAAAGTAGCCGATGTAGTGGTCGTTTACAAAATTTTCAGAAATATGAAAACGTGGAGGTACATTAAACGGGACCGTATTTCCTTGCGAGTAGAATACAGTGTCTTTTATTCCAGGCGGTATGCAAGTTTTCTCTTTAAAGACAAGTGCAACGGTCCGTGCCAAACCTTTCCACGCAGAGCAGTTTCGTCTTCAAACTTCCGAAGCGACCACATCAATCATTTTATTATCATCAGCCTGCACTGGTCTAATCTTTTCAAGCGATACAGAATGCTGAATGAAACTCAAGTTCTGAATTTATTACATACTATCGCTCCATGGAAGCTGAAACCTGATATGGGCAAACACGATGCAAATGTTTTCGGGTGGAATAGTTGTATGCAATAGCGGTTGAAATCCTTGGTACACCGTGCTAGAAATTATCGCGGGATAATCAGAAACCAATATTGTAAAAACCATTTCACCGTCACGGGCGTGATCCAATCTACCAAAAAATTCACGTTGCTCGATAAAACACGGAGGCAGTCAGTGGCGAAGTGACGCGCAAGCGACAGCTAGCTTTAGAGACGCAAAAACGAAGCTCTGCTATTCGAGTCGCGTACTTTGCTTATCCTCCAGGGTGAATTTCCAAGGAACCAGCCCTGTCCAAAACGTGATCCTCCAGCTTCGATTTCAGACGAAAAAAAATATGCCACCCTCGTGAAATATAAATCGCGTAATTTCTCGCTGCTGCGTCGCTTCTTCGTCGCGAAATATACTGTGTGGGTTTTTCATTGGCGAGCTCCACTCTAACATTGTATTCTGCAGGAACAGAAACAATAAGAAAGTTTCTGTTATCGTGTTACCTATTCGACCATGTTTCTGAGTTATAGCCATATTTGTCCGCCAGTATTACTTTCGACAAGCTATAACGAATTCCATCGAACTGCGCGCAGATTCGCATTCCACATAAGACCTTCTTCTCTATTTCGTAAACACTATTCCACGTATATTTATCTTCGAGTCATTTAAGTCACATATTTTGATAAGAGCGCTACATGTCGAAGCTTGGTACGTCGCTCTGTAATTTCCTCTCCAGCAGAATAAACAGGCTATTCTGCCTTCGTTTCCTTTTAACTCTATTTCTCATTCGTTTGCTCGTTATACGCGCTCGACTTGAAACGCAAGGATGCCATCCCGACCGCTCGATGCAAAGATAAGGGGACGCAACTTGGTCGTACATAAAAATTTCTGCAACTTGCAAACAAAGTCACCTAAATCATACCTTCGTATACTCTATATAGTATCTAATCCCAGAGTAAAACTGTCTCTACCATAAAAGGGACACCCTCTGCGAAGTAAAACCGAATGAAAGTTTCGCAATTGAAGTATTTCCGCCAGAGTTGCCGACTAATTCAATGATTTCGTTGAAGAAGCAAACCGAGATCATCCCACGAGTGCATTCGAGGTAAAATATCGTTCAACTTTAGCTGAATTGCCGCTTAACTTCGTTAATTCGCGGGACGGTCGGCGCGGTGGAACCGCCGGAACGCCCAGTTTCAACAACTTTTTGCGACCTTTGAAAGAATCTCGAGCCACAATAGCTTTTTGTCGGTTCAAGGGTTCGGGAGGGACTCGCGGAAGCGTGATTTTTCGCCCACGAGGTATACACGGGCCGGTCATGCATCAACCCGTAAAAGAAACGCAGGCAGAGCACGTGAAGCAGTCAGTAGTCAGTACTAATCAACGATGACACGCGGGTATACTATATTCGAGGGCGGGGTGATCGACAGTATCCCGGGCTTTTTCGACAGTGTCATTTTTAGAATGTTTTTGCGCGCGATGTTTTCCGTGAAATATTCGTAACTGCTGACCATTGTTCGATACGCGTGACGCTGCTGTTGGTGAAGTTATATATGTGACAGGTCACACTGAATTTTTTAATAGACGTTTGCGTCTATTTGTTGAAATAGTAATTCTACAGTTCGTCGGATTGCTTTTACACAGTAATCAGCTTTAAAAATAGCGATATTGCAATTGATATGGAATTAAACTTCATCTGCTATTGTCTCGTTTTGGACAGCGCTAAAAGGAAAAACTGAACCCAGATCGATACCTCATTTTAGGCGAGGACAATTTTTATGTTAATGCGATGAAAGCTCTTCTCTCCGCCAGACTGGTCTCTTTCAGAAAACTGATAACGATAAATCCTTCTGTTCGGCGTTAAATACCAAACTCAATAAGCGTCCAATATCGGCAAACATATCTATCGGAGGTTGCTCTACAAGATCCTCGATTCTACGTTTCCATTTTAAAACTGGAGGAGAAAATGCAAGGTCCCTGAGCAGAAGTACGAACTCGGCAGAATCCTCTACGTAATGTATCGACGCCCTTATTGAGATTCGAAATTTTCTCTTCCAAGGCGAAGGGATGAGGAAGCAGAATTTCATTTCCTAGCAGAACTCACGTGTCGAAATTGATTGAATTTAATTCGGTCGCGAGGAGGCGAAGCCCGTGGAAGGGACAATGCTCGAGGCAGGCAATCGCGGGCCGCAAGGAATTCCATCTGACGACAAAATTTACCTTGTAAGTATTCTAGGATCCCATCCGAGAGTCGATTGTATTCTCACGTTCCGAATCTCGCCCCCTCGGGCTGCCAGAGGGCCTGGAACAGCTCACAAGGGACTTTCATGGTAGCGTAAGAAAATAGGGGCGTACTTTCAGCCGGTATCGATGCTTTTATAAAGAAACGGAAAGGGAGAATCCTGGTTTATCCAGCCTCTCCTCTACTGAAACTCAATCTCTCGCCAGCGAAAGACGATTCGTCCAGCACGCTCGTCCCCTGCATTCTCGACATTTATCTTCGGCAGACATTGCGAAAGAAGAAGAGTCTTTCGCTGATGAAACATTTGATTTGGATAATAGCAAGATGACTCAGAGCTATACAAATCTTTAGCTACATATATGTAAGATGCCAGTACAGTTGGAGTCTCTTGATTGCCAAAGTGTAAAGACGAGATTTCAACATCCACTTGAAGAAGGGACCGTGGAGCTATCAACTAAATAGCCGAAGTGGAATTTCAGGCGAAAGGGTAGCGTCGAAAAACCACCGAGATCCGACGAAAGGGGCGAAACACTTTCCACGGATTTTTCCTTAAGCACGGCTGGATTTGCTTTCATTGTAAACACGATTGCCTCGTGTTTCGGCTGAAAATCCACCTCTGTTTAACTGCTGCTGCGCTATTAAGGATACGCCGAACACAAGAGCGCCACTCGCGTACCTAATCCAATCGATAGCGCGGAAGATTCGTCGGTGGTACCGCGAAACTATTGTGTACATCGATGCGGCATCCCGTGTGCACACGTGTAGCCGAGTATTTACAAAGGACCGGACGGGAGGGAAATAAAAAGCGGAGTCAGCCGGCGGAACGGAGTCATAGAAATTTCTTTCGCCGATGGACGCCTGACCGCGTGGAAAGAAAAACGTCACCGATGCGCGAGAACAGGGGCAGAAAAGGTTGCCATGACTCGCAAACTTTCTGAAGAATCAGGCAGCACGCCCTCCCGAGACGGTCCCACGGGCTACGAGAAAACTTACTTTGCACGAGCAACTTTCGATATCGACAATGTTCTCCGGTAAATTAGGTGTCTCGTGCTTCGATCGCGCACCCGCCCGTCGACTTCCCGCGTACGTAGAGGATATTGCTGCTATTAGGGGCTTGCAACAGCAGGGTGGGGCATTATTGGAATACATTTTTCATATATTATCTTCGAATATAAAATTCGAATAAAATGAAGTTTTATGGAGAAATTGCTGATTTCAATTGGAAGAACATTTTTAATTTCTTCGTGTTGCACCATATCATGTGGCAGTAAATGATATGAGAAGCAGGTGAGGTTGTTGGAAGTTTCTGAGGCAGGTGGCCGCAAAAACGAAAAAATCGGTTTTTGAATTCCATTATTCACACGAAACCGGTTGAAACGGTGTTCGATTTTTCATAACAAATTTAATTAAAATAGTAAATAAATATCTGTACTCCTTTTAAAATTTTTCAGTGTTTTTAATATTTCTGGAATTGGAGAATTGTTAGAATTGTGTCTATACAAAACGAAATAAAAAAAAATTCCTACAATTTTTTAGTTTATTTAATATTTATGGATCTAAAAAATATAACGCAATAAAATACACTGCATACAAAACCAAATGAAAAAATCTAACGTAACTAAAATCAGTAAAAATATAAATTACAAGTCTCTATTTCATTTAGTATTTTTCTTTAGAAAATATGCACTCGTGAAGATTACTTTTACAGTAAACAGTTACCTACTACGTACAATATGCTTGTGCCCGAGGCGATTTCCAGTGGAAATCTTACCGCCTTTAATTAAATAATTAATTAATTTTTACATATTAATTCTAGCATATAAATCCAGTTTTTTTATATTTAAAACCCGGTTTTCGAATTTTAAAAATTTATAAAAAAAAAATGGTTTTTAAAAACCGACAAACCGTAGCACCAAAGAAAGTAAACTGTTATTCGAAGTCAAGCTGTTAAAAGGATCTCGGTTCTGTACTACTATGTATTCGTAATGTTGTACTTGAATGATCGTTTCGAAATTGCTCCCTTAACATTTTATTCTTCGTAAATTTTCACGGAATCTTATTAAAAGTTTCTAATGACTCTACATTCTACAGTGTTTCTGCAATCTCAGTCGATGTAGCGCCAAGGAACGGAAACACACAGCTCGACAATTCAATTCCCAGAACTGAGACCAACGTGCGTAAGAAATGTTATAACAGCGAGTAAACTTGATGCAGAGGATATATAAAGAAGCATTTCTTCTTTATGGAAGGGGAAACTGGCGACCCTTGCACAACATTATGACATTTCGCTTTGCAATTATTAATTGCGACAGTTCTTGATAAACCAGCAGGTTTCGCAATGAGATTATAATTCTTTCTCCGAGATTATAACTTCATGCTCTTCTGAAGGACTGCTGACACGAAGACGCAGAGACTATTATAGAGTTTAAAAGGTTCGAAAGCCTTCTACAAGAATTAGATCCTGTTTGCAATAAATCCCGAAGAAAATCATCGCACGCCTTGACGTTTTCTCTCGAAGGATCCGTTTCCGAGGAGCAGCCTTGTTACTCGAAACCCGCATAGCAGAGAAGCTAATCAGTCTTCGATGACCTCGTTCGATTGTACCAGCATGCTGCAACGGTTGTATAATTAACCACTGCGGAATGTCCCGGCGTTCGAAGACGTTTGTTTCAAATCAATGCCGCCCAAGATGACAATCAAGCGAAACGGGTCCTGACATCTTGCTGACCGTTTCATCAAACCTCGAAGATGCGGAAGCTATTCAACGTCATCCCGTTAGAAGCCAGTCCTATTGCTTTAGGAGTTCCTCTGACTCTAAACGAAAGTAACCGATCGATAGCTTTATGCTTTGCTCTTTGTACCCTCAGCTGGTACGAACCACTCGACGATCATGACAAGTCCTTAAGGGGCCTATTCTACGGAGCAAAACGTATATAGTGCCTTTATTCGAACGCTATTTCTGGGAGAATTCATGGTCATAGTAAAGGGCCGACTTTATGGTCGAAGATCGAAGTATCGTGGTTGATATAAGGTTGAAACGAGATTTCCTGTTCCTTCCCTCTTCGTGCAGGTATATTAAAATCGTTATTCCGCAGTTTCCTTCTTTTGTAGAAGTTTCTCAACTTTAGAAATCATTCCTCGAAAGTTTCCGTTTCTTAGGTTCCTTTTCTTAAGAAGAAACTAATTGTTCCTTGATATTCCTCTTCCCTAGTTAGAGGTTACTCTGGAAACCTTTATATTTAAGTTTAAGCAGAAAAACTATTCCGCGCATGATTAATCCATATTTATTGCATCGCTTTCAAATTATAAAATGATAAAATGATTCATATCCAAGTTCCTTTAGCCAGGCTAGTAAGCTACTACTAATTATTATTATAAGAGAGGTATAAGTGATAACGTGTTTATTCGAGTGTTGCAATAAATATTCCTAGCTCCGTTCCGTTCCCGTTCAAATGTTTAGCTCCCGGATTTCGTTTCACCTCCACTTATACCATAAATATTATTCGCTGCGTAGGCTGGCTTCACCGCGCTCTCCGAATTCATAAAACATCGCGCGTTGAATGTGCCCTTTTGAAGCTTCCATTAATTAACAATGAATGGGGAGGCTTTCACCGAGACGGGACCAACGAGAACAAAGGCGCAGACAATAGAAACAATGAGGATAAAAGGTCAATTTTCACGAGAGGAAATAAATATGTCAGATGCTTAAAAAAATTCCGCTGCGCCGCGTTGAATGGGCACCGATTCCCGTGAAATTTTCGTCCCGATCCGACTATTGCTTGAGACCAAGTGACTTTGCATTTAAATTTTTTATACGCATGTACAAGCAGCACAGCGGAGCAGTCATTCGACTTTAGAAGCCACCGAGGGAGAAGGAAATAAGCGTCGCTTTCGAAGACACGGCTCTATAAAAATGTAAATTCCGGTAAACGTGCTCTCGATTTTTGTCTCCGCGCGTCCCTTTATCCCTGGAGAAAATTCCGCCGCGGCCAAAAAGCTGCTTTGGACTTTTGGTAGCTGTAGCGTGTTTGCCACCCCGCCGTCGCCAACGAGAACCCGAAGCTCTTCGATGGAACTCGATGACGCGGAGAAGAATTCTCCCGTTCGCCCCACGAAATCTGTTCTCTGGTACAGAGAGCCGGGGCAATGGCTCCCATCCGCCTAAGATATCCCCGTTATTTCAACAGACATAGGTGGATGGCTCTGGCAAAGGCTATATGCTATCCGGAGGAACGTCATACAATGGAAATGGTTCCTTTGTCAAGGTACAAATGTGGTGCTACGGTTTCACTCCTTCGATACGAAAGTATTGATGGCACAACGCGCTGATAAAGACGGCGGAGGAAGTAGGAGGTTTTATACGAGTATTCCATGCTAATCTTCTGTTCGCAAAATGAATTCTGTTAATCTTTTAAGCGGTTTTGCGCCGTTGGTTGAAAATAAGAAAGAGTTAGTGTTTCGTTATTAGTTGGAATTTTCAAGCCACTAATAATAATCGGAGATCTTCCGACGAGGCAAATCGCTTCGCATCAACAGGTAGAGCAACGGCTTCTGCGACGAATAATGCAGTAAAACTCTGTATTTCATGGAAAATGTAATACCCTGGGTAAAATATTTAATCCCTCACTGTGCTTCACCTGGCCATTCGATGTTATTTACCAACGAGCTTCTGCCATCCGTGTTTAATTAATATCGATTGCGAGGGTTTACGTTTAGCTTTAATTAACGTCACAGTTATTTCGGTGTTCGTTTCGTCCGGACTTTTGGAAAAGCTGAAAAACTGCACGGCCCTAAAATGAAAATAAACGCGGACTTCGTACACGTTTGTATAAACGGCAAGGAAACTGAACTAGAGTTTTTAAATAAGTTGCAATTTCTTTGAAAAATCTTCTTGTATGCAGTCTATGTATAATTAGCAAGATTCCCTTCGTTCTATTTTCCCTATTTTCAAGTTTACTTTACTCGCAGCCCACATTGCGTTGAGATAATATGTTTGTGACGTTAAACACTTGGTTTTAAGTATTTCTCCACGAGAGTTTCATAAAATGTACCACAACCGTATTTTTTCAGCTGAAAAAAAGTGAAAGATAATACTATGTTACGATGATCCTCTGTTTCCTTGATTCTTCCTTGAGTAGAGCACGCATAATTTGATTAAATTCTAAGGTGAGCTCAGGTAACTCCAGGAAATACGCGTGGCCGTAACTTTACAAGAATCTGTCCTCCGCTTCTGCAAAAATTGTATTACCTTCTCCAGCGTCGCACCACAGTCGCGTTTGCATCATGGATTTGAAATGCGCATAATGCCGCGCGAAAAGCAGTCGCGCGTAATTCGAACCATCAAACGCGTCAGAGTCCTAAAGCCACGGCCGATATTGGAAGCGGTGTGTTTAATGAATGCGGACTATCCAACGGTTGCTCACAGACACTGTCAAAAGCGAGGGGAAGCTTCGTTTGAAAATGACAAATCGCTGGATATCGACGAGATACGAAGCTTGATGGAATATTCTGCTATTCGTGTGTAGTGACTGAAACGTACGACCAAAAGCTTAAAAAAAATTTGGTCAGCAGAGCAAACGAACCTTTTGTGTACTTGAATTTGAATACTGAATTTCATGTCTACGAATAAGAACTGTTACTTTGTGTGAAATTGGAAGGAGAAATGACTAGGTATTATGTCTTTTTCTGATATAAAGATTAAACTTCAAAAGTAATACAGAACGTAAACGGCATAACAGAGTAGGTATAATAATTCGGCATCACTGGATCACTAAATTTATCAGGATAGTACCGTTAAGGAACTAGTTTCTGATCAGTTTAGAGGGTTTCCCGCTTTAATATTTATTTTTAACCTAATAAAACATTAAACCATAGACTTTTTTTATACTAAAAGTTGAATTAATGTTTAAACTTCAAGGAAAAATTTTAAAAAGTTGAAAATAAGTATATAATTTAATTATTTATAAGGTATGAAATAATAAGGTGACTAGGAACTAGTTTTTCATCATCTAAAATTAACAATACTAACTGCTTTCACAGACAACACCTATATTTTTGAATTATCAGTTTTTATGTTAGTAATTATTTCAAGCAATTATTTATTGACATAAACTCAGAAGAACGATTTATTTCATGAACTGATAAAAAATTAGTGCCTGATCAAGAACTAGTTCCTTAACGGTACGTGTAATTAATATTATGAATTGTAACTGCCGAAAGTGGAGCGAAATTCGTATTTTTAAAGCGTCCTTTAGTTAAGCACTCTGGAAAGATTTTTCCTCCCATTCTCGTGGCGGAACAGTTGACCCAGATGGTCCTCTGTCATAAGCAAAATAATTCACAGGACACGACGTTTGCAGGCGAAAGCGGCGTGTAATCGCGACAGTTCGGTCGCGAAATATTCATAATAATGCGGGAAACTTGCCTTCCTTCCCTCTGCTCGACAAGCCGCTACGATTCGCGGCGCATACTCGAATCGGAATCAGGCGTACGAGATTCCATGTAAATTCACTTTTATCGCTGCACCTTTTTGATGCCAGGCCAGCCGCGTCCCACTTTCGTATTTTTCCAGTTGTCCTTTTCATACCCGCGTAACGTGCATCGACGATTTATTGCGTTACTTTGCCCTGGGTGCTACATTCCGCCCCTTTCCCGACGAGCACGTCTTCTCCGCGAGTGTCATAAGCCATCAGAGAGAAAGATACGTCTACGCTTTGCTTTCGTCTAGCGAATCGATAGTGCAGGCGCGTCTTCTCAGCCCCTTCGGACCCATTTTCTTCTTGCATGAATTCGTGAACGTACTGACATCCAGGTCATTCCGATTTCATGCTTTCTGTTTCAGTCTCGGACGAATGGCTCCTTGTCGAGCAACGTTCCGGCCGCGCGGCAGAACGTTGCTTGCTGGAACGTTGATTTCCGGAGGGTGGATTATGCGGATACGTAATCAGACACATCTGCACTCGAGGTATTGGAAACAGGTTTATTTGAACCATCAAACAGCTATAATACCTACCGTATTTTCCGTGTAATTTAACTTCAGTCCATGTTTGATTACTCCCTATTAATGAAATTCCAGAGGAGAAGACAAAAGATGCTGAGAAATTAAACAGAGATCGTGTTTCTATTGTTTTCGCCAAGAAAATTGTCCCTTTGTAAATAGGAGTTTCGGATATTAATAGGCGGGGACATCGTTGTTGAAGGACTCTAAATGAAGCGCTCGTATGACACGCGTTTTCGTTTCTTTGTGGATACGACAGTTTGGCAAATGAAAGATTCATAGAAACTCAGTGTGCACGTAGTATGTTAGAAAGTAATTATCTTCCATAAAGTCACCCTGAAATTAATTACACTTCCGCTTGTATTCGAAGCAAGGCGAAAAAAGGATAATAATAATCATCATCAACGAAATACGTGGTAGATACTCTAATTGCAACAACTGATTTTCCACGTTTTCCAGACCAGATCCGCGAGGAAGCGATTATAAATTGTAGTACATCCTCCGCGCGACAACTCTACAACCCCTCGCGTCTTGCACCCTGGAGAGCACAAAGAATCGGTTCAATTTTCTCGCTGCCAACCGTCTCCTTTCCTTTCGCGCGTTTTTCGTTAATTAATGCTCGCAATTGACCGACCAGCTTCGCAAATTAATTAACTCTTTATGACGCCGTTGTGTTGGCAAGCAACAAAGGGGGACATCGAACGCGCGGCACGAACGAACGAGAGGGTGAACAATTTATCGTCACCGCCATCGATCGGCCAGAATTACGTCGATGGTCCAGAAATTGCGGCGGGGGTAAAAACGGATTTATGCGTCGCATTAAAGTCTCGCTGGTGTATGCTATTAAATTCGTATCTCATCGGCCAAATCTGCGTACACGCGCGCACGGGTCTGTGTATGGACCTGTTTGTCTCACTCCAGTAATCGTTGTAAGCTGTGACATACTTAGGTGTACCACGGTTTCACGGAAAATCGTAAGCTCAACATTTAAACGTGGTTATAACATATACTTTGCACGAAAACGATTTTGAAGAAAGTATATAGTTACTGGAAATGATTATGAGAGTTCTAGGCCAGGGCGGAAGGGAGGGGGTGTATCGAATTTGCCGGAGAGAGGGGCTATCGAATTCGCAGGAGAGGGGGTGTAGTGGAAGGGATTGCCCTAGATGGCGCTGTGCGCGCAGGAGTTGGTGGTGGGGCTAATTGTAGACGGCGCTGTACGTCATTTTTCGCAGTGGTGGGAGTAAGTGTATACTCGAGCTCATTTTAGAAGGAACTTATTTCGCGCATGTTGAATGAGCTCATTGGTTCCAAGGGAGCATTTGTTTCATGTATAGCCAATAGTAGCCAATAGGCTGCGCCAACATGCGCAGAATCGATCTAAACTTGTTGGTCGGCAAGTTCCTTCTAAAATGAGCTCGAGAATAGATGTCGCTGTACGTCATATTGTGGTGGTGGGGGGTAACGGTGCCAACTGTTGCCGAGCAAACTTCCTAGGATCGGCGTATTAGCGCCACTTGTTGGGTGATTCAAGTTCACTCGGGAGCGTGTCGCTGCCGCGCAATCTCCGTACGCGTGCGGGGATCGGGACGCCGGCGCGATCGCGAACGATTTGCGTGCGAGATGATGACCTCGCTACATGCCATTGTTCATACTTATACGTTGCAGAGATTGAGTAATACGGTTTCAAAGACACCTTGATCGCTTCGACGGCGACAATCGTAGGTCAATCACTTTTCGGAGAAGGAGAAGGAATTACTGCGCGACCACGACGCATGCGTCGGAACGCGTTCCTTCGCGCTCTCGTTATTCGCGGATGCTGCGTACTTCGGCACTCGTTGTTGCGTGTACGCGTACTTGCAGTGCACTTTCTATGTACATATTATTTATTATTATTATTATTATTATTATATGCCAGCTTCTCCTAATACTGGTACTAATACACTTCTACTCCAGAATACCTAGTATATACCCAAATTGGACAAAAGGAGATGCAGTAGATAAAGACAGACGTAGACAGACAGACCCCTTTGGAATCTTCACGCCCGAACTACTTCTAACGATCTTCCACGATCTCAAGAAACTAATTTCAGATTAATTCTACATCGACAGCGTCGAAGTGAAATGGGGGGCGGCTGAAAAACGGCCCGCCCTGTCGTGATATTTTTCACGTGTCGCCAAACATTCCCGAGTTCATTTACCCAACGACGCGGCACCGCGTCGCTTTTACGGTGTCTCCGCTAAACGAAAACTCCGATATCACGACCCGACCGATCCTATAAGGATAAAAACATCGGGATCAATGCACTTTATGATGTGGGCGGGAAAAAAAAACTAGCTCGAGGACGCCCGGCGATTTCTAGCCCGCCGGAAATCGATTATCAGAAATCGTGACGCGGAAGTAGAGCTACACTGATACAGGGGCGGCGGTGGGTGAAACGGGGGCGTGGAGGGGGTGGCGGGACACCCCAGTTGAAAAGCACCATTAACGTCACGGCCTGATTTTCCTCTCTTTTATTGAGCGACAACGAATGACCGTCGGGGGCCTCACACACCTGGTGACGCGTGAGTAACTTTTCCTCCGTACAATGAACATCGGACAAGATTGATCGAGGTCCACCTGTATCCCACGATTTGAAGAGTCACGAAAACATCGATAGCCAGCGATATATTGCTTCAGGCCCATCCTCGGCTACCTCCATTGTGGGTAAACGGAAGGGACTTCCCCTCTTCCTCTAGGATCGCTCTGACGTTCGAAACTACCCCTCGCATCGACGTGCTTGATCGATATCCCGGCCTCCCGTTCGGATTAAAGCGAGTCGCGCAAGAAATTAATCAGAGGTCTCTTTTTAAGCTGAAATAATGGTTGCGAGCAGCCTCGCGCGGGCATGAATCTGCTTTATTGGAAACTGGTTACGGTGGTTGATTTTTATCACCGGGCCATCATTCCCGCGCTTTTTCGCGTCCAGCGGGAGCTTGATGGGGAAAGTTCGAGTGGCAGGGTGGTAGATGGACTTCGTTAGTTGAGTAATGCGAAAAGTAAGTCGGAAATTTTAGGCTGTTAAATAGATCGGTAGAAATCCTGGTGGATTCTGAGGACTTTGGGATTGAGAAGCTTCAAGGTAAATTATGCCACAGAGTTGTATTAAGGTGTTGAGGTGAATTTTAGAAGCCGGGAAATCGCTCTTCTGTTTTTATTCAACTTGCCTCGTGACGTCAAACATCACACCTTCCAGAGTAAACGTTATCGACCGTTTATAGGAAACGTATCGAACCCTTCGGTTTGCTTTTCATTACTAGGTATTTGACGAGGCGTACGAGGTCCCGTAATTGGAACAGGAATAACCGTTAACGACGTAGTTTCACGCGCTGGAGAAGAAAGTAAAGCAGATGCGCTACTGGTGCCGGGAAAAATTGAAACATTTCAACGAAATCTCCGCTCTTCTCGAGGATTTCAGGTCGAAAGTTCAATGTCACGCGGAGAATACCACTTGGCTCCTCGAGGGTAGTGATTTAGAGATTAGTCAACGCCCCTAGGAAATGCAACGACTTTATCTGCCTCTGTGGAACTTTCCTTCTTCAACCCTATCTTCTTTTAACTCCCCCGTTCTCTAACCTCACCCCTGTGTCGTATTTTTCTTCGTCCATCTCATCGCTTTCCCTTCCAGCTTCCGCCTCTGTGGTTCTCTTTGTTCGAGTGCCTTTATTTCTCTTCTCTTCGCCTCCTTTTTCCCCTATTTTTTTTCGCTCGCCGAAGGAAACCTGCACGAAATCCAACTGTGCATGAGCAAACGGTGAAAGGTGTCTCGATTTCGTCGAAAGTGTCGCCACTGAATGACCGTAGATAAGAGCAGGTTTTCCATGAATGGGCGAACTTTTCTAAAGGCGAACAAGGCCTCCGGTCGAACGCCCGCGCAAGGGCGGAATCTGTCGGCCACGAGACATTCACGGGAGCAGAATGAAATTTATCCAGCAGGAAAAGCACGATGAAACAGCTCTCCTCAATCAGAATATCCTCCTCCAGGATACTGCGTCGCCGATCGACCGCGCACAATACCCAGCGATCGAGTTAGATAAGCTCTGGGAGGGCGAGTCCACGAAAGCGGTTTACAAATTCCTCGTCAATGCCAGCTCGCTTTTTGGCTTCCCTTTCACTCGATAAAGCACCCAGCCAAGGTAACGAGACGTTTCAAAAAAGTCCATTGTACAGCTTTCCAGTTCTTTCTTATTTCCTTCATTATCTCTCGTCGGGAATCGATTCTAGGATGCTCTAATTTATAGAATTGGAAAGTAAAATTATTCGTCAGTGGTTTTCAGAATAGAAAAGGTAGCATATTTGAGACATATAATCGTCGCAATAGAAGGTTTTTCTTTAGTAATCGTGTTTTGAATTAGCTCAGAAGAATGTTGCGCAAATTGAGCCTCAACTCTTTTATACTTCCGATAAGGTAGCGCGATGGGCATTAATTAGAAAACTTTAATTTCAATTTTGAACTTCGAACTCGATCTGCCACCGTGACATCAAGAATCCCGAATGTCGGCAACTTTCGGCATCAGAACGCACTTTATCTTCGTGTTTGTTCCGGGGGGCTGTACGCGCGGGAAAGTGACATCGTCGAGATTAGATTGGACTTGGATTGATTACCAGGGAACTTTGGGTATCGAGGCTGACCATAATTGCTCACGACGCGAACGCGTTCCGTGCACTTCTGATTATGACTCTGTCCAGTGACGCCTGCACGATTCTTTCCAAATTGTGAAGATTTAGCGTTAAAAAGTTTACTTGAAATATGAACTTTCAGTATTCAAATTCAAGCAGACGTCGGAGAAAATCCTGTTAATTAAACTTCTATGCGATCTCTATCTTACAGATCTATTATTCATCGTGTCCACGAATTATTTCGAACTGCCTAGATTCTGGTACAAAGAAGAAAATAGTGAATGAAACAGAGGCAAGATGGAGGAGATACATTTTGGTTCTTCGGTGACTTCATTGGTAATTTGTCGTTGACTCTGTGTGGGCAAGTGACCTGCGAAGGGACACCACGAAACTTAAATCAAAATTAATCGTGACCAGGACGAAACTGTCGCGAGGGGCGTATAAATCAGAGTGTCGCCGACTGAAACAACGACCGAAGGTGTAAGGCAGGATGTAATGGAAGTAGCTGAGAAGAACCCGGGGTGTAGCTAGGCTGCGTTCGCCTCCATTCCCCCTAACTTCTGGAATGTATCTTGGGTCTCCATCTCGCCAGGGGAAACCGGCATCGATAAGAAGTTTGCGGGAAATTTCGCGGCTTATATCCACACCTAAGCTTGGGTACGGTGGCCTCGATTTGCACTCGACGGAGGAACGAGATTAAGGCCACGATATACACAGCGATTTAGATAATTTTTATGTAAATTGTGGTGAATGCTATTTCGAACGTGGGTACGTAGTTTAGAATAATAACGATTTGTTAAGGAAGAGACAGAAAAGAAGAAGGATGCCTGGAGAATGATGAAATGAAGTAGAATTGTAAGACAGGGTTCCTATTCCTCGTCTGGTCTGAATTAATTTTCAGCTGAATGTCAGTTTTGTCCTCTGACACGGTAATAAACTTTTAATATCCTGAAACATTCTTCCCAATTAGAATGAAATTTTTAGGGCACATCTGGCTAAAAATAAGACCGAGGAGAACTCGAGTAGGATGACGAATGGAAGAGAGGTTGCACGGTTACATTCTGACACACGTAACATCAGCACATTTTTAGAAATCCACTTTGGTGGCTTAAATATATAACGTGTGAAGGTATTACACGAATACTTCTGAAAGGGAACTTGGCTTCTTACCCTTCAACAATTTCTGAAAGGAGACTTGATAATACCAAGAAGAATTCTTACCGCGGTGTTAAGAACTTTCATATCAGGGAGGGAGAAATAATTTCGCGGTGAATTTAACGTTACCGTCAAAGGACCGCCAGACCTTGGAAATAGTCAAAGCTCTGCTTACATGTAATTTCGTTTCAAGCGCAGAAAGTTCTTGAAAACTTTGAACGTTCTGTCAGCTCTACGATTAATTGGCCATCAGTGCAGGTAACGACGTCGTCGAAGTGCACCTTTAATTACGTCATGTTCGCTCAAAGGAAAGGACGATGATGGAGGTTGAATGAAACGTGCCACACTTTAGAGCCCTTTCTTTCGATCAGGCAAGATGCACGCCTGTGCCTAAACGGAGAATATGCCAGAGCAGTGCTTTAATTTTCTAGGAAACGCCAGCGAAACTTCAAGTAGTACATCGGTTGTAAGGGGAAACGCCCAGACATCAGCTTAAATTTTTCATTTCGCTTATCCGTTTCTCGCGGATATATGAGACCGATAATGCTAAAAATACGAGATGCTCTGTATGCTGTTTTGTACCGTGGCTTCTGAGAACGTTGCATCGAGATCAAAGTTCCCTTGGAGCAGAATAGATCAGCGGAGGATCGTCTGGGAAAAACATCTCGTGTGCTTCTAAAGCCAACAACATGAGTGTTCCTTGGCTGAACTTTGTGAGAATCGTATTTCTTTTCATAATATCCTCCACTAAGTTTAATATTCTTTCTCCAAATGTACATATACGTGTTTTAATATTTCCTTTCTGGGAACATGAAGTTCCATTTATTCTATTTTAATTTAACGCGAACCACGAAGAAGCGATTGATTAACACGTTTAAACGTTTCATTGAACGATTCGAAACAGAATCGATAAATCATCGATATAATCATCAAAATTCAACACCGCAGGGTACAGAATACGCAATAGTAGTTATCAGCAATGGCTCAAAGAATCTTAGAAAACTGTATTACAGAAATATAGGAACAAAGTATTCGATATGAATTGTCCACGAAAAGCTAAATCATATTGTTGATCTGATTAAATTGTAAACATCATTCGATAAACTTTTGTTGCAAAGTACAAATCGATTGGTTCTGTTCTGGTTAGAGGGTAAACTACCCCCGAGTGTATTCTTTAAAATCCCGCGGCTGTGCGAGTCCGTTTAAAAATGTTCGCCGACTTTTCGCTAGGTGGCAGCAGCTTGCAAGAACCTCGACACTGGGGGTAACTACCCTTATCGCCAACCCGCCCAACGATTAACCAGATTTTAAATAATCAATGAATCTTAGGGACCTGACGAAGCAACGACACTGTCTCACTATACACTTACGAGGGCAATTGAATAAGTGGCTTTGGTCGATCAAGAAGGGGTTGCTCTCACAGAACTTTTTTACCCCTCCCGGTAAACGGATCGAAAGGGTGGTAACGTTATACACAATGGTGTAAAACTGACGACTGATTGTCACGATGGTTATCTTTGCGGGTAACGTCGTGAAAAACGTGGCTACCGAGAATAAGAATATGATAACGACGCCTTGGGAATGAGAACACGATAATGAGAGATTTTTCTTGCTACTATGGGGATGTGCAGGGATGTTGAACATCTTTACTGACGATACTGTACTTTCTACATGGATACAAGTGTATTAAGGAGAATTAGTTAGAATTTAACGGAGATGGTGAAAGTAATCAGTTAATATTAGGGTGGTTATTTGTGAGGATAATGGGCTGACGATATAGGATAACTTGTATTTTAAAGAACACTTTGTGGAGATTTCTTTGAAGGGAAACACGGTACGGATAGATACTTCCCTTTCCAACTAGGAAAGAGTGAAAAAACTTCTAAGAATACAATTTGGAGGACACATCGATGGCTTAATGCAGAAATATTTAATGTTCGCTATTCGTGAAATTTGAGTTTTTATATGCAATAAGTAGTTCTTGATTGTCTCTTCTAGGTATAAAAATCACATTTATATTTACTTCATAAATTTGTCAAAAATAGTATTTTGGTTTATTGTATGTCCCTGAATCTTACGTACCATTGCATGTTGAAACCTGTTTTTGGTGAAAACACTAAAAGTGGACATACAATTTGGACACTAAACCAGTGACATGTCGAAGAAAGAAACTCGCGCTGAATTTTTCATAATAATAAGAATAGAACTGACCTACAGGTATCCCTTCAGCAGTCATCCATGACGAAGACAGACACTATGCTATCTTTTAAATTGTCAATTTCGTCTGAATCCTCGTGTTCCGAAGCGTACATCCAAAACAGGAACGGTATATTTACCAAAATACAGCACTCGAGGAATAAAGTTCAGACCTGTCGAATCCCACCCAATCAACGATTCATATCCTACCAACGGTTTCCATTACACAGAACTGTCACGGCCACAGAAAAGATCCCAAAAGATCCCGGTGGAGCAAGAAAGCCTCGGAGCAAATGGAATTAATCGATCGCCTTACGGTTCCGTTCACCCGAAAGAGTGTGCTGGAAATTAGGGTGGGCACATTATTCTTAGCGACCCTCCAGTCGATCGGGTCGCCTATTTTTACGTCACGCGCGAAATTACACCTTCTCGGGGCTGAAACGGACGGGTCGGGTCGAAATCCATGGAGACGTGTCAGAACCAACGACTGTATCTTTCCAGCTACCAAGTTTCTGGCTGAGATGCGAGCCAGCCGAGCGATATCTGCTCCTGATGCATATCCAGGCGCAGAACTTACCATTGCCGTACAAAATTCCCCTCCCTGCGATTCACCCCGCATCCACCCCCGGAATCGGTCACGTCGATTCGCATTGCCGCGTGTCAGTTGTTGCGGGCTGCGTGTTTAACCGCGATGTTCAATTTGCTCTGCGGCCAAGCCATTTCCTGTTCTAGGGAGGATACGGACAACGCGGCGTCCCCTGCTTCCTCATTTCCCGCGATTAATAGCTGGACATCGAGGAGTTATTTCAGATAAAGGTCTCGAATTTCGGTCCCCCAGCGTTTTTACGCGGGTAGCCACGTCTTGATCACAATCCGGGTTAAGCTGGGTCACGGTAATCTTACTTCGAATTGCTTCGAGCTGGGATTACGCGAATCGGTGTCCCAATTTTTGTAGAAGTCGCCGGTGGACAATTTCAGTGCCGCGCGTAGCTTTATCGCGATTTTCATTGATATTTTTATGCTGTGGTAGGCTTCGATAATAACTTCTATCTTGGCGGTTATTATCCTTGTCTTTGTCATGGTTCCCGTCGCTGAGTTTCTGGGTACCAGGTTTCCCGTGCCTGGGTCCAAGCGAAACTCAGATTACACGAAGTTTGGATTATCGAGACTCGCGCTGTGCTCCCTCTGGAGTTACTGTGATAACACCTCGTTCATCATGTTCGCACGGTGTGAAGATACGTTCTCTTGAAGATGAAGACGCTGAGTGGCAATTCGTGGCATTCTATAAGCCGATCAGTTTGCTGTTATGTGTTACTCATACGAAGCTATCTATTATGTTTTGCTAATGCGAAGATGATGTCGTTAATCGTGGCACACAAACTAATATGGCGTAAGTGATATGTGCGTGTAAGTGGGTTTACCTTTGGTAGCTTTAAGGACATCAATCCAGTGTTTCCTAGGGTGGAGCTTAAAAGTTGAAAAAAGAATTAAATATTTTTTATAAGTTGAAAAAAAGAATTAAATATTTTTTATAAGTCTTACCACCCTGATTTGGTCCTTTAGATATACAAACAATATATACAAACTTTCGACAATACGTTCTTATGTTTAGGGGTAGCTCGAGTGAGTCAAAGATTATAGAAATTTTGAATATTTTAATTTATACATTTCCATTTACATTACCTCCATTATATTTGAGAATTTGTTAAATTTATTGTTCACAGAGGCTCAGACATCGGACAGTGTCTGTTTCCTGGTGTAAGGGTACAATCTGCTAATTGTTTTACTAAATTGTACGTCACATGGGGTGCATTGACACCTTTTCTCAGTGTCTATTTTTCTTAATGAACAAATGAATGCATTTGAAACAATTTCTAGTGTCCCATGCATTGGAAATTTCGCCATCATTGAGCTAATCTTAAATATAGATCAACTATGCTCATATTCTGCACGATATTATTTTTTATAAAAAGGAACAAATTTAGATGGTAAGAAGATCATATTTTCGTACTTGAAAAATAAGCTCCACCCTAGTGTTTCCCAACCTTTTTTGAGTCGCGATCCCCTTTTATAATATTCAAATAACCTGCGATCCCCCGCTCCTCTATATAAGGCAAGGTAAATTTAATGAGGCAAAGAAAATACTTTAAAAATAGATATTTCAGAATATAATTCTAACTTAATAATACTAAGAAAAAAACACTCAAAAAATACTTCACGCCCCACAGATCGGGAATCACTTCCTTAATCTGAGGCTGTAATTTAGAATTTTTACGGTCCTCGTTAAATCTTCCAGAACTCATCCTTGGTTCATCTTACTCTTTTTAATATTACCTTGTCCATTACTTTCAACTGAACACAATCAATAAAAATTTTGAACTATTTCAACAAGGGCTTCGTTATAAAGCCCAACATTTTTTCGAACTTATCCTTCACTTTCCTAAAATTACGTATGTTCGGGCTTTTAGGATTTGTAAATTAGCTTCTTGCATATACATGTAACGCGAGGAAGAGGGGATCCGGGGACGTTTTTCGCGAGTAATTTAGAAAGTTGAGAGCCCGTCAGGTGCAGCGCGACAAATTAGAAGATAAAGGAATTCGTGGAGGCGTCGCTGATCTAACAAGTGTGCCGGCAAAAAGCTCCGTGCCACTTGAATAATGCAAGTGATTAGTGACAGTCCAAAAGAAAGATTCAGGGCTGAATTTCATCTACATACATTAGAATTTAAACACTCCCCTCCCAGGTGGATAGGGGAAAATCTCGTTAACAATCTCCGTAATAAGCTCGCGCAATAACTGGTTACTACCGAATAACTAATGGGGGCGTCAACAATATCACTAACGATCCACATCCCTCCGACCCTAAAATCGATGGTAATAAAACCTGCCATTATGTGCACGTAATACAAATTTCAACCTAACGGGAGTAATATAATCTGCAATGCAGATCTGATAGAACGAAGCAACGTATGTGCTTGAAAGATCTGTTTAAAAATAAATAGGAAGTGCTGCGTCTTAAAAAATATTCTTCCTTTCAGGCGATGCATACAGTCGCGAAGGAATGAGATTTTGCTGGCGAGCTTCCTTCCGCGAAAAGGTCGCGACAAATTAACATATAAAAAAGTTGACGACCGCTTCTCTGCTTTCCTCCTAGCTGGTCCTATTAAGCCCACGGAAATCTAACGCCTACGATTTTCATAAAGCACCGCAGCTTAATGGACCGAAAGACGACGCAACGGCGACGCGAGTAAGATGCATTGCTCGAGCTCCAGGCTATCAGCACGGCCACTTTAGGGGCAAAGTGTGTACGAGTATACGCGGTGTTAAAAAAGAAGCATTAAAACAAGTGGGATCAATGTACGTAATAAAGCTATCGTACTGCGTACGATGGAGGAGCACAGCATCCTGTATCAGTGAGCGTGGCAACGTTAAGAGAGGTTTTCTTTCAGGAATGCACAAAACTTGCCTTCCCTCGTTTCAAAGGGAATAACAGTGCACTTTGTGCAGAGATAAACACGAGGGAGAGAATAAAGGAACTTTGTGAAACTGGTGGTAATCCTTGGTGCATTACTTAAAGTAAATAGAGGGAAGCGGGTGATGTAACCAACCGTATGAAAGTACACTTATAACTACTGAAGAATATCCAAAAATCTGTAAACGGTTTGTGAAACAGATAGCGGTATAATCCTTTCTTTTCCAACGTAAATTCTTTGTCCCCGCGGTGCTGTGTTTCTCTTCTATGTGACGTTATACTTTATTCGTTTAAGCGGGTTACATAAATAACGCTGATATAGGTAAATTCGCAAATGAAAAACACGAGACTGAATTTTTTCAAGCTCGTGGTACAAACACGATTGTAAACACTTCTTTCACCAACCCCTGCAATGTAATCTTCTGTTTTATGGACGTCGTGAACCGATCAAAAAACTTCCATTCGAAAGTTCGAACGTCACCGAGACAGGAAATGGCTTTTAAGGTCTTTTTCCACTTATTCTGGAAAGTGATATCCACCCTTAAACTTGCAAACTCTATTTTTTCAACACCCCGTGCATGCGAAGGGAATATGCATGTCGCCGTTGTAATGGCGCCTGGCTGCCTCCCAAGTTAGTCTAATATGATTTGCATAAAGTAACTGCGCCCCTTTCGTTACTTCCTTAAAACGTAATCCGGGGTAAGTGTTCTTCAATCGAATTAGATTCCCTTGAAACGTACGTGGCGTGCGAAAATCGTGTTCTCCACCAGCAAGCGAACGGTGGTTATTATTATTGAAAAGAATGGCAGCCCCCGGCGAGGCGAAAACGCCTCTAGTTTAATTCATAATAATGTGGTCGTGATTTATGGTGATCGCAAACACTATAAATTCTTAAAGCTCCTTTCAAATAATACTACGGATATTGCGGAAGCGTTGGATGAAAAATGTCGGTTCGCGGCCGAACGAAATTAATGCAAAAACACGAGGGGAATGAAGGGCATTGTTTCCTGCTGCTTGTCTGCTGCAATAATTCCTCCCCGCTGAGGAATAATTGGACAATATCATTCTTTATTAACTTTACTAATTACACCTGAAACTAACAACAGAATTGAAAACGATTTTACTAACGCGAAATTCTTGCCACGTCCACTGGGCATTATTTAAACAACTCTCGAGTGATATTACGATGAAAACTTAGGTAGAAAAAGAAAGTTCTTAATATCGTAAAGCGCGTCCCGTAATAATCTTCGCTGAACCATTCGATAATTATAAATAACTGGGAAGCGCCATTATTCTTCATTAACCTGTTAAGACTCGAGGTTTTATTCTTACTTATCGAGGGACCTTTTCCCATTAAACGGCCATTCAGATGTGTTGAAAGGGGAACACTGAATTTCCATGGATGGGCATTACGACCAGAAGCGGCTGTCGTTAATGAATTGTATCTATTCCAGGAATTAAAGAGACCCCGAAGCACCGCGGGATAAACGAACTCAATCATATCACGTTTAACATGACCCTCCGTTCATACAAATATGAGGGTCATGAATTTTCACGAATAGCGCGCGCGTTCCTGTCGCTTTCATCACGCGAATGTCCCGTTGCGGCTACAGCTGCCACAAAAACAGGCGTGATTTACAAAAGGGTGTAAGCAACGTGCCAGGGTTGTTGCAAAGCCCTGATAAACCGTTATCGCGGTTCAGCTATCGACTCTTTTCACCCAGCAAATTTATAATGCCGCCTTTTATGTGCACCGAAAATTATCTAGTCTCTCCGCGCGCGAGGGTGAGCCCTGTTCGCGAGGGTGGCTTCGTTAGCGGCAATTAAATTTCGTCTGAGAGCACGGCGATCCCCCAGTTTTCACAGCGCCATTTTGAGGAATAAATAAACAGGCCCGGTATATTTTGGTGCGATGACGTTAATTAATGCCTCGAAGCTTTAAATTCTTATTAAAGGGACGATAAAATCTGTTCCTTTCCTTCTTTATTTGAGATTCTTCTTGAGAAGAATCTTCTTTTTTGTATTAAAGAACACGTAATACGTTTTTGTAACTATGTAAGAATCGATGTGTTTGAACAGGTAAGAAGTAGATGAACGAGGTAAACATTGGTAGCGTAAAACAGAAATATGGTTGTCTGAAGGTTTGAGAAATTCGAATACCCGAGGGGCTACGCTACTTGGAACTGGAATTTAGAATTTTCCTAGCATCTGGATGAATGGAGAGGGATTCGTTCTTTAGGGAAAGAAAAAATGGAAGGCCTTGGAGGATCCTCGGTATAAGAGGAATTGTGTATTGACCTTTCGTTCGTGGTATCCTATTTCATCCCCTAAATCCCTACGTCAGGGCGCAGATGAAGCTTATCTTGGTTCAGTTTTCCTCAGGATAGGATAGAGGAAGCATACACATGGGTGGGTTTCATAAATCAGTCGATACTTGGCTTGGTTTGAAAGCTTTTTAGGGAAGAGAGATCTTTGAAGAGTAAATCTGTTTAAGAGACAGAGAAGTAGGAGGGATTTTGTGAATATATTCGTCTGCACAGTTTCTTGTGTTTATCCTAATGAACGAATTTTAAATAGTTGAACGCAAGGGTTACTTTCTTAAACATAAAGATGAATCAGTTCGAAATTCAAAATAATTTCCATCGTATCATTTAAATAGTAGGTATCTTTAATGCCATTGCGAAGAAAGAAAAAGTAAAGAAAATCCCTGACAACAAATATTGGATTTCTTTTTCGCGATAATATTTCTCTCTAGAGCTACGTTGGAAAAGGATAAGGTCTGCAAACTCGGTTCGCTGGCTTGGTGAAAGGAATATGAACATTTTTATTGCTGATTTGTATTGACGAATAAGAGGATAAAACGAGCGAAACACCCCACCGCCCTGCCAATGACCAAAAATGGCTTCAGGCATTTCTGCGATAGAGGCCAAAGCCAGCACCCTTATAAAAGACGCCAATGTTCCGCGAAATAGCCTTGAACCGATCTATGGGACTTTGCTCCCTCCTTTGCCTGACATTTGCACGCTTAGCACAGATCTTGCTGAGATTTATGGTCTGTATATTCCTCGCTTGGCGTGATCTGGGACAAAAACCAGCTCTATAGAAGCTAACTTCCCCATAGACCTCGTAACCGTCCCTTTTTTTTTTAATTTCCCATCGCTTCCTAGATTTTTATACAAAAGTATGTTTTTTATCAAAGTGGTCAAGTCAAATTCCTCCCCTTGTCATACGATCAAGGTATTTAAACAGGAAATAAATTGTATATTACAGAAATAAATACAAGAAACAGCTTCTCGAAACTGCACGCCTTCTCCCTTAGTTTCGCTGATACAGAAGAATATCCGAGTTTGATAAATTCTAAGTGATACTTGTAAATGTATTCAGAATTTTCAAAAGGTACACGATTTGTCTTTTAACCTTTAGGGTGAAGCCATGTCGTGACGCCAGCAGCACTCATTCTAACGGATTTAGCCTGCGGTGAGTTTGGCTCGGTTCGAACAGTCACGACAGAAGTTTTCAGGGTGTTCGGTAGCTGTCCTTTAAGGCGGATCAAGCTGGAAGTCAGCTCGAAATTTACATCAGCTTAAAGCAGAAATACGCGGCGGTCCTTTAGGTTCCAGCACTCCACTCTGGCATCTGTGTAACTTGAATTTTTAACGTTTCGCTTAGTCGAAATTGCAGCCCTAATTGGAGGCATGAAAGAAAGGTAGATGCTTGTATATTTTGGAAATTTTCCCGCTCCAAATGCCAGAGTGGACCGACGATACACACTCACTGTTATGTCCGACGCATATTTAATTATACGACCAACAGCTGGAATGTTATGTGAGATACATGGGAGGCACTACAGGGGCAAAAGTGGAAATATAAATTCGCGTAACATAAATCGAGTTAAAGAAAAAAATGGAAAATAATATTCACGAGATAGGCTAAAATAAGGAACTATATTCTTTTTATAGGTTCAGGGTTAATAAACAGAAAGTGTAATTGAAACTGTTTCAAATGCCCTTATATACACCGAAAGTTACTTTAAACTTTAAACTTTAAACCTTTCGGAGTATTTCTGACGCTGCTTCTTTTCTTTCTGTACGTGTCACCATTAATGTTCAATAAGATCTAGACTCATCTTCCGAACTACAGTTTCCTTAAACGTCACTCTACTTCGTGACACAATTAGTTGGGCTAATTCGAAAGCTCAAAGGTATTGTGACCTTAATAGTGTTCAAACGAAGAAAGAACGACTGAAAGAAAGAGAAAAAGGTCCATGCTCATCGAAATTTACTTCGTTCCTCTACTTCTTATTTCCTTCTCGCGACCCTAATTACATCCGAGAAAACTCATCGATTCGAGCTGCGGTGGACTACAGTTTTTACCCCGCTCATTTTATTTCACCCCCGAGGTGGAGCTTTCGATGAAAAACGGAATGGTTCACAGGTGTTCAGGGAGTTTGGGCGGAAAAGTGGCCACGTTGGACGTTACCGTTGCCTCGTAAACAAGTCGTGCACGCTTCCCCACGGAACACCCCTGTTATTAACTTTCCCCTTTCCCGGATGACGTCACCCAGAAGATTGACTTCCCTGGCATCTATTCCAATGTTCGCGAAGGAACTGTCCACGTGTAACTATTCAATTTTAACTTTTTTTATACGACAACGAGATTCATGTGCATTGGATCCCTGACACTCCCTCACGAACGATAAGCAATGAAATGAATTTACCACGATTTACAACTTTTCAGATTTACACTCGAATTTGTTATTCCACTGGCAATGGCAGTGTCGCGTATTTCATTCGGATATCTGAATGGCAACCATCAATTTTGAAGTGACAATTAAAATTACGAATTCTTTCGAGAGTGGAGAAAAGGAAGAAAGTCGAAACCTAAGGTAAGCCAATATTTAAATAATGCTTTTGTCCGTTCCAATTCAAGGAATCCTTTTTTTCTGCCGCCTGTTAGAATCCATTCATCGCATTCCAATTTAATGGGCAAAAGTACCGAATCCCGTCGTCCATTCTTAAACCGTTGTCGGTTTGTTTCGTGCTCGTTAGTCGGCGTATTGAAGAGACAATGAGAATGACGAGTAAGAGGGCTGGAATCGATGGAGTTTGAAAGAAAAGGCTCTGATTACATATCGAAAATGGTCACGTCGCGTGCTAACGAGCCGTTAAATTGCCGAAAGTTGGAATCTCATTACGAGTACTTCGCTCATCGGGCAGAGATTGCTTTAATGTCGAGACCCTAATTACAAGGAGGCAGAATCTTTTTCTCCACGGGTTCACGTTGAGACTTGGCGAGAGCGAGGATTACTTGCGAGCTTCGGATGACCGTTTAGAGTTCAATTTTTTGGTGAAAATTTATCCTACGAATTATTTTTATATCCTGTCGCTCATTTATTTTCCACAAGAATGCTGGTAACTTGAATTCCAAACTGAGCTTCGGGTCAGCTTGGCAAGAATTAATATTCCGAGCTGAAAGTTCATTCTTCGACGAGTGTGCCACTTGATTTCTTCTTTCCCGTGGAATGAATTTATTCGAGGAAAATAGGGATTCTAGACTCACCGGTGGGACTTGGCGTCAGTTCCTTCATTGTTATCTTCAGGTGAATGTCGTAACGCTCGAAAAGCTTTAATTTTGGACCCCTCGTGCTCTTCTGAAGCATGTGTATGGTCGTGGTCGCCGCCCTCGAGTACTCCCTCGTGCCAAAGGACTTGTGTGGCACCAATATCCCCACCTGACACAAAAAAAGACCAGCCATTTGTAAAACGGTGAAATCAATACTACCATTTCGAAAAGTCATATATTATTTCGTATTAAGGGAACCCTCCGGCCAAAACGCTCGAAAAATAGATCATCTTTATGAATTTTTTACAAGGAGATGTTACAACTGATTTTAAAAAAAAATTTGTCATTTATTCATAGTAGGATACAAAAAAAATTGTTTGATTTATGTTTGCGGTCTTGACTCATTTTCTAGGTGGCGCTTATTTTGTTACACTAATTCTTGAAAATTTATGTTAATGATAACGCGTAACAGTGAACACTAACTAATTTCCTTTCCCGGAGGTTTTATCGCAGACTGCCTCTGTTTTTGATACGAAGGACGTTTCCATATCTCCACCTACGTGCTCCGACTTGCAGCCTGAGTTCTATCTCGGTTACCTTTTGATTTACTGTTCAACTAACTGCCACTTAGAATTGTCTGCGATTTTCTTCCAGCGTGCTGAAAGTCTGCGGCAAAGTTATGTTTCCAAAGCCGTCTCTTTATTTCAATCGACGCTTGTACATTTATTCTTCAATGGAGATACTAAGTAAAAAAGTGAGGGCATCTAAGTGAGGCCATAAAATACTTTATCCATCTATTCATTCGTGAATCGAGGATATCTGAAGAATTGAAAAGAAACGCTGTGCATTGTGCGATGGCAGTCAGTTGAACAGTCATTGAAGTTGTATCAGCGATCGCGTAACAACGATTACGATATTGCCCATAGGAAACCCTCCTAATGATGAAGACGAGCAGAGCGATCAGTAGGCATTACGTATTCAAAGGCACGAAAAAGTGCATCCAGAGTGTCCGCTTTATTACCACTAGAATGGATCAGCGAGCACCTGTTGCACAAATCGATTGTGGCGAATGAATGGGCCGCAGACAGAGAACGGACAGCAAGTTACATTTCTGAGCCTACGAGGGGTTGCAAAGTTCCCCCGGTTGGAACGCGTCTCCGGCCACGAGGCACGCTAGAGAACGTCAAATAATTACGCCATCAGAAGCTGCAGAGAGATCATATTTCACCGCGAACTTTCCTGAAAGTTGCCGGCCAGTCGGGAAGAAACATTCCATTCTTTTTCACTCGCGGTTGCTGGAGTATATCGTTAATTAGAAATGTAAATCATGCTGGTTTCACAATTAGTAGCTACGACCCAGTTCCCATTGGAACGTGCCACCGTAATTGCCAGCGTTTTAGCGGCAGTTTAACTTAATGCCATAATGCCTTAAAAATTGTACACTCCTTTTCGTCTTCTTCCGTCCTCCGCTGTCATTCCTTGCGCCCCAAACCTCTTACATCTTCCATCCTGTGCGTGTCTCTCTTTGCCCCCTCGTTCTTCTCCCCCCTGCCCTAGTTTTTCTTATTTGTAATTGTTTCTCGCTCGCCTTTCTACCTGCCTGCACTCTTGTATTCCCTCCTCATTCATTTTTTCAACTCCCTTCTTCCCTAAGACCGTTTTTTGCTCTGTTTGTCATAAATTTCCCGTTTCCTTTCAGGCATCTGCATTTCAGACTTTTCAATTCTATGCTACGTCTCTTTAATACCATAAAATTCACCCCATTCACCCCCGATCCGTACACATTTTCGTTCCTCGCGTCTTTCTTTTCCTCTTAATTTCGTTCCTGACAAATTTTCTGTCTACGTATTCCGAATTTAACGTTCCATTTCTATTCCATTCACGATTTAATTCAATCCAACTGACACGAGCAGTGAACAAATTTACCCTCCATTCAACTTCCGTTCATTTGCACTGAAAGTATTCGAAAATCAATTACTTAGAAGAATAAAGCACAAAATGTGCAAGCCTGTCTTCTAATAAACTTCCCCCCTTTTATCTGTCTTCGCGTCTTCTCACCCTCCTCAAACTTTCCCTTATCTTCGCTATTTTTCTCGCCTCTCCCCTGTGCTTGGCGTGCTTTAAGTCGAATTCGAATTTCCTATCCGACGCACCCTCGAAGTTTCCACGCTGATGACCCGACTGTCAGTCGTAAAATAAAGGCAAAATTGAAAGAGAAGCAGCGGCGATACGCTCCGTCGCAACGTCGATCCTCGTCTAATCCACGACGCGTACCGCGGACGTGCATTAAGATGATTAAATGTCACGTGGAAATCTGATCGAAAGCGATTGCTGGCGCGTAGAAAATTGAGAATAATGGTGGCCGTGAGCAGGAAAGGGATAATTACTCCCGGGAATTGGACAGACATTCCTCAGGCGCGTTTGCCGCGGTTAACCCGGCGCGTTACGCCCGGAGGAAGAAGTTCGCGACTACTGCAAGGGTAATATATCAACGGTGGAAAAGTGGATTTAAAAAATTCGTTGTCGGGCATACAATTGGGAGTAGAGTGTAATTGGCGGCAGAGCGTGAACGATTATCCGCGAGAAGTTCAACAAAAAAATGCTATCACCCGACACTGGAAGCAAACCTTGTTAAGCACTATCGCAACAGAAGTCGTTATTTATGGAAGAAGGCGGGCTTTCCTTGGACAAGAAGAAGCCATATACCGAGATATTCGCAAGCTCATTTCCCGGGATCCGAGATTCTTGAATTTTTTATCTTTCTTTCTTGAAACGGAGACTAAAGTCGTTCGAAAACACGGTGAAAACGTATCAAGAAAAGGGATCTGCCTTTAGCTGAGGAATGCTTTGACATTGCTAGCTAATAGGAATTCTAGACGTAAAATGTCGCTGCGATTAATGTCCTTTGAACTGCTGAAAGGGAAGAATGAGATTGCTGAAGGTACGAGGAACCAGGTATGTATGATCATCTTTAATTACGTACCTACTTGCCAATTTTATTCAGGAATCATGTTTAATGGGTATGCTACTAGTGATGTAACAATAACATAGGACGACAGAGGTTTCTTATAGTGCGCACAGTGCTGATCGACCGCAAACGCACAAAAAAATTGTATTTGTGGTTGTTCGACACGAATCATCGCCTCTGTACCTCCTGTAATGAGCTAATTAATAATTCACTAATGGATCTGTACCGCATTAGTGCTTAACATTACCGCAATCAACGATTCTAGCTCACTCCGGATATTGATGAATCGTGAAACCTAAAATTCAAATCTGAAATCTTTCTTGTACGCGTCCTGCTTGAGGCATGAAAAGGCACGATAGTGACAGCCATGGACTTCTCAGATTTAGATATGAAAATATATTTACGAATACACAACCGTTTATCGAAAAGAATCGTCAAGTTTTTGAAAATAAAAATTCCGATAGTAGGTACACGTGTTCTCAGACCTCGCAGGTAGGCATCTCAATAAAAGTTTACATTTCTATTCTATTGGCGATTTAAATCAATCCAATTGATAAGAGCAACTGTACTAAGCTGTACTCCCTATAATTAACATGTAACTGAATTTAAACACAGCGTATAGTATTGTCTCGAACTAAGGTGAGCGCTATCCCTCACTGCTTCTGTTCTTATCGCGGCGAATGAGGTAGACTGCGCTCATTCGTAGTCCCTCCCTCATTCTACGCAATAAGGCAAGCCGAAAAGACACCCTGTCTCGAAAGAAGGCTTCGCGGATACATGGAGTGCAAGTGATTCTCGGCCACTACCTGCATTCACACAGTGAAAGGACCGTCCAGCTTCGCGCGTTGCTCAACGAAGACATAGGTAGCGGCTGAAGAGCGAATTTACACGGTTCACTTTGATTGGCTCTTTCGTTATGCGAGTGCGGCTGGCCTCCCAGAATCACTTGCACTACGTGCGCATAGTCGAATAAGTGAAAGACCAATGGCTGGGAGTTGAAAATTTCGTACGAACGGTGAGATCAGAGATGTCGTAATTATTCTTGCCCTCGGATGAGTGCGGCATGTGAGTGAGTATCTGCGGCGGTGGTGGTGATGGCGTGGTAGTCGTGGTGAACGTTCTCTGCCTCGTCGAATTCGGAAATCTGCCCTCGCCTAGCTTCACCCCCTCCCCTCGGCCCAGTCCCCTGTTCCTCGTCATCGTTCCCCTGTCGCTGGTGCCGATCTGAACGCCGCTGCTGCCCCTGGTCAGACCGCCTGTCTGAAGACTGCCCGCTGCCAGCAAAAGCGGCATCAGCGTGTACAGGCACCACGAGCTCCTCATTTTTTCGCCACTTCTCCCTGGGACGCTTCCTCCGGAACGCTTGTTAGAGCTTCCAGCCACCCGTTCCGCGCGTCTCTGGTCCGCTTGCCACGCAGTTGGCCCGACGCTTCGAAGCGGGAGCTTCCATTCAGCCGGATTGAAAGCTCAGTCGCGTCACGTTCACGCTCTCCCGTCCAAGCGGGCATTTCCTGCGCTCTGACGATCTCCCATCGCGTGCCCGCGCTCCTGCAACAGAAATTTATCATCGTGAGACGCGTTTCACGGACGGGCGCACGCCGAAATTTGCGCAACCATGGAGTGGCATGTCCGATGCGTCTCGGACTTTGGCTTTTAAGTGGTAGCTCGGAAGGTGTAATCGGGGAGCAAGTATTACGGCTGAATGAACGAGGGAGTGCTAGAATCTTTGGCGTTTGAGCTTTTGCTTATAGCATAGTATTTTGCTTGTCGATCCTAGCGCCGACTTTAGTCGGCTGTCCGGTACTTTACACAATAAAAGAAAGAAAATGGGAAAGGGTTAACGTCGAGGTGACAATATGTCCCTCCACCTAACCCTTTTGACTCTGTTGGGACTCATGTCCCAGTCAATTTTTTGTGATTATCTGTGGAGCCATACGTGCCACGTATGTGCGTTGTTTTATTCTTTTTTAGTTAATCTGACTATGTACTACTACTTTTGATCGGCAATCATGAGAATAAGCAACGTAGTAGCGTGCTGGTTAAGTTTTATTTTGCTGGGGTATCTGGCTGCAGAGTCACGATGATAGAAGTCTCGGTTTTTATAAGCCTTATTTTGTATTGAACAATTCTATGAACTTTTTTATCGTAGCCTCTCAATTTATAGTACTTTATCAATTTTAAAATTTGATATCTACCTATTCGTAGCCAAGTACAATCGATAAATAGAAAAAAGTCGGATCGAAAAGGTTAATGGCGATTGTAGATGTGGTAGGTGTGGTGATTAATAAAATGATGTCGACTTTCTTCCATCATCGACACACTAATGTCGGTTGTACGATTGATGACCTTTAATATAACAAAAAGGAACCGTGGAAAATTGTGAATGAGGAAGATTCGGCAGTAATTCCGATTGATACCTAAATTGTAATGGATAACGTTGAGTTTAGTTGGTTATTGTGTTGTGCATTTGATGCAGTATGATCATCCATTTCGATATGAAATGAAGGAAGTAAGTGGATTGTTTAGAGGAGCTTAGAGCTTATTCACGATGTACAGTTACAGAGAACTAGAACAATTTAGTAATACGACATGAAGTGAGCACCAGTATGAACGTATAATTGAATGGACGGTGGATATACAAGTGATAGGCATGGAATTATTGCTGCAAAATTAGAGAGCAGGAATTGAGCATGATTAATATGATGATTAAAGTTCATGAGAAAAGGAGTGATCCACCAAGATATTATTGTATCTTTGATGCGCGTGGTAAAATTAATTCCATTGGCCGAGATAAACACATTAATGTAAACACCGATATTAAATTTTCATCGGTCATTTTAATTTATAATTTGTTATATGGAATATCCCTTGTGCCAAAGATTAATAGTAGCCGGAAATTACTGTGCAAATTGTACAGTATTTACACCATGGATAAATATTATAGATTTAAAGTGGGGGAGGTGGAAAATTAATTAATGTAATACGTAATTTTAAATAAAATTGTGGTGTCATTATTCCTGAGCTGATTTAATGAAAGGCATGTAAATAATAATATTGTCCATAATTCTATGAATGTGGATCGTTCGGAATTGGATAAATTTGAGCTGCGTTGGAAAACAATAGTCCAGAATGTTTGAAGAAATGAATGAAATGAATTGTGTACCTCAAATAAAATTAAAAATGTTGCATTAATCGAAATCACAAAAGCTTTGCCCAAACAGCTATTTCCCCTAAATTAATGCTATAACAGGTATTTGTCCATAAAAAATACAACTTCCAGGATGTGAATAGTTATGTACATTCCCTTCTGGATAATTTATATAGTAACAAATGCTATTGTAACAAATGCTATTCAAAGTGGACTTTAGAAACTTTAAGCAGTAAAGTATAGTTAACTTTTAATTATGCGTTCTGTGCATGAAAGTATACATTTAATCTACATCTGCGTTAAGCACTTCATAAGCATTCTTAATGAACAGCAAATTGGATGTGCAGGAGTCGCAACTGATCCTCCACCTTTTTGTTAGAAGGTGTGGCTTTAAGTACGACATTACTACAATTTGATGGCGGGCCATAAAACGGTTCTAATTTGAGTAGTAGGGGATACGAGAGGGTCCGTTTAAAGACAGTTAATTATTCGGGTCGCGTTATCATTTCAGTGTTATTACAGCTATCTGCGCTGTATAGGTTCGCCGAGGATAGAATTACTGAGCAATTAGTAGCGGAGGCTTAAGAACGACGAACGAAACGAAGATAATAATCGTCATATTGATAGCGCACATCAGAAAACATTTCCTACAAGTAAGTACCATACTTGCTCAAAAAATTCAATCTGCAATCTCATTGAATCCAATCCCGGTTCCTTGTAATCATAGATAATTTTCATCCGTTATCCTTTCTACATAATATGTAGTGACAAACCTTCATTGTCAAGAATTTTAAACTGAAAATCATTTCTGTATGCATTCAAGGAAAGTATTTTCTAAGCACAAGCAAAGACTCAAATATATGATGCCGGCGATTAATTCTGACTAAATGGCACAGTACCACTGGAGAGTTAATGTTACTCCCGTTAATAATAATTATGTTAACGCTGTAATTAGGATCTGTTATGCATGCTAATATTATGATGCAATACTGCGTGTGCGTACGACGTTTAAACGCTATTCCACCTCTAACACTCTTTGTTCTGATAACACAGGAATTCCCTTTGATTAGTATCGCAGCATTTCTGTTGCACAATTTAATGAAAATAGTTTAGTATCGATCTGACATAAAACAACTTCTCCTCCTCAACTTTCGTTTTTCCCCAAATGCTTTAACGATTGGTGTTGAGCCACGAGGCCACTTTTCTCTTCCACATAAGGCTAAGTAAAAATTAATCTTTCCAATTTTATATGATTAGTACAGTCTACTGGAATACATTACTGTTACTAACTCAATTTCACAAAAAATGTGGGATTTTTGTTCTCAATGCCCTAAATGTGACACTAAATTTCCCCATTTACAAAAATTCAAGCAAATTTCCCGTCTAAGAATACCTAGTCTGTTTCCCAGAAAAAGGCTAATTATACAATCATGGCAAAAGCGATTAAAGTAACGGAAGTTTTTCACGAGGACCCGATATCCAATGGTTCGATATGCAAATGCAGTCTCAATCCGACTTGCTCCAGTTACGTGTCCTCCGAAAATAGTTCATACCTTTTTGCAGCTACCTTGGCCAAGAAAGGACTCGTGCAGTTATGGACAGTATTGCCCGTTTCATTGGAATCTAACTTAGGGGATGAAAGTTATTCTCGTACTGTATCAGATTACGTCAGAAAATTATCCGAATTGTTTCCTGCCTTATAACGTTGTGTATGAAAGCAACGGTTACACAGGAAGGAAGAAAATGGGAGGATGGGGGTCATATTCAGAAAATGCCGTACCCGGGGTGGTTGCAGCCGATTCATGGTCGAAGTCTTGTCGTTGATATTCCAGGCACGACAAGCAGACACGTGGAATTTTCATTGTGCCCCGAAACGGCGAAGTTCCGACCTTAAAAGCGGCAGCTACTTCGCTCGCAAGGCGTTCTCGTTCATTTACGTGTATTAGCAACGTTTAATGCAAAGTGGAAGACTCTATTGAATTATTCACGATGAATGGAATTCACCATAATTTCGCGTGAAACTCACCGAATCTCGTGGAAATTAAACGAACCATATGCTCGTAACGAGAAATTCAAGGAGAGTACCTACAGTCAGTCAATTTAATCCGCCTGAGAAGGTGTAGTTTGAATAGAAAATTGGAAACGTGATACCCATTGTTTGTCTGTTTATCACTTATCATAACTTTAAGATCCGAGGAATAGAATCTCACAGATAGAATAGGTTACACACTCTTTAAACCATTGCTGGTAATGCAAATTGGAATTATTTTATTAATAGTAATTAAGGATCTTGTAGCTCGATTTTGGACATTTTTTGAATTATGACGTGTTATATACGTAAAAATATTGTACATCGTATGTTGAAAATCCGACAAGAAGTAAGCGATTTATTGCAAATAAATAAAAATAGAAATATTAATATATATTAATATAAATATTTTTATTATAGAATATTCCTTCGCCAAAAATATAAATAAAATCTTACCATCTCATTAACTACTACTTATTCTGTGAAAATATATATTTTTCAATTAGTGTTCTCTTTTTAATGTTAAGTCAAAGTAATAATATTATAAACACTTCTTTGCAAGTTAGTCCAAGTTGATAAAGCTGGAGTTGCATCTCTCTTTCTGACGATGTATCACAGTAGGTTCCAATTATAAGGCTCACGAAGGTTTCTAAAATTTTCATCTTTCAAGTTACAGGTTTCAAAATTCAAGAAAACAGCTCCGACCCTTAGAAAAATGTTACAGCTGATTAAATTGATACACTCGTCCCGAGGTGAGAAGTTTGAGAAATTACGTTTCATGTTCCTCTCAAGAGCATGTACGTATCATGCTCATATTTCTAAAATATGAGGAACTTTCTTCTCCAAGCGTTATTCACGCGAACTGAGAACAATTTAAAAAAAAAATGCTAGTAGATACATTAACAGTACGCAGGACTCAAGAATAACTGAATATTACAGCAGCCCAGCAGTGCAGCTTGTAGGTCGTAAAATTATTAAAACAGTTTAACGGCGAATCCCCCCTTCCATAGCAATGTACAATATTTTATTCACAATAATCCTTAACACGAGAACATTTCCGGATGTGAAAGCTTCTTTATGAGAGCCCGCGTGTAGGAAGATTAAATTAAAAACGCGGCCGCGACAGGTGCGCGCACAGAATGCTCGTGTCACAGCTTTCTTGCGAATCGTGTTGCGTGGACGAGTTTCACTGCCTTAAGATTTACCGCGACTCCGTTCCCGAGATTGTTTCAGCTTTCGTCGTCGCGAGGCTTACATGAATAATTCCCGTTCCCAGGCAACGTATCTTCCGCCGGTTTTACATAACGAACAAAAGCCTGGCAACTTGCACGAAACGAATCTTGCGTAAGCCCCTTCTGGCACCCGGGGAACGATGCTTCCTTTCGTCGATAATTGTTACAGGGAAGTTTCTCCAGCTGCCAAGGCGAATTTAGAGTCCGCGTTGGGCGAAACTGAAAGTCGCCGTTAGAGAACAGAATTTGTTTTTAAACTGGGATTAAATGTAGAATTTCAACGACGCCACTTCCGTCGAAGGAAATGGTGTTTCATTTAGTACCGATTACTGGATATTTTAATGAACGTTCATGGATTTTTACTTGAAAAAGTTGTTGTTTAATAGGGTCATTAATTAGGTTATTTTAAAAGTACGAAGTGGTTTAAAGTAAATTTAATTAGATTAATTTAAAACTACAAGTCTAATGACCTGAAGTGCCAAATTATTATAACATCACCGATGAAATTCGCTAAATTACGAATAAACATTATTATTTTATTACCATCAATCGCAACTGTAGCATTTCTTCGGCATTACTACTTAGCAGAAGCATTCGACGTAAACTTTTCAATTGTCGCTGGCAACGAAGGCCATCGAAGAAGTAGCACGCTAATCCCCCAGCTTTGCAGACTTGCCGGTGTAATTGTGTGTCTTATCAAACCCGATTAATAAACTTTCTTAAAGCCGTACAACGCGCGTTCTCCACGGGCGTGTCCCCTCGAAGCGTGATGAAACTTAATTACCAAAGTTCCGCGAATAGTTCAATTGTCACCCAACCTTGCGATACGTGAATCGGCTGAGGGAAAATGTGTCGATGCTTTAACGCCACGTGGTCGCAAAGTGCGCGATAACTTCATATGGTACAGTATCACGATTATTCCGTGCTCGAGCATCCTGCAGAGCACCGACTAGAACCTCTGGCGGTGAGGAAAATCGCAGAGAGCTTCCCACGGAATTATTAGTCCTTCCCCTAAGTATACACCGCATAAAAATATCGCCGCAGCAAGCTCTTGGATCCCCTGTCTTTTTTTCTCGTTTGTTTATTCAATTTTATGTGGATCACGGAGGTACGTAGTACTTTCTCGTTTCGCGGCTTAGACACACTTTCCGGTGTTCAACATCCGCGTCCGACGGAATGTCCCGAAGTTCTCCCTCTTTTCCCTTTGTTCCCCCATTTTTTTCTCTGTCACTCGTCACAGAGCGAAATAAATCGTGTATGCAAGGAGCACGGCACAAAACATCGCGTACATATATTTTATACAAGGAACAGTGTAGGAAATTGTAGCTGTGAAATTGGGTGCAGAGATTCCAGTGAGATACAAATTAATCAGATTTAATGGTGATGGGATGCTGCAGATCTTATCGTAATTATTTCTATGTCGTAGCATTTGGTTGTTAAGGGAGGTTTCTCGTGAAACAGCCCCAAAAGAAACTGATATTTATGATATTTTTTTTAACAACTACTGGTTATATTGGATTAAACTCTTTTGAGATATAAGGAGGCATATTTAAATTTTGAGAATTTTTTTTTTATGTCGATCCTTCTTATTATTTATAAAAAAACCGTTCTGCGAGTTTAAAGATGCCTTCTTATATCCTAAAATAGTTGAATCCAATATTAGCGATAGCTCTTTACAAAAGAAATCATACATATAAATGGAATAATTAGAACAGGTTTCAAATCTTGTTTGCCTGTTCGCCGCATACATCAATGGCACAGTGTGTTGCCTAACAGCTTGCGTCCCCGTATTTCTCAGTATTTGAATCGTAAAATGATTAATACCCAGGAACACATGGTATCAATCCCCGTACATGATCAACAATGTTTGAAGCCTGGCTACAGATTCATAGCCGTACTTTCGACAGCTTTAGGGAACATTGGGCAATAATTAAGCGCGATATCGATTGGCAATATTCGATATCGGCCAGATGGTGTGCAACGGCGATTAATTCGATTGGCCAAGGGTAAGCATAATCGACGATATTAAATTTCTATCGATCGGGTAGGTGATAAATGCAAATTGAACGAGGTCATTACAAATCGCGATCTGTACCGGAGAATCTCGCTTAGCAAATATATGGATAAAAAATTTGCTCCGATAATACGGCAAGGCGTGCATGTACGTATTACCTAACTCCATTGTCCCACGAGCGATATCGCAAAGAATCGATCGAAGAATTTATCGAGGACCGCAATGCTCGCGATCGTCGCATAGATCAGATCGCCCTTTATCGTTGCGATTGCAGAGGACATTTATTGCGCCCACGTCAACAACTTGTTTCACCGTTTTATCGAACTCTATCCCGGAATATAATGCACCCTTTGTCTGCGAACTCGCGGGTTGAATATTAATCTCTTTGCCGCGGTTACAGCGTTTCCATTGGCCAGACTTAATTGAAATACAATGAGAGAAGTTAATTTCAACCGGGTACGTGTATTTTAAAAGTACTTCGACGAATAAAATACAAATTGACAGATTCGTAAAATAGCTTGGAAAGTATGTTGGGGCTCGAGCTTTTATTTGGAGATTTAAAAACTCATCTGCAGACGTTATTAATCGCTTAAACGTAATCTGTGAATTTCTTTGTCAGGCGACGGTCTGTTTTGTTAGAGCACTTCGCCCTCAACACTTCCGGCCGCTTCCATCTTTTCACCCTCGTCGCGGAAAATTCACCCTGGAATTTAAATATTTACCTCCGGCTCCTTTCCATAAGACGATTATGCACGGAATCTCATGGACCCTTGCCCCTCCTTCATTTGAATATTTCATTTGTGTGCTCGAAAATTATGATACACGAACTTCCCAATATGTATATTAGCCAATGCTAATCTTAATAGGTGTCGCGGTTAGAATAATTTGCTTGAATTTATAACAGCGAAACCACTTTACGCAAGTTCCATACACCGCAGCTAAGAATCCCGGTATAAGCTACTAGATTCGAGTGTTCAACGTGTAAGACACGTGAACTTAAATCCGTTTAAATTACATTTACATGTTACAGACACATTCAGAGTTCTTCCCTCCCTCTGTCAATCTTTCCACCGTTAAATACCGCTGATCGATTAAATTAAACCTCGCGTTAAATGCTTATTTGTTATTCGCCTCCTGATTCAGGAAATATATTGACTGGAGCTGTGTAGCCTGCCCCATATATTCTTAACTAGTTGGGCAAAACAAGGGTTGGTAGGAAAAAAAAGGAGACGAAGTGGGTTCGTTAACCTGTTTTCACCGCCATTCACCATGGGCGATGGCTGAGGAGTTTGCAGAAAGTTAAAGCTCTATTTGCTCCATTAAGAAGAATTGAGAAAGATCGATGCGCCGGCACGCCCCATGTTTCTTCCCCCAGCCCAGCGCCGGCCGGCTCGTATTTCGTTGATCCACTCGTGTGTCGGATTCCGCGAGAGTGAACCGCGAATCCACGTGGACGGTCGCGGTAAACCGAGCGTCCCCTATCGCGAATTCCTGCGGTTCAACGCGATCTCAGAAGCACTGAAGCCTCTATTAAGGAGGGCTGACCACTCCATATATCTACGGGGAAGCAGCCCCCAGCTCGCGGCCGGCGCTAATGAACGACTACGATGTGCGCCCTATGATACGCTAACAGATTGAAGAGCAGAGACCAAACTTCCAACTGTCTGTGGCACGACGAGCATTACATTAATGAGAAAACTTTTGTTTTAAATGAGAGAAAAGGGGGGCTAAAGTGCAACTATTTTTTGGATACTAGATTAAGCTTCTTACTTTTTATCTCAGGGTTTAAATTCGGAGCTTGACTTCTTGTACTTCTCTAACACACAGATGTGCGTTCAGTTAACTGCTATTCAATATGCTTGATGTGCTCCACTTGAAATCTGGGAAATTCCAAACTGGGTTCTACCTAAACTAGCTATTGTGTTTATTTTAGGGACCTTAAGGGTTTCAAGCACTGCTCAACACCAAGTTTTGGTAAATTTCATTCCCTTTCTCCGCAAATAACGTGACATGACCCAAGACGAGACAGGTACTTACTGTGTGTGCCAGAAAAGTACTTGAAAGTTGTAAAATCGGTATTTCATTTCTAGAGGGGGTTTTAAATGCCTCCAAGCACGTATATGACTTAGACTAATTCATGTGACCAATTGGACAGGTACCCATCTGGTACCGAAAAGTTGTAAAGTTTCGTATTTCGCAGGGAAAATTATTTCTAGGGAGTTTCCAACAAAAATTTTGCTTACCTTAGGCCTCTTATTATATGGTAAGCTGGGCCGAAAAAATTTGGATTCTTTCCTCGTTATAGTAAAAAAAAAGTTCTTGGCTCTGATTGAACATGTAACCAAACGTAATGCATATAAATGTCTCTGATATCTGTTGTAGAACAGTCCACTGTGTATTTAACAGAATGTTCATTATCGGATAAACTATGAAGAAATGTTTCATTATTTTCCCTGACGAGGACGCCTCATTATCTCAAACAACAGATCCGCTAACAATGTGCGCGCTGGAATAACAAAATTTACGTGGAGAAGAAGAAGCAAGACACGCTGACTTGTTAGGAGGATATTTATAAGGGGCCTCTTCGATTCAGAGTGAACGCGTTATCCGATTACAGCATTCGCCTTGATTAAACTGCTCGCACAGCGAAGACGTTAATTAACCTTGTTACTGCCAACCGCGATTAATGGCTACAACCACTGGTTTCTTCCGACGATAAATAAGCGTCGTAAATCCCATTGCTATAATAATTTCAGACACCGTACACTACTCAATCGTGAGAAAAAACCGAGTGCCTTTGCGTTCTCTACCGTTGGACGTTTTTGTTATCAAAACGAGATGTTCTTTTCCCTCTTCATTTCCGTAATAATCTATGTGTAAATAAAATTCGATAAATATTCGAATTGCTATGAAAGAAAAAATTGATGTTGAAAGAAAAAGAACGAACGAGGGATTAATAGTAATTAGTATAATTATTATTAGTATAATTATTATTAGAAGCTCGGGAAATCGAATTTTTAGTTACTTCACAAATTTATGGATCTAATCGCATACATTGTTAACTATTGAAGAAGAGCGTCAGAAACCGATAAAGTCTGACACAGGAGAATATGTCAATGATAAGTCAGCCATACTGTCTCGAAGGAGCAAACTCAATAAGAACAACAAAATGCTCATATATAACTGTGCAATAAAACCAATATGGACTTATGGAATCCAACTTTGGGGAATGGCAGCCGAATCACATATCCAAAAAATAGAAAGTTTTCAAGCAAAAATTCTTTGCACAATAATTATAGATGCACCCTGGTATGTCAGAAATGACGACATCGTAAATTTAATCATTAAACAACCCCTCCATAGAGGAGCAGATTATACGACTCACGAACAAGCAGAAAGCCAGAATGGATTTTCACATAAATCCCGTAGCTATAAACAGTTATGCTGAAATATTCAGGAGATTAAGACGTTAACACTCAATAGAGTTTCTAAAAGCATAGAGCCTTTAAGCCTTTGGCATTAGTGCTATCTATAATACTTGCCGTTTAAAGAATCAGAACTCAAACGTTATTAATTATTGTATAACTATTTGAAAATAGTCTTGTAAATAGATACATATAATAAAAGAAATTATAAAAAAAACGAGTAAGTTCACCAAGAACTTCCTTGAATGTCTATTTTCATTTATAAAGATTAAAGTAGATATTGTACACTTTTATTGTTGTGATTTATCATTAACATGAGACGATGGGATATTATCAAAGTCGACTGCTGGATATTCATCCTTTATTGATGCATTCGACTGCCGCGAATCAGGATATTTATCTATGCAGTTTGCCAGAACGCTCGGGATAGATAAGGAAGCAGTGGATACGGCGTGCAGAATGCAGGGGTATTTCAGGAATGAAATACCTAGAATGCTTGCCAGCAAAGGAGCAATGCGGGACAAGGATGAACGAACGAACATACCGGAAGGAGCGTGCTCCGTTTACGCGTGCGTGCTTCCTCTGTTATGGATATTCCGTATTTTTCTCGTTCGAGCAGACGGCCAATTAAATTTTTCCCTGGATTTACTGCGCTCTACTTCTTTGTGAATCGTTGATCTCCATCACTTGATCTCTCTTTTGCACGTCAGTATTATTCAGTAGATTTCAGTGGATGAACTTCGCTGCGGCAAATACGCAACGTAATTGGATCAATTGACGGAGCGTATGATAATTTTAATTGAACACAAAAGTGACCGAAAACGAGAGAATATTTTCAGCAAAACTAAACCTTGATACCGTGATATATAATGGTGGATCGCTCTGACTAATAGCGAACATAGCAGACGGTGTTAATTACTTGCTCAGCTCAGAGATTACTTTCATCCGAGGCAACTAACTGGCTTAATAGACAGACAATTAAGAACGCGTGAATAATCGTATATTTATATACATTTACTTAATTGAAGTACCTGTTAATTGAATTCCAAATGTCATTACATAGTTACTTTTGATGCAGACAGAAGATGATTGTCACAGTTCAGCACGGATACAAATTCTTTACTGTGAAGCATCAATCGCAGCAGATCAATGTTATAATAATGGAGTATTTGATATATTTATGATTAAATGTCACAAAAATATCAACATATATTAAAAGTCGCAGGGGAAATTCAGTTATCTCTAAAATTAGTTGTAAATTTTTAGTAAAGAGTTTTTAATTAAACTTTGCCATTTCCTTTGTGTAATTGAATAGCGCAAACAGAATTAATTATTTTATTTTAGTGAGCCTGGAGGTTCGCCGATAACATATGTTGGCATATTTTAACGCAGTTTGAAGAAAATTGCGGAGGGTGAGCCCTCATTTTCCGAATAATTTCTGATTATTAAGTTCTCCCTTGCTTGATCGTCGAGGTAATCACATTCGCCGGAAATTTCATAACCTCGATTAACGTGAACAAGGTGTTAATCGTCAAACAAACGCTCAATGTGCTGTAGAGAACGTTTAAAGACCAATCGAATCCGATATCGGCTCAGATATTACGTTCTGTTATCGATTTATCGGGCCATTCTGGGAACGGTTTTTATCGGGGTATTATCTGGCTGTGACTTTAATTTTCCTCTTCGTAACAAACGTGTTCGAGCGTATAAGAACTTCCGAGTGAAAATAGCGTTTATTGGAGGAACTGCACCTCGGAATTGAAGAAACGAGTATAAGAGAGCTCGTGTTAGCTGGCACAAGCTGTCGTTAAGATAATGGCAACCGATTGATTTTACTCCGTACACATAAGCCTTTGAGAATTTCGAAACATCTTAGAAACAAATAGGTCGAAGTCTCGAAAGTTCCAAGTCGAACTTCTTAGACTTATCAAAGTGGGGCAATTAAAGTTTCGTAGAAGTAAGAGTGCGAAGTATGACACTTTTTTAGAGATTCAAAAACTTTCAGAAACTATTCAAATTGCAACTCTTCTCCTTCCCTATATCTGTCTTATGTTAACCCTTCCAATATCTTTCAATGTCCTTTCCTTCATGAAAAACAGAACTCCAGATCCTTCGCTTGAATGTTAAAAATAAACCTGAGGAATTTACTTTATCCACAACCAGACCTCCAAACAAAGTGGTTCTAATTCAGAGTCTACGTACATATAACCCTCTGTTTTGCCAATCAAATGGAGAGTCCGTTCTGAATCGAGATCGGAACGAATGTAAATTTACTTCCTCCAAAACTAATTAGCCTCTATTCCATTCTTGTTCCAGTTAAAGCCTTTCGATGTTCGTTAAAACACGATCGTCCAGTTATTTTCACGTGGATCTCCCGCGGCCAAGGTGATCGTCGTTGATTTCAATCCCTTTCTCATCAAGCCGCAATTCGATATTCGATCAGAGAGGTCGGTAGACACTTGCATCAAACGGAATTACCCCAGATCTCGCGATATCCCTACACAGGCAAATCGCTCTCGAATTAAACTTTCGCCTCGACCCGTTTTGTCCGAGTAGTTGATTACAGTCACGCTGAGATCGTCGGTGGGCAAGGAAATCGCGGCGATTCATCATTCCCATTACTAGCGCGGCAGAGGGGCGAAGGAAAAATGCAAGAAATTGCTTTCACGGATGGCCGCGAGCATGAATGCGTTTACCACTCCCCAACCAGGTGATTGATCGTGTCCACATATTTTTTTTTTCCGAACATTGATGCGCTGGGTGAAGCATTCGGGAGAAATTCCATTCGAGAGCACGATTTAGAGGGGGTGGAGAATTATTGATAGGGGAGATTGCGGCGTGAAGCACTGTGAACGATTTCAGATGGTCATATTCGCTTCTGGATCCTCCAAGAATGTGAAATCAACTCGTGTGAATTATAGGTATTCAGATTGAAGTCAGATTAACGAAATGCTTCGTGAATGAGAAAATGTTCAATACGAGATGTCGATACGTGCGATCGATCGATGAGATTTTAGATGTCCTGTAATGTAGAGATAAGATATATGTATTAGCAACTGCGAAATATATCTTTTGAGAATTCTTCTTTCGCTTTCGATCCACGTTTATTTATGTACAGGGTGTACATTTCGCCTTTGATTTTTTAAGGGCGAGAAGAAAAGTATGTGTGTGAGTGAGAGGAAACGAGAGTCACTGGTTATTATTAAGTGGCTCTACACATTCTAATTTTTGTGTAGATAAACTTTAACAATTTTTTGGGTCGAAACGGTGCGTTTTGGACTTTTCTCTTTTTATTGAATAGAACGTTGGTGTAAAAAAGAAACTTTAACATTAATTTTTCATGTCACGAACAATTTTGCGACAAGTTTCTTTTACAAATGTCCACCGATCCAGAGGGGTAGATGCAATGATAAAATACTTCATCGATGATTCTGTGCGTTTTTCACTATCGAACACGTGTGTAGGACTCACGGTAAGTTTTGAGATATCTGCCACGAGGATACGTGAAGGTGTTTGAAAAGTTCTAATTTGTAGAGAACGTGAAGCACCGAAACGTCAGAACGGAGAATATTTTATTCAGAACTTAGATCTTCCTGATCTTCTTGACTTCCCTACGTCTTTGAAAATGATTCGGATTCCTCGTGGATCTGACATCTCGGAAGCCCTCTGAAAATTCACAGAACTGTCTTTACAAATAGCTGAAGCTCTTTCAGGGCTGGCAATTTAATTAAGAACTCGCTGTTATCATAGACCTGTCGCGTATACATTAAGTGAAGCTTGAGAAAGAAGGCAAAAAGTGTGCAGAGACGTTCAACTAGGATAAGATCGGGGGACAATCCAAGAAGCTTGAAGAATTGAAAAAAGAATTCCGAGTTGGATGGCTGCATTTCTGCTGTCTACAGCTCGCGGTCTATGAAGTCGGAAATGAAATGTGATTAATAGGTATTTACTGAAATATGAACGTCTGAAACTGTCACAGACTGAATAGAATAAATATTATTTATGAGTACGCGGCGAAAGTACATTAAAAAGAAGTAATTGGATTGCCTGGCTTTCTTCGATGGGAATAATGGTCGTTGGTAAGTAAACTTCTCCTCTGTGTACAGAAGCATTCTCAAGTCGAATACAACATATCTTTGCAATATTAAAAATGTATTTTCGCCTGATTAATTAAAATCCCAGAATGATTTTTTCGCAAACGTCATTCGTAATATTTCCTGCTCACAATAGTGATTAGCCATTAAAGTGTTTCTACCATAATTTAGTAGTAGCTTTTCCCTTTAAATCCTATTTTTTGGACGAAATACGTTCGTCCACGCCTGCCATTCAGCAAAAAACTATATACCCTTTTCAGCTCACGGCTGAATCCTTAGAAAACGGAAGTGCAACGTTGAGTGATTGATTTTCCCTTTGCACTCTAACTCCAAACTAACGCCGGTTTCATGGCGACATAAACACAGCGATAAGGCTTTCTGTAACAACCGAACTAAAACTGCTAAGGGGATTTTCGGTGGAAACTAGGTTAACAGACTTTACAGGCCGCTTATTCTGGAAAATCAGACGTCCACACATTGTGTCTCGTTTGTCGCCTGGTTTTTTCGTCCTGCACACTTAGTTAAGCGCAGTATGAAAATGGATTTCATTTAAATTTTTAAATTTTTTTCACGCTCTGTTATTTAGCCGAATAAAAGGTGGTATCGGAAATCCAATTTAGCACTTGTTTATTAGTGTCTTCGCTTGCTCACTATCACAGATTGTTAAATGCATTAATTCAATGAAGTGAACAACTGTGGCTTTAGCAAATTAGCCAGTAATCCGTATCCCAATGTGATTTTAGTGAATAAACCAAAAGCCTTGTAACTAGTAGTCATTGAATTAAATAACCCGCTTGTGTGTTGCCCGTGGATCGCTCAACTCGTCGTCAAACTCTGAATCGGCTCTCTTTCTCTCTCTCTCGGCTCGCTTACATGTGTGCATATAGGTCACCGATCCCAATTGGCGGATCTAAAAAATTCAGGAATAGGCAATACCAATCAACGGTCAGTATGTGTACCAGAATGAAGCGAAAAATCGAAACTGTATAACTGATTTCTAATAGTGGAAAAAAACTTGCCTTCAGCGTTCCAGATAAAACCTGTTAAAGCTAGTTTCTGTGAAAAAAAATTGAAGTACCACAGGGGCCTTTGTAATTTAAATTTTCATCCTTCTTGAACATATTCTCCAAATTTTGTATCTGTCACAGTTTTATTAAAAGTACCTAAGAAACGAGGGACGAAGGCATCATTATTGTTATATAGTAAGCAAAATTATCTGGCGAAAAGAAGAAATGAATTATTATAAGTCATTGCAAAAAATACGGAAAACTCCTCAAATCAATAAAAAAAAATATTTTTTGAGTGACTTCCGGCATCTCAAAAATGTTGTTGGTCAAGTTCAGATTTCGACAGCTAAAATATGTGTCATCATAAAAAACAACCTTTGCTAACTATTAGAAATCATGATAATACATATTCGTTTCTTAATGACTTCCATTTAGTTCTGTTTTAAATATTCAATGAGGTACCGCGTTCTCCCTAAAATTTATTCGAGTTAGCGATATTATTATTTACTGCTGTTAGTCACACTACTTGTAGTCGAATAAACGTTGTTCGCAAGTGGTGTGAAATTTTGGTCGATAACAGGACACCTCGAACGTTTGCACGGAACAGCGCTACGGCGGTATCACGAAATCTGCAGGAAGTGCGTCACCGTAGCACAGTCATGCATACAATTTGGTTCCCAGAAGCGTATGCTTACGTAATCCCCAATGCATGGTAACGCGATGCGGATACACGCACGCCACCCCTTAATAATCACCCCCTGGCATCGTGTGCGCCGCATTTTCCACCACTTTTATCCTTCTATATCCTGTAATTCCAAGCGTCTCGAATTTATTATAAGCAAAGGCACACTTCTCGAACGGTCCCGAGAATGGTGCTTTAACTTTAAAGTGACTATGAAATGGTACATGACGCGAATGGTAAATATTCCTCGTCCCCTCGCTCTGCTCCACTCTTCTGTTTGGAAAACAGGAAAAGCAAACTTGCGAGTGGAACCATTCCCCAGATGAAAAAGAACACATGGCTTAGAAATATCGAGGATTCGGAGTCGGCCTAAAACTGCCTAAATTCCTGGACAATGACTGTTAATTATTACTGATCGATGTGACAAATTTCTATAGATTTTTATGAATTCTCAGTGAAGAAAGTATAAATTACACTTCACACCTTGCCGCGCGCTTTTACTCTCCGAATAATTGTTATTTGCTGCTTTGAAAAAAAAAAACAGATTAATTAATCTAACGTTAGGAAATTTGTTCTCTATTTTTCACAGAATTTTTAGATTGAAAATCACGCTGGGATATATTTCCGTAACACGCAACGCGATTAAACCGATCGTATTTGGTTCAATTGTTACTTCAACCGAATGGTTAATTCGTTAAACCGATCACCATTTCCCTGAGAACGTTTCAAATTTATTGAAACAAAGTGGTGTCGATCGACCAACTGCGTCCTGTTTATCCGTTTATTTATAACTGGCCAAATTGCAATCGCTGCTTGGTATATAGTTAGTCTACCTTCTCTTTCATTAATCTTCGTTTCGTGAAAAATTTCTACTCTGGAGGGCTTAGGATCTATTTCTAAAAACAAATCTGCTATTTGGGGTGTTTTGTCACGAATCAAGGATATTCAGCGTATCTCATTTCCTTTTTGATCCGTTTCGTCGAAACGAATTCGTATCGGCGATAAAATGCGTGAAGATGGAAAGAGACGAAGTAGACTATTTGGCCGACTGATATCGAAAGCAATTTTGTCACGTTCATTTGAGTTGATTGGAAGCTGTTCCTTTGCAAAGTAATCTCTGTGATGTTGATCAGCGCGGGGATCTGATCAAAAGACCTTTTTCAGGATTTTATCGTTACCAGCTCTCTCCCTTTTTATAATTATCCGCCCTTGTCTTTGTTTGTCCGTTTCTTTTGATACTAATAAAACCTATAATACAGGCACAGGTTATCAGTAAGTGGAGTCAAGTAGACATACTAATTAGATGTATTTACATCGGTTTGAAACTCAATTCAAAATTTCCTGTAAGTACTTCTCACCTAGTACGCAGAAAATCGAGTAAGTATCGTTTGAAATTGTAGCAATGACTTTATACACTTTGCTCGAGGAAACAACTCGATTTATTCACTGCGACGTATTTCAACGAGGGAGTTAGCAGAATCCTGACAACATTGAAATTTTCAAGAGCACTTGACGTCTCCATTTAACTTTTACGTTACATCGTGTTCGACGTTGCGGCTGAAACTTATCACAGATTCTCATGAAAACCGTCTTAAATATGTTTTCGAATTTCCTGTCACAATTTCTATGGAGTCTCAGCTTTTCAAATTTAAACTTCGACGACCGTTCTGCTGACAAAAATATACATTTATGAAAACAGTGCTTGCTACTCGACATTTTTTTTAAACTTGTACGTTGTTTTTCATCGATAAACTGAATTAACCATTGGATATATATTTTTGCAAAATTTTGCAAACAATAGTACGAATACAAAAGCTTCATGGAAATGCAATTTTGTTTTTTAAAAAGAGAAACTTCAGACACATTTCCTCCAAAATATTGCCCAAACGTCCATTTTCATTTTCTCCTTTATTTTCTGACTTTGATCTCCCTGCATGCATTTTTCTATCATACTGTTTCCCAAATAAAGATGCGCAGTACCGCGAAATTTGCACGCATAGAAGTTTCTGTAAAAGAAACTGTTAAACAGCAACATGGTGAAAACTGTTTCAGAATTAAATATATTAAATATTCATGAGTTTAAAATTTGGAATTTGCAATAATGTAAGGACATTTACATAAAGCATGTTATATGAATATTATTACTGCGTAATAAAGCTGAATTACTAAATGTTAATTCCATCGAAGTGTGAAAACTATTTTGCTCGAAGTCCGAATTGGTTGAAAATCGTTCATTTCTGTATTTCCATTAAATTTCAAAGCGTGTTTTAAAATTATGTGGGTTGATACAAAACGCTAGCCTCATTCGACAGTATTACTATAAAATGTAGAAAATAAGGTACACGAAAATAGGATTTCACGCAGTTTGTACTTAATATGGTTGTAAAAGAAATGCAAATTTTATGCGACCTTATCGATAATATCCACCAAAGCAGGTACTCAAGGTAAATTATGCTTGTAACACAGAATCGATATTTATACGTTTTACATCTGCAATATTTTCTTCCATTCTTGCACAAAAATACAGTCACTTCGTAATAACGTTAGGGGATGAAGTAGGTACTTGGAAATGTACGATGCATCTGGAAATCCATACAGATGTAATTGTAATGTGGATTCTCTACTGTTTATATTTCAGCTACACACTAACTTTGCTATTATTCTGATTACTTTCTCATCAGTCGACGAAACTCATCCCCCATTTCGTACCCAGTCACTAATAATTGATGCATCTGTACCTATCAATTATATTTCCATTCTACATCCCCTCTGAATTAGAATTTCTCACGTCCAACTTGCCCTCAACCACATTTTTAAAGCAAACAGAAATGTGATCGAAGCCGAGCTGAGTCTACTTCATGCTTGAATTTGGCTCAACAAACCACGCTTCAATCACTTTTGTTTAATTTTAATCAATCTTAAAATTGAGTTGCAATAGTTACTTCGATTCTTATACGCATACATATACAGACGACGACCTAAAAATTAAGTTGAAAAATTTCCTGCACTTGAAAGAAGGGAGAAAAGGAGTTTAATTAATTTTAAGAGTCCTAACACACTTAGTCTATTTTTACCAATCAAATTGTAGAGGATATAAAAGTGTTTAAAGTAAACGAAAATCTTCGCACATTGTTTATAAATATCGTTTTTCTAAGTCATTCGGTGTATTTATCAGATTTTATGTCTTCGCGGGAAGATAAATCCAGCAGGCGAAGTTTGAAATTAAGACGAAAGTTTGCCAGTTATCGCAGCCACTTGCAAACTGAACTCAACGTGTATACATAACTTGAGGCTAATTTAGCATTTAAGCTGTACAAATTAAATTACCGATGCACGCGAAATGCGTGGGTAAAACTTGAAACACCTAAAGTCTAAACGAACATAGCCCGCTGATTGATTGACTGGGCAAGAAACTAGATCGCTGTCGATATTTATACGTAATTGATAATTCTGTAACCGGTCAATCCTGGAAAGTGCTGCACTCGGAAACGTCAAGCGGATACAGTATGAGAGAGCTTTGAAATTGAGGACTGTCATGAACAGACACAGGAAATTCGCACTATAGTAAACACGAAACGGTGTTTCGCTTTTCTAAATTATTACCACTCAGTCTGTTTCTGTCAGTGAAGGTAACGCAGCTGAAGCTAATTAATTCAATCTTTAAAGAAACTATTTTCAAAACCACAATTCTAACTTATCACCAAGAGTACAGAATAAGAAAAACCTCTGATTTTCTGGTACATCAACTCTTCTATGTACACTGCTTCGAAAGTGTCAACATGACAAAGCCTCTGCCTCCTCTACAATGACCCTTCGCTAATTACATTGTTTTAAAAAAGGAAGATTTATAAGCCGTACGTAACTATCAAACCACAACAGACTCCGCCTAACCACCCCAGTTTTCGCGCTAATCGCGTAAGACTCAACCCTTGTAACGACCCCCCATTTTTCTCCCTTAGCTCGTGCCATTCATCCCCGTCCCCGCGTACAAGTGAAACAAAACTAATTTCAAAGCACGGAGGCCCTCCGTTAACGTTCAACGAACTCGTTCGGCTTTCCGCCGTCGTCATGGATCTCCTTAATTCGCAGCGCAGCATCCCTTCGGGTACCGAGTAACACGGATGAAGTGCCGTCGCCATTTTGTCGCGGGAGTCTCGACAAAGTTAGCCCCGCCGAGACGATAAATTCAATAAGACAAAAGCGACCCTCGATGGGCTGTAACAAGCACGCGGGACGTTCTTGGGTACCCAGTAGCCGAAGGACGTTGACCTTCTCAGGGACTGTTGCTCTGCCTTTGCGTAAGTAAGACAAAGCGAGTAGTCCTGGACGTGGGCGAGCGTGGTTTTACGGACCACCTACGCGCCCATTATGCACCCTCGGGGCCGTGTACCAATTCAAAGTCGCGCAACGACGAAAACATCCTCCCTGGCACGCGCTGCTAAGTGTCACAGCGACACCAGCGCATCCCTTTGTCGCGATGCGCCCTACGCGATTCAAGGAACGTTGGCTGTCTCTCGGTATTGAACGGCGGGAAGATCGAAGAACTCGACTTCAAGGTGGAATGCATGCTGCGAACGAATGGCAGCAGAGGCCCGCGGGAATGAAGATAAATTGAACGCTACGAGGAAGCTGATGTGAATTTAGATATTTTAGGGATGCTTGTTTGAGAGTGTCTTGTTTGTTTCACTTCGTCGAGGTGTTTCTAAATATAATTTATTTAACGTCGATGTAGGAGTAATTTCAGGAAGGTAAGTAGTTTCTATTTATCGTGTAATTATTCTTGTATGAAGGATTCAAAATGTGAGGGAAACTGGACGTCACTTTGGCAATAAGCGGATCAGAGCTTCAGTGCCATTGAAATTAAACAGTTCCAATTTGTTCTACCTGCAGGGCTTTCGAATTTGTTGGGAATCACGTTCCACGAAGTCTTGCTGGTCTTATTATTCGACGAAATAACTTCCAATCGACTTCCCTGGTAGCTCGATTACATTTCCATTCGAACACCTCTGTCGCGCCGTTTTTCGTATCGCGTGTTATTCGTCGCATTAACGAGCAAATGGTATCTCGTCAGATTCCGCTGAACCAAAGAGTACAAGCCTCCCTTGGCATTAATTCACAGGACGAAGGAATTTCATTTCCCTGTGTATCGGGAACACTACGGTCCACGTACATAAATTCCATTCTCGTCTGAGATTCCTCCTACGCACGCCGGGTAAATGCCATATAACACGGTTATGATTGTGGGATTTCGAGAGCAATCTTTTAGAGAATCTGTGCTAAAAACAAGGGGACGCTGAATGGGTGTTGCGATCAGTTTGTTCGGGGAAAATCTTTTTTGAAGATGGAACTGATCGAGGTGGAGAAGTAAAGGCTTTTTCAGGTGAGAAGCTTTGGTAGCTCGCGATTACTGTTCAGAACATATCGACACCTTCGACTCTTGCGAGTCAACGTCCTTTTTGGAGAATTTTTTGTAAGGAAACTATAAATGTAATCTTTTTAAAACTCTCTCAAATAGCGTAAAATTTTTTAGACTACATTCTGATTTGGCATAATGATCAAACCGTAGAATGTATGTGTCAGGAACATCGCTGCTCGACCGTGTAAATATCCGATCCACCGAAGTGTCTTGTCCGAAGAGTTAAAAGACGGGTGGCCCCTGTTTCTATAAGTTCTCAGTAAGCTCGTTACTGTCGCGGTCCAGCTAAATCCGGATTCATGGTCGCAGCCACTTTTCGAAACGCGAAATCCATGTACACCCTTCTCGCCTCTGTCATATATCCCGGGGGAAACGCATTGTGTACGTTTCACGACGGCGAAGCCACCTTCCAACTAGAAGATCGTTAAATTTATCTGAGCTACGAAACCCTTTCGCTCCGAGTCTGAATTTATACCCGATGCCGCGCGATAACGGCGAAACTCACGGAAGGAGAATCTTTACAATTGTCCGCCGCTGTTCCTCTCGCGTTTGCATGGCTGAAAGGTTCATAGAAATAACGGGTATCGCTCCGAGGGAGGCACCTTTCACGATCCCGTTTGTAAGGTGGCTGGATGCGTTCGTGCGCTTCGTTCGGAGAGGAAACTTCAAGTGAGCGAGATTGGAAAACGCAGCCTGAAACACGGAAAATGTACTTACATGAAAGCTTCTGTATCGCAGCCGGAATTGTACCTACGTTTAAAAGCGGAGAGTGTGGCATGGTTTATGACGTTTATATTTTGGCTTTTAGTGGAGGATCGCATCGTTCGAAATATACCTGCACACATGGGTTTATTAATACGTTGCGTGACTTCTACTTCAACCGTGTAAAGATCGATATGTGGGCACGATGTGAATTCACGTGTGTAGAAATGGCCCCTACATCTACATACGTGAATTTAACACCCAGCTAGTAGATAATCATGGGTGCGGGAGCATTGTCCCCTTTCAATCACCGCTCGATAATTCCAGAAGGATGTTCACGGGCCACAAAGGCATGATTTAATAGGGCGATGACGCATTTCGCATGACGCGCATGTCTTCCATAAATACAGTCTTCCGTTTGGGTCACGCGGCGAATAACTTCGTGTACGTGATCCCTCTACGAACTAGATCCGATTTTCCGGCTACGGAATTCCAAGCCCGCTGATCCCTCCCGCCGAACTCGGACACAGAAGTTTACTCTTTAGAGCGACTGCTAAATTCGAGACGTAGCAGCCCAACTTCCTACGTAGGTAGGTACTTCTTTTAAAAGAAACGTGGAAATATGCAATTTTTTGAAACTGCATACTCCCCCGCGAATAGTTCCTCCACCCTCCTCCCTTCGTGTTTGTCCACGTTCTGCCTCTTCTAGTATTTTTCACTATCTCTCGCCACCACTTTCCTTTCCACGAGCTTCTTTTCTCGTGTTTCCACTGGATATATTATCGCCCTCTCCTACTTCCTCGATTTCCATCAATTCTTCCTGAGTCGCTCGCAGTTACCTTTCAGTTCCTTCCCCTTCGTCACGCGTACTTCGTTTCCCATTGTTGGTTTGACAATTTTCCCGCGTTTCCGTGTTCGATTCAACCAAGATGGAGCGAATTTTCTCTACGGCGATCTAATGATCGAATGATACTAACAATTACTAAGTAGGTATGTGTAGGTATTTCGAAAACATTCTAATTTTCACTTGTCACAAGGTTTCATCGAAAGTATGAGAACTCCCTCAACTGATTTGTGGAAACTCAGCTGCTGCCGATTCTAACTAACGATTCACTTAAGATCGCGTAAAGACTAATTGCCAGACTGATCGCTTCCGCGAATTCTAAATATCAATTACCCACTCTGGGGCAATCGTTTCGCGATACCGAGACCCACCCCCAATCGTGTCTTGAATAGACATTCTTTTAGCCCTCCCCAGAGAAACTTCTGAAAATTCTCTTTTAGGCGTCTCTGATACCAAAAACTTTCGCAGCTAGTTGTTCACTGTTCGAAAGCTCGTGGCGGATGACACGTCCGCCTGCCACTGAAGGCAGGGGAAGCGAAACTTCTAACCTGTGAGCAGTAAACCTCAATTTCTTCCGGCAGGATGTCCTCCACTTCCGTGAGGCGAATGGCGATTTTAAAATGAAGATCCTCACCGCCAAAGTATTACAGCAGATGACTCGGGACTTTGTCACAAGCACCAACACTTTTACCCTTTCACACGCCTCCTTTCCCAGTTTCTTCCTTCCATCACTCTCTTCCCTCCCTTTCCCCACCTTCTCTGCCCTCACCCTTTTATCCTTCCCTCTTTGTAGTTTTCCTTCCCCAGCTTATCAACTCCCGTCGCGAACAGCTTTTTGTCATCCATCCATTACACGACGTTTCATCGTGTATCTACACGATGAATAAATTATCGACGGATTATTTTTCACCGGCGTTTACGCGACCGTAGGCGACGGCCATGCTTTACTGTGGCATGGAAGGAATTAAGTTATTAAATTCACTCGAAACTGTGTGTTATCGGTGACGTTGATCGAGATACGATGCACGGTAGAGCACGAGATAAAATGCACGGTGGCAACTGTTACTCCAGGGGCGCGCATATCAGCGATGCAATACAGCGCCCTATTTTTTCGCTGACTGATGACACTGCCGCGCGACAGCCTAGTTTATGGACGATTTTTGCAAATCGCGGGAAGCTGTAAGCCGTCGCGGAGGGCAATAGATCTTGGCCTGCACGTTTATGAGACTGACGGCAGGTTTTTTGTTCGGCCGCTCCCGTGCTCGCCGCATGGTTATGAAGAAGAAATTGCAGCTCGTTTCGCCGGCAATACGAACAATATTTCTTCTTCGGGGAAAAATGGATTACCTTAATGGGACGTTTAGTAATTTACGTCGTGGATCCTTCCGCGGGATGAAATATGCCAGTTCTTCGGAAGCAAGCAGGACAGTATAATTTTGATCTTAAGTTAAAGGACGACGCAAGCTTCCAAGTATTTAGTTAGTTTTATCGAGGGGTGTTCGAGTTGGGGAGAACGAGGCAAAATCGGGTGCCGAATGTATTTTTTCATGTTAGCAAAGGTCAGATGGCGAAATAAATTTTGGACACCGCGAGGAATCCTAATTGAACCTTTCAGAATCAGACAATGAAGGTCCTTCTTTGGAAAAACAATTTGGCTTATTGGAAAGCAAGATTTGGATAATGCCAGATAGCTATTAAACTACGCGTGAAATATAATATAATTATAAAACCTTTATTACCTTTATTTCAGAAATTATAAAGAAAGTTAGTTTAATTAATATTAACTTGGACATCAAATTATTTTAATTTATCTAGTAAACAAAGATCGCAAATAAGAAGCTCGAAATATGGAAGAAAATATGCCCGACTGCATCAAACAACATCCTAGAGAAGTAAAATTTCCTCGGAGATGCTTGAAAATTACATCATCTCAGAAACACGTTCACTGACACAAGAAACTCCTTTTACTCGAGTGTTTGAATAATTTGAAAGGGTCCATTTTTAAAATCTATGCAAGAAAGGAACAACGCAATGAATTGCACGAGCTATTTATTTTTCGCGGATCAATGAATTTCATTATCGTTACAGAATTGTGTAGCGCTAATACGAGAGGCGTCGTGGTTTGAAGGGGCCCGAGGACGCGCCTGCGGCGACATATCCCGGAGAACACCGTGTATTGTTTTCATTGGCACAATCGTAATTCCATTCCATTATCTCGTTCGCGGCAGACGCGCGTATAGTAGAACTTTGCAAGCAACGGCGTCTGCGGCACGATTTACGCGGCTCACACAACGTCAAATCCACCTCGACTCTCTCTCTCTCTCTCTCTCTCTTTGTCCGTCGAAAAAAGTAATTACATTTACATTTTATTGGCACCAGACAGCGATCGAACGGGGAGTTTCAGGGGCTTTTTAGCGGCGATCGCTGGTGAAAAGTTCTCGGTTCGAATTTGAATGGACAATTGAAATTCCGCGTTTCCAAGTGGGCCATGAAACCGAAGCGATCGGAGATTTATGTGCAGCTTCGCGCGAAGTACTGTTGTGATAATAGATATTGGTATACGAGTGCTCTCTTCGAGATTGGTAGTCGTAGTTGCGTCGATGAAAGTAAAAACTGCTAAGCAATCATTAAATATTGATATGTTTTTGTAAGTTTCTTGACTGTATTTAATATAATGGACACAAGGATAAACTGAACTACCGTTTTTATATAATATATTTATTAAACTAAATTAAGAGTTATTCAATGTTCGGCAGTTTTGACCTGAACTCTGATTTCTAAGGGTTTCGGAAAATAAAAGAAGGGATGACGGGATAGGGTAGAAGTGCGGGACTTTAGGAAGATGACGCAGTTGCTAGAATGACGATGGATAGCAGGGGTGACACAGGTTACAATTACGTAGCGTTTGAGTAGTTTATATGATGCATGTTTCTGGAGAAAGTAGGAGCTGAACAATATTGGAGTTTGTACGCGCCAGTCATGGATAGATAACTTGTAGACGAAAGCGTCGGAATTGTAAGTTCCTTGATATTTTATTTTATCCTCCTGTGGTGTTAATAAGTAGTGTGTATAAATTCTTGTAAAAGGTAGTTTAGTATGTGAAACTGATATATGCTGTCTGCAGACACACCAGGCGAATAGAATTTCAGATGAGTTTTTACGAAGAAATATTAGCTCGTTGCTATTTCCTGTGATGACTGTGCGATGTGCAAGGTGCAGTCGCTATTCGGAATTATTGACTTCATGAACGGACCGTCAAGGAATTCTAATTATCTGCTCCACTACGTTTTACATTTGTCGAGGGTCGGGTGACTGTCAATCCGAATGATTGCATGTCGGGAATAGTGACAAGTGTGAATTACATTGGGAATTCCGATGACAGTTTCTCAAACCTGATAACCGAAGGGAGTACTACCTCTCGGCCCGCTCGGTATTAGCTATTAGCATTGACGCGCGGCTGTGTCTGATATCTTCAAGTAGTGCAAAACTAGTGTTCCTTTAATAAAGCGACTAGGCAGTCGAAAAATCGATTTTTATTGCATTTGCCAAAAGTATTATCTTTTCTGAATAAAATGCCGCTTGGATTATATTAAAATTCGCAAAATTGTTGATTTGGCAGCTAAAAAGGTGAAGCGTTAGTCTACAGCGTTGCCTTTAACAAGAAACTTTAAACGCGTTTTTCTCGAATCTTTTTTGCTCTGAGTTTTCCCCTAGTTGCGAATGAACGGAGGTTCAGATTGAGTTGGAAAAAATTACAGGATGTATAAAACATGTGCCATTTCCCGCGCAACCTATGATGTGGCTCGTAAAAAATTCGAGATTTCCATAAAAAAATTAAAAAGTCGCGGATTTTAAGTAACCCACAAAAACGACCGAATTTTTCTTTAAATCATCGCCGTTTTTTGACCACCAATTTAATAATTCTGCTTTAATTTTAGTTTCTATTGCGAATGTAACAAACATGAATCACACCTTGAAATTGGATGACGTCACTTTTTAAGACCAATATTACAGCAAAATAACAGCACCGTCATTTTTACGGCACATGAATATTTCACACCAACTTTCTTTCAATCTCTATGATAATAATAAACATTAGGTAAAAGGATACATCTGGATTTGCTTTCATTTTTTTTACAAATACATTGAAAAGAAAGTGCTTGAACGTTCAATTCCTTCTATGCCTAGAGTTTTCAAAAATGTTCAAGTGGCAATGATGAGAGCAGCTGATGCATCAATTTTTCCACATTCTGTTAGCTAAGGTAGCTTCATTTATTCAGGATGACACATCGTTGAATTCACTATTTTGTTCGAATACAGAATCGTATCGGAGAAACTTGATTGCCACCATTAAGAAGTTTAAATTGATGCCAGTATATTCGAGAACACCAAGAATAATACTTTGCCGTAAGGTTCGTCTCTCAGGAGAGGATATATCTTCTTCGTGTTATTTCTTCTTTCAAGATCAATGAACAAGATGGTGTTTTTAGTAACAGTTTCGGTCGCATCATCTGTTGAACAATTTGAACCACGCGAGGTATTCATCAAGTGACCCTTGTACGCTGGTATTCCCAAGGTAGCAAAGTTCGGCTTTACAAACTTGTATGCGGTGCATCCAACGAGACAGTCGTTGAGCAATCTAAATCGCCTGAACGTCGCAGTATTGCACGGAACTGGAACAAATATGTACCTATTCTGTGCCAGAGATTCATGTTTCTTTCAGGCTGTATCTTGTGGAATATTTCATTGCAGCTGTCGGCTTACTTAGTTGCATAGTTGTTGCATGCACCACGATATATGTTCTTGCTTCCCTTAACAGCACTATAAATACGCTTTATCCTAATTTGTTGGTAATAAATCTCTATTCTGAGTTTCAGTTTCTTAAGGGGGTATTCTAGTCTGGTGTAACTATCCGATTTTCAACGCCATCTTCGGAAATTTATTTAACAAAAACTGTATGTTTATACTGCCGGAGTTTTGCCTGTATATCAAGGTATGTTTGAAGTAATATTCCAAATTTTTTTAGCTTTTTTTATCGTATATACACATAGATATATTCGGTGGCGCAAGCTTCTTCAAACAAACCTTTTCCGCCGGACGATGGTGCGGGGGCTGTTATATTAATCTAAAATGAAAAACAATTGTTGGAAACACGGACAAGTTTCTCTCCTGAAAAAAATAAATTTTACAGAACGGATACCTACAATTAAATTTTTAGCAAAAATGGAACATTTTTTTCAAAATGCTGTCATTCTGCAAATTTTTATTTTAAGAGGCCTCCGTTTTGGACCAAATTTTTGGCGGACAGATGTTAACACTGCAATGATATATAAAGATTTGATCTATTTTGATTAATGGATTTTCAAACCATTCCCGTTCCCTAAAAACTATTTCCTACCGAAAACACTCCCAACTAACTAGCAATCAACATTTTTCTACCATCTGCAAAAACCAAGTACACCTTTTAAAGACTCCCAAAAGTCCTCGTACGGTCAAAGTAGAATAAGTGCTAGGAAAATGAGCGTTAGCGTTAAAACTGCACAAGCATCAGTGGAAATACACAGCGTGACAGCAGCCAATGCAATTCACATTCCAACCTCGTCTACACACGGCACGGATTTGTCCGCATCTACAAAACGCAAACCACGGTGAAGAGCCATCGCGAGAAAAAGGCACCGTTCCTCCTGCCGACATTTCGCAGAGTGCAAACGCTTTTGCCTCCTTCTTCTGCCCGCCCGAAGTGCTGGTCCTTGAGGATGAACGACAGTTTCCAACGTACGATAACGACGCGCCGGCGTTCCTGGCATCCCGTTTAATCGTCGTTGGACCGTCGGTGCCGCGTTTGGTAATAACGCGCCTGTGCCTCTGTTCTTGCACAGGCGTTACGTTTACACCATTACGGTTTTGTAGTGGGAACCGCTACGGCTCGCGATGCTCCGTAGTACAGCTGTTTCTAGGAATTTTGAGCGCGGTACTCGCGTGTCGAGCGATTTTCTGCGGTGATACAGTGACCGTGAGACAATTCCGTTGGTTTCAAAATGTTGTGGTTCTATAAGTGGAACAATATGTAACGCGGACGGGGGAAACTATCGTTCGAGGTAGATTTTCTCTCTTTTCATTGGTAAGCATTAAGGTAAATTAGGGTAACAAGGCCCAGTCGCAATTTTCTTTTCAGTGTATTAAATTTATTATGTACGAAACGACATTCGAAGAGTTTCCGCGTCGTTGATATAACATTTACCGATTGTAAATTTAACAACTGTTTCCCCTTGAACTTTCATTGCTTTTATTATAATAATTACGTTGTTTTCTTGGATCTGTGTTGGGAGTACTTATCATCCAATTACTGTAAAACTGCAGGAATATATAAGTACATATGTTGGCAACGTATTCCCAGAAAATTCATGATTTTGTAAAGTGGAAGTTTAATATATAACGTCAAGAATGAGGAAGAGACGAAACAGATAATAAGGCCCACCAAAAGATTAAGTGGGAATAATATTAGGAAGAGCTCCAAAGCACGTGTCCCTTCAACCGATAAAACACAAAAGTCTGTGAACAAGAGCCCATTTCATCCGCCTGCTGAGAAAACGTGGACGCCAACTTCGAAGAAAATTGGTTTTGCAAATTATGCCGAACTGAGTTCCAAAATGATAAACTTCAGAGTGTTATGTATCTCACCTGGATACACGAGGATTGCGTTGGGCAGCATGGAATTATGGATCCTTAAGTAGGCCTTATTACCCGCAGTTACCTTAGTGAATTATGAATTTGCAGATGTTTAAATTTAATTACTCTTAGATTTTAAACCAGAGAGTCTTTGAGATAAATAATTCTTCTGCGAAGGAATTATATTCGCACAGGATTTCTATTTAAAAGCTATATTCGTGCACCGACTTCCGTCGCAGCGTGCGTTAAACGTTCCACTTCCGACCTTCAACACCAAACTGCTTCCAGTTACGCCGTCGATTTCCGTCATTTGCAATTTGAAACCCTCCGCTTGAAACTTCTCATATTAATCAGCCCTCCAATTACTCTGATTGCCCCTTAATTAGAGGACAATCATCAAGCTCTTAAATCAATATTTTTTTAATGAACGTAACACGCCGGTAATGTGTAATTATCCTCTCTAATTACAGTATTGCAACGGTTACGAGGCAATCAGCGTGGGCGCTGATCGTCGATCAAGCTCAAGTGCCTTCCGACGATCATCGATTCTTTCTGCAGCAGTCATAATTCCTTTCCCCGAGCTTACCCAACCGCTGGGCGACAGGGACCCTCCTCTGTTCGCTTCTTTCCTCGACTTTCACGTCGAGATAATCGAATTCCGCGCATAACTCGAGCCAATTGCGACGAGATTCCGTTTCTCGACAGGCCGCATGAAATTCGTGCCGCAGAGAAGACGAGTTCGACAAAGCGAGAAAGAGCCAAAGGAGAGGTTGTAAAAGCGAATACGCGAATACGCGAATACGTCTTCTCTCAGACTGAAAACGGAATTTCCGTTTAAGACGGTCGTACGTGTTTTATGAGCTCGCGAAGATCGGTTGATGCTATTCACGCGCTCCTCGCGAGGCATGCTATCGCATTACACAAGTAAAATGTTCAGATTTCCGTGACGATCGGATTTCTTGGCTAAAGTGCCGATCGATTACGGAACACCTACGAGACTCAGGCAGGTAAGGGTGCCTGGCTGCTCCTCGACCTCCTTCGACAACGTGCCAGCCGAAAAATTTGGGACAAAATTACAGCGCGCCGGGTCGATGCGGGAAACACGGAGGATCCTCATCTCCATTATAGAAATTCATGTTTGAAAGACGGTAGGGAAGACTTACTACCCTTGTTAGAAAGAGAGAGAAGTTTTACAGACATTTGATTAAAATCTGAATCGAGATTGTGTCTGGAAAATATCTCCGATTCAATAACCAATTCGTTAAAATTGCCAATTCGGGCAATAATCCGTTCGCATTCCCACTCCCAGATCCTATTATCCTTCATCTACTATTCCACCTACGCCCGCGGCAGAATTAATTTCGGAAATATAAAGTACGGGAGATTAAATCCCCCGCGTGAACGGAGGAACGAGGTACATACCGTCCATCTCCCGGCGCTGTTCATAAAACACCGCGCCAGTAGTATAAGCACTTTATGATCGGGCGCGTCGCGCGGCGCAGCAAAAATTCGAAATCGAATCTCGGTCGCCGTGAAAAACTGGTACAGAATCGGTGCCGGGTAGAAAAAGTGGAGGGCGTAGAAAAAGAAGGAGCGGCTGACTAAATTACACGCCGACCCTCCGATCGAATTAAAAATGCAATTACTCGCGGCCCCTGGTACCCTCGGCGAATAATGTTCCCGATGATCCGGTCGTGGGGTCATTTTCCATCAGGGGCCTTCCAAATCCGAGGATCACGGTTCCATTTAACGTTTGCGCGTGCCGTTTGAAGAGATCAGCTTTTACCCGCGATTCCTCCATCACCGTTCGACCGATTCGTTGCTTAACTTTTCGCCAAAGCCAGCTACAGACTCTCCTCCGGCACTTCCCGATCTCCTTACAGTTCGGGAATCACGAAAGCACTGGTCTCTTCGGTCGATCGCGAGTCTCTTCTGCCAGCTGGAATGCTTCGTTTATTCGCCCTTTTGCCGGGGCTTCCCATTTTCCCAATTTTCCCCACTTTCCTATCCGCTCGTCCCTCTCTCCCTTCTCTTTCTTTGCCCTTTTTACATTGTTGTTTTATACCCGCCACTTTATCGTCGACTTTATCCGAGATCCCCGCTCCGAGGGAATGAAGACGAAGCGTTCGTCGCCGGCTTATTATGCGAATCGTGGCAGGGAACGGCCCCGTAACGCCACGTCATGTTACACATCCCCGTTCCCCGTGTTATCACTCTCGAAATGGCGGAAAAAAATTCAAGTAGCCCTACAGCTGCAGAGCACGGGAGCAGCATCGACAGGAGGGTGCTTGAAAAACGACGCCGCGCCGCTGATGTTTCTCGCTTTTACGAGATTTTATTTCCTTCCGACACTGGCGAACGGAGAAAGATCCGCGGACAAGGTGGATACAGGCGAGTGGAACGTTTTATTAACAAGCCTGGAATATTTACGGAAACAACTATTCGCAAGCTCCGTGGTTCTATAAATTAACTACCAATGCTATATCAGCAATATCCATTCATTTCTAATGTTTAGTTCCTTCTTCCGACCTGTGTATTAACTTCTTCAGTCCATAGGAGTTCCAATATTTTAGTCGGCGATAGATATCGCTTTTGTGTCCCAAGATCAGTGTTCCAGTATTCCATAAAACATTCTAATCTAATGTTATTCGCGATCTAGCGTGACTTCATTGCACAGAATGATCGTCACAATTACTTGGTTCTCGAGTTCTACTGAAAATTTAAATACAGTACAGATTTCGGCGGAAGGAAACCCTCGAGGCATTTTTGCGTGGCATACATTTCACACCCTGTAACTTTCCCTTGCGGTACATTTATAACGCATGAAATGGTTCTCCCGACGCCGCGCCGAGGACACATTTCGCTCACACTAAACAAAAGCCTCTGTAATAGGATCTATATAGTTCCGGGTATCGATTATGTGCTGCAGCCGTGAACGGTGCAGTAACGTAACTAGAAGGGGAAGGCTTCGACGAAAGTTCCGCCTTTCAGACCGCTTGCGAAAGTTTAGCGTACAATTACGAGGGCGAAATTGACGTTGTCGTTGTTCCGTACCGAGAAACCTTTGGCGCGGATTTTAATACGCCGTGAGAGGATGGTCTGCAATTTCCATCTTTCAGGATCATTGGAAAATCTCCCTCTACGTTCTATAACGATTTTTATTAGAAAATGTGATAATAAGGTCGATAGGAAGAATAAAAACGACACCTGGATCAAGCATTGATATTTTTTTAGAATTTCGTTTTGTCTTCAGCGCGAAATTAATGGAATCTGAATGACAGTGGCTAATTAAAAGTGCTGCGAAAGGACGTTGAATTCATAGTGTCAGGTAAACAATAGGAAACGAAAATATAGTAAAACAAGAAGCAGGCAGCTGAAAAAAGAGAAGAATGAGGGGATGGATGAAGGAGCCAAGGACAAAGAAGAAACAATGGGGCTGAAGTGAACTTTCGAAGAAAAAGGAAGGTTTTGTGCGCGTTCCATTTTCATGCGAACAAAAATATACGACCACGAATCGTAAAGCTAATCGATCGGTGCTCGAGGCAAGATAGAACCAGAATTACTCTGCTCCTGTGAAATGGCTTTAAATTCATGTTATCGTAAGGATATAGCCACGTACGTAGCTCATATAAAATTTGAAATCATTTCATTTCACGTTTTCCTGAAGTTTCTGAAAAGAAAAAATTCTGCGACACATAACTCTTTATTGTTTTCATATAATGGAAGCTAGGGCGCACGTATTAATTATTTGTTAGATTTGGCACAGATTCAGTTTCATTTCGAATATCCAGTTTTCTAACAAAGTAATAGTTTGAACACCAAAATGAGGTCACCGATATCTATAGGATTTTGGTGGGAGGAAAGAATAAATAAAGGTCCGCTAGAATGTGGACATTCGTTTTTGCTTCTGGTTCTAATATCTTTACTGAATTCTTGCGTCTTCTCTTTCAATTTTCTTATTTTCACAGTAAAACCGCATCTTTGTGCTCGCAAAGTTATTGGAATAGTCTCCCGTGCGCTCAGCTACCCAAATTAGAGCACGATTCGGATAAATCATTCGCGAAATATCCGGAGTCAAAGTACGAGATCGTGCTGCCCCTTTTAACCGTGAGCCCGCTTTTCGAACGAGCAGTTGTTCGAATTAATGGCCATGACGAACGACTCAAGTTCGTGGATCCATCTTGAAAAAGGGTGGTGCACCTTGCTCGCAGGCCATACAATCATTGTAGGCTGCTCGTCGATCAATTTAACGAGTGTGTCTATGGGGGAACATACAACGGCCAACTTGCACAGTGAAAATATTTCAAAGTTTCTAAATGATTCTTATTCCCGTTATACATTTCAACGTGGAATCACAAAATCCTCGCGATACAGATGTTATTGCGAGTTGAGATGCTGGTTTTTCGTGAAAACCCTTTGCTATACTTTTTATAAAATCATCATCGTATCTTGAAATATAGAAAATGAATTTTGCCTCGATTCTAACCGTTCGTGGTTAATATTAAAATGATTTTAACCTTTCTTGCAGAAATGTATGATTGTCAGTATTTCTGTAAATTTTTAAACGTTAATATTAAAATTTAAAATTTTTGTGAATCTTAACAAAAAATTCACATTGTTTCGCAACTATTTCTTCAACTACAAGAGTTTCAAGAAAAAGAGTATTACAGCATGATTGTAGTAGTATTACGAATATACAATTATCACTCAAAAGTTAAAAGATTCAAAAATACGAAAATAGTAACTCATAAAATAACGCTGAAATGCAGAGAACCCCATTTGACCAATTTGTGATTATAAGATGGTGTGACCACAAAGGGTTAATAGCCTCCAACGTAAAACGCAATGTGAGAAAGAATTTTTAAATTTCTGAATTTACGATTACGAATTCCTATTTTTCCCCTTAAGAGACCGAAGCAAGTGGATTGGAAAACAAACCACGCGTATTACAAATTCTTCTCAAAGGTGATAAAGAAAAAACCTGAAAATATTTTGGTGTTCATATAAGTATTATAACAAGACGATACCCGAGGGCTTCAAACGTTATTAAAAGTGTGCGTTTATCTGCCTCGGGTTATCATCCTCTCGAAGGATCTCATGCAAAGTGTGCCAGCTTAAAACTAACAAGGCCACGAAAAAGCTATGTATGTATATCTCGATGAAGGTTTGGCAATATGATACAAGAACGAACGTAATTACGAAATAAAAAATAATGCCCACGATGAACGATTGCTAATACAATCAATACAAGAACGAAATTACATTCACAGCGTTTCGTTTTCACGAATATGTAGAACAGCTTGTTCATCGAATAATAAGGAATGGTGCTTCTAAAATAACCTTTGTAAAGCGATGCACCGACACGCGCAAGCTCGGAGATGCATTTCGAAAGATACGTTCAGTGGAAACCTCTTGTAAATATGTAGAATGTAAGAGGCCTTTGGAACAATGTATCTTCGCCTCAAACGAATGGCGGAGCGCGGGCTGGGAAGCTGCCGTGTGTTTTATTACGAGAAAAATTGCGATCCTATTTATGTCCTGAGCCTGAAGACGCTTTTAGGGGGAGGATCACGTGAATGGAGCACCGAGTGGAACAGGGGTAAAGAACGATGACTGAAGCCCCAACTTTGCCCCGTGGCAACCGTGGAACAATGAGCTTTTCTCCTTCCCCCGTGGTCTTTATTAAAACCTAAAAATACGAACGACGGTGCTCTGGACGATGTTCGACGTTATTCCTGTTAGCAATCAAAGCTTTGTGACAAATATTGATTTCCCACCGTTTCAGTGTTTTACTGGCTATGAGTAATACGATTTTCTAAGGTCTTCGAGTGAATTGGCAATTCTTAACGAACGTTTGTTTCGGAGTTTTTGACTAACGTGTTCCGCGAGCTGGTGATAGGGTCGATTGAGTTACGAGCAATTCTGTCCCAGCTTTCGTCCTTCGTTGTTGCCCATGCAGCGTTTAATTAAACAACAATGGCTCGTGAATGAGCTGCATTCCCCGCTTAGTACGAGCAGGAAACTATTAAAAGTTTCAAACTGGGACACACGCTGAGGAATTCTGTCGATACGTTGACAATTATTGCTGGTCCAGCAATGAAACAGTTCCTTAGTAATATATTATGTAATTGTACCCACTTTTGGGAGCGAAGAAATTTTTGATCCGCACGGGACGCAGACTTTTAAATTGAATAGATATTTGGAAGAATTAGAATGTGCGTTTTAACAGAAATTTCTCTAAAAACATTCTAGAGAACCATAGTCTGATTAAAAGTATACGTAGAAGTGCTCTTTTCATTGGAAAAGTTCCAGGTAAGCCATACAGCAAATAGCAATCTAAAAGTTTCATATTTTCTCAGAGTTTAACGAATTAACCTGCGACGCTATTTATATCTTGATAAAATGAAACAATTCCTGAGCTTACGTTTATCGTACGACGTTCTATGGGGTCATGGGACGTGAACAGAATTCCCAATTGTATATCTTTCGACTGGGCCAGAATCCCCAGATTTAAGGAATCGAAAGGGAAGTCGGAGGAGATTTAGAAATAAAAAGAAGGGCGAGGGAGAAACAGTCGAAAGAGTAGGAACGTAGAACGAAAGATACTAGGTTGGAAATGAAGTTGATTGTTGATTTAACATTGCAAACATCCAAGATAGAATGCCAATAATGTTTCTCACTTTAGGGAGAATGTCAAAAATGAAGAACGTAGTTGACAGATATGTTAATTAAGTTTATGATTTTTTTATATAAAGAAACGTCATATTAAAAATCAAGATATACACCTTGTTGCGTATACATTAAGCTGTATTCTCTTCAAAAAAAAATTTTATATCTTAAGAAATGGTGGCATAGCAGCACCTTCTCTCGATGTCTCTTCACAGTATTAGCATTTTCAGTACCGAAAATATTTCAGAGATCAGTGGACTGATTTAAATAAAATTTTGCACGAATTTCTTTTTTTAACAGAATACAGCTTAATTTATACACAACAAGGTGTATATCTTGATTTTTCAATATCACGTTTCTTTATACTAGAAAATCACAAAAATGACTATATTTTCCGACCTATTAAGGGCATGTAACCCCTTAACGAGCTTTGCTTGAATAGTTAACGCGTAATGTTCCGCGAACTGCTGGGACATGTTCGTAACTCGCGTCAAGGAACCCTATGGAGTATACCTATGTACTGCGGGCGGTAGTTTTAGATGTTTGTTTAACCTCGAATTTGATTTACCACAGTTAACTTGGTCCTGGAGTAGTCTCGTTCCATCGAGACGCCGCTAAAATTTTGTCGTTAATTCGGGGAAAGTTAAACGGACCGTTAAACGACGTAGTAATTACGGAGTATCCCGAACAGCAATTCAAACTTTTCAGGAACGTGTCGAAATTTATAAACGACACAACAGAATATCTAATATCGTTCATTTGTAATGTATGCTTTGAAATACCTACTGAAACACTGAAATCGTTGATTTGTTAAAGGAACTTACCAACACGAAAATTTATCCCGCTCTGCATCCCGTGGGAACTATTTGAAGCGCGTAAATTCCAGCGTATCGAAACAACGCCCCTTTAGCCCAGCAATGCTGATAAAATAAGGGGAGAGACAGGGGAAGGTCTTTTTCCCCTGTTTTTCCTTATAAATTCACCGCGAACTTCATAACAGGAAGCAGTGAAACGCAGAGAAATATTTACCTTTAAAAATCCCGTAGATTAACTTTTCGAGTTTGTGCAACATTTATTACCGAGAGCGGCTTGTGCATCAGTGGATACTTAAAAAAAGAATCGCACAGTACTTTTGTAGGTCTCGCCAGGCTGAAATATATTCGAGCTTTTGCGTGGATATTACCTACGAGCTGGGTATTTCAAAAGTTTTGTAAATGCTTCTCTGCCATTTCGTGCTTAAAATGAAATTCCTGGCCAAGACATTTTTAGCCGTGTCTGGGGATCTCATGGCTTGGGCACGACGTAGTAGTGCGATGGAATTATTACAAATAACACGTTAAATATAAAATGCGCGAAGATTAAAAACTATCATGAATATTCACTGGTATCCTAAAAATTTCAATTTTAAATAAGTGCGACGAGGTAAGGAGTGGGTCAAGATTGGGTCAGGATTGAGTTGGACGAACCGAGATTAAAAAGATGTGGACGGTTAAGGGGTTAATAGCCATCGTCCTGGGTCTGGCTTTGCATTTTTTTTCCACTGATCGAGGATGCAACTCGACGCTAGCGGAAACGAGAGTCGGCGATTGGTGCGGGCACGATACCAAGAGCCAGCGTGCTCTTGTTCGAAATAAAGCTAACCTTGGCCTCTTGGCTGGATTCGACGATGAGATAACTGCCGCACCAATGCGCGTCCTGTCGCATCTGTCGATATACCTACATTCAAACGTTACATCGAAATGTACAACTCGGGCCAGTAACTGCATCGAGAGAACGGGGCGACACGAATTCCTCTGGGTGCTCCAAGCATCAATCGAATACGATTTTATCGCTTCGCATTATCGCATAAACGACGGATTAAAATTGTTTGGCTGCCGATTGACACGCTTAATACCGCTTCAGTCCAGTGGGAAATGGGCCAATAAAGTCTGTGTATGTTGTTGCATGCTCTACTGTCGGTTTTCTGTATAATACAAGTGGCTATTGTGTAAATTCTGTTACACGTGTGAGCATGGCGAATCATGGAATGGATGTGTATCACTTTGGACTCTCTGATTGATAGAAATGAGAATGGTAGAAATTTGCCAATTTTGGACCTGGCTGGCAACGAAAGTTTTTCACAGGACATGTTTCGGCAGGTCTTAAGTAATCCAAAAAGCATAATTATTTACCCCGGAGGCGATGGGAAAGTTATAAATAGTAAGCGAATATTAAGAAAAATATTTTTACGAAAATTATTTACTAACTCAAACGTTGTTTCTTATTATTTTTCTGGAATATATTGTCTATTATATTATGAATAAATGAAGCCTGCGAAATACAGTCCCTGCCATTTTCATGGCGATGGGATTTCAAGGAATTGGTTCGAGTTCTAGGAAACATGTAAAACTCGAAGTTAAAATTCTTGGTCCCCTAGAAGACAGCTAATTGTATAGCCGTTGTAGAATATTGTCTTCGAGAGGAAGGACGACAGCATCGTTAGAGTCGAAAGTTTCGTCGAAGAAAACTTCTGAAAAGGTCTTAGGTCTGACATCTCGAGGAGCCTCTTTTGTTTCCAAAGGGTGACGAAATTTCCGAGAGCCATTTGCATCCAACACTCTCTAGCAGTGTTTACTAGACAGCAATACAAGGAGTAGACTGTTCCCTTTCACAAATGTACTCATTTCGTGGGGACCCAGGTGTCACATTTAAAGTCTCTTATCAAGTAACACTTCACGCAGGCGACAAATTTCTGGCAAAGAAGATAATACAAAATACAGGAAGTGGCTTTTCGAGGGAATTAACGAGAGAGCTTATTTCCCTGAGAAAGCCAGTGAATTTTCCCAGGAATTTTGAGCATAAAGTGCACGCGAGGTAACGAGAGGTGGAAAACAGGTCAAAGAGCGCAATCAGAGCTGAAGCATCGGAGCGTAAGGATCAGAGAGTTAAATTCAGAGCATCGGAAAGTAAGAATCAGCGAGCCAGTGCTAGCGAGATTGGGAATCAAGCAACAACGTTCTGCAAGTGAAATATTCCGGGAGTGAAAGCGTCGAAGCCAGAATGTCGGTTTAACAAAGCTTCCAGTGTGAATACACTCGCATTTTTTAATCGACAAAATATCCTGCGACATTCGTGCAACCAACGACCGTCTGGAATCTTCGCATGTAAGGATCCTCGTTATCGTCTCATCGTCAAACTTCCCTGCCGCCATTCGCCCCGCGCAAATGTTTTAACAAGGGCAAACGGGAACAGAGCCGGCGAACAGGAGTCGCAGCAGGCTCGAAGGGAATAACGAAATTCACAGAATCCTTATCGCTGGAAATAAGGGTGGAAAAAGTCCGATGCTGTTGGGATAAGCCCCCGCAAAAGTTCACGAGAGGCGACATCGCGAAGTTTGAAATCGTTGACAGGTAAGCCGGTCGATGATGTCAGCGACACTTCTCCGGCTAAGTCCTGGTCTGGTCTGATTAAAAGTCTCCTCTAGCACCCTCCTGCGCCGTTTTCCTTCGGATAATCCTTCAGTACCAGATGCCGTATCTTTCGGCCAGATAGAGGCGAATTTCAGCTTCGAGTGCGACAATGCTATCAGGAATTTCCTGGAAATCGATTTTTCCGAATCACGCCGTTTCGCTTCATTTAATTCGAACTCTATAGGCGAAACTACCATCAGGTGCACGGAGTGATAATAAAAATGTGAGACACTTTTCTCTGGATGAATTCTTCGCAAGAAAATAATGAAGAACAGGTGTTATAAATATGGGTCAGATGATATTTAGCTTTTTACGTTGCGAGTCATTTTGTATTCCCTAAAACGTGGGTGTGAAACGCCTGTAGTGGTCGTTTATTTTGAATTTGTATGATTCTGTAGCGATTTAGCTGATTGGTACAGGGCACTTTGTACAAATGTGTGAAGAGAGGCGAAAAACTGGAATAGGGACAAAGTGAATTTTGTAAAGGTGGATGACAGACGACCGGAACAATGCTTCTCGCAGCTCGGGAGCCATTAATGTACCAGGAACTCCAGAGAAAGTTTACGACCGCATAGAAACTTTCTACTACTCTCCCTAGACCTCACCTAGTGTTCAGGACCACGTATAGACAATAAGGGCGAAATGTTTAGCCATATTTGATTATTAACTCACTTTTCACAATTTCTTTTTTATTTCTAATGTTAAATTGATGTAGAGTTTCGACAAACTGATAAAATTGTGTTTTGTTTGCGAAGGTAATCATAATCTTTGGTATTTTTTTTTATAAGGCATCTATAGAACTTTTCTTATCAAAATTTGGTTCGTAGATTTAGCCAGGTTTCTGTAATGTTTACAAATTCTTTTAGAGAGAAATAATTAAAATCTGTGGCAGAATGAGAGAAAAGAGTGGCGGCACTTTGAAATTTAATTATCGAGTTTTTCATGTGTTTCCCACCTTTCGTGAACTCAAAAAGTAAAAAAAAAAATGATTTTGAATTCATTCTGGTATCGGATTTAACCAAACTCGTCTGAATCAAGAATCATTTTGGCGTTTTTATTTCAGACGGGCAGAATAGCCGGAATCACGGACAGCATGTGAAAACTTTTTTTTAACGAATGTGTTCAAATGTTTCCACTACCACAATTTTTTATTATTTCTCTCTAAAAAAGATTGCAAGCGTTACTGAAACATCGATAAATGTATGAACGAAATTTTGACGAAACGGGTTGAATAGATGCCTCATAAAAAAATAACAAAAATTGTGTAAGGAAAAGCGCATTTTACAGTAGAATAATTCTGAATAATCTCAAAACCCCCTTAAAGAATCATTAAAGATCACTTAAATTCTTTTAAGTGTATTACTTAATATTCCAATTCTCAAGAAACATATACAGCAGACAGCACAGTTAAGCTCGCTTCATTATACAATTTGTGTCTACGATTAAAAAGGCATATATGTAAATTATTATGTGTTAAAAAATTCAAGTCTCCCTAGGAAGAAGCTTCAACGCTTGTCTACTCATCGAACTTCTCTGTGAATTTCCAATAACCCCGGACCTGTTCAATTCACGTATTTTCGACCTCTTTCATTCAACATATTTACCGTGCCACATACGATTTGGCGTCAATACATGTACCTCACTCGCAATGTTCCTGAAAAATTCAATATCAGAAAATTGTTCCTCGACTTCCCTTAATCTTCGCATAAGTCAATATACACGGTCTCGATTTTACATTTCACATACGTAAATAACAAATAACGAAAGTGATGAAAACAGCGACTGTTTCAAAACTCCTATATGTCGCCTATGTTGGAGTTCTTTATTGACTATTTCATCCCGAATTTCATTACGCGACGTGTAAAGGGAACTGGAAAACGACGTTGCAGCAGCACGCATTCATCCTTTTGAAAAAGCCCTCATAGCGTTATCAACAGAAACTTGGTTGTTGCGGACAAAGCCAAAATGGTCGTGAGGAAATAATGTCGCACGAGCGATGAGAAAAAAAAGGTGCTCCCTTGGCGATGGGAATAGGACTAGGAGATCGCATAGTTGTGGAATTTGGCGAATCGCCAATGATGTGCATCGAGTTACCGGGTTACAAGGCAATTCTTACCCACCTTAAAGACTTTCGTCGGTTTTAGGCTTCTTTTCCATACTGAGGAACGGTGTATAGAGCTCGAAACTAGATGCAGTTGAACGAGCTCCAGAACGACGATAACTTTGTGGCCTCTTTCGACTTAAGACAAATGGAACAACGACGAGCGAAGAAGAAAGTTCGTTAATGAAGACCACCAGGAATTGATCGACTTCGAGTTGAGTAAAAAATCTCGATAGTTTATTAACACAGTTGTAAATGGACCGAGAAGTTCAGATAAAAGTTTCTACAGAAGTGTGGTGTTTAATTTAATTGGAATTTATTTCTGACAACATTGTAGAATTATTATATACATAATAAATATGATATATAGAATATCGTTGCCATATTATTTTCTAAGAATGAAAGCAGAGCTGAAACACGTGTTTTTATTTTTCATTTCTCGTACAATGTGATTCTGATAAAGATCGCCAAGCGGTTGCGAACCTTTGTCCACTATTGTACATCTTTTCAGAAAACATTGCTGATATTCCGCTTCTTTCATACCGCTTCGTGACATTACGAGTCAACACCCTTTTGATACCATTTCCTGTCGGTCTTATGAGCAGCTTTTTCCATCGACCTTTCTCTCTTCCTTTTCATTGTGAAAAGAGCAACGCGCTCATTGGGCAGACCGCGTTTTTGCCTGAAGCGAAGCGAAGCGTGTGCTTGTTTTCCGATTCGTTGCGATTTCCGATTTCCGTCAACTGCCTGTGTTCCGCTTCACCTTCCCTTTTGCGCGTTCGTGTTTGACCAGACGCATGAGATTTATATTACGCTCGGCATTTGCGCGTTGAAGAACAACCAATTGACTCTTCGATCTACACCGGAACGAGTTTTCCTATGCCATGATATTCGCTAGAAAAGGATTTGAAAAAACGTGTGCCTGAGCGCGGTGCAGTAACTAAATTTTTCAGGGCGATTTACTGCTCGCTTTTTAACAGACATCCAATAGTAACGATGAAGGGAGAATCTATTCGCTAAAACCGTTCAAAGTTATGAAATTGAACTCAAGAAAATGTAAACAGTGCTACTCTTTACTTTTAGAATGTAGTTTATGCGTATTTTTGTTTATCATTGAATATTTTTAAAATAAAAGACTTAATAGGTACACAAGATGTTTTACTTTAATAAGAAATCCATAATCATCGATAATAACTGAAAATTAGGACCATATAAAAATTGTACAAGAAATACAGACATTCCAATCGAGATTTCCGCTTAGAGTGCCAGTCATTGTACAATTTACCTCACGTGGAATTCCATTAATACACGACTACTAAATAAAAGAAGCTGGTAGCAATGAGAATTTTTGAATAACTGCAGCAGTAAAGGTCTGCATAGTCGGTATTAATTCATATCCGATAAAAAACGTGGTTGCCATAAAATCGGGTCGCGCTGCTCGAAAGGGGAGAAAAATAGAAAAACAGCAACGAAGTATTCTCATCTGCTCATGAATTTTTTCGAATGAGCCAGAACACGCATGCCATTTTTATTATACCGCTGCCTCCGTTTTTCGTATCTACCCGCTGCCCATATTTCTCATGCCAAACTGTCGAGATTACATTCCGCCCAGGTAAAAATCGTTTGCCCCCCCCCCCCCCCCAGCCTCTGGCATTCCAATGAAAAAAGAGATACGTTGTTCGTGTCCTATCGCGAAAATCTTTTAAATTTTACGCGACAGTTCGGCGTCTCTAAGCGAGCAGGGCGGCGTGTAATAGATCCAAGTGAAATGCTGCTGAAATAAGGCAGCGAACGCCAACGATCTTAAAGGCTCGATGCCATCGAACCTTCCGCCTCTTCTCTGTATTTCACCAAGAAATATCGACTAAATCCCGTTGGCTTTACGGAGCTTAGGACTCGCTTAACGTCCCCTGCGTGAAATCTACCGCCCGCGAGTGCAGTTGCACGGAAGTCCTATCGATGCAACTGGGACACAGCCGAAAACACACGTCGAAATCGTAGGTCACAACTTACCCCGGACGCGCAATTTAGACATTCTATTTTCAACGAAATAGGTCACGGGACGCGGATCGTATTGCTCGCGGCAAGTGGTGTAGGAAATATTGTGTCGGGCAAGTGCAATAGGTGTCGCTGGCCGGGCGAGTAGAATAGGACCGTCATCGGCCAGACGGTCCCTGGTCGAAGAATAATGGCTGTCTCGGGTGCAAGTAGAATAGCATTGTGTTTAGTTGAGCCACTGTGATATCGAAGTATCTGATCGGACAGGTAACTAGCAACAATAGTGGTTAAAGTCTTGGATTATGAACACATTTTGGTTTAAATTTGTCAATCGTGTTGTGGCAGTACAACGCCGCCACTAGGCCATTGCTATAGTCTTCTACTTGACTTTTATTTCTTTTCCTTTTTCTAGAAGTATGTATTTCTAACTTTCACTTTTCTACTCCATCATATGTATCTTTTTATTACTCCCTGCCGCTTCTTCTAGCATCGAGTTTCAAGGGTTCGCACCAGAGTTGGGTATCAACTAAATAAAAAATTATTTAATTAAAAATTATTCGACGCTGAATACACCGTCGAATAAAGTTAAAGTTATAGTCATAGTTAAAGTTAAAAAATTTTCGACGTAAAGTTGAAACTCACGTCGAATAAAAAAATTAACTTTATTCGTCGAATAAAAAAATGAACTTTGTTCGAATAAAATATAAAAAATTATTCGTCCTGTGTCGAATAAAGTTAACTCGGGTTAATAGATAATAATTTTGCCCATCTCTGGTTCGCACAGGCCTGGTTATCGTCAGGAATATTTGGCTACCAGACCTTTGCGAGTCGGAGGGTAGTTTTCTCTTCCCACACTCTCTATTTACCCTCTCTATACTTTTCTCTGTTTTTCCGTTTCAATCTTCGTTTTCGATCGGCCGCTATCCTTATTCTTCGCTATCTCCATCTCCTTCTACTTTTTCCTTTGAACCGTCGAATATTGACAGAGCTGCCACTTGGTCCCGAACCGACACGCGGACTAGCCGTAACGCGCACGCTCGCTGTCACTATTGTTAACCTCTACTGGTATTGGTTTTTAATAATAAATTGTGCGTTGTTACACGCCGTCTATTAATCTCACACCGAATCACCTCGATGCGATGATAGATAGTAGCTACGAACGCGGCAATGTACTAAGCCACTTGTAAGTGATGCTTTCCGAGATTACATCCCAAAAGTCATACAATCCCAAACTGTCGAAAGTTCTAAAGAAACTTCCTCTACTCGACAAGAACGATCGAAACGGTCGAATAGCAACGTCGCACCGTGGCAACTACGAAACCTGTACCTGCTCCTTCAAGATCGCTGCATACCGACCACCCCCCGACAATTCAGTAAACAACAATACTCCTCGACATTCCGTCTTTGCTGAAATCCCTCCGCAGCTCTCATTATACCAACATCGACATCTCCTAACACTTCGCCTTGTAAATCGACGAAAGCTCCTCAGCTCGGAGCCATTACGAAACTGTCGCCTGTCGCAGCAAAGGGGCTTCGATCGACCGTGCCGCACGGCGAGTGATCGGAAAATCGGTTCACGCAGGTGTGCGATAATCCCTGTGTGCTTACCGCAACCGACGCATTAATACGAATCCCCCGTAGCAGCTGAGCAGTCGCCATGCTGGTCAAGCGTTCTTCGCCTAAAGTACGCCAGCACCCGTGCACGCGTTATGTTTGCGAGTCAAGGGCTGCGCGGTGCACACACTGGCGTGTGCGGAATCCACGTGCCGCGATCAATGAGTTTGTTCACGCGTGGCCACGCCGACAGATGTGTATCAGACGTAACTGCGTTACGTGCACGCACATCCGCGCCAGAGAGTACGCGCCTCGAAATGCTAATGGAACCGCGCACGTTGCCCCGTTGGCGGTGTTTTATTCCGTTGCTGCGCGCACCTCGGGGATCGCAGACACGGTGCAAGTGCCCGAAATTTCCATGAACGAGCATCTGGAAGCGAAGGACAGGCGAGAAGCTCGCAACGCTGGTGGAGACGCGGTTACCTATGCTCCCTCCGCGGGAGGGGAAAATTGGTCGAGAGCTGCGGTAATCCGACGATTTGTCACTGTGGAAACAAACGAGAGGGGGAAGTTGGAGCTTGTGGCTCGCGAGCAGTGAAAGATTTCGTGTGTCAGTGGACCCGGAGGACGCGAAACGACGCTACGTATCTGGTTCCTCAAGGCACACGAATGCCCGAGCTGGCTGGATCTTTGAATTTCTGGCCGCAAGAATTTCGCCCGAGGTGATAATGAGAGGAGACTCGAATTATCTTTAGATGCAGGCACGTCACGCTATCCACGCTCAAGGGACTCGCAGATTTAATGGGGGTACTTGGGCGTTATAGGAAGTTAAGGTACTTCAAAGGGTTTAATCTGTTAATTGGGGAAAACGGGGTAAATCGTCGCTTAAATTTTCCGTGATGAGCAAATGTTAGGTCAAATATGTGTTTTACGGTACAGTCATTACGAGTGGAATATTTAGCACCTTCTAGTACACTCGTGCACGAATTTGTGCATTTAAATGTCGTGATTTTGAATAATCAACGTGCCCGAGGTAATAAAGCTTCTACAACGTTTGGAGTCGAGATATTTTCGACTGAAATTATAAATAAGCTTTAAAATAAGCTCTATTTTGTGTACTGTGGACTCGATATTTCCTGAATTTTATGCTTTCCACAGGTATTATATTATGCATATGTTTTATTTCTGCATTTATCCATATATTCCATACCCTACGTACGTATTTTTCTAGTTTCCATGTAGCTTCAGTCCCTGCCACTGCCTCGCGTGTTATTTCTAAATACAATGACATTCTCTAGTTTCCAGAGTACAAAAACTCGTTAAATTCATAAAAGCTCTATTCTTCAGCTTGAATATTTCACGTCGATCGCATTCAAGGAATTAACTTTTGGTAATTGTATCAGAAAATGATGAAAGTCCCGCAGTTAACATGATTCTGCCAGCTCTGCTGAGTCAAAGGGCCGAGATGAAAGTAAAGTTATATACTTAGAGATGCGTTCTGATCCAGTTATTTTATGTCCCAGTGAAAGTTTCCCGCAGACCTTCATTTTCCCTCTATTTCCCCTTAGCGTGAAGCATGGAATTTCACGGTTAGTTACGAGTAAGTGACTAGCTCATCTTCCATACAAGTACGCTCACAACATACCCATTACTGGTTTTTAACAATAATTTTCCTATCTTACAATCTCAACTACAAAAAAAAAATAGTTATTTTTAAAAACTACTCAACACTCTCACGGATTCTTCTTCTATCTCTGAAAAAAATTGCCACTGCAATCTTCGCTGAGGGGAATTCCAGAGCGAAGCTGACATCGAATCAAGAGTAAAGTGACTTTCGCCGCTTCCCATTCCATGCCCTTTTACTTCATATGAAGCCACATAAAATTGAGCATCCACAGAGTACTATTACGTATCCCTGCGACATCTTCTCGTTCGCCGTTGAAATTCCACATTTTCCACTACCCTTTAAACATCTCCATTCACATCCATCAAAGAATTCTCGTTACTGGTATTGCACCCTCTCTTCTTCCTGAACGTCCCTGCATGGAAAAATAAACACAGCCGACGACGCCGTCGATCTCGCGGGTCAGCATCGTTGAATATCCGTGAGGAGATATTTCTAGTACACGTCCAGTCGACCGGGAAACTCCTGCCACGCTGCGACTGGATTTTCACGCGATCTGTTGTTCCATGAAAAATGCAGCACGGCCGAAGATCGCCGATGGGGAAACGTCGGCACGTAGAAGGAAAGATGACGTCGGGAAGGGAATATAAAAATCGACAGATCGCCGCGACTTACTATTGCTTCGCGCGTCGCTTCGCGCGAGGATACGTCTGTCAGAGGGTCGGGAACTGATCTTGACAACTGTTTGATATCTCTCTGGGAAGTACATCTCGAAACTGCGTATAAACGAACGAGCTGCCTCACTCCTGTTTAGTATAAAACGATAAGCCCGTTTCTACTGAAATTTATCGTCAAAATCGTTCATTTTCATACCGACTTTTTCATTTCTCGAATGCTATAGTAATTTCAGACTTTTAATTCTGAAAGTTTCTTAGAATTACCTTGTCCGGATGAATTATATGTTTCTTGCTTTTCATCCTGGTGCCCTTGATTAACATTAGTCCTCTACGTTTATCTTCAACACTCACAGCATTCTTCAGCAGCTAATAAAAACCCAGATGATACTCAAGTAATCAGACAATTCCCTTCCGCCGCTGCTGACCCAACCCATCTTACATTTTGGGACAGGACCGACTCCATTTGCACCGCGTTGTCCTCGTTCTCCAGCTTCACAAGGGGCACGGAGCTTCACATAATTACAACCGTACAGCAGGTACCTTCCGGCACCGTTCCCATTGTCCTCCCACGACTTTTGCCCGTCCTTCGAGTAATTGTGCTCTCGTGCCCTGAGCCACCAGCTTGCGACATTCCTCAGCCGCGTTCTTCTCGACGAACAGCCCAGTCCCTGTGTTTTCGCGGGAGAATTAGGATTCAGCGGGAAGAAGCTTTCCGTCGAGTCAGGCGACTCTCAGATTCGAAGGATTCCGAGGCGAATTCGTTCGCGGCGGAGCACCTTTGACGCTCCAGGTCCCGAAATAGATGGAACGTGAAGGGAAAATCAAATTTCGAGGATCCGTGGCGTTTGCATTTTTATGAGATACTGATTTCTCGATCTGTCTAAGGTTCCGCGGGTTCGAGCTGCACCGTGAAAATCATTTCCATGAAATAAATTCGGCGAGATTTGACGTTTCTTTCATGTTTTCCCAGCTTTCAGCTTCCAGCAACGTTTGTTATATCCGATTTCACTTCATGGAGCGAATAGTGGACGCTGTTGCATATGGATGAATATTAGTGAACATTCTAGAATACTTCTTGTAAATTTCAAATGCATAAAGATTCTTTAATCTGCAGCTACTGCTTTCTATTCTAAATTCGTCTGGCCCTAAACTAGGCCGTACTACTTGCAATTCGCTATTGGATTAATTACTGATATTTATTGAGAGTTCAATTGTTTTCATTCTCAGGTGATTTAAAGCAGAGATTCTACACCAGATTTAAAGAGATCCTATCAAGCTGGTAGAGTTCTGTAAGATATAGGAATCGGTGTACACTGGTTGCACCTGGAGGCCACGGGAATTTCAAGGAAAATCCAACGCTGTTAATTTTGAAAAACGACAGAGATCCAAGATTTTTATCCACCCGCGAGAAGTAGTTTCCTGCAGAATAGCGTACACCGAGATTTATGCGAATTAGCGTTTATATCTCTCGAGGCAGACTGCTGTGTGCTTGAAACACACGTTTGTGAGATCGTCCGTAAGTCTTACTTAAGAATGAAGCATCGCGCCATTGTCGATTATAAAGGAGTTGGAGCGCTCGTTTAACACTCATTCTCCAGGAATAACGAGAAGCATTAATGCTCCTAAAAGACTGATTCACCATTCTATCCATTTGCTTCCCATTCTGCCTCTTGTACAATTCGACAATCGCTTCCTTCGTCGATTTTAGGTTCATCAATCTTCTCTGTTTGTCCAGTACCCGGAGCCCAGACTGTTCGTTACGCTTTTTATTTTTACACGCTTCAAGAACTTTAACGCCACTGGAAATTTATTGCAATTCGATAGTCCTTGTGAGTTATGGCAACCAGTCGATGTTTTAAATTTTTATACCCGGAAGCAATAACAAATCATTCCGCGCCACTTGAATGAGTCGTCACGCAGATCAGTCAGTTTTTAAGAAAATTTAATAACAGATATCGTCTGCATCAAGCATTTCACAAATATCATGCGGAATTCCTTTCTCGAAATTATCGTCGCCACAAAAGTGTGGAAGAATCGTGGAGAGCATCGTTCGTGAAGAATTTCAGTACAAATATCAAAGTGCCTCGGATTTCAGGAATCTCTTCCTCCGTGGAGACGCTTCGGTATTCCCGTTGGAACGCAGTAAGGATCGCTCCACGAAATCAATAATTTCCTTGGTTTCCAATAACTCAAGGCTACCTCCGTTGTCTTTTATTTTCATCCTTTTCTTCTCTAAAGGTCGCGTTTCGACGTTTGTTTGGGAACTGGAGCTTGTGATTGAAAAATGGAACCCTGACAGACAAAACGAGACTCTCTTACGTCAGAAAGGACGATTACATGAAATGGGATAAACTGTGAACGAACTTACGTGGAGCCTAAAGAACGCAGCTGCCCACTCGAACATAAAGCGAACCATTACTCCACTGAAAATGTTTATGCTAGTCGCGCACGTTGCATGGCATTTTTCTGCAGCCTGATTTCGTAAAAACAATTCAAAACTTCAAACATTTGTCTTTTGTTCCAATCACCGCCCACCGCGGGTTTGATTACCTTGCATCTGTGCAAACGCGGTGTAAACAAAAAGCAGACTCTGTTTGCATGCGATATTATCATTTTTGAAGACACGGGAAGGACCGTGCTTTTCGAGTGAAAGCCGATAGTGTCAACGTTTGGGATCAGGATTTGTAACAAGAAAATAGGATTTCACTTCGTTGCAGATCCATAACGGCAACAAATTTATCCTTTAGAAAATAGGAAGGGTTCCCAGCAGAGGCGGGCAAAATTGTTATGAAAATAGAATTTCGAATAACGAATAAAAGTTCCAAAAATTGTTCGTTATGTGGCGAATAAAGTTAAGCCAGATTAGCGAATGCGCGCCAGAAAATTATTTGACTTCGAATAAAGTTAAAGTTGAAATGGAAAACATAATTCAACGCTGAAGTTGAAATGCTCGACGAATAAACAAATTAACTTTATTCGTCGAATAAGTAACTTTTATTCTATCTGCTATTTAAATAATTTTTTATTTTGCTAGTGCCCAACTCTGGTTTTCTGGGATTGTAATTTCGGTTTTTACTAATTTAATTTCCAATACCAGTATTCGTGGCTGAATAAGAGCCGAACTCGAAGGTGTCTAAAATATAATAGATCCATTTCTACTAACAGGATGGCGGGCTAATAATAGATCTATTCCACGTGACTAGCGGCGGATTATGACCAACATCATGCTACTTACTGTCCCTTATTCGTCGCGCACCTATTCTGTTCACCTGACATCAATCTATAAACAGATTCATTCCACTAGACTTGAGCCCGATCACCGACGAGATCGTACGACTTGTCACGGCTGATTTATCGTGGGCTTATTCTACTCACTAAATGGGCGGTTGACAAGCATATTTGTTCCAGTCAATTTATTTCGGAGCATAAAGCTGGCGTTACTATTTGTCAGACGCTGCTGAAGTAATTATACATTGTAATAACGTATTTAAGGTCGTCCTTAAATCACGTAAGGTTTCCGAGGGGGGTCGCGAATTTCTTAGGTTTTCTTACGGAGGAATCAGGTAGAGTCTTAAGTAATATTTTTTTAACCTAATTTTCAGTCTTCTGGCCTAAAAAATGATGTTTCATCGCATATACACGAAGTCGAATTAAATGAATTATATAAATATTTAAAAGAATCTTAAATAATTTTAATAACTGAAAGAATGCAAGTCAGAGGAGAGGGTTGGAATATTAAATCATAGGATTTCATATACTTAGAGAGGGAGAGGGTAAGAGATCGGCAAAATTACCCTTAGGGAATTTAAAGACGGTCCCTATGGTGAAAATAATTTTCTTTGTTAATGTACAAGCTCCACGAGTAATGCAATGTTTTACTGTTAAGAAGATAAAAGTACCTTGCTCCTCGAGTCAGTGAAAGTGACTTACTACAATACCTTTAGAATAGAAAATATTTGTGAACCGATATTAGTCTGCGGTTTGAAATTTTAAGTTCGCGATGGAGTGTGGGTCACAAGAAGCGAGTTCCTCAGTAGAAAATGCTGGATTGCGACGTTGCGAATATCGTTATATGAAAGAAAGAGACTATCCTGTGCGAAAGCGAGCAGGAGAAGCGACCCAGAATAGCAATATCGGAGCGATTTCTCTTGGATACGCAAAAATACGATCACTGGCGGCTCTTCGACGACAGTTCGATTTCCTTTTCTTTTGGCACGGTCGGCGGGGTGCGTGCGCGGAAGGACTGCTGACCTCGAGGATCCTGTCCTAGATCGTCGCTCCGTCTTTCCGCGTAAAAAGAAAAGGGAAGCCCGGAGACACTCTTTGCTCGATTGGGAGCAAGAATCGTCAGTCGCGAAGCTGCCACGATGCTTTCGCGTTCCTCTTAGCGGAAAGTGCTATTTGAAACGAATGTGGGGAAATCGTGGCTCGTAAACAAGGTTACGCTCTTCATCTTGAGAATCTTCTTGGGCACGAAGAGTATACTCTTCGCTTCTGCTGACTTCGAAACTCTCTGAAACTACATAAGGCTTCATACGCTTGTTACGTGTTCAGTGCTGAAGCATTCGAAGTTCGTTAACGATGGGCGAGATTAATGAAGCAAGTAGAATGGAAGCACTGCTTTGCAAGCAGAGCATAGTTTTTCCTTATTTTTAAGTTATAGCTGTAGTTATAAGGAGACGACACTTTTTCCGGGTGAGCATCGTATCGTAGGAGTCGCAAGTTTGTTGAACGTGAAAAGTGAGCAAAGAATTGTACGAACCTAGATTCCTGTTCTCCTTCGCTTCGGAACTTCGTGTCCACCGACAAGAAAATATTCCTAACTTTGAAAGTGTAAAAGTTGCGGAAGTTATTGTTGAACGTGGCCAAAATATAATTTATCGTGTATATAAAAGTCTGGAAACACAGGCTTCGATCATTGAGCCGTGTGTAAAGAATACCAGAAGACGAACAAAGTAAAGTGGAATGAAAAAGGTAGAAATTGAGTTTCTCTAGACAAAAGTCTGCTTTACTCGTCAAACATATTACTTCTCTTTAATATAAATTTTCCGTGTTTCCATTGAGCAACAAATATCCCAACATTCAGGAGGAATTTTTCAATCAACCACTGATGCAATTGTGCATAACTAAAATTGAAAAGGTTGGCAGTTCTGCGAAAGTATCTGGACTTAGTTTACAGAAACGATCGCGTGGAAGCAAGAAGTTCGTGCAAGTAACTTTTGCGTGTAACTGAACGAAGAAACTTGGCATTCCCGTTTCCTGAGAACCGTGGACGATAATCTATGCTCGCTAAGCACGGTATGCCCTTGCGACCATTTCGTTCCAGCAATTCTATCTGGACAGAAATCGTTAAGAGGGAAATTCTGTTTTTGGGGCTAAAAACATAGCAAAATTTAGACCATGCTTTCATGCACCTTTGAGGAAGTTGTAGTTTTTTTTTATTAAGTTCCAAAAATAAATATAGGAGTTATGCAAAATCCACCAATACGCCGCGCAAAATTCATCGCCCGCTGGTGTGCATGGTATTAATCTTCCAGGTAATTCGAAACAGAAAAATGAAACAGCGTTTCACTTTATACATATGTAGCTTTAGTTTGACGAACCAGAATAAAGTAAAAAAATTTATTGATCAAAGTGGTGAGTTTTCAAACTGAAAGGTCTGAACCTTTAATTTACGCTATCCAGTTTTGAGCCAATTTAAAAAGTATGTGTATAACTTATCGGTATTCTGGATCATCAAACTGAAGGTACCTACTTAAAAAAAAAATGCCAAATTGAGGTATGATTTTAGACCATAAAATAGGATTTCCCCCTTGAGTTTCGCAAGAAACATCTGATAGAAAAACAGGTCCAAAAGAATTTCAAGAGGAAGAATCGAGGCAGCAGTCTCTCTTTGGGATTCAAAACTCCTGAACGTCGAGCAGAGAAGTGCTGATTTCGTTGCTGGAACCGGAGACCTTTAGAATCGGTTCGTTGAAGCCTGATTGACGGCTAAAGGAGACTTGATGAACAAACTTCCCGCCTGAGCTGGAAGAAACTCGGACATACCGGTCCGTTTGGTATCCCCTAGGCATTTATTTGGTTGGCTACCCGTACAAATACGCCCGTGAGTGTCGTCCAACAACGATGGTCCGCTCCTTTCCCTTGCAGATGTTCCCTCGCGACTCCCAGTTTCCGATTTAGGTTTTTATCCCGGACAAAGTGCATCCGGAATCCTCCAGAATCAACACTGAGCCACGTACTTCCCCATGACTTTTCTGAGTCGTTCGCTCATTCCTTCAGATTCGTTCCATCGAGCACGGTGGCTTTGAATTGCTAATTCCCAATGATCGTCGTGGCGGAACTGCTGCGTCCTTTCAATCAGCTGCGAAAGGAATTCGCGTAAAAGCGACCAATAAGGCTTTTCTATAGATTCTGTAGTAAAATCACTTCCCACCGTGTTTAGAATCGCTGTACGTTTATGTCTAGTGAAAAGAATTCGAAGTACAGGGCTCAATCGTTAAAGTGTACTTTTGTGATTTTCTAGAACAAAGCATTTTCCAGTATATTTACGTGAAAAGATGCACCATGAGTTTCCTGAACGCTACAATTTAGTGAAGATCACAGTTGGAGGCTTTCGATAACAAAACTTCAGCGAATAAATCAGTCTGATATTGGAGAAGTTTTGTGTAGATAAATACGTACGTAGAATAAAACTCTGCGTGGAGACATAAATTCAGGAAACACGTGGCTGGACAGACAAGTAGAGTGAAACCGTGTTTGATCGATTGGATAGAATAAAAGCACCACTGGAGGGATGCGCAGAGCAGAACGTTGTCTGATCAAATACCAGAATAAAAAGATAGGTAGACGGGGTTACACGATAAGCTGTACTTGATCAGATGCAAGTAGTATAATACCACGCGTGGTCAGCCAAGTAGAACAGAACCGTGTCTGGTTGGACAAGAAGAATAAAAGTGTTTATGGTTTGGCAAGTGGAATGTAATCGAAATACGAAAAAGCCCCTTGCTAAAACAATTATAAATGTAATTATTTAAAAATATAAATTTTTATTTAATTTAATGGTTAGGCTTTTTAATAGTTTTTACTGCGACATCGCCTATACTCGTTTCTTACTTTCTCCTTATGTATTATATTTTCTGCTAACGAGTAATAACATCGAAATAATAATAATAATAATAATATCAAGCATGCAAACGTAACAAGTTGCGCGTATAGGCCTGGAATATGTATTGCTATTAAAAGCCAGATAGGAAGCAGATACAAGCAATATATTTCCTCGTACCGATACGACATACAGCACTCGAACACGAGATAAAAAACTTGCAAATATATGTCAGCAACATTTACCACGGTTTATATTGTATTCCTTATCGCAGATTATTTCATAAAAAGCAAAACCAATTTCAACAGGAACCCTGGGTTGTTTTTTAAATTCCTTTTAAATTCAGCCTCGCGAAACGACAATGTACGGACACAATTGTCGGAGTTTTAAAATTCATTTGAAATTAAATGGAAGAAAACGCTCAGACCTACGTTAAATTTAAACTGTTGTCAACTATCGTCACAGTACTCTCTAATGCAAAAATTCAATATTACTAGTATAAAATAGTGGCGAAATTGGAAAATAGATTTCGCGTCAGTTAGCCTTTGAAATTATTTCATTTCGGAGAATTATTAAAACAAACTCGGCGTATTATTTCACGCGTTCCAGGCTGTGTAATTTTCTCGCAATTATATCCTGCATATAAATTTCTGTAAATTATTAATTCAGTGTTTATCTTCGTTATTTATTTCTTCCATCAAACAATTCTATTTTTCCGAACTTAACCGTATCTAGATAACGAGGTACGCCGTTTTCCCTTTTCCCTACGTAGCTCCTTTAGAAATCCTCACTGACGACGATCGGAGCACGCAAAGTGTAATCCTCTGTTTCAGTTTTATTTGAGCTGGCGCAACCGATCTCTGACACTCGTTTGCATTTCTAAGAGGCTTACCGTTTTGGTCGGCGCTGCTTTTGTTCTTTCCCCTCACGTCTACGTCAATGAACGAAGTTACCGTGCGTAACGTGCTTAACGTGCAATATTCTACGTGAAACTTCACGAAGTTGAAACTTCAAGTCCCGCCGGATCGCCGATTTACACAACAGCTTTTTGTGATATTACCGAACTACAAACTCGGAAAGCGTATAATTTTTTATACGAACCAAGTAACTTCTAAAGATGGATTTCTGAAACGTATATTACACCGACGGTTAAAGCGCTCGAGTCCGTCGTCCCCCAAGAAAAGCTCCGTTTTCCAAGCCACAGTGGCACAACAGAAATTATTTCCACGAATCACCGCAGCGGAGAAAGCTCTCGAAACTACATATGAAGCCAGGTTTACGGGCGGGGCACGTACATTACGTTCGCGGTTCCGCAGAGTATCTCGACAACTTTATGAAAAACGTTTCATAAGGGATAATCGAATGTCATAAACGACGCCACCGCGAATATGGGACGAATAAATATAACTGGTTACGAACAGAGACCCGGCCCAAGACTGGGTCACAGCAATATTCGATTTCTGTTTGCTTTTCGTGCAACGCCAACGTAACCGAATTAAATTTCCGAACGAGAGTATCGTAGACCTAGCCGTCCCTAGATACTGTTTACCCTTTATCCGGCCCCCGAGCTGCCGACCGTTTAATTAAAATTCTCACCCCCACGGAACCAAAGCGATCGAACGTGTTTGATTCCGAGCTGGAATCTCGTATGGAATGAATTATAGGATCAACGAGCTCCATCATTCGATTTCATACCCTGACCTGCACGCGGGAATCTTCGTCGTCCGCGTAATCGCGCTGGTGACACGTAATTCGTTAAGTTCTTACTTCGATTTCGAGTCTTATTCCCTCTCCTGCCACGCTCGTTGAATTCGAATGGCATACGAAGAGAAATAAATTAGGCACATGTTGTAATTTAAAATTAAATTAGACGCAAGGATTCTTACTCTCCGTTTGAAAGTCGCGTGTGAACATTCGTCTGCATACACGAAATTAAAATTACTTTCATTTAGATTCAACTTAATTCAGGCGTGCCAGCAAAAACGAAGAAGTGTGCTCGAAATTACGCTCCGTTTGCTTTCTCTAGTATCGTTTACAGTACAAATTTCCCAGATCCACTTTGAAATGACTCGAAAGTAAAGAACTTGGAAGAAAGAGCCTTGAGAAGAAGTTGGCGGTAACTGCGTTAAGCTAGCGACAACAAGAGGAAAAAAGGAGCTGGTAGTCGGAAAAGTGAATCGTGCGGAAGCAGGTCGTTTGAATGCATACGGCCGATAACGATAACGATACCGTGAAGACACGGCCGGCTGATCCTCGAAAGAACAAAATCGAAACGTGGAAAACACATAAGGATAAAAGTAGGAGGCAGTGGGGCCAGGCGGGTTCCTTTAATGCCCAGACTTTCACAATGGATTTCGCTAGTGGAAAAATAACGACGAAAGAAAGAGATACCCCTGCACGAGATGCAACGGGAACACGACTCCGCGAACAAAAGCGCGGAAGAGGTGATGTTAACCGCGTGGTTTTCCCCGAAAAGGCAGAGGTTTTTATTATTGAAATATTTCACGGAACTTCGGCATCGAAGATCTTCAATCCCAACGGAAGCTTGGCAATCACGATTTTGGTGACCTGCGTGAATTTTTTAGCGCAAAATACGGGAAGAATGCCAAAGCAGGGAAGTGACAAAATTATAATATGCATATGGAAGTATTAACATCGAAGGAAAACACTAATCCGTGAGACTAGAAAAATTCGTTCGCGCAATGGGTTGAAAGAAACCCGATTTTCAGCGGCAAATCGATGTCGTCGAGGAACTGGTTCTAGAGAAGCGAGCTTCCACTCGTTTTCTTTTGTAATAGACCGTCGTCGATTAAACGATTCCTTATTCCTCAACGGAATAACGTTCACCCGTGTAAACACCGTGGCCCGATCACCCATTCAACATCTCGATTTCAATTTCGCGGCTTATTTACCTGGAGGCGTAGCTCGCGCGAATCGATGGGAAATCGCCTGAGTGAAGTCGAATTTTCCTGATCGCAGAGTTTTCGCGCGAATTTAATTTTCAGAGCTTTCAGGGTTAACGCGGCTGAAGCGAACGAGGGGAAAGAATGCTCGAAGCTGCTACTCCGTTAGAATGTTCCTCTCCTTTCCAAATTAAACGAAATCGTCGAAATTGTAGTCGTCCGGAGTACCGAGTGCGAGAAAGAATTCGTTGATGTTTCCTAGCAATGGAAGTTGAATGTTTTGGAATAATTAGTCGCGTAGGTACGATTAAATATATTTAATTTCGTCCAGTGCATTTATCCTAGTCATCCGAGCGACTCGATTTTCTCAACTACCAAACCTAAGAATGCACTTGGCTGAATGTAACACTCGATTACAGTTTCGCGGAATTAATATGATTTCGAAGGGAGTAGAATTCTGTTGTCGGATGAAACTCCTTTCAGATAAGCTAGAAGGACGATTCGTTCTTGGTCACCGAATGCAACGAAGCGTGGAGGAAACGACAATTGTCATAAGAGAACTTCCTCCGTGCTTTATACAAAGGGGATGAAACCTTTCACCCAGTAATTCAGTTCAAATATGAGAATAAAGAGTGACGTAGCTTCTTCAGAATTCCAGGAAAATACTGCACGGCCAGCAAGAAAGAAGAGCTATTTACCTCAGCCTGCCGACACGGTAACGTCAGTTTATATTACCCCCACAAAAGTTCCTCCCAGTCTTTTCTATTTTTTCTTGCAATTTTTCATTAGTACCTCACGAAACGATTGTCCAACGTGCTCCGCAGTCTTTCGAGTCCTTTTCATTCAGACTTATTAGGGATGCAACTGCATTGCGTCCTGCTCCGAGGACCAACTGTACGGTAGTGATGTGGACGTAATTAGTAGACAGCGGGCAATGGGATAATTGGTAAACGCGCGTTTGGATAAGCTTCGTGTCAAGCAGATGCGCGGGACTCGAAATACGCGTTAGAGGCCGCGAATGTTTCCGCGTGAGGGAGGATTCTGAGGAGGGACTGTATCTCGGGTTAATTACACGAAGCCTCGTACACGCTTATGCATACTGTGCTTTAAACGATCAACTCGGCCAGTTGATGAGGAGAACGTTATGTACGAAGTTCCCTGCTTTCCATTCAGATTGCTGGGACTTCGTGTTGCTTCGGTGAAGGGATGCATGTGTCTAACTTGCTTGAACCGTCCACCCCTTTGCAGCACACCCATGCAGCCTTTAATATATTGCAGTGGAACAGCAGGACCTGATGGTTGGCTGTGTCACCCTGGATAGGTCGAGGATCTCCATTAAAACTTAGGTTCGTTGTTCAATTGCGTGCGTACGGGGTTGGTGGAATTAGCTGTGACTGATCACTTCGTGGGGGATATGAGAATTATATGAATATCTTTCCAATTGAATTCGCGGAGTTTAATGTTTGATAAAAAGAAGTGATGTGGTATGGAATATCTTAAATTGACTATGTTCGAGGTAACGTAAAAGTAAGGATATTTTATGGTCTGCTGTTTGCAACTCCGTTTTGAAAACTTGTCAAGGAAATATTAATAATTTTGGGGTACTCCATTGAAACTTTGTACATGCAGTTTTTGTACACTTCTCAATGTTTATTCAGTCAGTTATAAATAAGTTGGATTGCGATAGTTTCAATGGTAAAGCAGAACTTGGATTCATTTCCGGATCCTGGCACGGTACATTTATCAGAGCTTATCTCCAATATTGTCCCATTCTACTCCTCAAACCATACATTGTGACTATTCTACTTGCACATACGCCTCTGCGCCATTCAACCGTTTTGATTGTAAATAATACTATTGTATTTACTTGGTCAGGCATTGTTGAGCCACTTCGAAACGAACCTGACAACAATTTTCTTCTACCATTACGAAGGAAAATTGAAGAGTTCGCAATTTGCTGCTTTTAAGTCTACCCCGAAGACTAATGACGCAGTTCAATGATAATGGAAGGAGGACATAAATGCAGTAAGTTACAAAAATAAATTATGCCTGCAGAAAGTGTATTAAATATTTTACTGAAGACGACAGATAAATTTTCGAACATCGAATTCAGCTGAGCATGTTACTTGGCAGTAGGACAGTTTCAGATTGTAGAATTTCTGACACGAAGATGTCTCTTGGGAATAGTTACTCGAGAAGCATGAGATCTGCGAAAAAGGGAAGTACAATACGCGGATCGCCCGCGGAATTGAGAACGAAGGGTTAGCGGATATTTCGTTACAAAAAGAATAGATATGTTCCTTGAGAAAGTAGTTCTTCATATATATCTATCGGTTACTAGAATTGCGCTTTTATCGAAAACTATTGGAATTTTATGGCAGGAACTAAAGAACTGTTATGAATAATAAAACGAGAGTGCAGAAGGATAGAAGTATTGGCAGTCCTAAAATATTTAGGTAGGAAAGGTGACATTCGGCGATGCAAGGAAGAGCGGTAGGCACTTAGAAATATGACCAAGATGATGATACTAAAAAGCCTGTAAGATAAAACTGGGCAAACCGTTGAACGGCTGGACAGGTTAAACATTTCAGCGAGGAAGAAACTCTATACTTCGAATTTCATGTTCGCTTCCATGTTACTGTGAGATTGTTGCCCGGGTTGAGTGGCCTGGAGTGATTTTCCGTGTCTCGATCCTTCCGAAGTTCGCCAATATTCCATTAAATAAAAGAAGTACACTCATTAAAAACTCAGCATATAGAAAGTTCGTTATTTGTTCTGATCCCAAAAGTACATTGCAAGCGATTCAAGGCCCCCAGGATGCCAGGTGAATTAATCCAATATATCCAAGCTTTATATTCAAGACTCATTAATGAAGAAAAAGATATTAAATTGATATAGACACCTTCTCGCGTGTTAATTATGGGAAATGATGAAGCAGATCATGCAGTCAAAGTAGCGACACTACACAATATCCAAGACCCACCTGAAATTATCCCGTTCCAGGACTTCAGAAGAGAAATAAAAAGAAGATTAAGGGGTAACTGGGCCCAAAAACTGACACCTCTAGTTTCGTCAAAACTTCCCGTAAACAAAACAGGAGGCTTTAAACCTGGTCTGAGTGGACTTAGATACCCGACTGACACATACGCACTTGATAGTAAAAAAAACTATACCTAAATGCGAAATTATATAACAAGAAACTCAATATAAGTCAAATTCTTTTTGACTGCAATCATCTCACTAAAAGCATGAAAAATAACATAGGCGAAATAGTGAAATCACGAGAAAATATTAGAAACAAAATTACATTCTTAAAAGCGATTAAAATTTGGAAACGATTTAAATTTGTTTGTGTGTATAAACCTTATACTGCGTAATATTTAGGTACCTACTCTACAGAACATCTTACATAATCTCAATGCACAATGCAACAACTGTTAATTTTTAAAGTCGCTCATGACTTTAGTGGTAAAACTCAAAATTTTGTTTAAAAAAAAAAGACTCAAGACAATCTATCCATCAATTTAATATAAATTATGTGGATAACTTTCTGGAATCCAGAATCTCGCATTAACAATAAAATTTCCTACAATAAACACATCGATAAGTATCGTACAGAAAGTGTAAAGGAATTCACAAGCATACGTAATCCAAAGTAAGACAAACGCAACTTTTCTTTCTCTTTTGAGATTGACCTACATCGACTGCACTCCTCGATGCAACAGAGACGCGCAACGCATTTACCTGCGTCCCACATTCCAGAATATTCTTAACGATCCTGGCAAAACACTACCCCGAGCTTCGAAAGTGTACTCAAAGTCGCAGTGGAACGATGCACTCAGTTGGTTTCTCGGCCTGAATTTATTCGCCGCGCCGTGCATCGTTTTCCAGAGCGCACAGGATGCGTCGCGATGCAACAGTCTGCACGAGCCCTCGTGTTTATCTGGCTAGTCGGCGGTTCCCAGTGGAGAATCGTTGGTAGGAATAAGGAACTGGCGAGGGTTTCAACCTGGCCGGATCAAAATGAATCAGATGCCGTCCAGTAACGGATTACAAGGGAAGACCGGTTACATTTCCAGTGGAAAAGTTTCCGAAAGCCATCACGGAGGATTCGCTTCGATGGCCGAGGCTAATGGATTCCCGTAAAAATGATCTATACCGGCGGGAACAGTTTTACGAATCGCGCTGAGAGCACGATGCATCAACGTGCGAGGTCGAGAATATTTCGTTCCATCGACCTTTCTTTTCCTCTCGATATCGATTCGCGGATAAACTCGTGTTTCGTAACGAAGCTACTTTAATTGCGCCATTCAGAACGCGGCTGCTGTACATTACTCACTGGATTTAATTATAACTATATGTATGATATTATTGATTGCGGGGATTGCTACGTGTTCGTTTGGTTATAAAATACCTATGTAAAAACAGACGGATTGGATTTAATTATTTAATTCTGAATCAGGGACGAGTTTCGATTGATTAATCGTTGATTGGTGACGAAACGAAGAAGTTAAATGTGGAAATGGGAATAACTTCGGTTTAAAAATAATCTGTGATGGAATTTCTATCGACATTTCACGGCTCCAATATTGACCAACGGTCCTTTTTATTCATATGAAATCACGATAAAAAGGAGAACGAAATTTTTTAGCTAGAAATATAAAAATTTAGTCCGATACTATAGATGTGTCATGTTACACGCGCGCAAAGTTATACTGGAAGCTATGTTTCGAAATGCATTCTCTGTCAAGACAAATCCCTCGCGTAACACAAATTGATTCGAAAAGAAAGCACAAACAAAGGATTATATGTCATCCGTTTGAGAAGTTCCTGCATACCTTTCCCTTTACGAACCAGAGTATCAGCTCTTCCGCAAAAAGGAAAAGCTCGTTATGTGCCCTGCCCAGTGTCCATTGTGCTTTGTTCTTTAAAGGAAGGGTAAATACCGCGTCCCAGAAACAGTGTCAAATTTTATGTGGCCGTTGTATGTGTGCTTGCGGTTGTTTCGGTGACTCGAATGGAAAAATCCGCCAGGAAACGAGGAAAAGTGTAACAAGCGACCGAGGGAAACTTCCGCGTAGTTTCACTGCGGGAAATCAAACGACAAGCTGTCTATGAGAAATCTTTCGTGAGTTTATGGTTGTCGTTGATATAATTTATAGCGAGCCACAAATTTCTAGATTAAGACTTTTACGACTTAAAGGGAACATCTCGGTGAAGTTGGATCACGGAATTATTTCGCACATATTTAGTATCTAGCCCCGGAAAATGCGGCAGCGATGTAATCTCGCATTTATATGTATGCAAGGAGCTATGAATAAATTTAAAATCGTTCGCGTAAAATGCGAATAAACACTCCTCCAAAGTCCGTTGCGGTTAGGTGTGGGATCTACAAACGAGTTGGCGAAGATGGGCGAGTGCTTCGGGCGATTCGCATTCGAGGGCAGACGGATCTTGCGAGAAAACGTTTATCCAGCCGCAATTCAGACTGGGCGCAAGAAGAAATTTGCATCTGCTTAATCACAAGTTTCCAGTGGGTTCTGATTCGTGCAACCAGCGCCAGAAACTGCTGATCCAACAGACCTGTCGATTTTCATTGAAAGCGTTTTCCCCGTTACATATTGATCGTTGGTTTAGAGAACTGTGAAATTTCAGATTCAGAATCATTTTTCTTGGGAGGTAGCGGGGGATTTGCAAATTACAATAAGAAGAATGTAATTTATTGGCCAAAAGGCTCATATGCAGTTTTCTACTGAAGGTTGTCTGATCATTCGTCGATATGTTCTACTTACGGGGGTCTTGAGACGCGCAGACAGATTCTACTTTGGACGAGGTAAGGATATAGCGATACAATTAGTAGTATCTGATTAGTGAATTATTATGTAAAGTATGTATGGCTGAAGTATAATCAGAAAATGTGAGTACGATACAATTAAAGCTCTCATAGTTATTAAAAGTAATCTGCTTTACGAGACTGATGAAACTTTCGACCATTGCGACGAAAATCATACAATACGACCAGCGTGAACGGTTTCCAATTGCATACACGAATCCGATCACTTGAAAATATCAAGTTAACTACAATGGATCGTCATTGAAACTACATTGTTATGTAATAATCCCATCAAATCACCTCTCAGCTTTAAACGATTAAATACGTTTATTATCGTTATAGCAGAGTTTGTTTTCCAAACATTTATCCACCATTTCTGCTACCTACGACTGTTAGAATTGAAATTATTCAAAGCTGTCGGCGAATCAATGTTTCCGTCTTTCGCAGCAAGAATTTATCTCGGCGTTAACTTCGCAATAACTATCGAAAGTTTGTTATCACTTATCACGGCACTGAAATTCCAAGGCATCTCGATAACGATATTCGACAAAGGCACTTACGGCCATCCAAATATTACTCTCGGCTCAATGTACCACGACCGTTCAGAGTTAACCCTCAAAATCCGACGTAAGTTCAATTGAGCTTGTAAGTCGGAGAGCGCACAGTGGTTTCGGAAGCTCAGCTTCGAAAAGTTACCAAAGGTATGGAATCGCGCTGTGTGGTTGGAGGGTCATTTCACCCGAGGATTCGAGATCGCTGGTAATCCTTAATGAAAGTAGCCAGCAATTACACGTTCGAGTTGAGTAGAGAAACGCGGAATACTAACCGAGTAATCTTCCTAATGGCCGAGTTTTACTTAATTGCAATCTCAAAATGGGCGCGCAATAGAATCTAATAACAGATAAAACCTGTAGAAAAATCTGAAGGTCACTTTGAATCTGTAGAATTGTGAAAAATGTAAGTACCAGATGAAGAATGCGTGCCTTTAATGGAAACGTAACTATTTAGAAGATCACTTAACTACAATCTTACTTTTTTTCCTTACAAGATTAATGTAAAATTTCGAACAGTGAGTATAGTTTCTTCTAATGCTAAGTTCTGCTTACTCTTCAAGAGGAAAACTTTATTTATCAAGATATGTTGCTTAGAGAGGAAGGCAGCGAACAAATCCTGTTTTAAGTTATCGTGGTCATGTGAACTGCAAGTTGTCAATCTAATGATATTACAAAGTAAACACAGAGTTAGGCTTCTAAGTTAGGGAACAAATACCTAGTTGACACATCAGCGAATTCTAACTAAATTCTGTGGCAAGTTGAACCAACCAACGTCTAGATAGGTCTTTGTGCTTACAGTACTGAAAAGTGAACGAAAAAGCTGGATATCACTCGTTCAAAGTGAAACGTAAAATCTGTAAATATAAAATTCAAATCGAATACCACTGACTGGCAATCACGATTTCCGTAGGTTCCTCTTAGCCCCTAGGATTTTCCCTGAGAAATCTTTTTAATAATATCCCACTCCTTTACTGAAAAAAGTTAGATAACCCGCAATACACACACCTTTATTTCGACGCTTCTCTAAAGGAATTAATGACTTTATTAACAAAGCTTAGTAATCATCAGATTATAAGTTTCTTTAAGGGATTTAATGAGAAAATGTGTGACGAAGCAACGTCGTCTTAGCGAAGCACGGGTATTTGGCTAGTATCTTAATAGTACTTTGAAAGTATGCATAATCACTATATTCAACGTGCAAATTATATTTCATTCTAAAGAGAAATGAACAAAAAATTTGTTTAAAGTTTCACAACGCTCATCGCCATGAAGACTGAATACCATTCTAGGGGCTAGAATGTAACATTCTGTAATCCGACTGAGTACATCGGATTGGGACAATCGGATTCCGAAAGTTCCTTGCGAAGTATTTCATGGGATTATGGTTGTATTAATTCCCTGTGGACCATCCTGGCCTTAATAGTCTTAATACTACATATTAGTTATTGGCCAACTCGTAACATCCATATTCATATTATTTTAGAAACCACAACACTCGGGCAAAATATGCTCCAGGTCACAATGGACAAGCAAACATGATAAAACTTTGCCAATATACCAGCAATGAACATTTTCTTACAATCACTGAAGATTAAATAAACAAAAGATCTGTATTGAGAATGGAAGGGAACTTGTGATTAATATCCTTCGTCTACTAGTTTTTTAATATTCAGAAATTTCTGATACACGGTGACACGTGCATCTTTAAGAACCTGTGACTCTCTTCATTCCTACACAAAATACTCGCAAAATGATGAAGCAGAATTTCTTCTTGTAGGCATGTCCAAATAGAAAGCTGTCACGTGGAAGCTCAGGAATGAAAAAACATTTTCGCAATGACAATGTGAGAACGAATACCACGATGATACTGCGACATGAATGACGGAGAAGGAAAATATTCCGAAGGAAAAGAAAAGTTTCATTTAATTAAAACTCAGGAAGCCACCAGTATGGCGATGGAAATAATAAACTTCTCTTTGCTCGACAAACCCTGCAACGCGTTTAATATAAACTCTGCTCGTTAATATTTTCTTCTCTTGATGACTAGAAATTTCCAAACCCTTCTTGAAACGGGACTAATTACTTTCTCATTCCTCGATTTAGCTGCCACAACTTGATATTATTTATCATTTACGTTGCATCTCGTTTAATTAATAATACCATTGCAATAACTGCAAATATAGATACAGTAAAAGCAGTTTCAAAGGAGATAGATAAATATTGACAACGTAGATTCAACGTAACGAAACTTAAACGTAGATATATGTATGCAACTAATTGGGGGAAAAGTTTAGAGTTTTGACTGTGCGAAAGGTGTAACGGAAATTCCATTGCAACTTAAATTCAATTTACTCGGAAGCCTGCTTTCCGTCGTTTCCACAACTCCTGTTAATCATTTCGCCGTTTCTTTGCCTCTCACAGGCAGACGACCACGCCTGTGCACACAGAATGCTTTGTTTCATGATTATGAACAAAAATTGGATTCTCTTGTGTGCTCTACCCTGAACTGGACGCATAAAACGAAAAGTCTTCATACTCATTTATTTTACTGCATCGACAAAGGAAATAAAAAGCACTGCCTAGATTTATGCAAAGCAATTCCTATACTTAATATCGACATTTTAAATTAAAGTTCATACTACCTTTAAAATAGCAAAAAATATGATTCATAGCACAGAAAGAAAATGAATATTACAAGGTGTTCAACATTTAATTAGCCACGTCATTCTTGAAGGAAATTACAAGAGATTCAATTAAAAAGTCATTAATCACTCACACCTTGCTTGCAAAACAGTGTAGCTACTGTGCATCGATTGAAACTTCCATTATGCATCATGCTGCATGTAATGAGCAGAAAAAAGCAGATCGTTTTTACGATCGAAACAGAAATTCGCTTCTATCGCTGACACTCTTAATTCTTCCATCTACATTAGGGTGGAGCTTATTTTTCAACTATGAAAATATGATCTTCTTACCATCTCAATTTGTTCCTTTTTATAAAAAATAAAATCGAGCAGAATATAAACACGTATTCAAATATATTACGCATTAGATATTTACATAAAAATGTATTGTCGAAAGTGTTTATACAGTGTTTGTATATCTAAAGGTACAAATCAGGGTTGTAAGACCCTGTTGAATTTTTCTTTTAACTTTTAAGCTCTACACACATTGATTACGCGCTTTTTACTCGCACACTTCTCATCTCCACACCTTTCTCTTTGAATCTTCTACGAGATCGATAAAAATTTAGCCCAGTATCCTTTTGACATTTCAATTGAAATTCAATTTTACGCCGTTGAAATTTCATTCTCCCGACCATCAGCATCCAATCAAAATCCCCTCGATTCAGTCTGACATTCGCTTTTTCCTGGAAAGCTGACATGCTTCGTGGAGAAACGATATCGCGAACGTAACCGCAATCCTTGTTCGTCGTAATAACAGACTGACCTGGAGCACTGATTGCCGCACCAGAGAAACAGAAAAAAAACAGAGTGAAGGAAACAGTTTGACGGGATAGCAACGAAATCTTTGTTGCAGCGGCGATGTTTGATGGAAAATTTCGTTCACCGAGTAATACGCTGGTTCTGTCGTTCCTGCGCCGCAAAACCGATTAAATCGATCACGTTCGTCGAAAGGCGGTTTATTGTTTCTGACTGACGAACGACGCTGTCGTACTCTCCCCTTGCTATCGCGTGACGGCGGAATTCTGCTCTTGCAGGCGCGAAAAATTCAAATAAAGGGGACACTGGTATTTACATCGAACGTGATGCAACGGGAGGGAAATGTTTCGTCGGATTACAATGGCCGTCCCAGTGTTTCTCAACTGTAAAACGCCAGGCATCGTGATCTGGGGGTTGTAGATTAATGTCACGTAATTCTACGATCATATAAATGATATTCAAATAGATGAAAAGTTAACTCTCGAGAAGATATAGTTGACTTTAAAATAGAGTGAGTTTTTTTAAAAATATCCCAAACACGGTGCACGCAATGCTTTCAGTATCTGAGTTTCAATAATGTCTCGAGAGTGGGTGAGATGTTTCCAGCTCTGAGCCTTGATGTTACTTATTTTCTGTGTTCGCTGACTGTAGGTATCGTGAGACGATTCCAGGTGAAAACCTTTCTGCGAAATATTCGATCAACCAGTGGTTCACAGAAACACGGGTTCGCACACTTTTCTTCCAATTTCATTGTAATTTGTTTCTCCAAAGGGATTCCCTGTGCTTCGGTGGTTTGAGAATTACTGTCGCGGAAGCTTCTCAGCGTAACCTAAATAGAGGGACGCGCATGTATGCACGAAGGCCAACAAAAATGTGAATCCCTTTTTCTTCCTGCCTGCATTTCACCGTTCACTGAACGCTCAACATTTTTACGTATTTCCCTCGTGCGTGATTAATGCGTTGTCATTTAAGCGGCGCGGCCTCCTACGTTATTTACGATACGCAGCCTCGCGATCGTGCCTTTAAAAGTTCGTGTTTTCATCGATTCCACGATTCAAGGGGAACAGTATATATGCTCGTGAAAAATTACGATTGACCAGAGAGGATGAAGCAGGATTAAATATTTCTAGAGGCAACGATGCGGGGGATAATATTTTACGCCGATTTTTTGCAGTATGTAATCGCTTGAAGGAACACTAAACGTCACGCAGAAATGTTAACATCCGCTTCATTTGAACTTTCCCGCAGCAGATACGGTTTTCATAGAAAGTGCACGGTTTAATCATCGGTTTGCGAATGTGAAGTGAAACGAACTGACAGCTATCTGCCCCAAAGTGACTCATACATTCCGTTCGCTAGTTGCATTATCATCGAAACGGTTGCAATTTACCATAAATATCCATTTCAAGCCGCAAGCTGAATTGGCAAATGAAAACACAAATGTTTCATTTGCCTGGCAACATTGCACAATAGGGACGCTGTATGGATATCGTTGCTGTGATTGCACCGGTAAACGAGTTGTGTGCGGATGAAATTACCTCGTTACTTGGACGCGACCGCCAAACTGCTCCTCAAAGACACGATTGCCGGGCACGCGATTAGTTTCTGCGGGACGTGGAAAATAAACAATGAGATGAAGAGCGCTGGGTAAAAGAGTGGAGACGGAAGGAAAGCGCCGGTAATGAGTACGAAGTTCAAAGTCAGAGTATAAAATTGCTTCCCCCGCTCGTCAGGTGGATGCACTTTAACCGGCGACAAAAAAGCGCTACAGCGAATCGCGGCTGTACGCGACAGACATCGTTGTAATACACCCGCCACGCCTGGATGTCAAAGGTTTTGGGAACAGGATTTCCATTTCAGGACCAGACGGAAATTGGACGACGGAGGAAACGCGAGTCGGGCCAATGGAAGTTGCTTTAAGCTTCGCGTAAAAATGGCTCAAAATCGCCCGCCAGCGTTCACTTGCAAATTCCTCCGCGATGAACATCTGTAGAACGGCTGATTTTTTACTCCTCAGTCGACTCAGAGCATCCAGACGGCTATTCAAATCCGGAGTAAAATTCACTTCGAAGAAGCTAATAGACAGCCTTCTGTTCTCTGTTGAACGCAACCCGTTTAATTCGAGAGGAATCTCGGAATATTTTTTAAGCAACGCTGTAATGAAAGGTTCTTTAATCGAATTAAGGAAAACGGGGAATCTGTTCAACGGTCGGTCTCCGCGAAATTTTAGCTTTTTTCTGCTGGCGCGTGTTTCCCAGTGACACGAGTGGCGCGTAATGAAGGGTAAAAAGAGGGGCAGCGCATAGCCGGCCCAATTTCCTGCCATTCAGTCCACGGTGCGTTTCCATTTTGCTCATCAAAGCCTCGTCACCTCGGAATCTAACGGTTTTAAGCGGCCCGTGTACAATTAGAGGGGCGCTGGTGTACTGACAAACGATATTCCGGCTGATAGGGGCGCTAAATTCCCGGTAATCTCGTTTCCGCCAAGTTAATTGGAACGGTGCCGCGTGCACGGTACGATTGGATCCCTACTTCAACGACGAAATCAACCTGCAATTTTCGTGATATTCATAATCTACCACCGGCCGCGCCGCGGCTTCGACCAATCCACCCCCGGCTTAACACTTTTCGCGATCGTTAATTTGTTTGGGCTCGCGCTCGGGTCGAATGTCAGGAATTAAATGCCGCGGTGGGTGGTCCGCGAAATTAATAGCAATTCTCTGCTTGTGGTCAAGATGGATAGGGGATGGTGTTGAAACTTTAGATGAAGGGCGGTTGCCCTTTTATACCTGCATTTTTACTCCTCGGGTCGGAGGTAATCGACCAATTTTAGCTGTCGTCCACAGCTTCCCGGCAGTCTTTTTTAGCGGAAACAAAGAGTATTAATATTTTCCACGTCAAAGCTAAAAGCACACGGTCACGCGGCACCGCGATGTTATCTGGGAACTTTTGGTGGTGGTTGAAATGATTTGTTGATGGTTTACTACACGAATATTGTATGTCAACTTCTAGCGTTTTCGAAAGAAAAAAAAAAAAAACAGTTTTATAAATGCAGGGATACTTTATAATTAAAGAAATACACAATTTCACGAAGTATGGACATACAATATTTGTGCAGTAACCCATCGTTGTGTTCGAACACAGAGAATTATTGGAAAACTCATAGGAAACTCGTTGAATTGTCAAACTCAATGAAGTATTTTCAAGTTTTAACATTTTTAGAGAAACTCCAGAGAAAAAGCGCATTTCAGTGTTCGCTACGGGAGATCTTTAAAGTGAATTTCACTTCAGAGAAAAAGTGTAAAATGTTTGCTCGTTAGGTTCCGTGAAATTATATTATTAAAGTGACAGCCACGTCTGAATAATTATAACAGTTTTACGTGCACGACCCCGCACCGAGGATCTAGTGACACGGAGCGATTAGTCGGAGACATGGAGTAGTACAGGCTGGGATTAGAACGGCGGAGGCGCTTGCTGAAACTGTGACAAACAACAGCGAAGCTGCGATATTTAGCGAGATTCCGCGTAATCTCGTTTTCACCTGGTTAATTAGGCCAAAGAGACGTGAAACGGACGCGGTTGCGCGATCTAATAGCACTTAAATGAGAATGTCCTATCGATTAGTGACGCCTCACAATCCGCGATGCTCGCAGATTGTTGAATTCCGACGCTCAAAATTGATGCAGCTGCATGAACGGAGCATGCAAAATATGAATCACATATTTCTCAAAATTTTACGGAATATAAAAAAGTCTATATATACATGGCTACGTTATTATTCAAACCGAACAATTTTCTTACTTTGTTCAGCAGAATGAGTGAACAGAGAGAAAAACCGAGTTGTTCCCTATGGATTCGCAGGAGCTGTTCGTTAGCGAATTTACAAATGCTAAAGGCGCGGTGGCACCGATGAATTGGCACCGTTGAACAAAGTGGAGCAAACGCGGGAGAAATCGGCTGATAATTAAATTTGAATAATATCGAAGGCGTCGCGAACAACGAGGAGGCTCGATTTTCTGTTTCCCGCCGCACAGTAATTAGATTCCGGCGTCGGGACGCCAGTCACGTTTTTCCATTTTACCAGTCGACGTGCTTCGATTCGACGCCGACGAAAGTCGATGATCGTTTTCGACGCGGAACGCCGCCGGATGCTGGGCGTCACGGCTCAATGGTACTTTGGAAAACGGAACCCCCGCCACTTATTAATGCTCCTGCCAACTTCACGCGCCGATTCTCGCCGTCGCGAATCCGACTAATTAATGAGACCGATTAGCAAAGGCCAAAGGCCGTCTGGTAAAGTGGAGCGCGACGACGATCCTCCAACTGGACATTTTTAAACGACCAAAATGAATTTGTTGTCGGCGTTTCGTACTCGATGCTTTGTACTTGTTCGACGGACGGATTCCATTGTGAACAGGACAAATTCATTACATACTGAAGTACTAGTGTAAATACATTCTTGTTTAGTGAATATTTTATAAATTAGGTACCGTAAACTGGGGTGACATTGCCCACTTTTTTACTCTGACTGAAAAATTACCATATGGTTGAATTCGTTATTTTTGTTTCCGTTTGACCTTGGAGAAATTATTGCTATTGATTACAAAACGTCATATGTTCTAATTACTTTACAATAAAATAAAATAAAGTCTTTCCGAAAAGTGGGCAATGTTACCCCGGGCGGGCAAAGTCTCCCCAGTTTACGGTACCTATATAGATTAGCAAAATACCCGTGCTCCGCTACGGTAGAATAATTAAACGGAATTAGTTTTATATCTGTTCTTTAAATCATTTCTATATGTAATTTTGTGTAATATGCAATAATATGTATATGTTGGTATTAAGTTGCCCCCGGTATATTTTTTCCTGTCGGCAATAGTAATCAACATATTCGGGGAATTAAAAATAAACGGAACACCCCGTACAACATTTTACCCTCTACAATAAAGTTCTCCAGCGTACCCAAGTTAGAAATTCCCAACTGAAAGAAAATCTAAATTAGGTGAGGAAATATTAATTACCTCCGACGCCGAATGACTGATTATAACACTTGACGAGATTTCTCCCAAGTCTGCAGAGCCGGACTTCCTGCCACTTGCTCGCGGTCTAAACATCGCGACACCCCTTTCAACCAGACTCCGCTCGCCATTTACACTAGGCGGCGCACTAGATACGATTGATATTGTCCTTGTTTTCGCGCGAGTAGACGTTATTGATTATTGGCCGTTTTGCCTCGCGAGTGCGTTAAAGTGCCTGAAAGCGTAAAGTGGTTACGGCATCACTGAGCGGCAGAGTCGATTAAATCGACTCTCGCCGGAGAAAACTGTGTATGCCGATAGAATTTGAGATGACCTGACGTTCCACGAAGCTATAGGAGTTCTCCAACGCGGAAACGAGTGGCGCGGCTTCCGTGACACTCGAATATACTGTTTCACCTACATTTGCCCACGAATGGAGTCTGTGAAAGGGGATTTGAAGATAAAACGGTGTCGATATTACAGCCGACATCAACCATTTTCATGTATAGTAGAGTGCAGCTTGGTGTACGATACGTGCGATTACGGTTCTGGAAATGAGAGCAACGCGGGACCACTTTACCACATCCCGAAGAATCATTGGGGAATCGGCGAGAACCTGCACGAAATTCGATTTACTACATTATCGTTTTCACACCAGCCGCGCGAAAGTCTATTCTTCTCCCACAAATTGCTTCATCTTCGTCGACGTAACTGCAATTTCCCCCGACAGGGATAACGAATCTCTGCGTAATAAAATGTATCACGGCGCAATGCGCTTCCGCGGAATTCTGAAAAGTTTCGCCTGAAAAGAATGACAGCCTGCCGACTTTTAATATCTTTCGGCGAGAAGAGGCTGCTTCAACGTTCCATGGAATCAAATTTGACTATCAACGAGGATGCGGTAGCCAACCACCCCTCCGGCGTTTCAGAGAAAATTTTACGGCAAGCCTGGAGAGGAAGGGAGACGCTGGGAGCGTCGGCGGAAATCGTTTCCCGCGCACAAATCGCTGCACGGTAGTTTTAACTGCCTATAAACTGTTCCGCGTCAATAATGATTCATCGCCAGCCGTGTAACAATATCGGTAATTATTTATCGGTGAGTGGCTGCGCGGAGACCGCTTTGGGCTATACCTCCCGTCCGACAGGCCATAACTGCGATCCACGCAACGATAAAATTCGGGCTGCGTGGTCACGTGGCCAGCCATTCATACCACTGCCATGATACTGATGCAATGAATCCGATCCTTCTTGAATGACGCCCAGAATGGGGCACACAATTGGGACGCGTCGTATGTTCTGTTTGGCGGACGGTGACAAAGAGTGGTAGTGGAGAAGAGAAAACTAGGTTGTTTCGCGCAGGGGTAAGCTCCCCCTCTCCAATATTTTACCCCCTTATATTGCGCACCTTTGGAGATTTGGGTTGACACATTATATAAAAAAGACTTATAATAAACGTGTTTATTAAATGGTTTCAAACGTATTGGAGCTGCCCTCATTTCTTTGCTGTTTGATAACAGATTTTTAATTACTTTTCCATTAAATGTGTACCCCCTTTATTCCTTGGTTCAACAGTTTATTATTTGTTTTTGTAATAATGATTATAGTATTGATTATAGAATTTTCCGTTAACTGTTTGTCGACTGGTTTCGTTTGGTATCATCCGTGTTGACGTGGTTGAAAAAATATTCGGCTTCCTATTACGGGAATCAGAAACAAGCGTGGAACAAAGTTAAACGGAACGTCGCATTTGCAATAGCGCCGCGACTGGAACAGGGACAGGAAAGTTTGCTGCATTATCCTAAAATATTGGAGAAACTTTGGCAACAAACGCGGGGTCGCGCTACCCAACATATTCGTGTATTCTCTCGTAGATTAAAGCAATTCATTGAACCCAAGGGGATCTTCGTCAAAACTTTGTTCCCTCTAGTTTCTTCATCATTTCGACAAGTCTATTCACAATCTTACGCTAGAAATGGGACAGGTGGAAAGTGACATACACAAATTGCCGTTAAAACGTGGTTAGAGATTCTGCAGCAGTAATCGAGGGTACATAGAACACATTCATCATAAACCACATCGTAATTTGAAATCTAGATATGAAAAATTGGTAATTAAATAATGAAGAAATTGTACCTATTGGCGTAAAGAAATACTTGAGTGTCCAAAGAAAACAGCCATCAGTTCCAGTCAAAGCAGAATGGAAGTGAATTTATCCACCCGAAATATATACAACAATCCCGTCCCAGATTAATACGTGGCTCTAGAAAGCTCTCTCTTTCGTGCCGTAGATTTTGTACGCAGAGGAAACGTATATCGCAGAGAGCTAAGTCGAAACTAACGACACGTTTGCAGTCACGTAAAAGAAGCTATAAATTCTCGGCGGCGAAGGTAGGTACGGATTTTACGAATCCGTTGATGGATTTTCGTCCACCAACGACCTGGCGATATCGAGGGGACCAGGGAGCGTATCCGAACCACGCGAACCTCGTGGTAACGATACCACAGTTCGGGCTTAGAATTTATGCTATGAAAACGTTATCGAAATTTTCGTGGGACGCCGCCGCGCAGAGACTCCCGTCCAACTATCGACGAATTTTTCGTAGCGGCTTCGCGGAACGGGGAAACGAGCTTTAATGAAAAATACCGCCATGATTTTCATTCTTCCTATATAGCGTGCATCGAACGCTTCCTGTTCGTTACTCCGACAACGGCGTGATAATAATTCGTTTAGTTTGTTCACACAACGTGCAACGAAAATGAACTTCATTATCACAGCACTCAAACTTTGGTTTTTTCTCCGATACAAGAGCGAAGAGCTGATAGAAATATTCTTCGAGGAAAACATTAGATTATTTGACGAATAAATTTAATTTTTTTATTTGTCGAGCGTTTCAACTTCAGCGTCGAATAAATTTCTCGACTCTAACATTAACTTTAATTTTATTCGACTTCAAATAATTTTCTGGCGCGCGTTCGAACCGCCGAGGATCGTCATTGGGCGATATTATATTGTAGAAAATTATTCGACGTCGCATAAAGACCACAAAGTTAAAATTGAAAAATTTATTCGACGCTGCAGTTGAAACGTTCGACGAATAAAAACATAAACTTTATTCGACACATGACGTATAATTTTTTTAACTGTTATTAGTTATTCGAAATTTTATTTAAATAAATATTCTGCCCATCTGTGATTCGTGGTCGAGATCGACAGAGTTTTTCGAGGGTTTTTCGATTTCGAGGGTCAACAAGGTTGTCCGATTTTGGAAGAACCCAGTCCAAGTTCCTTTTACCAGTTTGTTCACATTCGAAGCGCGTGCACGAAAGAGGGAGATTAAAAGAAATTTTTATAGCGAGGGTGCGAGCACATAAAGACAGTATCGCCGCAAAAAATACGAAAGGGGAGGAAGAAAATGTTTATCGTCGAAGCTAATATAGGTCGGTGTACGTAATCGAGACACGACTGACCGAGGAATGATTCAAACTTAGGGGCAGTGTCCCTTCGGGAGTGGCCGAAATATTCTCGAGGAAAACCTGAGACTGAAATTCTGATAAGGAAAGCGAGTTTCCTTGTAGCAGCGCGCAGAATGCTTGTATCTTAATAAATTCATATTTACTTACATTTTGCACTGAACAGATCAAAATAAAGTTCGACTTTATGAAAAAGTATTGATCCCTTCCATCAATTAGCAGACTTCCCTTTTGATTTTCATCTCCTCCCTCCTTCCTTATCATTCTCCTCTTAACATTTTCCCCATGACCCGCTGGGGCTTTGTTAGTGAACACGAAGTGGTGGTATGAATCCTTGATTCACCCCGTCAGAGTTATTTTCATGCCTGCTCAGAATCGATGTTACGATGGTTTTACGACACTTTTACAGCTCACGCTCGAAATCTTGCCGATACAAATTGATATTGCTACCTGCGGCCGCTCGCGACAAACGTCCCGTTTTCATCGCGTGGTAGCAAGTTGTCAGAGATACGGTCGCCATTTTTCACGCGTTTATCGAAAATCCAGGGAACCACACGTGTTGCACGAAATCGCTGAAACTTTGAACATTTGACGACGGAAGTGCCGAGGGAGGTAATAAATTTCGCCCATCGTTAATATTGCGCGCTGGTGCTGCAAGGGGGAAAAGAATCCCGAGCGGGATACACGTAGAAAATCTTCTACTTCTTCCAAACTGATCCTTTGAGGACTCGACACACTGCTTGAAATCGGGATACAAATACGTACTCGAGATCTGTTAAATATATTCTCGCATTAGCTTTTACTAAATATCAGACAGAGAATGGAAAAGCTATTTTCGTTTCAGTCCAAGTTTTTGGGAAAGAAGGACTCGAGACAAGTTGGATCGCTGGAATATAGGAGATGTTCGGCACAACAACCCCTTATTTGCCTCTACATGTATACAAAGCTTGGTACGATAACCTTGCCCCATTTTAGGGTTTCTGACAACACATCGAGGCAGGCTCGCTGTGCATATTTGTACTGAACAAGCACTTCAGCCCAACTGGTGAACACGGCCTATGTTAGACTTCGATACACCCTTCGTAACCCCTTATGGGAAACTACGTTTAAAGTCAGACAGCATAACTGTTATAAGACAAATTTTAAAAGTTATGGTATAAGAGTTGATATCTTTAATTAAATGATTGTGGTTATGAACAACTATTAAAAATGATTCATATTTTTTTGAATACCGGTAATCGTTAACGATGATGGGAATTTATTTTGGTTATGGCTAACCAATATCGACGGCAAACTTGTTTTCTGGTTACGTTCGATCATTCTCAATTATTGTTATTAACATTACTGATAATGAAATAAAACTGATAATATAAAAAAATTAATTATAAAACTTAGATATTTTGTTAAGGAAAAAACGGTATGAAAAGAGTGAGATAAAAGATATTGTAGTACAATTTACCGTTTTTTCCATAATAAAGTATATAAGTTTAATAGTTGATATGATAATTTTTCACGTTGGCAATGAATACTAATTTAATGAAAAAAATTCCGTCGATATTGGTTAGCGGTAATTTTTCGCAGACGATAATGGTAACCAAAATGAAATTTGGGTCATCGATAATCGTTACTGGTGACCAAGAAAAATTTAATCATTCATAATAGTTAGTCGTAATCAGAACAATTAAAAATTAACATTTTTTTTAATCATTTCATTTTTTTAGAAATTTCTTTGAGATTTATTGATAACTGGCTCGCATTTAAATAAAAATCAAGCTTAATGGCTCGTTTCCAAAAAATTTTATTTAAAACGATTAGTTTCACTTTAATTCACATTGTATGCTGAGATTATGAATTATTAAATGCGAATGGTGGTATTCTATTTGTCCCCAAATGAGAATTTATCGTGTCGAAAAAGTACTCTTGATCTACAGAAAGTCGAATAAATTTGCGAAGCATGGTACACGGTGATAAGTGCGCCGTGTGAAATCAAATATTTAATAGCTCGTTACGCTTATACTTACTCTTTGCAGTGCCCTAATTACAAACCAGTGAGTCGAATATCATAGATAATCGCAATGAAATTAATTGCCGGAGCCATTAATCGATCAGTAACTACCGTGGAGAATTTCATAACGCTGCGTGACGGGATATAATTGATGATTATGTTACATTACACAAACGTTTTACTGTTAACTTTCACACTCTGGTTAAATACCAGTCGCGCAGGACTATTAAAAAAACAGAATAATAATAATACAAACGCAATAATGCTTCCATTTTTTATTTCATTAAATGAAAAATACATTACTATAGCTTGCCCACTTCAATTCTGCCCGGCACAGAGTGCCTCCACTCGAAAAAAAGCAGCTCGTATAAAACTAATACAAAGAATTCGCGTTGGCGTGGATGTTGGTGCTGCCTGAAGTGCAAATGAAAATCGCCGCGAGAGAGGATAGCAGGAATCGCATCTGGTGAATTAACACAGCCGACGGAAGATATCCCGTGTAACTAAATCGTTTCCATTAAATGCTCAACGTGTTCCGGAGTTAATGGGCAGAGCGTCCACAGCGCGCGACATTTCGCGAACAAGACGACGATCGAGCGGTGAAAAAAAATAAAACGACTTCTCCGCGAGAAGCGGGGCTTCCACGAGATAAATGCTGCACGTGGATTTTTCCACTTTCGTTAAGAGAGAAACAGGGGCGAGAGGGAGGGAACGAACGGAAGGTGGGAACGCCGTGATAGAGAAGAAATCGAGCTCCCCGTGGAGTTCCCTCTGTTCTCCGGTACACCATAAGGCAAACACGAGCCTTTCGTTCTCCAACGGAGAAAGAAAACGGGGGATGAAAGCAAAAACGGCGGGGTACCTTGGTAACGACGAGATAACAGTGCCTTGGAATTATCGTGCACGCGTTATCGACGTTAATTGATCGATTCTGCTCGACCGAAGAGATTAATGGACCAGGAGCTTCCGTTCATTGCGGCTCGCTGAACGGAGTCGCGCAAACGTTTCGACCACGATACCGGAAGTTGACGTTGCTGAATGAAGGAACGACATGGACTTCTCTCACTCGTAACTGCTAATGGACTGGCATTTATTAAATCATTCGTATCTGGAGCACCGAGATTAATAGTGGTGTAAATCACTTATGCACATATACTTAAGGGATGATTCTACTTCGGTCGGCCGAAAAATTGAGTTATTCCCATTAAAATATATCCAAAAACCAAAGCAATCGGAGGCGGAGAAGTAAAAACTTCTCTTTGTTAGTCGAAATTATACACCAGTATATTTCGCAATGCTATGCTCTTGTTAGTTAAGTGCCAAAGAGAAATGTTCTTATTTCTCAGTCGAGAATGAAATTATAACTTAATTCACTGTAAAATTAAACAGATGGAGCTTTAACGCTTAAAAACTGTTATTAACTGAAATTATCAAAATTTGCACTTACACCACAATGATTCTCAGCCCACCATTTGAGCACGATATATGAAGCCATTAGAACGAGGGGGAGCATATGAGAAGTATTGAATTTGAACCCTTATCTAAAAGGGTGGTGTTATTGTAATTCAAGATCAGTGTTTGATTAATGGTGAGAAATTGAGTCACTGCTTTTTATCTACTTTTCCATTAATTTTCTAAGTCTCAATGTCCTCAAGTCTTCTTTAACCTACTTACAGCTGTGCGTTTCATGCTCGTAATCGTATCGATAATTGCCCTACATTACACATCGAAAATACAAAATTATTTCGCTGATTCGCGGAAAGCGAGCAGCGCACAGCGAAATCCCAGCCGCACCAAGTAAAAACTGAATAATCTCTAATGCCTTGCAGATATTTGAAACAGCTCCCGGGCGGTGTGTTTAATTCAGGCTCCCAGCGAAATTAGTATTCACGGGATAACCTCTAGTTCCCTGAAGTTATTATCATGTGATACGAATCGTTTGTATTCCCGACATTGATTTATTACAGCAACCGATAACCGTATATTAAACATATGATACACGCCAGCAACCGTTTGCGCATACACGGAGATAAAGGCAGCTTAATGGAGTGTTTTCTTCATTTGTCAACGGAAAAAAAGGCAGAAATAAAGCTGCTCGCTGGGACGAAAAGAATGTACTTTACAGGAATTATTCACGGGACTCTAGAAAGCTGGCAACGTGTATGTATTCCACGTTTCGAGGCGATTTTCACGGAAAATAGCATGGACTATTTTTAAACACCTCTGTTTGATCGCGCCCAATAAACTGAATTTAATCTACGATAAAACGTGCGCAGCTATTTATCAGCATTACGTGAAACATTGCTGTAATTCGATTCAGCTTTCATAGGTAATTAATGCGTAATACGGTAGTTCACGTAAACCGATTTCGACTGTTGTTTGCTGGAAACAATATTAATTGCGATCGCGCAGCTGGACGGTGTGGAGTCATGGTACCTTAATACCTTTTCCGTTCTTTTATATTTCGCGTTGCAGTGTGAAAAAATTGCCTCATTTTTCTTGGAGAACCCAGAGTGGGGAAAGGTAGTAATTACAAACTGAACGGCGGAGCTTGAGAAACAATAGAATTCAGAATTTCTGGGAAAAAAATCCGAAACAGTGGAATTCAGTACGAAGCTCCTTTTTTTATGTCTAACGACTTTGAGCGTCAGTCGAGTATTGTATGCTATTAAGAATATTTATTCATAGAAATGGGTGTTCGGGGAGAGCCTTACTATTAAAACACGCAGGCCCAGCTCGAGCCTTTTTTGCACCCCAGGCGAACTTGCCACATTGCGCCCTTTATTTATAATAAATTTATTTGAGCTGACCTTACTCCGAATTTTTATTCGTAGTTCAAAACATTTCTGGTACAATTTATATTTCATTTAAAACTTTCTTTTAAGAGATGCGAACAATGAAAAGACCGTTTTGCGCCCCTTGTCAACTTTACGCTCTAGGCAGTTGCCTAATTTTGCCAATAGGAGCGAGCCGGGCGAGGACACAGTACGTATGTATGTAAATATGAACATATATATGCAAAAATTCGTGAAAAGTTCACCCAACAAAATTCCATCTGCCACGAGAATGTTTATTGATCACATTGATCAAGCAATTTACCGTAATAACGCGTTCGTGCGACGTCATATTCGAAGTCCAGCGAGATCTGCTAGCCGCCTAGATGGATTCTATTTGAGGGAACACAGGCGAGGACCATTTTTTTCATCCCTTTTACACCAGGAGAAAAAATGGTTACGGTGAGGACTTCGCATTCGAAGCACGTGCTGACCTATTTCCGTTGATTAACAACGAGTCACCCCGTGGCCCTCCTTATTTCGTCGAAAGAATTGCGGATCAGCCACGATTGCTTATTCGTATTGAGCCAGTTGAGGTATAATAAACAGTGAAACGTGGGGAAACTCCATGTAATAATAATAATTAATATGAAGGTAACTGTGCGAAATAATAATTAGAACTTTCAGCTATTGTGTCTTAATTACATCTGTACCTTTTCCTCCTACACTTTAATCCAACGTTATGTTAAATTTACCTTAGTTGTTCTCTTGAAAGCGGGGTGGAAAAGGGAACCTACGAAATATTGTTACAAAGTACTGAGAGAAATTTCCCACACTTTTACTGACGCTCTCTGTGCGTAGCTCAACTACCCCTTTAAACAGAATCTTGCAATCTAACATTCTAAACTGTTTTTCTAATAACTTTTCACAGAGAATCTGAAATACCGTATACCAAAGCGCAACTATACATTTCAAGCTAAGAGTGAATATCAGTGCAGAATCTCCAGAGATTATCACAAATTTAAAGTTGTAACGTCAAACTAAAAAATCATTGGGCACCCGCAAGATTAGCTGGTGTAATAAGCTTCCCAGTCTCGAGGAACTAATTTAACCATTGAAATGGAGGAAATTCACAATGGCAGTAGTATAGCATTAAGAGGGTATTCTCGTCTAGAGGAACGAGATCCTCTCTCCTCTTTAGGGACGCCATACAAAAAAACTGCACAGTTTTTACCGAAGAGCATTATTCACACGTATTTACTCACATTTCAGTAAGTCTCACCATTTTGAGATTTTTTAATTTTCTATTTAAATCTGTTAGAGGTTATAGGCGCACTCTGACTGATTAACCCTTCGTGGTCACACCTTCTAATAATCACAAGTTGGTCACACGGGGTTCACTGTACCCCAGCGTCATTTTTTGAGTTACCATTTTCGTATTTTTGAACCTTTCAACTTTTCACGGATAATTCTACATTCGTAATACTTACACAGTCATGGTCTAATTGACTTTTTCTAGAAATGTAAATTTTGATATGCTAAAATTTGTAGTTGAAAATGAGCGATTTTCCATCGTTGTGGTAAAATACAGATTTTTTAAAAATTTTTTTATTTTTGTTTTGCGACAAATCCCCTTTGGAAGATGTAAAGGTGCGGCATTTCAAATAAAAAAATGCCTTTGGGGTACAATACACCCCGTGTGACCACGAAGGGTTAAGAATCCTTTTGGTTTTTTCGTTTTAGATCAGCGGAATAGTCGAAATCGTGCGCACCATGAGGCAACTTTTTCTTGCAACTTTTTCCTCCATTAATTATTATTACATTGCCTGAATTTTTTTTACCACTTATTGATTTTTAATACATGCGTGTGGATAATGGTTATCGGTAAAAACTGTGTAATTTATTTGTTTGCGTCGTTTCTGGACCAGAATACCCCCTTAACATGATATAAATATAAAAAAGTACTAATGTAAGGTAGAATTTCTCTGAGTTTTCTCCCGAACAAGATAAACGTAATACGTTTAATGCTCAACGAGTTGAAATCGCTACCTACCTCTCGAACCCTCTCATTTCTCGCAGCACTTTTCACAGCTGAGAGCGGCACGTGTTCGCTTTAATGGTAATTCGGATTTAATTATTATCCGCGTTTCCACCACCGCGCCGGCAGAAATAACCTCCGCGTGATTCGACATAATTTTAAATCGCGGAACTTTCATTCTGCGCGTTGCACGAATAAAATCAACCAACTGCAACATGTGTTAACATTATTAGCAACAGATTCGCAATTACCATTGGACATTCGGTGTTGTGAACGCTAACGAAATTCTGAATATATACAAGAAACGACGCTAGCGGGATTGAAGTGTGTACCTACGTTCTCTGCGGATATAATGGTAAAGACAGGAAAAACATGCTTCAACCTTTTATGATTGACATTAAAATGAACTTGCCTTTCGTCCATTGTGGAAAGTTTGTTCGTATGCAATTTGCCGATACATAATGCATTATTTGATACATTTTCAGGGAGAAACGCAACAGCAATAATAGACCGTGACAAATATTGTACTGATGTAATTATTAATCTGTTTTATATCCACACTTGTGCCTTATTAATTTGGTCCACAATTGAGCACGTTTTTTATTGAAACACGTAATTCAGATGAAACTTATTGTATACGGTAATGTTTCAAGTGTGGCAACAAGTAGTCGTTTTATGAGTAATTCAAAATAAAAATACTATCGTCTGTATGGCTGGAAAGTATTCTTTAAAGTCTCTTAGTTTTACGGTTTACGTGACTTCATCTCACAGATGAATCTTCTCTACTTTTCTCTCTCGTGACTGACATTAAATTTTCATTTTTCGTAAATGCATATCCTGGCTTCCTTAACATAAGTGCACGCACAGTCCCTCGGGCAACTAAGGAGACTCTCTGTCATGAGTTAAACCCTTTACGATAAAGGGTACCTTGAATTAATTTATTTCCCTAAGATATCGCTATCATAACCACTTGGGTCACTCAAGAAAATGTGTCACCCCACTGCATCAGTTTGCCCTTAAAATTTTTCACCCCAACAGCTCCGTCTATTCCCTCGGAACACAGAATTAGATTGAACTAAAATAATAATGTATGCAATGAACTCAGCAATGCAATTAGCCCAATTCCTTTCCCTTATTCAGCCCCATAAATTAACACTAAATCAAGTAAATTCTTAAGATTCGAAAGCCACGCCAGTTCCACGAAATCCCAAGCACCAGCAGCCACCAATTTACAGAACTGCCAGTCGGAGTGTTCGTAAACATCGAAGAACGCCAACGCTTACACGCGGACAATTGTTCCATTCCCCAAACGTCGTCGTAGAATTTTCTGTAAAACGTTCGAGAGCGGTTCCACGCGCGGCCCAAAGGAACTTCGCGTATCGAACGTCATCTGCATACTGGATATGTGCAAACAGTACCTACGGACGAGGCCATAACGAAAGCTGTGCGAAGAACATGCGGCGGATATGGACCGGACAGAAATGACGTACCTATGTAATGAAAAGCGCCACGTCCAAAGAAATTCCCCGGTCTTCGTGATACCTCTGCCTTCCCCTCTGCCCTATTTCTCGATCGTCGAACCATCAACCTCGCCCCCCTCTGCCCTCGGTATCGAATATTAACGAGGAGGAACTTTAATTAACGGGCCGCTGCTTAACTCGGTTGGTCAGTTAAAAATTACTGTTCGCGTTGAATCCTTGTTGCGGAACGGATTCAGGGAAGCAGAACACGAGCTGCATACGAATCTCGCATAACAGTAATTTCAAAAGTAAACCGGATTATCTCGGCCTGAGGAAAGCCTCCCTTTCCTACTGATAGTTAATTGATTTACAAGCAGCAGTGGACGATGGTTAACAGTGGAATTAAGTGCGATACGTGAAATGAAATAATGGAGAGATATGAATGGCGGGGGAATACGGGAATACACTGGATTTTTCCGCGCAACGAACACGCCGCTCTGCAGTAATTACATCCTGTAACCTCGTTATGGGATCGTAATCGTAATTTTTTGTAATACAGAGTTGACGAAGCAGGTAATTGCGAAATGCAAATTCAGGGGTCTGGAGATTAAAACTACAATATTTCGAGACACTCGCCAGAAGACTCGAGTATTTAATTTTCCAGGTTCCACCCTCTATACAGGATATTAAAAACGTAACTCAATTTAAAGGTGCACGGTTCTCGTTAAACTGACAATGAGTACGAATCAGTGAATACATAGATAAAAAACTTGTAAATCTTTCGGGTTCGGTAACAGAAGCGTGTTGCTTTTTTTCTGTACAGAAGAAAAGCAGTGTGAATTAACTTAAAACGATGTTAGTAACTGGATCTACGCTTGCCCTATTCCTTTGTGCAATGCGAAACATTCTAACGACCGTACGAATGTGTGCAATTAACAATCTTTCTCCGGGTGGCTGAACTGCAATAAAACTGAAAATTCAACGTGCCAGCAATGGTCAATAAAAATCGTCAGAGCGACGGTGACTGGGCTTGGACTTGGAATTGCGTTACTGTAGTGAAAGCGAACGAAAAAAAAGTGATTCCACAAACGGTTGCGATAAAAATGACGGGGGAAAAAAATTAAATTGAACGTGAAGTGAATCTCCGAGCATCAAGTCAGCGAAGAATCTCTTTCATCCCTGAATCTTCCACAAATTTTCCAAATATTTTAGTAAAAGAATCAGCTTAAAGCCGCTAGCCGTTTCAAATCCAGATGACTACTTCATCAGACGCGGTGAATCGAGAGGTCGAACGAACACGCGCGCCCAGCATTTCGTTTGCTTACGGAGAAACGTATAGAGCAGCGTCGAAAGGGGCAGAAGCGCATTAAACATTCGCTAGGATACCGTGTATAGTTTTTAAGCTCGTCGGTTTAACTGTTATAAGTTATTTATCGCGGATTATGGCGGGCTAGCTCGCAGCACGTTAAAAAAAGGACCTTGCACGGCCATTTGAGCGGCCATAAAAACAGAAACTCTCGAGCGAGCGGCGCAATTCACCCCGCGAGCCTTATTCGTTTCACCCCTTTGTGTACCTTCTCGTTGTCGTCGTTGGTCGGCTCGAGGGGGTTTGACTGACGATTTTTACCGTCGCGATGAAAGCATCCGCTTGAAAGTTTCTACCTCGAGGCTCGGGTCTGGAGACAGTAACCAGGCCCGATTCATACGTATTCCCGTGGCTGCACGGAAACAGCCGTGAATCGAATGAAAGGTACGCTTTCACGATCACTGGCCACCGAGAAGATGAGTCAACGCAATTAATCACGCGATAAAGAGACTTTAACGCGGCCCTTTGCGCGTGACCCGTTTTCACAAATAATTCGGGTGTAATTAACAAGCGATACCTCCTGCTAGGTACGCGTGAAACAGGTGCGAGAAAGAGGGAGAATTAGCCGCAGAAAGAAGCTTCTGAATAACGGCGAAATGATATTTAAGCGCGCAGGTTTGAAAGGACAGGAATCAGGGGAGGAGAATGGACGGAACTGAATTCGAACTCCGAGAAACTGTGTGCGCGGCCTTCTTCGTGCATCTCCGATGTGCTAAGAAAGTTTATTGCGCGTCGTGACTCTCGTGGAGTTGCGTTTTTACGTGCAACTGAATAGCAAGTCGGTGTAAATCAGTTTTAATTTAAGAGCAGAGAAAAGTGAACGAATCGGGTCAAGGAAGCCAGATTTCCCGTTCTGCTTTTGTGGGAATAATTAATGCGAGCCGCGTTTGTCTTGGCCCCGCCTTTGCATTATTTCCATTTATCTCTCCGCGTGACAATTCTGCTTTAAATGAAATAAGGGAATCCTGGGGACAAAGTACGAGAGAAGACTGAATTGATACTGAACGACTTGGGCACTGTACTGATCGTCTTACAGAATTGGGTCGAGCTGTATCGTCGAAGCGGCCAGAGTGTTCGTGGTTAGTAAACCGGACCCTTAAAAAGTTTCTTTATGTTATTAAAACGTATTTGTTTGAATGGGAAGATTGACAGTCCATGGTCGAGGAAAAGCAACGGGGGTTCAGTTTCTGGAAAAGGAACGCTGGGTCTTTCGATATTAAGAGAATTCTTCATCTTCTCTTCGGAGAAACCTAATTAACCGACAACAATGGAGCGTATGGTTGCGAAGCTGTAATGTTAATTAACCGAGTCCCTTCGTTAAGCGTACAAGACGCTGGCAGCGTAAACTAGTTGGCGCCAGATCCTTTTTCCCGTCAAGTGCAGATGTGTATATTTATCTTAATTTATAATATTCTGCGCGTTATAACACTGCTTAGTTCGCACATGAGTCGGGGATTTTTGAAACTTAGTTATTGTGAAAACTATGATAATTCGCGGGGACAGATGGAGTCTCCTCGAAACTTGATGTGGAGTAACTAAAGTTTAGGTGTCTTCAAGGTCAAGTACTTCTTCTTAAACCTCAGCTAAACCTAATTTCTCAGAACTAAAATTGAATACCGGCTACATGTCAAAGTAAATTGAAATTGAATTCTGAATATAGTTAAATTGAAATTGAACTCCGCGTATGTACGTTGAAACTGCTTTCTCATCGAAATGAATATTCAAGATGGAAATTAATGTTGCAGTTGACACACAAACTCTGGCATAGTTAATTACAATGCGAAATTAAACGAAACTTTGGTAGAATTTTATATAATAAATATGTCATGCGATACTGTGTTACTCATTTTGTACGGCTTCAACTGTATTATCGATTATTTGTTTTGAATTCAATAACAACTCCACCGTAGTGACACGGTGCAACCTTATTCAACAAGTATTCATTTCACGTGGTTACGAGCACGTTAATGTTTACAAATTTTATTAATAGTGAAGAAACAGCAACGAAGTATTCAGAACGCTCGTAATTAACGGAAATACAACTGACAGCTGAATATTAATAAATGATAGATGCATATTTTAATAGTATCGTAACCACATTTCGTACTTCAATGGAATATCAACGATTATTAAAAAATTCATTTAAAAAGCGTAACGCCAACCACAACTGCCCTACTGAATAAATTATTAATAAACGACGCTGAATGAAATGTTCGATTTTTCGTGTGTCAAGACTGTTATCAAAACCAATAATCGATCAAGTGAAAGTACAGCTAATAAGCTGAGAACAAAGCTGAATTCAGCATACACATTTTAATGATCCATGTTCCGTTACTGACTTAAATCAGCCCCTAATCCAATAATTAGTAATCGCGAGTGGAGCTTTGGGAGACCCTGTTGTGGCCACGTAATTCTGTCTTCCGGACGGCTTTGAGCGAAGGTACACAAACAGGGACCGTGTCATGCGAAGAAGGAATCGATAACCGATTGTTTCGCCAGCGAATGGTTTCGAGGCGATTATAGAAGCCGTAGTGGTCGATCAGTTATTTTGTACCACCATCGACGAAGTTAATTTACTTGTTCGATAGTGTCACTGTCGCCTCAGCGGTCACATCGATGGTAACAGTCGGCCACATTTTGCAAAATTTACACGAACCAAGCCCCTCTAATGATACCTTAACCGTTTTAATTGAAAACGCAATTATTTGCTACCGAAACATGCTCGTTAAATCTCACGCAGTTCTACTTTAATTCTCTGCTCCATCCCATATCGCGAAAGGTTTCCTTCGAACTTTGCTAAATTCGTAACAAGCAAAAATTATCGGAAAAAGTACACGCGATTGGAAACATTTTATTCGGATCGTTTAAAGATAAATTGGAGTTTCTCGTGCACATTTCGCTACTTTGGGAAATATGGAACTATTGCTATCAACACGGCTATTCCCCTCCGAGCTCATTAAAGCTACACTTCTACATTATAAACACAGCAATTATTCCCTTCGAACTTCGTATACACTCTACTACAATAAGGGTTCTGGTCAGAACCCTTATTTCAAAACGCACGAAAATTTCTCGCACACCCTTGCTAATAGTTCTCGGTTCTTCGAACGCCAACTCAAATTCCCAACTTCCAGCAGTGTTCTTCTCCTCGGCAGATTAGTAGAACCAGGGACAAAGTGAAATTCAACTTTGTTAAGGTGCAACGCTCCTCGAATCGTCAGCCTTGAGATTCAATCCCTTTGACTTAGTTTCAAGAGAGAAGGGCTTAGCTGGCGCTTTTGAACTAATTTTCGATCGAACCGTAGCGTCTGAGGCGTACAGAAAGGGGTGTTGTCAAAGAATTGAAATTTAGAGGGAAAAGATACGTTGTAGATGCAACGACGGTACGCTAATGCCGGAATCAACTGAACTCACAATGAAGCTCTCAGTTACGTTACATTTGACACTCCAGTGAGAGGGGTTAATCGTGAAACACTTCCTGAACTTGCATCGGGATCATGAGCTTCCTCGTCGTAGTATGTACATAAGCTCCTTTCTACGCGTGACAGAAGGGAAATTCAAGTCTGCTACAATGGAACTACATACGTATAACGGCAACGTAATACTTAATTTCCTTTTAAGGGGAGAAGACCGTATAAATCGAACGGAAAATTAAAAACAAAATCCATAAACCGCTTCTAAAACGTTTAAAAAATATATTCGCAAAGTTGTAGGCCGAAATTCAAATCTGTATCGATACTATAACCTGGCGAGTCAGCACGCCTCCGAGTGCCGAGCATACCTAAAATGCATTTTAAACGCGTTTTTCTCGAAACCACGTATTCAAAATTGGCGCCGTGGATAATTCAAGAACTATTTGACCAATGCGCTTCAAATTTTGTACACTTTTAGTTTTTAATATTCTCCAGAATATGAAGCACAATATTTAACCAAATTATTCATTTTAACTACTGTGTTTAAACAAATAAAACACGAATTTTTGGCGGAAATGTTTGAAATTCCGCCGTTTTTTAAATATGAATTTTTTTGCACCATTTGTGCTTCACATTCTTAAAATTGGCACATAAATTGAGAAAAAAATTATTGGTCTGTTTCACATAACTACCGGAGACTCTACAACCGGTATTTCAGATACTGCTCTATACATTTTGTATTAGTTATAAATTTGTTTTACTTGTTATAATGTTAAATAAAGTACCTTTGAAATTGCGAAAGGATTAGCGCATTGATATCTTTGCAAAAAAAATTCTAAAAATTGATACAAAAATAAGACGTTGATACGGGCTTCTCCCCTTATTGCGATCGAAGCGTCTGAATCATCTAAATTCTGTGAAAACGGCACCTGAAGTCTGTTTACTATAATGAAATGGATATCTAAGATACCTTCCACGCATAGTCCTCGAAGTCAATTAACGCGAACTCCAATCATAATAAAACGAATGTCTTGAGTCAACACAGCTCCATCAGCCACAAAATTCACCCCTTTACCCTTAATCCCACTTACGACGCGAACTAAATCGCATTTGGCGCCTGGTGGCCAACAAAATAAAATCAACAGCCCGGCGTTTAATGGCCAGTCACGCATAAACATGTGGCGCGATTACCTATGAAATGGCACTAAACGTTGGATCCTAAACAGCAACTGAACGTCCCATTAGCGTTATATAAACAACACAGGAATGCGTGTGCGCGAATTACACAAATCTCCGGAGCGTTTGGTAACGATGGCAATTAACAGTTAAACGAGGCGAAGTTTCTTCTCTGAGCGGCCACGTTTGAACCGCGTCCCCCATTGAAACAGTAGAAACGACTGGAGGGAAGAAAACCCATCGTGAGCGGACAATAAATCCGGATTTAAATTAATGATCACGGAAAATCGGGAAAGTTTCAGCCGGGTCGGGAAGCAAAAATTCCATTAGGGAGCGAGCTCGAGCCAAGTTGGACACTGGCGAGATCGTTTCCGCTCCGGTTTTTGTCGGGGCTCCGGGAGTCGATCGAGCACTCTCGCTTTTTCCACGATTCGAGCTGACCTTTGTCTCTAATGCGGCGCGATGCGGCGCGTATTCGCGCGTTCCCTCCATCGATACACGGACGCCAGATACCTGGCAGATGCAGGTGAGTATACGATGTAACGTCTGAAAGCGTTCCTCCACTTGCGTGCCACCCATTCTGCGTCAGAAGTGCGCCCACACGACACCCTTGCCATCGGGAAACCCCTCGAACGCGACTCCTGTCGTCGTGCCACTTCGATTCGACCACTTGGCAAGCCGCAAGAACGGGGCAAGAAGTTCCGCAGACACGGAAGAAATGGGGGAACATCCGCCACGAATCATAATTCACCGAGTCGTGAATCTCGATGACAGGCAAGGAAGTTTGGATCGCCTGGGGCCGGGAGAGGGGAACTGTTTCGTCGTTTGCACCCGAGCATCGTCGAACAGGTTTCAACGTTCGTCTTCCCCTGCGCGAAACTCGCAATCGGAAGATCGGTTAAAAGGAGTTCGAGGATGGGATTGAAAGAGAACGTGATCTGTCGGGACCAAGCGACAGTCGTCACGCGGTGATTTCATTGTCGAAGAAAGAGGAACGTAACGGCTCCTCGGGAAATTTTGAGGGGGTTTACTGGCGGAAACTGTCGCCGAACGAAATCGCTAAGGGGTTGTCACTGAGAAACTTTAAAACACGTACGTTCCATCCGAAGTTCCGTCGAAGATCCCGTGGAACAGCTGGATGTCGTCCTAGGACAGCTGGGGAACACCACGAAATTGCACTGGAATTTCAATGTCGCGCGATGCGAACCACGAAACGAACGAGCGAGCGTCGAAGCAGACACGAACGGAGGGAAAGCGACACCTCCGAGGCGCGGGAGGCCAGTCGCGAAACGCGAACCAAACCCAACTGAAGTGCGATGTTTCTATACCCGCGACCGCGCCCCCGCCATCCCCCTCCTACCCCGATTAAAACCACCCGCGCACGCGTTTCGCTCCAGAACTCGGCTACGGGGTTGCTCCAGTCTTCTTTGGGCCACTATCCTCGGTCAGCACTTGAGATTTTTAAATTTTTTCACACCACCAAGGAGAAAGTCTCGCGGTGAACGAACGGGGGAAAGGTTCGCTTATTTGCGGCAGATGTGAAGCGATTGCTTTCGTTTCATCTTCGGAAGATCCGGGATGGTTTGCACTTAAATGTGACGGCAGAGTAGATTTTAAAATAGTCAGTCGATGTTTGACGAATAATACAAGGTGAAAGGACCAAAGTGCATTTCAATATCTCCTTTGCAAGTACTAAGGGAAAGCAAAGGATGTTACTTGATACACGGACGCTCAAAAAATTTTTTTTATGATACTACGAGGTAGAAAATTATTACTATACTTCATATCTTTAGAGCATGTATTGATGAATATATTGTATAAATATTGCACAGAAATAGTAAAAAATGGCCGAGTTATGTGTTGTTTCGCGAAACTCCTCGGAATCACTTTTTTCAAAATGGCTAGCAGCATAGCTTGGACAATTTTTATTCCATTCGCTTGAAATTTTAATAGTAGGTACCTTCTATAATAGATTATCTATAGAAGTACATACGGATTTTTCGATTCATTACAAACTCTTTTGCTACAGGCAATTTTAGACACAATTTATTCGGCTAAAACTGATATTCTCTTCAAATGTCCACGATTTTCCCAAAAATCAACATTTTGACAAATCGCTACGTACTTCTGTAGTAAATGTCGTGTAAATAATGCCAATTTTCGGTTTTTTATCCTACGTCAAAGTATCACGCGACTTCTACTGCTAGCCGTGGAGCTGGAGAGCGTCTTTTCAAAAACTGCAAGAATGGAAGAGCACCAGCAACGTCATTTTGTTTAAAAAAAAATAGTTACCATTTTTTTACACACCATATAAGACATGTAGAATACCTAATGCCTTTGAAAAACTTGCTTAATTTATTTTTTAATTTCGCCCCAAAAAATCTTAAACTGACATATGATTTTTGGGACTCCAAGGTAGCCTAATTCATTAAAGGGTGGGTAAGGTAATGGAGAAGCTGGTATTAAGATGATTGTTTGGAGACGGGTTGTTTAATTATTCGACAGCCAAGAGGACTGCCACAGGAGCAATCGGTACGCGATAAATTATTTTAGCCTGCGGTGGAAGCACATGCCACGAAAGGGCTGAATTCATTCCACTGACATTTGCAGTTCACTTTGATTGTAAATTTGATTTTCCGAAGCGGCTCTTTCGGGGCAAGTTTCAGGAATTCGCTAATTTCAAGGGGAAACTTCGCAGATGTGCTCCAAGAAGGTAATACTTCGCGAACGGATCTCGAGGCGGAGTAGATACCTGCCTGGAGTTTACGTCATTGGCCGCAGTGCTACGCGATTCCCAAGTAACATGTACCCGCATGTACCTGCACATACGTTTCGAGTTTCGTTCGGAACTCTTCGCCGTGCATCGATACCCTTCAGTGGACTTTCGAATCGTTCATTTGATCATGCGTGAAACGATACCCTGCGTCATCGGTTTGCCTACGAAAACCTTTAAATGCAATCTCACGGTCGCGAAATTATTCGGAATATCTTTTGACGCGCGGCCCAGCGGGAGCGTGGCTGCAGCAGGTAGACGATGTCATTGCTTCTGCAAACAGTATTTTCGGGGAACGTCAGTCCGTGAAGTATGAATGATGTAAAATGATGTGCGACAGAGCGAAAAACCTGGCTGGTATCTGCACAGAGCACACAGAGAGAGAGGGAGGAAGGGAAAGCGTCAAAGTGTAAAGACATAACGAGCGGCGTATAAAACATGCCAAGCTCCACGGTGGAAAAGGAAATAGCGGCGGGGCGACAATATTTCTGAGGCTGTTAAGCCGCAACAACTTAGATGCTACAAAGAAATATTTCAATTTTCAACACAACGTTTAAAGGGTTAATTTCACGCGAATACGTGGTATTCGATAAAACGTGGGTTATGTAACAATTTCCAAATATTATAAATTTTCTCTGAACAGTAGAAGTTTTTACAAAATGCTCTGTAAATATGAATGGTGGAGGAAGTGGTCTAAAAATGGACTTGCATTTTCATTTCAGGATATTTTCTACACCTGTTGAAGATTTTTAAAACATGTCCTAAATGCTAATAAAAATAAACTTAGATGTCGATGGTTTGTTTACAGGAGTCACAGATGTATATGTCCTTTTCATCGCCTGTACAGGGATTCTGTGCACACTTTACCAAAAGTTCTCTCTCTATGTCTTCAGAGAAAACGCCTTCGCAAAACGTGCAACTCGGTTGCTCGTCATCTGGGCGCCCGCTGTGAAGAATTTCAACATCACTGAAATCGTCTTCAGCTCTTTAGCCCGTATTTAGTTACCATTTCATGGGCGCTTAGAGTGGTGAAAGTCATTACAAAAAATTATGCTGAAACAAGCTTACCATGTCAACAATATAGTGTTTATAGCAAAATAACCTTTAGTTCACCAGATTATTGTTGAAAAAATAAAACAAGCATACTTGTAAAATTCGTTCGTTCGTTCTTTTTAGACGTTTTGCAACACAACAGGTTAACCAAACAAATGCCAGCTATTATCTGGTTCCCAGAGCTCCTTTTCTTTCTCAGTCGTACTTTTACACCTTTTCCGATAAAGTAAAACACCTACTATGACCCAATACTTCGACTAGCCCATTTTTAGTCCCTAGACTATATTTGCTCCACTTCCTCCACTTCTCACGAGATAAAAGGAAAAGATATAGTTGTTAGTATTATGGTTTTATCTCATTAATGTCATTTAATTATAAATCTTCACGTGCACAAATTTTATAATAGTAGTGCTTAAAGTAGTACTATTTTCTTTACTGGAAAAACGAAAAATAAATATGCACGGTACTGTAAAACGAATTCTATCGTCCGTCGGAATTGGAAAATATTTTTTTAAACGTGGATACAACAGATGTTTGACTTTATAGCGTAAACAGAGGTATATCAATCGTGCAATCGAGTGTTTGTAAATTTCAGACCGCCGTGACCAGAATAAATATTTTTGTTGATGAATATGTAGCGTGATTGCACAACATATAAACATGGCTTTGTTACCTGTGCATTTCACTGCTCCGTTGACTGTTATGCTGGGTGCAAATGTTTATCTGAACTTGGTCAAATTTATTACACTAAATCACGTGTTAATTATTGATTTGATTTTGGAACAGCGTTGAACCAAATGTTCTAAAAGGGTTATTCGCAGTCAGGAGGTAGAAGAAGATTCTTTGGGAATTTATTTCAGAAAGTGTACATACATATTTTTATGCAAAAGTTTCTGTATTAAGATGAGGGACAGTTTAACAGGTTATTGTACTATATTTTGGTGTAAAAGTATTTATTTATTGCAAAATTATAACTGATTTCCCGAAATGAGTTTTTCGGTTGCGGTGACCACGAGATTTCTCAAAAAGCGCTTCAACAATCTTTCTGAAACTTCGTAGGTTTCTTCTAGACATTCAAATCTAGTCCTTAATCGCAGCATTTGTTTTTCCAATGCACAGGTAGTTTTTATTTAATGGATGGAAAATCAGTTTTTTTTCTACGAAAATCGATCATTTCACTTTAACATCCGCCCATTTTGGCCCACATTAATATTTTATAAAACTGAGAGATTAAAGACTGGATAAACTATTGTAACAACTAAATCTTCTTAACCGCTTAATGGAAATACTTTAAAGCAAGGCTAGTGATGGAAAATATTTCTTTAGCGCACCCGCGTCTTGGAAGATCCTAGATTCACCTATCATCTCGGAATCTAGCAGCGTTCTTATCTATTTCGTAGATCGATGTTCGTTGCTCGCTTCGCGTCGAGTCCCTGGAATTTGAGAGAATTGTGTTAGACATTCCAATTCTCCCGCAATCTCAGATAGCGGTATTATAAAAGCCTTTTATAAAAAGAATTAGCCTGCACTATCGGGATCCACAGAAATGTCCTTGAATAGAAGATACCTGTTCCACCAAGCCCAACCTAATCATGTTAAGTACAAAAATTAAGTAAATTGGCACAGCGATTCATACGGCTGTGCATTACGGGATAAATCCACTTCAAAAGGTGCAGAAGGAGCCTGGATTTCAGCGGTCGTTAACCAAAATTCCCTCTCACAGGAGTGGGTACAGTTAAACCTACTGCTTTTGATGGCAGTCTCCACAGACTCTTCCGTTTCATCTCATTTATGTCGTTATTGACTCCGCGCACATGGAAGCTCTCGAGTATGAGACCGCTATAGAAATCGAATGTGACATTACAAACGAATGTACCAAACTTGGCTTCCGGTCCATCCGGCTTTCATAATAGCCGGCCTGGACGTTGCATCGGTGTCGCGATAAGATCCGACGTGATTATGGTAATGGAAATTCGGGATGAGGAAATGCATCGCTTCTACGAACGTTTCGCGATTAAACCGCGATGTTGTCCATGGCGCAGAGGATCGTGCTGCGCGATAGCATCTTGCGGGGAATAGCTTTTCATCACCCTACTAAAGTAGAAAATATCTTAAGCGCGTATCTAACAAACGACCAGCGTATTGCTGCATTCATCGAGTGAAAAGCGTGCTACGAGCGTGGAAGTTATTACCTGTGAAAGGAACGCGTTAGTAGCAAAGATATGGCTTTCGTTGATGATGAGTTGCTGAAAACGGATACGTGATTCGGAAAGCTTTCGTTTTTAAGAAACTACCTGGCGTTGAGTCGATGGAAGTTTTATTATATGGTGGGGAATGAACTTGAATTGAAGCTGAATTAAGTGAGACAACATTGAAAGTAACGAGGAATTGTGAACACTGAAGCGGATGAAGCGTTACTCGAGTTCATAAAATATGTTAATTTGAACAGTAAACGCGACGTAGAAACGTAGAAGAAGACAGCACGTTTCTTAAGAATACAAGAAAATTATAAGCCTTTTTAAGGCGCGTCGCGTGAAATATTTGGGTAAACTTAGCACGCAATATGCTTCTCTGAAGCGGGGGTGCGAAGAAGCCTGCAGAAAGTACAGAGAGGAGAACAAGAAGTATTTTTCTCGCAGTGTCACCTTAGTATGTAAGGTAGTTCTTATTCATAGAGCCCTTGGTGTGCAAAGTTATATTTCTTATTCTTACCGTATGGACGCTTTTATCATATTTTTCCGCTCTTGAGAAATCCCATAATTTTTTCCGCGGAGGTGTAGCGTTAGATGCAAAAAAGTAGTATTTCACTCCGAAGTGTTCAAGTTTCAAACTACGAACGTGGAATTACAGTCAAATCTGTGGTTCAAACTATGTACCTATAGATATTAAGAAGGATATTTTCACAATAATTTACTGCTTACCACAAGAGATACTTTATTAAACGAATATAAATCAAATATAAAACGGAAAAAGTAATTTTCACACCGGTCTAAATGACTGCCTTAGAAGAATTTCCTCGTCTGACTAAAAATAAAAGCGAGGTTTTAATAGACGCGTTTATAGTAAAAAAAAATGCTTTACTATTTATTATTTTATACTTTTTAGCGAAAATATTTTATGGTCACCGGAACTACGTATGTGTGAAAAGTTTCAAGTCGATCGGATATGGAAGTTGCTCAAAATTGGCTCGCAAGATTTCACCCTAAGAAACTAACGAACTCACAAGTGAAGCTATATAAAAGCTTTTAAAATTGCTTTACAAAGAAAAACATAACACGTTCGAGGCAACGGAACACCACATTTTCCTGCTCCACCGATGAAATCGCACAAGTTTTCGCCTCGCGCATTACCGCGTCAATTATCTGGACGAGAGAACGGCAAACGATAAGAGCGCGATAAATCAGAACGCGATCGAACGACGAAAGTCGTGAGTAGAGAAATCGAGATTTATCGCGTCGCGGATAGAGACCTGAGCTTAAGATGGCCACGCAGCGTGTGCATGGGATAGTTTCTTCAAGGAACCGCGATGATATTCCTTGCTGCCCCGATAAGACGCAGCCAGAGCCTTTAATGAAATTTCAGAACTAATTCTCGAGGGTACAACTTTAATTAGCAATCGTGTCGGAGTGAGTGGTGTGTGTCACTGCGCAGCGAGAAAAGAGGCACAGCGTTGTCTTCCGTCTATTTTATCGCACTATATTATCGAGATGTCACGAAAGTATACAGAAATTGCACATTTAGATGCCCTGTATGTTTTAAACAAATTTAATTGCAGCAAACTAATGACAAATTCCACCTAATTTCACATGCCATACAACCGTTTATATCAATTTTATCAATATATCAATATCCCCGATATCTTGTGTAAAATACGATCGATTTGATGTGGAGTGGATTACCTAAATAATAAATGGAGGGTGCATGAATATTCACAATTTCGAAGGTAAGTAGAAGATTACGATGCTTTATGAATTGAATTTCTATTGTTGTATTCAATCAGCTTACTAATTACGTAATAAGAGTTAAGCACGTTCGTATAATTGGGCTTCTACCGTTCTAACAACACAAAGGTAGTAAGGAATCTTTTTTCCACGGCTGAACGTGTGCAACTAGAGAAATTCGAAAGGACTTTGAAACGATTTAACGCGACAAAGCAAAAAACGTTCAACGTGCTGAAACGAATTGGACAGTTGCAAATTATTGTCCTAACATTTGCCCGAAACCAACATGCTTCGTTTGAGATCGCGAACGAATCGAAACACGAACGTATCGCGTTCACCCAGGCGACCTGGAATTCTAACACGTAACGGCGATAGATATTTTAACCCCCCGGGACCGATTAATTCCATCCACGTATGGAGAACAATTTTGGAACTTGCAAAATCAACTTGTCTAGGCGGTAACGAGGATAGTTGGGAAATTATCTTCGAATCTTTGAAATCGACTAATGATCGTACACCGATGATTAGATGAAACTAATATAATTATAACGAATAAAATTTTTTCATAATTCTCTTTTACATCTACCATTGCATTCATGTTACGTCTGAAAAACATTTTATGATTATTCTCTCATTCTGAATATTAAATTTAGTTAAAAGCTTCAATTCTTTACTTCTCAATCCTGATTCTCTGAAGTTATGTAGATGCTTGACAAAATAAAAACGGTTAATACTTTGAAACATGTAAACACATCCGTGGAAGCGTTAGGTGTAACGATCCCTGTATCGCTAACGTAACACATTTACGTTACAAAAGTGGTAGAAAAGTGGTTGGAGCTTGGTCTCGATAGAAGTGAGGGGAAATACCTTAATGGCTCGTTCAGTCGTTCACCCGAATCGATCGTCGCGCCGCGTTCTCCAAACAGGAATTAATCTCGCAGAAGGACAACAAACCTGATACGCGCGATCTTTTATTTACGCGTTGTCGATCCTACAAAAACACCTTTCCCTACGACGAACATTAATTTCCCTGCGGGCCGCTTGCATTTTATGCGGATATTTCACCGCGCTGAGACTTTTGTGCCTTCCTATATGGTACGACGTGTGTTGCCTAAGCCCCAAGGAAAAGATATTTCACGCATTTTTACTGCACGTATCATTCCTATCCTAGAAACTTCTCCTTCGACGTGGCTACCAGTAAACAAAGCCTTCGCCGAATTTCCCTTTTACTATAAAAAAATATTACAATTGAAGGAAATCCATGAAATATAAACAATTTTGATAGACTGACGCGACTAATTCCGAAGAAAAAGCAGTGAAACTGACAAGTAGAAATTTTATGATACAACTGCATGCTTACAAATGTCAATGGAGAAAGATACGTAAGAAGACAAATCTATCGTGCCGTTTCCCTGCAGACTTTATTATACCGCCATATAACCAGCGAATCTATAAACCGCAAAGGAATATATCGAAAACAGTCGACGGGCATCGAAACCATTCTTCCATAACATCTGTTTTTCATTTGTAAAAATAACGCCTCTGAATTTGAATGCTGCAGTTGTACATGGCACTCTATGATTATCATATTACACAGCCCATTTGTTCTCCGAATGCGTGACTGATTAATTGCATCTCAATCATCCGGAGGATCTAGGTAATTGAAAATTTAGATCACAGAGCAGAGGTGGGAAAATTTTTTATTTAAATAAAATTTCGAATAACGAATACAAGTTAAAACAATGATTATTCGTCATGCGTCGAATAAATTTGCCCCGGTTTAACTTTATTCATCAAATAAATTCTACCTTAGCGTCGAATAAATTTGTCAACTTCAACTTTAACTTTAATTCGACGTCGTTGGAGTTTAAGTTGAAACGCTCGACGAATAAAAAAATTAACTTTATTCGTCAAATAATCTAAAGATAATGTAACTGTTATTTCATCCGTTATTGAAATAATTTTTCATTTAGGTAATGCCCAACTCTGCCACAGTGGCATCTTTGTTCTGCCATTCCACGTAGAAAAGTTCACATTCAGCGAGATATACGAATCCGAGGTAACTCGTTCGCCCACGAGGACCGAAGAAGCCTCTTGATAATTGCCCTGATATCGAGCCAGTCCTTAGAGAAGAGGCACCGCTGTCCTCGTTGTTCGTTATCAACATTTGTCACGCAGAAGTGGCTCGTTTTCTACTTGTAGCGGGGGTCGTTCCCTTAAACGGACTCAGTCAGGTGGCTGCCATCGTTTCTGCCTTTTCACTTCTTTCCTCCGCTTGTCCCACCCCCACTGTAAGGGCAGCGAGTGGGTCGAAGGGCGTCGTAAGAGGCACGATAAACATCGTGTTCCAACCGGTAGCAGATATCGTAATTGTGTTCCAGCAAGGGCTGGCGAGCTGCGGCAGTTGATACAGGCCAATCGATGTGGAAGCGCCCAAGTACAGAGATGAGCTGACCTACATTTGTACGCGCTGAACGGAAGCCAAGTTTGATCTACTCTTTGTCTCGAGTCGTAGAAGTAAAAGGGGAAGAAAGTACCGACAAACAGCGCTGGAACTTTTGGTGACATTCTTATCCGTTTTGGAAGGAATGAAAGCCCCTTATGTACCGAAAAGTTGAATCAACGATACGCAATGAGAAATTTTGGATTTAAGGTCGGCTGAACAAAAGTTCTGTTTCTGAGAAGCTGAAACTTAAGGAAAACTAAGACGGGGGGTGTAGTAACGCCAGAGGAAAGAGAGCTTTAAAAACTTTTGGCTGGTGACTTTTTTTTTAATCCATTCCCATTTTCGTATATCACAACATGTTATTGATATTTAGAGATGTTTACGTATCAAGTGTTTTCGTACCGATTATAGGGTAGAGTGGGGCTAAAAGTCCGGCGGATAAAAAGTCCCGAATGCAAAATCTCCATTCGTAAAGAATCGATTGAATATTGCAGCTTAATTATGTTGATGTTAAAATACTAAAAAGAGTGGTTGTCTTTGTTGAAGCAAACCAATGAGTAAAGTCATAAATTTTCTATGTTTTTTCCTGCTTTTTTTATATTAAAATAATTTGAGTTTAAGAAATAAAACCAACGTGCTTAAAAGAGAGTTATATCTTTATGTTGAGCCAAGGTTATTGTGCAATTTTTTGTTCGAACTGGATCTGTGCGCTGTATTTCCATTCTTTTGTTAGAAAAAGGTTGCCGTAATATTTACTTTCAATACTGTATATCAAAAAAATGGTTCAATAAATATTTGTTGATTCCCCAATAGTTTTTGACTTATTTTCTTTTATGTTACACGAAAAGTTGGTTAGAAGATATTAAGGACTTTTTACACCAAGCAATGGACTTTTTGCCCCATGCCCGAGGCATTGACACACATTTTGTGATATAACTCAACAAAAAATAACAATATTAACCAATTACTTTATAAAAAGTAAAGCATAAGTGTTGTAGTTTATACAAAATAACACTGTATATCTCTAAATTGTTATTACTATATTTTACATAGGTTCATATGAAAAACCGGACTTTCAGCCCCGCCCTACTCTAATTAACAAAGAGCTACAGTAGTGGCGCGAAATGTTGCCGATGCTTGCATGTAAAATATTGGACATTCCGTATTCGTTACATCTCGTATGGAAATTCCTACAATTGGACGATTGATGCCGTAGAATCGTTGGCGTTATCGGATGAATGCAAATATGAGGGAAAAATTATTCCCCCTCCGAATTATTTCGTATCAATTTTTTAATTCAATGATATCGAATTCGTAGTGAACAGATTGTCGCTGTTCCCTTACAATTTTAATTCTATTTCCATATTTGTTTTAAATGATTCATTACACGCAATATCTATGTTTGAGTACAGGAGAATTCAATTACCTTGTTTTCGCGAAACATATCCGTGAATTTGATTGAACGAAGGAAATATCAGAATTCCCATTTAATTAGTACCCCGTACAAGCCAGAATACTATAACAATGTTGCCATTGGCATCTGTTCTTTCACACACATCTCCATACAGAGAAATAGTGTGCAATAACGGTACTGATTATTAGAAATTAATTGCAATGGTACCTAACAAATTTGGAATACGTTTGCGGAATACAATGCCTGCTAACGACTACCTATCGGAAAAACCACCAATGCAAGTATGTGCAAGGTAGCTTTTATTACTTTATATTCTCAGCGTTGCCCGGTGACAATTTACGTTCAATTTATGCCCACGTATACCTACTCTAGCTTGCAGCTCAAAGCCGCCATATTCTCACCGAATCCTCTACTGTTATCCCGTGAACGCAATACCCGCGTGACGATACAATATCGTCTGATTTATCGAATCTGTCTTCCTAATCACTGGCTTCATGCCCTGCGGGACGAATCCCACGGAGACGAGCCGACACTCGAAGCAGCGTCGTAATTATTCCGTGTGTTTCGGGCCCAATGTACGTGTACAATTGACCCGGATACCATTGACGTCACTGTACATTTCTAGCTTACCAAAAGGCAAGGTGAAAGAAAGAGAAAGAAAACGAAAATATTCCCTCTCGGGTGCAGGCGCAGACGCTTCATTATTATTCGCGATGCAAGAGCGGGCGGATTATTTTCGGCAATGAAACGCGCAAGTATTGTTTCTTCGAGCCGTTCGCGGTCTTTTCACAGCTTTTATGCCAGCTCGCCAGAATGGACAGGGAGGCGGTTGCGAGTACAATCCAGGGGGGAATAAAACGCGGAGATCGCGTGAATAGTCGAATGCCGAAGTATAAAGTTCCAAAGATATTCTATTTCCAGGAATAAATGTGTTATCTTGTTTGCAAGGCTGTGGATCTCTTATGGATTGTTTAAAATATCCGTCGTTACTATGGATTGTTTAAAAACTGGAAGTAGATCTGAAAGATGAAAAATACACATCGATTTTGTAGCCTACAAAGATCACGTCACTTTGATCTTTATTTTATGCAATCAAAGGAAAGTCGAAGGAGTAAGCTCTCAGTTACTGTATAAAATAATATGATCTAGTAGCTGCAACTACCTTGAGGAGGAAACTAAATAATTGGAAAAATAGGAAAAGGATCGAGTATCACGAAATAGATTCTGCTCGTTGCGCGATAGGGTGGAGCTTATTTTTCAACTATGAAAATATGATCTTCTTAGCAACTCAATTTGTTCCTTTTATTAAAAAAATAGAAGCAAGTAGAATATGAGCACAATTGATCTATATTTAGGGGTAGCCCAATGATGGTGAAATTTCCGATGTACATGGTAATTATATGCAAGGGCATAGAACAGTAAAAAAATTTCAAAAGCATTCATTTGTTCATTAAGAAAAATAGAAACTAAGAAAAGATCTCACTGCTCCCCATCTGAGGTATAATTAAGTAAAACAAATAGTAGATTATACCCTGACAGCCGGGAACAGACACTGTCTGATGTCAGAACTTCTGTGAACAAAAAATTTAACAAATTATCAAGTATACATGTAAATGTAGAAATTAAAACATGACGATTCTATGCCGAATTTTCATAATTTCTATAATCTTTGACTCACTTGAACTACCCCTAAACATAAGAATATATTGTCCAAAGTTTTTATATAATGTTTGTATATCTAAAGGGACAAATTAGGGTGGCAAGACATATAAAAAATATTCATTTCTTTTTTCACTTTCGAGTTCCACCCCATTGCGAGTGCAGCCCGCCACAAATCGGCTTCAGTGCTTGAATGAAACATCTGAAGTGCGGAAAAACTTCTATGAGCTTGCTGGCTCGCCAAGTCCTTTCACGTCGCTGTATAAAAATCGTGTTACATCCGTCCGTAAGTTGGAAAATCTCCGCCGGGGGGACACTAAAAGAATGAAATAGGGTTGACGTAGACCGAGGGGATCCTCTCGTTACGCAATTCATAGATCGATTCCCGGCACGCAGAAGCTTTCTACGGTTTCTACCCGTTGGCGACACTCACATGTGCTTGCAGCGTGCACGGAAACCAATGCAAAGATAAAAGTTGCCTCGTCTGCCTCTATTCCGCTCACGGAGGGCACCCTATCAGGAAAATATGGCTCAAAGTAGGTGTAAATAACCGAGCACCGCCCACCGTAAGCGTTTGTCACCAGTATGTTCCGTTTCAGCAGACGCCTTCTCGATGGTCTAACAATTCTGTCGCTTGTTATTTTACGACTGTAGTGGTGTCTGTTCTATCGGAACTACTTGTGGACTCAGCGCACAGTTTTCTGGTGAAGATGATACTAAAATAAAACGAATATTGCTTGGCGGATAGCGGAGTCTATAAACGATTACTGCTTCCATGGCATCAGAAGCTTCTTCAAAATTTTAAACATACATTTTTCTGTATCGCGGAGCAAACTTCTGTCAGTGTTGTATTTATTCGGTTAAAAAATCTGTGCGAATATTTCGTACGAGTAAATCATTTTTATACAACATTCGTGTATTTATTTTGTTGATAATAAAATTCGTTATATAAACGGAAAGGTTTCGTTTAGACAGTTCGCAAATACGCAACGTTCATTGTTAAAACGATATGCGTTTCTGTACGCTGAACGACCACTCAAACTACTCCAACTTCGGCAGACAAGGCCTTTCATGAACTTTCAACCCTGCTGACCATTCAGAAGTTCCGCGGCTTCTCGACACACGTAGGTACCTGTTGCATTTGTCAAGGTCTTCTTCATCAACCGCTGTTCATACAAGCTTCGGGCTTCTCGGCTAGACGAATTACCTCGTTTTTGCACATTTCGCCAAATACGCGCGCGTCGCAAGGGTTCGTTCGATAGACGAGCTGACGATCACGATTTTTAGATATTCTAATGCTAGACGTTCGAAATGTACGCGCAAGAGTTGAAGAATTTCGCAATATTTTAAAGTCCGTTGAACTTTTCCCGGGAAAGAGTTCACTTTTATCAGCACACAGCTTTCAGCAGTGGAAATGTATCCTTAGAAAAACCCACCGACATATTTCCTCATCACAGCTCTGGTCCATTGTGTGGCGGACGTGTCATCTTTCCACGCGTGATCGCACTTCGCAACGGCACAACTTTTTTACGACACGAGATAGATGATAGTAGATGTAGGACGTGCTACACGTAACTTGATGGTCATCGTTAATCAGGGCAGTGAATAATACAGCGAAGTGCTGTTTAAAATTTCGTGATACTTCTAGCAGTGTACTTTATTAAATGTTTACGCTACGTTGCTAATAGAGGACAGTTCCCAACTGTTACACGCCGATTTTGATCAGCTTTTACGCCAAAATGGATGAAGAATCTATAAGAGAAACGAGTGAAAAATGACTATTTTTTAATATATTCTTTATTAAACAAATTGAGGTATTACGAATCCGATTACACGACAGAATTTGTTATAAAAAAAATACATCATTTTCGTCTAAAAATGCTTCTCTAGGGTAATTCCGGGAGACGCAGTCGAGCTGGAGAGTTGGTCGAAACAGTTGATTTCTAGAGAATTAATTGTTCTGAACCTTAACACATTTTTACATATACACAGATGTAGAGTCTGAATATAGCAATTCGACCAACTCTCCAGCCCGACTGCGTCTCCCGGAATTACCCTATAGCGCATTCTTTGTTCTACGGTGCAAACGTGTTTATCACTGAAGAAAATAGGTGTCAAATATTTTTTCGAGAACTATAATCTACGTAAACCTCATCCAAATCGAGCCTTAATCGATTTTTACAACACGTTTCGAGCAAACACTTTAAATGATACGAGTTTCATTTACTCTCCAACAAAATTTCAATTTCGCTGACTTCGAAACGATTAATCAAGTTTTCGAAAAAAAACCCTGGGCTTTTAGGAACCCGTAGCTGCGTGGTGCGTTTTCGTAAAAATGTAACGGTCGAAATTGTAGCTATGCCATAAATTACAACTGGGGGCGATGACACGCGTATTTCTCCCCTGTCATCGGTACCTATCACCGTGTTCACTACGAAAACATGTCCACGTACACGACCGATTATATCTGAAAAGTCTAGTCATCCTGTATGTGCGTACTCTGTGCTGCAGGAAATCCTCAATTTGTCAGTGAATCTTTTATTTCTAATAATTCCTTGTTAGTCATCCACGTACGACAACACGTGAATAAATACTTGGATTAATAACACCCACGAGTATCTGTCTTTACCTCACCTACACAATACAGTCGACTAATAAATCAGACCTTACAGTGCCCACCATAAATCAATATCTGATCCAACAGTTGATACTGTTTGGAATATGCATGTGTACTTTATGTCTTTTTCGAAACAAGCTCTGTCGTTTTACCAATATTGTAGCAAATTTAAAAAAAAATGATGCATTGACGCATAAACACTGTAAGTGGCAAAAATCAAATTTTATGCTGTAGTATTACCATTATTGCCACATAGAACATTTTCCAATAAAAGGACTTTTTTTAATTTTGGCACTTACAGTGTTTTCTGCACAATCTCTTCAACTATCGAGAGAACTCCGAACAATGCGTATCATCTGTAAGAAGCTAAATCGCAAAGGACGCGAAATCCCCAATATTTGATCTCAATGATATAAAACCGTGACTTTATTTCATGTTCTCTGAGCAGAAAATATGACTCCCAGCATCTGTTTCGTTCAGGAATGTTCGTATCACACCCAGCGCTTCGAACGAACCTTCTGCAGGATGAAAAATAATTCCCCTCGACGCGTGAAGAAACTAGATTTGCCAAAACCGTGGATATTTGCGCAATCGAGCGTGCCAAAGGAAACGTCAGAGGCAGGGCCAGCTCGCAGGGCAGACGTGAACAGTCGTAAATCGTACGTGACCGAATTGCTGCTGCTTCATTAATATTTGACGTCGCCAGATTGGAAAGCACGAAAGAGTTGCAGCCTTTACTTCCCATTTCCGTAAATCGTGCGGACGTAAGTTGCCCGTTACGCCCAGATTCGCGATTCCGCTTCCTCTGCTCGGGGGTGGTACGTACGAAGGGAAAGCGGACGCAAACATAACGATATTTAGACGACACATGCTCATAACGTAAGGGAAACGCTAGAAGGTAATAGAAGGTTAATTTTCCGAGGATTTCGAGCGAGTATCTCGCGATACGTGGAGCAATCTTCGAGCAAATTTCAATCGTCCAATAAAGGGTAAGGAGAAAAATCGAGGAATGTCCATTTTTCGAGATTTTGGGATTTGTGGCTTATTTTTTTGGTGGCAACTGGGTCTACAGAACTGCCGAATCACAAAGGATTACAAACTTCAAATGCCCTCGTAAGATATCGTTAAAGTTTTCGTGTGCTGATTAAAAACAGGCGATGTTCACTCTGCACTGGAACAAAACACTTAATTTTCTCGATAAAACCATCGTGTGAGTAATTACGATGTCGTCGCCTATCACAAGCATGAACTCGATAATTAACCAAAAATTGAAAAAATCATCCCCCGAATTCGTTTATTATTTGGTGCAGAAACGTTGAGTAAAACGATGGGTTTTGGAATTTGACAAGTGGAATGAATGCCGTTTTGTAAAAATATTAAGCTTCTATATTTCAAGGTTGTAGGGAAAAAATTCAAACGTTGCGATCGAAAGTCAGGAGATAAACAGAAATTACTGAGCAGCTAAATATTATGACGAATAATAAAATTTGAATATTCTCTTTAGCAACGGGATCCTGTTTCGGAAGCGGGCACATAAACGACGGTAAGCGTCAGCATTTAATCGAATCAAATACGAATACAAATCTACACTAAATAAAACATAGTATAGATTTGTATTCGTATTTGATTTGTTTGAATGTTGGCGCTTACCGCTTTACTAATTACTGGCGCAGAAATTGAAGACGTGTGACTTCGTGTGAAAATTTAACGTTCCATGAGGCAGAGGAAGACAATTCAATCGCTTTTATTATACATAATCTCGGCGTGTTTCCGTTAAGGATTGCTTTCAACCTGAGGCTAATTGTAGTACAGAATTCACCTCTGAATTTCCAGTAACTGATTGCCTGAGTTGTTGGTTAATTTCGAACTAATTCGATTCAGACAAGTGAAACGTAACTGAGATACGAAGATGTTCCAACTAATAACCAAGTAGGGGATGAGAACAAAGTTACGTTACACCGTGCAGGAGAGATTTTGACTAATCGATCTCTTCAAAAGTTAGAACAATTTCTAGCAAACCCTTAATCCTCGCGCATCCTTGTGTACAAATAGAAATTCAACGGAATTGAAATTATAGGAGAGCATAAATTAGTTTCTCACTGTTTGGTAATGCTATCAGAAAGTAATAAAATAAAATATCGCTAACCTAAGCAAAAGCACTAAGTAATTAACTGTATGTGTGTATTATAAATTTCTTCGATCAATTCGTTTAAATATGAAAGTATTTAATTTTAATATTCAGAGAATAATCGAGATTTGTCAACCTTGAACGATATTCGAGGAGTGACCGGACTCCGAAATACGATATTTCGTTGAATAATAATCAGAAACAAGCTTGGAAAGTGAAATTAAATTTAATATGCATTTAAAGAGGCATGCTTGTTGCTCCAGGTGCTTTGCTGGAAAGCGTTAATCTTAATAAGATTATGAACCCCGGCCGACAACGAGCTGCTTTTATGAAAACATAGGTCTCTTAAAAGAAAAATTCGATTTTAATATATTTTAAATACTTGTAGACTTCCAACTGCGTTACTTCTAAACAACTAGTTTATATGTGTTGCAAAAGGAAACATAGTAATTTTTCGAATGTTATTCGCTTTCTGCTCACCCTGAGAATCGACTTTCCACGCCACACAGAAAATACGTTGAAATCTTAAATCTTATATAAAATTACTGATAAACTGTTTAAATGTTCTGATGAAAGAATAGTAATTGTGCGAATGATATTAGAATTATATTTACCTTTATAAGCATTATTAATTGATCGTAGAAAATTTGTTAAAATCTAGTCTCTCAAACTGTCCATTAAATTGTTAATGTAGAAAATTGTATAGAAAGCAGCCGTTCGAATCTTACGTGTAATTACTATAAACAAACCAATAATTGTGACAAAATAATGATGAATTTCTGTTAAATATTATTAGTAAAAATTTGCACTGTAGCGACAGGAATCGCCTTGGAGGCGACGAAAACTCTTCTTCTTCGACTGGGGCACCTGCGTGGTAGGAGTTGCACCATTTAATACCGATTTCATTGTACGCTCATGTTTCCTTCTTGCCGAATTTCATGTAACATAGTGAATGCTTGGCAGCTCCTTAACTTCGGAGTCTAAACGAAGAGATCGATGGAACTTTGATTCCATCCATCTCTTCATTTTAGCAGTATAAGGCTTTCTGTAAAGGGAGATCGATGGAACTTTGATTCTATCTATGTCTCTGCGATTCTCCACTCGCAGCAACCTCCTCGTGGTGAGACCTGGAAGTCGGTGATAACCGAAACCGATGGAAATTCCTTGTTGAGGTATATGAAGCTTTATCTAAGAGTCTTGCCTTAAAATATTAGTATTAGTGGGACTTGAAAAATTTTGCTCCAATGTAAGGCCAGATGGGACTTGGAATATTTCAATAAGATAGACGGATTGGTGAAACTTTGACAATTTTCTGAGTTTTATCTGTTCCAATCTTTTTGCTGCAATATTCTCAAGTACATAGCTTTATTCAAGATTTGGAATACTTCCCAAGCCTGTTCATATAGATAGAAATTGAAATACTTTTATACGTTAAAACGTGGGGACCGATACCTAAGTCTTGGAATATTTTCACAGTATAAGACTAGTATGATAGACAGAACTCGAACTATTTTTGTAAGGCTATTCCCTCAGATGGAGCTTGCAATATCTTATTAGGGTCTTAAAATAAATAAAATATAGAACTATCGAAATCGAGTTAAATAAAATACTTTATTGAAATAGCATAATACGTACAACATTGAATATTCGCAAAATTTTCAATCGAAAACGGTAAAAGTGGGAAAGAATCTCTTCTTCATCAAGAAATTCAAGTGAATTTCTCCAAGTTCTTAAAAAGATCCTTTGCCGTTTGTGAAGTGGCTGTAAGTAACGTAGCCTGCTGAACTTAAACTTCCATTGATGGAATAACCACTGCTCGTGGTGGCGTAGTAATTTAACCATTAAAAACCAGTTCGGTTGAACTCCCTGGCGGCCGTGAAAAGCAGACGATTTACAGAAGTGACGTGGCGATAGCTACGATACTACGTTCCAGGGAATTTATGAACAGGGAGCGTCACTCTAGGGGGATCAAAAGCGTCAATTATATCAGGAATACTGGAACAGCGCTGGATGATGTTGGCAATCGCCGTCAATAATTGCATCGAGCATGACAAGGACGTTTCCATCTTCGCCGGCGGTGGATCGACAGGCTGGCACGGGTTGTTATTCGACGTTCGACTGAAATTGACTGACGAGATTGATCGTCCTGGTTCGATGACTCGGATATAAATTGCGCAGTGATATTGGGAAACTGGCCAACCCTTGTAGACTACGTGCTAATTCGAACCATACCGCGTGGCACGTACAGGATTTCTAATTGGAAAACAGAGAAGTCCGAGGAATCGTAACGTTTCAAATAGAAGAGTGTAAAATTGGGGATTCCAAGAGGGTCTCCATCAAAGTCGTATAAAAAGGAAGTGAAGAGCCGGAAGAAGAATTCGCAAAGTTTAAGGAAACGAAGAGGATGTTGAAGCAAGCAAATTTCACGATAAATTAAGCACAAGCTGTAAGTTACTTGGTGAGAATAAATCCGAAGAAGTTTCCTCTTCTTCTTTGCTCCATATTCTTCGATCAAGAATTCGGTTCTTGAAGCTCTGTAGTCTTTGCAATCTTCTCTAACTGTTGTACTTCCCTTGCAACGGTTTTGAAACAGTATGCATTGCCAACTTAATTCATCGGTTCATTTCTACCTCGCCTGGTACAATTATGTTCTCCACTGTCCTTTCTCTTCTATGTTTGCGTTTTCCACTCTAAAGACTACGGAGGTGGTAACGAACAGATAATTGACCAAAAGTCACAAGTTTCCAGGACACTTCTGCCGAAAGTTGGGCAAGCGAGATTTCTCGAGTAGAACAACAGGAAACGCCCGAAAGGCAAGCAAGAAAAGTAGGCTCAACGAACTGGAAATATTCTTATCAAAGTACGCGATAGCCTGCAGCGTAATAAGGGAGGCTGTATGCATAACTTCTTGCGGGGAAACTTTTAATAAGTTCCAGATTCTACAGCAACGGGGAAAAATTAACAGCGAGATCGTAAATTGCTCGGTAACTTGTAAAATGAGGGAAAATAAATATTTAAATTATCGCCTGCCGTTATGAAATATCTCTCTAGTGGATTGAAATAAATGTCTGAATCAATATTATCGGAAAACATTTCATAATAGCCTCTTAGTTTAAATATTCTTTCGTAGGCGATATTCCTCAAATATTTGCGAAAAAAGTTATAGTATCGGAATTTTCCCAAACTCAATATCCTATCGATGGTAGATTTATTCACCAAAAATTTGGGATATTATCAAGCAAATGTAGATCGGTCTCTATAAATCTAGATACATTAAATTTTAAAACGACACCCGTATGCAATATTCGACGTTTGGTCGAATGCGAGCTTTGACGAGAGATTTTCGACTTTAAATTTTGGATACTACCTGCTAAGGAGTTATAGATGACGACAGACACGTTAGAGCAGATCACTGGCAAAAGAAATGTTTCAAGCTAGAGTTCCGCTCTAAGTAAACCTTGCAATCAATTCATTTCTTTCCTACGAAGCCTCTCGTTTCCTTGTTTTCCCTCGGAGCCACGGCAAGACTACTAATAGCGGGGCTTGACTGTATAAACCGTTGCAATGCACAAATCCTCCTCCACCCGGTGAATCCCCGTGTCGAGAACGGATTACAAGTTGCGATCTAGTTAAGAACACGCTAGGAAAACGGACAAATCATCGAATATCACGGTTGCACTTGATAATCCCACGCGATCCGCCTTATCGGTCGTTGATATCCTTAGGCTGGCAAACTGCTGGGGGTCACTGAAACTAGCCACGACAGCTCTTCGATCTGAATGTAAAGTGAGCTCGCTGAAATGAAATTCCGGCTACTTGATGATCAAAGAGAAACTTTTCAAACGAACTCAAAAAAACCGAAGTTACAGGCGTTACAAAAAAAAATCCTCCCCCCGTAGGCTTATTTTGCAAACGCTTTTTGATCTTGAAGAGAAGAAAAATTGTTATAACATTGCAGTATGATAAAATTGCCTCTTGAGGAATAGAATCAGCGTGTAACCTGCCTTCTGCATGCAATCTGATAATTTGAAAGCCAAGTTCATAATTATCGCTAACGGAGGTGGGAAAATAAAATGCACGAGACTTGATAATTAAATGGCAAGGCTAACTTCCAGCGATAATTACATGAAATTCGGTACACGAACATTTCAAGCGCAGAATGAGGATTTTAGTGGGAATTACTGTGATCGAACTTCAAGTTGTGGAGTTAAATAAGCACGTAGCAATTGGTCCAACAGATCTAAGGTATCGGATGTAATTTATACCATGCCACACGTCAGAGGGGTATCAAACTTCAAACAATTACCCTGTACTATGTAAATGTAAGGTAATTGGTCAAAGACGAACAGAACTTACCCAATGAACCGTTCTAATCAAGAATCCTCGAATGGAGTTCGAGGCACTGTCTTTGTTCAATTTCAGTTGGATGCAAGGAGAAACGAATGTTTAGTGGAAACTAGACACAAGGGTACCGATGAAAGGGCAGGGAAGCATATAAAGATTTAAAGGGGTATGAAAAGCATACGAATTGAATACGAGACATTTGCTCCCTGTAATTTACGAAGATTCGTAATTACGAAATTAAGTGTGAACAGGGGCCGTAAAATGGAAAATAAAAATTGAGAGTGCGCGATAAAGGCGACCATGGTTGCTCGTAAAACTAATTTTACTGGCTTTATATCTTTGAAACTCGTATTATTCCGCGTCTCGCGATTCCCTTCAAGCTCAATGGCTTAGAGCCCAATTCCTTCCCCTATACGAGGTTTCACCGAGCTATAGATTTCTTTTATAAGCCACAAAACCACGATACTGACTCGATTTTATCATTCAATTCAACGTTACAACACAGTCCATTACTACAATATAAACTTCTCATCTTTGCTTTGTAATATCTACTGGAAAGAAAGTTTCTTGGGAGGATGTACTGGATGAAATGTAGCAACTGCCATTTCCTCGTGAGATGAAATCAGAAGAAAGTCTAGATTAAAATCAAGTCTAGCGAACGCAATGGCAGCGACTGATCGATAACCTAAATGGGGACATTTACATCACCCGTCTCGAAACATTCATCCCTCGTTACTCAATGCTAATGAAGGAATCGTTGGAAGCTGAGTAAATTGCCGCCTGGGATGGTCAAAATATATCGACGGACAGGATCGCGATTACGACCCGCGATCGTGCCGAGCATTCGCCATGGAAACGATCCAGAGTGTCTCGTCCGCAATAATTGGCCCCTGTCGGTAATTTTCATTAAGCGTACGACAGTAATTGCCGAGACCCGCGATTGGTTAGAAACGTTCTATCGATCCGCGTCCAGATGAGCATTGCCGACCACGAGCGCGAAAAAGAGCCCTCTCCTTGACACCAATTAATTGCTCTTGGTGGTGTCAAAAAGGACCAATCGATATGTCGATTTTTTTTGCGCCAACGGTGCCGAATTATTCATCACCGATTACAAACGAATGAAATAAGGCGAAGCCATTTTCGTTAGGGGCGAAAATGAAATGGTGGCTATTCAATTATTAAAATTAGCGAACTGCGGCGACGTGCTCCGGCCTCCGAAACGAGGACGAGCACCGTTGAATTCTTGATCAAATATCCTCGGTGGATCTATACTAATAAAAATATCAGAAGAACGACCGCAGCTGACAAACAAAAAAAAAATTGCAGCTCTCCCAAGGGAGACAACGTAGAACCGAGCGAATTGCTGAAAATGGGTGGAATATTATATAAATAAAGAAATCGCAAAATGGAGCAGGTTGGAGTGAAACGACGGAGACAGAAAACGAAAGGCGTCGCGTCTTCCAGTCTTTTCCATTGAAAATTGTATGCATTCGTGATTACGAAATCTATGAAGCACTTAATTGAATTCGGAGCAGTTTTAGAATTCGCTATTTAAGTGGCATTGAAATGCAAGTATCGAAAGGGGAGTGTGTTAATAAAAGTTGCGGCATGGAAATTGACCCAATCTTCTGGTAGAAAAGATAGAAAAATTGAGACAAACGTTTAAATAAAGGGAAGTGGTGAGCTCTGGCAGGGGAGGCCATTCGACGAGGCACTTTCTCTCCGTCAAAGATGGACTATTAAATTGAAGCGAAGCAAAGAATCCCGCCTGGCACGTCGTAACGAAATAGTTCTCCCTTTGAGCAAAGCTTACTGGCGCCGACACAAAGGCATTATTCAAATGCATCCCTCGGTCCTCCCTTCGCGATGCACCAATGGCGTGAATAGAATTTCTGGGAATTTTTGTTATGCAACTTAAAATTAAAAGGAATTCACTCTGTCGAGATAATGGTATATTAAGGGCTACGACTGAGGGGGTTAGAAACGAAGCAGTCGAACGAGAATAACTTTCCGAGGCTCGCGCATTTTGAAGCACTGCTTTAGTTTCCACTTTAGCTCCCCTGTCAATTATAAATAAATAAAGTTGCTGGTGTATTAAAAGCACTGTTGCTACCATTGTGGTATTTTATACTTCCTCTATATCTTGAAAACAGAATGGGGAAGTAGCTCGTAATAACGTCTTTTAAATTACACGCCCAGAAATATTTATTAAGACATTTAGGAGCAATTAAAAGTTCTACTACAGTTCTGCTCGCTTCAGGGGTTCTTCTTGCACGAGTTTAACACTTTTTATTCACCGTTGCAGAATCGACTGCTCCCTGTGTTTCATTAAAGCCCTGTTTTCAGGCTATTGCGCGCGCGATAGTGAGGAAACTTGCAGTAAATGTAAGAACGTCGGAAAATTGAAAACCAGCCGTTTTCTTGCCCTTAATAAAACCTTTACGTACGCACACGCTGCTTCTTCTGCATCGGCAGATGCTTCCCTGTGTACATAAATTTCTCGCGTGCAATAATCTCGATACGAGATCAATACATTCATGGGATGTTCCGCGAGTATTTTACTATCTCTTATTGCGATGTCAGCTGTATCCGTTTATCACAAATGCGCGTGCATTGGGCAAGTAGATTTCTTTGGAGAAACGACAATGATAATTGAGCAGATATTTCTTTGCAAAAGAATCCGTGTTATTGCAGCGGGAGGCGATAAGTAAGTTTGCTAGCCGTGTAGACTAGCTGACTGCTATCTAACGGCTGAAAAGAGCTCCGTAAACTTTAAAAACATGTTTTAAAAAGCAACAAGGTAGCTAATATACCTCGAGATTCTTGAGGCACCTCGATTTCTTTTGTACAGAATCTAGCTTTTGCGGGATTAATCTGAATCATTATTAAAGGCTAATTTTTCCACTAATAAAAAACACAATTTTTATCTTTTCGTTCCACCTTAATGGTTATTTCGGTGTTGCTTTTTAATGTTTTTTCCTGAATAAGGATATCAGCTCATATATCAAGCACATTTTCATTACTAGAAATCGAGAGAAATGTAACTTTTCTAAAATAGCATAGAGAATTAATAATCCTTCTTACACAAAATAGTCGATAATTCTATAAAATTCCACTTAAATTGCAAAAATATTTTTCCCAATGACATCAAAGATTCGGCGAAGTTATCATTATTCTTTGAAACGTTATTCGAGGTGATGTTGGTTGATCCTGTGTACACGCCAAAATTGTGTGCGTTCCCAACGATAAACAATGATTTTTCACCGTTCAAGAATGGCCAATTTTAATTTACGGGCCAAAAATTTCGCCAGAGAACAGAATCGTCATTAACATTACAATACTCTCGAACAGAGAGCAGGGAAAGCATTGAAATTTGGTAAAGCAAAATTAAATTTTGGCTGCATATTATACATAGGTGGATACAAAAGCCGTGGAAAACGCGCTCGATGTTTCGAAACGGACCGCAAAATCCACGGAAGGGATTAACATTTTACGCGGCTCGACATTGTATCGAGTTTCTGGTCTTTTTGCGGTTACAGTGTGCTCATAACGTTGCCGCATATTTCATAACGAAACAAGCTTGGGAACGGCAGCGTCGTTCTGACGCAGAAAAATGAGAATGGAAGAGTCATTAGCGCGAAACAGGGAAGATCATTCCCGGTTGCGCAGCGTCTCGTTCGCACTGAATACCTTAATGAGCGTACGTGTGCGCCCTGCTAGCCACTGACCTTTTCTTAGATACTTTGATATCAGCGTGGACGAAAGAGGACTTCATAAATTTGACTGATTCTGAGAAGCCCTCGTGCATTGAATAAAACTTATTAAATTTAGAACGCCAATCCCATTTTCGTGAAATCCTTCAAGGTGTCTCGAAGTCACTTGTGAAGTGATTATACAGAAAGTTATACAGGCGCACCTTTCCTTTTTAAAAGCACACGTTTCCTCCTCACGAATATACTTTTGCCACCCCGCCTTTTCAGTTCAAATCTCATAAAACTATCGCGAACGATTCACCTAGCAGGAAAAAAATTATTCCCCTGCCACTAGGAAAATCTTAGTTCTCTAAAATAATCGTAATTAGATAACTACATACCTGATGCACCGATACGATCGAATCTCCGTTGGACCTAATAATACTAAGACAATAATAACGAGTGGAAAGCTGGTTGTTTGTAGGCAGAGAAGAATTCGAACATCAACTGCTTATTAATTGTCGAAGAAATATAGGGTACCTATTAATTTCTGCTTACACGATTCATTTCGCAACAAGAGAGGAAACGGAGACTCGTTTGCGCTGAAGCAAATAAAACGTGTGTAATTAGCGTGAAATTATAAATGCTAGATAGTGGAGCCGACGTTTCCAGCCGAGCTGACCATTGAACTTGTGTCTGCTTCTTTCTAATCGATTACCTGCGTCGATCGATTAGCCAGGTCGAGCGCTTTTGCCCAACTTCGAGACGAAAGCAAGTCTATCTATGTCAGTGGTTGTAACCGAAGCTACGGCTCGCGACGGTAATTCGATTGAAAGAGTCACTGAATCGTTCGAGCAACAATTACGCCAAACATTTGCCATTCCTCCTCTTCCCGCCTGCACGCAGGGGCCGAGCCAGGACACGTGTATGCCTGGTATGTTGTATAATGACAACAGTATATGTGCATGGAATGAGCGTCTTCCGCTGAGCTATTTCTCGTTAAATGTCTTGAAACATTCCGCGGTTTCCTATCATTGTAACACAATATTACTGAAATTATCGGACGATAGCGGACGAAATAATCGAGTTAGACGTTTATTAGATTAACTATGTTGGTTATCTGTGTTAACGATGAAACGCCCACTCGAGTCCTACGCGATACATGTTCAAGACTTTGGTGAAACGAAAACTGTCGTATGTGCAAACGGTTAATTAACCGCGTTAATTGCTCATCGTCCAAGAATGCTCAAAGTTTTAATTTGCGAACCAAAAATGTCGTCAGAAAATACAATCGTAATTAACATTACGCCAAGGTGTAAGTTGCTTGGTGAGAATGCCTTCATATCAGCGGATTAATGAAAGTGATCGATTAAAAGTGGCAGGGTTTAACAACGAGTATGGCCCCTTTCAAGAAATCATATTTTTTCAGTTAATTGAGGAGTTGAAAGGGTAAATGATGTAAACGCCAGAAGTGAAACTTTTCAGTGTTTTCTTTTCAACCATTTCGAAGTCAGTATTTGTGATCTCAGTTCTGTCTGACGACGTCCTAGAAACTGAAATAAATTATTCTAGCACTTGCAGTGTTTACCACCGTGTTGAGTATGGAATTTACATTCTTTTCCAATAGAAGAATAATTTAGTATTTTTTCGGCACTGACATCGTTTACCATTTCAACTCCTCAACTGCGAAGGGACCTTGATGCTGTTTGATATGATTCAGTTTGCGGCGAAGGAAATACGAGAAATATTCTTTTTAAAGGGGCAAACATCGTTTTTCTCGGGTTAATAGCCGAAGTCCGTTGCCCGAGTCGGCGTCGGTGACTTAATTAAAGTAATTACAGGGAGGATGGACCCGCAGCAATGGTATCTCGAGGAGCAATTGCGAAGAAGGGAATCAGAAGTTTCGGAATTGCGTGGAAATCTGGACGAACTGAGGACAAAGTTTTTCCAGCTAGAACGAGCCTTCGAAATCAACTTGCAGCTGCAGACCAGAAGAGAAGTTGAGTTTAATCGCATGAAACAGGGAAGTCGAGGTAAATCGCGCCCCAGATACGTTTTGTAGTTCCTTTCCAGGCATGGCAACTTCTCAAGAAGTGTAGGGCGTTAGCGTTAACAATGGGAACGTTTTAGCTGGCTAACTTTAGCCAAATTTACATTATTAAATTAATAGTGAGACCTGTAATCGATATTAACTAGATAATAATTTAAAGATAATCGAACTCTGTTGACTTCTTTAATAATTCCTATAATTCCTTCGATCACTCTGCTCTGATCGCTGTTCGTATGTCCCCCTCCCCCTAACTTTCAATATTATGTTTGCTTCTAGTATAATATTATTACCATTTTCTTTTATATCTGGCTTTGTCTCTGGTTTATTTTGCGCTTACTTCTCTGCTTTCGTTCTTTTTAATTATATTTATTTTGTACTTCCTAATTATTTGTTCTAGGCTTGTGTCACTGCGATTTTGTAATTCTTGTAACAAAGGGTTTATCCCGTTGAAATATATATACACTTATTATTATTATATATTATTATAAGTCAGGTGTAAGCTAGTCAGAACAGAAAAGACGATGCCAATAGTATCTGTCTTCAACGGTACGTTATAATGATATCAGAATTCTGGAACATGACCACGACGATCATGTCGTAAGATTCGATTACATTGGGATGTTAGCTCCGAGGACACTAGGATCATAGAACACGATATCGATAATACGGGAAATCGAGGAATTGGACTGCAAGAACTTGTGATAGGGGATTCGATCGTAACATGTACGTGCTGAGCTACGAGATCTATTTCTAATATGACCAAGGTGAATCGTATTTCACTTTGATCTCCTCCAAATTGAGGCTCGCCAATTGAAACCTCGCATTACACTATCAGTTACCCTTGCGTTCGCAGGATGACTGATCTTTCCCATTCCCTTGGAAGCATAACGCGCACAAGTATAAATGTACAACAGGAATAACGACCTGCAACGAACTGTTGCTCGCGTTTTACAGAGAAATACGATTTCCCGGCATCTTCGGCAGGAGCAAATATCATTCACCCGATCTCCTTACTCCTTCCCCTCGTTAGGATAAGGTAAATAATAGTCCACCCCGGGGAGTTCCCATCAAATCACATTTCTCTAACGAAAGCAGCCTTGAATTCCGTTCTACTTGTTAACGCAAAGTAGGTAGTCGCTTGCGCGAAGCGTCTTCGGATTATCTCGGTCGAATTACTCGGAATATCGACAAGACTTCTGTTTATTCCGTGCACGAAGAAACGCAGTTTTTCTCGACCGAGAATGCACGAAACACGTTAATTCTCCCGTACGTCGTATAAATTCTCAACGCGTCCCATCGTGCGCGATTCCTCTAGGATATCTTCTTTTCCATCGGCCAGCTTCCAGTTACCGTTAACTCCAGACGAAAATATTCAATGTTGCCCGCAGGCGTTGCAGTTGGAATCTCGAAGCGAAGCCGAGTTTTCGAGTAATCCTCGCGCGCGGAACACTGGCTGGCATTTTTCTTGGCCGCGATTTAATAGAAGAGAAGCCTCGTCGGCGAGCAGGTTCGCGGTTGGAAGTTCGATCGGGGCAGCATCCCCGAAACTTTTCTTCTCGGGGCGTGATTTGTGTCGAAGTTTACGCGTTGAATAAATATTTACACGAAGGGGAATGTATAATACCGTCGAGTTGGATAATAATACGACTAGCGACAGAAGTAAAGCGAAGTCCGTGGGAAGTAACAGGCGCTGATTTTTCTAGAGCTCCGAGAGCTTCACGGCGAGACTCTGCAAACGAGAACAGAACTCGGCTCGAGGTTAACGAATGCAATAACTGAGAAGGATCACTGGAAAACCGCGTTTCTTCAGCAAAGGGAATTTATTAAGAGGTAAATTAAAAATAATTACTATGAAATCCCATCCTTTTTTTCTTTACGCAAGTTTTTTTCCCGCGGGTATTATAAAAGGAGGAAGTAGAATATTTTCAGAATGATTATGATCTTTTTTTAGAGTACGTCTAGGTAGAATGTTATAATGACAACTTCTCTGTGCCACTATTCTCGCCTACCACTGAATTTTTTAACCAGTTTATTGCTAGATTATTACTTAACTTTGGTAAGATACTTTACGTAAGGCAGGCTCAAAAGCAGCGCATAAATCTTCAAAGAACTTTGTGATGGTATCGTGGGATGAAAATTTCATATCGCGAAACAAGTTTCCGCTTTGAAACCACTTCTATAATGTGATGAATAATATACCCAAGTCAGTCATGACGGTGATTCCGATTTTACATCAGAAGACTTGTGAAATTTTATCTTCCACCGGCCATAAGCTCATTTGTTCAACTCCAATTATCTAAGGAACTTTGGTCTAATCACCTTTTATCAGAGAACAAAGGGTCAGAATCCCTCGTTCACCGTTGAAGAAACAGAAATCGGTCTTTTAAATTTCTCCCAATCTGTTGAGTCAACGTTTCAATCCCGCGAACTGCCATTGTATTCCAGCTTGTGGGGAAGCAGATTAATTAACATTCGGCGCATACGTTTATGTAGATTCCTCGGGCACAACGCAGTCAGTGAGCTCGTTTCCCATTAATCTCGATTAGCCGATGAATCAAGCGAATATCTCCTATCGAAATCGTAGAAAAAGGGACGATCCGTCGACGACGACGAGAACCAGCGAACATACGATCCGATTCGTTGAGAATTCACGAGAAATCCGATGGCGGATCAAGGAACATCGACGGGAATACGTCGGGTATCTGTGAAAAATGCACGGAGCGATGTTCGCTCTTCGTCCTTAGTCCGTTTTCTTTTAGAATTTCGATCGTTATGTTCTTCCTATTGTACCGTTACCTGGACAATTTTCGAACCTGCTTCAACGACAATTTCTTTCTTTTATCGATACTATAGCAAGATTAAAAAAATAAATTTCATTCTCTCGTGCCTCAAGGGTAAAGGAAAAAAAACAGGGAATGTCACGAAACAATATTTCAGTCCATCCGTAAAGAAAGAAGGTTCAATGAATTTAATTTTCTTATATAATATTCTTGTCAAATAATTTCTTGTTTTACCTTGACGACAGAAGCGGAATGGACGTTTCCTGTTTTAACCCGTAGATAGGTACACCAAATCGTTAACGTTATCTTACAGGGGTATTTGATCTTTATAACCCTTTGTGATTCGACAGTCCTGTAGTCGAAGTTGCCACCAACAAAAGCTATAAATCCCAAAATCACGAAGAATGGACATTCCCGTTTTTTCCCTTACCCTTCATACGAAGCTTGCGGGACAAATCGAAAGTGAATATCGTTATGACAGATGCCACAGAGAGACTAAATAAATGAAATGTCGATCCATCGATCGAGGCCACTGATTTGTCGTGATATTTTATTCATTCGCAGTATTTAAAGCGCGTATCAATGCGATTTGTAGTGTATACATTTTTCTGGGTCGTTTGGTGATTAACGCAATATGAAACATATTACGGGTGAATAGGAAACTAACTATTGACTGGGTTATGGAAATTTAATGGCATATTGGCGGCAACGTTTGATTCGCTCCGTGCTGGTTATTATACACCGAGCGGAGGGTTAACGAAATGGAATATTTAGAGGTGCGCTGACGTATATCCTACACGCGAATGTACAAATCCAAACGGAAATTGGAAATATCGCGTGCGCAATAGTCCCAATTGTACCTATGCGTCAGTTGCACGATATACGCTATCCATCAAACCCCAAAGTTCTCGATTAGTAAACTCGGAAACGTAAAGCTAAGTAGTTCGATGTAGCAAAATTGAAAACAGTGTTGTGCCGGGGCGCCTGGGGTCGAGATTCTGGGTACGAATCTCGGGGTGTTCCTGGGCGTCCTTGGCGATCGTCGTCCACGGGCTCCGAGGGTTCGGGTGAATATGCCGGGACGGAAGGATTCGGTTTGAACCCGGAGGTAGGAGATCGTTGCGGGTTAAAGAGTTGGAAGTCACCGTAAGGTTAACAAGTTTATTCTGTCCCGATTTGGGTGACAACTACACTGTGCATACTTGGACATGAGTCTCGTATAAAGTCGGGTATCAATCCCGATCCAAATCTTTATCAAGTCTGAGCTCGCATTGCTCGCACATCGTTCTTATAATTATTATTATTATTATTACTGAATTAACGGGAGAACCCTTTAGAATACAAAAATGTGAACAAAGTAATACAGTTGGCATAGCTTATAGTAAAAAGATATAAAGATATCAAAACCTAACCTGTAATTGGGGCGAAGCGGGGACCATCGGGGTCCCCGCCTTTGGCCTGCTTTTTAGTGTTTCGCCATATGCTGACGGTCTTTATGCGCTTCCGAAATCCCTTACGCCAGGGGTGCACAAGGGAGCTGTTTTAGCGCCTAGCTGCGAGCAACCCGTTTGTCCCGTTGCTAAGGACAGAATCGGTGAGGAGAACTGCAGTAGTGTACGTGCATTTGGTATGACTTGAACCCAGCCAAATATACTGACGCTACGAGCCTACGAGCACGCACGTAGGGGAGAGGTGCTATAAAAGGGACACTTTTGTTTAGCGTCCATTTCTGACAATGTCGTTATAGGTATTTAAAAAACAACTACACCACAAGAAAGCGCGTTTATTTCCCTTCAATAAAAGTATATTGCTAACTCATCAATTGTAATAGAAAATAACAAAATCTTCGATTTACAAAAAAGTGGGAAATGTCCCTTTTACGACTAGGTGGTTTTAAATGGGACAGTATAAGTTATGAAAGGGACACGTTAATAAAAATAAATTTATTAAGTATTACAATTATAATTCTAAATCTTAATGATACAAAACAACGAAATCTACGAAAAAATTAACTCTTTGTAGTATAAATCATCAATATTTTATTATTAATGACACATGGAATAGAAAAAATCCCGGATTTGTTTGAAATAATAGACTTCCATCGTCATGGAAACATCAGCAGTACATGTGTATGAGAGGGACAGCCATGAAACGGTTGTCCCATTTAAGACTTATTATGCTGTCCCTTTTACAACTATACGTGAGTTTAATATAAAATAACCGCAAAACAAAGAAAACAATTAATTAAGCTTACCTCTTAAGCGATTTCGTTTCAGTTGAATACAGGCTATTTTAATGATATAACACTTTAACACTTTATATATACCTTGAACTCAGAAAACGACACAGAAAACCAATGAAAAATTTCATTTTTACTGCCGAAAAACATCAACCGTGGATTACTACTCTGTTGCAAGTGAGACCGTAGCGAAGTTTACGTCAAACGACTAGGCACTAGTGTTGTAATAAACAGGAAAATAAGTTGCATGTGTAATGCGTTTAGAATTTTGGAAATTCGATTTGTCCCTTTTAAGACGTGTCCCCTTTATAGCACCTATCCCCTACACCACTGCAGTTCTCCTCACCGATTCTGACCTTAGCAACGAGACAAACGGGTTGCTCGCAGCTAGGCGCTAAAGCAGCTCCCTTGTGCACCCCTGCCTTCCGCGGTTGTGCCGGATTTCGTGGTGTCGACACACTTAGGTGTCGGTCCGAGCACAACACCAGAAACAGGTACTCGCCGAACAGCCATCTTATTCTTCTCGGTTTCTTCATCACCTCCAACTTCCTCTCGTTCCTAAATAATTCTATGTGAATTACCTTCTCTCCCCTTGCCACTCCTCTACGAACTATATTTTCCCTAATTATGGGAGTGCTGCTCCACCCCTCAAGAATCGTTTATCCTTTCTTACTCCGGAGTTGCTTCCCCGCACCCGAGTTCCAGTTATCTCGCGAATCCAGTAATTATGAAAGCGTATAATTAACTACGCCCTTACTTTCCAGTTTACGCGATCCGTTTTTGGCGAAACAAGCCCGTTCGAAGCTTCTTAATTAACGAGCAAATTAATTTTAAAGCTTCCGCCCTGAACGCCTCCGATTCCCGCGTTTCCGTTCTAAAGGAACGTCGCTGGTGTTGCAAATTACATCTCAGAGTGGACCACGTATCGCGAATATACAACGTTATTTGCCGGGGAAAACGGTGAAGAGAAGCAGATGCTATCGATAAACCGTTCTTCCACCTCCATCGTCCATTTTCCTCCTCGGCCCTCTTCCCCGCGTCGATTTACGCTCATTTCTCGAGCCTGAAACGAAAATATAGTATTATTCTTCACGTGCTCCTGCTGCAAATTCCTGTCAATTATCGGAAAAAGACGGGGTGTTATGCAATTGATTGGTTCTCGGTACGATTAATCGACGTAAACGTTTTCACGATGCTGGGGAAACAGGGGAGTAATACGCGGCAAGTTGCAATGTTTATCGTTCGATAAATTGCGACGAATAAGTTAATACGAATCAACACGGTACACGAATAACTCGTAGCAACTCCAGAGTTTGTTCTAAAAGTAAACTGTTTGTAAAATTCTATTACTTAAAATTCATCGGTGGGCATTAATATTCGTACCTACTAATTGCAGCAGTTACAACGATAAAGCTGATAAATTTCTTGGAATGTTATATTTATAGTCCGGCCACGTTTGTCGATATCGCACGTAACGGAGGAGCAAGGGGGGAAATGGCCTTGCGAGAACGAAACGAGGGGGCTGAGGAAGATACAGGGGCAAAGTTTCCGAAATTCAGCTCCTGAGCAGAGTCGAAGGTGCCGCGAACAGTGGCAGAAGCGGGGTCAGGTTACCGAGTTGCTTTTAAAAGTTCCGTCGATTCCATAAATCTTCCAACTTCCTGGGCGAATTTTACCATTTTCGCGGCACTTTCGCCTCCCTCTTATGCTAATACAGGCCCGAGATAAATGAATTTATATCCGGACTTGTGGCCCGCGAGATTTTAATAATGACACGGACCCCCGCCGGATCGAAAATGATAATCTCTGTTTCCAATGAAACTGTCGGCGGATTAATTGCCTCCGACTCAGCAGCCCGTGACGCCGGCGCCATTATTAAAACCATCTATTATCAAATTCCTAATTTAATATTCCAATCTTATCCTGCTCAATATTTTTCCATTAATATTCATACACTATTTTCGTGATGCTAGAATCTCAAGTACACCGTGACTATGTAAAAATCAAATATTCATTAAATATTCAAATATTCAACTACTGGAAGTGTCGATATAAATCATAACTTCCTCTTTACGGAACTTGGATATATCCTCCCCAAACCATCCAACGCTTTAACTGACGATTCTACCTTGCGAGGCCGAAAAATAGGCGAGTCTTTGTGAATTGTTTATACAAAAACTGTTCGACAAATTAATTTGATGTTTGGCAGGCTGTTTCATAGTATCCTGAACTACTTGATGTTTTGAATTTTTATGTGGACGGTAAAAAACAGTAGATACAAAGTCCTGACTGAGAGCGTTGGAAAAAAACGGGTGTTCCTGGCGTTGATGGAAAGTACTCTAAGGATTACCTGAAACACAAATAGGAAAAGAGATTTTTAATCTGTATGAATGTGGCTATCCGTGGTAGTGGATTTGTTGCCGTATCTGTTATCGTTCCTTGTTTAAGTAAATAAGGATTTCCCGATTTTTCGACGAAATTCGGTTCATCTTTTTCAGAAGCCTGCCATTTTAACTTTTTTTTTATTTTCCTTGACGACTCCACTGCCACAGATTACCACATTCATGTAGATGAAGAATCTGTTTTCCTTTTTGTGCTTCAAATAATCCGTACGGTACTTTCCACTAAGGCCAGGACCATCCGATTTTTTTCACGCTTTCAGTCAGCATTCCGCATCTGCCATATTTTTTTTTTCTCGGCACACAAAAATTCCGAAGAATACTCCAAGAAACTATCAAATAGCCTGGCAAACTCCAAATGAATTTGTCCAACAGTTTTCGTACAAAAAATTCACAAAGACTCGCCTATTTTTCGGCCTCGCAAGGTAGAATCCGTTAAACAAGATCGAAAGCGCATCAGCAAACGGCATTCTGTTTGCACCTCGTCGCTCGAGCCACCAGAACTATTATTAATTCCGTGACGTCGAAACGATATCGGAACACGAAATCCAAATGGTGACCCGGTTTCTGTGTAAAACATCGAGTCGGCGAGGATCTGCGATTTATCGTTTCTAGATATGACCACGCGAAAACGTATTTTATTGTTTCCACTCGACCATTGTTACGACTTTGTTACGACTCGATGGAAAGCACTGGTCGCGTCTGGCGGATGACGGCAAAAATTTCGTTTCGAGTTAACGCACGGCCCCGCGGGCAAAGAAGAATAATTCCTCGCGCTTCGTGCCGCAACGTCGAGCCCGTGGAAAATTCTTGCTGCTTCCGATATTTGAGGCGGAAGTTCTGATTGCTTTTGTTCAAAGGGTACGAATCAGTCGACTGGTAAGGTTGAATAAGACGGGGCCGAGAGACAAATGGCCAGCATCTTCCTGAAAATTCGACGGCTCCGGGCACGTAGACCTCCACCATTTGTTTCTCGGCTCCTTTACGAAAGGAACAGGTCGACGGTTTCATGCAATTTGTCCCCAGCTTCGCTCTTGCAGGAGGATAAGAGGACAACTGTTCGATAATACCAGCCAGCAGGTATCCGTCGTACACAAAAGAACGCAAGAATGTGTTCTCCTAGATTCTCCAACGCGCATCCTGCTTTATCGAATTCGAAATTATTTGAAACTATCGCTCCTGGGATATTCAAGTATTCTTCCTTACTGTAGTAATAATTTAATCAGCGATTCCTGTTCGTTACAAGCAAAGATTTTCCGATACCTACTGAATCGAGGAAATTGATTGAATTATTGAAACAGAATTTCTTGGACCGTTGGTCTGACCTATCACTGGTATTTCTACTGCAGAAAACACAGTGGCGATCAGTGTCTGACCACCAACGGTTCCCTCTCGATTCTAATTGTAAGTCCAGTTCGTTTCATTGGAATAATTAACTGAACGGCAGTGTACCGACTCGCATAGCACGCGATCGTATAATTAAATAGGGCATTGATTAAACGTCGTATACCTACCGTCTTCACAATGTGGTTTGTCTAGTGAAAATCAAGGCAGCGTAACCGCGGTGGAACGCGTCAAGCTGATCCGATTGCAGCAGCGAGCGCAAACAAAGTTTGTTAAATTGATCGTCGACGGTGTATTGCCTGTTAACGTTATTTCACAAAATATTTACTGAAAATATCACCAACGTCTAATGAAAAAAACCCGTGGGGAATCTGAAAAAACATCGAATGCAACAGACTGTGCACGCTTCTCACATTTATTCAGGTATTTTCCACTTTGAAAATCAATTGGGAATCGTATTTTGCGCGTTGAAAAACACGGAAATAGAATATTGCGTGTTCCGATGGCGAAAACAGAAATTTAGATAGCCGGAACAAAAATCGGAGTGTGGTTACTGTTTGGCGGATCGCGTGATCCGCGGAGGTTTGTCAATTAAAGGAAAAATCGACACGAGTCAAGCAAAGGACATAGACACCGTCGGCACAATATGTTACGCGGCTCGTGTAACGATAAATTCACTGTCACCGGAACCGGACGTTTACTTGGTCCAGGGTGCACCGCCCTCACGGTCGTGTTCACTGATCGTCACCGATCGCTGGTAAATCATCCGGTTTTTCTGCTGACAGTGTGACAATTCCAACGATATTTCTCGATGAACGAGAGCCCTCGTATGAAATTCGATGCTTATTGATACCAAAAATGACGATGCAGCAGTTGCTCCGTTCCCAAATACACAGCACGTGATAACACCGATAAATCCTGACTGATCCTGTTCATTAAAACAACAATGAATTCATCTTGCATACCAATACACATACAGTCGGGGACAAAATTATGTGGACACTTTTAAAATCGTATTACTTGTTCAAAATTGGTCCGAACGACTTGAGTTTTTTTGAGAAGCTAGAAGGATTAGTCTGCTAAGTGATGTGTTTCGTAATTTTGAAAAAAGTTGCAATTGGTCGGAATAGCAAAAAAAATAGGAAAGATCATTTTTTCAACTTTTTTGTCTGTCCTCGTAATGAAAATTCAAAAAACCCGTTTGTAGATTTCAGTAAGTTATATACGTGCCTAAAATTTCATCAAAATCGGTTAACGCTGCTCTGAGCTATAAACGCTTAAATATCGCAGAATAAGGTCGAAAATTGCGAAATTCACAGAAATCAGCGATTTTCGACCTTATTCTGCGATCTTTTATCGTTTATAGCTCAAAGCCACGTTAACCGATTTTGATGAAATTTTAGGCACGTATATAACTTACTGAAATCTACAAACGGGTTTTTTGAATTTTCATTACGAGGACAGACAAAAAAGTTGAAAAAATGATCTTTCCTATTTTTTTTGCTATTCCGACCAATTGCAACTTTTTTCAAAATTACGAAACACATCACTTAGCAGACTAATCCTTCAAGCTTCTCAAAAAAACTCAAGTTGTTCGGACCAATTTTGGACAAGTAATACGATGTTAAAAGTGTCCACATAATTTTGTCCCCGACTGTATGTGAAAATGTTCGTCCCATGTAGGTATGTATGTGTGTTTGAAAGCGCAAAACTGAAAAAATACTGGACCGATTTCGATGAACAATATAGGTACTAGAAGAATCTTTATTTTAATAGGACTGCTATAGTAAATGTAGTTGCAAAATTCACAAGTCGCTGCACTTTCTTTAAAAATTAATTGTTAAATTAATTAAGAACGGGAAGTCTAATTTCGATGCGGCGTTCGAACTTTGAGTTTGCTTCTTTAAAAAGTAACTCATTATTTGTAAACATTCCCAAAAACATTTTCACATTGCTTTTCATTTCTTCTATTTATTTCAAAGTAAAAGTGTAACAATAAAAAACCCCCAAAAAACTGTTCTATCTTGAACCAGAAAAAGAAAACAGAATGAAACACTGTAATAAATGGAAAGATTCAAAATTAACTATAATACTAATCAAAATTAACTGCAGTGCTAATTAATACCGTAACGAAGCCCGAGTATTTAGCTAGTTCTTTGGAAGAATTTGATGAGGACTTGTTATTTATTCTTTCATTGAGAAGTACACGGAAAATATTGATACTGAGGAATACTGGAAGACATACTAAGCTTTAAAAGTACGAGGGTAAAGTGTCCATAAAAATTAATTACATACCTACATTTTTAAATCAATAAAGTCACAGATTTGTTGCAACCCGAGATAAAACTGTGAATCTGTACAATTGCAAACGGTTTAATTATTGATTATTTTATTGTCGGATAGTGTCGAAAATGGAATTCAGTTCTCGTTTCAAGTAATATTATTTGACCGTAGATTTCTGTCACAGCGTTCGTTTTCCCCGATTTTTCAGTATAAATAAACCGACAATCGCGCGTAACAAAATGCACAAAAGAGGATTCACAACGTTTACGCGGATGCGGAGCACGTTGTCGAGTGATCGTGGGAATTTCCGATCCTGAATAAACTACGTGATTAGCAGGGGAGCTGGATTGATGTAACAATTTCAATGATCGTTATCCGGTCGCGACGTGGAACAAACAAACCAGTGGAGAAGAAAATGGGGTGAAATTTGCAGCGTAAAATTGGTTGCGGGGACATGTATCCTGCGTTGAAAGCACATTTCACGTTAAAGCGCGATACGTATCCTTTATTGAAACGATAGAATTAAATCACGATGCTTCCTTGCTATCCCAAATATCCAAATATCTTCAGATTTACTTTGGTGAACGTACAGAACTTGGTAATAACAAATGTGAGTATTGGAAAGCTCGCAGAGCAAACAGAATTTAAATACGCCAATGTTTCCCAGCGTGGGGTACGCGGTAAAACTTTTGGGGAAGTTGGTGACATTTGTGGATAACTTTGAACTATAAAAGATATCGGAATGAAATTTCTGCCCAAAAAGCAGGAAAAAGTATTCCTTTCAAATGACGTATAATTTAATATATTTTCTATTTATTTAATTTTTCTTTTTTCAATTTTCTAACACGATTGTTATAAAATAAGTTTGTCAATTGTTTATTTAATGCTCTCTTGAGTGATTTAAATCGCATGTTTGGGAAGTAGCTTGTATTTTCCGCAGGGTTCTAGAGAGAAATTATGCAAAATTTGGTTCAGAACGGTTAAAAAAATCGGTATCAAAAGTATCCTGTATGTTATTCCTGGTCCTAGACTACGTGTATACATAATTTCAGACAGATCCGTTGCGTAGTCGCAACGTAATTGAGTAACAAACATCCAAACACACTTTCGCATTTATCATAATAGTAGAATAGTAGGATACAAAGGGTACGGCAATTATATACACATTTCCAGGTAGTACGTGAAGAATAAAATGTTGGAAAAACACTGCTATACACCAGTTCTCTTTCATCGAATAAAAGCGTAAAATGAGATGTTAATAAAGAGACTAAAAAACGAGTCAGTAATCGTCGACAAAGAGTTTCCACATTACCCATATTGTATCCCGCGCGAATGAAAAACGAGTAGCGTTAAATCCGCAAAAACATTTAGGAAGCATTTGTGACGTTGGAAACAGCGTGGACTGGAAAAAAGAATTTGAATAGTTCATTGCGCGGTGCCCTTTGTACCGCGTGCTTTTTGTGTCCAACAATTCTGCATGAAGTCGGTATTTGCTGAGTTATGCAAATGCTTGCTATTAGTCTTGTTTTGCTGCGCGCTGAGACAATCCCGCTGATGAACACGGCTCTGGTATTGATTTCCAAATTATGAATAAAATCGAATTGCCAGCTTGACGAGAACGTCGACTCATTATTTGGAATCACGCACCATGGCCATTGATCGACAAAGTCCCTCTTGAAAAGGACAAAAAAAGTACCCAGACAAGTGCCGTATGGAACATCGATGGAAAACGTGATCTATTCAATTCAAAATTATTGAAAACCTAATGGACCATTCATCCCACTTTCCATGCCTCGCAAACCCTTTTCTGATCGTAATCGGGGGAGGAAATGCGGAGTCTTAGGAGCTCGATAAAATCATCGAGAGGGATCTCATCTCCATTGGAAATTTCTGATTCAACTTCTGTCGCGGTTCCGAAGCAGATCGTGGATGAAGCGAAGCTTCGATCGTCTTCGATATTAAATTCGACGTACAACGAGTGTATTTTTCAGGCAGTAATATCGGCGCTGCCGAGCTCTTCCATATGGCTTCGCTGTTTGATAAACAGCTGTGAACGAAGGAACAGGGAATCTTGAAATTCTCTCACGCTCTCGACGAATCATTTGTTTTAGACAGCAAAGAATCTACTTCTTCTTGTCATTATTTGTTACTAAAATGAATCGATATTAACAAATTTGAGAAATGTTTGTGTCCTTCCACACTACATTTTAAAATGTAATGCACAAGTCCACACTGACGTCAACGCAATTGCCACGATAACTGCGTTATGATAATTCAGCAACGCGAAAGATTGACACAAACGATTTTATAAACTACCCCCGATTAAATTACGCTTTCACCGAGTTCCTCGTAACATCAAGGACACATTTTCCTTTCGGTTCAAGATCCCGAAATTTGCTCCGTTCACGAGGAAACATGGGAACTCGAAAACATCGCGAAGAAATTCGTCATCGCCACTAAAATCCGTTCACTTTCGCGCAAATCCACTCTTCCTTGAATTTGTCGTCCCATGAAAGTTTCCTACGAGTGGAGCTACGGAGGCCAAAATGTAACTCGATCATGGTGTTCGATGAGTTCTCACGTGGTTAAATGTGAAAATAGTTGTTGGAAACTCCCACGTTTACACGTAGTCACATGTACGTACACAGGGGCACACAAAATTTGCATCTTATGCTACCATCAGTGCAGGTCATGTTTGTTACCACGCAGCCGGTAGCAGGTTTGTTTGATAGAACAGGAACTGCAAGCTCGTAAGGAGTATCAACAAATGGCCTGGCGGCAATTAAAGCGAGTACGCTTCGCAGGAAAATTCGAACTACGGACCGAAATAAATCTTCAAACTCTTAAATACCGTAGGATGGAAAAATCTTGGAAACATTGCGGAGAATATGGCAGAATAGTATGAAACTGTTGTTACGTATAGCTCCCGCAATTAGCAACGTAACGAGTAACCGATAATGCATTGTAACGTAATATGTAACGCACGTGAATACGCAAAATGCTAAATACCGGAATAATAAGCGTCTGATCGAACGTATTAGGCTCGTCAAACAGAATTGAAAATTAAACCAGCTAACGGGATGCAAATTGCCAAGTAAATCGTTACAAATGTTCGATTACGCAAACTACTATAAGCGACTGCACCAGAGAAATTTTACACGTCATCAGCATGGATTAATAGCTGCAGCGTTGAATGAAATTAATAATTGAACGAGTATGACAGCGAAAGATTAATGGACACAAAAATCACTCCATTTAGTGCTGTAACTGTATCGATGCATACGTTGGGCGAAAGATCGATGTTGAAAGGTTTTGGGAGATTAATTTTTCACGAAGAAGTTGCTACTGACAGTATATCCATCTTGAAATTATCGTTATAATCTTACAGATCCTCGAGCGTGCCGGCGCTTTCAACCGTATAATCGACTTTTCTTCTCCACCGTGAAAAATATTGGCAAATGGTGTAAACAGTTCTAGAATTAGAAAGTTGGGAGAAGTTTCAAAGTTTCGAAGACACTGAATAAAACCCTCGTCGACACTCAAGTGGGCGGACTGTCTTAAATTCTGAAACATTATTTCCAACTTGTCATGCGCGATTCGAACGCCCACTCTTTCACAAACTTTGTATTTTCTTCAGAATTTGGAGGCGAAGGTTCATTTTCACTAACGCAGTTCTCATCTATTGAAACCTGAACGAAACGAGAGAGAGTTACTCTCATTCATAAGGCGAAAACTTTAACCCAATATTAATGGATCATTAAACGTCAAATGGAGTAGCTGCAACTTTGGCGAAACATGAAAATAATTTCCCAACAATATAGTTTTACAACTGCAGACTTTGATTCGTTGGCTGAATTTTCATCGAACATGTTTAGCATTTTGTGCCTTGTTTAATTATCGACGTCCCTGCCCTAGTGTTATTCGTTTGAAATATGGTCGTTAGAATATAATTCGCAAAGAGGAAATACTGATAGAAGTATACAGTAGTTACACAATAAATCGAACGGCAAATGAAGTCCGAAACGCGACTCTGAAGATTCTATTACGCGTCGGGAGACAAGAGAGACATCCCAGCGATGCGGAAAACAAGAAATTCGAAGGGGGAGTAGATTCAATAACTTGATCGGATATTGCGAAGTCTCCGAGAGGCTATGGAACAATCCTCGCGGATCACTTTCTCTGCAGTTTGTTCTTCTCTATCCATCGTATTTATTAAAATAATCTAACGCCGCAAAGAACGAGCAATCGAAAAGAAATCGTGCATTTTCTCGTGCAAATAGTGGATAACACACTCTCTGAAAATCTACGATCCTTGAAAGATATAAACAATTCATGTCGACTTTATTAAGAGAAGAAGAATAGAAACTTTGAACTATTGATTTAGTAGAAGCCAAAATCGTTTTCATCTTCTGCCGTGGCATTTAAAACGATTTGTCAGAAATTGGTTAATTCATTTCCAGGAAGAAAATTGAATGCGACGACGCGGTGGGTCTGGTGAAACGAGAATGTGAGGACATTTTGAAGATGACTCGAGAAGCTGCGGAGAAACAATTTCAGGAACTAATCGAGCTGTACAACGGAGCTAGAGAGAAGGTAGTTGAAAATCTTGATTAAAATTTTTACTTCAATTGTGGGTGTAGCGAACGTGGTAGTAAGAAAGCAATCCATTTATCGGTGCATATAGAATCTTCGGGAAGAAAATACAAACAAAGTCGTTAGCTTAAAGTACCTTTAAGCTTTTATGATTCAATAATTATCCCCCGTAGGTGGATTCTTCTTCTCTTACCCAAGATCGGTAGCGTTAAAACTTTGTTCCTTTACGAGTCGAAAAATCGGGATACAATGGATATTCGAAATTCTCTTGGTTGCACGGACAGTAGTTCAAAAAGTTTCAAGCGCAATAAAAGCGCTACATGCATGGTAAACCAACATCAAAGCGGTTTTTTAATTGATATGCATTCACTCTCACGTAGCCAGGTTCTTTTTACAGACAACGCGTCGGAACAGTGCGCCCTTTGAAACCTCGCCTTTTTGATACTCGAAATCGAAGTTGTCCCCCCACCCCCTTCGTCGCCTTTTGAATATTCAACGTCCAAGTAGACTTTGGGCTGCAAGCGACGCGGAAGCACCCTTCTATGTTCCCAAACCGCGATTTTTAACTTCGTTAACAATTCTATCAAACGTATGGTTGAATTTCCCTCGCGTTAAATTTATTTCAAGGAAACCACTTCCATTCCGTGAAATGGACTATACTTTAGGGGAATTTCAATTATTTCAAGTCGAATGAGTGCCAGAATTTTTCTAGAATATTTGCACCGTCTGAAATATTATATTTAGCTTCGTTTAAGATGAAACGTTCATCGGTTAATTCGAGTTTATCGTGAAACTTCCTAAATTGCCGTTACATAGTGTTTCCCTGCTAGGAGAGCAAGTCTCTTCTGACAAGAATTTCGGGAAATTTCAGACCGAATTTTCTTTGTAGTCGAAAATACATCGGCTAAACGTCTTTCGTAATTTCTGGTGCAATTACGTCAGATACGGTAACCGTTATTCTTGACAGTGGCGAAGAGAGGCAAAGAGGGACGAAAGGAGGCAGATAGAGAGAGAGAGAGAGAGAGAGAGAGAGAGAGAGAGAGAGAGAGAGAGCGAGAGAGGGAAAGAGGAAGGAGACTGCTTTTGATCATCAATATTTATTGACAATCTTGAAAATAGCTGTTCTCGAAGGGAACCACTTACAAAATGTTTAATAAAATTCTTATAATCTTCTAAGATTACAGTCTTTCCACTCATAAACTTTGGCATCACCTTTTTTTTTATAATTCCATTAGTATCAACGAATTTTCTTTGCTGGTTAAAAATTTCCCTACTAGTTTATCGTCACCTGACTTGAAGCTACCAAAATATTTTCTTATTATTGCTTCATAATGCAGCGCCAGATATTTACACATTAAGCATTCATTTCTCATCACTCATCCTCCATTAAAACAAAAATAATATTTCCCTGCCGTACCAAATTAAATTTGTATCGCGCGAATCAACGTGGGCATTCTCTCCAAACAAACATGACGCGAATGAATCCTCATTCACCGTGATTAATAACGAGAAACTCTCGCTGGTCCGCGAACTTGTTCCTCTAGCTTCCACCCTCCCTCCTATCGACCCTGTTTTTGTTCTTACCGCGATGTCGCCAGCTCGTGCTGCCGGCAATTTTCTAGTGGGGTACCAAAGAACGGTCATCAACCCGGGTGAAACGAATTTAACGCGAAAGTTTCACGATCGTCCGCGTAAAGGGGCGCATAGATCTGCCTGCGGCTGGTCATCCGGACGCAGCGACGCGGTGTTACTCTTAGGCAGATGCAAGCCACGAATCAAGGAAACGGAGGGGCGTCGAGATGGAGGCCGTTAAAGCGTTGATGGTTCATCATTGAAGGCCGCCAGGCTGTAAAGCCGCACATTTGCGAAACAAGAATACGCATCCCCGTACGCGGAGCACTCGGCTCGTTAGTATATTTCGCTGGAGAAAGGATAAGTTTAATTTGATGGCGGCGAACGTAACGAGGAAACGTTCTGTTTCGCTCCGAAATGTTGCGGTTGGCAGCGTGTCGAGAAAAAGGACGCACGCAATTTTTCCGGCGAGATTTTCAACGTCGTTACCGCGGGCCGACGACGCGACGCGGCGGCTCTAACAATCTACCCGGTGAAAATTTGACGAACGATGTCGCGTTCGGAATAAAATTGTCGCTGAAATTACAGCCGTACGGAATTATGATACGATCGCGATGAAATTAATTGTCGCGTGTGATTTCTGAAATTCGTTGCCACATTTTGAGGGAAAATTGAAATACCGCTCGGGGAATAATGGGAGAGGAAGTAAGAATGTCTGCGGGGGCTCGCGGTCGCTTGCGATAGCGTTACTGCAACTGTTATTTTCTCAGCGATCCGCTGGTTGAAATAACTCCCTCATCAGATTTGTCAGGATTTCGTACGCGTGTGACTAAAAGATATCAGCGGAATGAATAATTCAAATTGGTGTATTAAAATTTAAAATTGAACAAAAGCGTAAAGGTTGATATATTGTTTTAATAGATAACCCGACTAGAGGAACGGATAGAAACGAACGAGACCACTGTGCGCGAGCGGGAGAATCGAACTTTTGAGCTGGCGAACCTGCTCGAAACTTTAAAACGTTTCGACTTGGACGTCGGTTCCGTCTGTCAACTTGTGGCAGAAGGTAAGCATTATCCGCCGCTTCGACATTCCTTCCTGCGAGTCGGATGTATCTATCCGTTTGAATCAGCTCTGAAGAACTTGACCGAGCGGGGAAACTTATTCGAGGAAGGAATGAAGAATCTGAGGCATCTCGCTTGCACCACAGAAGACAGGGTAGACGAACCGGAACTGACTTTATTGAGGAAACAGAATTCCGTTTTAAGGGAAGTCGTGAAGAATCTTAGGAAAAAGGTTAGTGCCTTTGGTCTTTTACTTAAAATTCACAATCAGTTGTTGATAAATATATACTATGACACGAATTGCTACACAACCATTGAAATATCAGTAGTTAAATATTTCCTAGAGACACGAAAAGTAAATCTTAAAAAATTCGAAACCACGGATTTAATCGCGAAACCAATGGCAGGTATTAAAGTTTGCATTTTAATAATAAATAATTTTGATAAGACAAGTTATTCTCATAGGGTAAACGCACCAGTAAATGAACAGTTAAGGCTAATGAATGAACACTATTATAAAATTATTTTAGCAGCGCGATTGATTCCACGTGCTGCAAAAATTGTTTGGATATGAAGCAAGAAATGAAAAGAAGTCTCTAATTAATTAGTTGCTAACTTTAATAACTTATTTTTCTCATTTTAATAAAAAATGTTCATTCACTGGTACGTGTTCATTTACTGGTACATCCACCCTATATCGCGTGCGAAGATAGTCATACCGATAATTAATTAAATAGAACCGAAGCGCGAAACTAAAGCAACATTGCCCCACGTTAGTTCCGCAGAAAAACTTTTTCACTTACCACCAGCTAGTGTTGGCTCTCGGATATTGGCCCCCGCGTAATATACGAATTAATATTTTTTCGATATTTCTGCATTTTCTCTATGAAATATTCTTTCGTCCCTTTATCGTTCGCGCGTACTATAAAACGTATCGCGGAAGAGTATTTATCTCTCGTCCGTTTGCAGTACTCGGCCTGTATAATTAATCGTCAGATAATTTCGCCGATGTACCGCAAAGACTTGGCTAAACAAAACTTTTTCGATATTCCGTGCAAGTCAATGCAGACCCCTATAAAGAAAATGTTACACGGCTGTACACGTACGACTTGTTTAAAATTTTATCGTAACCAATGTTTCCCGCGTCCACTCTTTCAACTGGAAAACGACGACAGCAGTTCCACTTGAGTGAACTTTGTAGACTATTTTATGCTTGCGCACAGTTCACCGCAGGCTTTCACGTACAACGCATGAAAAAGACGAGAAACTCCATGCAAGTCATAAAACAGAGAATCTACTATAGGAAACAAACTACCTAAATATCTATGTAATTATTCAACTTGCTGTTGAAGATGCGGCACAATTCGTGACACAAATTTTAAAAGAAAATATAGTAAAAAAAATTTCGAAACTGTATCGCAAAGGGAAAAAATGATTTGACTAAATGACTGCCTTACGCCACGAATTAATTAGATGTCACTGTGCATCCTAATCTAATTAAAACCTGACGTTGGAAGAAATCCCTCGTGTGAGTAAAAATAAAAGCGTGGGACGTAAATACTGAAATGTCCTTTTTATATAAATATTTATAATGCTCCATGTATTTTGATAAGTTAGTTTTCTGCTAGTTAGTCGTTGTTGTACGACTTTTTTCCCACTTGATTGCGAACAGTCTAATTTCTCAATTTTATTCAAAGTCTGCCCTGAGATCCAACCAGCTTAAAAGTCAAGAAAAAATCATGCCGTTCAGCAATTCGATTTTGCATAACTTTTAATATTCAATATTTACGCCCCACGCTTTTATTTTTAGTCATAAATTCTTCTACGGCAGTCATTTAGGCCGGTATCAAAATTATTTTGTCCCTTTTTAATACGTTTTAATAAAATCTTGTTCTTAAAAAATATATTTACGACAAATCATTTTATGTTTGTTAGTCTTCGAGAATTTCAATCTTTATCATCTACATTGAATTCTATAAAAGCTTGTTTTTTAACAAAAGTTTATAATATAAATTATTTTATGCTTTTTAAAGAAAATATAGTATTGCCATCGGAAGCGCGCATGGGTATTGCTACTTATTACAGAAAAGCTTGTAATAAATTGGAATTATTCTGATTTATATATATATATGATGATTTAACACATTCCTCGCGGCGTAAAATACAATTAATTATTAACGATTAATACGAGAAGCATAGGAAAACTGAATGAAAAAGCAAATATTCAATGGAAATAAATTTGCGAATATTTCGTATATGTCAAAAAGCGTATAAATATTCATTTCCACACTGACATCCAAAATTCGAGTTATAAAAATCCACACTCGGAGAATTATGCCTCTCTCCGTTTGCCTATACCAAAGTTCCCTCTAACCGCTAACGCATAAATTTTACATTATTCCAATTCGAAGATGCACGAGTAATCGTAAATGTGCGAGTTCGCCGCGAGGAAAAAGAAACGAGATTACATTTTCGCCGAAATTGATACCGAGTACGTGCTCGACAATATCTACGAGCGACTTTCGCCTTTTTTCTACCAATTTAATATAAATATTCAACTTGGTAAATAATAAACCAGTAAAAGCTTTCGAGTTCCATGCCCCCCCCCCCCCCCAACGTAACCTAACCCCAATGGAAATCGTGATCACGTATTTACGATCGCAAATTATTTCTACAACGTTTCCCGATTCGACGTGGCCAGTAGCTATATTTCGTATTCTTATCGCAATACATTCCCTATTATTCCGCGAAAAAAAACTCGTTAAAAAGTTGCAGGTACCGCAGCGGCAGCATAACGAGATCCCAGAGAGGAAAAGCGGACAACTAAACCATTCAACTTCACGGGAAGTTCAAACGAATTCGACGAATTTTAACAACGACTTACCGACCGGGTCTACGCTTATCGAAAACCTGAATCCAAATCCCAGCAACTCCACTGGCACTTTAACACTGGAACATCGTGGCAATTACGACACAAAAGACCGCGAAAAGCAGAGCGACGCCGCACCGACCGTGGCACTCGGCCGATACGCCGACGAGAATCGAAAGAACGAATTCGATATCGAGAGTAAGCTGATCGACAGGCGCGAAAGGGTACTCTGCATTGAAACGCACTCTAACGGGCTGTTCTACGAGGAGTACATCTTCAAATTGTCCATCGACCGAGAAATAAAAGTGAAATATCCCGTTTCTCTGAACAATAACGAGGGAGCGGTTAAAATGCTGTTTGTCGATAATGAAAGCGAGTACGAGAGAGCGCCGTTGGACGGGATCCTGATGTTCTTCAAAAATATATATGTGTCTGTGAACGTAAAACAAACTGGAGTGCCCTGCGGCACGCAAACGGCAAATATTCAAACTTCCAATCGTTTCGCCCAAACCTCGATCACTGGAATCAAATCGTTTTCCCGTTTGAACGCTGGCGTCACGGTGAGTAAACAATTTTTTTTTTTTATTCCTTACTATGAAAGCTGGAAATGGAAAATTTCAATCATTGATAGGTAACGGAACGATATAGTACTAAGTTTCGCGGGAATTAATGAATTATTGAAGAGTAATTGTAAATTGTAACTCTTGTCGCCTCTGCTTGTTTGAGGGAAGACATTGTATTTCTTTTTAATCGGTACTAGATCTGGGTGATGAATTTAGTATTTCTTTGTACCTAGCTTCACTTCAAACCACCAAGTTTAAATATCACATCATGAAATCATTGACCATGCAAAATGGAAAGTCTTTTGTATACTTGTATTTCGTATATCATTGAGAAACGTACATCGATTTGTTTAAGAGTATTGATATAAAATGTAAACTTTGATTGTTCCAATCAAATATAGATGCTTAATAGCGAGAAACGTGCGATAGAGAGGAGTCTCTGTAACTTGGAACGAACCGTCAGAAGTCTAAAATTCAATGCGTTGGGTCAAGCTCGAAGCATGATCGGTAAAGATTCACAGTTCCATGGGAATGATGAACTCTTCGACTGCATTAGGGTATTGAGTCAATAATTCGGTGGACCGGCATGCCTATCGCTCTCCAATGTTCGCGAGTTTCTATTACAACGATGTTCGTAGCGCGTAACAGTGTCGAATTAGATACACTTATTGTATCTAATTGTAGTAATACTCTCGATGTTTGATTGTACATAAAAAAATACCGCTAGGAGAAATTGGTAAAGATAACCACGTGTTTAGAAAGAGATTAGTCGTTATTTGTTACTTGTTAAAAATGTTATCAGACGAATCTTACAAGATAGCTATACACGCATAGATGTACATTATTTACGTATTTTTATATATATATATAATAATAATAATAATAATAATAATAATAATAATGTGTATATAATCGTATTTAAAATCGTAGTAATTATCACACTATTCTGAGTAACAATCTTTTTTCTTCGTCAAAGATGAAGGTGCATCCTACTTGTATATTCTCGTCCATGAGTAAACTTTCATTTCAAACAATCTCGGTACATACTTGTCCCTTTAAATTGAAGTGCGATTTCGTTATCAGACATGTAAGTGGAAAAATTTATTAAAAATGTGAAATGCAATTCGTGGAAAAATACATGTATGTGTAAACCTTTAATAGGTTAATCTTCACAGTCCGTCTTTCGTATAGTTCGTACGATCGAGGCACATAAAATTTGTGTTCCTCGCGTATTCTCGATCCAACGTTCTGTATCCGAGCTTCAATTACAAAGTGATAAAAAGACGAACAATTATCGATCTACCGTTTTTCTTTAAGTAACAATGAAAATCTGATTCCGTAATAAACTATCTCTTACACTTACACTTTATCTGTTTTCGACAAATAAAATAAATAGCTGTAGCATGCACTATATTCCTTACTTATTTACGTGGTTGATTCTCAAATCTTGGAAAGACAATACTAGAAACAGGCAAAGGCTTAAGATTCGATTCCTGCGTAAAATACTTTTAAGAGCATGATGTTTAAAACGATCCAAGTAAAGGCGATATTACATTAAAATACGATAAAAGATTGGAGGAATGTTATCGCATACTGGTACGTATGCTTCCGTAACCCTGCTCTTTCCCTTTCTCTCTCCCTCTTCCGTCTCACGTCCGTTTCTTCACTAATATCCTACCTTTGTTATCAAAAAGATTGAAAACTGATTGCTAGATACTTATATATACCTATTCTATCCTCCTCGCCTCTCTTACTTCCGAGTATACAATAAATTGTTTCTAGAAAAGGAAAAAAAAATTCTCTTCGGCAGCTCTAGATTTATCTTTTCTGTTTCTTATGTCTGTTTGAGAATGTTCGATTGTAGTCAACGTGTTGGGCCTGACACTAGGAATTCGCATTCCTAGTGATACTTTGAACAACGCGCTGTCCCCACCAAGCTTCCAGGTTGAAAGGTTCGAAATCTGTAAAATTTGCCAGTAGTACCGATAGCTTTCAATTCGAATACGTTCCAACAAACGTTCTACGGCATAATTGCTTTATACCTTTCAACTGTGGGTTCGGTTCCCGCTCTTGGTAATATGTAACAGACGCGCCATTCCTGTAATTGGAGGAATTGCTATGAGGTTGATTGTGGCACATATCTAGCTCTCTAGACACTGTATTCCATGCTGCAACAACAAAATATCGATGTAACACAACGAATCGTCAGGAATCATCACAGATCGATACGCTATACTCACAGTCATAGATATATTTAATTAAGTCGAAATGTTGAGCTATAGTTTCAGATTGATGTCGCGACGGAATCGATGACGGTCTCTTTCCATTCATCGCCGTCATTTGTGATCTGCCGCTATAAAAATTCAAAATATATTCAGTCTTAAAACCGTGGACTTTTAACGAAGCTGCCTAAATATAGTCTGCTGAATCTATTTCCGAATATAACGATTTTACGGCAAAGGAACCGTAATTATGTGACGCGCAACGACAGATACATATGCCAACGTTTAACTAGATAAAAAAAGGTACACGTGCGATACACGTGGACGAAACTCTAGCACTAAATGCAAAACAAAGACATTCGTTGGAATCTATCGACAGTATATTATAATAATGCCTGTGTAGAGCGTGAATAGCGAAAGAGAATGGGACGCCATTTTATCGAAACGCAAGAGAAAATATAACCTTTCATTTCAATTCGATGTTCCGATGCATACAAACTAACGTAAGAAAATGTTTACGCATCTGTAAGAAGGTTACAGATTACGAAAAGAAACTGTATGAAGTGGGGTTAATTGATAGTTAATTGGATCGTGGCACTCAAGGGTCTCTGTCGGTCTTGTCAGAATCCACGTACATATACATGTACTCGGAATTCGTATCCGACACATCTTCCCAGGAACGTTCTCCCTCAAAGATTCCGAGAAGCAAAGTATCGAACGATTGTTACGGGGAAAAGGAAATGTGCCAGGGATTAATTAAACGCTGGACGTGTCAGAAAGGACGGGAAATAATTAATAACCGCGAAGCCTACTTTCGAAGAGAGAACGTTCGTGGAAAAGATGGCGGTTTTTGCATGACAGTTAATACCAATGCTTTTCTCATTCCCGCTCGTTTCTCCCTCTATCCATGTAATGCTGTTGCTTCTGTAATTCTCACGGCAATGGGACAAATTGGCTGTCCGCCAGAAATAAGCACGAGATCGCCGAAAGCGTAGAACCGAATCTCGTACGAACGAAAATTAAAGCGAAACGATTGAACGTAGAGACGCGGGAACGAAGCAGGCAACTTTCATCGCTAAATACCTCATTTTCTCTGTTCTCCGTCCAACTCCTTCAGCAGCTACGCGCTGTCGCGATTGCAGCTTTACGGTTGAATTTTACGATCACTTCCCACGCCAGCGAACGAACCAACGTATCGGGGAAAACAAAGTCGCGGAACTATATGACAAGAGAGAGCGTTTGTTTCTCGCAACAGCTGCGGCAAGCTTTCTCCGAGAAGAACTGTCAACAATGATCTCGCTTGAATGTAAAGCTCGGATGGTAACGCAGAATTACAGTGGCGACAATTCAGAACCACAGACGACCAAACTGTGTTACCGACCCATAATTTTAGCACAGGCGAGGTATAGAATAGACATCTCACCTTATGGAAGTTGGTGTCACCGCCCAAACTGTCTTACCGACCCAGAATTTGAGGACTGAATTTAGGGACCTCTGTTCATTAACAGCGTCCAACTCATGAACTACTCTGAAATGTGTTGAAATACTGAAAGATGTGTGGGTGCTTGTATACGTGTGACTTGTTTAGAGGGAGAGTTTAACATAGAGGGCGTGCTTTCGCTAAGCTACGCTTTGACTCGGTTTGTCAACGACTCACGCCGGATTTCTCTGTGAAAATCTATTTCGGGGATCAAGACACTGGGGCGTACAGAAATGGTATTTCTTCAAAGCCCGTGTAAGCTATAAATTGCAAGATGACATTGTTCGTTAGTACTTTGCGCGTAGTAGAACCCTTTCACGTATCGTAAGCCGAAAAGTATTAAAAATTCACGCTGTAACTAACATTCCTACAAGTTTCTAATGCACTGTTTAAACATTCTAGTGAAGTAATAATAATAGGATTCTATTTGCCCCGAGTACATATTAGTTTATCGCCGACATTGAAATTTACGGTAAAAACTCATTCTTAAGGGGGTAGACACGGGTAATGCAGCGCGCTGTATACCGACACAATCTGGCCCAAAACATGGGTTTGGGATATTACGTTATTTGTCCTTATATGAGCAGATTTTGGGCTGGGCGAGGTCTCATTCGGAAGATGAAGGTTCAGTGCAGCGCGCTCTGGTCATGGTTCGACGAGATTGTGTTGATATGTAATAATATGAGTGTCCAAAGTAGAGAAAAAATCGACAAAATACACTCGCAGATTCCAAGTATTTGTAGGTCACTAAAAGAGTTTTGTGACTCAAACGGTGAGCAGAGCGCTCCGCATGGAATCTGCCTCTTTCAAATGAGACCTCGCCCAGCCCGAAATCTGCTCATATAAGGACGAAAAACGAAAAATCCCAAACCCATGTTTGAGGTTAGATTGTCGGTATTACAGCGCATTGCATTACACGTGTCACGTGACGTGTCTACCCCCTTAAGATAGAAGGATGAACTTGGAATATTTTAACAAGGTACTGGAACTGATGGGTTTTTGTCAATTTTCAATATCTTCTCTACTTCAGCTCCTTGTTGAGATATACATACTAAGTTACAATTCCTTGGTGGGGTACTCGATAAGAAGGGATTTTTTAAAATTTCAACTCGAAGGGAGTAAGAAGGAGTGAAATATATTTTCTCGGACTCCTTATTATTTCTTAGGCCTTATTAGAGATCAACTTGGTCTTTACTTACAAAGGTTACTCACACAAATGCCTGAAAACCAGATTCAGCATCAACCCCAAAGGGAGTGAAAAGAGGTCAAATGTGTTTCCACAGATTTCGTAAAATCTCTTCGGCCCGATTAGATATCAACTTGGTTTTTACTTCAAAAGGTTAGCCATATATAATTGCCTAAAAACCGGATTCAGCATTTTGCCCTAATCAACCCCTAGGGGGTGGTGAAAAGGAGTGAAATGTGTTTTCACGGAGTCCTTGATCTCTCTTGGGCCCGAAACGAAGCACGGGGGTAGTTTGCTAGTTTTGTATAAACGCATGGCAAGGTATCTAAGAGAGAATATGTAAATGTGACTGCCCCTTTAAAAGTCACGACAATTAATCGAGGGCAGGCCTGTACAGTTCGAAGGGTAAATGTAGTATTGCGACAGTTGAATGGGGACAATTTTTTAAAAAAGATGTCACGGCCGTCGATACTTTCTCTTGACCATTCACATTCTACCCCCTCGTAAAGGCCAATGGTGTGATTAATAAAATATTTAAACCAAAATTACGATTACGAATAGGAGAAACGTGTAAAGTAGAACTTGTAGGTATCCATTTGCAAGAAAGTTTTGAACCACGTCAACCTAATATCTCTCACAGCTTTAGTTGACCTTAAATCAGTTGAAATAAAGGTTCAGCAGCTTGGCAGTAACAGATTATGCAATTTTAAATTAGGATGACAAGTACGTAGAGTATTAATAAATACTTTTGGATTACGAACCAGAAATTCTTCAATAAATGACAGTTTCAGACATGTAATCTGTCAAACAGTCTGTTCAAATCCTTCTATTGCACATCTCATTGTATTTAAAACTAGGTTTAAATGAAGGGAATAAATCCGGAGTGCAAACCGAGTCCCAAAGTCTTCCGTCGCTGACACCGTTTTGAGGGAATGCCTGGCGAAACGCGAATAGCCCTTAAAGCATTTGAGGCATTTATCTAAAACGCTCGTGACGCTCTTATCTCGGGCATTACTCGTTAAATTATACGGTAGCGTGTCGGGTTATATTTGACAATACTATAACGTGGCCTCGACATATCCATATATCGCTGGCACCATCGCCACGACTTTAGTCAGTATATAGTGCGTTTCACTTTCAGTTAACCACATGTCTACTGGTCTATTTCTGCAATTCTGACGTTCAGCGCGATTTCAAAAGGGTCGCTGTCACCCTTTGTGATCGCGCAGCAGGAGATAGCGAAACTATGCGGCCCTTGTCCTAGATGACAGCGATCAGATATGTCGGCTTGATTAATGTTACAGTACCGTTAACATCGACAGAAACTTATGCTCCAACATTTCTGCTGAAATAATGATTGAACGAACAAGTGAACGAATCGCGGGTTCGTTAATAGTGTTGGAAAAACCCAATAGAAATGTTCTTTCAACGTTCCTACGCGGCCAACAGCAACGAGACTCCAACGGGTGAAGCTTATAGGTGTAGTAAAACAGATTTACATAAAGGGCTGTTCCCGGGTTTTGGCTGCCCAGCTGCAAAAACAATATTGCCGCCCTTATTAATTTAACATTCTTTAATTAAGAATTTGATATGCAGTATTTGCATTTATATCTATATATACGTAGTTTTAAAAAATTATCATGCCAAAGAAATAGATTGAAGCAGATTTTGTTAAAAATGGAATATCTTATAGTCCTCGTGAAATTAGGGGCGGGGGGGAGGGGTTGAATCATCATTTTACCGATTTCGAATTTGTTTAAAAAAGATTGAGCCTTTTTCGCTTTTTTCGTGAAAATGGGTTGTACTTGTGAATTTTTATTTCGACAACCAGGGTTGATTAATTTATAGAAATTTTAAATGAGAAGAGGAATGTTACCATTTATAATCATCGTAAAAGTTTTGATTATAAGACAAAATTTTACATATAATAAAACTTCTGTACTCCGCTAGGAACGACCTGTTTACATATCTTGGATGACTCAATTTCTCGAAATACAATTATTACGCCCAATGGATGAAATAAGTTGAATTTTTTAGTTTAATAACTTTTTCAAATGTAAGGAACTCTAACGAAGCGTTGCATTACGCTTTGAACTTTTGTGGCTTTCTGTTGATTTCTGCGTAACAAAGGAAAGCTTGCTTGTGACATTGTAAACGTCGTTGGTTCTTCCAATTATGTGTTGAAAACTAATTGCCCCGAACAGGCTTGTGTAGGGTAGAAGTTTCTTCGCATTGTTCCTCGAAATTCATTATCGGTGTCGGATGGGTTTAGTTAAAGCTACTGCGTAGAAACTGTCTCTTCATCGGGACTGTTCAATCTGTTTCGTGCTGTCACATCCGACATGAAAGCCAGCCAATTAATCGAAGCGCTGATGCGAACTAATTGCGTAGGCCGGGAAGAAAAACTGGGTCTCATGACTGTATCGCGATAACCTTAAATGAAGTCAATGTTTATGAGACACAGTGGATAGTTGCTTCAGTTCTTTCAACCGAAAAAACTGATATACATCTTTGCTGGGAATACTTCCTCCCTTAACTGTCTTTAAATAATCGTACACGCGAATAATCATACGCTGTAGTCGAATGATATAAAACTCCCTTTGTATATTCAACTCTAACACAGATTTGACAAATTAAAATATTCAGATTCTCCCCCACTTTTTGCGATGACAGAGATGAATATGCTACAAACATGTGATATTCCTTCAACATTCACATTGGATATGATACCGTTGAATATCTCCAGTTACGCCAGACAGCTGGGAAACCTATACCACGGTCTCTCCTCCATTTAACAATGGTTTCTAATTGAAAATACGAGATGAGGAAAGTTTCGATTCTGAACTACATCTGAATAGTAATAACGCGGTCAGAGGTACGACTATTCCCGAACAAAACGAAAATTCTGTTCGATGGACTCTAAAGAGCCGCGTCTTATCACTAGCAGTGAATGTTTGCTCTCCATGTGCATAAATGCTGAGTGGACGGTGTTCAGTAAACCAAGGTGGCTAGAAGGGGTACCGTAGGGACAGCCTGGCATAGGATTGGCAGGAAAAGCCGCATCACTCGTAAACCCCCGTGATCCTCGAAGACAATGATCCCAACAGGTTCAACTACCATTGGCCAAATGTTATTGTGTAAGAGTATGTGCAAAAGGCAATTGACCCAAATAGGCCATAACTGGCGCGCGCGCACGTGAACAGACTCATTTCCGGGCATTTGAAAATCGATTATATCAATAAAGTGCAAACTACGCTGTTCCGTGGCGTTTAATGAAATCAAACGAAGCAGAACGTCAACAAAGACGCTGGTGCATCTTCGCGTACCTACGTTATTTTATTCCAATACCTCTACTTATACGGTGTGCCGATTTTCAATAGTTACTTCAACGTAAAAGATACTTTAACCCCTGAAATTGGGATCTTGGTTGATGCAACATTTGTGATATTATCGTCGTAATAAGCTAATAATCGGGCGGTTTAATATCATCTCGTTACACTGAAAGTTCCATTAGGCATTCTATTAGTTCGACGGAACTTTATCCGTGGAGAATAACTTTATGGAGCCCGATGTATCACATATTTAGACAATTTGATTGGATTATCAAATCAAATATAGGAAGAAACTACACAATATCTTTTGACAAACGAATTCTTCTTCGAATATTCATTCGCAAGAGTTCGTTACCAAAGTACCTATCTCTATAATATTAGATAAATTAATCATCGTTAGGAATATCTTATTCCTTCGTAATTTCGATATACGAAAGGGTAGTTGGAGATAATACAGTTCATTAACCATTCAACGTGATCGAGTATAATTAAGAAGGTTAATGGACGTAATAAATGTTTAATTTATAATATCGATGCTGTGTGCACACAGTTCACTGCCCTATTACAGACCTCTCCGTGACATAACAACAAAGTATGCAATACAATTTAACGCGTAATTTAATTTACGAAATGTTTGCCTCTTGACCGTAGAATATCGGTACTTCGTACGATAGGATTCCATTGTAGTTTATGGTGAACTGTTCGTTACAATAAATTCGCTGTAGGTAGTTGATGATGGCGGTTTGCGGTTCCTTTTGAACGAAATAATTTATCGTGGATTACCACCGTGGGATTACCTTCGCTTGATTTGGTCGGTCGCGTGTGGCCAAACTCGATGTAACGCAGCATGAAATGTTCATGCGGAATTATTGACATTTCACACGTCGATACGTTAGCGATCGTCACGATATTGCGACAAATACCTACCTGCGAAAGCAATATCGTTGTTACGAAAATTGGGTAGAAGGCACGCGAAGATTTATGAAAGTACTTGCAGAAGCATCAGTCTCTATAAAATTCTACAAATTACTAAGAGATTCTATAAACGATGCACACCGGTTTTCGAGGAGAGGAAACGAACTAATCTCTCTAGAAACGTTTAATCCCCAAAACTTTCTCACATCTACCAGTCTCTGGGCATCTACGTCAGTTTACAGCAGTCCTCCGTAATTCAGCGGGATTTGCTTATGCGTGGTTTCAGAATTGTGGTCACGGTATAGGAAATTAGTTACAGAGTGGATTAATCTACTATTATGTAACAGTAGGTACTCACACATGGATGGAGTTATAGATGTAATACAATATACAATAATTAATACAGAATTGAATGCCGAATATGCCGTGTAGAATATTCTTGAGCAGCAACATTGAATTTTCTACAAATACAGGTACATATATGTATGCATTCGCGAATGGGAGGTGTGTTCAACGATATGAATTTCTGCGTCGTTTCAAAATCGATTTACCTCGGGTAATTTGTAGAACGACCACTAAATCCTGTAGAAATAAATGTCAACTGACTCGAATGTTGCACACGCATGCGTTTGCAATGCATTCATCGTTTCAGGAAATCAAACAAATGTGTAGGTATGTATTGTGGCAACAGGCGTGCGAACATCGATTTCCGATACATAATACATATGTACCCGATACATGTTCTATCTTCGCATCTTTTCGATCTGTCTCTCTCTTCTTTTTTCACTATCCCCCTTTTGTACTCTCTTCAACCTTGTTTCGCTTTGTTCGTCCTACTCCTTTCCCTTTCCCCACCATTTCCCCACCATTTCCCTCTTGTGCCAGGCTCCAAAACACAGATACCAAGAAAAAGTAGAAATATGCGTCAGCATTGTTCTCGCTTCGAGTACCAAAATTGGCAACATTTATCTCTGCGTAGGGTCATACAGGGACCATGAAACACAAAACGTCACAAACGACGTGTACCACCTTTGTGCTTTCAAGCCATCAAATTTTTTCACGTTTTTAGGTGAATCAGTCGGTTTCGATTCCGTGATATTAAATAGAAATTTTAATAATGCTCGGTTCCATTGTTCCGATTAAGAGTAGGTATTTATGAAGCTTATGGTTTCACAAAGGGACATTCTTCCCTTAGATTGTCTTTTCGACGGCCCGGCATTCCCTGCCGCGGCAAAGGAAAGAGTGTATTGTCATGCAAGAATAACCATACTTTCCCGAGGCAAAGAAATTGCATTTTCGAGACGAAAGGTATCGTCGGTGCTTATATCACGGAATTTCATTTTCACCCCCTACAATCTCACGCGTTTTATCTCCCTCGGTTCTGTGAAAAAGGGCCACTTAATTTCATCGAATCAAATTGCCAAGAGAATCCTGGAGGTTCTCTCGTGGACGAAAAATTCATCGGCTCCTTCGTTCTTTCATTTTTTTTCTCCCTTTTTAGAGTTTCACTTATTTGTCGCGTTCCCCCGCTGAAAGCTTTTCAGCCATTAAAAAGTCCGCCAGCCTCGGCGACTCGTGCTCTTAAGGCTAATTAATGCGCAAGTAATGTGAAAGCGCGGGGAACGAATTTCATCAACGTTCCTGATACCCGGAAGAAACCGCATCGAACGCTCTGGCATGCAAAGCGCTGTGTACCGAAAGCAAAATGGGCGCGATGCTTTCACTTCTTACAATTTTCTGTACGTACACAATTATTGAAGAAACAACTAACCGTACGTTCGACTGGCATTTAGGTTTCCATTTAATTCATAACTTTTGAAATTTTTTTGAATCAGGAATGTATATATACGATGATATTATTTTAAATCAATTTAATAGACTCCTGTGTCGCTGTGGTTCTTTTATTAGCATACGCAAAAGTTACGTTTAGGATTTTCCGTAGATTTTATTTATATATTTGGAGAAAGCTGCAGGCCAGTCAGCGTGTGCACTGAAATGTGTTTCAGGTTCATGCAATATCTGTTCGAGTTTATTAGGAAACTAGGCCGGAGGCTATGCTGAACAGAAGAGCTTTTCAAAATATTTTTCCTGCGGTTAGAATTTATTATTCCCCACAAAGAATATCACGACGTTAAACATTAACGAAATAACGTCGTGCAGCAGAATTGTCAAAGAAGAGAAAAGTTTCTACAATCGAATTTATGATATCGAGTTAATTAGAAATTGCCAGATTTTCGAATGGCAAATGGTACGTGGCGGGAAAAGAGGAAATCCGCAGGGAAGCAGCCGCGAACAGAAATCCGTTCCTGCTACGAAATATTTTTCCTCTGTTGCCTCTTGAACGTCAGATTTCCATCAGTGCAAAAGATAAGGAAAAAAGACATCGAAGTGCTTCTTCCGGCCAGCGAACTCGAAGGTCGAGCAGAATTTCAATAGCGAGACTGCTGGAAATTCGTGGTCAAATATTCTGCGTATTTCCTCATCGCTAGCGAAATTTTTGCTGGTATTATTCACGTTGAAATTCTGAAGCAAATGAAGAGACCGAAGGTTAAAATTAGTTGAAATAAAGAATTGTTTATGGGTAAACGTTTATGGATAGGATAGCGAGGAAACACAAAAATAGGAAATTATTTCTGCCCTGAGTAATATTATTTTTATAAACCGTTCAATCGAATATAATAACTGTTTGACGTCAACGAAATTCTTTGCTAAAATAACATACCTACTCGGGGCGAGTGCCTCATATTTTTATAACAGCAGTGCAACTTTCTTCTATACGCCAAGTTTCTTGTATGTCGATTTTACTTTTACATTCTACAAAATTGCGTCACCATTCTATTTTAATATTTACTCTGGAAATTTTCCATTAATTCAAGAGGGTGGTATAAAATATCAATTTCGGAAGTGTCACTTTATTCGACATTCATTTCATTCCCATCTTATTTATCTTTTATTCCAAGATACGTATTTAGGTAGAGATTTTAAAACACACAGAAATTTCTTAAACAATTTTTATGAATCACTCATTATAATTTCCAATTGTAAAAAAATATTCAGGATTAGATGGAAGAAGCAGCTAGAATTTATACATATACACATTGACACGTGCGTATCGACACTTACACCGGTCGCACTAATTATAGCTGTTCATTTCCATAATTAGAACAGACAGCGGCGTAAATATTGCGTTAAGGATGACACGGCGCTACTTATCGATTAACTGAGAACTCTAGTGGGGAATACAAGGACAAGGAGTTAATAATTTCCAGTCGCTTCGGTATTCACAGCACGTTACACACTACCTCGTATTGTCATTCTGTTACCTCAAACTTTGTTAAATCTGCACTGCCAGTGTTTCCAGGCACTTGCACTTTAAGAAGCATGCAACCAAAGCTAATTTTACCCTTTCGTTCCATACCAATGTAACGACTGCCAGTACAATTCCGACGTTAAGAACCATTTGTTAATTATTTATTCAACATCACTGCACATTCAATTTATATCGTCTATTCGGCCTATCCAGGAACACAAGTGCTCTGATAGGAATCCAGCGGAGCCTATCAATGCCGGATCAACCAGATCAGCCAGCACTTTCCACGGAAGAAGATTGACCGTATCGGAAATATAATATCGCCGAGTCGTTCGTCCAATTCCGTGACTAGCCATTCACGCTTACGACGAATTATTTCACAGATTTTATCTCCGTTCCGTGGTTAGCTGAAAATTTCAAAGCTCCGCCCGATAAGAATTTATTCCGAGAGGGTCCGTGGTCCGATCGAAATGGCCGTGCGGCTTTTTGCGACGGAAAGGGTCGCTCGTGTATAGGGTTGAACGGTCGTGCGAGGGGATGAAACTCCCGGGTGTCGCGATTAAATCGCGAGGATCTTCCCCCCGACAGATCCCAGAATCTCTTGTCGATGACTGAAAGTCGAGTACGTGGAAATGTCGGTCGAAGGGATTACTCTGTTCTTGCCTGGCAGAGTAACCCTTCTGCGTATTCAAACTCTGCGCTAATCATCCTCTTCTTGGCTCGACACTCACCCTTACACGGGGTGATTCGCGCAAGTGGAGGAATTTAAGGTACCTACTCGTCAACTATTACGGTCTACGGACAAGTGATTTAAGGGAGCGATATATAAAGTAGGAGTTTGTGTATTTCGTATATTTTATTGAACGTTAAAATGTGTTTAGCGATGTTCTTAATTATGGTATTTAGCTATCGATTCATATCCCGAGGATCGACAAGCAGTGGGAAATATTCAAACTGATGGTAATTCTGCCACCACCTATATAGTGTGTTTCCTTTAGTAGATCCATACAGCTGCGGGGTCTATGGTGCTCTGGTTATGCAAATTTTTTGCAAGTACGTGCTCTGAATAAGTTTGTGATCCGTGTTTATCCGTATGTCCGCAGGACCGCATATCCGTTCTCGATGTGACTCTGTTTACAGTTTCCACAAGTATTGGCCGTTCCTTAAGAGAACTTTGCAGGCTGAGCTTGAAATATTTTGCTAAGAATTCTATTCTTGTTTATAATTTTTTCTGTGGTTTTCCCGTCCAAGATGCGATTACAAGTATTTATTTCGATAGAATGTGGTGGTTATAATAATGATTTCCTAGACTTTGTTTCCTGATTCAGATCCATTTGAGTTAATAACGCGTGGGCGTGTCGCTTTGATCGATTCCAGCGACCAGTATCTGGTTAATTAATCTTTAATACCATGCGAAAAGAAATATGAAACTCAAACGAGCCGCGATAAAGAGATATGTTCGGTGTATAATTCATTCCCAAATCGTTCATTGTAACATTAATATTTATTCATTCGTAATGAATCGTATAATCACAGAAATATTCGTATACATTTTGGACAACATTTTTCCATTTGAAACGAGTGATAGTGTATTGTATTCGAGTAAAGCTAATCAGCTTTCAAACCCAACGGGCTTCCTTTCACGAGGTCCAATTGTACGACAATAGAGAAATCGTGAAAGTAGTAATTGGGTGTAATTAGTCGGAAAAACGTGGACAGTAAACATTGTTATATTAATTGCAACGCTCCTCGCGGCTTCACTTCAATTCCTGATTGCGAGGTAGCTAGGTAAGGGAGTTTGTTAGAAATTTAATCCAATTTAAGTTTCTTTGAGATCAATCTGTGTCGCTGAATCAACAATGCACCATTATAAGTTCCGATCTAATCTCAGATCAATTTCTGCGTGAATGACGACGTATTAAAATGAAGTTGACCAAATAATTACCTACCCGTGAGAGAAGCTCGACCGTTCGTTTCCTTGATAATTTCCCCAACTTTACTATCTTTCGTTATTTACTTATGGTTACATCAACGTCAAGTTTCAAGTTGAACAATTTTCTAAAATAGACCAGTGGTATTTATCTTTATTTTGGACCAGACAATTTTGTCTCGCAATGTCAATGTCGTTCCACCCTCGCGCGTAAACTGGAAGAACGAGTGCCTTTTGAGACGCGTTTCTCTCTTCTGCTGTACACGGAATTCGGCGGTGGTTCGAAGCGTAGACAACCTGACAGGGATAGACGGGGGAAAAATAAATTTCCGCGAGCGCTTTGGTGGTCTTGAAGAGACTGGAACCATTGAAACGGTGAATGGAGACGGAGGGGAAAGCATGACAAAATAGTATAATAGGATTCGGTGAACTGTACGACGGGTTTTACGCTGCTTTCGGCCCGCGTAAAAGAAATTTCAAATTAGATTCTCGCTCGAGAAGGGATTTGCAAAGATTACTTTGTCGTATCAGGAAAATGACTTTTTCTTATGATTAAAGTCGTTTCTTTTAGGATTCACAGATTACACCGTCTCTAATTTCTTAATGTCAGATTGCTGTTATCAGAATTCATTGAGGCACAGAAAAAATAGGATATATTTCATAAATTCGTATTGTTAGGTGCGCAGTTTTTCAAACTTCATTCACTACAACTTTGGATATGATCCTCGTAATTCCTTCTTACTACGTGTTATCGTTATTGCTTAACACAGACAAACAGTAAAAGTTGCAACCAGATCCAGTACAAATTACAGTTATCGATTCTCAAACGTTCCAAGCACGATCGTATATTCGTGAAAAGTTCCAGTTACTTTCAAAGTGACCACCCACTTCCGCTTGTAAGTTTGATCGACTACCCTATCGAACCGTCTTAAAACGAATATAGATTTGATAAAGCGTTGGCAATTCCAAAAATGGGCAAAAGCGTCTGAATTCGATACATTTCAGGAAAGATATAACATGTTTTATTTTATTCAATATTAAAAGCCAGCTCAACTTCGTCGAAATTAAAATTAACGAAGGGTGGTCGAAGGCTCGTCGAAATTACTTTAGCAGTCGGAAATTTGACAACCGTCTTAAAACGAATAGATTTGATAAAGCGTTGGCAATTCCAAAAATGGGCAAAATCGTCTGAATTCGATACATTTCAGGAAAGATATACCTAACATGTTTTATTTTATTCAATATTAAAAGCCAGCTCAACTTCGTCGAGATTAAAATTAACGAAGGGTGGTCGAAGGCTCGTCGAAATTACTTTAGCAGTCGGAAATTTGTCGAGCCACATTTGAAGATCTACAGAAACGCACATCGATCCGCACCGCAGGTTATCATTGGACTGTTAATCTCTCTCCGAATCTAATCGTAATGTATGGATCTTATGGCCACGTTTCCTGTTACGAGTGTCAAGATCAACGAGCTAAGGCGAAATGGATCGTCGACGGGGAAGGCTGCGCGGATTTCATCCGATTGCCGACGAGTGACTGCTACACTTTTGTCCAACGTCGCGGATGTACAATCGTCGTTAATGGTTGGGCATCTCTCGACCTGGAAACTCGCGGCTGAAACCGACCAGATAATATGTAGAACAAAAATTCTTCTACCGTGGGAAGCGAGGAAAGACGATAAGCGGAGAGGAGACGAAAAGGGGAAAAAAAGAGCTGAAGAGGACAAGGGAGAACGTTCAGCGACTTTAATCGCTCAATGATATTAACGATGAGAATTCTTGCGCTACCCTGGGCGACTACCACCACGTTGCTGCTCTTAAAATTCAGTTCGGCCCGCCTTCGGGGTTGCGACGTGTTCGCTTGGAAGAGAATATAAATTTATGCTCCGTCGTTCTATCGCAGGGCTTCGTTGCCTTTGAGCCAAACGACGAAGCGATTTAAATGGTTTAAAGTAAATTCAAACCGCGTTGACGGTTTGAACTTGCCGCGTTCTCGGAAAACTTTGGCGTCTGAAAAATAAATCTCCCCTCGCGATTCGACACTTTGATCATCAAAGCTTGCGTTCACGATGCTGCGATACCACGTTCTTGCGAAACACGCTTGAAACCCCGCGGAGAGGAGCGTCTTTCATAGAACACCGAGGACATTAAAGGGAATTACGGTGTTTGAATTCGAAAGAATCTATTTAAACTCACTGCGACTAGCGTACACCAATTTCAGTTTCCTCGAGACGATCTTAGATCTGTCAACTTGTTCCAACTTGTACCAACCGAATCGCATAAAATGCCAATAAAAATGGAAAGCTACAAGTGCTCATTCAACATTCTCCAACAAAGACGGAACGCCATTGACAAGTTTCTTCGGATCTGGAACTTCAAGGTTCCGTCGCCGCAACAGAATCTCGTTAAAAAGTATGAAAGTTGCTCGCCTCTCCAGGGTAACGGGTTATGCGTTCAGAAGTTTCGTTTCCATGAATCTTCTGCAGGTGTTATTACTGCATCGCGACCACATAGTCGGTACGAAACGCTCGTTTAAAAATTCCCCGGGAACGAAAGCGAGCAGCACCCCTTTAAATCTTCAGTAATGCCGTTTTATTGCGAAAACTGGCGGTTCGGACGAGTAAGATTTGAAAGTATGAGAACGACTGAAAATTCTCCTTAAATATTAGAAGCATCGGGTGCGCAACATTTCTAAGCTGCTTCGAAATGTTTCTCTATAAAATTGTCAATACTAAACACTTATGATATTTATATAACAGAGCGTAGGGTACGCCGATTGATTCTTTACGTTTATTCATCTCGCGTATCACGTTTTATGCGGGAAATGTTATATGGGTCGGGCGAGTTTACATTTGAAATGTTCACGAAACGTGAAACTATTACTGTCGCCTGTAATAGATCATACATGTTACGCTGTCGGGCGACATTTTCTAGGCAAATTGCATTTGAAAATTACATGGATAGAAGGGAATGAGATGCAAGGGAGCAATGTGAGAAAATTCGAGCAGTGTGAACAATATAAAGAAATAATAGTAACAGTGACAATAGATGGGGAAATAATTATAATTATAAGGACCTCTATTAATTATTCTAATTATTAATTAGAAGCTACTATGTATCATTCAAAGTTTTTTCCATCAAAAATTAAAATTAAATTTCACAATCTTTTATCGGCTAAAAGAGGTGAAGAAGATAAATTTCAATACTTTGTATTTTCTCTGCTACCATTCAGAAGCACTTTCTGTACGAATGGGTCGATGCGGGGAACTCGATTGCGAAAAACACGAAATTTTTCATGTTTTATTCACGGTATTTACCGTTTAAACAAAGGATGGCTATGGAGTTTACGATTGAGCAAGTGAACTAACAACGAGGACAACGCGGGGAACACCCAACCGTGGAAACAATAGAAGAGCTTTCTATTGGAAGTTAAACGATCGTTAAATAAAGATTTCCATTGTCCTCTGTGGTGCCCGCATATTCGACTCCCGCTATCTGTACTCGTGAAATCATTTACACCGAAATCGATATTTCGATTTCATTAACGCATCGTAGTCTCACCGCGTCCCCATTAAACGCACAAATCGATTTCAGGAACATACAATGCCATACGGAGGGACTGAAACCCCTGAGCTTCAGATCTCGACGCACGGTGTCAAATTTTCTTAAATATTTATTTGATTCCTTGTCGTTCTTCCCTATTTCCTCTGTTCTGTTTCACTAAAACTATACCAGTGCCTTTCATGTAAGATAAGGTCTTGGACGTAGTCATCAAAAACTTAATCCACGAACAAGTGGTACGTTCGAACGAACGATGTGATTGCGAATTTCATTGTACACGGAATAAAGCATTGAATAGAAGCGAAATGAATACGATATAATATCGCGAAGGATGCAGGCGATTTATCGCTACGGAGTTCGACGTTTCCACGATTGAAAATTGGCCGACTACGATCCACGTTTTCACGTAGCCCGTTGTGGTTCTATATACCTTCGGCAGACCTGAATGCGCCCCTAATTACATCAGGTTTTGCTTGGAGCTTAGCTGGAATTTTATACGCCAATTGGCCCGCGGCAGTTTAATAAACGATTGCGCCCCCATCTCGTAAGCTTCGAAGTCAGCAAACTGTACTATTTAGATGCGTCTCTATGAGCATACCTACTATGGTAACATTCTGAATTTAATATAGATATATTACATTCGACATCTCGTACTTTGAATAGATAGTGTAAAGCCAACGCAACTTAATGTTCCCCTCTTTCGTAAGTCTTTGGTTTTCCGTAATTTTTCCTCCGTTGTGTTAGAGAATAATCAGGACTATTCGAATACCAGAGAATTCCAATATTCGGATATTCGAATCGATCGCATTTCAGATTCTAACGAATAAGAATCTAAACATGAAATATTTTTTTCACACTGAATCGTGAAATCCTTTTCATATTGGCCTTTATAATAATTATTTGCTTTTGAAACGATACCTAAATTTGGAACTTTATTAATCCTCGATGAATTTATTCATTTTGAATCGGTTAGTATGTAGTATTACCAGTCTAATAATAATGAGTGGACAACCCCGACTGAGTAGAGCAAGGGCCCCTCCTCTAGGCTTACCCGTGTTCCGCCATAAACGGTGACATACAGTATAAGCCCACTTTTTTGAAGGAAGCTAAAAGCCTATAAACGATTTTAAGGAACTATAATATTTTTATTTCTTCCCCTGTTACTATAACGTTATTTCTCTAAATTTATTATTCGACTATTCAAATACACTTAATTATTCGAATATTCTAATAATTACAGCAATACGTGCAAAGATCAAAGTTATATTTCCCTTCATCAGTAAGTGTGAGAATTCTAAATAGGTTTTCTGTTTCCTCTTGAGAAGTTAAGTTTGTAATAGTTATAATTCTCTATCATTTTCTAACAATCGCTTCGACTTTTTGCACCCAATGTATATTTTGCGTACAATGTAAAGACCCAATAGATTATAATTTCGAATTTACCTAATATTTGTCTCCTTATCAACGTTGAGTAGAATATAGGAAACATTTCTAAAGACCTCCCATAATCCTTGAACATCGATCTAACAATAAGTGCCCCTCTATTGCACGGAATCTCTCTGGACCGGAACAAAAGTTGGCAAGGAAGAGGGAATTCCTTCGAACGCCTCTCGTAGCCTCGATAGTGATCGCCGAGCAAACTGCCAGCATCTGCTTCAGCCACGGATGGAGTAGCACGTAAACGATGTACCCTAACAGCTCCACCAAATACACATTATCCAACTTTCGGTCTCCCTCTTTTCCTCCCCTGCTCTCGTTCCGCTTTCACTCCAAAGTCCAGTATGTATCGAGTGAATCTTATTCCGGGACCTCTTAGATGTCCAGATACGTATGAAATCTCTGCGCTCCCGATTCTTCCAATTCCCCCTTGCTGTCCACCTTCTAATTTCGCAATTCCGCCGAGTAAATTACAATTTGCCTTCTAAACCAAGTACACGCGGTACAGTAGGTACTCCAGAATTAGTTCTCGAGCCGGCTTCGACTATTTCATTTTCTCTTGCACGCGAAATCACCCCATTACGCGTGGTGCCGCCATTATCCCTGCTCCCTGTAGTTTCCAAAAAAGCTCCTCATCGAAACCTTATTCGTGTTTCCCCATTACGCCAGATAACGAAAGCCCGGCAATGCCATGGCTCCCATATACAAGAGGAATCCTATCCACGTCACGAATGCGTCACTCGGACCGAAAGAGAAAGGAGTATTCTATTGGGAACGGTTTTGATCGATGTCCCCTCCCCGTCCGATCCACCGAAATCCCTCCTTATTATTACGGGCACTGGGTACGCAGTTAACATTGTCCCCGGAGGGGTGGGGGGATCGCGTTCTGGCTCACAATAAAACATCTCTGCCCCTTCGTCCACACCTTAGCCCGGTATGAATGCGTAGGCAGGGCAGCGGCAGGTACAGGCCAGGCTTGCCAGGAGCGTAGGTGAGCTGAAATAGATCGATGGACGGGCTGCGCACGCAAGTACCTCCGGTTGTAACCCCTGCAGGGGGTAGGGAGAGCGCCATGCTCCTAGGTAGGGTTATCAGAGAGCGAGGGGGCAGGAGAACAGAGGGGTGTGCTGCGGAACGGAGAAAGAGACAAACTGGACGGAGGCGAAAGAGGGAACGGCACAGGGGAGAAGAGTGAAAAGCAGAATTAGGGGAAGGCAGGGTGGTTTCCACGGGGGAAAGAGATGGGGGAGTCGGACGGGGATGGAAGCAGAAACAGAGCGGAACGCGGCGGTGATCGTAAGAAACGAAACGAAACGAAACGAAACGAAACGAGCGAGACGAAGCCAAAGGGGAATAATAAACGAGACGAAAGTGCCGGCAAAAGTGTTTCGCCGATGGAGCTGGAAAACAGCATCTCGCCGAATAAAGGCGACCAACGTCGCGTGACAAAATCGACACGGCCGTGATTTATACGCGAGGACCCGATCGCTGATCCGTGGGTGATGGGAGCACCCCCGGAATTCCGGAAGATGCCTCGGAAACGAAAGAAACATACGCAGTAAATGCGACCGGCAGGGGCGAAGCTAGAGCACAGAATCTGGGGGTTGATTCGCGCCAGGTTAGGAGGGATGGTGAGCCTGAAGCGCCGGAGTAGGGAGGAGCGTGTAGCCAGAGGGGATGCGTGGAAAGCTGGAGCGGGACCGAGGGAGACGGAAAACCGACCAGCCGGGTTATTGGAGTAGGGTGGCGGGGTGGGATGGAAAGAGACCGAGGGAGGGAGACAGAGAAAGACGGGCACGCGACGGCATCTCACCTGTTTGCCAACCCGCCAGTCTAGTTTACGCGCCCGGTCATCCGCCGGCTCTACAAGTGGCTATTCCATCGCGACTCCCAAGTCCCGCTCGTTCCAGTCGCGACCGCTTTCTTTCATTCGCTCGCGTATCGCCGTGAGGTTTTTCGTGCATCCCGCCGTCACGGTCCACTGACAACCGGATTTCACCCCAGCTACGCGGAACTTGCCGAGGATCTCCCTGGGGTCCTCCCATCAGAAAGGACGCGTACCACTAGCGACGGGAACGGTGAGTACCCAGGGTCACCGCACTTCAGACAGCATCCCATCGAGACTTCTATCTCGGACGAAGCAGGCCACTCTTACCTTTTTCAATTCCCATTTCACACGGTTCGTTGTTTGTGCACCAAAGTCGCGGTGTAGCTTCAACGATGCCTGCGCGTTTTCTAATCGTTTGGGTATTCATTTTTCTACCTTAAAGCGATTTCAGCGAATTTCTCTGGAAAGGAATCTGCGATACCGCGGGCCTCATCAAGTGTGCGTTGAGTTTTTATTAGGCGACGATAATCGGGCTGAAAAATATTGGTCGATGACCTGGATTCTCTATTATGGTTCATATTAGGATCGGTTTACAAAAAATTATTAGAGAAATTCAAGTGCTACTGTGTTCATTCCAACTCGATATGCTAGTGGTTCATTTCGATGATTCAAGGTGCATCGAATAAAGTGTGTCGTGAGTCGTAAGACTCAACGTTTCAAGGTCCTGTCGTTCTCTGTCGCGATGATCAATGTTCGTGGACGCTCGATTAGAGATCATACAGATAACTCCGTTTCGGAACGACGAACGTACCTACGTCACGTTTAATCGAGCGAATCGTTGTCTGCTGTTATCGTATTTGCACGTCCCCATTTCTTATGAGCCCTTCTTCGCCGTGAACATTTGCACTGTGTATACTGTTACGCCTTCGTATCGTACTTTTTTCCATTTCACGGAGAAGGGCGAAGCTATAGGCCACGGGATTGCGTTTTCTCGAGTAAAAACGGGGTAATCAAGCAAAAGGGTATCGAAGGTAATCGCGTGCGTGAAATTGTTCGTTGTTGGTCGATGAAAAAGTTTTTATTGACGAGCCCCGATTTTGAAGGCCGATTGTCGTAATTTTAGAGCAACCTGGGCGTTTTTAAAATAACTGGATCCAGGTAGATTGAATTCCGTTCGGGTCTTCCCTCGATTATTTTATATTCTAGAGGTATTTTGTGCACAGCAACGAAATCAACCAGTCTTTCCAACAGATACAATTAATCCTCGGAATTTCTTTCGCAACATATAGGTACGTTACGTTTAATTAAAATACCAAGGTGTTAACTTCAATGGCGGCGATATATAATACTTGCGGTTGTATATGTAAGAGTTTCGAACCACTTCGCGCTCTCGCCTTAAAGTTAAGAACGTGGAAGTCTGATCGCGCGAAACGTAAGAATCTTAACGAGGAGGGCATAAATCCTCGGGGATTGAAGCCGTCGATTCATCAAACTTTCGAACATAAACAAAAGTGGATATTAATAGACGGCGGAGCTGCGAGGAAGGTAACCATCGATGAAGACTTATTGTTGAACAAAGCGAATAAATTTAAGTGTCGGAGTTTGATTTATCGCGGGGGCGAACAGTTCCTCCGGGAGTTTCGTATCGATGCGTGCAACGCCTTTCCCGAGGATTCGAGATTCGTTACGAATCTCTCACTCCATTCTTCGAGAATGATATTTATTTTTTCAACGGACGCAGGAATCTACTTTAATTCCGCAAGACTTTCGAATGATAAATAAGATTCCAAGTAGTCTTGATAACGAAACATATTGCATTCCGTTCGAGAAGTATCGATATCTTTAACAATTAGATGTGGTTTCCCGATTTTAATCTGAATACAGTGCTACTCGAATATCGCGATATAAATTGAAATACATTTTTCGTAATGACAATAGCATTGTAACGGTAACAAGAAAACGATATTAAAAATTAGATGTTGTAATTTTTAAACAGCATACTATTTTCTGTGTCAATATCCAAAACAGGAAGCTATCGAATGTTTTACATTTTCTAGACTATTAGAAAGTCAAAATGAAACTTCGAATTCGTGGATGTGGAAGTTGTAGGAAATATTCTAGACGAAATGGGAAATTAAAATAGTTATAGTAAAATATGTGTTAATATTATTTATTGAATGATATTACCTTTGGCCATTATTTTGATAAACCCGATTTGTGACGTTATGCTGGAATTAATTTTACTTCGTTAGTAAGCGGTATGATGCATTATGAATGTACAAGCACTATATTACGTGTTTGAGGTTGTACGAAACTCTGTCATCCGTCTCTAGCGGCTAAACGAAAATGCTAATTGAAGGGTTTTTGGTTATCTCCAAGTTATTTCATGGTTTAAGCCATCCTTTGGGCTCGTAATTCCCATGGTGGTCGTCAGTGGCATAACAACAGTGATTTAACCTTAATTTATTTGTTCGCCCGTTTCCCCTTTACTGACTTCGTGATGCTGAATACCAGGTTCGGTTAAAGCACCATCTGCAATTACGGTAAAATCTGTACAAAGGGTGCCCGGGAATTCTTAATTCCATGATTATTTCCAAGTCTGGGTATCGGGTTTACGGTGGGAAAGAATATTCTACTAGGATTGGAGATGATATTATTCGCAACTTTTGCAGATATTCTTCATCATTTCGTTTAATGTGCCTCATACCTTGATTATATTCTACAGTTTTGCACTATAAAACATGATCATAATTTCAGGTAATATTCAACATATACAAAAAATAGGGTCCATCTGCTATAATTTACAACAATTCTTTCCATAAATTGTTCTCACTTTTGTATCGCGATTAAAAACTTTTTACCGTTCAAAAATTAAATCCAATTTTGGTACCTACTCGCGATCCTATAAATCGCATCGTCAGTGTTTCCAATTTATATTCAGATCACATTGATTTTTTTTTGTGGATCCATACTAACTTTCAATTATTAATTATTTACTGTTAGGTAAGTGTCTTGTTTTTCTTGTACATATGCTACTGTATTCATTATTATAGAAATTGGGATTATCCCGTAATAAATAATAAAAACGTAGAAACGAGATAGGGGAGTGACAGAAGGGAAATGAAACGTAAAATGGTTAGAAGAAGGTGTTGAATTAAGAAGAAATACGACGCATCTGCTAGACTAATCGTTGGTGCTTTCTCATCGTTACACCATTCGCAATGTAATGCTCCATATTGTTTCTCGTCTTATTATTCCGTGTCGTCACAATTCTCTAACGTACAGTTAATTACACAAGTCGCCTTCAATTTTGTTCACTTCGCGTTGGGCACGAGAAGGAATGACCAACGAGATATTTCTCGATTTTATTTAATCCCATCTCGACGTGAAATACGATAACGTTAATTAATTAATCTAATTAAAAAATCTATTGGATACTGGCCTCTGTTTTGCAATTGAAACGAGTTACTAATGAACATCCGATCGAGAGGCTTTTATTATGCAATAACTAGGGACAGCTACAATGATCATACTCCTGTTTTCACTGTCGACATCGATTGGCATTCAACACGACGTTCGATGTAAAACTTTATTCGCTTCTAATTACCTTTTCCGAAAATTGGTCTCAATTCCAAGTTCCTCATTTGTCGAATGTACAAACGAAATTATGTAGCCGATGGCAAACCCCCATTGTCTTCTGACAATATCGTACGTGACAAAAGCGATTGTTACGTACGGAATCGTAAACGAAGCCGAAAACGAATACGTGTCTGGGGAACGCGCGAAAAGATGGAAAGGTCGCATCGTTCATGGACACGTCGGAGTTACGCATAACGCATGAACAATTCACAACGTCACGTACGACGATTTTAAAAGCTCGAGCCCCTCGAGTCGCCACTGTAATCGATTCATGATTTATAGCGTGCGCGCGAGAAAATGGGAAACGAGTAAAAGCGCTTAAAAATTCCCCGTCTGTTCCTGAATATTTCATTGTGTTCCATCGGTGGCCCCGTAAAGTGTTAACTGGCAGGTGCCAGGTATTTCGAATTCTATAAGATCCGGCAAAGATATGGGAGAAAAACGAAGAGAAAGAAGTTACACGGGATAAAAGAAAAGTAAAGCAGACAACCTTTGCCGCGATAAAAATCTCCACGAATAGGTCGGTCGTCTCGAATTTTTCTGGATAACCACGGCCAGCTTAATATCGAAACCACGACGCTATGCACTTTCCAATATCTTCCTTACAGCCATCGAAATCGATGCTAATGAACCGTTTATTGGGGAAAATACGGCGAACAATAGAAGGGCACACAGCGAAATCGGTGGTGAAACGAGGGAGCGCGTAATCACCGCGGCTGCTCCTCTTCTTTTAGTAAAAATAAATTATTCCTCGAGGAATTTCGGCCCTTGACTGCTCGGAAATCTATAAAAACCGTAGATTTATTAACGAGTACCTACTACCCGGAGATTTTTCCAATTCAATTTAATCGAATTTACGACGTTCAGGTAGATTCAAAGGTCAAATGTCGAATTTATGTGGATATAAAGGCGAAAATGAGTTTAACGTATAAAGGAGTAAAGATTTAAAGAAGCTTTTGCAAACGTTTGTTGTATCTGACCCCGTTTCCGAATACTATTGTTTTCCGTGTTTCGATCGCTTTCGTGTTTGCATTCGACACATCGTATCTCGTATATTATCGTGGCGACCATTCATTAAACGTTTTTGCAGTTCTCTATGAATAATTTCAAGCTGCCCCCTCGATAAGGACATTATGAATTGAAAATGCCTGGTAACAGTGCAGAAACGACAGTAACAGAAGAATGGAGCCATGCCAGAATATATGAACTCCTTTTATTATTGTGTTTCTGTGTGGTGAATTCAAGCCCGAAGTGATGTCCACGTGTCATGTAATATTCTGTAAGTTAATTCATAACTTCGTTCACACCTCGCGGACTGAATATTACGATAAATTACTTCGCAAGGAGTATTCAAGGCACGAATGAAAATGTAACGTCAGAGAGTTTCTGGGGTTAAGTACCACTCTCCAAAGTTTCATTCCTTAAACTGGTGTCCCCGCGATTAAAAGCAATACTTATCCTTTAACTCTACTGACGTTACAAATACGCAAAGTTTCTGCCGAATTAACACCAAACATTTCGGAAGCCAACCTTATTAATCACCCCAAAGAAGTGGGCCGCGCAAACCCTGTAAGGATACAGTGAAATAAATAGAAATTTGTTGCTTAATTTACGGTGAATTAATTCGCGCGCATTGTCATCGGCACGAATGTAATATCTGGGGATGCTAATGCGACGAACGGGTAAAATTCAACAATAATCAACGTTAATTATTACAAACTAAGCCACCCCGATGGACGTCACAGTGCTCGTCGGAGCAGCTGTGTTTATTCGAAACCTGTAATGACGACAACGCGAAACGTCGTTTGTTAAAACAATCAATATTTAAGCACTCACGAACGATGTTAAGTGAATTATCCGTTGCGTTCAGATCGCAGCTGGATCGCCTGGAACGTCGATATCATGGTAAAACTTGCTTTTAAGCCAGCCTCGCTATGAAGCAATTACGACGAATAATTTATCAAGTGTTGTTCGCTAGAAACGCACAATAGCACCGCAAAAAAAGGTACGCGGCTGTAGTATATCGATCGATCTTCGACTTCCGCGGCATTGCTCGACTTTCGATTCCGATGCTGCTGTAATCTCTCGTTGACCCCGTGGGAAAGAATAGAGGAAAGCTGTTACTTACCCTTGGGACCCTTTTCAACATTCTTCTGTATTTTTCGCGCGAATCTCGTCCTAAACGCTATCAAGAACATCGAGGGGAGAATTCCTCTCTGCCAGAACTCGTGAATTTCGAGATCGGGTAGGTTGAATTCTGTACGAGTTTGAAAACTTGTCAAGAGTTGTCAATCAGATTTTCCACAAATGGCACACTTTCCACTCTCCCATGTTTTCACTTTTTCGTTTTCTTTTTACGTACACTCTGTACTAGATCGGAAATCCTTCAACTGTCAAGTCCGGACATTATCGTAATCAGGCTCTCGAATGCCTCTTTTTATAGCCACAACTAATTTACTACTCTAAATCCTCCTCTTTACCACTTAATCCAGGGAATATATCGCGACATTTAACTGCTCGCGAGTCTCGAATGTGAAACTAAACCAAAGACATTGGACGATTTCCGAGGTGCCATTCATCCTCAAATCCGACAGAGGATACATTTTTCAGAGGCTCTTTTGCATGAGACGGAATGAAATATTCCGAATGAGGATAACGGCAAAGGTAGCGGTGCGCCATATTTCATGGCCAAAAGATCTCAGCAATTTCAACGCGAGAGGGTAGATGGAAGGCGATAGTAATTGCTACCCCGGTCACTGTTAAAGCGATCGCGGCGAAACTACTCGCGCAATGGAGCTCTGGATTGTCGCAAAAATAGCCGACGTGGGAATTAATTTAACGTAACGGAGATGCCGATGTCCGACGCATGCCCTGACCCCGTGGTCCGCGAATAAACATTTTCCATTTGCCGCCGCCAGAGTGAATTCCTTTTTCCTGTTCTACGTTTGCCATGTCCGCGCCAGAGCGTGCTGTCGCGGCGAGGGCAAGAGCAAACGTCAAGGAAATCGCGATGGGAACGCGGCCGAGCGGCCAAGCTAGTGATACGAGTCGACGGTTTATCGGGCGTGTCCCGTTCTACCGTGAAAGCAAATCGCGAATTATAATCGTCCCTCTTTTATCGTCGATCGTTGCTTTCCCTGTGCGACATCGTGGAACTGTTGAGGATTAATTGTTAACTTTATCACGGAGTTTTATGGAAAGGAAAATGTTTCAGAGTTTCACGTCCCATGGTTTAACGTTGTTCCTCTTGTAGGTAATAGTAAATATTTTTTTTTGTTTCGAAGTAGCAGGCTCTCTATATTTTCTTCCTCAAAATATTGTGTTCTGACGCACAAACAATCCCAGTACTTCAATCCACCTAACGTTTATCGATTCATCAATGTTTGTCGTGAAAACTATCCCGTCGCTGAGAGCTATTTTAAAAGTTCATTTATGTATGCTGGAAAAATTTGGTGGAACCTGTCGGACCGATTGAATCCGTACACTTTTAGAATTTCTAACATTTCCTTCGCGAGTTCGGTTCTAAGACGTCGACGTGACCTAAATTGAAACCAGAGACGAGCAAAGTGAAGAAAAAAAGGAACAGTAACTTGGGTAATTCGAACGTTGAACGAAAAGTTCCTTCGTAACTTTTTAATATCGCGTGCTGCAACCCGATGCGAGTTCACCCTGCGCGAGATATCCATCCCTCCGTTTCTTTCCAGCGATAAAGAGCTGGGCTTGGAGTGTCGCGAAGGCGCGATTGTTAAGCCGTCGTTTATGGTAAAGCATTAGCACCAGAGCGTGTCTCTTCCTTTGCGATTAAAATCTCGGTAACTGGATGCGTCAAACGTGGTCGCCAGACGTATCTATCGCTACATTTCTCTCGTTCGAACCGCAGTCTCATCACGAGTACACAAGGTAATTGAGGCTAAACGTGACTGCGAAAGAAACTCCCTTTATTCGCTCTTAATTCATTCCACGAGCACGAGACGTCGAGATTACGAAGCCCACGGGCTCGTTATTCCGCGCTGCACACCGCGTTTAATCATTGAGCGGAGAAGATTAATTAATTGACCAGATTTACGGTGGATCTGTAGCAAGGTGGATTGTTTGAAACAAATTACCTTGGCTGTTCGAGATCACTCTTGCATATTTTCACATTGTTTGGGAATTAAGGACAGCGGAGTTTAGTTCGACCACGGTTCTGCAACTATTTAATTTAAATGGCTCGTATTAAAATCACGTTCGATACAATTCGTTTGATTTCTTTGTGCTTTTTATGTAAAAGTCACAGAGATTTAAGGGACACAGCATCGAATACCATTACTTTATATTTACTCGTAGCTTTTGCCTTTTAGCATTTCGCTGCGAATTGTTGTTAATACTTGTACACAATGGAAGTGTAGGTATATTTAGTCGACATCACCTCTGCACGTGTGTAACGCGCAAACAAGCGTCAAAATTAATAACTCTATTGGAACACAGTATTTACAAAAGGTCCGAGGGTGAAATTATGTCACTAGGAGCGGGGCATGAAACGACCCCCTCTTTCATCAACACTCGACGTGCCTCCCTCTTGGTAATGTTAGCTAAGACGTGAAAAAAGTTATCAGAATACAAAGAAGCGAATGAGTCTTCCTGCAATTAAATTCGAATCGTTGAGAAAATTTTCCTCCCGTGTAATTATGAAATATTTCACTTCATTTATCGACGAATGTTGCAGCTAATTTAATCGACTCGAATGTTTAGCCAGTGTGTTCGACGAATGGCGATATTTACGAGGGACTTTCGAGCCTGGAGTTTCACGCTTAACGCTCGACAATCGCGAATTTCCGTTTCTGTGCAGGAAACCGATCATCCAACTCGTTCCTCGACGTCACGACACCACCCCCGTAACTTTTGAAACCGGTAAACGTTGAATTTACCAAGTTATAACGAGAAACGCGATGACTGCCGTCACTTTGACGACACTCGCCGGCGAGCTTAGCTCCGGGCTGTAGATTGTGATGTCGCGAATCTCCGCGATAACCCCTTTTAAACTGCGCGAGCAATTATTTAATAGCTCTCCTCAAAGGAGCCCTCAAGATGCCACTCTGCGCTCGCGTGCAGGCTCACGTGAAATTTACAGAGCCGTTAAAGTGGCGCCTGACGCTTTTAGACGGCAACTTTCAACGATATAAAACCCTCCCCGCACAAAGAAACAAGCAGTAAATGGCATGTCGCGTCATTGCTTAAATTATCGGTAGTTAAAGTTCCACCTTGCCGTTGCTGTTCAAGTCTGTTCGACTTGAAATTATTTCATCTATTTATAAAGTGGCTTGTGAAAAAACTGCTCTATTCTTTTACCATTTTTTCTCTTCTTTCAATATTATAGATGAGAGTTATATTCGCGCAGACTTTATTACGATAGAGAGAATAATCAATTATGAACATGACATGGAACTCGATATGGAAATCCTGTCAAATGATAAGGTTCGAAAAATATTTGAATGCAGGACTTTCTGAATTTCTTCTTTCAACACTTCGAACGCAGTGATTTCAGACACCCACTGTAACGATTAGAAAAAAGGGATCGTGACGCGTGTCTCTGACACGGCGTTCACGTGAAAAGCAAGAGAAATGCTGCAGGTTTTCGTAAATTGCGCTCACATACTCGTCGCGCGAACTGCTCGTTTCTTTCACCCCTCGAAACTAGCGGTTTAAAGGGAGAACGTCCGTGCCATCTTGCAGGTGAGTTGTCATGTGGCACTACCTATATCGATCGCAGGTCGAAGCCGGCGGTTTAAGGGTGTGCTCCCTATAAGGTCCCTGGAACATAACCTTAATCCGATTTATCTGCCATCTCAGCGCGATCAGAATGTTAAAACGACTACCCGCGCAGCGCTTTTCCCCTGCAAGCCTCGATCCGATCGGCGTTCTTTGCATTTCTCAAGAACTCGAAGGAAACACGAAAGTTCTGAAGGACTTCGGATCCCTACCCTCTCTTCCAATGAATTATTTAACGCCGATGAGAATTTTTGCACTTGAAACAGATAGAGCACGAGAACCGAGGACCAATTTCCACTTACTGTTGACAATTATAAATAAATAGTTAATGAATGCAATTAATGATCCTTGGGTAGTCGTAACGTAATCTGAGAACAGTAATTACACCGATACCGTTGACGAAGCACAATGTCGCTAGACAGAAAACAAAGGGTCTTATCGAGTACCTCGAGCACTGTTGAACGTTATTCACAGAATTTTAGTTGCAGTTACGTGGTATATCCATCTTTGTCCACTCTCTACTTCCGTGCCACATATTTCTCTACAAGGAACTGGTTCAATGCACTTAGCAAAGGAGAATCGTTTTAAAATTTCTGGACTAAGTGATTAATGCTAGGAAGATTAACTGAACAACACGGGATCCGCGGTTCCCATTGTACACGCACGCATAACTGCAATGTTGTTAATGCCAAACGCTGGGATTAATTAAGCTACACCTTCTGACTAACGTTCATTATGCTGCAGTCGCTTTGAACCGCACGAAATGGGAACGGATATCCACGGGTTGGCGTGAATATCTGCAACGCGCAAAAATTGCTAGCGTAACGAGAGCCACATCGCATACCTACCTGGCGAATTACCGCGACTGCAGTCAGTTTTATCGCGAAATTTCCTCCCAGTTAACGTTATAAACCCAAATGTTCAGCGATCGCGGCGAAATTTATTTAACATCGTTTCATAACAAAGCAGACCGTTTTCTCTACGTTCGCATATCAAAAGTATTCGAATTACTTGCATGGTGCGCATAAATATATCAAAACGATTAATTTAGGTCGTTTCGCGGATAAAATATACTTTGCCAGACGCCTCGTAAACGTTCAATTGGTGTTATTCGCGCGATTTAAAGAGCCATGAACTGGTTGAGAGAAAATTCCCGAATTTAACTGCGATTAAATTGATTCGATTCGCGTATCAACGAACGGGTCGAAAATTCTGCGTTTTTGCGACAGACCGATATTACTCAATCTCATAGCTGCTCGTACAAATAAATTTCCCTCGTACCGCTGCGTACGATCGTGGAAAGGTGGTTGCACTTAGATACTCCAAGAGTCTAGGCAAAGGTGCAGGATATCGTAGGCAATTAATAGGGGAAGCTGAAGCTACACTTGTAGGTACGGGTGAAATGCTTGAAATGCTTCCAAGGTATTTCGAATTGAAGTGTGCAAATTCCATCGAGAAACCTACGCACGACATTATAATTATATACCTATGCATATTTCCAATCAGAAATGGTCGAAATTTCTGTTGCTTTTCCCTTCCTCCCTGCATCCCACATACTTCATCGTTTCCATCCCTCACTTCGCCCTAAAACCGCGTACCTACTCATTATCACGGATTATCGTTATCATCGCAATGTGTGTAGTTTCATCAGCATTCGATGAAAATAATCACGCGCCTGGTGCATCGGGCATTATCGTGCCAGGGAGTCGAAGGCGTTACGAATAAGCCTTAAACGCCGTTCTCCTATTCTCTTGGTGTAAGAAGCTGGGGTCGGACCTTGCAAGAGCATTACTCCCGTCCTCGAAAAAAGGTACTCGAGAGGGAGGTGCTTCCGATGATTACGTGCCTGTGCACGCGGGAAAGAGAGAGAGAGAGAGGGAGAGGGAGAGAACAAGAGGCCGTGATCCGTGAAATTGCTTCTGTGTCAATCACCCGATTCGAGGTCGGGAGAAACGGGTCGAAAATAGAAAATAAGAAACACGAGGGTAATTAATGGCGCCTCCTCGAGTAGCCTTATGTCGACGCGCGAGACTTCTTTATTAAAATCGACGCGAAAGACGAATCACTGCTACCATATCCATTATAGTTTAACAATCAGACATATTTCTGTGACTGTTGCTTGATGAATCGTGAGTTACGACTACTGTTATTAAGGTAAGTCGAGCTAACGTGCTTGGATCGAGTCTCAAGTGTGCTTGACTAATGACTGGTCTCCTATGAGCTTCGTACGCGTTTTCTCTGCTCTTGCCGCGAGGTCGGTGCACAGTGTCCGGTAACGGTGATTAATCGGCGAGGAAAGGGTGACTTCGGTTAATGGACGAGTAAGTGAAACTCCCGCATACGAATTTGTATTCGTAGACCTCGGAACGGAAAGGCGAAACGGTGATGAGTAATATGCTGCGGAAGTAGCTTCTAGTCGGCACTTATGTCAGACAGACACTTCAGCGACTCCGGGCTAACGCAAAGCTGGCTAACCGACAGCGCGCTACTGGCGGCACGGTATCGAGCGGATGCACTATCGATGGATATTCGTCGACGTTGGTTTCCATATATCGTGTCCACGACCCACGAATATACATACATACATTATTTATGAAGCCGTTGGGTTCTCTTATATTGGAAGCTGGCGGTGCGCGTAAAGTAAAAAAAAAAGACTGGCTAGGAAACATTTTGGTTCGACGTTCATTGAACGTGCGCGAGTGATACTGTCAATTGGTACCTCGCCAGAGGGAAATGATCGATTGTCGCGACGTTGCACGCCGCGTGGACGGCAATAGCTTGCGCGTCGCGTGGCGACTTAATTTTCCGTCACCATTCCGCATAGATATCAGTGAAAAACTCGCACACAAGCCGTAGAGGCTTCTAAGAGCTACCGAACCTTTGAAGTCCCGCCGAAACTTAATATTTGTAGCATTCTAATAATATTCGAAGTGATTCGAAGCATATTGAAAACCCCCAATGTTGCGGGAGCTGATTTCGCTTTTCTAAACAGCAGAAGCCGCCCTCCATTCGGAACTCGAGGAGAAACGCGTTTCCAATATTATGGAAATTAATTTTCTGATTGGCCATCGCTACGCTTTCAACGCTCTGCGTAAATAAAAGGCGTGGTGAAAATACGCGAAGCAGTGAATTGAGGAGGAAGGCACGTTTAAGTTCTCGGGTTAGGTCGATAAGGAGCGATCGTTCGCTCTATCAGTGTTAGCGCCCTTCAAACTTTTCTCGAGCGGCGCAAACGCGGCCGGCACCTGGAATCGCGTTAAAAATGCAATTAAAATGCCGGAACCCGGTTGAAAATAAAGCGACATGATCGCAGGGGGCGGCTGATTCGAGAACGTTCAAAGCTCACCAACACCAGCAACGTCAGATGGAAATTTGCAACTCGGAATTCGTTAGAATTCCTGCCGCGCGGCTGCTGCATTTTCCGAAGGCGAATTCTTTCGCGTCGTCGCGAAGCGAGTGTTTTTAGTGGGTAGGAAGACGGCGTGCACTATTTGTATGTTAATTGACGTGCCAATTTGTCGGGGTAAACGTTGAGGGTGGAAAAATTCGCAGCCTGGAAGAACGAAAACATTTACAACGGGTAAATGAGAAAAATAATGCGGGAATTATTCGTATATCGCGCGGGAGAATGTGTAGCATTACCATTTGCGTTTATCATGTGGGGGAAATATTTCGCTTTAATTCCGTTGCGAGGTGAGCTGCTCCAGTCTAAGGAAGCCAGGCGAATTCAGGCTTCAAGTGTGTTATAAGTTGACTCTGCAATTGCGCGTATCGTATTCTTGTTACATTTCTACGAGACTAACGCGAAGCATAATATCTATGTGTGCTTGAATAAGCTGAGCAAATATTCCATGCATATGCAAATGTAAAAGTTTTCTAAGTGGATGCGCATACATCCATTCTGTCGTGAATTTCGTTTTAATTAACAAGTGCATCGTTCCAGCCACTGGCTTCTATTCCGTAGCGTACGTCACGTTTTTTTCAGCTGGATAATCAATCTAATGAATCATCGAAGCGTTTCGTTGAATCGTTACTAGAAGTTTACGATTTCCTTGGCTATGAAGAAAGTAATAAGTGTGTTGTACGACTTTCCGTGGGAAACTGGCGCAAACACACAACAGCGTGAATTAAAACAGTGGACTTTAATTCGTTATAAGTCGGCAGGTATAGCCTGTAGTTGAGCCACGTGTTCACAGGGCAGCCATATCCATTACGATTGATCTACTTTTACTTTTCACTTGCATTCACTTACGAATCCATCGTCAGGTGCAAAGCATTCGCCGGCGTGCCTTTACGTTCATCTATTCCGCAGTCAGAGCTTTCTACGCAGCCGCGTACAGCTCGGCCAGCCATTTCGAATATCAGACTTTTTAGAGAGAAAAGACTCGGCGACAGGCTAGATAGCTCAATTAATTGGAGCAGTCATCTGGCAAACGAGAGATTCGAGCTCGAATCCCAGCCCCAGCCGTTCGGTCTGTCGATTTTTTTCCCCGCGGAAGTATAACCTGACGTACTCCTCTAAAATTTGAAACATATCGAGGATATCGACACTTAAGGGGGAATTCTATTTCGGCTAAAAACAAAGTAAATTTCGGGTTTCTTTTTAAGAGACTTGAGATTCGATTTACATGAAATTTGGACCATGATTTTATCCATCTTTGCAGAAGTTGCAGTGTTTTTTTTATTCAATTTCAATAATAAATATAGGAGTTATGCACGATAAACCAACACGCAGCGCAAAATTCGTTGCCGGCTGGTGTACATGATATTTATCTTCCAGGTTTGTCCGAAACAGAAAACTGACCCGGCGTTTTGCTTCATACATATGTAGCTTCAGTTTGGTGAACTAAAATAAAACCAAATATTTAATTGAAGAGGGTGGTGAGTTTTCAAACTGAAGGGTCTGAACCTTTAATTTTCGCTATCCAGTTTTCCGTCAATTTTCTGATCTAAAGAAAGAAGTATGTCTATAAATTATCGGTATTCTGGTTCATCAAACTGAAGCTACACAACTATGTATAAAGTAAAACGCCGTTTTATTTTTCAATTTCAGATGACCTGGAAGGTAAATTTCATGCATAACGCCTATATTTATTATTAAAAATGATTTTAAAAACTGCCACTTCTTCAAAGATGCATACAAACGTCATTAAAAATTCAAAATTTTGCTGTTTTTAGCCCATAAAATAGGATTCCCCCGTTAAAGTAGCCATTACTAGAAAATCAATGAATTTTAGTTCACGTCTATTAATTCATATTAATTTCTCGACACAGAACCAATGAACGCAGTCGATTGCGACCACTTTTTACGCATTCATTGATGAAATTCGATGAAATCCGAGCTGTTCTGTTCAGCGAAATATTTTGTTCAAATATATTGTATGTTCCGTGACGTTTAATGCACCGGGAAATCGGAGCTTCTTACAAAAAAGCGACTTTTTAAAATACAAATAAAACCCTTGCATTTAGACGGTTTGAAAATATTTATTCGTTAAATTTCTGGTACGCTAATATCACCTGAAATACAAAGTTCATAATAATTAACATTTAAGTCGCTGGATTCTCAAAATCAGCATGACATTTCTCACGACACTCTTCGAAATCACTCGAAGCGCGTACATTTACGTGGATGCTGGAGCCTTACGTGGATTACGATCGCAAAGGATTCGAAATGCCAATGGTCCTGTTAAAAAAAAAACTGATCGCAAATAGCGTTTCAACTGTTCGTAAAGCGTTCGGGAAAGTTTGTACGAACCGTTGGTACAAAAATATTTCCACGTTCGCATTAGAGTGAATCACGACGATCGTGTACATATATAACAGGGTACCTACCCTGAAAGGGAAGCTTTACACGGATCATCGAGAATCTCCGCACAAGCGAACGCCATCGCTACACTGATAACTGGTTTTTCTGGAGAGCGAGGGTGCTTCTGGGATATTGCGAGCGCTTCTTCGCTTCGTCGCAAACGAAGGGTTGGAAAATAATTCATCTGCGCGGGATGTGGTAACATGTGGGCGATGACTCATGTCTGGCTCAAGTGGTAACGATTTTCACTCTATTCAGGTAGAGAACGTAGGACAAAGTTCACAGGAACATACGTCTTGTTTGCTCCTGCTTCCGAGTTGTAGCCAGTTGTCTTGCGCGCAGTATTCGCCATTTTTAAAGGAAACATTCGTTGTCGCCAGTTCGCAGCTGTATACATGGATGAAATAAATCGTACTGCGAGGCGGGGTAATATTTGCAGAACCGATATTAATGTCATATATTTCAAGCGTTATTTTGCTGAAGGTAAAATTCACGATGGCATACAGCTGTACTTTGCTCTGGCGTCGTTATTGCAGCTCAGGTAAATACTTCCTCATTTACCTGTTGTGTTGCCGGTGTTATTTATTGGTTGGGATAGTGGTTAGACAAAATTGAATATGGTTACTCAATTCGTTGAATGAACACGGGTAGAAGAATGTTAATTCCAAAGAAGCTGTCATTGGTAGGGGAAAGTGCAAAAATATTGATGGCAAAATAAATCTTGGACGCCGTTGGCAATCTTAATTGGACCTTACAGAATCAGAAAATGAAAAAGCTATTTGGCTCACAGGAAAACGAGACATCTTGGAAGTATGCAAGTGCCCGGTTTGACCCTAAATATATGTGGGTAATACGGGGTACATTTGAAAAATATTGTTTACATTAAAATATATTACAATTATAAAACCTTTACAACTACCTATTATTTCAGAAGTCACAAAGAAAGTTATTTTAACAAATATTAACTTGTACCTACATAAATTTATTTTAACTTATCTAGTAAACAATAATCAAAAGTGCCAGTAACTTTTCAACTCGAAATTTTTAAACTTCGACGGTCTTTGCTCTGCGATTGATTTTATACCGCCGTGAGGTCTACGCGAATGTAACACCACACTTGACTACAATTCGCAGCTGGTCTCTTAGAAAAACAATGATACTTGGTCTGACCCGTGTACCCGGCTGTACTCCAGTTTTCCCTCCCTTAATCTCGCAATAAAAAAATTGTAAACATGTGCGATCACTCAGAAATTAGATTGCATGGAACATTGATTATGATTTTTACACGTTGCGTTCACTTTACGAGTCTTCGCAAGGAAAAATAAATAATTTCGATGCGCCATAATTAGTTCTAGATGTAACGATCGCGGTAGAAGGTACCCATCCATTTACGTGGAAGGAGCACAATTGACAGTAAAGACACATAAACGATAGAGCTTCTCAATCATGGTAATCTTTCCGCTTTCACAGCATGCCAAAGAATTCTTGTGCTTTAAGTGCTTGAAGCGCATGGAGTATGAAGAGCTTTCAAGCGCCGAGGATAAAGATGGTCGTCTCTGCAAAAGAAACGGATGGTACCTAGCGTTGCTTCCCCTTTTCTCTTAATTTCACTCTCTTGTATTTCACTGCTCGTATCTCCTCTCCTCCCTTTCTTCGCCATTCCTCCTCGAGCATCAACGTTCTTTCAGAACCTGCCTCTTTAAATCTTCCTTCGTTCCCCTGGATGCTTGGCTCACCTACGGCCACCTTTTCTTCCCTCCGTAGCTCGCGCCCTCCGAATCTATCCTCTTTCGCGATTAAATGTTCCCTTCATATTTATTCCCCTCTGGAAATAAGGTTCGTCCATAGAATTCAAGCCTCCTCGAATGAATCCACCATTGCAGGCGTGATGGAAAATGGAAACAGCCTCTCGAACTCACGATTAAAATACGACACTTCGATATACCTTATTCTACCTCGCTGACACGAGGACTTCTCTCTACGCAGTTCCGAATCAGGTTTGGTAGATGGGCCATCCTCACCGACTAATCGACTGTACCCATTTTCCTCACAGCGAATGCTGCATTGAAGCTGCAAAGCTGGGCTTACTCCGGTCGTACGAGCGTATTAATTATCTAACTTCCGCAGCATAGCTCAACCTAGCCAATTCCAACAAATATTAAACTACCTTGTTATCGTTGGATCGTTGCCCAACAGCAATCCAATGCGCTCGGGAAAGACCCACGTCTTCCACAACGATCGACACAGAGTGGAATTCTCCTCGGAAGCTCGCGATCAGCATCGAGCCGCTTTCCTCGAACTGGAAGAACCACTTTCGACACACGTATTGATTCTAACGCTTTGCCGATCGCGTTACGCGACAACACGTGACGACCGTTTCGCCGACTCCCGCCCTCTCCTTGCGTAAAGCCAATTTCCCGCTCCCCTGTGCACCGAGCATCTCGTCGCTCGTAGAGGGCCGACAAAGTAGTCGTCCGCACAATAAGTCGGGCTCGTTCAAAGTGGAGAAATAAAAAGCGACAAAACTGCAACGCCGTTACCTCGTGAAATCGATAAAGAAGTGTGTACAATGGGTGCACGCCGATTTGCTGTCCCCCCGTCGCGGGGTTCGCGCTGCTAGGCCAGGCTATTGAATCGTGCCACGGGGGCTTCACTGGGGGGGGGGGGGGGGGCGGTGGAAATTGAAACGACGCCACCCAGGAAATCCTTTGGACGCGCGAGGTACAACGCGTGGCAGCTCGATCGTGAAGAAAACCGCCAACCGTTATTGCCCGCCCCTCGTTCGAATCGAGCGACGCGCGGCTCGCTGTGTGCGTAGTTAACGCGCGATTAAACGCGACAGGACCGATGACAGTCTTGGACGGGGGCGATCGATCGCGATTGGGTTATAATTAGCCGGGTTTCCGGGGCAATTGGAATCGCGACGAACGCTTTCGTTCAGGGGAATTAATTAGCAGGATCTACGGGCGAACGATCCAGGCGGTTTGTTATTCGTTCGAGTTTAGAGCGGCTTGCCGTCCGTCCGCCTCGGCTTCGGTAGGATTCCCCTTTTGTCTCGCGGGGACGGGAAGCTGATGAAACGTGCGAGGGAGTCGATTTGCTGGAAAGTTTTGTCGAACCTCCGCGGCACTCGATCATTGCGTTTAGTGGACTTTGAAATGTATACGGTGAAAGGGAAAGGGATCGTGCGGTTTCTTGGTGTTACATCGAAGGGGTAGTGTATTTTTGTCTGCGTTTAAGGGCACGTTGAAGCAGTACCATAGCAAACAGAGGGTGAGAAACGGGCGGAAAATAGAAAATATAAAATTAAGTTATATTGAACTAAAGAGAGCTTGGTTGTTTTAAATAGAAGATCGATGGAGTGGTATGTAATATACGTAACTATTTTTGTGTAATTTTGAAATCGTTTCGGTATCGAACGGTGTCGACATGTTCGATCGTTAAGTGAAAAAATTTCATCATTAAAATTTCCTCATAAAAATTTTCCAAAAGAAATCGTTTTTTATATATATATTTTAGTAGTAGGTAAATCATGCGAAGAATGCCCAGTTAAAATTTGGCCACAAAATTCACAGCGATATAGAGTCTACGGGTATAAATGAAAGTGATTCGTTCTTATCTACAGCAGTTCAACTTTGAATGTGTTTTTCTTAAAACTGCGGAAGTTCTACCGAAAAAAATAACCAACCGATTTCAAAAATTCTGGGTGGGGATTTCGTTCATTACTGTGTTCTCCGTGGAATCGTGTATGATCGTGGGTCAAACATCTGCCAACACATGAGATTACAATATTTTGCTATGACTGCAGATGATTCCACGAATAATCTTGTCACCACCAGTTAGTGCTATTAGATAAAATGTACAAATATTTTTTACTCTCTTAAAGATGTACAAATACAGCCCAAAAGGTATTTAGACCCTACGACGCTTGCTACTTTTGTAAATAAAATCCTAAAAATTACCTTTTTCTGGAACGATTTGATGAGAGGGTAGCAGAGAAGACAGATGGAATAACGAAGCTGTAGAATTACAGTTTGGAAAGTGTGCAACCACGTCGCGGTAATTCCTCGGTTCTCAATTCTCTGACATCTTTCGAACGTGACAGTGGCAATTTACAGAGCCACGGCAGGGAAACGGGAACACCAAGTGTGATAAAAGTGGCCAACAGATAGTCCGCCTAAAAAGCGTCAGACCGTCGCGTTTCACCCGTGGCTTCGACACACATTGGCCCTCAGAAATCGATGCTTGCACGATGTACAATGCAACCGCACGTGCACTCGGAAAACCATGCCACTGCGTGGTGGGTGTCACGCACGCCAAGTCGAGGCGCTAGATAAAATCGAACTTTGAGTTTTAGGGCCCCTCGCACGCCTCCCCTTTCGTGCATTTATGCATTAGTACATATGCTCGTTCTGTGTCGTGATTTATCAAGGCTGACTCACCGATAATCTTCTACAGCCAGCTTAACCACCGCATCGAACTTTCCTAATGTTCTCAATCGGACGAGCCCCCTATTTCCCCCCCTAAATCTCTTGTCAAGCTTCATCAACTCATAGGTTTCGCGAAAATAGGGACGCTGATAGACGATCAGGCACGCGCACATTATGATTGCCTCGTGAAACGAGTGTTTGATCATAGGATGAGTGACCAAAGAGTAAATAGAGGAAAGTAGAGAAATAATATTGCAATGTTACAAGAAACAAGATTGGCTGTTCTTCACCGTTTATGAAGTTTACTTTAAGAGGGTGAAATATTGCTCGACTTTTATTTCTGTTTCGTTTCCTGTTAATTGGGAAGGGCCGGAGGTCGGTCATGACATTTCAGTTTCGTTGGTACTTCGCTGGGAATGTTCGCTCTTTTTCTCGGTATCTACTTGTTAGTTTGTTTGGATCAGTTAACTTTGAAGCGCGCGACAAAGTTCACGGTGAGAACCGGAATTCTTGGTGACTACGTAATTCTGATCTTTTGCTTGTCCTTTTCGGATTCTCGAATTTAGCAAGAAAGCTCACGTCGAAACGTTGGAATTCTTCAAGTATCGGATTTAATTCTACCATGTTTCACTGTAGAAAAGGCTAATATCCAATGTATGTATAATGTTTTGTTGACGCGGAAAGAATCGACATCGATTCTCTGACGGGATCTTATCTTTTTGTAATATAATGGCACTCGAGCATGAAATATTGCCATATTAATCATACTTCTGACAGCTGTGTGTCTCCTGCTGCTACTTTTTCCTGCCGTACACGCGATTTCCCCAAACAGACTGCTTCTGTCGATTAAGAGATTTTAAACAGTGCCATATTAGAACCTATAGGAAAATCAAAATCTCAAAGTTAATGAAGAATACGTTCATTCAACGGTGAATACTTACATTACTGCAGGTTTCTGCTAATGATTCTTCTCTTCTTTATAATTCCTTTGAACAAGCATATAATAAAATTAATACACTGATTTGTTGTATGATGCGAAATTTATTAATAAAGTTAAAAATTGTGAATTTTACTGAAATGCTAGGAATTTGTTTTCTGGGGGGTGGACAAATCGTAGAATTTCGGGTAGAAATGAGGATTAATCAAATTTTATCATAAGAAATTCTTCTGAAAAATCAAAAGGCAGCGAGTGTGCAGTAGTTACAGTAGCAAACAAGTTGTACCACATAACGAGTTCCCGGTGTTTCTAGTTACAAAGCAGGCCACGTTCTTTACGCTTCTGCTGCAATTTTAACGAGCTGCACGTACTATTTGTGCCAGTGTCGCCTTTGGCAGCTTAATTTCTGAAATGTTTAACGTACCCTAATGTAAAAAACAACGCGTGAAAATAAGAGCGTAGAACAGTTCGTGACGTTGGAAATTTTACGGAACGCAACTCCCATCGGAGCCCGAATTTCTTATCTAAGTAGATCAGACCCAGCTGAAAGAGATAACATCACACGAAACTTCCTGGTAAGAGGACTTGGCTTAGGATTCAAACAGCGAGGCTCGCGTTTATCAGGCGACGTTTGCATTAATTTCGCTCGATATTCGTGAGAGGGGGGAGGGGGCACGGTCGACGAGCTTCCACACGACTTTTATCCACGATCTTGAAGTGTCCCTCGCGGAGAGTCGTTAGACTCGGAATAAGGCCGATTCTCGGAGGATGAAAGTTCCACGGATCCCCAAAAACGCTAAACGCAAAAGGAAATTTTAATTATTTCACACGAAAGTAATTGAGCCGTCGCAGAAACGCCGCAGTGCTTTAGGACACTGTGAAATATAACGCAGGCCAGCCTGGAATATCGCGTTACGTTTGAATTTTTTCACGTCATCGCGCACGCCGCAGGGAAACATTGAAACGAGACGCGTCACATTTTAACGCGACGCAAAACAGAGAACGAAAGCTCTCGTAGAACACGTGACATTCGAAGCACAAATAACGAAATAAGGATAACTAGAAAATCTTGTTAAAAATATTATGCTCGCCACGTTCTCTCGCGAGCCACCCTCCAACGCTGGCTGACACGGAGACAGTGGAATCCCCGAGACGCGGGGGCGCGAGAACTTTTTCCGTTTCTGTGACCGCGCTGAGAAAGGAACCGCGTCGCGAGAGACGCAGAAATAGAGGAAAACCTCGGGCAATAACTCGAATGAACATTTGGGAGGAACGTGTGCTCCATCCAGGATCTTGATTCGGTGTCGTATGAAATTTATTCGGATAATAGAGCAATTGCAGTGGTCGCACCCCGTCTTCTCCCAGGAACTCAGCGTTCGTATATATCTCATTATAGGAGTATATATATATATATATCTATTGTCAGCGAAATATAGTTTGCTAGCAGTCTATTTTCCAGTGGTAAACAAGCATGTGTACTCCGCGAGGTTTGTGGCAGAGGGGGTGCGGGGGCAATGGGCATTCGAGCACGGAGATTGCGAGGGATAAACAGGGTAAATAGAGGATGGGGTGTGGTGAGGGGAGAATTTATTCGGCTTGAATACAGGCTTTACTGGAATGCGTGGAGAAGGGGATGTGCAGCTGGGAGGAAATTGTTGGTGCTAATAGGTGTATATGTAACCTTGATGTGACCGTTGCAACACGTGGAGGGTGATGATGGCGTGTACATTACGACGTCACGAACGTTGGAGAAAATGGCAGAAAAGATTCACTCATTAATTAATCAAACTTATCAAGTTTAAGCTGGAATTATCAATCTGTGTGGTGCGCATTATTAAGGGGTATTGACACCGTAGAGATTTTTTATGCGACTATAGTGAATAGAATACAAAATCTGTTCGAATGGCTCTATTGTACATACGTTCAAATATGATCACAATCTTTTTAAATTTTTTTAATACAAAAACCGGCGCCACAGCTCAACGAAAGAAGCTTCGTCTGAAAAACAGTGTTTCGCGGCCGGAAAGATTTCTCCTTCAGTTTTTCACCTAGAACAGGAAACCGAAATTTTTTGAGTTCTATATAAAATTGTCTCGGGAAGTACACGAGGAAATTAAAAAATACTGATTTTTGTAAGAATGGTCCGTGATTGAACAAAACACGGAACTGTCACAACCTCGTAATTGTTGAAACGTTTTGTACAATCACGCACCATTCGTACAAAAAACTGTTTTTCAGAAGAAGCTTTTTTGTTGAGCTGTGGCGCGGCCATTATGTATTAAAAAAATTAAAAAAAATTGTGATCATACTTCAAGGTATGCACAATAAAGCACTTCAAACGGAATTTGCATTCCATTCATTATACTCGCATAAAAAAAAATTACAGTGTCATTACCCCTTTACATCGAATTTTACTGTAGGTATTAGTTTGATCGCAGTATAAAGATTCAGTGCTGAGTATTTAACCCCAGGTGATATCGATCCTCACCTGTGAAATAGGTGGAACCAATTAAATTGTATATTTTTAGTAACCACATTACACTAATTGAAAATCACTGATGTAGAAACGGGTTTACTATCGAGCATCGCTGTCGGATTCAGTGAGACATTGAAATTAGTGAAGCAGATCAAGCTTTGTAAACCTGTCGTAGAGTTCTATCCGTCGGTTACAATAGGATCTCCTTTGAAATAATAAGAGGGCGTTCACTGAGACAGAACAGGGGAACAACACTGAGTTTGGTCAGGCACTAGTAGACACGGCACAGGGCCTGCAGAGACGGTAGAACTCTACCTAACTGTGTTAGATCTGTTGAATATCAATTGACACAGTAGGAACTCCGCGAGCCGGAGAGGGTTACGCGTGAAGCAGAACACTGCTCGATATGGTAGAACTCCAACAGACGAGGGGAATGCTTACACTGAGCAGAATACTGGTAATGGATAAACCAGATATTATTGAAGTCAAGCCTCGTTGGATCTGATACCTAAGTTGGCCCCGTGGGATTTCGTTGAACTCAACGACGCATGGGCTAGAATCTCCAGGAACATAAGAAACCCCCAGAACGCAGTCACTTACCTCTGGATTTAATAGAAATCCCGCTGGGCACTATTGGACTTGAACAGATTCCATATTACCCAGCCAGAATTTGTCATGTTTGACTAAATCCCGCCAAGCTTAGCGAAATCTCATTGGTTATGAAAGGATGAACACGAGAAGACTGTACCAGCCCTGGCGAAGTCTCTTAAGACTCCTCCAGGGTCTAATTGCAAACCGATTTAGTAGGGTTTGAAGGTATATGACGAAGTCGCGTGGCGTATTTGTAATTAATTTTTCTTTATAGTAAGTGTAATACTTGCAATTTTATTATAGTAAGTAATTTTAATAAACGATACGCGGTAACGAATTCCACACACGTAGAACGTACCAGGTACCGACAATAGATTTCTTTCAAGAATAGAAACAGAATTTCTTTCAAATATCCCACTTTCGAGATGAATTCAGAGCAACACGTGCTTGCAGAAGCGGGGAACCGTGCTCCGTGTACAAGGCTACATATGTACCTGCTATACAATCATTCCGCCGCCATGTATCACGAACGAAACAATTTCTGGGTCGTGTCGCCTATAGGCGTGTCGGTGAAACAATGTGTTCCTGCAGAACGTAATTTTCCACCGCGTACAACATGATTGTACTCGTTAATGATACTTTGATCGCGCCTACCTTATTAATGTAGTATCGGCCATGTATCGAACGCATTTTACGTTAAACGATTCTCGGGAATGGAGGATTTCCACTTTCTGTGTTACATAAATACGTAGAAAACCAAATGAGTACACTCGGCACAAGACACACATACTACATAACTAATCTACAATATCGACTAATTAGTGTAACTTTGACGGATTCTGATTAGGCGCGCCTAATAATTAATATCGCAGAGTAACAATTAAACGCATTCCAACAATTGGGTGAAAGCCCTTAGCTATGTAATATTACATTGCTCTGAATAATTCAACCCGTTTCATCGATAACATCGAAACGAGGTAGTTATTGTCGAGCGTTGCGCGTGTATGTTCTGGAGATAATTAAAAGAGAACGTTGAAAAATGACGGAATTGGCGTCAGGTTTCACGGTTTCAGAATCTACCAGAACGTTGGAGCCGAGCTCGGAGCTGGATTCGGAGCACAGCAAATTGTTACTGCACGACTGTTCCAAATTTTTGTTTTATTATTTGAATTTTCTTCCGTTTCATAAGAGCAGGTGAATTAAATGTTTTTAATAAACACCAATTCTCAATTTTTCATCATTCAAAAAATATTAATGTTAAGGAGGCATAGTACTTTCTTTGCCCGAAAATTAAGCATTCTTTATGATTTTTTTCATAAAGATGGAGCTTGTTGCAAATGAAAGATCACTGTTTGAAAAGATTAAAAGAATGTTTATTTAAAAAAAAAACAGATGGAGTGGAGTAAATAAAAAATTGGTCTACTCCAGTCCCCTGAATCTACATATTAATGCCTGGATATGTAACAAATCCGACGCGCAAACGATACTGGGAAACCGAACCGATAGATTCCTGTCAATTAACAACGCTCAGCCGGTTTTACGTTGCGAATACACTTTAACAAGTTTGTTTATTAACCTATTTCCGTGTATAATACCTCTTATCCAGCTCGCAAATACAGTTTATGCTACTATTTTGGAAAACACAACAGAGGATTCATCCAATACTACGTATAACCACTCCATCTGCCCCCAAATGCTTCACGGATACTTTCAAAACAGACCGGGACTTTGAAATTTTTTTCAGTTGAGTGCTATTTTAAGCGACTCGATGCTGGCGTCAAACGTTCAGAATAGTTTCAAACCTTTTGAAGTCCATCGGTATACGGTAGCGCTCTCGCGTTCTTTTTCTCTGGGAAAATTCTGGCTATTCTTGGAAAAGCTGCACGTCGCTGCGCCCGAATTTTGGAAGTTTCGTACATCTGGTGTGAACTATAAATTCATTTGACCAGATACCAGGTAGCCAGCGAGTAAAATTGGGTGATAGAAACAGAGTTTCGTTGTGAATGTAGGTAGGAACACTCGAGTGCTCTGGTAACCGAGTGAAACAACTCGTTTGTGCGGCCACCCTCGTACGTGTGTCGCGTTGACACGGCCGGCGCAGGGGCGCAACGAGATTCTCTCAGCAAATGTAATTTCCTGCCTGAATAAAGCCAATCATTAACGATGCTTCGAATCCGGTTGCTGCATCCCGCGTCACGCATTGAAACTGAAATTTTTCAGCAATCCCTGCTTAGGCAACGCTCGCGCGCCGACAAGCGTCATTCAGCTGACGAAATTATGTCGCGTTTCGAAAATATCGCGCGACATCTGCATCACAATGGGGAGCGTGGAAAATTGTTTGAAAAATACGGACGCATCTGATAAAAAGTTCATTAATACGTTTCATCGACGTCGAAAATTTCTGCGAGCATTGCGTTGGCTCCCCAGAGTATTATTCCGAAGAAAGATAACCGAAAAGCATGTTACCCTGCATCGATGCGTACCTCTCGTCTTTCTTTCCTAAAGTACTATGCATGTATTGCGATTTACAGAGCTACTGCAGATAGTGAGAATTCCGAAAGTAGGTTTACGGTATTCGACCTGTATTTTCGATATTGTTTCCAGCTGGAGGAAAGTGTATCTCAAGTCTGAACAATTTGTTCAGAATCCATTTCGAGGAAAATTTCATCCTTCTACCACCACTGCATACAAATAGGGCAAATTTAAGAACAAATGCTTATTACAAGAAAAGTAAGAGGGAAAATGAAACAAAATTAATGCTAATCAACTCTTTATTAATAGAACAAACAGTTTTATAAATTAGGATTAATGTCCCTAAATCGCACCGCACTTATCCTAAGTCGTACTAATTTAATTACTACAATCATCACATACATATTCGAAAGTAATTCTATTTATTCCCGCACAAAGCCTGTGTACCCACATTTTGCACTGCTTGCATTGTATCATATTTTCCTGTCTATTTTCTTGACACAATTTAAATGTTTCATTTTCATCGCCTCTCCTTTTCTTCTTTTCTTTCTTTTGTGTAATGGTTTTGACGGTATTCTTCCTCTTACGAGTTTCCTTTGCCGTTCTGGTTTTTCTGATTATGATTTTCTTTTTAGCCTCATCCAATTTTTTTTCTGTACGATTCAGTACGATTTATGCTTACACACGGTGGTACGAAATAGGCACATAGGTCAATTTCAATTCAAATCTATGGCGCAAAAATATAGACCAATGCTCGTTGATGTCAAATAAAAAAATAAACTTGTAAATGGACGTAGTTTCACGTAGTAATTTGTTTCACTGATTCTCACAAATAGTAATTGTAAAAAATCCTTAAGAATTATGGCACAATTTTAGTGAAAAATACCCGAAAAACTTGCCTCCTTTATATCTTTTTGTGGAGCGACGGCATGTTGACTCGGCTTGCTAGTGGCGTATAGCTAACCGTTATTTACACTTTCTACCGCTAGGGATGATTGTGACTATCGTAGATTAAAAGCAAAACGGGGGTACGATTTAGGCGCAGGTAGGAATTAGGCAAGTTGACCTACCTACATCCTCTCGGTTTGCCCCAAGTTGTGGATCACGATGAGGTGTGTTTAAGTTGAGGCTTGTATAGAATATTCAAACAAGCCGTGTTCTGCCAGTGACTCTTGAGTTTATAGACGTGTACCCTCATCGTTGCTTAATTAACCTCGACTCCATCCTGGAACGGGGACCTGCCTATAAAAAACGGCGATTATTCCTGGCGACGCGACATTGTTTCCTCGCCAGACCATAATCCTCTCGTAGCAGTTTGATATATAAAGTTTTCGAAATCGTACTCCTGGCACGTAGAGATTATTTCGTGTGTCGTAAAGATAACGAACCAACTGGCCGTAGTTCTGCGGAGGCGGTGGCCACTAATGGAACTGAGTTCCTTTCACAAGCCTCGGGGAAAAAGAGTTGGATATAAAGTACAAGAAGAACGACCGTCTTAAACGGTGTTCGCAGTTAAAAGTTTGCAGCGTAAAAAATATCGACTTCGATCGTGATATGACTGGAACTGGCTGCAAGTTGCAATTTCACCCTCGACTTTCATTCCTTTCGTGCGTCGACAGTCTAAAATTTTTATTTTATCAACAATATATCAGATCAACGACACAGCACTGTGACGTTCCTTTGGTCTTCTTAATCTCAATTCGTATTATATAGTTTCATTGTTAGATGCCACCTATTACTAGACAACGTGATTCTACCTGTAATGCAAAGAGCACTTTCAATTCGAAGAGCATTTTTCAGATCACGTCATTAGAATTCATATATCAGGCTCGTAATCCTCTGTACGCGTTGAGTTTTATTGGCACGATTTGAATCTGGTATGCGGTGACTGGAATCGCGTGGCATTTACATGAACTTCGATTCGAGTACCTCGGAATAATGCTCGGTTGCCTGAAGAGCTTCTTTGCTTGAATAAAATTTGTGTGACTATGTGCCTCATAGCTGTGGAATAGTGCTTAAAGGAATATTCTGCAAAAAAAAAACATTATTTGAATAAAACCTCATAGTGACTTTACAATTTGAGTATCATAACAAGTTAATGTTGCATTACTTGCGTTTTGACCTGCGTAAATTATAAAATCGATGGGCTTAAAAGTTGAATGTTTTATCTGGTGAAGCTTACTCAGGAACATTTACACAAATAAATTTTCATTCCAAGCTGTACTTGAGCCTCGCAAATAGACATTCCTCGACCGATGTAAATGAATGTTTTATTTGATATCGTCGAATGGAACTCTCCAGAAAACGTTTATCCTTCGTTCGTTAGTCGAGCCTCGTATTTTCATCCGCGAGGACGTTGGTCCACTCTGACAGCCCCTAAAAGCTTCTGAACGAAACGTATTGCATTCCTTTGCAGGAATTCCAGTCTCCTCCTGGGATTTTACGGTTATACCGAATTAACCGTTTTATACTTGCACCCTTTATTGGAAATGTGTGCGCCTTCAAGCCCTTGGAGATTTTCGTTCACACTCTGCTGCCATTTGCCCGGCGATATTGTGGCTTATAAATGCTCACAGTCGTCTCTGGATTACGATAACATTTTTCGTAAAATGAACTCGTATTTCGCTGCAGAATTCTTATTTCCGTCGTGTGCATTTGCTTGATCATAAATCCAGCAGGATGTTTAATGAAAACGCCAGAGATATTCAGAGGAACCTTTTGAAATAGTAGCGTTACAAAATGATAAATTTTAAGTTAATATACTCATAATTTAGTCTTCAAATAATGCTTCTGGTAAATACCTAATGTAAAAGATCTGTCACTCCCACCGTGTACCTTGGATTGATTTTAAATTTTTGTACATATTTTACAAATGATTTCAGTAGGCAAATATTGGAGCTAGAATTGTGTGGAATTTATTTCACATTCATTCGAAGTGTTTGTAGTTACAAAAACAAATTTATTCTGTTCCGGTTTTGGTACGTATATAGCAAATGAGTGAAAATTTTCCGTACAAAAACGACAAATGTTTGTTACATTACCGCGACTTTCCATCCGTATACATCAGAACGTTTCAAACCTCGCTTCTCGAAAGTTTATTCAAATACGTACAACACGGATATCACTGTAGACTTTCGAGATAACCAACGCCCTGTTTATCTCCATTTCAAATACATCACACTCAGGATTTAATCTTGGGGGAGTTGAACGGATAAAAATATTTTTAATGCAAATTCAATAAAATTCATTAGGTAAGTATAAAAATTTATTTAAAGAATAAAATCCAGTTTTCTTTTTTGCAATTACATTCATCTCCCTTTTCCATTTTCTTTGGGGGATGCCAGCCCACTGTACCATACAAATCGTTAAGATTTAATTTCTACCTTCTTGTATCGTAAAGCTGTGAATAAATTCCCCATGATACACCGGCAAATATGTGTTCGTTTTCAATAAATAGCGCTTCGCGTAAGTTTCTCGAATAACACGAACTCCTCTCCAGTCTCAGGCTTCCAGAACTTGTTAAAATTTCGCGGATCTCGTTAATGTCGTTTTAACGCTGAAAACTCGGAGTCGTTCGCCGAGGATTCCAAGTTACGATCGCAGTGTTTGAAAAGCGAATGTTAATTAACAAGTTTCGAGGCGATTGTGACGGAAGGCAGTTATCTCGCTCGGAAACTTATCTTACACGCGCAAGTTCTCTTGTAAAATTCGCCGATTTAGGCCGATGTTCACGACGTGAAAACGTTTGCACGCTGCGAACACGTTAATTAAATCTGTAATTGACTGCGAGTTAATTACGCATTATGCTTCGAAAGCTTTCAATCGGATAAACGATAATTTTTAACTCCGCATAAACCATTTCCATTCAATATTGAATTAGTTTGACGAAATTAATGTAATTTCCTGTTGTATTGAATTTATACGATTTCTGTTAAGAGCACGTAAATTTAAACTGCTAAAAACGTGGTTAATTGAAAAGAGCGGATACAGCCGGTGGCCACCCTGTCGCGTTATTCCAATTTATATTCCAGCGACATTTTCAATTCGGACAGTTTTCACGGTGGAAAAATAAATCCTTAAATTGATTTTTCCAACGTGTCGCCGAAATATTTTGAAGTGTAAAAGATTTTAAATATCGAAAATCTGCTTTTTAGCTCAGTACATTCGAATGAAATGACCTATTTAAAAATAATAACGTTGTTCATGGCACTCGTATTCCAATATTCGACCCGCTATCGAATCCTTTTTAATTTCCATTCAATCGTTCGCTGCATATCGGTTATTTGTGCGCATTTTCAACAGACGGTTATTGAAAATTGATCAAAACGTGCAGCATTGAATATAAGCACGTATCTCAACGAGCAAATTTTAATGGAAAATCGCATAAAGGCGTCTCCCGGATATTATCAACTTTTCCACCTAACTTCGAGTTTGTAATTAATCGCTGCACGTGGGTACATTAAATATTTTATAAAACGGTTCGTTACTTTACAAGGCACCGAAAAACATTATAATATGTTCTCCATGGATTCCGACTTCTGGACGAAACACTAAACCACCCCCATTAAGAAAATAACAATTCGTTTATACACACAACAGAGCATCAATATACTCTGGCAAGTCTCGCATTCTAGCAAAGTCAAACACTGCTTCGATAAATTTTCCTGCACGCTATTCGTCTAATAAAAGTGCCCTACATCACGTTTCACCAAGCAACCCACTTCACTGAGAATTCCAAAGTGTGAATTACCATCACGCCCCGTTGACACCCCTAATTGAACGCCCTTTGAATCCGGCGATTCTCTATTTACGCGGCTCGATTGATCTGGCGCATTAAATATCGGAGGTTGGGGGAAGGTGCCTCGAGGGTAAGACACGAGGAAAAAGGAAGAGTCGAAATTGCTCGGAGCGCTAAGCTATGATAGGCGGAGCGATGAAAGGAATGAAAGCAAGGAAAGTTGGCACGCCTAATGAAATTGGCTGGCGCAACGTCGAAGAAAAACCTAGGCTCCCCTGCCCCGTTGTACATATCCAGGCTGTTCAGCTTGTTCCGCAGTTGGAGGAATCTCGGGCTGTCGTGCTTCAGAAGCGTCCCTTTGAATTGTTTCGCAAACATCACGGCCGCTCCTTGGCTCTCATCCACCCTCGGGTTATACCCACGACATTTTTACGAGGGGAAATTCTTGCCGCGAGGTCGGACGAAATCAGCCACCTGTCATGCCTTCACTTTCGCCTGTCGATCAATCCTCTCGAGTACGAGGGAAGGACGATCGAACGAAGGATACGCAGTTTCGTGAACTTTCGGGATCAAGTTTCGCGTATTGGGGAAATTAACTTGTATTTTCGGGCTTGTTAAGGGATCGAGAACGGTATTCCGAAGTTCCTGTAAGTGGTGGTCCCGAGTGGAGGGTTTAATTGCTATTCAAGATGTGTGGTAGGGGTGAATGTTTGTAATACGTGTTGAATGCTAGGAATCTTACGAATGTCCAAAGTTGTGTCCTAATAACTTCGAAAGAACTAACTGTTGACTACCAGTGCTTTCTATTATACAAAGGACTCTTAAATTCAGTTAAAGGTAACTCTGTGTGGGACCACGTTACTCAATCATTTACAATTTCGGTGACAAAAACGGTTTACAAAAACCAAGAATCGATAAATCGGTTAGTTACTTGTGGGGAAAGACGCGCAAATAAATGAAACAAACAGTGAAATATAGTTCAAGTGTTTTGCTTCCGAGCTTTAATGTTGTAAATAATTCTCGCTCGATAACGAAGAACAAACCGTCCTTCAATGGTCGGATCTAATTTCGTTAATGAAGAAGTTATTAAGAGGGACCCGTTGTTTGGATATATATAATCGAATTTCGGAGTGGCACCGTTAATTAATGCCGTATTCCTCTGACGGCAGAGTGCTTCGACCTGGGATATTTTCAATGGCATCATTAAGGATATAATGAGCGAGATCGTTAACGAAATATTAAAGAGACATCGCAGGATTTATTGAGCGAGATAAATTAATTTGATTAAGATTTTATGCGGAAACGTTTTGTCGAAGTTTAAACGGTAGCTTCCTTTTAAGAAAATACTTAACTGCCGAAAAAATAAACGTGAATTATGACAAATGACGATTACGGAAACCATTGATAAATGGTTCCAGAAATCTCAAATTTTGGACAGGGGATTTGGTGTAATACTGTCAATCGTGTTTCACGCAAGATCATGGAGATTAAGGATGACAAACTGTTTCGCAGAGAAGAATTAATGACATATGCCTACGTGAACTGGTGTAGAAAATAGATGACTCATCGATCGCACTGCACGATCCATTAAGCAACGATAGATATTGGGAAATCCCAGGATTTCCATCTGGACCCAGGATTTACACGTAGAATTAGGTAAAATAGGATTACGGTGATATTAACTCCCGAGTCACGATCTCTTTATCCCATTTATTCAAATTAAGTCGCATTTTCGTGCGAAGTGAAACGTTTCGTGTTCTGGGTGGCTGATTCAACAAATTTGTGTGTGAACAAGATTTAACAATGCGTATTCTTTAAACACATATATTAAGCCTACGTAGCCAGAAATTTTCCATTCCTATTAAACATGTGAATAACACTAATAAGCCAATATGAGAAAATTACAATGAGACACACTGAATATTTTAAATAAACGGTTACGTGAAGTAAAACTACTTTTACGTTTGATTTTCAATACTTCCCACAAGTTCAGTGTCTAATAAGAAATTACGCAAAAGTAGTGGATCCGTCCACGTGAACGAAATCACCAACTCTATCACATATTTCAACTCGTTATCGGAATAGCAGGGGGCGAGGGTAAAATTGGATTTCCAGAAGAAAGCTTTCGATCTACCCCTGAAATCGTTCCTCCTCACTTTTGTTTAGCGTTCCCTGTTGTGTGATAAATTTGTAAAACTCACGGCAGGACACGGTCCGCAGGAAAGCAACCTCTCGGGGCAATTATTGCTGTAGGATATCGCGAGGAGGAAGAAGCTACGGGGATCGGAAGGGATGGCCGCTGGTAAACTGCTACTTTCATCGATAGGTTTCTGAAACTCTCTCGAAAGCAGATATTCCGCCGGAATCTTATTATCTTTGCGCGACCCGGGAGGGCGTTTTAAGTTTTATCATATTTGCTTCCCTCCCTGTTCCTCGCACGATCATTATCGACCAGAAACTCCGTTCGTCCCGTTCACCTTTCTTCTCCTTTCGGCGATCCACATCCGAATCCTACATGAGTATTTGTTAACCGGACTTAAGAATCCACGGAAGTCATCGGCGAAAGTTTTAACGAAGTTTCTACCATTAAAGCCTCGACCAGGGATTCAAGTATTCCGAAGTCGATGATAAACAAATTACATTTCGCCGTTGAATTCGGTCTCCGGTGTGGCTGGTTCGAAGTTACCCCGTCCCCGGGGAATACTATTCCTGTTCCCGTTAATGAAAACCGAAGCAGTACGTTTTTTTACCCGCTCTTCATTACCATATTTTACAGGTTGCAACGGAACTCGTTAAACTTTGCTCCGCGGCTGCTGACAAGCGTTCATTTCTGTTGGGAATCTGTATATACCTACCAGCGACTGGTGTCTAGCTTCCGAAGCGAACTATTTTTCGTTGACAGAGGGGGGTGTGGTTGCTGAACAATTTATGGTAACCTTTCCTCCACTCCACGTTGCTCCGCCGTAGACTTCACTTAGCAAAATTGCAACAATCCGGCAATTGATTATCAGACCGTTAGGGTATACAGAATAAAGAAGTCCATCAGAGTTTCATGGATTTTTGTTCTCAACGCGAACGATGATTAACGAGGCTTCGCGTGTCGGGCTTGAAAAAAAACACCAAGGGAAGCAATATTACTGGGAAGCAGCAACAGTGTCTACGATCTCGACGCAATATCGATTAAACGGTTAATTAATCGCGGTGGTGGAGCGGCATCAGGGTTGCGACGTACCACGAGGACACGTCGTGGCAGGCTGTTGGATTTCGTATCGGCAAAGTTGCGAAATTGTTGCTCGAGTTTCGCGGCGAGCTTGTTTACAAAACTGTCAGCGAGGCTGTGGCGGATTTACGGCTGGTAACGGGGCCCTGGAGGAAGGGCGGGTTGTTGAAAGATGGGGGTGAATGGGCTTGAGGGTAAGCAAAGAATGCGGACCCAGCAAACACCGGATGCTAATTATGCTGGTTACATCAAAATCGCGATGCCTGCCAACCGTCTTGGAGTTCGCGTGAAACTTTGTTCTATCGATCGGTGGACAGATTGGGGGTTGCAACGTCGATTAATTATCGCGAGCTGTTTAGTAATCTACGGGCGTTGAGAGCGCGGATAATTATGAAGGGTGTAGTCTATCGTATTTTAAAAATGACGGAAGCAATTTAATTTTACGTGTTTCATCGAATAAAAGGTTTTTCTGAATATTACGTGGAAGAGTGGGTGTTGGGCTCTGTCCCAAGGACTTAGGAACACGATGGAATAGGAAGAAGAAAGAATATAATCGTTTCTTTCCATAACGAGATCACTTTTAAAGTTATAGCTAATTCTGGTAGATCGATGAAAGGGGAGAAAGTAAGGTATAACTGTTGAAAACAGTTTTTTTTTATAAATTTGTAAATTTCGAAACTAGTTTTTAAATTTAACGTGCCTACGTTAAATTTAAAAAATAAAGGTTTTAGACACTAATTAATATATGAAAATTAATTAATTATCTAATTAAAACCGTTAACTTTTTTGCTCGAAATCCCCTCGAGCCCAACCATATTAGAGTAAAAGTTTACTGTAAAACTAATCTGTATGAGTTCATATTTCTAGAAAAATATCTAAATGAAATAAAGATTAATAATTTATATTTCGTACGGATTTTAGTTATTTTACTTTTTTCTATTTATTTCGTTTCGTATAGATGGAGTATATTTATATATACATAGATATTAAATAAAAATTTGAGAAAAGAGTATAAATATTTTTTTGAAAAGTCAGCTTTTTATAATCCTTAGGAGAAAGTATGCAAATTCGCGTTATTTCGAGTACGTTAAGTTTCAGTTCGTTCGAAATGAAATACATTTAATCAGCCGCGCGATGGGGAGCTGCTGCTTCGCAATAATTGCAAGAATTTATTGATCCGAATGTTGGCCAATATATAGGTAGTATGCACTTCACAGTCATATTCTCCAATGAGTCAAACGTGAAATTTGTGGTTTCATGATGAAATTGTCGACGTTCCCAACTCATTTCTCATCAGAACGTAAACGGGCCAATATTTAATTTGGGGGGGGGAGGGGGCGATTGGTATAGGTGATTCCCAACAATATTGGTCGGAAACCGAGGAACGGGAAAAAATACTTTTTTATTTTGCTTTTATCTTTCTATGCAATTCTCCGTTGTTCGTTTTTTAAGCAAAACTCAATAGGGATGCAATGCTGTTGGTCCCAATTATTCTCAAAAGTTAACAAAAAGAATGACTCTATAACTTTGAGCAATTAAATTTTTAACGACTGCTCGAATTTTTCATACTACAAACACAATTTGTGTTCCAAACACAATTTACCTTTAGAAATACAACTAACTCGTTAGTAGAAGATATGATTAACTTTCGTGACCTTGGATTTAATAATAAGTACAACATAATAATAATGTCTGTATTACATCACCAATTACAATTAATTAAGTGATGACTGGGCGAAGTTCAGCATTACTGTCGTTTTAAGGGGTTCTTCTATTTTTTCGATTCTTTTCTCATTAAATGCAAGATATAATGAAATATATATACCGTGGCGCAAGTGGTTCACCCACTCAAGCTTGCCTGAAACAAAAAATTCGAAAATATTCTTAATCTGTACGAGTGTCGCTATCACTAGTACTTCAATTAACAATTTTTATAAAAAAATAACCGAAAAATGGCGTTTTGTCAAACTTTTTTTCAAACCAGCGTTATTTTGTTATATTTCAACAAAAATTGTTCAATGAGCCACGGGAGGTAGCGACACTCATACAGATTAAGAATCTTTTCAAATTTTTTATTTCAGATAAACCTGAGTGACATCACCTGCGCCTCAGACATATGTACCTATTTTTTGCTTTGTCATATTGACGCTATAAAAAACATTCTAAACTTTAAAAAATCATTTTTAATTTTTTTTATAATATAAGAGTCGCTTAAGATGTTCCAAAAAGATTTATTTCATCATATGTTGTATTTTCTCAGAAAAAAAATCTTTAAACGTAGCTTAAATTTTCGACCCCTTAAAGCCTAACCCTGTACATAACAGTAAACTTAAAGCTAAATGATGAATAGACAAATCTAGGACAGGTAGACAAGAAGTGTAAGAAACTTGAGGAAAGTGGACAAGAATATAGTAGCGAACAGCACGTTCAAAACGATTTCTACGTCGCACATTTGGGGTACAGCTACGTCGTTGAAAATGGTAATGCGAGTAATGAATTCCCCTGCTGATTTCGATCGATGCCCATCCGATCGGCCTTTATCCCGCCGAAATTGTTTGTCCAAACCGCATATAGAACTGTAACAGGGCGCAGTTTCATTTTCCCAAACCTCCGAAACCGTATTGCGACCCAACCGACTATCCGCAAGCTTTTCAAAAGCGAAAATACCTTGAGGGTTTTACTGTCAATTCGGTTAAAGGTTGCGACGTAATGGGTAGCCGCCATTCATGGAAGCTTCCAAAAGCGTCCCTTAACCAACCTCGGACCACTCGGTTCGAAGCCCCCACATCTGTCCCCGACAAACTTGGTCCTTTTCCTCAATCTCGGCGTCTCCTGAGTTGTTCATGCGAGTGACGCCAGGAATGTTCGACGAATAGGAATTGATAAACCTAAAACCCACACTGTCTTATGTAAGACCATGCTCCGTGAAATCGATACCCGTCTAAACAGTCGAAGCAGTATTTAATAGAGGATAAAGTGGTCAGTTTAGAAGAATAGCTAAAAATTCATCGATAGTTCCAAGGAATGTAGTTAGACAGAGGTTGGAAAGCTTAGAGAAATATTTAACAGCAAAAGGGAAAGAGTTAATGAAGGGAAGCGTGTAAAGGATGAGACGAATATGTGCTCGATGAATCTTGTAGGATCTTTTGATATCAAGGACTTCGAATAGAATGACCTATGACTGGAATTTGATCGTTGCGAGCTCTGATCCTGGTGACCCTCGAGCAGTGGAACTTGATCCAGATGATCCTTGAAGCTAACCCAGATCACCCTCGGGTCATACGACCACCAATACTAATAGTCACTGAGTCTGTTTGATACATCGATGAATACTGAGTCTTGAGATCCCATTCCAGAGTCGTGAAACCCGAGCTTAATACCTTCCACGTTATGGGACTCGATACTAATAATTCTCCAATTGTGAATTCCGATGTTCATAATTCCTGAAACCTTATCTTTATGACACTCGAGGTGAGACATGCCATTCGACTTATACCCAAGCATCGGGTACAGGTTTCAATGTGCACAGAGTCATTAATTAAATTTGATTCAGGCGTTATTGGGAGCAAGGTTTACAATTCAAATATCGTTAAAATCTAACAACTTGGGGGTCATCCAGTTCGGGTCACGTAAATTGGGGATCGTTAAATTCGAAACTCGCAAATTGGGGATCATCTAAATTGGGCTGCACAATTCAAGAGTCATCAACATCCAATCCTATATCTGGAAAACTATCGAGCTTGACGCACCTGTGAATCGAAAGTATATACTGAAGCTCATTATATACTCAACAAAGATTTATTCCTTCACAAAAGTACTTCTGCCGATTTTTCTCATTTTATAAATCTGCTCCTGAACCCTAAAGTTATTGTCAACGATACACACAGATCATCTGCTCTTCTGTGAAGTACCAAAGAAACTGTATTTATACTTAAATTAAATCCCCCCCGTCACTACAGTCAATGGTCCACATCCATAACAGTTGTCTAAGAAGAAAGTTTAAAATTATGAGTTAGAATGATCGTTCATTTTTCACTGACAGAGTTCTCTTCCTTACAGATGATGGCGATACAACTTGGAAAGGATTCCCACCCCTCTGTGAAGCAGGCGGCTTAAGGTGTCGGGCGACAGACGATGACTTAAGTTGCACGGGGGACCGCAGCAATCGCGAAGGAAGAAAGTAACAAAATTGCAAATGGCTCTGGGGCAGAATCGATACCGTGACGCAAAGAACCGTGAAAGTTCTCGAGGTCGAGGTGCTTTCCTCCCCGTATCATCGAGCCAATCCACCGCGTCGCTTCGGGATCGATGCGTGTAAAGTTCGCGCCAAGTATAAGCCTCGAAGCTCCTGGGGGACAGCGACGGACGGCAGGGAAAACGATGAGAATTGCTGTCGCTCTCGCGGATCGGCATTTCGTTTAGATCGAGGAGACCAACTGCATACCAGCTGACAAACGCATCGACAATGAGCTTCTTCAATTCGCTGCAACAGTACGTGAGCGACAGCGTCGCGAGCCTCAGCCTCAGCCCGAAGAGGTTCTCGTTCAGTCGAGAGGACTCGACAGCCAGCACCACCGGAAGAAGCGGCTCCACCGGAAGCGTCACCGGAACGACCAACACCAACTCCACGGAGCAATCGACCCCCCATGGCTACCCCAAGGTGAGATCAGAGCCTCCTCTGAATGCAAAGCAGGCGTTTCGGACTCAATGCTTAATAGTTAATAGTTCGTGGCGACGTTAATGAAACTTTGATTTCTCGATGAGAAGCATTATCCACCTAAACTTAGGAGAATTCTCGGTCTTCTATAATATATTGCAAACTCTACAAAATTGCAGTCAGCTCGTACTAGATAACATGGAATTTCTTTTAGAATGCACTAACTATCCCACATCAAAGAGGAACATCATCTGACCAGAGTTACAGCTTCTTCTAAACAGAAGCAGCGGAAAACGAAACCTTCCCTAAAAAATTGGAAAATAAACCCGCTACCACTCGTGAACTCTCCCAAATGTTAGTGGCACGATCACTGCCAGCCACCCTTAGTACAGTTCCTCAACAGCCAATAAAATACAGATCCTCCCGCGACGACTGTCACGACCCTCTTGCGCGGATGACACAGAGAAAGGAACAGAGGATCGAATGCCCTGGTGATTCGTTGCACGCCCGAATATTCCTCCCTGTGTCTGCAGCATCTGAGAAATCTCTCCAGCGGGAGACTTCAGCTTTAAAGCAAGGGTCCGCGTTAATCCGTTATGGATGGAAGTTGCGCGACGGATAATTGCCCCGATCTCGACGCGTCTGTTTACTGTTTCCAGGTGGTGCCACCGCCGGGCACGGTCACGTCCTCCCATTCGCGCTCGCTGTCCACGCGCAGACGAACTCTGGAGGGCACTTCCGCCCCGGGACTGACGGTGCACCCTGCGGCAGGAGCTACGTCGGGCAGCACGTCGCCGCGCAGGGTCGGCTCTTTTCGAAGGAACACCGGTTCCAGCGATAGACCGCCCTTGATGTTCTGCAGGAGGAGACCCTCTTGGCCGGAAGTCGACATACAGGCCACTTCTGGGTGAGCAGAACTCTTTTTCGCGCGCGTCTGCGGCGTGTGTCAGTCGACGTGCCGCTGAGATTCCTGCTTCAAACGAGTCTCGAGCAGAGAGAGCTGTTGAAAAGGGAACGGTTCTCGCTTTTCAGCCGAGCTGATATTTTTCCACGGGAGTCCGTTGGGATTGAAGGGTGGAAAATTTCAAGTGCGAACGGCGCGGAGACGATTTCTGGCGAGCTTTGGCCAAATATTAAGCGACTCCGGGATATTTAAGTTTTACGTCGTGTATCAGTATTATTTATAAATGTAATTTCCTCGGGGCGTTTGTTTGTTAATTTGCTTTTCTAATATCTGAAATAACCTGAGTGTTTGAGTATGATAAATTGGGGTAACTGATATCAGAAACTTTCGAATTCTATTGAATAGAGGAGAGGTACAAAACATACAATTTGTGGACGTCAAATAGTTACTATCCCGTTTAATGGAATAAGAACAACTTGCGCGACGAAGAAATTCATTTACTCTCGGTTTGCCTCAATTAATCTGAGATAACGCTCGCCGGAGAGTGGCAGTCTTCCTCTGCCAAACTACACATTGATAGTTTAATCTGTTTGTCCCAAGTTTCGCTAAGCTTTCCAATTAACCATACTAATCCCGTTTGCCTAAGGTCACTTTAATTAACTCGAACCAACTCTGCAGTACTCTGTACAGACTGCGCAGGCATCCGAGTTCAAAGCTGACGAATAACATTTACCGAAAGAACTTTTAATATTTTAGTGACGTAATTATCCAGATGGACAAAATGTCGGACGTCAAGATTCGAGCGTCGTTGAACTTTTAATGAAGGCACGTGCATGTACCACGAGTGTTTTGTATAAACTGTTATAGTGTTTACGTATCGGATAATAAGTGCATTTTTATCGGGTGCTTTGCATAGCGAAACCCTCATGAATACTTCATTTGCATATTCAGATTCACGCGCCCTCGTCCTATTATTGGATTCATTCATGCCTTAAATACATTTTTTCCGAATTCTTTACCAACAGGAATTTTGAATTGCCCGATCGATACGCGCTTCTTGTTTTTTAATAAATGTACAACTATAACATATATTTGCATATAAAATGAAACAGTTCAGCAACGGGTGCAGCAGATTCGGGTCCAAAAATATGATAGCAAATATTATTCGTGCAAGTATTTCGATTGGAACGCGTGACACATCAAAACAGGGATATCTCTTTGGATTAACTGAAAATCCGGCCATTGAGAAGTAAATGGAAATGTTTGCTTCCCCTGCTTTTTTAGAATTCTATTTCCACAGAAATATAATATAGGCTCAGGATCTTAAATAGAATTTAGCGATGAGTACGTAGCAATGCAGATATTTCTATTTAATATGTGCAAGATTGAAGTTTTCGGAGCAAGTAGGAGATGTAGCGCAGGGGCGCAGAAATGATTGATCTGTACTACTGGACTGCGAGGAATAAGTACAACTAGGAGGAAGAGGGAAACTAATCGTCCATAGTCAGACAAATTCTAAGCCAGTATTTATAACAGAAACTATGTATATATCAGTTTATAACTTTCCATCTGATTTTGCAAAATGGCACATGAAGCCTTATTTCCCATAAATATTAGCAAGATTTTTCGCAGAAAGATATTATCATTATTATTAATACTGACAGAATAAATTTCTGGTAATAGGATAGTGAAATTAATGACGCCATATAAATCAGAAATATCGTCGTTTTTATCGTCGAGATTATTAATACCTTCAACTCAATAATTATGAAGCGCAAATTAATCGACACGGTCGATGTGACAGAGCGTGATGGGAAGGAAAGCTGCAGAGTCCAATTATCAATTCCTATGATAAGTGGACAATGTGCCCGGGAAATTTTAATGAGTTCCGGGGAAGGAGCTACAACATCTTCGAGATACCAGGATTCTTGGAACGTCGACGTAATCGAGTTTTCAAACGGCTATCGCATCGTAATGCTACGAATTGGTAGGAAATGATCGATTTTAAACGCTCCTCGACTTTAGATTTTCAAATATATTTGACCAATATAAATTGTAAAACTGTTAGAATAAATGAACAACGAGCAATTATTGCCAGAGTCCCTATTACTGCCACTTTATTGATTCGATTTAATAAAAAAAGTGACGTAAAAAGAATAGTGTACAAAACAAAATTATTATTAAATAATAAATTTGAACTGTTCTTCTTCTTATTATTTTACACTATTCTTCATACGTTGCGTTTTTATTAAGTAAAATAAATATAGTAGTAATAATAGGGACACATCTACCCTAGAAATGATCAATAATTTCCAGAATACACAATTACTTTTTTGCTTAATCCTTTGAGAATATGGTTTACACATCGAGAACTTCCTAATTGCGTAAACAGATCTATTGGTCTATTTAAACAATCTGCTCGATAAGTTTCAAGTGATTACAGCACAGTTTTAGATAACTAGATTAGTTTCGAGTAGCCGAAACTTGGCACCGCTAGATATAGTTCTACTCGGAATCGCTATACACATATATGTACATGTATCAAAGCGTTTAAAGCTTTCAGGTGCTCGTTATAATTGAACGTAAATCGATACGCCACCGATATGTGAAAATTGGTATCTCCTAATAACTGTTTTCCAAATATTATCGTCAAATCTGGCATCCAAAATTCAATACCAATCGCAAATATGAGCTATCGATTACGTTTTCAAAATTTCCATTTTTAAAATCTTTTTAACAGAGTTTATTTGTTTTCTTTTTACTAGGCCAGTCTCTCATTACCAGTTACTTTCATGAAATTATTGTTACAAAATAAAAGACTCATATTCTACTTTTCGTTTTCGAAGTCAAGAATAAATTAAGTTATTTTCAGCTTGGTAGACTTCTAAATTGCCCCGAAGGGAGTTGTATAATAATGATTAATTAAACCGTTTCGATAAAGAAAACTTTAATCATACTGCAAATATACATACGCGAAGAAAAAGACAGCGTAACATACGACTTTGGCTCACGCGAAGTAAGGGCGAAATGCAGAATGAATTCAAGATCAGTATCGCTTCGTTTGACTTCTTCGCTAGGATAATATTGTCCCAAATTTTAGTATTCTTTCGTATTCATACATAATATCATTCTTTACAATATAATGACTACTTCTGAATATTTTTCAACCATTCGCCAAGAAAGTTTATCTTCACTCATATTTTTCACACTTTCCCCTGCAAGCAGTATTTGATTTGTCACGAAATATCCGACTATCCATATTTATGTAGCCAAAAGGAATCTTTCAGTAGTATTCTGATCAACAGGTCTCAGAAGGGTGGCTTAAAGACTCAAGCCAATCCGGTACGTATAAACAAATTGAGAAAAATCATTTTCCCTGTGCATACATCCACTTATAAATTCTAAGTAAATATCTTAGTTCACTGCGAGTTAACTCCAGTCTATCTCAATCAATTCCTGTCATAATCAGTCAAACTCACGAGTCAACTCGCATTATCAGTTTCCGCTAGTATTTTTTCTTTAACAAGAAAACTTTTCGTTTTATATATCAACTTCTTGCGCGTCTTTCGTAACCCGACTCGATTTTCATAAAGTTACTTCATCTGAGGAGACGAAGTATTTTTAATTTCAACTTGAAGTACCGTAATTTAGTAATTACTTACGAATCCCGTGGAAAGCAATGAATCTGCTACTCACCCTCAACGAAGTCCATATTCCCGCGACGTTCTTTACCCAACTTTCGTATCCGTCAGGATGCGTCAGCCGCGAAACTTTCGTTTTATCAAAATTCATATAGCAATTTCAACTTTTGTCCACGGACACGTGACGTGTCCCCGCAGTTCGCAACAGACGTCGCGAATTTATATACATCCGACGTGGATTCCGTCGGTCTCGCCTTTCTTCATGCACTTCGAACATCGAATGGACGAGAGTGCACCGCGTGTTCCCGAGCACGATCGTGTCTCGCCACGGAAATATTTTATGCAACGGGGGCTAGGAACTTTCCTGAGCAAAGTGTCGTTCCGAGTTCGCGGGTCGTTGTTGCGGTATCTAGACGTATTTCGATTGCACGACAGCGCGCAACGAACATGCTCGATCCTTTTCCAAATTTCCAGCGCGGAAAACCTCGAAATTTACCTTCACTCACCGAACCATGCAAACCTACGCGTTCCAAACTAAATGAAATATGACAACAGTTTAAACTTCATACTTTCATCACCGAACCCTTTTATCGTAGAACTAATTATTTAATTATCGGCGAATTAATTCAAATACCTCTGTCTTCGATCGTGAGTTTCTACCTTTTCCCATGTTTTTATATTAATTAAAAGCCCTTCGCATTAGAAAATATAGCAAGAAAAGGCTTTCAGTTTATTTGGATGTTACCGCGGGATTAAAAGGAGGTACCTAACTGTCGAGAATACTTATTATTTTTGCGCAGTCTTTACTGGAATTCTGCTAGAGCATTCGTACACGAGCAATCCTGGGAAATATCCCAAGGGACGTCATAGAACCCCGCGGCCATCCTTCTTACCAAATCGGAGGGACGGGATTCGATGCTTCGAATTGGGCTTGGTCTTTCTAGAGGATCTAATCAAACTACATATGTATATGGTGCCTACCTTTCCCGCACGAATTCCCAACACGTAGCTAACTTTAAACTAGCAACAACTATTTCACTGTTCGTAGAACTTTCTGGCAATTCGCCCGACAAAGAATCTGTTACAGGACGTGTTACAGACACGTTTTCATGCACAACGAAATTTCCATCGATCAACGAAACTACTACTACCAAGGGACTTCATTAAACTCGGCAAATTCGGTTTCCCAAATCACGAAATTAAACAGGAGAAGCTGAGAGCATGGAAAATTGAGGGAAATAAGAATTCTTTTAGCTAACATTAGAAAATATTTATTTTTTAATTACGCGTTACTTGAGCTATCGTACAGCTCCTTTCACTTATCATGAAAATCAGAATACAATAATGCATGCAACATGCAGAGGGTAGTCAGACAAAAAACTCAACGAAGCACATGAAATTGCACATCCCTTTACCGATACCGTTGAGTGCCTATGTAAATTTTTGTAACGTCGAGATACTTACCCGGAAGAGCTTAACAAATATACTTTTATTGTTATTCCTTATGATTCTGGATTTACATTGACGAGATAATTTTCTGGAACGTTGCGCGGGTGATCGGAGTGCCAACAGAGACGCGCCACTCCCATCACCCACTGCCCCTTGTCGGGAAGAAAATTCGCATTGTAAGAGAGTACATAACTGGTATTTACGGTTGCTCGCCTGAAAGAAGCCCCATTTTATACCCTCCGACAGGCAGGAATGAAGTCTCTATCGGTAAAATAAATTGGAATCGTGAGCGGGGATCCGATGTTTCTTTCTAAGTTTACTGGAAGCCTTTGCCCGATGTCGCGGCCGTTGCGCCGATGAAATCGCGAATAACACGTTGCACGGTGATAAATCAAACGTCGTCGAGACGGCGTCGGAAGTGGAGGGACTTTCCATAAATACCAGGCAAGGAACTATAACTAATGAGAAACCGAAGTTTCCAACAAAAGGGGCGGGATTGATGGGACATGCTTTAAGGGAGGGTTTCAAGGAGACGCTGGTAAAGATGTCTCGATGATTGTCGCTTCGTTTTTCCCTCAGCTATACTCGCACCCCTCTCTCCTTCTAGCTTGATTAAGATATAAAGAGGATCACAGAAAATCGCGACGGAAGAAGAATAATTTGAAGGTTCCTTCTCACTGGTGCTTATAATTGTCAAACTTTTAGATTCATCACTACGTTATTTCTCCTTCACAGAGTACCTAAATTTAGAGGGAATTATGAGTGTAAGAAAGTGGAATCAAATAGAAATTTCTTTTTCATTTTCGTTTCATCTAGTACGAATTAAGAAATTACGAAGATCGCAAGAGGAAGGATAATTTAGAGGTTCCTCTGACTCTAGCCATATCGAGCAATATATTTATTTCTTCTTAAAATACCCAGCGTTAAGAGGATGTTCCGGTCTAAAACCCATAAAAATAGGTGATCTTTAGGAATTAATTAAAGAAAAACTACCACAGATAATTTAATGGGACTTTTTGCATAATGTTAAGAATGCTTTACTTTAGATTAATACATAGTTTGTTGTTATTTTTTTTTGTTTGTGTAATGATCGAGATTCATCAAATGGCGTGTTGAAATCTTACTTCTGAAATGAGATCTAAAAGATAATTCTTCCCGTTTTACTCAGGACTGCAGCACTCATTGCACCGTAAGAAATTGTCTTTTTGATTAATCGAAGGAATTTCGTCGGAGATCCCGAGACGACGTCGACGTATCCGGCAACGTTAAATCGCGAGTGTAACGGATTTACTTTATCCCCGTGAATTAGTGGCGTACCGTGGGCGCGCTGTAAAATCCTGTTCGTGCATGGAGATTGGACACGGGGATTTGTCCCGTTGCTTATACTTGATGGAGAGCATCTCGGCAGCGGCGGAAGTATCGCCAGGGAGATCGTAAAAGACTACTCGCGACGCAATCCACTCCGACCACGGAAATAAAATTAAGCGCAGCAGGTGCAGTCTAATAAAACTTGACGACGATCAGCGGGGCTCTGGGTGTAATAATCGATGACGTATACAGTCTGCCATTAGGGTCGATATTTTTAGCTTCGCGTTCGAAAGAAAAGTGAGCCGAAATGTACGGGGTGAGCGTGAAACACTGCTCATTCGAGTGACAAACAGAAATGGTAAATGTACGAAATCATCCACAGTGAAGCGATATTTAAACGAAAAGATGTTGTAGTATATTTCTGTAGAATTGTAGTATATTTTTATTCGCAGCATACACGACAGTTGTATCGCTGCTATTCTAAGAAATGCCTTGAACGTTGCTTTCCTCAGAATCCTTTTCCACCAACAGCTGTATGAGGAGCAAGATCTATCGCAGGCACTGCTGCAACCTGGACTGTACAACATTATCGTATAACATTATAGTGATGCATTAACGCTTTCACCAGGGATAACGCGGTGCTACGTCTTTCAGTTTGTAAAAGTTAGGAACCGTCAACGTGGTGCCATGACTTTTTATATGCTATGACCACCAGCTACTATGTCTTTCCATAAGGCGAACTTTCAAGACTTTTTTACAACAGTATGTCTTCTGTTACATGTCCCTTAAAAGTTGAAGGCTCAGGCAAAGTGCATTCGATCATACTTGTAGATATTCTTGCTTGTACAGCTATATTTACCATCTTCTTGTGGTCTTTCTCAGTGAAACGCCTTGATAGATAATAGCCACTACCAGGTGATATATATAATAGTCCAGTAAAAAAAAATGTCCCCAACTCCCGCAGTCCAGAAACACCCAGATGTGAGTAGTTACCACACAGTAAGCACTCCATCAAATCATAATTCATTGCAACAGACAAGTGGCACATATCATCTCCACCACAAGCACTCTCGACACTACAACCACTGCACAGCCGGACGCACGCCGATTTACCATCCAGCGGGGTGTTTACCACCCATCGTTGAATCCTTTTCACTTTAAACCGCGCCGGAGGGAAAGTTACGCAGCTGGATCGCCGACGGGGGAGCAACTTATCTCGGGTGATAACGTTGCGTGTCTCGGCCAGAGAGCGTGTCGAGGAGATCGCGACGGGAAAGAATGTTCCCTCGCATGACTTCGCGCGGATTATCCGTGAAACTGACACGGGCTCGGCCCGAGGACGAAAGGAACCACACCGCAGTCACGTCGGCGAGCGAGAGAGGGACAGATGAATGAAAAGCAAGAGAGGACTGGGCCCCTGACACAGAGGGGAGAGTAGTATGCTGGCATCGCAATAAATCCGTAATAAAGGTCGCGTTACGGTCGCAACGACGGTACGTAAAGTGACACCGCCTCGGGATAGGAAAACACAGGAGGGAAGAAAAACGAAAGAGCTCGGGCGGATTGCCGGCGTAAAGGCAAATGGCGTCGCGACGTAATTTCAGGTTCGCGCGACGAGCTGTGTCTTCAGTCGACCTGTCCGACCTGGCGGAGGTTCGTCCTGACGAGGAGGGTGGCTGGTTTCACGAGTGTTGGCGGACGGACAGTCGCCCGCTCGAAGGTGGAGCAAAAGATCTGAGGAGTCAGTAGTAAATGAATTGACTCCGTTCAATTAAACACTCAATTTATTTGATATAAATATTGTCAAATCCAAACATAGTCTCGCGTGAGGACATCGGCATGTACACGCAGGAACTGCTCGACACCAACTGACTCTTCTCACCCACCATACCCTTAACCAGGGGTGGAAGAAAACGAAGGAAGGAAATAGAAAAAGAGAAAGCTACGTAAGAAGCGGGACCGCTTGAGCTCGCGGGGGCCTGGCCGCCATGTGTTCCCCACGAACGCCAGGCCAAAGCGAAACCCTCGAGAAACGAACCATAGAAGAATAAGCAGGAAGTTGTAAAAGAATTTAGAAAAGTGAAAGTTAGATACGTAGGGAAAGAAAGTACCGAAGAGAAAGAACGCGGTGGCAGAAACGCAACTGCCACAGATCTATGTATTCGCCATTCAGTCAGACTTTCGCCTTTGTCACCCGCAGCTGATTTAACCTCCGAAAATATATCGCGGAGCACATCCCTGTTTGGGGATACAATTCGGCTCGGTTGTCCAAAGGAACACCGTCGGCCGTTTCCCTTGGGTAAATTGCCAATGTAACCGGACCCATTAAATTCCAACCGCGAAATCTGCCTGGAGCTTGTTCGCCGCGGAGAGGAGAGACACTGTCCGATCTTGAAAGAGACGAATGGCACGGGCAAGCTGCGGTCGGTCCAGAAACGATAAGAAGTTCGGGGTTGATGGCTGCCAAAGGACGCCACTCTCAAGAGGCAAATGATGTTCTGGGGGTGTGGAGACCTGGGGTAGTTCGCCGGCAACTTTTTCGGCAATTTTCGAGGAACAATCCCCTCTGGGGTAGTGAAGCTTCTGCTCGGAGAGAATGGTGTTAGATATCGAGGTGCTTTAGATTCTTAAGCGATCATTCTACTTTGATCGATCGAAAAATTAAGGTACTTTTAAAGAATTTTTGCTGTATAAATACAACACAATGAAATCAATCTTTTTGGAATTTATTAAGCTATTCTTTTATTATACAAAAATAATTAATTTGTTTTAAAACGTATTTTTATAAGGTCAATATGGTACCTAAAAGAAAGGTACGTTCGTGGCGCAGCTGATTTCTCGGCTCAAGTATATCTAAAACAAAAAATTCGAGAAGATTCTGAATCTGTATGGGTGTCGCTATCACACTTAGCTCAATTAATAATTTTTGTCGAGAAATACCTGAGATTTTCTCGGGGAACACCCGAGGAAATAGTACCCCTTTTGGGTGTTTTGTCATACTTTCTTTTCAAACCGGTGCCATTTTGTTAGTGGTCAAGAAAAATGGTAAATTGAGCTACTAGTGATGGCGACACTCATACAGGTTAAGAATCTTTTCGAATTTTTTTGTTCCGGATAAGCCTGAGTGGGGGAATCACCTGCGCCACGGTATCACCTTTTTAGGCGCAATATTGACGCTGTAAAAAACATTTAAAACAAATAAAAAATTCCTTTTAATTTTTTTATATAAAATAAGAGTATCTTGATAAATCAAAAAAATTTATTTCATTATATATTGTTGTAGTTTTGAGGAGAGAATTAAAGGTTTGATATATTGTGAGCGTGTTTTATATTATAAAGTTCAGAAATTAAAAGTTGCCAGCTCGGTGTTTGCCGAACGTCCAAAGGAAATTTAATTAATATAATTCTGTAGCGGGAAGCATTGAAATTCGTGAGGAAATATTTCCAGAGTTTTTAAGGGGAAGTAAAACGAGACAGTGGGTGGAAGGCGCTGTTAAGTAGTATTAAAATGCTCAGGGCGGTTTCACTTTATAAACTCACGGGTGGATAGTAACCGTTTGAGTGCCTTCATCCTAGCGAATTGCAGATCCACGATTTAAGAGCAGTGGTTCATTCAGGTTTCCGTTGCCGGTTGTTAAAATTTAATCGACAAGGTTTATGCAACGGATTAACGTAAATTATTGTTTCATGTAAATGCTTTCCACATCACCAATGAGATGTCCATTCGCGTTTAACTTTCAGAATAGTTCCTCTGATGGCGAAAAATCACGAAAAGGTGTATTCAATGAAATTTTGGTCTCTAAATTTTAACCAAACATTTTCTTTCAAATTCCCACAGAATTTCGTTGCATCGCGAACAAAATTCCGTCATTTCTACAGAGTTTTCTAAAACTCACTCATTAAAATTCTGCCTCCATCCGAAAACTGCTTTGAACGTATTCAAGGGTAGTTTGAATACCCACTCCAAAGATACTTCAAAAACATTTAGAGGTTTCCGTGTCGAAGCTCGTAAAATTACGTGCAGCTGGGTGCGCAACAGATAACCTGACCCTGGAATAAAGATTGAATTTGTCCGGGTTGTAACAATGTTTCGACGCATTTCGTCGTCCTTGCTAGAACGAGATACTCCGTCCTTTCAGTGTAGAGAAATTCACGACGACAATACAGCGCCCTTGGCTGTCCGCATGACTTGGTTTCGAGACGAAAGAGGAATGGAGCGCCAGAGGGAAATTCTTTTATGGATGTTCGCATCTAACAGAGACGGGGAGAGGGGGGCAAAGTTACGAATGAACTTTCACTGTGTAGTTTAAAGAGCCCGTAACGTTACTTCTTCAAGTACTCTCTTCGTAGAGTTGCTTTCCTTTATGCGACGTGTTTGCACACGCGACGCTTTAATTGTTGCTACGATATACTTGTGTAACTATTCTTCAACATTTTTATTATTATGCACAGAAACATTACACCGGTCTCATGAAACTCTCTACTCGTACTTTCGCGGGTAGATATTTCACGTTAATTTACGCAAGAATTGCGAGGAAAACAAAGTTTAAGCACTGAAAGTTGTTTGTGAATTAAGGGGTTGTATACCCTTGACAGGTTGGAAGATGGGGGCATTTTTATGATTTTCTTTAGAGGTTTAAGAATATTCGTGCAAAATTTTATTCAAATCGGTTCAGTAATCTTTGAGATATTTTTGGTAGCTACCGCAAATGCTGTGAATATGAAAAGGCTTTGGTAGAAAGGGCTGCTATGGCACCATTTCTTAAGATATCAAATTTCTTTTTGAAGAGAATGCAGCTTAACTTATACCCAACAAGGTGTATGTCTTGAATTTTAAATATCACGTTGCTTCATACGAAAAAAAAAATCATAAAAGTAACTCTATTTTTCGACCTGCCAAACGTATTTAAGTCCTTAAATCAGGTGGATGCTTTTCCTTTCAAATTTCGTCTCCACGTGTAGTCTGTGTGAATTGGAAACTCATTTCTGAGTGATCAGATCCAAAATTAATAGTGGACCAGAGATACTTAGGAATTTATCGTTTCTTCTGGGAGCTTTTCCTAGATAAAGGAACGTTCTTGAACATTCCTAACGTTATTATCGTTCTTGAACGTTATTGGCATTTATTAGCTATCTAATTACGGTGGAATATGGGACACGGAAATTATCGAAGACAAAATGCAGGTCACCTGGTCGCCCTACATAATGTGCCCTATATATATCGAACAGGAACGCAATGCTCCAGGTGAAGTCCTTGTGTACTGTGCGCAAGGAGCATTCGCCATTCGGTACAAGGACGTAGCATTTCGATAATAAGCTTCCAGAGCAAATAATAAGGTTGTAAGCGTTCGGGGGTGAAAGGCGATTCCGCGATTCTGAATTATACAGGGTTTAAGCGAATATGGGAATTCTCCATATCGAAATTTCCAGTAAATTTTCATAAATGAAATTAGATATTGACAGCTAATTCAAATATTTTAATCAACCGAAAACACGTGATACGTGAACGTGCTCTGGAAATGACATTTTTTCAGACGTTAATTAAATTTATCACGCAAGCTCGATAATTTCAATCGAGGCCTTAACGAAACGATAATGAAGTCACGTTCTGAATTTAAAGGCTGTTGGCGGGGTTAATTAAAAATGGAATTTTATATTAATAGCGTTGTATTAGTATGGGTTGTAGGTGTCAAATTGATCGTCTTATTTTATTGGAATTCTTATTCAACTTTTCTCTAGTTTAATTGAAGTTGTAAATATTCATTAGTCCGTGATATAACGTCAGTATGTATAACATTAATTTTATTCAGTGAAAGATTCTTCAATCTTTCGTAATTGTAATTGTTTAATAATTATTATACATTTCTAAGCTAAAAAGAAACTTAAGGTAATTCAATATGTTGAACTTCTATAACGCTAATGAATGCTAAAATTTCCTTCAGGCAAATATTAAATTCTACCACTATTATTGATATCAGATAGCTCTTTATACCATTATAGCTGAACTTTTCAAATATGTAAGAGGTAAATTGCTCCCTAGGGAAACGTTAAAAGACTTAATTACCAAGTTTCTAAACGAGGCATCAGATTAGAACGAAACAACAACACTTCGTAATCGCAGATCGTTCTCCCGGATCAGTGGGTCCATGAATATTGGATGCACCGTTAACGAGTTGGAGTCAAGGTGCTTTATTAATCGCTGTGTAAGTATCTCTCGATGATGCCCTGTTTACTGTTATCCGTGACCAATTAACATCCAGAGGTCTGCGAAAATTGGTGCTAATGTTCCGCTTCGACATCGTTTGCAATATGCACGTGGCTGCAATCGACCAACGCGACAGCAACGGTGGAGAATCGATCAAAGGGGGAGGGGGAGGGGCACCTGCCCTTTGACACTTGACATGAGGTAATTAGGGGGTGTCATAAGAAATTCGATTTCCGACCTCAAACTGACACGTCGCTCTTGTCAGCCCGCCTACACTGACAATTCATAGAAATACCTCCAGTTCCGTGGGAACTGCGTCGCCTAGATGGAATTATTCTGAATCTCGTTCGCAATTTACAGTTGAAGGTGGACAGCGATATTGGAAATCTTGATCGTCGATTCGACAAGCTTTTTCCCAGTCTTTTCTCTTTTCTATGTGTCGTTTCCGTATCGATTGGCTGACGCGAAGTGGGTGCGATCTGTCGCTTTTGATTGGTGGTCAATCAGTAAGGCTGAGGGATGATTTTAACCCCATGTTTTTCATTTACGGCGAACGGCCCGACGCCGTGTGGTGTCACGGTAGTAATTTGTAGTAGCGATCTGTGAGGCATCGCATGTTATCCCGTATTTGAACTCTGATGATTCTGAATGAGTTTCATTGTCAAGCATCAATACTTAAGAATCGGGAAGCTGACTGCAACTTCTTCCCACCCGCGACGCCACCAGCACAGGTGCCACTTGCCATCGGTGTTTCAGGTGTATTTAAATTATTTTATTTTACTTTTTATCGAAAACTTAAATGTGTCCGAGTACTTTATACCGAACCTTAAACTTCTACATTGCGATGTATGTATAGCCTCACGAAAGAACCGGTAAACAAACTTGCAAGGAAGAAGTAACGAAGAAACCTATATAAATGGCTTCGGTACCAACTTGCAGTGTTCTAAATGGCCAGGGGGGAAGTCACACAGGATAAACGTCCCTACCGAATGGCTATGCCCTCTTTCTCTTTGAACTTTTTTCCCACAAATGATATAATAGCATTACGACACAGGTATTACTGTCCGGAAGAGAGCCGAATAGACGGCGCCGAATCGGTGGTCGTATATCGCGGCAGGATTCGCAACACGTCGTGGCCTTAATTGCAAATTAGCAGGGAACCGATATTGCCTTGGCCACTCGCCAACCACCCCGCTGCGAAGATAGAGTGATTTCGAGCCGGGCTTGATGGTGGATCCTTGCAAAAACCAGCGAATATACCAGTAGAATGTATTTGCTTTAATAAAGACGAAACTGTGCATTGCCAAATGCACTGACGAATTGCATCCTCAATTCGGAAAGGTATCACAAACAAAGGCCTCTGTACAGAGCCGAGGTGTAATTCGTAGTAGGTATAGTCAAAGAGGAAGCAATTCAAGCGAAGGGTGGAAGGAGTCAGACATGTGAACTGTCAGTAATAAAGTTGACTTTCCACCAGTCCTACTATCTAGCTTGACCTCTTCGTCTTTGTCGAATTCCAAAATGGTTTAGATTATAAATTACCTTTATACGAAATTTGCCTATTTTTTAGTGTATTTAACAGAACAATCAAGAGTTATCCTTCTAAGATAATAGGCTATAAGTATTGAGTATAGGAGTGAATGGAGTGACACCAAAAGTCAGTCCCTTTTATAATTATATCGTTTGTAGGGACAGGTTTGTACAGTCGAAGCTTTCCAAACAATTTTGGGTGCTCCGAGGGATTTTATGTCGAAGTCGGTTGGTTGATAAAAATTTATGATCGAGCACGAGATTACCTCGTCGATGCTGCCTTCCGACGGAAGAAAATGCCCTCTACCAATTACAGGAAGCGAGGACCGTAGATCGCCACGAGCTACAGAAAATGAAGACGAATGTTAGTCGAACGTGGCTCACCGGAACTGCGATTCTTCACAGTATATTTTGCAGAGCTATTTGCATTCTAATCGCGCCCCCACGAAATCACCAACTCTAAATTACTTCCGCTGGTGAAATAATCTTTCGAGGAAGAAACCCGTTTGGTACCGAATTGGAGCTTAAAATTGTTTCGAGAGAATGGAATTTCGATAAACAACAACGCTTCTATGCTCATTGGAATTAAGTTTCTATTAAAAGTGCAATGAGTTTCTGAGTAATAGATAGTTTAGAGGGAATTTAATGTGCTTTGGAATTATGAACGCTATACCGATGGGCTATATTAATTTCAATTTTCATGTTGCGCTCGATTCTTCTTTATTAACCCGAAATAATTTGTTTCACTTATTTCTTGGAACTAACATACCTCTTGTAAACGATTGTGTAAGCTTTCATGTCAAAAGAGTCCGACCTTTAACGCTTTTAAACATTTTTAAGCCTTCTCAAAGTTTAACTTGATTTAAATTCTGCACTCTTTGTATGTGGATTAAAAAATTCTTATGACACCGATATAACACTATAATACAAACCCGAATTTTGATATTCAATAATGAGTAATTACAACAATTACTTTTAGAGAAAATTTTATGAGTTTGTCCACATAATATTATATCTAATCAAACAATCATCGGAAAAAGGAAAGCATACGGATTTTGAAATACTGGAAGCTTGTCAATTCATACAAAAAAAAAATACATCGTGAAGTTGAAATTGAGAAATTTAATTTTAGCCACTCTGCAGATCCACTGTGCAATGTGACAAATCGATCTCGAAGAAATATCCTACTCTTTTATTAACATTCTGTATTTCATCGCAATTCGCGATTTATTCCATGCTATCCATGCATCTTGAGCTGACAGGCTATTGTAATCGGGTAACATTCCGCAGGAATAAATTATAGATTCATTGAGTTCTTGATATTATTACGTCAGCCATCACGCGATTATGCATACATCCATGACAGCTTAAGCCAGGTTAATCCAGAATGCAGATATACAGGGTCCAGAAATTCTAATCCTAATTTCGATATCGAAGCGTGTGTCAGGAATAATCACGATGGGGATAAACAGAAATTCAATTGCTAAAAACTGAATGTGAAACTGTCTTTCAAACCAGAGAGGATTTCCTATGAATCTCACACGCATTGCAAAGTGAATAAATAATTATTATTCATTGTATATCAATATTTCACATTTTTGCTGCTCAAAGTGTACTTTGCTTCTGCATTTATAAAATCCATTCACGCGTAAAACTGACGTCCCCGATTTGTTTCATCGAATTTCAGAATACATGCTCCTCCACGCGAATATTTCTACGGAGAAATCGGATGTAATATAGCATCGCAGCGAGTAATCTGAAACGGAGTTTCTACCGAATGCACCGAGATTAAATTAATTCCATGGTGGTTGCAGAACGGCAGCGGTGAAAAAGAATCTCGCAAGACCTCTCAAAGTTCCAGCGCGAAATCCGAGAATACCAGGGTGAATATAGAATTTTTCCAGCGCTTCATGCATAAAAATATTAAAATGGGGATTAGCGGGGGGATGATTAAAGTGGTAGAGAGAAAGAAATGTAGCACATCACTGGTTCAGCTTCACTTGTAAAAGAAAGCATTGTAGCTGATGTAAAAACTATTGGCGTAAAAAAAAGGATCAAGTAAAGCTATAAGTAATGTTGAATAAAAGCTACCCCCTGTAAGCTAATTTTTTAAGTACTTTATGTAGTACATTATTGAGAATTACATACAATCTTTACGTATAATTGGGTCAAATTATGCAGAAAACTACGAACCCTCGATGATCTGAAATTAAGTAAATTTACTTTGAAGATTTTAATCGTTAAAGAAAAGTAGCTTTATTTCTATTAGGTACATTTTATTTCTTATTATTGTTTTAGAACGTATTTTAATGGATTACTTAATAATTATTTACATAATTAAAATTATTTTAAACTTTTTACGGATTTCGTTTTTCAAGCCTAAAATGGAACTACGGCTTGGTAGTTTTAATAATTGTATAACGTAAGAGTTGTTCTATAGGTAGGTAATTTTTGCAAAATAAAGATCATAAACCTAATTATGGAATCCGTACAGCGTTTAACTAATTTTTTGTCAGTTTGAAGGTTGTTAGGTTTCCGCATAACTTGGCCCAATTTGTGCTTGTTTATATAATTTCTAAATAATATCACATTTTTCATAAAATTTGTAAGCATTGGCCTCTAAGTTTACTAAAAAATAATAAAAGACGAATCTTGACTAATTTATCATACCTACTCGTGGAACTTTATTACTTTTATATTCGTAACAGTTTCCGATGAGATCTATATATTTGCGGAGTCTAATAATTGCTTACGGTCGAATGAATCCACCTTCATTCCATTTATTTCCATTATTACCCGTATTCGCGGTTCACGTGCTCGGATATTAATTCAACAACCGTTTGCTATACCCAAGGCGCAAAGGTCTGACAAGTTCACTCTATTTCCCCTGCAGTTCTTTGATTCTCGGTGAATTAAAGGACTTGTCAGAAGCGGAAATAGGTCTTTAAATCCTGGGGAACATAAAGGGTCTCTCGTCAGCCGCTCTTGCAAACTGAAAGTGTTTCCACGGTCTCGAGACATTCGAGGGGTCGAAGTTTGACGTTGAAAGGCTCTTCGTACAGTTGTTGACACCGTCGCCAGTGATTAGTGCGGAAAACCACGTACATAGACGAGCTAGTGGCTGTCCACGAGACTGAAGGGCTCTTCGGAACACCAGCAACCATTACAATGCGTTACCGTCTCGAGTAAACGCTAATTAAGCTGCATACAAACACTTTCAAAAAGCTATAAGGAACTCAAAAATGATAAAACTAATGGATAATGAAAAATTTCAAAGATTCCAAATTCTGTTTGCAGGTTAGAGATTCTGTAATTTCTTTCTACTTTTTATTGTGTACAAATTCACCGACTCGCAACCAGAATTTAGAACCTTTGAAAAGTTTCTTATCACAAACGAGTAGAGAAAGCCAGTTGCTGCTAAAGTGATCAAATAGATTCGAAATGAATCTTGGTCTCCTTAAACTCAAGTGAATTTCCTTGTGTTTCGTCTGATCGGAGAACAATCCTATTCCCTTTATGCCGCAGTGTCTTTGAAACAGCTACCTTTCTCGGTAACTGAATTCTCGCGTGGTTTAAGGGCTCCGTATTGCACTTTCGTAATTAAATTGCCCTGATTAAAAGCTGCATTTTCCAGCGTTTCGTTTGTTCATTATTATTACCAGCTTCGCTGGAAGATGCCGTGGGAACGGGTTTACGTGCGCCAGTTCTCCTCTTTAAATTATTCACAGTAACAGGGTACTGAACAATTTTCTCCACAACGCATAATAGGTAAAGAAAAAGTTCTCGTGAAGATTTCTGGCGGCTCAGTAAATTAAATATAATAAATATATATTAATAAAAGTGTTCGTAAACGCCGGGGGAGGGGTTCGTATTAATTGGTTTGAGATTGTGTAGAGAATTTTTCGCAGTTCCCGAAGCTAATAGAAACTTCCAAGGGGCGAAAGAAAACTACTCACGTAGGTACTCCGAGGGAAAAGTTACTCTCTTTTGTCGAGGGTTGAACCTTCTTTCCCGAAATGGCCCGGGTAAAATGTGTTCATTGATGGGTTCGCGGGAAAATATTCTTAGACAGTAGAAATTTTCGAGCTTGTCGAAAAGAATTATAGAGGAAAAGTATCAACCATATTACCCAAATTTATGACCAGTTACAAAAAAACAAACTCTACAAACGACATCATGAAAGCTGACTATCAAACAGCAATAATATATATGAATATGGAACGAAGAGTGAAAGGAATTCCATTCTGGCATCTTGAATTTTACCATAAAGATTAATAATTCGCAAGAATCAAAAAGTGCTTAGTTATACCTATAGTAGATTTCAATGTCTAAGTAATTAATAATGTTAGTAAAAAACATTTAAAAATAGAATACAGCAAAGTGTCATGATCTTCAAAACCATTCCACATCTTGTAAAAGAAGGAACCCTTATTCGCGTCATAAACAATGTGTAAGAGCGTCTCTTATTTCTTCAGGGACCGATCCCATTCTACATGTATCGTGTATTATCGACTCGCATCGCCTTTATTCTCATGGGTTCTTAACATACGGAACCGCCCCCTGGAATGCAATAACGAATACATGAATAACAGCGGGAGATGATGCATAAAATGATTTGACATTGGCTGGGAACGGTGCTCTAACGATCATCGACTGATTCCCCGCGTCGTTCGAGGGAGGTATAAAGGTCCGCTCCTAAAAATACTAAGGGGGCTCGCGTAGGTACAAGGTCGACGGGTCGAGGGGTCGAAAGGTCGTGGTCGCGAAGGGACGTCCATCTCCCGTATGTATCCTTTTATCTCGCCATGGACGGAGCAGCACTATTTCTTTCAGGGCCCTTACCTTTGCGCCATTACCCCCATTAAGTCGGCCACAGTCTTGTTTCCATTCTCCTGAAAGTGGCGAACATCGATCAAGCTGTGCATACGCGGCAAACAGAGTCCATTGTGTTCCTCGCCCCGTCGTCGTGCTTCTTCCTTGGGTGTCGGGTCATTGGACCCGCCGGCTATCTCCCTTTCAGCAAGGAGGAAGCTTTATTCGTTGCGTGGCGACGGGCTTTTTCCGTGTGTTTCTGATTTATCTTGAGAAGAAAGTAAATTAGTTGAGCACAGTGTTGGTTTTTATCGAGCCTAGCTACACCAGCATGTATTATAGAAACATCCCCCAGCGTGCCACAGTTCGTCTACGTCCAAAACCAGTGATGTACTGCTGGACACTATTTTTTGCCCATTGGCCTCGCGAAAAGTTAAGCGAAATTCATGTAAAGTAAATAGCGTGTCGTCTGATACTACATAGATGGCATTCATTTAAATTATCAATTATTACCTAGCAGTATTGCTACACAAAGTGACAAATTTTATCGTCAAATAAATGTGTCGCAATAAATGAGTTCTCGTCTTAAGTTTTCTAAAGTTGTAAGTAAATTTTGTGTTTACAAATTGTTTTCTTTGTTTTACTTAATAAAACAAAGTTTTAATCGTTTTACTGATTAACGCTGTCGAGTCATCGCGTAGGTAATACCTAAGCAATCGTGAGATTCGTGGCCCCGATCGCTGAATACTGAATCCATTTTCTCTTCTTTTTGGCGTTACGGATACATGCTATCGAAATCCGATCAGCGGGGAGGAAAAGGCTGGATATCGTTATTATGGTTTTCTCGGTTATTCCCTGGCGCTTTGCTCTCCCGATTGCAAATCGAGCTGCAAATATAATCAGACACCAGTCGAAAGTATTTTCGTTCCGTTTTAATAAATCAATCAAAGGTAGCGGTTTATTCCATCCTGCCTTTCAACTCGGATTTTTCAACATTTCGCCGCTATTATACGAAAACAGAAAAGGGAGAAAATATCGGTGCCCCTTTTCCCGTCCGTTTCTTTTTTTCAAATATCACAGAACACCACGCGAAGTAAACGTGACACTTGTTGGTGTTTTCGTTACATTCGGGATGAAAGCTCGGGTGGAGGTTAGTCGAGGACTCACAAGGGGCGTTTCTGTATCTCGTTGCCTCAATTAACCAGAGTAATTAGCGACGAATAAGATGAATGCCGCGCCTAATGTCTTTTAAAGCCAGTAAGACTTTGCGTTTCAAGCCAGAGGCTTTTGATCTTTCAAATTGAATAAAATTCATCTCGTTTAGAAAATGATTTTTAGGTTACTGTATTATGTATTACAGAAGGTATATGCTATAAAATGATTGCATTATTCACGCGTGTTATTATTGGACAACCTTCGGGAGCTAACAATGGTAGACAATGGAAGGTAGCAGAGCTCGGAAATTCATGTCAACTCGAGGGTGCGGGAGGGAGTGAGGTGTGGGATAAACGGTGTCCAATTTACAGGGGAATCATTCAATTTCCACGGGCCAGTAATTGGTTAACAGAAGGACTCCAGAGTACTACATTTCATCGGCTCGCCTTACGGCCCATTACCCCCCTCGCGTTTAGTCGCGCATCTAAAGGGATGAAGCGTAATATCGTGAGCAGATGGGGAAGCAACAGGGTGGCCGCGTTCGCGAACCCGCCGCCTTAATCTTAAACCCCTTAACCGCCAGCAGAAATTCGCGGCCTTATTCCTAGAAACCCTTCCGTCGTAGCCTGGAAAAATTTCATATCGCTCGCACGGCCCCGAAAATTACAATTTACCCTCACATCTGTTCGCATTGCAGTTTCGGAGCTAGGAAATTGTAGAATTATTTTAATATTGGGTATATCTGTGCGTATGTTGGTATTGGAAGAGTAAAGGGAAAAACAGGCAATGTCCATTTGTCGTGATTTTTCGATTTATAGCATATTTTGTTGGTGATAAGTGGGAACAGAATTCTCGAATCAGAAAGTGTTATAAAGTTCAAATACACCCGTAAGATATCGTTAAAGATTTGGTATACTGGTTGAAAGCAGAAAATTTCCACTCTGCACTGGAACAAAATACGGAATTTCCCCACTCTTTGCCTAAGCATAAGCTTCTGTTGTCGAGGTTAAACAAGAAATTATTTAAGAAGAAAAGTAAATTCAGTAATCCTTGTTTCTTCACGGGTGGACTAAAGTATTAAAACTTAATTTTCTCGATAAAACTGTTTTTCTCCTTACATTTAATTTATTTAAATACTAGCTAGTTTCTATTTGTTAGATTGTTATCACTGGTGTGGTTGGGAAATTCTTTAGCTTCATACAACGAGGGGTTCCATTTTCTACATTTTATAGAAACATATCTAACTGCCTGGTACCTGGACAAAGCGAAACCGCGGAACTATTCAGACAAAATGTTTCCTGCATCGTCTCCCACTGGAAAATTTTATTTCCAAAATCAATATCCCCACGACTGTCATCAAACCGCAGCTGAGAGGGACGAAAGCTAGGTTTGTTTTGTCCACCGCTTTGAAGGAAATCTTATCAGAGGGATAGAAACGGGATAAGGGGCGACATACGATCGCGAGCAGATACCAACTCGTTCTCTTCCCGAAGTTAACAACCCTCGAACCAAGAGACGATAACACCATAGCTGGTTTTACGATCGCGGTAACCCGAAATATAAACGTCCGTAAAAATTGCTGTCATCGTAAATTCCTATAGCGCGACGCTCGAAATATTCAAATTTCAAGGGTGCCTTCTTGATACAACTTCCGAGGAACCTGAATCCAGCCACCTTTACGAGGGTACACGCGTCGACTCACACGAATCCCCTTTTCCGTCGTAAAATTTGATTAAAATTTATTTACCCTCGCCTTTATCCCATATCAGCAACAAATTTCTCAAATAGAAAGATACGGAATATTCAGAAAATTTTAGCAAACCAACCGTTGACATCCGCGGAAACAAGTTTCTTGGACACAGAGGAAAGTGAGAAATGAAAGCGTACAGCACGGAAACCCATGTAGGAAAGCTACAACTTCTGTACAAGTTTACTTGCAAGGAATGATGTTTTAAAAACTTTCGATGCGAAGAAAATTAAGATAGCGGCGAATGCGGGGCACGTAGTCCACCGGCAGGAAAGTGTTTCCGAAGGAGCCGACGTGACGTAAGAACTTGCAGGAAAGCTTATTAAATAATATTTGAGAAATTCAGCGCCAATGTTCAGAACGAATGGATACGTCGCGTGGATGGAGGTACGAACGTTAAAAGTAGTTCGTACGCTAGGCACTCATACTCTGGAAGAGGCTGCGTTACTTCTAAGTCACGTATCATTTGTATCTCGACGGTACGATGTTCCCCTTTGAACTTTATCGATACCTAGCCTACGTCTTACCTCGAAGCGTCCCCGTTTCGCTGGCTCCGTGGAACAGATGTTAGGGAACGTCAAAGAAAGACGCGAAAGTAGGGTAGGGTATGAGCAAGGAAAGGGAAAATGCCGGCCTCTAAGTCCCTGGTAAGCGTTTCCCGCATTGAAATTCCATTTTCGAATGAGGGGGTGGCTCTTTGTGCTCTCACTCCGCGGGAAAAAATTAAATAAACGAAGAACAGGATGAAGGCAATGTCAGATTTAAACTCGTACGTCGAGCGTCCAACTAACAGAATATAGGTATGGCCTACATTACGCTCGATGACACGAGCTCGCTGCAAAAGTGTATTTCACCGGGAATTAAATTGCACCCGCCCTTTTACTGAGGTTGTAGTATCCGGTAAAGTTACCGCTTGTTCGTAATTAGAACGAGCTTTTGAGTAGCGAGCCTTTCTTCTTTTTCGTCTTTAAAAATACTTTCCTCTGCTCGGAATCGCGTATCGTTCACGAAATTCTGATGTTACAGCCGATAATGTATTTTTATATATTTTCACGCAAGATGCCTATCGCCAGTGATGGATTTAAGGGTGCTAGGCAGACGTTTTTATCGAAAATTTATTTTTCATTTGATTACAAAGAAATGAATTGAAGCTGCAACTTGTTCCGTGACACAAAGTTTATTAACATAAGTCTCAGTTTCAACTTATGTCTTTGTAATTAATTGGAAAAGAAAAAGGAAAAGGCCCAGGTGGCAAACGTTCCGAGGGGCCCATTTTTTCGGAAAAATATAGATGTAGTTTACTAAAAACAGGTTAAGTGTAGTAGCACAGAAAAAGATTATAGTGTTTGGATAAAATCAGAAACTGTTCACCGGCCGCCCGTTAAATATGCCATTGAGCAAGACACTTAAGTAGATTCCTACTTTCGGCGTCACTGCGTCATAATTCTGTTACTCGAGGACCTACCTCGTGTCTTCTCATATTTAAAATAAAGTTTGCCGCTTAGTTAAAACGCGAGTGTGCCACTACATCGTGACAGCGGCGTCTTATTTCGAAGGTATTCTGCTGGACTTTAACGAGCGTGCAATGTTAGACGGCGCACATGGAAATGGAGCTTCAAAGGAGGAGAAATCGTCGGATTTCCCCGCGATCTACCATGGCCGTTTATTAATACCGTATCCGACGGAATATACGGCTTCGTTGCTTTGTACAAATTAGCGCAGCAGGCCGTGCTTAACAAGGTGAACGTGGCGTATTCCAGAAGTACGATATCGAGGACCCGGCCTGCTTAACGAGGACACGTTTCTTTTTCTTCCATCCCGTCCCTCGAACGTGGTTTATTCGATCCCTCGTTCTCCTCGCTCCCCCGGTTTGTCTCGAAACCCGACCTCTCAATTGCGTCCTTTTTGGGTTTCCATCACCCTCCCCCGTTCCCTTCTACTTAGTCTTAACGCATTTTGTTGTTTGTTCTTCCAATTCGCCCTGGTTCCTCTTAAGTTTCAATTAACCGATTCGCGGTACAACGCGGGAGACAATGCCAGCTACCTTTTCTTCAGCTTCAATGAAGTTTCGAGGGAGGAGCTGAACTTCTCGTACTTTGTTGTGTTTGAAAAGGATCTCCTTGCAGCAGACTTCGACACTTTGTTGTCGGCAAACAGGATTCGTGGAAATACTACTTATTGTCAGCCTCCACTTTATTGTGTATAAATCGGTATCAATTACGCCATAGAAAGTAAGCTTTAATTAATGCATTAAAGGCCACCTCTGTTTACATTTACGTAATGCTGGTTATTCAGAGTTGGCAGAGACCTCGGTTCAACTTTCAACGTGTTTTGTTTCGTTAAACAGAGTCCAGTTGGAGTCCGCTGAAGCTTAACAGATCAAACATTTTTATATTTTTGCAACAGTGCTGTCGCTAGTATTTTCTGTTTACTTATTGTGCACAAACTTTGCTCCTTTGTCTGACCATGGAAATCGATTCTCTAACGTGAGAAATTGTCAGATGCTGCTTTCTATCTCTGCTTTCATTTGTTATGCGTCTGTTCTCATTGTTAAAGTGTAGCGGGGTACCTACCTTTATAGTGTGGCTTCTGTGTAAAAAAACGCGTCGTTCCTCTTGGCGACGCAGTCGCCAAGTCAAGCGCGTGTTTGATTCTCCTCACAGAGATTAATCTTCCGTCTGAAATGGGGGGAATTGCAACGGATTTAAACTCTGTCCTTCATTTTTCACAACTGAATATTCGTCTTAGTAATTATCTCTTGATATTTAACCCGGCAGTGCACACGTAAATTAAAATTACACCACTGCACACATTGGTCCTCACAGGTTCATATTTCCCAATCTAGGAATGAACAGATATTTTGAGAAAAAAATAGTTTTAGATTGCACGTAATTTTATTAAGAAAAATTTTTATAACGGAATGAAATACTAAACAAATATCTCTTTAACACTACGCGTCATCGCCATCTGAATCTTTCTCAATACATATCATGAGAACAGGATTACAAACTTACACAAGCTATAGTACCTACAATTTGTTTAAACGTTTCCTTTCTTATATTCAATCTGTATTTGAAACAAAATAATCGAGAATCTATGGTTTCGTAAAGTTTGCAAATTATAGTTTCTATAATTAATCTCGTTTTTTTTCCAGGATAATTTTGCTGCCACTGTAAAATTCGCCCAATTACATGAAAATATTCTGCAAACATTAGTAACGGCGTGAGAAACACTTCGATTGTAACATGTCTCATATAAATCGCTTAATGTGACGACTTATCGTTAAAGGGGCGACTTAAAACGCCATAAATCCAAATCACGGTATAATAAATCCAGACAGAAGGATAATAAATCCCCCCCCAACTACCACTACGTCGACGCGTAATAGTGTGTGCTTCTTGAATAACGTATTACCACGTGGATCGTTGTCAACGCACTGTAGCGTGTGTCACACATCGTCAAGTCGATAAGCAAGATATTGAGGAAATATTTACGATCTATGGAACTGTTCTTTCCTATCCAACCATGCCTGCTCTCTACTATCGCGTTGAACCTTAAACGTTAATCCAGCGACAATTTCTGAACCGTCCATCTTGAAAGCTTATTGTTGGCATAAATTGGAGAATAGTCTCAGGATTCTATTATGCATCAAGTTTCTGCATGTTGGTTCTCTTGCTTCTTATTTACATTTAGAAGACTCCCAACGGCTTCGTATCTGCTGGAAAAAAAGAGAAGGATAAAAGGAGTCCGCCGATATTTTACTTGGTTTTTTTGAAGTATTCCTTTGTGCCTCGATTTGTTCCTTCGGTCCATTCACTCGGATCGTTAGCTATCGTCTCGAACAATTTCCCCGCGCCCACGAAATTAACCCACTTTAGTCGTACCAGCTTGACAATTCTTTAAGACCACCCCGAGAGTATCGCCTCCAGAGGTAGGAATTTCTGAGGGATGGAGAGGAACGTCGCGACGATAACAAAAGAACTCTAACGGGCTTACATTCAGATCCGAGCGTCTCTAGAGACTCCGAAAAGTCCCTTCTCTCCCCTGGCGGAATATTTTAAGCTCCTTCACGTGGCTTCTCGCGAAACATGGCACGTAACTGCTCTTTTCCGTCTTCCCTTTTCCAGCAACGGTTGCTGCTCATTTCGTCGTCGGTTCACGCGTCGAAGAAGAACACCGACGTCAGGCACCGCACCTTTGATGTGGGTCCATTAGCACTATTTGCAATTAATTGAAGTAACGAGCAGCCAAAGCATCGTTCAGTTTCTATACGGTGGCCGTTCGTTACTTTCACGGCATCGAATAAACTGCCCCCTTTTTACTTGAAAATTAGATTTGCTGTAAATGTTGCTTCCAATATTATAACTGTACCTTCATTAAATTATGAAATTAGAATTTCATGGAGATCTGAGGTATTTCTTCCGTGCTCGAGATCATTCAGGGGTTAGACCATATTGGGCAGGTCAAGAAATATCGCATCTTTGGGAATTTTTTTTCTAAGTGACAAACACACTTGTTTGTATAAAATTTTTGAATAATATACATCTTTTTCTCAAGTTCTCTTTAAAAACAAACGTGGCGGTCGAGAGTGTACCATGGAGTGTACGGTTCGGCGGTGTAGGTTATTTCTAATGAACAGGTTCCTGAAACAAAAGTTGAATAATAGAATTTTTTGCAATTTTTCAATATTTCAATATTTTTAATATTTTAACTTTTATCTGACTTTTGATTACTGATTTTCATACACACGAAACTGAGCTTCCTGCTTCGAAGTTTAGCGATTTTGTTATTTTTCAAGCAACTGAAAAAATTGAACAACTTAGTTTTATTTAATATTCAATTATTAAAATTTTGTTTCAGAAAACTGTACATTGGAACATTTACGTACACGTACACTTACGTTCACGTATACTCCACGGTACTCTCGATCGCCGTATTTATTTTTATAGAAAACTTGAAAGAAAAGAATCGTAAGTGTATTAAAAAAATTTAATCGAATAATATGTGTTTGTTTCTTAGGATTAAATTCCGAAAGATGCGGTATTTCTTCACCTGGCCAAGGTGGTCCAACCCTGAAGCATCAATATTCTCATGACAGATTCATAATTATCACAGTTATAATTATCATAATTAGCATATTATGATATTATGGTATAAGGACTATCACTTCCCACAACAGATAAATATATAAGAATTAACAACTGCGTAGTACACACCAATCTCTCGCCCAGCCACATTCTAATAATTCACAAGCCAGCCCGACACAGACTCACATTCACACGAAACTCCCCAGACGCACGAACGAACCACCCTACACGCTTCCATTACCAAGAAACTCCGCAATTTTCCCTGCAAGTATCTCAGACGTTTCTAACCACACCCTGGTTTATTCCAATCCACCAGAATGAAGCCGATTCAGTGGAAACGATCCTTCTCCCCGAGGAACGAGACTCCGAGCCGCGCACGTAAACAGAATGCTATTCCCAGGGACGGCAAGGAAAAATCTGTTCCAACGACTCCTCCATTTCGATTAATCGAACGTTCCGCGCAACGGTGATCGGCTTCGCTCCAGCAGAACGCCTTCATTTTCGTATCGGCCAGGTTCCGGTGTATACCGTCGGGACTTGAGTGTGGCGTCGATTCTTTTAGATTTAAATTAGACCCCGCCGTCCAAGGATCCTTCAAAGACACGCCCTCTTAGAGCGCTTTTCTATCTGCATATTTTTCATTTTGCAATTTTCCTTGTCACCCCTACCGCGCTCCTTGTCGGGGGAAGGTGGGTGGGGTCCCTTCGACCGGCTTCATTCGAGCAGGCTATTCTTTTAGCTCGCTCGCCCGCCCCAAGCAAGAATTATTGCGCTCCACGTCGCACAGTGGGACAATCTTCACTTTTTTAATATAAGTATATTAAATATATTCTTAAATACATGCAAAGACGTGAAAGTTTTTGTACACTTCGATAAAATTAGGATATCTGCTGACAGAAAGTATGAGAAGAACTTCAACAAATTTATCTATGTAACGTGTAAGAAATTAATACAAAAATATGTTACATACCTGGAGGAACACAAGTCATCACAGAAAAATAAACTAAAAAATGGAAAATGCTTGCATTTCACGACTGTACACCACTAAAGACAGAAGACGTTTGACGAGTTCGCGTAGCCGAAGTCAAAGGGCGTACGGTAATATATTTGGTTCCCACGTGTTTCTCGATTGCCATTTCTTAAAATGTTTTATGATTTCCAGTACTCTAAGGTCTATACAGTCTTAATAAATACCCCAAAATAATATACGCAGACATTTTTTTCGCGTTCGAAACATAATTTAGCCGACTGTGGCGTTCCCTGCGTTCCACCTCCAACCCTCTGTAATCTAAACGAATTTGTCGACATTTTAACTGAAAGGTGATGTGTGTTTAAGAAGTTTGTACACTTTCCTCGTGTACCTTAGTGGATTTATATAATCAATGAAATATTTCTACGGTGTGCGTGATCGCGAGATACGGGGAAGTATCAATCTTTTGTTTCAAAGTACCAGGGCTAAGAGAAATATCCGCTTGAACGTGATATATTAGTTGATATTTCGACGGAAGAATGGTAAAAGAGTTCGACGATTTATTAAGCGAATGCACTTAGAATTTCCAAGCGAGCTGCGAGTACTTCCACCGAGGGAAAACGCGGAGCGCTGAAATTCCAGCGAAAAATTCCCTCGAAAATCTAGACAGCTTTGAAAAGTAATTTCCAAACTTCAGTCGAGCGTGGCGTGCTTCGTTATCTCGCCCTTCTATGCGTGGTGCAGTATATTAATTATAAAATGGAGGGAAAAAACATATGGAAAAACAAGAAACTCGTCGACTGATCGATATAACTACTGCAGCGTCGCGAAATATAGCGCACACGCGAATCTGGCAAAGCCACTGGAAACGTACGTTCGTGATAATTGTACGCGCGAGTGACTTTCTATAATTGCGATAATTATCCTCGATTGTTCGCGATCTCATTTCTTTGCTGTTTGCCCGAATGCTACATAGAACGCGTGAAACACTGATTTTCTACTATCCACTCTGCCTTTCAAATCGATCCAATCATAAATTATAATCAGACATTTACATTCCGATAAAATCATGAAATTTCTAAATAGATCAATGGATATATTTCTTTTAAACGAATTAAAACGAAAGAGCCTATAGTTCTTTAGCTTTAACTTCCAGTTTGGCTCGTGTTAATACGATGTCTGGTTCTTAAGTTATGAGGGAAAACACTGCCCCGAGTCTGAATCGGGGTGGTCCATTGTGGTACGGTTTAGTTACCCCGAGTCAAGCTCGGGTTAATTCGCAAGCTTCTTTTCTGTACATTGAACGCGCGGGGAGTCGTTTCCCATGGCAGTTTTTAACGGATCACACTGTGCTTAGCACAGCACGATAATGGACGAGCAACAAGTGACGAGGCTGAAATGCAATTGATCTTTCAGGGTTCAAGAGACGGATGGCTCCTTCTTCGAAAGTTTCACCGCGTTATCGTGGAAGCAGCAGAATAGAAGGCTCGTGGTTCTTCAGGAAGTGGAGGTCAGAGCGAAGGAACCACCACCCCCGTCCAGAGACAGCAGTTTGACGTCCTCACAGTACCGTTTCACCAAAAAGGAGGTAAGATTTTGTCGAACACTAGAGAACCTGCAATTCGCATATTGAAAAACTTAAAACACTTGAACAGAGATACAGGGACCTGTAAAATCAAGGGCTATTCTTAAATTACGTAAGGGTCATTTTGGCAATTTCTTATTTCATCCCTCTCCCAGTATAAAAATTCGTCAAATTTTATATTCCAACCCCTCCCCTCCTTAGAATCGTTATATTTGTTATATTGCATTTTTTCAGTTATTAAAATTCTTTCAAAAGTTTATATAATTCAGTTTCGTCATATTGAAAATTAGGATTAATTAATTTCTCTGTTTAAGGAATCCCTCCCCACCAAGCCTACGTAATTTAAGAACGACCCCTGAGTGGAGACGACTATGAAGTCTTGTGTCAAGAACTTTGTAATAACAGTTTAACAATCGTACGAGCAATGAAAGAAATTTCATTACTTAGTAGGAAAAGATTTTCAATCTCGATTCCATAGCCACGTAGGTAGAAACAGTTCCCGAATGGAAATAATCTTCCAGTATCGTGCAAGGCTGGAAAAGTCGAGTTTAAAACGCAGACCTAAAAGCATTAGAAGACTAATCCTATCTCGTGTTTAAACCACTCTACCTTCACGTCCTAGTAATTCCGAAAGTTCGCTACACGAAACGCAACTGGTGTAAGCTTCCGGTTTTTACTGCTCGCGCGACGCGTTGCACGCTCGCCCTACTAAACGCAAAAGCTTGTACCCATCTACTATCATTTAAAACGCGCTACAGTTGTTAAACACGTTCAGTTGGCGTAACAGACCTCGCGGCTCATCGAATTTAATTGCACGCGCACTTTCAACAATTCACTTCCCTGCCACAGTGTTGTTTGTACAAGTAAAAACTGGTTATCCACATTAATCAATTAAATAGTAGCTCTTTGGCAAAGTTGACTTCTCACGTAATTATGTTTCAAGAAATTTATAATCAATTCTGTCGAAAGTGATTTTCAAAGTTACTTGTTGCCCGCTTCTACTAACTTATTTTACACTCTATGGTTTTGCGTGAAATGTCACCAGTTTGTGTGTCAAAAACTGTTTCTTGCATCTTGTACAGCTTATTTTATTTAAAGAGCTTTCGTGTTAACTTCTCCTGCGCCTCCAGAGAAGGAAACATGTGTCTCTCCATTTTTCGTCGCGCCAGAATGTTGTTTAATATCAACATCAAATTGTTCGCGAGTACATCCCTTTGTCCACACAACACCACATTTTGTCATTTATCACAACACATACGGCATATACCAGTAACGTAGATTGCACGCGGCCTGGTAGTTGCATTTTCCTTGAAATATTATGCACGCTTGGTCGGTTTAACTGGCGCACGCTTCGATCAAAACGAAAGACAGCCGTTCTAATGATACTGCCAGTTCAACGTTCGTCAATCGGCTAACACTGGCGATACGCGGTTTCCCGATTACGATTTCAGGGAACTTTGATGTTCTCTAAAATATCGAAAGCATCAAATTCGAAGTTAACATCACGCCATTGGTTTCATTCACTGCTTCCTTTATACCGTATTATTTTAATAATATATTTATCATATAGCATTTAATAACATATTTAAAAATACATACATAAAGAATGTATATATTTAATAAGTCCGTGTTTGTATTATTTTATACAGACAATAAATTAATCAGTAATCAGATTATAAAATTTACATAACTTGAAGAAAACTTAGGTACAGAAATTGATTCAGCAACTGTGGACGTGAGAATTTTACTTATATTTATTTTACGTTCTTCCCAAACTGTTTTTGCATAATTCTCTAAGTAGTATTTTCTCTCGAATTATATACACACAATTACTGTACGGTGTTAGTTTTTAGTAAAACCGTCCAACGGCTGTATATTCTGCTTCAAAAACCTCTTCTCTGCCAAACGCATGTATCGCGTATTGTGGGAGCCAGGATGATCCTACCTTTCGCTGGCCATCCCTGGTGTATAAGTAGATTATTGGATTCTAAGTCGACATCCCCTGGATTACGTAGTGCATCAAAGTCAACCTGGAATTCAGGTTCGCCCGATAACGCAAAGCTGGACGATGATAGAGTGCTTGATAGAGCTACACAACAGTTGAAAAACGAATCCCATGAAACTCGTAACGTTCGTAAAGCTGCCGGAGGATACCTAATTGGAAGAAGTTTCCACTCTTAAACAAACCTGGCATGTGTTGAACATTCGAGCACTTTAAGCTTTTAAGGTCAGAGGTTCCTGCTCATTTAGCTTCCGGAGTTACAACTTCTCACTCACTGCAATTTCGAGATCAAAGCTTTTTTCTTATAAAGCTATCGGGGTCAGACTTTTTTCCCCGGGATCGTAGCTCTTTTTTTGCATGACCTTTCGATATTACAGCTGTTTGCCCTCTCGCAAGGTTCGAGCATTCCTCCATCCAGGTTTCGGGGTCAGGACCTTTTGACACTGAATTTCCTTCAATAAGAACATTTAGTCCTTGAGCTATCGAAATTGCTGCGATTTACCAGTAATATCTTCCATCGGTGAATTGCAGTTGAAATTATATTTTCATTCGGGAGTTATATTATCACTCATAATTATATTATGAGTTCGGGATCTTCCCTTGTAAGTTTTTACTCGAAAAGAATTTACCCTACAGTAGCTACGTCCCCGTTGATCTTTATCCTCCAGCTTTCCATGGTCGTAGGATAGCGTTCCGTAATGTACCCGACGCCGTATTGTGTCTAAGAAAACGTGGCACAAAAAGCGTCCCATGGCGAGGCAAGAATAATGGTGGTCCCGTTTCGCCGCGCGATGCAAAGGCATCCCGTCGAATCGTTAAGAAAATCGCGCAGCACTCGTCCCAGCTTCTTTTCCCCAAGGAGCCAAGAAGCGGATTCTTCTTCTTCCACTTCGTTAGGGAACGGAAACGCGATCGTTTTCCGCTCATTATTCCAACTGAAACTTGTTACCGCTTCGCTTCCGCGCATTGTTGAATTGGTGACACCGCGGAGAGACGTGAGAAATTATGCCAAGGGGGAGAAAACTAAAAGTTCGTACGAAGCGCACAGTCCAATTATCGCTATTTGTCGTATCCCGGAGATCCCCGTGCCTTTGATAAGCGAGGAATGATCTTTGATACGTCGTTCGTTAAAGAAAGACGTGTATTTTTAGAAACGACTTCGTTATTTCCCATTCAACTTGCGCCGTCTACTTCGCTTCCCGCTCACATCATTTGTGTTGCATGCTTACTTTGAAAGCCACGTGAGATTTTTGGAAGTCCGGAAGACGTGTCTATTGGGCAATAGTTGTCAACGTCCACGAATGGTGAACGTTTTGAAGGAGGGAAATAAAACGCGATGGAGATGTATGACTACAGAGGGCAAATATTTGCGACCACCAATGACGGCACAGGCAAGCTGATTCCATTAATATCGGCTCCTGTTTGATTTCTGCCCCGTGTATTTGCGTCTCTGCGTGCGCGCGTCACATCGTCCCTTGCTGGACAACTTTATAACCATTTGATTTATATCTTCCACGTTGTTTTCTTGCGATGGGGCGGTTATTCCAGAAGATGATTCAAGATAGCGGCTTTTCATCGTTGAATCTTTTAGTGCGTCCGTGGTGTTTTTTAACGTACCACTTTAACGCGTACTGATTATCTTTACTGAGAAACAGGACGTTTTTTTTTTCATGACTATCGTTACAAACAGAAGGGGGGAATGTAATAATCTACGATATATACGTGTATAATATTTACCGTAATTTCGAAACTCGCCTTCGGGAGAATATTAAGCTTTTCCTTTTGAAGGATAGTATAACATGAAATTAGTAAAATCATAGGAGTGCATTGCATGTCAAATTCGTCAACTCCAATATGCCATTTGCACGGTTTAACATTACAGGGTCCGTGTAGCTGGAAACCTATGGGAAGTCAGATTTCAGTGGAATTCTCCGCGCATAGTCGGCCGGTCTGAGCGGTTACGCGCAATTCTACTTCGTTACAAGTCCAGATATTTTTCTCATCTTTATCGCTCCGCCACTGGCACATTAATTTCAACTGTAACTGTTAATCTCGCCACCTTCCCCTTTTTCTCTTTCCCAAGCTTTCATCGTTAACGTTTCCCACTAATCTCAGATACGAAAAATTCAACGCGGGGATGAAGGAAATCACTGAGGAATAAAGGAGCCGGTTTACCAGCAATTTATGCATAAGAGTCGGATTTTAGAATCTAGCGAAGCGTTTCTAATCAGCCAATTAAAGAAAATAAATAGATAATTGAGGGTGTATATATGTCAAACAATGTTTATTAATCAAAGCAAATTAAATGGGTACTTAGGATATCAAATTTATTCGAATTTAGTGAATTGATCACGATTATTTGATCTATCTTTGTATGTGGAACTCGTGATGATCGATAATGCCTCCGATAATAATGATAAATGTGTTAAGACACCTTTTGTTATCAACGAAAGGGAGATATAATTAGATTCCTCTGTGCAATCCTATTACTAGGCTTCAGTCTTTCTGATATTTTAATACATCAAACGCAGCAATGATGACAGTAATGAGAGAATTAATTTCCACGGTAGGATTATATTTCCAGTACCGTACTTTGCCCTGAAATACATATAGAGTTCAAAGTTGTACAATCCGCGAGAGGCATGTAAAATTCTCATTTCTCCACTCCCACCGTTACCTATCCCTTTTACCCGTCCTCCCCTTTCCTTCAAATAATACGCGGCTATAGTTCTGCAAATAAACAAAAATCTCGTAAACAGAATGAAACAGGGTGGAAGCACTGTGTTAAAAACGAAACCTAGAATCATAATTCTGCTTGTACGTTTATATTCCCAGCATTTGCCAGAGAATCCTCACGTTTCTGAATTTTCCTCGACATTTCAAGCGCGGAGGGAATCCGTTTTGAATCCCCGTTTACGGGACGCGAGCGTAAAATCAAGCCCCTGTGTAAACTACACCGTTAAATTGATAACTGGAATGTATGTAGGACTTGCAACGAGACATCGGATCATTGAAAACATTGTTTCAGCTGGAGCAGTTGTACATAGAAGTCCTTTACACGATCGCCAACACGGTGGGCGCCAGCACAGGACAATACGCGCACTACAAAGAGGATCTTTATAGGTACGCGCAAGAGGCATTCGGCGTTCCGCAGGATCAACATCGCCGTTATCTGAATATCGCTTCCGAGGAGAAGGTACTTGCCCCTAAACGTTCCTATTACCAGCGACGCTGAGAAAGGACAATGTTTAAGCTTCCGTGTATCCGCAGGTCTCGAAATTACAAATATTTTTACGGAATTACGGGGATCACGTTCAAATGTATTTCCACTTGGTGAAATGGTGTACTGTACACTCTCTCTGTTAACTCACTTAAAGAATTCCGTCGACGATTCCGAGCCGCCGAAAGAGTGCAAGAAAGAGGTAGAAAAATTACCTTAAACATTGTCCTTTCTGTATTCTTTTCTTCTTAAGTCCTTATGGAAAGCAATATGTAGGTGGAGTTTTCTCTTCAAATTCTACTCATGATCTCTATAAGCATAACTAAATTGGAGGTTTGAAAAGTTTCATTTTATTCGCATCCATCGGTCAATATAGCTCTTTTTTAAATAACTGCTGGATGTTTCAGCCTCCCATTGTTGTCCTGAGCGTGGAGGTGGTCGAGGCGGAAGGACTGGAAGCCAAAGACGCGAACGGTGAGAATTTGTTTAACACATTTCTCCCAGAGCCATGCACGTTCCCACGAACCGTCGATACAGGTTTATCGGGGTGACAGAGGCATAAATGAATTTCCTACACAATCGCAAGCATAATCCCGTCAGAGTCACCGATGTCATAAACTTCGACGGGAGCCCCGACGAAGGGGTGTATCTTCCAACTTGCGTGCATCTTGTTAATACTTTCAGTCTTCAGGTCTTATGCAAACCCTCCGATGGCGAATCTTAACAATTCTGGCAACGATGTCTGCCTTACACATATATATAGATATCGATGCCAAACAAGTGTATTTAATTAAAATTAAATGCAACCTTGATACTTGCTTTGTTGAGGGAAATCATTATTCCAAGAAACCTTATTAAAGTTCCACCCTCAGATGACATTGAATACATCGCACTTATTATTCCTCGTACCTCTGCTAATATTTTTGTGCCAGGCGATGCAATAATAGCGTAGCTCCAGTTGGAATTGTCCCGAATGTGAGTATCTATATTTTCTGCAGGATTCAGCGATCCCTATTGCATGCTGGGAATCCAGCCGGGTAATACAGGTGCACCGCTGAGTCCGCAGACGAATTTAACGGCGCATTCGCCCCATTCACCTCCAGCGTGGCCGCGACAAGCAACACGGGCCCTTTCTGATGGGGCTGAAACCGAGAATTCGCACCACGAGAAACTGCGGAAGCACCATAGGTAAGTCGAGGAAGCGGGGCTCCCGTTTGGACAATTCGCTGATCGATTTCGCGTGCTCTATTAAATGTTTCTAATCTTCAAACTTTAGCGTAGAACAGATGTAGATTTAAAATGAAAGTTTGTTCCGCAACACCTAGTTGCGGAAGTAGTAACTTCATTGGTACTTGGATCAAGACCACGCGTGGTTTGCAATTAGAATTTTATGGAATTTAATTCGCGTAGCTGTTTGAAGCAGAAAATATTAGATTGAAAGCTGGGCAGTTGCCTTTAAGCGTTCAAATATATACATATACATGTTGCGCAACTAAATTGGACGGCAGTTGAGTAGAAGTTAGTAACTTAATCCCTGTGACTCTGCTTTAGCTGTATATCGTGATATGTAATTGAATAAAAACCTGTTCCCCACGAGAAGTTCGAATGTTCATATTTCTCGAGGCTGCTGCAGCTGCTATCTAAAAAGAATTGCTGTCTGAACCACAAATCACTGACATCGCGACAGTTACACGCTCGCCAACCCCTAACAGCCCCACTCTGTAGCAGAAATGATAAAGTTACCGCCAGGCTATTGGAGCTTCACGAACATCTTAAACGAATTACACTCCATTAGGGCTGGGAACAGCGTTCGTCCCCCAATTAATCCCATATTCACACCGAAACAATTCTCGGTACGAAGGAATCCATCAGTGTCCCACCTGTAAGTTCGTTTACCGTCTGAATTCGAGCAAGTTACCCCCAGCCGCGGTAATTATCACCGAAGGAAAGGTACGATGCGTGATCGATTAATCTCGTTACGAGGTGCTTGATCGATCACCCGAAGGAGCTGGCACGCCGCGCGGAACAGAGGGGGGTGGCCCGTTCTCCAGTCGCCTACTCGACTGACACTTTCACAATGCTCCGCGATAACAATGAGCGCTTGCCGGATGCGGCCAGTTCCGTTTGCAACGGTCCCAGGCAGAATAAGGCCGTGGTGTATTCAGAAGCACGCGTCCCGCGGTTCTATCTCGCGGCCATTGTCTTTTCGTAGGCATCGAAGCTGGCCGCAGCGGTTAACTCAGTCGCGCCGCGGCGACGCGCCAAACGAAATCGCCAGGCGTTTACTCGTTTCACCGCGTGCCATCTGACAGCGCCACGTTATCGTCGTTCCACTCCGATTGCAGCGAGACAACCATGCCGAACGTGGAGAAGCTGGCCCTCAGGCACCTGGAGACCCTGTGAGAACGATTCCCATGGAGACAGCGTCGCGTTAGGAGTTGATCATGATTAATAATTCGGCTCCCGGTAGACTGGTCTCCCAGGGTGTCTCTGATAAGTTGGCTGCGAGTGATGGGTGAAATTGTATCGGGGTAGAGGGCTTGATAAATGTTCGGTGCTATGATAAATTGTATTCAGTATTCGGTGGAGTTTGAACCGTTGTTTGGTGAATATGGAGTGACCAGAGAGAGAGATTCGTCATGTGGAGATAATTAATTCGGATCGTATCGAACGTATCTGTAATTTCGTGGATAAAGTAGTTTATATTCAGAATTTTTCCAACAGACTGTACGCAGATGCTTGAAAATATTGTGGAATCGGGAAGTTCCATAAGAGGGAGTCCGAAATAAGAGACCTCGGAGAGTTGACTTTGGTGGAGTTGGTTAGGCGACTAACCAGTACTCAGGGAACCCAACGATCGTGGATTCCGTGGCTCCCGAACTCATAGGAATTAGAAAACTAATTCCAAAAATATCCTTCACCATATTAGTATTAAAACTAGCCACTGCGAGCACAGAATGTGTTAACTGAGAATTGAAACGCTTGCTCATAGTTCTTAGATAGTAATACACTGCAACGATGACTGTAAAAAAAAAGATTCAGCTAAAGTGTTTCCCCGGAGGTTTTTAAAAGTACCGTTGAATTTGAGTCTGACGTTTCGAGGGAAGAGGACAAACGACAAATGACAGGGAGAAGTTATTGGACCCTTTCGAAATCAGTTTCAGATTGTCGTTCAAGCGCAAGGATCACACGAGCAGACGCGAGCACCGAGAGTCCTTAAGCGGCGCGGTTCCAGCGAAGTTTATACGCGCGACCACGGTGAAGCCGCACACCCTGAGCCCACGATGGAACGAGAAGTTTCGTTTGTAAGCACCGCCAAAGTGTTCCAACTGCTCCAAGGGGGGGAATGGGGGCTTGTCTGCCTTCTAATCGATGTGCAATCGAAAACTCATTAAACGTCGCGCGTTACGTCGGATTAAAACGGATAGTCGACGACAGCTAACGATTCCGTCTTCTCCTTTGCAGTGACATCGACGACATCAACGCGGACATCCTGCACCTGGATATATGGTGAGTCGTGCAGTTGAAAATATTTCGTTTTTTGGGGGCGAGCTAATCGGTGAATCCAGGAAATAAGTAATCGATTGAGCGCGGTTATCAATTTGTGGTTTGTGTATCGTCGAGAGTTTTAGGGGGGGGATGCGGAGAACGAATCGATATTTATTTTCTGGATCGAAATAGTGGAAATTGTATAGCTAGATGATGACTGATACAGAATGGATAATGTATAAAATAGGTAATTGCGAGAAGAATACGCCGCCACTGTCGTTGACCGATACACTTCGCAGCTATGGTCACTTTTCTATTAGCCTTTTCTTTTCTATTGTGCAGCACCACTTTCCCATTTGCTACGCACTTATTTGCTCGCGTCATGGGCATTCGTAGCTGCTGGCTGCTTCATGTATGCCTATGGTAGCTCGAATCTTCAATGCTTCCGCTTGATAGCTTTAATTCTGCTTTCAATGTATGTACGTGTATTTTCCACTCGGAACATGTTTGCGTTGCTCTGACAGACATAGTTTCAGGGACCACGACGACGAATCCTCGGTACTCGACGCAGTTAGCAAGCTGAACGAGGTGCGCGGCGTGAAGGGTCTAGGCCGATTCTTCAAGCAGATCGCGCAGAGCGCGAGATCTGGCGGTCAGGATGACTTTCTGGGCTGCGTGAATATCCCTCTTCAGGTACACGATTTCTCACGTTTCGTTTCGTTATTTTCTTCCTCGTAAGTCTATTTAAATTGTAACCAGAACAAATCATTTTCCCCACGCCTATCACTTTACTTTTTTAACGCTTCAGCATCATTAATTTACTTTAAATGTTTCCTAATAATAATTATTTCAGTTTACAAAAGTCAGTCAGTTCAGCGATTATTCGTTGGAAATTCCTTGGGTTTAGAGGTTCATGAATAATTTGCATTTTATTGAAATCAATCACCAGGTATTGAAAACAGAGTAACAAGTAGCTTGTCGTTAATCGTGGAACTTGAAGATAGATTGTTTTATGACCTAATGAGGAGATGTTATTATTATTCCTGTCAGTTCGGAATGAATAATTCCGAATAGACACGTTGCTATGTATGGCATCATAGAGCAAAGAATCGGTCGTTTGTTACCAGGACATTCCGAGCACCGGGCTGCTTCGATGGTACAAACTAGAGGCCAGAACGCAACGAAGCACTATTCAGGGTAGAATTAGATTAAAGCTGTGGCTATCGACGAGGGCAGACAGGGGGACGTCCGAGGAGGACAACTGGGGGGAACTGAGGCAACAAGAGAGGCTTTACACAGTCTTTCTCAACCATGAGATGAATAAACAAGGGGTATGTGTTGCTCCTGGCAAACAACAAATTTTCATTCCTCAGTGAATTCACGTAATCGTATCAACCCTCACTCGAGCATAACGAACAGAGATGGGCAAAATTTTTATTTAAATAAAATTTCGAATAACGAATAAAAGTTAAAAAATTATTCGTTATCGAAGTTAATTTTTTTATCCGTCGAACGTGCACCAGAAATTTATTCCACGCCGAATACACCGTCGAATAAAGTTAAAGTTACAGTTGAAGTTAAAAAATTTATTCGACGCAGAAGTTGAAACTCCCGACCAATAAAAAAAGTAACTTTATTCGTCGAATAAAAAGATGAACTTTGTTCATCGAATAAATTTATTTGTGAAATAATCTAAAGTTAAAGTAACTTTTATTTGACCCTTATTTAAATAATTTTTTATCTACTTAATGTCCAAGTCTGATAACAAACCACTTGTTTCGAAACTATAAGAATATCTACGACAAGGAAAACCCACTTCAATGGCATTCAAACTATAAATTCTATTAAACTATTATATACAAAGTACAATCTAAATTTTTTGAGAAAAGGACAAAAATATCACAAGAAACAGAAATGTATTAATCAGAAGGGAAATTTCACACGTATTAACTTTCCGTCTGACGTGCCTGGTTCATTTTACTCTGTTTAGGAAGATTTCACCGGGGAGTTGCCACAAACGGCACTAACGATTCTTCATCAGCACGCCGTCCAAGGTGATGTCACGCAACTGCAGCAAGCATTAGTGAAATGGGTGGCAACGGCTCGACAGCCGACCTGCGACCCGAGGATCCTTCACCGTCTACTTCAGGTTTTTAACGAATCTTTCACTAGCCATCGAAAGAGCGCATACCCCTGGTCGCCTTTCACACCCAACACGTCGATATCAAGCAATTTTCTTGAGGCGTTTCGATCGCTGTTCGTTTTGCAGGAGCTGGACAATTTATGGCACACGGACACGCTGTCCCGAGACGAGGAGCAATGTCTCGCCGATTCCTTCAACGAGTTCCTCGAAGTCACGTTGAAGAGAGTCCGACAGCATCGAGTGCTCTTCTCCCCGTTGCATCGGCCGTCGATCACGAAGCTCGATTACTACCTTCGGTACGTATTTCTCGTATTTCTTAGATTTCTCTTCGGAAATGGTCCGGGAACATAGCTGTCGCGGCAAGAAAAATTGCGTCAGATTAGAAATTGCATTGGCGCTTAATGGAATATTAAGATACATATTTTTCTGTGGAAATAACAGTGCTTTATATCGAGACAGTGGTTTGGAGAAAATGCAAACAAAACAAAATGAAAAAAAATTAAATAACTAAAATCCGTATAAAACATAAATTACAAATATTTATTTCATTTAGTATTTTTCTTCCGAAAATATGAACTCATGAATACTAGTTTTACAGTAAACTGTTACCTACTACAATATTCTTATGTCCGAGGCGATTTCAAGTCAAAATGTTAGAGTTTTTAATTTTCAATTACATTGGGTCAATCTGAAATAAATCTTGCATGTGTATTTTTTTTTGTGTCTTTTGCAGATGTTTGGGTCTTCTGTCGAACATGAGAGCCTTCCGTACGTGTTGTCCTTTCAATAAGGAAATTCGAGGAGAAATTATAACTGCCTTAAGGAAGGGAACACTGGATTGGTTAGTGTGACATTCAGTGTAACATTTTCATTCTTGTATTCTCGTCCGAAAAGTACGAGAGACGGAGCGTTTCGTTGTCAAATCTCTGTCAAAGATGATAGAGGGAGATCTAATCTTTTAATCAAATATTCCTTTTCCCCGTAGGTACGAAGACACGAGGCAGCACACAATGTGTTACGATAAGGAGCCCGATCAGGATGCAGATAAAGTCCTGCAGGACTTCACAAACTTGGTAACTGCATTACTGGTAGACTTGGAGCAGGGGCTGACGTATTATAACAGTCTCTTTGAAAAGTAGGTGCCTTTAAACTTGAAAAGCTGCAGTTCTAAGCGTATAATAGCACGTGATAATAGACTTTCCAAAGTTTCATTTCGCTACTTAGGCGTTAAAATGTAGAGCACTAAATCCGCAGATGTGTATTCAAGAATTTCTATACGTTCTCTTTGCGTAAATTATATAACTCTTGAAAGGAAAAATGGAAACAAGAAGTTAGAATAGAAATTATTTTTCAACAAGTGCGAAGAACGAAGTAGTTCTTCCTTTTTTATAGTTTTTACTGAAGAACTCGATTAAATCCTCTGCCAGAAATGGAGCAATTATTTACGGCTAAAACTAACGGTTGCATATTTCAAAAACTGAGCGACTCTATTTGCGCGAGTGCCGTTTGCTTTTTCGCGAAGCAAAAAAGAAAAGAACGTGTTGCGTCTGTTTACAAACGATAGATGAAATGTTGTGTTCCAGCACGAACGGTGTGCCGTATTTCTCAGCGGTGTATAAACAATTGGACAAGCTGGTAAGCAAACCGAGTGGTAAAAGTAATCCCCTCAGACAATTGAAGGATAAACGGGAGATATAAAATATTCACTTGACAGTTCGCGATGATGCAGAATCAAAGCACCCAATCTCATATAACACATGACTATATATTTTATTCACTGTTTCGCGAAGCTGTATGTGCTATGTTTGGCTTGTATGCTTTATGGAAGACGTCGATCGTGTTTTTTTTTCGAAACGTTCCTCTCTGACAAATCCGAAGAGCAAATTCGTTAAAAGAAAAATTGTATGTTCCTTCCGATCTCTGATAAACAAACAACTCATTCGTCGTTGGAATTCATAGAAGATAAATTAGAAAATCGGTGAAAATCAGATCTGATAACGACATAGCAAAATTACAATTAATTATCCCGTCACGTATTCTAATAATTACCTCCTCTCATCATTTGCGAATTCGGTCGACGTCCTTGCACCGAAATGACTACAGAACATGATACTCTTTATATATAGGGTGTTCCAAGTAAACGTACGCTTCGAAGATAAATTTTAAATTCAAATAAAAATCGTTGCTTAATGATTTCTAATAAAACACAGAGAACGTGTCATTAAGCTGAATGTTTCAAGTATTTCAGTGACTGAAGTTAAACGTGTATATATATATATACTAGCATGTGGAATGTTAATCGAACGATTTACACCGGGGACACCCTATAAATAAACAAATCGCAGTGACCTGAAGGCCAGATTCCGAATGAAGATTGGACGACGTGTTTCTAATGTCCGTCAGGTCATCGCGATCTTACTGTACACGAGATGTTTGTCCATAGCTGGCGGAACACGTGGCGACACACATGGAGAACACTTCCGAGGTACTTTTTCAGCACCACCACGAAATGTTAAGACCCCATCCCCCTTTTCTCTCTATCTTTCTTCTTCGATCTCCGTGTATATGTGATAATTGAATTTTTCGCATCGAGACGCCCTGCTTTTATTTGCGTACGCTCAAAGGGGAGGATATAGAATTGCAAGGAACCAGAACCGAGGGGTATCGGCGTGAACGGCTAACATAAATGAAGATCAGATTCGAAGTTGCATTTTCCATGGGTACGCGAATAAAACGGAGGGCGATTAATTTAGCTGGTAGCTTCTTGAAAGTGTTCCACACTATCAGCTCTTCTCGAGCTTTGGATTACTGAAGTTTAGAACTTTCTGACATTGTAGAGGTTTGAGGGGTAATCTCAACGAAACAGACGAAACTTTATCTCGACAGCACACAACTGCTTCCACATGGTAGAATGTTTTAGCTTTGGTGTCGGTAATGCTTGAATTTTAGGGGATTGTCGTGTAGCTTTTTACGATTACATTCATTAGAGATTAGGCAACAGTGTGAGTAGGCATTTGCATATCCTCGCTGTGTGAATTTCGTTGCATGAAGTGAAAGGCACACGCTGAAAGATTCTAGTATAACGAAGTATTATTTAATGGATGAAGACTTTGCTTTAAGTTGAATGCTTAATTCGATAAATTCGAGATATCATTATGAGAAGAAGAATCAACACTAACAGGCCAATTTCTAAAAGATTTTCTACTAATCTTTCTGCTTTACCCTCTTTTATCCCATAACGACGGTCGTGAATTTCTTTCTTATAACGTGCGCACTCAAACTCTTCGGTATAAGGGTGTCCCAATTTCGCAGAATAAAAGTAAAAGTAACAGTTGTGTATTTATAGTTTCAACTCGTTTCGATTCTCTTAAATTTCCCAAAGGAAAATTTATCCGTGACATTCGAATGAAGATGTCCCCCCGAATCGATACCACTTTCCACGTAAACGTGCTGACGTGGAACACATAATTCGTCACCGAATCTTTCACGGGACGCTGGACACGCTAAGGGCCATGCCGGAGCATGACGTTGATATTTATTGACAGCCCCTTCTTTCCAGCTGGTGCACGTTTCTCGTAGGGCGACGTGTATCCCGCGACACACCACACACACACACTGCACGAATCTTCCACGTAATTTGGCGAATGCTACACCGAATATGTGTACATCGAAACCCATGCATGCGCTCGGCAGTTCAGCAAAGTAACGCATCAGTCGCAGTTTGCTGTGCATCGTCTCTTAAAAATTGTCAGACCACCTTGAGACACAGGAATTCTAAGCAACCTCGTCGTGCTTGATCTCTTTCACCCTGGCGAACTCAGCTACCCGATTTTAGTATTTAAAATTTAAGTAATTGGAAGCAACGTGAATTTGATTTCCAAGAAGATTTCACTTCTTGCTTCAGGAATAAGAACACAGTAAAGGGACCTAGAGAAGTGCAAGTAGAATGAAATTCACAGTTAAATACAACTATTTAGGTATTATTAATTCAATGTTCCAGGGGCTCTGAATCCTTAATAGAGCTTAACTTCCATGTAATTCAATTATCTTAAGTAGAATCCATAGAAAAATGTAAAGACTGAAGGAGAAATTTGGTTTCCTTGTTTCTGAGCACGTCAAGCGAAGTCGTCAGTGGATATCAAGCACCCCGAGTTGATCTCCTCTCGCACTTCCGGCAATGTACTTCCCGCACAACCTGTTAACTGGGTCGCTTATAATCCAGGAACAGCCGCCGAGTCTCAAGAAGTGTGCCTTGAAGAACGCTTCAACATTCCGTTTACTTGAAACGCCGCGCAAACCAACCCCTCTTTCTAGATACTTTCGAAAGGCACTTTTCAAACGAGGAGTCGACCAGTGTTGCCCAGTTAGCAGGTGAAACTATTCCCCTCGACCTCCGATTAACTTTTTCTCTATAGGCTGTAGTCCACCACTTTCGCGCAAGTTTCTCGATCAGCGCCCAGCCACCCTCGAAACAATCGCGGGGGTCGTGACTCTCGCGGGCCCCGTCCACTTGCCAGCCTTAATCTCGTCCGATCGTTACGAGTAAAAGCAACGTATTTCCTCGCACACTCGTCGGCAACGACGCAACAGGACGCTGGAGCATCGCTTCGTAAACGAGTTACCGCGGAAACGAGCCGAGTTTTGAAAGTTGCCAGCTGTCCGGTGTATTCCTCGTTCGACGCTTTACATTCCCGAGTGCACCTGTTCCCAACGTTCGTCCATCATCCGCGAGACGCGCGCATGGAGTTTCGTCCCGAACTCGCGTTTGACTTGCAGGGGCCGAGGAATTTGTTTCTCTTTAAGGTTGGATCTTCGGTGGGGCTCTTCACGTAAGACAGTTTTGTGGGTTACGAATTATCTTGGGTTCGATTGCCAGAGACGAGACGCGGGGAAAAATGTTATCTAAATAAATATTTAGTAATTATTTACAAAACATATTTCCAGATCATTGAAATCGGTAAGAACTGTCCTTTTGTAAATGTTCACCAAAAATTTCGAATAAGGAATAAACGTTAAAATTTTGTTCGTCAAATAATCTAAAGCTAAAGTAACTTTTATTCGTCAGAAATTGGCCAACGATCGTACATTCAAAGAACAAAGATTTAAACAGAGAAATACACAAGACGTTGGCAAATATTTCAAAAGGCTCTATAATGATATCGATAAAGTTTCACTTCGATCTGAAACTTTAATCTTACAGACATTTTTTACCAATTGAGAAATTCCACGGTATCGATATTTGTAGCACATGCAGGGGTCTCGACACTTAGAATTGGCGTAGTAAAAAAACTTGCGGAAAGTGAGAAAGTGGCGGCAATGTAAATGACGGAGCATTGGTAGAATGATTCGCTGGAACATTTCTTCATTGGATGTAATCGAGAGAAACACGTTCCATAGATGCAAAACGAGCTGGGAGCGAGGGTCACCATCGCCTGTCTTCAACTTCCTGGTCAGAACGCGGATGAAGAGTACGTGCTGCCACCGGGGGCGGAAATAGGGACGCCGATGTTCGAGTTGTACCTCGCTTTGCAGGATTTTATAACGTACATATCAATTAAATTATCACTCTTCGCACACAGTATTGTAAGGAGGGGGTCTTTGATAAATAGCTTTTACTATGGTCATTTCTTTTAAGGGTACTAGGCTACTAGGCAGTCGTTTTTGCCGAAAATGAAGCCTTTATTTTCAATTAGTAATATCATTTATCCTATATTAAATACTATATACTAATTTACACTGGCTTCTGATATTTCGAGTTGTTATTGTATTTGATATTCTCGCGACCGCGACAAGGAACGCCTATAAGATGATCTTAACGACACGCGATGTAGATTGGGAAGAGTATCGACAGGCGTCACGTCGGTATTTATTACCGGTGGGATTGCTACGCCGAGGCATTTGGGTTGCCATTGTTCAGGCATCGCGAAACATTCTAGATTCTACAGTATTCATGTTTCAATATAATCGAGGAAATAAGTAGGTACATACCTTGAAACGAGGGATCTCTGGAATTCAATATGTATCTCGTAAAAAGACTTGAGAAGTTAAATATTTTATTGCCCCAAGAGATTCCAAATTAAACACGCTATTACATCTTCAACTCTGAGCATCCCTCCAGCATTCCGATAAAATTTACTACAATTCTTCTCGTTTTACTGTCTCTTTCAATTTCGCTTCTTTACGTTCACTTGTTCCCCTTGTCGAAAGTAATCACGACTGAAGGAAAAGCATTACTTTCAGCATGAAGGAGAATCTGCCGCAGTCCGACCATAAAACTTTGGCAATTTGCAAGTATTACGAGTGGTTCAGACCAGCTGTCGACAAATGGCTGGATCTGGCTAAATTGAAAGCGATCCAACGCGTAAGGAAATCGGCCGAGCTTGATCGTATCTGCACCGGTGAATACATAGTGAAGCACTGCACGTCTGCCATAGATGTTACCGCGTGCTTCTATCAGGTACGTCGCGCAAAAGGGGCAATGTAAGTTCCCACAATATCATGCATGAATATATCACGTATTGGGGGGCTGTAATAAATGTTCGCAGATCAAAGAGTTTTGGAAAAAGTTGACGTGGCCGGACCTTCCCGGATCCTACAACTTGGTCCTGAAAGTTGTCGACGTGAGTGATCGATAAGCATTTTCTTCCCATTTCATAATTATTTTATACTAGCTGACCCGTTACCCGGTTTCACCCGGGAATTATTATTATTATTTATTATTTTAGACAGCATATTTATAAATAGCCTGTAATCTAATCTAGGACGTATTTAATGTATATTCAAAATTTTATTAAAATCCGTTCAGCCGTTTAGGCGTGAAAGAAGGACAAACAAACAACGTTTCACTTTTATATATTAGTAAGGATTACATTTATGTCAATAAACTTTGTGTTTATATTGAAAAAATTTAACATCGGCCGGTAGACAACTTAGTTTTATTTAACATTCTACTGTTAATCAGAAACAAGGTAAACCGTCCAACTGTACACGCCATGATAAATTCTCGACTGCCATATTTATCTTTAAAGAGACCTTGAAAAAAATTGTATATATTATTCAAAGATGTCTCTATCTTCATTAAAAAATTTTAATAAAAAAAAGTGTTTCTGTCGCTCAGAAATAAATCCCCAAAGATGCGGTATTTCTTGACCTGGTGAGAAGTGAAAAATGTAGTAACTCAAGTTCTACGGATCTACGGAGCACTGATAGACGTCTCCCCGTAAATGTTCTCCAATATTCTCAGTGCTATCTGTCGACTGATGTTCTTTTCTCAGACGTGTTCCCCAGACTCATTTCTAATGTAGTGTTCGCAATTTCTCCGAGCTGTTTACTTATGCCGCAGGCGATATGCAGTTCAGCGGCGTACTACGCGGAGCTCACTCACCAGAAGTTGGCCGACAGCGGGTATTACGACGAGTCGACTCCCTACAAGACTACAGACGAGGTAATCGCTCAGGTAGAGACCGCTTCGCATTAGTATGACACGACACTGCTTCGCGAAATAGCTGTAGCTGCGTCGAGAACACTTTGCAACGGGAACGGGCGACGTTCTTCCTCTAGTACACTTGCAATGTGCCTGGCAAAACGTAGAGCGTAGATGAGCCTAAGTTCGGAATGACGCAAGCGAATGATCTATAACAGCTTGCGGTCATGAAACGGCACCAAGGAAGGCCCTAGACTCCAGTGGTGCGCATACAAAAATAATGAAACCAATTTTCTTACTTTCGATCTCTCTATCCCTGTGAAAAGTGAAAACCTATCTCAGCTACCTGTGCATCTTTATAAACTGAAGGAGCAAGGGTGTTAAGTATTAATATCTATGAACCGACCACCCCTCGATTTTCCAACCAAGATATTTCTAACGGAAGTGACCTGTTCGAAGGATCTCGTCGAACAACTTAGCTTCCTTTTTTTCTAGAAACTTTCTAACTAGCTACTCTGTGAAGGGAGCAATTGTGTGAGAGTTGTTTTTTATGAACACTTGGAATACACGTGAAGCTGCGTCGCCACGTTCCATCGGATGATATCGTAATTCCGTTCTGCAGATGTGCGTGGCCATCAATGGCCTCGAGTACGTTCGAAGGTGGCTTCTGGATTTAGGCGAGGAGCTCCACGTCGAGCAGGTTCTTACTGCTCTGGAGTGTCAGGCGGGCGATTCTGCTCGGGTGCAGTGGAGGCACGCTTTGACGTCACCGCTGGAACAGACACCGGGACAAATGTTGCTCTTCATAAATCAGATCGTCTCAAGGATCGGCACGAAGGTGAGCACCCTCAACGAAAATGCAAACAGATGAAGTAACTTGGCAGGGAGGTGGGTTAAACGAGAGTTCTTTAACAGCGTATGGTGCTTAATAAATGGTATAGCAGCTTCATAGTTGCAGCATTTCGACTGATTTGAATAAAACTTTTCAGGAATATTCTTCAGACTATAACCTAGTTTTTGCGGGCGCTGATTTTGAAAAAATTTATGTATTGGAAAATGGCAGCAACTCAAAGTCCGGCATGTGATTTTCGACCTGAAGTTTCATATCTTTTATTAAAAAATAAAAAATAGGCACTAATCGAAAAATCGTCTCGGCAAATACTAGATTATAGTCTTAAGAATATTCGTGCAAAATTTATTTTCCGTACCGCAAATGCTATGAACATAACTATGAACAGGCCTTCACAAAACGGGCTGCTATCGCACCATTTCTTGAGATCTCAAACTTCTTTTTGAACAGAATACAGCTTGATTTATACACAACAAGGTGTATATCTTGATTTTAAAATATGACGTTCCCTTATATGAAAAAAAAATTCATAAAAGTGACCCTTTTTCTGACTTGTCAAGGGTATGAACCCCTTAATCATTTAAAAAGTCACCTTTCGTGTGACATTTATTTGCATTAAAATAACTGGGAGTATATTTTCAACGAGTACAATTGTGTGTGCATAGTGAAATGGTCCGCAGTTGGAATTCTGTGAGGATAGTGATGAATCATTACAAACTCTATTATATCCCATTTTCTTCTTTTTAATTCCTCTACAACCAAAGGTTTTGATAAGATTCTTCAACTTCTCAGAGATTTTAAGGACGAACATTTTTAGGTTCGTATAGTTTTTCTGTATATTTGTCAGAGATAACTAAAACTATCGCCCGCGTCACTGAACCACAACATTCGAAAGTCTTCCCTTCGTCTGCCGCAGCTGCGAATTAGCTCCCCTTATTTTGGAACGTCTTCATCTTCTCGCGAGTCACAGAGGAACGAATAATAAATCACGATCACAAAGAAGTTCCATACGGTGACCATCACGAGTGATATGGTTCCTCCTTTGGTCGTTGAGTTTCGGAATGTGGGATAACTGGAATGCTTCAATCCAACTGGTCCGAGAATGAAGACTGAGGCGTTCTTTGTTCGAATCGCAGATGAGACCACCCCTAAAGAAGGCGATGTTCCATCTGGCCTGGTCGCCGGATAGTCTGCCCACTTCAGAAGCCATTGCGCCGTTACTGGAGTATTTGGACGTCCATCTGGTGGCACTCAACGCGGCTTTGCTCACCGTGAACTTTAATCGGGTCCTCCAGGACATCTGGGAGGTGGTGTTGGGGGAACTGAGTAATCAGATGGACGGGAATGCAAGTGTAAGTAGGAATTGATCGATGCCCGCTAAACTCATTGTACACTAGATTATAAGGAAGAATAAACTAAAGTGTTCAACTTTATTATATATTGTTCTTTGGTAGGACAAGCCGGCGATGTTTTACGAAAGGCTCCACGAGGCCCTCGACTTGCTGGTGAAGTTCTTCCACGCGGATGAGAAAGGATTGCCGTACGAAATGCTTCACTGTCAGAGTTTCTTGAACGTGGAAGAACGCCTGCAGTACCACAAAATGGACACAACTTTCTTGATCGACCGATATTATAGACAACGACTTCAGGTACTTTCCGAATTTTCTTCCTGTGTTATAATTACATTCGATTTCTATATAATTTCACTTTGCTTCTTTGTGCGCTGTAGGTGCAGGTACTTTCCAATTGTCTCAGTATTCCATACCTGTACTGTTATATAGAATTTGACGACGAGAGATACAGCAATTTCTGTTTCTCTCGTCGTCAAATTCTTTTCACGGCCCGTTTTCAGTCGTGCTAGTTGAACTGGATTAGAAACTGATACAATAACTTTCCAGGACCAATTGAACACCGTCTCCTCGGAATACGGTGTTCTAACAGTGAGGGCGTACTTGAACCACGACTCTCTGTGCGTCGAGGTGTTGAACGCCAGGGATGTGATACCCCTAGATCCGAACGGTTACAGCGACCCGTTTGTCATCATCGAATTGCTGCCGCGAAGAGCCTTCGAGCATTGCGCCGAGCAGCACACCAACGTCAAGAAGAAGACACTGAATCCCATGTTCGACGAGTGTTTCGAATTGTGAGTAGTCAACCCGATGTACATACAGAAAATCCACCCTTTTCAAACCACAGCTTTAAGGGGCCATTCCTCTGTGAAAGCTGCGAAATTCATCAACTTTCATGACTTTTTTTTGCAGCGATACATACATATTTTCGGTTTTTCATACATACGATTTTTCGTTATACATACATATTTTTTATTCGGTTTTAAATTAATCGTTTGTTGTGTTTATTTCGCTTGCAATAAATGTATGTTTAAAAATCATGTCTCGCTGACGTAGATGATTGGAACTCTCAGGGTGGATTGGACCAGAAAATCAAAAAGATTCTTAATGAGTAGGTATGTTTGTCGCTATCATCGGGAGCGACAGAAATATTTTACGTTGAAAATTGGCAAAGTCGCGAATGCTGAATTAAAAAGTCCGAAATTTCATAATTCTTTTTTCGACCATCTCTCAATAAAAAAGTATGATAAACTCAATATAAAAATATAATTTTGCTTCTAACGAGGGCTACTAGTGTCTGGACTATCCTATAAAAATTTCAAAGCAATCGGCCAAGTAGTTTTCGAGATTTTATCTCCGCCAGCTGAAAAAATTACGTTTCGAGAAAACTTCTCGCTTCTAAAAATTAGCAGTACCTTCTCAAATATATATATTTTCGAAAAATGAAAAAAAATCGATTTTTCAAGGTGTCACAGAGAAATGTCCCTTAAGTCTACACAGACTGTTCCAGCTAACTCTATCACATGAAATATTTCTTCTATATTGAAAGTATCATGAAAATGTTTGCTACCAAAGTTGCATAGAATTTTTCGTGTGGACCGGCGTATAGTAACAATAGTTCTATTCTGTATGTATACAGTGATCTGAGATTAAAGAAGCTGGTATGATTAGCACAGTATACAGTATACACTCTTTGCGAGTAGAATAAAATGACCGACACGATGCTCCTTTCCGCAGCTCCGTGAGCGTGGAACAATGTCGAAGTCCAGACGCCATGGTGCTCTTCACGGTGATGGACCACGACGTCCTCACGGCGAATGACTTCGCGGGCGAAGCATTCTTGGGGCTGAGCACGATACCAGGTGTAGCCGACACGAACGCCAGCATAGACAATTTTCACGGCCTCAAGCATACTGAGCTACCCCTGATGCATCAGAAGAATCGAAGTGAGTCCATAAAAATATACTTCTGCTTCGGCGGGCGATCGGACGTTCATTCCCCGAGGAACTCGTCTCCATCCGGGTATAAAGCGACTTTACTGAAATACATATAGCATCGTCTTAAAGTGTGCAATAGGGAACAGAGATTGTCAGAAAAAGGGGTTCAGCTCTCGTGGGGCAGAAGGCAGAGTTGGGCTTCAACTAAATAAAAAATTATTTAAATAACAGATCGAATAAAAGTTACTTTAGGTTCAGATTATTCCACGAATAATGTTAATGGTACCAACAGTATTCTCTCGTTACAAGCTCGATTTTCTTTCAATGCTATACGCTCTTTGGCACCTCCACCGTGTGTAAGATTATGAGCTTGTGGCGAATAAATTCTGTACTTGTTAAACTTCGTAAGTGAAAAGTGCTTGACGAATAAAAATTGAAAGGGTATCGCTTAACCAGTGACTCCCTGTCGTCTTCTTCAGTAATAACAATCGGATTTCTGTTCCCAGATCACCCGATCCTCCAGATCCTGGAGACAAGAGTCGGCGACAAAGTGGCCCTCGACTTCGTGAAGAAACAGAAACAACGATTCGCCGTGGCGTAAAACGGGCCCGTCTATGGTGGGCCGGTTCCGTCGCGATGACGCGAGAGCCATCGAGCGTCCCCGTCTCGAAACGGGGAGAGACAGAGGCATAAAAGGAGCAGAGAACGGAAAATCCATCCCCACGGACGGCTCGTCGACTCTCTTCCCCGTTCGTCCTGATATCCGCCAGACCTTTCTCGGTGTAAATCGTGTTGAATATAATCGGTGTTGGTAAACTAACGAAACTAATAACAGGAAGAGAAGCTGAGGGAACAGTAAGAGTAACGAAATCAAAGGGGATAGAAGAAAGCATATATTCAGAACTATTTTTGTGTCGGGAACAAAGCCAGCCAGAATTAAAGAAACGAAGAGAAGAGATTAACGGAGGAAAGAAATGTTTAAACCTGTCTTGTGTGATGTGTCTAAGGATAAATGTCTAACAAAAGCTATTCGTCGAGACCGTCGGAGCTTCGAAGCAATGCCAAACGGCCGTGAGCATGGATGCTCGCCGAGGATACCTTCCCAGAATGAGTCATCGACTGCGTTCCCAAGGGACGAAGAAAGGAGGACGAGGAAAGGCAGCGAGGCGTTCATCGCCGCTTCGCATCGCTTCGACGATACAGATCAGTCCCAGAGAGTCGATATAACGATATTTTTCTTACTCGTCATTGGCTAATGTCTCTTTCTATCTTTCCACCGCCGTTTTCCCCCACTTCTTCGACCGGTCTTCTCCTAATCGCGCGCACGCGACCCTATCGCAATCTGCACGACGGATTTCAATCGACGTTCAAAAGCCGGAACCACGTGAAAGTTGGGCTAACGATTTCTGCCCAGTTACACGTGTACGCAACGACACGCCGAACAGCGTGAGAGAATAAAAGAGTAAAAAGGAAAATATGGAGAAAAAAAAAAGAGTTATAATAAATATCAGTGAAGTGTCCCCCTTGTGTCTCTACTGCAGGGATTCGTGTTTGATTTGCTCGTACAATCTGAATCTTTCTAGAGCTTCTCCCGATCTATCGGCGCGGCGTCGAGGCCTCGCCGCGTAATTGGACGAGTACCAGACGAAGGATCGCCGAGGGAATCGTTTGGAGAACCGAGCGGGAGTGAATTGTATTGCTTCTGCGAACGTCTCGGCCCTCGTATCTCGAGGGCTGTCGCTCGATCGACACGGCACGAGCCATATGGAAACGACGGGATCGAAATTGGCGACCAAAATACCTGAACTAAATCGTATTAGAGCGGATAATAGAAACGGATGACAAAGCGCACACTCGTCAATTTTTCTATCGCACGCGCGCGTCTTATTTGCGTCTGCATATTATTATACGTACACACACGTTCATTGAGGAAGTAACGAACATTCGAGAACACACCTTTGTATCTCACGCGGCGTCGACGAAAAATAAAAACAGAAGTAGACACGCGAAAACGAACCAACAAAAAAAAAATAATCATGAGAAACAGGAGAAGAAGAAGAAGAAGAAGAGAAGAAACGATGATCTCTCGAAATGTCGCCTGCCCGATCCTCGATATATTCTCGTGCATCGAATCCGATCGAACTCTATTTGCTTTTTTCAACCTTTTACAATCACCAGAAACGTATGTACGATCTGTCTTGTATCGTGAGACGAATAAATTAATATAAATGTACGAGACTGTTATCGTTTGCTTCCTACGTGTGACTTTTCACAATTTTCTTTTCGATTTTCGTGGAACGGTGTTTGTTGGGGAACGAAGCTCTTCGTTTGAAGAGGAAGATCAAGTTCTGTGTATTTATTTAACCCACTAATTAATAATAGAGGCGTTACTTTCAGTGGAACAGATTTTTAAAAAGAAATTACAGATAGAAAGAAGGAGGTTTGAGTCCACGTGAAAAGAAACAGGGAAATGCAGGTTGCAGTTGATTTAATATTTGAGAATATATATATGTTTCGTTATTTTCTGTAAATATTGCTCACTAACATAAAATTATACAAACTTCAGCTTTTCTTACACTTTATATAAAACGTGGAATAAATTCAAAAAGTAGCAATGACGTAAAAGGCTTGTTATAAAAATGTTTGCTAAAAAGGAGGAAGCAATGGTTGAATATGTAGAATAAGAAAAAGGTGTGTAGAAATATGCTGTAACATTATTGTCCAGCAGTTTGCTCGACCGATTTCTGGGACTGCAAAGGACTGTCGAGTGTCTGCGGTTGGTTTACACATGAACATTCCTCTGCTCGAATAATCGGTTCACCGTCCAGTTTCTCCAATATTGGCAGGCGTCTGGCGACCTCTGATCTCCACTGATCCCCCTAAAAATGTCACGTATACCGTCATTGTTACATTCAGCGCTAAAAATCTGTGTTCAACATCGTAAGGAGATCTTGAACTCAACCTGTACATTGAAACATCGAGAGAGTTAAAATAAACTGCATTAGTTCTACTTGGAAACATAGTTAATTGTAAATCTAAAGCACAGTAGGTTGTTAACTTTCACGGAATTCCTTCTAGCCTATCGCTCTCTTAGCTAAACTTCTTGCATTTAACTTACTGAAGGCTGTGAAGGCTCTGGATCTAAAGCTACACGTCCTTTAATTACACACTGATTAGAAAATGAAACATATAAGTATCTTCGTATCGAGAAATCTAATTGTAAAATGTAAATGGCTACGTGGATTGGCTGTAGAGCGAGAACCAAGATTAAGAAAGGATTAAGAGTACCTCGAGACCCTCGCAAATTGGATTGCCAACAAAAACGAGATCCTGAAGCATGGTGAGTTCCTGGAGCCTGTTGAATTCGTTCCACTCCCTCACCAAATTGTTCGACATGTAAAGTACGCGGAGGTTCCTCAGCGCATTGATCCCCTTCATCTTCTCGATAAGGTTGTACGAAATCCACAGCTCCTGGAGCGTGTCCCCCAAAGCCTCGAGCCCAGAGAATCCTTTAATTAAGTTCCGACCCACCGCGAGGATCTTTAGGTTCTTCAACGTCCCAATCCCTGCGCCAGACGAAAGCACCTTTAGTAGATCTTCAGTTTTATGATCCATTTAATGACCATTCATTTTGTAATAAACGAGATGCTTAAGTAATTTAGACTTCAATTATTTTCGCTTGAATCTTTGAACTTTCTCGCGGAAGTGTTGTGTGAAATTTTGGAAATTTTCAAGCAAGAGTGGAATTGATTTTTAATCATTTCGAATCGTTGATAACTTATTTACAAAGAGAATTTTGTGGAAGGAGGTGGATGTTCCAGAGAATAATCCGTTTTTCATCAGATTGCATTAATGGCGGGCAAATTACGCGTCAATTAAGGAGGTCGACTGGCACCTGCGGTCCATTTCTCGTCACCTCTAATGCAATTCCGTTCACATCGAATTATTTGCCCTGTCGAACATTCCCCGTTCATTATTCTTGTCTGTTCCGCTTCATTGCGCGCGAATTTCCACACGTTTGCGCGGATCACGGATTTATATTCCCTATCGACGGGGATTTATCTGCTAGCCAAAGGAAGCGAAGCTTCGAAATGAAGAAATTTTAGGAAAGTGTGAAGAAAATTCACGGCAACGGTAATAGTAGAGGAAATAAGCTGTCCGTGGTATCCACCTGCGATTTTCTCGATCATGTTCGTCGACAAGGAAAGTTTCTCGCACTTGACCAAAGTCGCCAAAGCATTGTCCATCTTCTCTATAGGGGGCCATTGAAAGTTCAGCAGAACTTCTTTAGCGGTGGAAGCCTCCAGCTCGTTTTCCTCCTCCCATCGACGGATCGCCTCTTTGCAGGTGGTTGGCTTGACAGTGGCCATGCTGTTTATCAACCATTATCAAAATCCTCGGAACCCTTCAGAGATTAAAATTCTCTGTCGTCAAAGTGGTTCTGCAAAAAATCCAGCACTAAAGTCAACTCAAATATTATAAGCTTCAACGTACATATTTGATAATAATTTATATCGAAGTTTAATTGAATGCCATTTCACTTGTAATAATTTAAGGAATACTTAATTGCAATTTATTTACCTTTCTCGATAAGTAATTCCGTTGATCCGTCATCCAGTTTTCGCTCCGTCGCATTTCCCTGCGGTTTCCTTCATTTACGATATAATTCCTTTTTTATTTATTGCGGTGTTGTTTATTATCGTTTATCGTGCCGGTTCGAGGTTACAAGAAATCGACATTCGTTTTCCGCCGTGGCAAGCTGCCACGACTGGAGGCTGGTAATATCTGGCACCAATCAAAATAATCGATGCACAGGACGCATGCGTCTGGCGCGGTGTTATTTATCAACTAAGCGTCGCGATAAGATTTACGACACGATATTAACATTGAAAAAGTACAGGTTTTCGATGGTCGAACCGTGTGCATCATGTCGGCTTCCGAAAGTTCACCATCCTCCTCGTATTGGCGATCGAAAACCTGGTTTCTGTACCCGTGGATGGTTTCAGAGCCGATTTAAAAATTTCCAAATCGCGATGAACCGTTGAATATAATATGCAACTTCAAATTCAACATATCACAATTACCAGGCATAATTTAAAGAAATCTACATTCTTCAGAAGCATTTCGTAAATTTCTGCTTCCTAAAATGAAACGTAAGAATATCTGAGTCGATGTTGCATTAACTTTGTGGAGTTCACTGCACCTGTTACCATTTTCGTAGTTTCGAATCCTTTAACTTTTGAGTGTTAATTGTACATTTGTAATACTAATTTATAGTAGTCTTTTTCTAGAAATCTAAATTTTCATTTGATGAAATTTGTAATTGAGAAAATAGTTGTGGAAAAGTCCGAAGTTTCCTTATTAAATTTCGCTCAATTCTTAAATTTTAATATTAAGGTCTAAAAATTTACAGAAATATTGGCAAAGAAAAAAGGAAATGTCTGAGGTGCGTTACACTCCGTGCAACTACAAAGAGTTGAACGTTTAAAATTTCTCAGAACAGACATTTACGTAAATAGATATCTAAATTTTTCTAAGTTTCAATTCATCTTTGTATTATTCATATTAAAAACTGCACTTAAAGGAAATTCAGCGATTATGTGTAGCAAGTGTATACTAATTGCAAGTGTCTTTCTGAAAGCCTTCGCGCCAAACAATGAGAACACTAGAAGCTGCACGGAGAAGGACAAGAAAAAATTATTTGGGATGTCACTTCTTTATTATTACCGATGTACAATAATCCCTCGGGATTAGAGCCATTCGTCAGACTTCCTTGGATGACAGGTTATCTTACATCGAAAATATTCCGTTAAAGGACGCACGTCCGCGCTAATCGTCGTTCTTCTATCGCTCCGTCGAAACCGTCGCGACGAGCACAGTCGCTCCCCGATCGGATCCTTCCGCGTATCTGTTTCGACCGAAGGGATGGCAGTATTGTCACGTCACACGTTACAACGAACAGACACGAGAACGTTACAGCCCTGAGGATACATCGATAATCGTCCGGATTAACAGCTAGATTGGTAAGAGGACATAGAGTGGGCGTACCGTGGAAAAGCTGGTCAATTTGTTCACGCAACGTTTTCCCTAACCCTTTGTGGTCAGACATGTTACGAGAACCTCCACCAATTAACTGGTAGTAGCTGATTCGTCGTGTGTTTATGGTACAAATCGAATAGTCAATAACAGAGGTACAGCAAAGTCGACAGTTTTGCAGTTAAACGGTGGCAGCAATTAAGGTAGTCAAATCCAGCGTCATGTAAGGTATCCCATTGTAGGATTTTAGGGTTTCGTGAGAACCTGCAATGGGATTAATGAGAATTGAATCATCGCAATATTTCATACTATACAGTACCTCGTACTGTTTCGAGGCTCCAGTCCTGGTCTGCCTATATTTATTTCGAACTACTTGTTCCCACGCTTCCTTACGCCTGTCTCATTGTACGAGTTTGCTTTACCTCTTCTGCTGACTGTAATTTAGACTGCCCCTCGTCACACTTCTTCATTCACTGATACGACGAAGGTGGGAAGTATCCCATATTTTCAGCAGCATAAAATAGCATTTGTCACCGCGCCACTGAGATTGTTTCGTCTAGGATAGGCCTAAAGTGTTCCTTTCCCGATCTCGTCTCATTTCAGACGCGACACTTTGATCATCAACGAACTCGTGTCACCCCTGGCGCAACGCACAGTGGCGAATTTGCCCGAAATCGTAGCCGAGATTAATATCTTCCAATGCAAGTTAAATTGTTGAAATAAATTACAATAATATGACTCCAGAAACATACTTATGTACATTTTTCATGAAAAAACCTTCAATTATACATGTATACTTTTATAATATACATAAAACGCGTTCTACGTGATATTTAATCACAAATAATAACGGTGATAATACAAGGTTGAATACATGCAATAACATACCAGCTCCTTTTTAACTATAGAATTAAAAATTGTGGACAGAATTAATATTTACAAATGAAGATAACACGATTGTAGCAGCTAATTTCAGTCAAAACTTCTTCTGCGACTTTTAAACCGCACTTTAAAAAAAAATCGATATTTAATCATGGACCTATCTTAGGTCCATGAGTTCAATCTCGTTTGATACATGCGTCATCGCTCAAAGAAAGAAAAACTTATGGGACTCGCATTTTTATCTACCACAGCTGTAGAAATGTTTAAAATATAATACAATTAATGTAAATGTGAATTTCGAGCATATTGGATAATGTCAACATTGACAGATTATCGGACAATAAATCGTAACACATTTTCTAGTTTTACCGGTAAAAATCCATTTTCTAACGCTATTAAGTTTGAAGTTGCACATCTCTTAGAGAATCACAGATTAAAAATCGATTCCAATGGAAAAACATGCTCTGATATTGCATAAATGAAGTACACCACACAGATTTTGGAAATAAAAAGAAATTACTTTTACTCATGATTTTGGCAAATTCGCCGCTGTGCAACGTCCAACCGCAAAGGGCTAAGATGTTCACAGGACGATCGTTCCGAATTCGGTGTCAGGCCTCTAATGACCCTGCAGCCCGCAAGCACTCGCGGCATTCACTGCGAAGTAAAGGAAGCAACCGGCGGTGCTGAAACTATGGAAAGAAAGTAAGGAAAGAATGATGGAAAGTACAGGCGTCGTTAAAGCGTGCGGAGAATCGCGTACGAAACGAAATCGTCGGGAAATGAAGAAGAGCGTTACGTTGCTTCGTCCATCGGCATACGTTCGAATGTTTACACTGATCGTATTTCTTCTTTTCTTTTTTTAAAGACTTACATCGAGTTAGCGTAAATTACAAAAATACACAAAGGCACTTGATAAGAATCTCCGTTTAAGGTCCTCGCGTCGGAGTGACGCCGCTCTAACAGAATCTTGCTCGCACCATTATTCCTTTCAATGCAACAATTAACAACAACGACGACGACGCAAAAACCGATACAACACACGAAAAACGGTTAACTCTGGTATGTAATCCGCAACTGATACGAAGTAGAACGAACTTGGTCGACGGCGATCGTCGTGAATCGGCGTTTCGTACGGTGGGCAAAACGGGTTGCCATCGAGGGAACCATTCCCACTCAAGTACACAGGATTGATGGTTCAAATCTTACGTCTTAGTATTTTTTATTCGGATCCTTGGTTTCGAGTGGCAGCGCTGCGGCGAGGTTGTGCCACGGTTCACGTTGAATCGAAGGAACGCGTCGTGGTGATATAAAAAATTCGAAATTAATCTGCCTCTATTAAATCACTTTCTACTTATAGTTCAACAGTTTGTCTGTTTACTTTTTTAATCCTTCGTGGTCACTGTGGGTTCAGTAGACCCGCCTTTTAACTTTGGAGCTAAGTTCCTGCCTTTGAAATGGCATTGATCTGACATTTTACGGAAATTTCAGATTCCCTCTTCCGGTAGAGATCGTCAGTTTTTTAATCAGATAGTCCGTTGGTGAGTGACAGGCGTTACAAAAGCATTCAGATCTCAAAATAAGTACCTTTTTTGAAACGCACACTATGAAACTATATATTTTCGAAAGGGACTATATCGTACTAGTATCAGCCACAATCTGTACGAAAATGAATTGAAAATTAAAGAAGTTATGATAGTTTAGATAAAAAAAGGTCATTCTTCAGAAACTCCTATTTTTTTACGTGTTGTCATTTAATTTATTACTGAAACGTGACTGTTCCATATTCTGCAATGTTCAAAGGGTGTACTATAATTTGGGGGCTCGAGTGGACTGATAAAATTCGTAGGGTAACTGATTAAAAATCTGGCGGGTCGATTGGACTTCACAGAAATGTGACCACGAAGGGTTAAACTGCGATCACCGATCAGTTGCTCGATCGAATTGTAAGTTTACTATCATCTCGAGCAATTATTTAAACTCACAATTTCTATCGAGGGTATATTTTTTACGTAATTCCCTGCCCTATAAACTACTCACAATCAGTTTGGTCCAAGACTCACGGAGTTTGCAGTACACTCTGCAATTTAAATCCCGTCCAGCTTAATGCCACTATGCCCTCACGTACGAATTTATTTTAGCTCTCTACTGTCTTTGAGCTTCCACCCCTTTCACTTCGCCATCCCCGCGCAATCCTTTTGAAATCGTGTCTTCCCCAACCAAATGACCCGACTTAATTTAGAATTCTAATTCATTATATACCTTCTATCCCTTCCACCCTGCCAAGAATTTACAATCCCCGGGAACTGTTGTTCTCGCCCGTCTAATGCCTCGTTTTAACTTAGAATTCTATTTAAATTCGTTACGCCCCCTCCAGCTTTCACTGCGCTCATCCCTTTCTAATTCTTACTCCATTCAAAATAGCATTCCCTTCGATCGAATATCGTTCAAATCCTAACGTAACTCTCGACAACCTCTTTTCATTCGACGCCCCTTCGATTTGGCCCCTGAAACAGATGCACCGGGAAAACCACCCCCGCCACAGTGCTGCTCGATTAAATATACGCATATACATGTGTATGTACTATATGTGTATACATAATTCGGGTATACAGGCGTAGAGATCGCAGAAAATAGACAGTGGACAGTATATGTTTATGTGTGTATGTGTATATATATATATATATTCTTTCTCTTCTTTCGTAATTCGCTCTCAAAATTTCAAAAAGAATATTCGTCTCGGTAGACATTACAATCGACGTCTATATCGTTTAGTACCCGTTCATTTGAGGAAAACACGCAATACAGTAACACGTCAATCGTTTTAACATACATCTACACAAACTAACGAGTTGCTTTTGATCCATAGATATAGTATACCATCGGAATATACATACGACGATGTACACTCGCCTGGGGGTAATTTATAATTTATAACAACACACGTATCTCGCTTTTGACATAGTAGGTACACAGATCCGTATCGTTAAACTTACCAGTATATACAGCTCGGATAAAAAGATTAAATTGGTCTTATCGTACAAGTAACGTCGTAAAGTATAATGGCCACTACTTAGTTCGTGCCATGGTCCGATTAAATTCCTTCGTACCCGTCCTGGAGTCGATTTTTGAACTGTCTGGTATCGGGCTTCTTCCTCCTCCCCCGACTAACCCTTTGACCTGCACTGAACTTTCCCCTTCAAACGATCCCGTCACACGATTTCCTGGCAATCGTTGCACCGGTCACATTCTTTATCGATGAAATTCGAATATTTTGAAAGGAAAAAGAGAATAAAATTTCAACCGGATATTTAATAATTTAATATATCTCGCACCTGCATTTCGCGAACACAAAGACTACGTTTACGTGTCTCTCATTTCGTCTTTTTAATGTCTCTGACAGAAGGTTTTGAAAGGTTTCAAGTATCAGGGAGTGAAATCCAATTATTGCATAGAAGAATGAAATTTTTGAAGGTAGATGATTGCATACCAGTTTTTAAAAACGATCGAAGAGAACTGGAGGGTCAAAGGATTAATCAAATCTCGCGTATAAATTCTGTCCTGAACCTTTTGAGTGTGCTGTCGAGTGGACGCAGAATCAGTTAACATTCACGATGCTCTTGGCGAATTAATACTAAAGTTAGTCGTCGAGTAGATCCTCGATGAATGTCCGTACGTTCTACTCAATGTTAATCGTTCGTGGAGAAGCAATGGGTCACGTTCGTTTCGATTAATTGGCACTTTGATCGCACCTCAATGCTCGACATCCCCATTCTTTCCAATTCTCGCGAAGCGGGTGGCCAACTTCGTTCCACGATCTGCACATTTAGTTTCCTAAAGATTGTTAGATACACCACGCGCCAAGTTCAAAGTTTCAACTAGCACAGTCTTTGTAAAACAGATGTTTCGTTAGTTATAAAAAACGTTTAACGAAAGTTATATATTCTCTGAATTATTTTCACGTTCAAGTTGATAGGTTTTTCGCAACAAATAAATATTCTACCCTCATCTTTGAACGCTGTGTATAATTTACGAATTCTTCAGCAACAGAGAAAAAATCTTATCAATCTCTGAAGCGATATTCTCTGTGTATTCAACGGATTTCGGAATCACGACAGCCGCGGTCTGCATATTGGTAAGCGGATTTTCAACGTATCAGGGGATATACGGTATTGCGGAGCTGAAGGAAGCGCGAAGGATCTCTGAGATTGTTGCAAGCACCCACACTCATCTGCACCTTTAAGGTTCTTATATAATAGAGAAAAGAGAGATGGGAAGCACGAAGATTTTTTTAAACATAAGGGAAACAGGCATACCAAAGTTGAACAGTTCACTGAATCGAATTGGCCACCCTCGCGAGAGCTCCCAAAAGAAACACTGTCACCAGAGAGCGTGTACCATATATACAAGGTGGAACACGTATAAGTAAACCTTCATTGCTTTTGAACTCGTAAAAACGTAAAGGAAATTAAAGATGCTCGATTTAAAAATTTTTTCCATTTTCCTCGAATTCGTCAATACATTTTTAAAAAGGGAACACGTTTTCTGGATGCTCAGATGAAAGGGAAGGTAAACACTAATTCTGCAGTATGTATCCCTTGTTTAGTTACACATATTGTAAGAAATCGCCTAATGTATAAAGTTTATTTTTGTGTTCCCTTACTCTGCATCATATTAATATCTTCTCCAAACATTCTACATTCATCTCTTTGAAATATTTCGTAGCTCAAGTGATGCTACTAACGTAACTATTTTTTGATTCGGCAATAAAATGGTCCTATGGGTGAAAACCTCAAAGAAATTGCTAGTCTTCGTATTATAACTGTAAAAGATATCGAAAAAAGTTCCATTCAAAGTTTTATAGCTCCCGATATCCTACAATATGGTGATAAAGAATTGTCAAAAGAAGAAGAGTGGTGGGAATAAATTTTGAAAAGAATAATATTTTTCGCACATCCTTCATCGCCGTTTTATAGGACATAAAAAACCAGAGAACTATCAATTTAACTTCTCTTTCATATCTTGTACAGTTTCGTAGATATTTTTTCAACACTTGAGCTACATTTCTTCAAAGTTTTCGCCTCTTTTAAATTTCCGACTTGCCGAACATCCCTTGTGCGTCATTAAGAAACCAGTGGTCCCAGGTTCAAAACCACTGACGGCCTTGAAACCCCGAAAACAACTTCAACCACCACAATCTTTCATCCTCGTATCCTAAGTCGAGTGTCACGAGTTAAAGAGCAATGAAGATATCAATGTGGTTGTCAGACGTACGCTGTCCAGTGTCCCATTGTGTATATCGGCGGACACTAATTATCCCAGTGCCTTCTGCATCAGAGCATTCTCGCCCAGAATATTTCACGACTTGCCAGTGATGCGAGCTGCGTGGAAAGAACAACACTCCCCCGTCATCTAGCCTCAGGCACGGCCGAGAGATCCACGCACACCCCCGTCCCCCTGACCCCGTTGTTTAAAGCACGTGAAGGTTCTCGCAGTTCTTGAACTTGCTGTCCTCCTTGCCGAACAGCCAGGTCAACATTTGCCTGGCTTTCATGCTGGCACGCACCACGCCTCTGGATTTGTACCAGTGCCCTCCACCCTCGGTGCCGCCGTTCGCCGCCCGATTCTCCGCGCTCCCCTGGACGGTCTTCAGTCGAATCTGATTCAGAATCCCGACCAGCAGATCGTCCACGTTGTGGTTTATGCCGACCGAGACCTCGATGAACTTCACCCGATAGGTGCAGGCCATGCACTTGCCATCTGCGTCGATCACGTGGACATGGATCAGAAAAGGGGCGGGTGTATATTTAACCCCGGTCGCTGGCAAGGACATACGCTGGGTGTTTGGAAATAGCACGGGACCATTGGTAACTTTGCCCCGGGAGGGCGGTTTGTTTCAGATAGGCGAGTAATGTTTCATGCAATTGGAGTTGGGTGGAAATTTCTCCGGTGGGCGGGCAAGCGAGTATAAGTTAGATTTTGCCTCAAGCTTACACGGGTCTTTTCTTTCAAAATCTTTTAACGTATATGGTATCCACTTTCGCGTCCAAAATTTAACACCTGATCTTACACAGCACTTTGTTCATATTCTAATCCTTTGCTCATCCCACTAGAGAATTGTTCTCGAGGGGTTCTAGTACTTTTAGGGTTTTGATTCATTAGAATTGTATTGAAATAGGTGTTAAATGTATATTTGTTTTCTAGTACTTTTAGGGCTTTGATTGATTAGAATTGTACCTACCGAAGTAGATGGGGGCGTTTAATGAAATTGACGTTAAATGAATATTTGTTTTCTTGTACTTGTAGGGTTTTGATTGATCAGAATTGTACTGAAGGAGGTGAGGAATGTTTAATGCAATTGGCGTTTAATTTATATTTGTCCTCGAGGGGTACTGGTCAATTGGAATATATTTCCTCTTTAAATTTTTAGAGTGTGTGTAAATAAATGTACATACTAGCGAGTGAAGTTTTAAATGATTCATCTATAAATCAATGAATATCGATATTTTGTATGGCAGTTTATTTATTACGCCTCCTGGGTGGAAGCGTATTTATAGTTCGCGGGGAATTAATTTCATTAATGTTGACTCGAGGATAAAGGGTTGAGGAATAAGAACAGAGTTTCTTTTTATATGCACTAACCTTGGGAAGAGACCACCCTGGATCGAACCAGATCCACTTTGTTGCCAACTAATATAGCTGGCTTCCCTCGCAGGAGGTCCTGATCGTGCAGACGTTCGAGGATCTCCTCGGCCCTTTGGAAGGACGCCTTATCGATCACAGAGTACATGACAACGAAGGCGTCCGGGTATATGTTCTCCAATTCCGTCTTTTAAAAACAGAAATCAGGAGTAGGTATTGAGTCAACTAAGAAAATCTCTAAATCGATATTAACGTTCAACAGAATCCAAAATCTCGAGTTTATAAGATATTCAATAAGTCTACCATTAATTTACAACAACCAACTTCATCTCACCCACGGAAACGAGTGAATTCCATTATCCCACAAATTGTAGAACTAAAAGCTAATGGCAGGCATCTAGAAACTATGAAAAACCAAGGCAGGGCCGACCACAGCGGCCGAGCTGTACAGGATTCCCAGACAAAAAGAAAAAAATGAGAACGAAAATTTTTTATAATACGATACTAAGGACACACTGGAATTATGGTTGCGGTAACCATATCATGGTACGCGAGCACTGTCCAAAATGAAATTAGACTACAACTTCTAATATAATAATATAATTATCTGCGAGACACTACAGAAACAAGCGACTGAATCTATTCAGCAAGGGGTTGACCAACCCCCCAAGGGTCCTCCCTCGACGAAACCGCTTTCTACCACCGCGACAACTCACGCGCCAGCTCACCTTCGGGTTCACGATGTTGAGGAATCTCAGCTCGCTCTCTTCGCCGTTCAGCATCACGAAAACAGATTGCTCGCTGGGCACGTCTGCAACAAACAAGGGAAGAAGACGTTGAGCGATGTCGGGGCACTTGACAAAGCTGTTGAAAGCGCGGTGGCGCTGAAAGTGTGCGCGGGGGGTAGGGTTGCCATAGGATGAGGAACAGGCAGGGGGGACGTGGCAACAGCCCCCTTTGATTTGCTGCCTCATTTATTTTTCCACGAACCCCCCTCGCGGTGGCGTGTCCATCGAAGGACAACCAGCCGTGGACGTCGAAGGAAGGAAACACGGCTGAAAGGAAAATAATCAAATCCCGCGAGCTACAAATAAGTCCTAGAGGGTCGAACGGAAAAGGAATTCGTTGCCCCGTTACACCGACGGCCAACGTGACGTCTCCGTCGAGAGCGGCGTAATCCTGCGCCCGTCTAAATGCGTCCGCGTCGACGTTCGCCCGTCACCGACCACCCTGAAACGTCAACGGGGATTCCTCGGCCCATGTCGATACGTAATTCGATGATGTCAGACTCGCTGCTATCGCTGTCTCCCCCGCGCACCACTTCACCTTTCTAAATCCCATTTTTTTTTCCATCTTTCAGTACACGCAGACGTTGGGGGAACGTTCTTCAACGTCGATCCTTGGGAATCTTTGGTTACTGCTGGGTGGGCATAGATACCGAGCTGGGTAACTGATCGTGGGGAAATGTGGAATGCAAGGGAAACGGATCTAGAATTAAGTTACATTCTGTGTAAGTTGTTATTCTTAGATGTAATGCAATACCCTGCAAGCTTCCTTCACTGCAAACGGTAAACAGACTTTTTACCTCTTGAATTCTACGTAATTGTGAGAGCTGTTATTGCAACTATGGCCTAGTTTCTGGCATTCGAGGATAGTAGGTTGACTGGAAAGTTCTATCTCTAGATTTTACCTGCACGTTTACAACCTTATTTGAGGATTTCCAAAAACGCAGCAGATACACTTATTTTGCACCGCCGAAAAATGAGGCTATCAGCGCAATAGTGGTGTAAACCCAAAACTTTTGTTTTGAGATTACGGCTAAAGTCGTTGCTTTAATTTCTATTTTTAGGTATACATAGGTATGATTTTTTAAAAAATATAATCGCTAAGATGTGTATTATTAGTATATAACTGTAAATGTATGAATATTGGAGAATTTGTATGGCGCGACGTAAATCAACAAAATGATCAGTGCAAAAATACGTTTTTATGGAAACGTTAATCGAAAATCGTGAATTAGGCCATTATGGCGCTGCTGGCTTCAAATAAGCTATTACAAAGCCGGTGTAATAGTGCTGCAAAAAGTATTTGCTATGCATAAGCTGGATAAGTGGATCTGAATGTACATGAACAGACATCAATCACTGTATGACAAAGTTGACAATCCCACAGAAGCTTTGATTAGACGATTTAGGATACCAGTTAGATAATTTGCATTTACCATCAAAATGTTAATTCCAAATCGATTTTCTGTCTTAACCATTCGTTCTCTCCCACAGTTACAAACCGTAAATTGTCGAAATTTCATATTGGCATAGATTTTAATAGGTACTATTTTATTCCTGCCAGAAAGCACCAACGATATAATACCTATTCTGATTAGAAATTTGAAAAAACCTCAGACTCGCCGAGCACCAACCTTCATTTCTTCGCGAATGTCACGAAGAAGTAATGCCACCTCGTTCTTTTCGTATGGGAAACTTTTTCTATTTGTAATCTAAGACGATTGCGATCTCCAAGGACAGAAGATTGATGGTGGCAACAGAAGGGTCGACATCCAAATCGAGAAAGATGCGAGGTGGAAATGAGTTCGGTCCATGTGTCCTGGCATCCAAACTTTCTATGCGAAAGGAAGAAGGGGCTTCGAAAGAGAAAGAGTATGAAAGCTACATGCTTGACGTAAGAGAATTTCCAGCACGATGCAGCATTAAAGAAACATGAACAGAGAATTTGAAATCATCATTTACTGTGTACACACAGAAATTTTTTAACACTTTGCGGTACCACGTACAGCCAAATACGTGTACTTCATACGTTATACCTGTTCGTGGTCATTTAAATTCCACTTTTTTTTGCGAGGTAAAACGTTACGAAAAAAGTACTCTTCTCAGAGGAAGTGAGGAATGTCCACAGCTCCACCAGTAAATATCCCTTTTCTTCAAATTAGTGAGAAGGAGTATAATAGACTGCAACCAATTAAGGATCTCGTATAATTAAAGGGATTCTTAATCCCAAGGTTTGCAATTAGGAATTTGAAGATACTACGCTAGGTAGTAACCAGTGGATTCGTTAAAGTAAATGGGACCCTTTCATGTGAGATTATGTAGTTAGTACAAAGACAGTTTCCCTTTACCCTTGTATTTCCACCCTTTTTATTCTTCCTGCTCCACTCATTTTTTCAGCGACTCCGAGTGCAGAATAATACATTTAAAAATACAATGCAGAGAGGATGCATCTTCATTCGCCACCCTCGAAAGCAGCAAAACGTGTCGACAAGTGTTCCACGTTTTTACATTTCCACATCACTGTTTTTACATCCACCCCCACGTCCCATAAAATGTATTACTCCAAAACGAATAACCACGACAATCGAATGGTCGAATCTTCCCTGAAAGGCATCGAAAAAAAGCCTCACTCATTATCGAGCTACCCGAACCATTTCAATCACCGAAGCCAGGGGTTCTTCCTTCTTAATAATCCAAATATAACCCTATATCCAGTGACGTCAACAAGCCCACACTCCTAATATTGAATTTAGTATCCCATGCTATTGAATTGGCTAATACTTCAAGTAAACATTGAACTTGCATCCACCCCCATCTGCATCCCCAATTCCCACGTTCATTTACAATCCTACACACCTAACTCCTCTATCTCCTTCTTCCTACAAATCCCCACCTTCTCCTTTTTAAACTCCAGGTTCCTAATCTGTCATAATTAAGGTGGCTTTTTGAAGTCGTTTCACGAAAAGGGGTAAACGAGGACGAGCGAAGTTTCGCGGCACGGAAACGTTAACAGCAGCGGTGGCGGGTGAAGAAAAGTGAGGAGCAGAAGGCTGGGGAAGAAGGGAGAGAGAGAGAGAGAGAGAGAGAGAGAGAAAGAAGGCGGCGTGGAAAAGAAGAGGAGGGCAGACGATGAACAGACACGGAGGCTGTATGATGTACGTTTATAGCGGACCGACGCAAAATTAACCGGCGCTATTTCTGCCCCGGCTGTTCCTGCACTTTTCTTTTTTAACACCTTCCTGGAAAGCGGCGCGCTCGTTTCGCTTGCTCCTCGCGCAGCCTCCATACGTTCACCCCGCGATTCTCCTTCGCTCCTCGCGTCTGGGAAGCTTCTGCAACGTAATTGCTCCTCACACTCATCCCCTTCTTCTTTGTTTTTTTTTTGCCCTGGTAGCAGCCGTTGCCCCCTCCCCCTTTGCCGGTCCCTGACCTCGATCCCGATTTCGCGGTGAAATTATGGGACGAAACGCGACGTCGACCCCAACTTTCGTTCGCGAGATTTTATGTTACGCTGGATAATGGAAGGCGCCTCCTTTTCGTGGGCAGTCAATCATCGGAATATCGACGGACACTTTGTTATCCGAATCAATGATGCGGAGGTTAATCGGGTTTTCTGGATCTTCTATATCTGTTTATTATTGTGAGTATGTCGAATACCGTATTCGATACGTATCAATATACTTGGGAAAATTTTCTTCTCTTTTGATGTGATTCCTCTGATTTATAAGCAAAGCATGTCTCGCGATCAGAGATTGTATTAGAAACTATTTTATAGGACGTAACTATAAGATTTCTATTCATCACCTTTTCTTCACAGTTATTCGAAACATAGAGAGTGCTGTATTTAAAGATTTCCTCATTAGTCTTTGAGGTGCTTAAATCTCTGACAAGATTCTATCCTTTTCTTTGGTGGATAATAGAAGCATGATAGATAAGAAGACCGATAACGCCTTTAAGAAGCCGTGAAGAGTTTCTCCAATAAAGTTGAAAATGAAGAAACATTCGACCCTAAAGCTCGAGGTCTCGAAGCGCGAGGATCAATCGATCCCTTGTCTCGCTTTTGGGACTGAAACGTAATAAAATGAAAAGTTCCGAATAGAGCTGTGGAGCGTAGAAGCGAGTGCACCGCCAAGTTCCTTGCAAACTAATGCAATTTAAAAGTTACTTAGCGCGGTCACGTTGCTCACGAGTGGGCAATGATAAAAAAAAAAGTGTTCCTTCCAGGACTTTACGATAGTCGCGAGCAACAGCATTATCGAATTTTTCTGTAAAAAGCATTTCTGTCATAATAACCAAAGGTACTAAAGAAGAGAGGAGCTTAATTGCTGTCCTCCTTGCTTAACTTTAATGCGCAAACGATTAATATGTAAAACGAGTTTGAATTCTTAAATACCGTAATCGAAAGTGTAAAAACTTTCAAGATAATTTGAATGTAAATGGGAGGTCACGTTGGGAAAGCTGGAATAGCTCTGAAATGAAGGAACATTATTTATCCCCTTAAAACAAATGATTCTTTCTTTACAATCTTTACTAACCATTCGGTACTTCGAATTACTTAAATTGTTCACGAAATTGCTGATTCTCTTGGCTCTCGATTAAACCCTTCGGGGTCACACGGGGTTCACTGCACCCTACCGTCATTTTATAGTTACCATTTTAGTATTTTGCAATCTTTCAACTTTTCAGTGATAATTGTACATTCGTAATGCCCATACAACCATGCTCCAAAAGCCTTTTTGCAAAATTTGTATTTGAAAAATAGACGTGGAAAAAAGTGACTTTTCTTCAAATTCACCAAATTTTCAGAATCTAATATTCAGGTCTAAAAATCTACAGAAATATTGGCAAAGAAAAAAGAAATTGTGTGACCACCGAGGGTATAAATTAAATCCCATGATTCCTTTATAAAACACTGCTTACAAGGCGAAATTGACCGATAGTGTCGCCTAAAATATCCACAAAGATATTGGGGCAGCGTGCAAGCATCGGAATTGCATATTCACGACGGAGTTACCTCAGAAATCAGAAGAAACCTAATTTCTGGTTCAGAGGAACCGCGGTACAACGCTAAGTCTCGTCATAATTAATCGCGAGCTAGCTTCAGTACTTATGCTGCAATAAAACGTCAACACGACGGCAATTTAAGCTTGGGGATTCGGTGCAAGATGCAAGGGAACCTTTTAAGCGAGATCAGCGTCTCGAGGCTGCTTTTATCCCGTCACGTCTCGCGCGAGTTTATTTTTTGGCAGGGAAAATAGGATAAGCAAAGGCAGGTAGCGGCTGGTGAAAAATTTACCACGGAAACTGGGTTGATTATGGTGGCACACGGGCGAATACAAAAACCATAATGGAGTTTGCTGGTACCCTGTATCGCGCAGGATAGAACGTTGGACGAGAACATGGCGCCTATCTGCGACATTTTGTCCTCGACACGCGGCGTGTATTGCACAATAACGTACAATATGCGCGGCTCAAGTCACGTAACCGTATGTAAATCGAATTCAAACTTGTGCAACACGTATTGGCAGCGGGATGATAATATTTCCCGCGACGATATTGCCCCGTTGTGTTCGCGCGAGACGCGGAGGAGTCGCCGCAAGTGGCGTAGGTAAGCGTATGGACAAACTGGAGGACGCGGGCATGGAAATCTCGTTCTGCTGCAAAATTTGGGAGAAAAGTTTCAAACTTCAGAGCACACTGAAGTGTACGACTATGCGCACAGAATCTGTTACACGGAAATAGACAGTAGTAAAGGATAGAATATTCTAAGGGTGCGAATCCACGATGAGATTCTACGCGAGACTTTTCTATCGTCAGACAAAAATCTAAACGAGAACTAAACGTAGGTAAATAATGGAAATAGTCGCGAGAGATGAGATGTTTGAAAACACCTATATCATGAATCTTGTCTCGTGAGATTAATGTTTCATACCAAGCACGATATTTTTGTCTTATTGTGAATTTGCATCTCTAAACATTCAACTTAGGTGCCTGAAATTTCTATACTTTTTATATAACTTTTTAATATCACAAACGCCTAATCACCGCCGATAATACATTTATAAACCATCCTCTTACACCATTAAAACCATTCCTCGTACTATACTTCTTCGTTACTAGAAATGCTATTAATAATTCGGTAAATGAACTCCTAAAATTTCTATGCAATCTTCATTTGTGGCAATGCAATACCCATGGATGACCCCGAATTTTCTTGCGGAACTCGTGCTTGTCGCCCCTGTAGCTAAGAAAGCACGCCCATATTGGAATCATCTGGATAGCCAAGGCACGCGAATAAAAACAATCTCGAGGCGCGAGTACAATGGCCGAGGTCGGGACCCTGGAAAGCATAAACTCGGCTAGGAAGCACCAAGGAATTTCAAAAACAGGCCAGTCGTCACGGCGAACGAGTCGAGCACGGTTTAGCCGCTAAGTGGATCGCGAAGGTTAATGACACTAGCCGGTCTTATTAAAAGCGTCGTATTTAAAGCGCCGTATTAACGATTCCGTCGAGAACCTCGCCAGAGATTCGTGCGTGATTTCATGCTACTCACTGCCTGGCATGTGTACGTCACGTGTGCGTACACGAATGTAGGCGTTCGAGTGGCGCGAGTCAAGAATTAAACCGAAGACATCTTCGTACGTTGAACGACGGGAGTAATTATTCTGTAAACGCTCCACGGTAAGTTGTACAGAAGATTTTAGAGTTTATAGGAGGTTTGAAGAAGCCTAAATTTTCTCGAAATTCGTGAACACTGCTAGAATGTGTTTGTATGTTCGTTCAATGTATATTGCATTTTATTTTGTTTTATTGTCGCCGGGAACGAGAAGCTTTTTCCACTGCGACGTGGATCTTTTACGTTTGAACTGAGAACTAACAACGTGCTGTGAAAGATCGGGAAAAATATATTCCAAGGAAAGTGTTGTATTTAAATAAAACAACTATTCTTTTCGTTTATTATTCCTGATAATAATATACCATCTCCTATTTGATACGTTAAATGTACCTATACTAAATTCTTTGAAAATGAATGTTAATAATTTCACTAAACTACTTAGTTTCTTGAAATTATTCTACACAACTGCATAAGCTTTTAAAAGCTGAACGAGTAGACGTGAATATTTAGTGGAACGTAAATGATTTATGACACCTTAATGTAGTGGCTCGTGGTAGCAGTAATCGGGGATGAAAAAATCGACGTGCACGTCATATTGATTATCGTTAAAAAAAAGAATAGCCCTTTGTTTGTGGAGAGATCAATTTCTGGCGAACGTAAATTGAACGTAACAGGGCCGAGGATTCTCAATAAAGGAGGCGCCTCTCAGTTATCCTCGGCGAATGTTCTGGGATATCATTATTGAATTTACCAACGGGAGGATCGAACGTCTCCCCTAAACCCAGGTCTTTCCTATCGCGAATAATATCGCTGATAAAGTAAAGTATATAGGTATAATAGAAATAAAGTACCTATCGAACGTCGACGAAAATTTCAAGGGTGCGTGAATAAACATCGATGATTGAAAATCCAGGCACAGTGATTTATCTTTATACGAATTATAAATTCTCTGCTTGGAAAAAGAAAAAATTTTATTTTCTTAAATAAAGGAACTTGAAAATCGACGTTAAATAATATCGAACTTTGGATAAGCTTTTACCGAATTTCACAAGGTTCTGTACCTATGTATAAATTTTAAATCGAAAATACATTGTATAAAATTGAGTATAATGTAAAATAATTCAAGCGAGGATCGACATTGTTATTGTGACAAGGTAAATCTATTTATGTTGCTAAATACCCATGTTTACATCGATAATCAGATTTTGGTTGACAGATCATTAGTTAGTAGTCATAGGTACTCTAACAGTTATAACACAATTTCAAGAAGTAATCGATTATACCACCGATATGTGGTACTGCATTAATGACCTGCTATTTATCCATTTGTTTACAAAACGTGGTCAATTATAAATAGCGCAAATTCCGTGGCTACTGTGTATGAGATTATTTAAAAATCGTACAGTAATATTTGGATAGGTACAGGTGGGTGATTAGTCAATTAGTGTACTATAATAATTCCACGATAATAAGATATATTCAACAACCAACAAATAACAACACTATAACAAGCAGTTATAAAAATTAAAAATTGTTTAAAGATAGACAGCGGAGAAGAAAATGTTCGATACGATGGTTCGAGGTATTCTGCTCCCTTCGTGGGCGCATGACGAATATCCGAAAAACCAAAGGGTGGGAGTAAATAATTTCCCAGCGCTTCAAGGACTTAGAGAAAGTCCCTTCCGTAAAACGCGTGTCTCCCACGCTGTCCTTAGCGTTCGACCCAAAGCTCTGGCAAATGTCATCTTTATTGCCCCAGCCACAAGCTCGGTCGTACGCAGTAAGCACTCGTGTAACGAACAGTTTAACCCTGGCAAATAAATAAAACTTTCCCCGGGCCAACAGTCCGCTACAAATAAATTAATGAAGCGATTAGAGGAACTTTTACAATAAAATTTACAGTATAACGAAACCGTGAATCGCATATTTATTAGATATGTTTACCGTGACCATCAGTGTGTAAGTATTGTAATTTCAGAAGATACTCAAAAGTTACTCACAATCAACTATCAAATAGATTAAAGACTATTAAATCTGCAGTTGCAAGGAGTTTCAGTTTCCCCGAAATTAAAAATTCCAATTATCCAATCCGAATTAAACCTTCACACTTTCATTACATCCCCCCTGGTGCGGTTCTTCAAAACGATTTAAATTCCAGTTCGAGGCTAACCGTTCAATTTTCTTCGAGATTCGAGTCGTTGGGACACGGAAACGCCGTCTCGCTAACTTTTCTGCGAGGTCCATGGGGCGAGGAGTGGCCGCGACGTTTCTATCGGGAGTAATTACAGAAACGTCTCCGGCAACAGATCCGTCGAACATCCTTGACGAAACTAGCTTTTCAGCGGGAAACAGAGGCAGCCACGTAGCCGACAACACGGACGAGTGGCAAGTTCCCTGGAAAACTTGATGGAACTTTGTTAAGCCACCGGAAACTTCGATATTTCCGGTGAACGAACGTATTTACGTTCCAGTCGATAGCAAACAGCGCTCTCCCGTACTTTGAAACGTATCGAGACACGACGATTGCGCAAAATGTTAACGAAAGTCGACGAAACCCCGCGGACCTCAAAGTGACTCAGTATTCGATAAGTTGTCTATCCATGGAAGGTTTGACTGCTACTATAATTAAGAATGAGGACCTCAAACAGAGAATCGAAGCGATTTAACGCTTGCACCTTTTCTAAGAAAGATGAAACTTTATTGGAAGGAATTGTTCGAGGGTCTCCATTTGTGACGTCGACTTCGATTTTGCTTTGGGTAGGATTTGTGATGAGTAATGGGAAAAACAGGGAATGTCCATTTTTAGTAATTCTACGACGTATAACGTATTTTCTTGGTGGCAACTGGGGCCACAGAACTATCGAATCGCAAAGGGTTATAAAGTAGAAATGTCGATATTCGACGACGTTAAAGATTTGGTGTATTGGTTAAAAACAATGAAGTAAGATGTTCCATCTTCAGTGGAATAAAACAAGAAATGAGCCCTCATCATTGTAATAATCTAATAATAAAAGGGGACATTTAATTTGTTACAGTACTCTGCAGTGCTCCACTTGAAAAGTATTAAAACAATGTAAAACAATTATCTTTTTGCTGAGTTCTTTTCTGGTGCCCAATTAGAATATAAATTTCATGAAAAATTCAGTACGAAAACTTGATTTTCTCTATAAATATTCTCTATTGTTTTTCCCCTAACCCGTTATTTAGAATATTCATTGAATATTTTTTAGTGATAATTGGAGACTGACATGCTGCAGGTAATTTCATGTAGATAAGGACATAAACGACCTTAGTTTATTCTTGAGCAAATCAAGTGAGCCATCAAGCACGACCATTTATCTCAGAACCACCCCCGACCATGCCTAGCCTCGTTAAAAAGCAATTTTGTTACTCCACAATACTTCGTTAATGTAATAGTAGAAAACTAGACGTAATCTTAATAATGTTTATTACTGTGATTTATACATGTGAGATGCAAACGTACCAATAAGATATTGCCATACTCAAAGCGTGAAATTAAGAGTGCTGCAAGCAGGTAGCATGGAAACGAAACGTGACATGTTTTTGTTCTTTGTTTTCACCTCTTTTAATGATGATATACGTTTTCCAAAGCATTACACATTCAATTTCACTTCTGAACACAACTTTTGTAATAATTAATAATACTGTGCTTAACATTATAATATATACTTGTAATCGAATTTGAAGTGCATAAATCACCTCCAAGTATGTCTGATCAATTACTGTGAATTTCTACTTCTCCGTCTCTACGAACAATAAACAGATTCCTGTTCCTGTTCGCAAATAGGAAAAAAAAGATCTTCACGCTCTTTACCTACTATTTCGTCCTTATGATGCTGATATGACTTCGATTATGTACGCTCAATTTATTCGTCAACGAATGGGCTAGAAACGTAGGTAGATAGGTACTTGAAAACAGATGTTAACGTTTAAAAATTTGAAAAAATCCTTCGCACGATTTCTATGCATCTACTAAGGAACAATTGATGCGTAGACCGAACAATCTCAAGTGAAACACAAATTTCCCATCTCTCTTAATTTACAGATACCAGCTGTTAGCATTCTTTATTTTACACCCCGCGTAATTTCCAAACGTCCACCACACACGTTTCCAAACAAATTAATCGTGGATACGGATTCTGGCAGCGACAACGAGGCTTGTGGTTTCGCTTTAATCTCGTGGCTGGCGCAACAAATCGTGCGTGATCGCGGATTACGCTGAAGTCCAGGCGGATAATGGACACATAATAGCGCGACGATCCCGCAACCTATCTTGAAACACGAGAGGATCCAATTAATTTTCTCCTAGTTAAGTTTTTACGAACAGTGCCGCGAGCAGATCCCTGATCCACCTGTATCACCAAATACCGCCCCGATATTTCGATAATACAATAATCTGTCATTAAATTAAACACTAAACTATTGGCCATAATTCGGTTAATGAATGAAATTGAAATCGCCCTAATGCATTAGTGGCATCGAATCAAGCCAATTATTCCTGTCGATTGCATTCAGTTGTTCTTTTTAATTAGTGCAGAAATGAAGCTCGATTACGTGGAGGAGCAAAGGAAATATTTAATTTCCATTCAACAAAAATACTTATGTACGCACAGGATTATTTTGTTCTAATTTTTCTTTGAAGAAATTAGAAATGTTTTACCTTTTCCTCAAATAGTACTCTGAGGTATGCTTATTTCTGGCGATAATACTATAAATATGTTTGCTAAACACATATGCTGAAACATTTCGATTGTACCTGTATCTGGGTCAGCCTATTTTATAGCATATGTATTTGCGCGCTTTATTTCCGTATTAAATGTACTTCCGACTGCATCACCATTCAGGATTTTCTTCCGACAAACAGACGCCAGGATTCCAGAAGCAAGTAGCCAAAATCATTGCTGTTTCCCATATCTGGGACGCCCACGCAACCTAGATCCATTCCACATCTCTTTGTTACTTGGCAAAGAAACTATCCTCCGTTTTCGACGCGCATCCTGGCTCGATCCTTTAAGGGACAATTCTCGTGTAACAACGTGACTCCATAGTTCCACGAAAACCATACGTGCCCCGTGACTCAAATTAATGAAAGAAACCTCCGAAGCTTCCAAATAATAAGTTTCCATCGTCCCTGTATCAGAAACATATCCACCTGTCGATAGATGAAGACAAGCCAAGTATTTCTCTTTTACCTCCAGATTACAGTAATTAGAGATTCGATGGGATGAAATGATAACTTCCTGTAACGAAACTTGGCAGATCTCTGTATGCTTCGGTACGTGAATGTGCGAAATATTCGAAGATGTCTCGCGAGGGCGGTTGCTAGTCGAACGTACCGTTGCATAAACGGAAAGGAGTCGTTATGCTAATGGTGTTTGCTGGCAGAAATTCGTGGCTTCTAAGTCGGGCAAAGCATCGCATTAGTCGATTAGATTTAAACCGTAATTCGGTAGCGTCGTCGATGCGGAACGCACGGATTAATATACACACACGTATGTACGCGGCGAAGGTATTGTTTTTCGTTACATAAACAGTGCCTGCAGTGACTTCCAACACCAGAAGCAAATACAGTGCAATTTCATAAAAGAAATCACAGATAAATGAAAGGTAATCCTCGAAAGTTTGAAACTTTGAAAATTCCTGCAAAGCAAACTTCCCAAAGAGATAAATCGTCATGGATACGAGTAAACGAACCGAGCGCATATCCGCGTGCATTTCATTCAACAAATATTACTTCCCCGTGTTTGAAAGCTAAATAGAAACGAAGGTAAAAGGAGAAGGCGCGAAAGTAGATGCAATTTTTAGCGGCAATCTAGTCTCGAGCCCTCGAGTTGCCGGAACTTTAAATTGCACACTTGGCGAGAAAGAAGTGCTCTTACGGTAAATTACAAAATAAGAACGGTTTATGATAAGTCCTTTGAAAGGCGTACTAACATTAAAAAGCACCCGAGGACACATTTGTATCTGCAGAAAATGGAAATGGAAAAGTACGGCCCTCGATCGAAAGCACAAAATGCTCGTCCTGCTCGTCCCTCGATCGGAGTCTCTAGCATTCCGAACTGTGCAAGGAAAACAATTAACACGATAGCACGTGGTCGGAATAAAGAACTGGCTCACTGCATGTGCAGTGTGCACGATTCAGAACAGTTCCCGACCTACATCCTTTGAAAAGCCCCCAGGAATCGTTCCCCTGCTATAAATTTCCAGCGTGAATACGTAGAGAATGCGAGGCAATTTAGCGATAACGTCGTTCCGGTTAAATAGTTCTCAGGCTTCTCGCGCGATTGTAACGGAAGCCTAAGCCTGTTCCAGCAGGTGAAAAGCACCCAAGCAGGCCGATTGACAGTGCTGCTAGGATATTTCACGTCCGGACAGAAAGGGACTCCCGACCCAGATACCCCTGCAGGTCCTACGTTACTCGAAGCAACGCGTCAGGAAGATTTTCGGCATATCAGCACTCTGAAAAGAACAAGGACGAAAATTTTCCTTCGCCTCTGGGAAGCGGACAAAAATACGATATCTAACGCGGCAACTGTTGACGATAAACTGGCACAGTGGTAACTTGATCTTTGTACAAAACAACGTTTAAATTTACACGGTAATTCAACGTTACAAATCCCTTGTCAAGATAAATCGACCGTTGCCATTTTTATCCTCGAAATCGGATGGGAACTTGAGAACCTTCAGAAACGGACTCGGATCCCGTACGTAATTTCTGATTATATTGTGATCGTGCCTGTATTATTGTACAGTCACGTGCACGATTGCTGTTTCTATTATCGTTACTGGATATTGTGGCGGCGAGTGTTTCTAGACCAGAGAAACCCACGTCTCTCCTAGCGGTGGAATCGAAAGTCGAAACACACGCTAAAAGCTCACGTAAACTAGAGATTTAACGGCCCGTAACCCGTGACGCGTAAACCGTCGCAAGCGTTCTCAGATTATTTGTAAAAGAATCGATCGGCCTGTCCGGCCGATTTCCACCCTACGCTCGGCTCGAATCCGCGCGCGCGCATTCGCAGTCACGTAGCTTTTCTCACGGTACGAAGACAATCTGCGCGTTGGCCGATGGCTCTTTATCACGCGCGAATCAAACAACTGCCAAAATCCATAAACCGCCTCGCCTATTTCCGCCGAGACTGCTTCCAAAGCAGAGCTTACCAGTTTTTCTAATTTCTATTATTATCAGCCTCGCACCAACCTAGTGCAATTCTAATTTCTAATTCGAGACCCGATCTGTACCTTTACGAAAACTTGCAGGTTGCATCTTTTTATCAGAATTTGGAAAACTTTGTCGGGGAAGAAAGTAAGAAATTTTCTTAATTACTATCCTCTTTGACTTCTACTTCAATTTAGTTAAAGGCTTCTGCTACATTCCTCCCCGTAGCACTCTTAGAGAATATAAATGTTCCTTCTCAAATTGGAAATCACACTTGGGAAGCGATGTTATAAATCGCTCAATTTCTTACACCCATTTCAATTTATTTCTATGTGGATTTCCTCTTTTAAATAACCAATCGCACTTCAGGAACAGACATAAGAATTTATTAAATCACTGTTCCCAAGGCATCTGCTACGTTTATCCATGTTGGGAAACCATCTGTTTTAAATAAAACTTGATTGCTGGCAGCGTAATAGGTAGGTGGAAATGAGCGATCGCTGGTGCAATGGATCGCACGGTGATCGGCCTGAGAATTCGTGATCCCTATTTTCGACGCGGGGGTGTGATTGCCGAGCTTCCGTTGCGACACGCAGATATTTCCGTGGTAAGAATTATTCACGTGGAGTGGCGGGCTGGTGCACGGCTGTGAAATAGAGCAGGAGAGAGTGTCCGTCGTGACGCGTCGGTCAGACCCATCGACACCGTTGCCAACAACACTCTCACGCAAAATAAATTCGATGATTCACCGAATATCCGACGCTCGTCGGCTCGATGACGCGTTTTTCGGCTGGCCACGCGCAGCTTTCGAAAAACAAGGCGTGATTGGCCGTGGCAGCTGCCATGGGACAGCGTCAACGTATTCCCTTCCGGGTTTTTCACCCCTTCCCTTTGTTTATGCTCCATCTGCATTCGATAACGAACTTGAAGCTCGCGATATTTAAACTTCTTCGAGTGGAGTACTTTATTTTCGTAACGAACGATCGCATTCAAAGAGAAACTCTGGCCGAATGGCGGGGCGTTAATGTACTGGAAGGGTAGTTCGCAGGGGTAGTTTGAGAGCCCATGAAGCAGGTGGAGAGCTGTTTCTTCTGATCTTTTCCTACGTTTACATTCAAATATATTACAATAGGAGCGAATATCTTTTGATATAGTGTAATATAAATAGGTGAATTGAATTGTTATTGTGTATTCACGTGGCAAGGAAGTTGGGCCACGTTCGATTTAAAGCCATTTCTTTAAAATCAATATTTTTACGAAATTTTGTGTACTTTTCTAGTATGTAGAATACAAAACTTTTGAACTTTTTGTTCTAGATCCAACGGTGAGGACGTGAAAAATTCCAGCGCGGAATGACTCAAATGGAAAATATGTATCGGCTGTGCAGGTATTCCGCTGCATTTTTTTGTTAATAAAATCTGAAAAAAATATTTTTTGTTCTTCTTTATACATATCATAGAAACCTTGTGTTATATTTTTAATAAAGGTCATGAATTTCTTTAAAGTCACCTGCAAAATTATCCTATCCTCGTGGTGTAACCCCTTAAATATTTAAATATAGTTTTTACCAAAGAAGATCCACTTGAATATACAGTAATGCCTCGTTAGAATCACGACGATCGGGGCTGGCAGCGTGATACTAACGCGATGCGGATACTATTTCGTGCCGACGACAACTTCGCGTCGACTCTTTTGTTCTCTCTCGCAAATATCGGATTCTCTCACTCTCGACTGAAGGATGCCATGAAATGGTGGGGATAGTGAGCGTGATTATAACGCATGGTAAAAACGTGACACTAACGACGAATTACTGTATTTGGATTCATAATGATACAACTTGTATCATACAAGTGACAAAGGAACTGATTCGAATAATACCTTTAATTACTACTTAGTATTAACGATGTTGGGACTCACATAAGTTGAAATATGTATCGGAATTGTGTGACAAAAAATGATTTGTACAAGGTTCTGCTACGAATGGGAGTCTAAACAAAGATAAATTCTTAAAAAGAGTCTAAACACTCTCTGAATACTACACGTAGGGTACTGGTTCGTATGCATCTCTTTGCTTCAAAATTGGATCTACATTCGCAACAGCTTTCAGCTATTCTCACGTCTCTTACGCCATCATATACACGCGAAACTGTCTGAAAAGGTATTATTGGCATTCAACAATAAATTCACGCAACAATGTAACATTTACAACTGCACTGTGCGCATTCCGCTTAACTCGACAACCTACTCAAATTATCGTTTCAGAAATCCTTCAAACACCCCCATGACTAAATAAAAGGCAGCTGTACACATAGCAATCCTGTTACACGAAACCTCCACCAAAATGCACGTGTACTATTCGAAAACAAAGAAGAAGCCAAGCGTATCATAGCTGAACGCTGTACCTTTCAAATATTCATAATTTTCCGTTGGCGACCAGCCAGAAGGAGAAGCGTAGAAGCTATTGTTTCTGATCTCGTAATAAGTAAGGCCAAATATTCCTGCGATTCATTCTTCCCACACACATCTCCTCCCCCCACCCCAAAAAAGATCTTCAATAAGATCCCCCATGGCTGATAAGAACGACGGTTACGGAGCCGCGAGGCGGAGTGCATTCAAGCTTCAAGGATTTACATTAACGAATGAGCCAGGTTCTACCAATTGGCGGAACTTTTCAATTCCTCGTTCATTTCACCCTCGACGCCGTTTCAGCGCCGAAACGAAACCAGAAGCCGACCTCTCTGAAAGCCAACAACCATTCCACGCCGTGTTCCCCACCGCGATTCTTGCAACAGCATTCATAGAAACTAGGGAAAAAGGTCGTGCCGCTCGCCAAGAACGAGACACAATTCGCTCGGACGGCAGGAAGCTCGCGCGGTTTTGCCCCTTTAATTCCCGCAAGATTGAGTTCTCGGGTCGAGGTGTAGGCGATTTATGCGCGACCTTTAACTTTATTAACCGACGTATTTCATTCCCGACGCGCTACTCGGAAATCTAGGCTGCCTCTGCCTCGACACGTCGCCATTTCCAAACGAGTAATCTGTCTCCAATAAAATCGGCCCCTCTCCATTCAACCAATTTTTTACCGTTTTGTCCCGCGAGAATTATTAACGAACATCCGACCGGTATCCTGCACTTTGCCATTATCGTCCCTTCATTACTCTGCAACAAAATCGTTCTCGCGAGGGAGACAAGCGTTCGTGGCCCATTTACTACTCCCCGGTTACCGAGGAGCGAGCAATTAGACGGTACCAGTAATCGGAGAATGAAAGCTCGATGGTAATAGCCCCGGGGAAAGAAAAGTCGAGGCCTTGAGAAATCGGAGGCATTTAAAGACTTCGCGATACTCTGTTTATGATGAAGCAGAGGGTCGAGCAGCAGTTGCCACGAATAAAGTAGAAGAAGTGTATGAATCCAGATCGCAGCTGTGGCAGGGACTTTTAAATGTTTTTCATTGCTTCCTGGTGGTAGAAAATTCGAACTTTGAAGTAGAAAATGAGGTAGGCTATCGACCTAAGAGAGTTTATTTTCCTTCCAGATTGCAGACACCAAGCGTTGGAAACTGCTGATCTGTTTTCTTAATCGTGAATTTACGGAAATCCGAAGTAACAGTTATTCTAATTTTTTTAAAACCAGTTATCGTTAAATCTCAAAGAAATTTCCCCAAAAATGACATGATTAAAAAATCTGAATTTTTATTTTTCTCATTACGAGTAACCATTACGAATGATTCAACATTTTTTTGGCTACCAGTAGCCATTGTTGATGACGCAAATTTAATTTTGTTTACCAATACGAACGATCGGATTCTTTAAAAAGAATTAAATTAAACTTATTTTCCATCTATTTAAATTCCGTTATCGATAATGGTTATTTGTAACAAAAATACAATTCCAGTCATCGATAATGATTATCAGTAATCAATAAAAAATTTATTCATTTATACTGGTTGTTCGTAACCAAACTCATTTAATTAAAGATATTAACTCTTATAGGTACCATGACTTTTAAAATTTGTCTTGTAACAGTTACGATGTCAGTAAATTTATAATATTTTGTAGTTGTTGCCGTAGCAGGCGTTGGACAGCAGGTTTTTCACATGTTGAACACATTTTTCACTCTTGCATTGCGGTTCATCAAAGTGGACGTTTACTCACCTCTCTGTCTGTCGTACGCGTTTATGCACTCGCTGGTCATGAACTGGCTGATCAGGGCAGTCTTCCCAACGCCTCTTGCACCCAACATGGCGACCGTGTACGAGGCAACTTCTTTCGCCGGTGGAGGATTCTTCTCCTCGGTTTCCGAATCGGCAGGTGCCAACGAGTTCGACCTTGATCTTCTTCTTCTGAACGAGTCGCCTCTATTGATGATACCTGTAACAGAAAAGTAAAGGCACATGGAATAGAGAAATTAATAAACTTTATAAATATTTACCCACTTATCTGTAATGAAAAATTGTATCAGTCCCACGTTATATTGAAGATACTTGAGAAGTGATATTTCAAAAGGGCATATTTCCATTTTTGATCCTGAATTAAATTTGAAAAAAGTGCTCATTCCCAAACATTTTTCTTAAATAACTATTAAAACAATGTCGTTAAATTGAAAGCATTTCCACTATCAGGTGGAAGAATAAAATGTACGTGTACTAATAAAAAAACAGACTTTTTAATAAACGTAAATACCACAGTTTTTTGCGGGTATTGAAATTTTTTTCTGCGTGGAAATGTGTTCGGACAAATCACTCCTCACTTACACACACATCTCTTTCATAAAATTCGGACATTTTCTACCGAGAGAAATGAAAAAATAGTCGACCATTCAGAGTCTGAAAAGGTTCCTACGAGCAGAGAATCTCTAGAGTTCGAGGAAAGGAGTCTTTCTGCGAAGCAAAAATTAGATTCCACAAAACAGATAAAAATGTAAAACGAATTAACGAGGACTCCCGTGAGTCCGTGAATCGGGAAAGTACGAACAGCTTTGGAGTACTACTCCATCCCTCTCCTCATATTTCGAGGCTGGGCAAGCGTACAAAACAGAGTAGAATCGGCTAACGGGTTCTTCATTGTTCATGCAGCGCGTTTCTTAACGACAAGGGGAGCGAAATTACGTGGAAAGAAAAGTAATAGAGAATTGATATGGGCATTCGCAAATTAAAATTGTCCGAACAGCTGAGCATGATTCTTTCCCTTGCTTTTCGTTGATGAAACACCAAATATGCATCGGTATCGCTTGTAAACGCAAAAAGGATGCATTATTCATTGAGTGGCGTCTTCGATTCGCCAGATATTGTTTGCATTTCAAATCGAAGGTGTAGTTTGAGGAGTCCCGGCGCGCTTTTGCGCAAATAAGGAATTCAGTGCCACGCGGGGCAAATATAAATATCGCTCCATTCTGCATTCCGGCTTTCTGTGAGAAATCTTTGAATAGGACGTGACGGTCGACAGTTTCACGAACGCGATGCAATACTCCGCGTTCGAGTTTTTTATCAGCCGACAGTAAAGCGAAAGCGAACAAGCCGTGGTGCACGAGAATTATTAATAATATTATCCATTCCGACTGCGCTATCGAAGGTGGAGCGCGAGTAGTTTCACAGCTGGGCAAAGGAAAAAGAAACGCAAAATGTTACGCATAGATATATGTATACGTGTCGGGGCGAAATAAATGGTAGGCGCTCTTCTCGTTTACATTCAGAATGGGAAATGCCATCCATTATACACGGAGTTGTACATGGTTCGCCGAGCGAAAGGGAGTTCGATCTTCCGTTTAATTGTAAATAAATAAAATGATAAAAATACATAGCTTCGGGCGCAGATTTTTGGGTCACGGACGCTCGAGCGCGTACTGCGCGATACTTCGAACCCAGTTCCAGAAAACCTGCGGACCGCTTTTAGCGAGGAGAAAGAAGTGCTCCTTCGCAAGTCTGGAGATATCGATTTTTTTTATTATTCAACGAAATGCATGTCATATTAGAAGCTAATAAGCCGTAATGAAGTAGATTTAATTCGAAAACGCTGAGAATTTAACCGTCTGGAATTTTATTAGGGAGCAACATACGCCTAGGAGGCGAACAAGTAGAATGGATTTGAAGAATTTTTTTTCGACAGCGAAGGTATACATTCTTACTCCATAGTACACGTGCCACTAGAAAAGAGAGAACAGAATAAAATTCAACACAGCTCAGCCTGTTCAAAGATTTGAAGTTTGAACGATTTAGTATCCTTTTTCAAACATAGAATAATCGCCATTATGAAAGTGAGTGTTCCATTATTCATGAATTCCCTTAGATCCGAACCGAGCGGTTATATCTCGCCTCGAACTCTGATGCTGGAGGATACTCTACTTAATTATTTATCAGTTCACTTCACATATTTCTCAGTTGCCTATTTCAATGGAAAAAGTGTTTGAAACGCAATGACTGGATCCAAACGTTATTAGTAGTCTCATCGAAGCGAAAAAGTACACGTCAATCACGCCGCGAAGCGCGAAAGCTCGACGTTCGACAGACTTGAACGAAGCCCAAGAAACGCCGCAGTCACGAATCCCATTTACCAAATTGCTCGAGGATTACGAGTGGTACCTGTTGAAAGCAGAGACTGACAGCCGAACGACAAAGGGAATGACTTCGTAGTAATTCAATGAAGGCTCTCGTCGCGAAAGAGCAATCGTTATTTCCCTGTCGGGTGTTCAAGGGGGACACACACCTATATATGCCGAAATGATCGATTTTTCTTATATATTATCGGTGTTTGACATGTCAACAATGTTTTCCCCAAATTTCAGATCGAAATTCCCAGAGAAATTCAAATACATTTCTCTCGAAACCAGCTTTTCAAACACTGTACCCACGATTACTCAAAAACTATTCAACGGATTAACTTCCAATTTTTTCTGGCTATATGATACACTATTGCGCAGTTTTTGATGAGCGGATTTTTTATTTGAATTATGGTTTCTTTTTTATTGAATAAAAAGGCAAGATTTCGTGTCCGAAAATTGAACGTTTCATTAAATGGGCTGGCATTTCTTTAAAAATTAACTTTTTTTAAATCGACCACATCAGGAACAGCATTTGTTAATATATTTCAAGAAACTAATTTGCTTTTTGCTTTCATGTAAAATCTGTTTAATTACGCGTGACTGCCGCAAGTCACTGCAGCGAATAACAGATTTGGAACTAGCCCCTACAGCTGTATTAATATTTTTCGATATAAAAATGAAATATTATAGCTAAAGATGTGAAGTGTATATTAAAAAAAATTACGAGTGCGTTAATGTTAATACTTACTTGAAAAAAAATTTCTAGACCTCTCTAAGTGGATATCCCCCTTTAAGGTACATACAGACCGGGCAAAAATCGCCGGATATCCGGGTATCCAGTGACACCCACGGAGAACCAACAAGCAAAGGTCCGTTTTGCCGCGGACTCGTGGCTTGCACCAAACGATCGTTTTTCAGCGACTCATTCCCATCCGAAACGGGGAACCTGAATACAAGCACATCCTTTCATGTGATGCCGTTAGGCCCTGAGGGGATGTTGCTCTGTCTGTTGCTCTACTGTTCGTCGGGAATAAGTAGCCAACAGTGTTAAACAACGTCGGCATCTTGTGTTCGAAGGATTGTCGCCCGATCTGTACGTACATTTGCGAAACGCTGGAATTCGCCTAATTAGAATCTCAGCGTGGAAACGATCGATCGACACGCCAGGAATTCGCGTGTTCGCCTAGTAATATTACAATCCCATTGAATAGTTCGCGCGGCGTTAACACGCGTCTGAGATTGCCGAGGAAATTGACCGGGCGAATAGAGCCAGGAAAATTACTTCTGCGATTGAAGATGATTGTGTTGATAAATGAATTAGGGATACCATGATCGCGTGGCGAACAGAAGCAGTATTGTTTCCTATAACAATCGTATAATATTGGTTAACGAGGTAACACTTGTTTGTTCTCGTAGTTCTGTGAATAGTTACAACGAGCATGAGTATGGCTGTGGTTTTGAAAAAGAGCTGCGGTTACAGTGGCTTGTTTCCAATGAAAATCTGAATGTGAACAGTGAGCCAAAACGGGTGTACCAGTTTATATAACAGTGTTAATATTTTAGTGGTTGATGTCAATACTGCTACACTGATTTCTATTCACTATATTCGTCATTAATAGAAATATAATATTACCAGAACATTAACTTAAGTGATAATATATTATTAAATATTAAGTTATTATAATATTAACTTCTTTCATAGGCTTGTTAAAAAGTCTGTCTTAAAATTTCAATAAAAGCACGTTAGAAATATCGATTTACCTTTAAATATTTATTAAATCGGCTCTATATTAAAATTTTTAAGGGTCACCAGAATTAGAATTTTGTATTGGTTTCTCAAAGTTCGCGAAACTAGGGGTTTATGGTAGTCATTAATCAAATAGTTGCAAACAGTCGCAAACAGAGAGTTTTGGTCCACTTGATTCGATGAGGTAGATCCGTAATACCGTCCATAGTGGCCTTAGTACCCCCTGTTTGCTTGATTAATGAGAAGCTGCTGGTAATTTTCGACTCGGCGAACAATAACCGTACTCGTGAACTTAAACAATACTGCTGGTTAACGTATAATTATCCAGGTAAAATTAATTTTAGTTATTGCAATGCAATATCCACAGTGGACGTATCCATTCTAATCCTACCATATTGCTGATATGCGTTTGCTAAAGTCCTTATTATTTTTGGATTTGGATTAATTTTAAAGTAATATTATACAGTTACTGATTCAGCAGAAGTATTATGTATGGCACAAGAAACGTTATGAAAATTTATTTCGCAATGTTAGAGTCGTTAGTATCGAAATCGACAACTTTGGGCTGGTCAGTATCGAAGTCAACAAATGGGGTCATGAATATCGAAATCCACAAATAGGGTCATCAATGTTGAAGTCCACAAATAGGCTCATCAACGTCGAAGTCCACATATTTAGGGTCGTCACTATCGAATTCCAAAACTTTACGATCAGCAATACTAAAGTCCGCGCATTTAGGGTCAGCAGTAACGAAGTCCACAAGTTTAGGGTCGTCACTATCGAATTCCACAACTTTAGGGTTATCTATATCGAATTCCATAACTTTAGAATCATCGATATCGAATTCCACGTGTTTGGAGTCATCAGAATCGGAGTCTACAAGTTTAGGCCCGTCACTATCGAATTCCGCAAGTTTAAGATCGCCCATACAAAATTCTACAACCCAGTGATCGTCATTATTAAATAGCATCCATAACTCGGCGTATCGTCAAGATAACAATTCACTACTGAAGATCTGTAATATTTACAAAACAACGTATTCATAGCAGAGAGTCATTAAAAATACGATTACAGTCCACTGATGTATATGCATTTTTCTATGGTTTTGCCCTGATTGCGAAAAAACCAAGGATCTAATCGACTTGAATTTTTTACAGCATGTTCGAAACATATTCCCTTCTGTCGTGTACCTGAGCGTAAAGAGTCAAAGTTCTAGTTTGCGAGATAAAAAAAACAGTCACCTGTTTACCCCAAGAAATCAACATTTACCATAAAAATCGCCTTCTCTTAGTCGCGATTTTAATAATTTTGGCTCAATTCTTTTTTCAAAGATCCCCTCCAAAATTACAAGTTCTAGGAGAAACATATTCCAAGAAAACCATTGTATCTTTATTTTTAAGCTCAATATCGATGCAAAACCGAAGACACTTTTTCTAAAACTCTGTCTAATCAGCCTCGTGTGGTGTAATTCGTAAAATAGCTATGTAAATAAGAAAAATATTTTTGTACTCTACGTCACAGTAATAAACAGCGCGTAAAAGGAAAAGTCTGTGCTTGCTTTCATCTCCTTGTAATTAATTCGACAAAAATACTTGATTTTCGAGCGACTTGACTGCACGAAATTTCTACTCCCCTTCGCTGCAAGCCAGATTCAATCCCCAAAACTCCCGCACAGAAACAGCTCCGCCACGAACAACTTCAGCAACGGCACGTTGCGTAATGTCATGCCAGATGAAGCGTTGGCCCGACGCCTATTTAGACTTTTCATATCAATGTAGGATTAAATTTCGACTCGAAGTCAGCGGTGCTACCAGCTGATCCCCGACTAACGAGCTCGACTTGCGCTCCACTTAAACGCGGGCAACCTTAACGCAGCCTCCTTACGTTTCCTCTGCGCAAAGACACTCGACACTTGGAGGAATGTTTGCAAAGGAATCATCTTCTAAATGGCAGCCGAGCGAAGCGTTAATGGATTCTCGAAACCGATGCCGCCGGCATCGGTATGCAATCCGCGGGACCAATCCAAGCGGGGGAACGAAATCGACAGCAGAAATAACTGGGCCAGAAAAGCCGGGAAGTAAACGCGTCGATCGCTAGTTGACTCCCGCTAATGCGTTTACATTGCATTTGGAATTGCTGCGCTTTCCTACGAACTCGCTTGGAAGCGTGCCTCCGGAGAACTAAGGGGAACGGATCGTAACCTTCCTGCTAAACTCGCGAGATTCTTGAGACGAGGGAAGTTCTGCTCGGAAATCTCAGGCGTGTGTGATCGAAACGTGACGAGAATCGAGTGTAATGGCCGCATTGGGTTGGTGCGTATGAAATTGCCGAGTCGCGGACAGCGCAACAATTCCTTTCTTTATATTGGGCATACAATAACAATTGAGGTGTTCCGTGGAAAACAGACAGATTCCGTAAACTGGGGGTTTTGATATTGGCATGTTTTTTCGAACACTTTGCTATGTAAATTTACATTGTTACATTTGCTTCAAGTATCCTATTATGATTATAATGAATTACTGCCTTGACAGCATAGTGTGTTAAATTTATATAGAATTAACTTAACGTATTCTTCTAGAGAAACAAATACGTTAGTGGTTACATTTTATTTATAACATTGCATCTTTTGTGATTGCACTGTAAGCGATGAAATGCATAAAATTTTTAACCTTTTCATTCTTTAATACATATTACTTAGGTCGAATGATTTTTGGAATACAACTGTAGGTAGAATCTGTTCTTCTGATTTTTAATCTAAATCAGTGTTGAGAGTGATTATTCGCGTCACTTTTTTTGGATGCCATGCCACGAAAACAGATTCGACGTGAAATGGAGCAGAATTTGAAACAGAATCACTCGTCGTAGCGGAGAAATACATAGTAATGCGGGAATTCGTATTTTAATTATACCAGGAAGCAGTGCGGACAAATTTTCATTGCCGGAGATGAATTCCAGATAAATTAATTGGGCCATTGCCTGAGGACGCTGGTCTGAAGGTCGCTGCATATAGTACTGTACTCTCGTTTTACAATTTACATGGGACATGTAGAACTCCAATTAAAATGCTGTTTCCAATTTATAACGAACTCGAATTTTATCCAGCTGTTAATAGTTGATTCCACGCTATTCGTTCGGCAAATATCGAATGAGAAACACGATATGAGTCTCGCAAGATAGGCGTCTATCAATAAACAAAAAGAAACATGATACGTAATAAGTTCTCCCTGTGGTCGTTTTTTATTCCTGTTTAATCTTAACATGAAAAGCAGGCTAACATACTTCCGTTGCAATCGTGACGTCCGATTGGAACGAATCTCACTTTTCTTTTGAAAATAACGAAATAAGTTTCATAAGTCAAAGGAACTTGCATTACCTTTTGTATGCTTCTACGCGATCGCGTTGAATTCTCTGCTAATTGCTTTCGAACTCAAGTGCCTGGCGAGAGTAAAAACCAATTATTGGGGCAAAGTCGTCGATGCTTGAACATGTCATTTCAGATAACAATGTTCAGCGCGCGTTAAATTCGTTTATTAAAATTACCGTAGATTTTATAGTTGCCCTTGCAAATAACTTCTATCGCTCGCATAATGGCATCCTTCTGAAGTACCTGTCCTTCGCACTTGCGACGCACCACTTGGACCAAATATTCTTAACAAATCATATCTATCCAGCAGCCTCGATCCTCTCGAAATCGGGATTCGTTTGGAAAATAATCAGTCGTCGGGTCCATTTAAATACATTTCGCAGTCGCTCGCACTTCAACGTACACTCAAGTGAGTTGCACTTTAAAGTTCGAGTAAACGAGACGTGCTTCAGCTACCAAGAGTATCTCCTCGCAACTGGTAGCGTCTTTCACTTCCATAACGACTAGCAAAGCTTACACGTTAACGGAGTTGTGTGCACTGCCAATCAATAACGAAACTTTTGTGCAAGCCAGTGGCAACTTCTTACTAGCGCCGGGTTTGTCTTGAACAGCACGTCGCTCTTGCGGGTAACTGATTACAATTATGGGACGAGTTTTGGGGCTGCGAGCGTGTGTGCTTCGTTAATACGAGAATGACGTAGTCGGTGTACACATATTTAGCGTGGCGCTGGCGGTGTTGGTGTCCACGACACGTATTCCGACAACGAGCCGTCTGTTTAACGGCTGAAAACACCGATATCCGTCCGTCTGTCCAGCTGCTCGTCGGCTTTGTCCTGCTGGCTCCGTTCGCGCAAAACTCAAGCGGACGTGCGCTACTTGCGCTAGTTGTCGGTCCAGCGGGATCGATCCCACGAAGACAACTCGACAGAGCGTTGCTCGACTCCAGGACAATCTAGTTTCCGGCCCGGTCTTCGCCAGAGTCCGATGACAGGCGGCGATGATGCTGCATTGCTGCACCAGGTGGAAGAAACGCGACGGAACGTTGTTATCAAAGTGTTCAAGGGCTGGTCTAATTGTAAGTGTCTCGGCAACTGCGCACTAAATGTAATTTTATTACGTCAAATGAAACGGTTTTAGAAGAGGACGGAGCTTCCGCGTGGGAAATGGGGAAAATGGCTGACATTGGGTGTAGGAAACAATTCTGTGAGCTTTACGGCAAAATTCGGCGTTTAGGTATTTTAATCCCGTTTTGTTTTTATCGTTAAAAATGGTCTGAATTTATATATTTTTATACAAATTTATTTTTTTTTTAATTTATTTTTTTCAGAGGTCAAAATGCATAAAACCAAAGAATTCGGGGTTTAGATAGGTCCAACTTTCTTCAGTGAATAAAACTACACTAAACATGTTTCACTTAAACTGTTGCAAACAGCGAAATGCGACTGCCAACGGCGAAACGAAAAGAAAATAGGTACTTGAAGAAACATCAAAGCACCAATTTTCTTATTTATATCCGCGTTTAATTCCGCCTCCCCTAGCCTGCGATCTACTCTGAAATAAGACCGCTAAACGGAGCAAACTTTTTACCACCCTAGTGCTGCCGCGGAACTTTTAATTGAGAACAAAAAAAAAGTGTAAAACAAAGGGGGCCGCCATTTCAACGGGGTTCCGTTTTCTCGTTCGACGAGCGTTGCTCCAACGTCCCTCGATTCCCCGACGTGGGAAAAACAAAAACAAAAGTCCTTTACGCGGCTAAAACGCGGACAGATATCGCTGGGTCTCTCGCCACGCTAAACTGAAGTTTCCATGTCGCAAATTTCCACCGACAACCGCTAATTGGTCCACTTTAATTGCGAAAATTCACAGACTCCAGCCCGAACAACTAGTGACGAGCGCTTGATTGATCTTCGAGGTAAATAACGCGCACGGAATCAAAAAGTTCTGCCTGCGGTATTAGAAACCGTTAACCCCGCTATAGCGGAAAGAAAATACTTTTTCGATGAATTGCCGGTTGAGTCAGGTGACGCTGGATTGTTTTTCATCGGGAAACGAGTTTCCCTGGGAATCTAATCGAGCCGCGCGATCGAATTCGCACGTGGAAAAGGCCGCCTCCATAAACACTGTACAGGTGCACGGATTTGGCCATCGAATAGGCGAGGCGGCGTCTATTAATAAAAGTTTGCGACGCCTGCCAAATTGCTCTAATACTCTAAGCCGAAGCGCTCTCACGCGGCGCAACGCGTAAGAGAAAATCGGTTTCTTCGAGCTCGACGTCCGTCGCGAAAACGACACACCGGTCCTTTTCGCGAGGATTAACTTTTCACAAGGGCACACGTTCACGGATATTTGAGTGTCTTTTTTTTCTCTGAAGCAGACCCTTTTTTATATTGTCTTTTTTTCACTTTTGCAATCTGAACGCTGGACAAAGCACGCTCGTTGCACCGAATTTTTCAACCGAAAAATGATCGATGAGCGACTGAAATATGGCGGCAGATTCATCCTTTGACGCGTGACGAGCTTGTTTCGTATTAGGTATACGCGTTTTATTTATATTAGCAGAAATGGTAATTAAATTATATGCGGACGAGGGGGCGTTTTTAACGTAATTAAATTCGCTTTTGGTAGCGTTCAGTGAAAAGGATCAGCGGCTTTGATGGAGCGTGTCTCGTGTAATTGGTGCTTGTGAAATTAATTTTGCTAAAAGTATTGCTGTTTCTGATGCCGGACGTGATAACCTCCATTTACGAACTATTACCCTTTGAACCATCGTGAAGAATTGAATATCATTCTAGGTACGTGTATCGATTTTGTCAAGCCTTCAAGTTACTCTCTTACAATTTAATTAATTTCTGTTCGCCTCCAATTATACCCTAAACACCCTGGAGATCGTTGCAGTATCGGCAAAACTGCAATTAAACCTGATTGTACTTCATAATATAAGAAATACCCAAAAATTATATTTGAGGACATTGCAGCAAGAGGGGTGCAGCTCCATTTCTACCAACTTCGAGTAAATGAGGAAATTTTTTTTATACAACTATTGCTTTGACTTAACATTAAAAGGAGAACACTATTTAATTGAGAAATATCTATATTCACAAGATAAGTAATAATAATAATAATAAATCGTCTTTATTCTTTTATAATATTTTATACAACGCCGTGGAGTTAGACACGCAAAGTACAGAATGGGCGAGGCTCAGCATCGCTGTTATTAATTTTTCAAATCTGGAACTGCCCCTGACTTGCACCAAAGTGTTCTTACGAAAAAACTGTTGTTTTTTGTTAACTGTGCACAGGTTATTGATTTATGGTTGCTTTATTAATAAAATATGGAAAAAATATGTTGACATTTTTTGTAGACATAATAAAATGGCATTATTCCTGAGCCCTCTCGTCATCATTGTCCGTGGAAATATCCTCATCCCCAACGCACATTTGAGTGCCCAATAAAAAAGCTATTTATAAGGTGAGCCGTAGCTGTGCATTATAGTATTCTGTCGTGTTAATCCGAAAGGGCGTAGCTGCAACTGTCGCTTAAATTGAGTGATTGCTGCCATTAGCACAAAAATAGTTGATCTAGATGTATATTAAAGAAGAAAGCTGCATTTGCGTTGAAACTGAAGGTATAACAGTTTATTTTTCGGTCGTATGTGAAGTCGATGCTTGATTTTGGATGTATCTACCAAAGTCTCCTTTGAAATATTTAAATACCTTTTTATCCAGAGTTAATACTTAATCTAATCAAACTTATATAAAATACCGATGGCGTAACATAAAATACTAAAAGCTATTTATCTCAGAACCACTTTTCACCAGATACACCCTTTCGAATTAAAACGTCAGTATTGCACAAAACAGTAATGGGTGCACGTTCAAAATTTTCTATAAATTGCTAATTTATTATCGCCTTTACACTAACCATGAATCAAGGATGTAGAATCTTTTTTTACATATATTACACGTCATAGCTGTCAAAAATAGAATAACACCCCTCCCGCTGCAAGATCCCCAATTGAAACAGTGAATTACTTTTAAAAAAAGTACCTACAAAACAATCCTCCAATCACAATACACCTGCAGCGTATAGTTGCCCTGTCCAGCACCCTCGTCGTTCCTCCACCAGTAATCACTGTAATCAGCTTTCCTATAAATCTCGAATACCCCATTCCCCAGCCAACGAGAGAAAGATCCCCGTTATTTACCCAATCCTGATACAGTATCGATTTCATTACGGTGTTTCCTACACGCGCCTCGTCCACGTGGGCAACACCATCCTCGACTAACCTAACCACCCTACGTATACTCGTGAACTGTTTAATTGCATCCTGTTTTTCAAGTGCGCCCCTTTTGTACGAGCGAAGGTGCCGCGCGCTCGACTTGCTGCAAAACGGTGCATCGCCTTCCCCGTGCCGATAACCCGTTGAACGGATGACGCCACCGTGTCGTAACGAGGGGTGGAAACGGGAGATATGTAAATTAATAATCAGGATGGCGGCGGGGTTTCGCGCTTCGAGGAGCGACCGGCGTTTCCCGTTGCACCCTCGAGCAGAGAGGCGAGGGGTTCGTTTCCTCGAGCGAAAGCCGGGATAGCATTTCCGCGGCTGAATCTGAAAGTAAAGATGGCGCCCTGCAAACGCGACACGGCGACGGAAGACAAAGGGGTTGGAATCAGGAATGGCTTTGGACGCGAAACGAGTGGCGTCCAGCGTTTCGTGCCCTTTATACCGCGCAGAATGCTCGATATCGAGCGGTGTTTTCCCTTTTTACACCTTTTTTCCGGAGCCCCGTGCATCCCTTCTGATAGCGCGCCCCATTTTTTAGCAGGAAAAATGGCGGACGCCGCCAACAGGGATAAATGTACGGGTCTTGCTGCGTCTGAATAAACATGAGTCATGTGAGTGCGGAGTGAGTCTGATGCCGATGTTTCCTCGATTATTCGAGATGTAAATAATTTTTAGTAATTTTGTGGCAGAGCTCGAGATTTTCCTTATAATTTAATTTTCTATTTCTTTACATCTACATCACCTGAAGCGAGCATGTTTGAAGGAAACAATATTGCGACGCACCATATGCCACGGAAATTGAATCACCCTGTTACTTTATTTAATTGCCAGCGCCTTGCACGTGAACATGTTTCAGCTTTTGACTTTTTCCAGGGAGCTTGAAAGCTTTCCAGGATGTCGAAAGCTCTTCACTCGCTAAAACGTTGCGCAGGAAATAGATTCTATCTGAATAATAACCGTATGGGAAAATATCGGAACACGAAAAAAAACACTGTTTAGGTACTTTAGCAAGGAGAGTAGTTAAATTTGAAAAATTTCGTACCATGAAACATTTTTCTGAATACCTTCAGGAATAGAAACGTGCAGATCTCGTTTATTTTCACCGACTTCAAAAGCAAGAGGTTCTAAATTCGTCACGTATATTGCATTATTCTACGAAACGATAGAATCGACTTGGTGCATCGCTACAAAGTTTCGAAAATTATGTAAATAGCGTGTGCTATAACAACTCCGTTTCGAAATTTCCAACAAATCTGAAGCCACTGTGCGCCTTCCTCTGGTCATTCACTCGTTTGAATGACCGCGCCACGAACTGCCTATTAAATATGAAAGGAGACGGCTATGTATAGAAAGCACCAGACAATGTTATAAATTTAATACTGTCAAGTGCACTGTGACACACTGCACCGTGTGTCGCGATGACAGAACGTGCCAATACTCGCACACCTGTACGCTCTGAAATCGACGATAATTCTGTGATAATGGGGCGTTAATTAGAATAATGCAAACGCTTGATAGGAAGAAATCGGTATCACCTCTTCATCAATAATTTCATTTGTAAATTCAAAACACAAGCATGAATCGGAAATAAATTTACGTCCCTTGTTTACGAACGATTATTTCCGCAAAATATTAAAATGCTTGGCAGATGGCGTAGCCGCTGAAACTGGCGCTAAGTTAATAACCCGCGGAAAAATTTTAATTCCACATGGTAAATTAATATTCTGCTAAATTTTACGTTCATTTCAAGCGTTTGAAAGGTCAGGCGTTTTGAAAAAATTATTACTGCCACATTACTACCCCTTTCAAATTAAAAATTTAAATCTACCATCGCGGTCATGCTCGGTGACATTTACTTTTTAATTTCTGTTTAGTTTAACTGGCATTTCGATGTCCAAATTTATTCATTTATGTACTTTACTGTAATTTTCATTTTGTACAACTAGGATAATAATCATTGAAAAGATTCTTCCAACTCACATACTTTCGCTGATACTTAAACAGCAATACAGTTTCTGGAGTAGGTACTGTTGTGCGTGTGCACGAACAAAAATGTGAAACGATTGCTAACGACACGATAGCACATATATGCGCATGGTATTGCAGAGGGAAGCTTAAAGCGTGCCTTGAAAATTCACCAGTAATATTCAATTGCGGCCTGGTCTTCGTTGTACTTCATTAAACGGCATTGTGCTTTGAGAGGCGAGGCCTCTCCCATTTGTTCCACGAACATTGAACACAGTCTTTCAATGCACATATCGTGTCTATATGCGTATGTAACCGCAAATATATTATATAACGATGTAAATGTGCCGGTCCTCAGGGCTATGTAGATCGGATGCATAGACGGTGCGCAAAGACCTGGGTCCAGAGCAGTAGCACGATTAATACGGACACCGACCGACGGAATTTAATTTCTCTGTGGGAAGCAGTAAAGCTCATAACGTGCCCTATTGGCCTTAATGACGTTGACACTTAAAAAGAAGAACTTGCTCGGCGTAAACGCTGGATACTAATTTCCGTCTCAGATAAATATCAGCTGTCCCGGTTCCTTCCTCATCCAATTAGCCCGCAACCTTAGGAAAATGTCTCGAGCAGAAGATAAATCAAAGTATTATATTAGGAGACCTAAGTGAAGTGTTTGAATAGGAAAAAGAAAATAGTAATAATAGCGATACCGTTAAACCTGAATTTTTCTCCATAATTAATTTAGATTCGCATCAAGTAAGTTGAAATTGCAGCTGTACCTCGATATAGGCTCGATTTGCCACCTCAGCCGCGAGCTTATAACGAATAACTACTGTAATTCCCGGGGTTTTCTTCAGGAAGATTATTCCTGACACTCTGGATACCTATAAATATTTTTAAAATACCTACTTGAAAGCACTACACGAGAAATACTTAAAGTTTCTAAGTCACCATTATTACACATCGTAATCATCATTAGCAATAGTTATCGCGCAGTTGCTGTCTCTAATCCAATTTCTCTTGAAACGTGACAATATCGATTTCCCCTATTTACAGAGAATTCTAGGAACCCTCTGTTCTTTCTCAATGAAATATCGACCCGAGGAAATTACCGCCCCGTACGCGAGGAACGGGCGACTCGGGCGTCCGCATGCGAGATATGAATTCATCCGCGGGTCGATGGAATTCGAAGTTTTAAACGAATCGCGTGAAAGTTCAGCCGCGACACTTTGCACCGTCGCCGTGACGGCGATTTCGATTGTCGCCCCGCGTGCCGATATTTACAATGCACCGTCGTTCAATGTAAATCGAGCCAACAACGCGGTTAGCTATTAATTCTCTTGGCGAACGCTGCCCTCCATCCTCGACACGTGTCCCGCGGAGAGTCGCGCGGATTTAACAAATTACTTTATCGATCTCTCGATTGGAAGGGCCTTCGGCATGGTGAACGCGCGTGAAATAATTATTCACCCGTAATAAAAAGAACACTCCGACGGGTCAAAAGCACGAGTGGGTGACAGAGAAGAGGAGAGGGAGAGAGAGAGAGAGAGAGAGAAAGAGAGACGTGAATTAAATTTTCAATCGTTGCAAGTTCTATTCAACTACATTGCCGCGCTTTTCATTAGCCAGCCGGTTGAGAACGCAGGCAATGGAATCAACGAAGCGATGAAACTCATAGAGTGGGTGGCCAAATTATTATATCCAAACAAAAAGGTTTGACATCTTGTAAGTTTAAGTAATGGAATAATATAGCTGTTTCGGTTTTAATATAATAATATTATTTTTTAATACTTGAAGAATGCAAATTAAATACATGTGCATAGGTTTAAGACTATATTGTATGAGAAATACAATTACTCGATATTTGGTGACTCCGGCTTTAGCTTTTGTGTTGGCTTGCAGATTTCGAGTGTTGTGCCAAAGTCTGATGATATTCTGTTATTAGTTCTGCCTTACCTATTTGTAATAATTGTGTCCCCGCCTTTTTAAAAACGAGATTTATATTTTGGAAAATTACTCACAATGTTGCCAGATGTTGTAGCTATTCAATAAATGAAGAAACAATAACATTCGTGCATTGCTACTTTAATTACAGTCACGACTTTCACAGATTTTATTATTATTACCATTAGTACCTATAACAATTTGGCCACTCTCTGTAGTCTGCCGTGACTTCTGACAGGAAAGCACTGTACCCCCATTCAATTTTATTTAAGTTTATCACTTTATGAAATTCAGATAACCCACGCAGGATTTCACAATCAATTATGATGATTCATGCACCAATGGTTTAAACATAAAAACCTGCGTGCGTTAATAATCGTGGGACTCGATTCAAATGACTGTCAGTGGTGGGAAACATCGTTATTCTGGTTTAATCGTTCACGCGATATTCATATGCGTGACTTTTGACGGGCGATTTAATCCGCAAGCAAATCTCTCTGATCTGCAGCCCGCAGCATCCGTATTGATCGGGCGTTTTTACACGGGAGCTGATTATTAGTCCATATAGACGGTATAACTATAAAACACGATTAACCTGTGCATGTTTATCCTATGGGAGTGAATGAAGTTACCTTTCAAAGGGGAAATAGAAAACGAATCAAAGGGGAGAGGACGTCACCGCTGCTTGGTTTAATCGCTTTTATGAGCCCGCTTTAGTCTCATTTCCTAGCTAAATGGCGCCAGATTTAATGAACCTCTCTCTAAAATTGAACAATGGAAATCGGGCAGGCTGGCAGAAATGATAACGCAAACCTAAATAACGAGAAAAAGGAAAATTTGATTATAAATAAGATTAAATTTACGACTATTTAATCCAGTCGTAAACGTATAGATAATTCGATAACTGCCTCCTGGTTCACTCTGTAATTTCGTCACTTTTCCTAAATGGGTGTAGGTATCTATCTTTTGGTGGTGGAGTTTCGTACGACGGAGTTAATATTATTGGTCGCGACAAAATTGCCATTCGAAAACGGAACTTCGTTTGGTCTCCCAGGCGGTTATAAGGAAATTTAGAAAATATCCGGCAAATAACTCGCAGAACTGAAGGAAAGTTTTCAGGCTTAAGGGGACTTAAAAACTTTCAGAAAGTCAATTTTTTGCATTTATCTATAAATAGTAGAGTAACTGAAGAATACTCAGTAATTCTCAGTGATTCTACAATGATAGGAGCGACTCGATCTCTCAACTGTCTCAACATTAAACCAAAGCTTTACACGCGTTCATCTCGAAACACGATTTTTTCGAACGATAGACAGTACAACAAAAGAAATTACGAACCGATGTCAAAAAACATAATGGCATTTTCTTTGCAATTGAATTCAGTACCTTATCAGTCTTCAATCATAAATTTTAGAAGTCATAGTCTTTCCTTCTTTGCTTTTTAGGCGTAAAATTACCCCTTTTAGCATGTTTGTATTCAAACGTGCACCAAACATCGCGATTTCCCATTATTTGCCTTCTTAAAGGCTGATACGATAGCGATTGATATAACATATAAGAATATCTTCGGTTTGTAATTTTGGACAATCTAACGTCGAGTTACAACCGTTTATGCCTCTTTTGTTGCAACAGCGCATTGAGCGCCATGTAAAATTCGAAGCATTATAGGAAAATGAAAAAAATTTTCATATCCCTGAAGAACGAATAAATAAATAAAGACAATAAAGTTTTTCACTGCAAGTTGTATAGGACTTTTTTCCCCCCAAAATCCTAAAAATCACTTATTTTTTTAGCGATTTTAGGGGAATGTCCTCTTAATTCTCAATTGTTGCAAGCTCAATTGCTGTAGGCAATAAACCGTGCTCCGCTACAAGGCCGTCACTATATATATTGAATCTAATTTACGCGAACACGGCTGCCCATCCCTGCCACTGTTTGGCGGACATTTCATAAGCATGTTCGTGCGAACGTGTTTTATTCGCTGACCGTGTTCACCGCGCCCTATAAAACTGTCCCTGGCGTTTATGAACATCGTATACGTATATAGACCGTTCGCGGGGCGAGAATTAAGGGTTGGGGCCTCGGAACGGCACAATAGTCCTCTCTCAATGAAAGAGGCAAAGCATGCCGGCAATAATCTGCCGTGGTAGACTCCCAGCCAAGAATATTACGCGCTAGATACTTTTACCTTGCGGTTTCTTTTCGCTACGATATCGCCACTTCGCGATGCTAATTCGCCACGCTAAATACGGGGTGAGTCATCAGAAACGGGACATTTGAATATCTCTGAAGGATCTGAAAGAGCAAACAAACGTGTAGAACATAGTTTTAATGGTCTCGCAGAACGAACATGGAGGAACACGATCTTTTTTTCCTTCGAGGTCAGTCCTTCCCGAGATATCAAAGTTATTAACAGTTTCTTCTATTTTTAAGGGAATTACGTGATATTATCTCGTGGATGTCGTATCTGACATTAAGTGGGGTTTAACCTTGTACAATAATGTGAGAAAAGAATCTCGAAAGATTTTAATTCACTCTATACTCTCTATAGATTTTATTTGGGGATTTTAAAATTGTGTTGGGGTGATTTTCAGGTGTTCTGTTTCTAGCAACCCACCATGTATTCCTTTCTGTTATTGAAATACCTCGAGTGGAAATTTCTTTTCGATTTCGTTCAGATTCATTTAACTTCCAAAATAGATCCGTATATTAACTAAAATACGCCAGCCTGGGTTTAAATATCTTGAGTGACGTATACTCTTGTCTTGGCCAAGGAGTTCCATAGAATTTGCTTCGTAGAAAACTTTGCACAGTGAAGTAGAATTGCATAAGGAGTTATGAGCGATGATGACAGAAGACACCTTGTACATTCAGTAGAGCTGAATTAAAACTCTAGTGACTGTAATATAGAAATAGTTTTAAAGTAATATTGCCTAGCACACAAGTAACCCTTAAGTTAAACCGCAACACTCACTAACTGCTGTTCACAGTCCTATTATTTATTTATGAAATCCAACGCCTCTCTTAACTTTCTATTTCTATCCCTACAATATTCACTAGCATCACTATTATTATTATTATTACAACGTCTTTATTATTCAACTTAACTGTACCTGGCAGAGAGTAATACATTATGTATCAAAACTTCGCGAACTCTGAGTTTCATAATTCATTGTGGTTTGACGGTTGAACTTGTGCCTTCAAGCAAATGGTGGACACTTCCAGCATCTACTGTGAAATATCTATTCTCGGATTCATAAAGGTAGGTATCACCCTTTTCTCATTACTGTCTATCATTCCACCACAATAAATTATTAAACTCAGAGTCCGTGAACTTTTCACATATACTGTATAATTTAGAAAATCCAACCTTGCCTGTATAAAATTATCCTCGATATCAAGGACGACCAATCAATGTCACACACAGACGATTAATTTACGTCTACGTGATAGCATAAAAATATGCTGCTCCTCCAGTTCCCTCTAGAAGTAAATATTCTAAGCTTCTTACAAAGTTTTAAGCTTCTGAACTAACAGTAGAAGAAGTGAGCAATAGGGAGTGGATTTAAAGAATAATGGAAGATCGAAGATGAAAGAACTGGCTTACTGCTGAAAAGAAAATCGAGACGTGGTGTGTTGGAGCACAAGTTGAGACATTCATTTATGCGAAACGAAACGAATTTATAGAAAACAATGGTCTCGTTCCGTTTCAGTGAAACGAGATTGCGAAAAATCGTGCAACGGTTACGAGCCACGGCTTACATTTGACACGTGCTACTCAATCCATTTTTACAAGCTAAAAAATTCTTCAAATGCACTTCTCGGGGTGTGTTTAAAAAGAATAGTATTCCCAATTATAAGATTCACCTGGGAGTACCGAGTAGTACACTTTTCTAGAAATCTCATTTTCATTAACAGCTCGTGTATCTGTCTGAAGCTCGTCCCATTGTCTGAAAATAAAAATGCTCTCTATGAATACCCCTCGTGGAACTAGCGTGGCACTATGAATAAACACTATCAAGCGCTTAAAATAGTTCTTCTATCGCGTTATTAAAAGATGTCTACTTAGTGTCAAAGCCTCCAAAAGTCACGGCACATGTTTTCACGTTCAAAGGACTCAGTTCTGTGTACAGAAAATATCTTGTAGGTAATATTTCATGGAGGCACTCTACCCCTGCTAAATGTGATTAACTCGCAAACAGAGAATCGTCTTGAATAGCAAGATGTTTTTCGCAGACACGTGAAATACAGCAAGATAGATGAGACCGAGATTTGTTGGCAATCATTAAAAGTTGTCGATCGCCAGCGAGTTTGACGTTCGCCAAGCTTTTCGATGACTAGAGCCAGGAGTTCGCTGTCAAGTGATACGCGTTTACGCATGGGTAGACAGGCGCATTGTATTCCTCCTGGCATTCACTAAAAGTTCGAACATGTCCACTGCAAGAACGAATATGAAGCCAGACGTGCGATCGCAGGCCGAGATGCAGGGAACAATGATACAAGCAGATGACATTCCCAAGAGAAAACGATGCTTGACTTATTTCCTGTTTTTCCAGCAAGAGCTTTCCAAACTCTGAAGTTCGTGTGTTTTTTTAATGCGAACGTTTTCAAGAGATAAAAGGCAAAGACGTACTATTTGGTACCAACGATATCGAACAATATATTGGGATATAGAATTCGACTCCAATGATCTCAAGTTCGATGGGACCTCATCCTAATCATTCAATACTAATGACTCGACAACTCAAAACTCGATTTCAATAATTCACAGTCTGCTAATATTCGATACAGAGAATTCAAAATCGAGTTCGATCGATCCAGAGTCCAATGGGACTTGATATTAACGAATCAGGGTAGAATGAAAATAGATATCAACGAATCAGCATGGTGGAACTCAGAATCCAATGACAGCCCCTATCCATCTTCAATCAAAGTCCATAGTAATCACTGCAAATCATCAATAGTAATGATTGCCTACTTAGTCAGACTTCTATTAGCCAAGAGTCGATATCAACTGACTCGACCAGTAAATCATCTGCCTTCCATGAATTCATTCATTATTGTCTTTGGCGATGTTTCTGACAGTCATTGAGAACTTGTATCAGTCACGATTTATCGTTCACAATTACCAAGAGCCACGGATCATTTGCACTGGATACCACGAATTAGAAGCCACGAAATTCATATTGACTTTCATGAGAGAGAATTCGAGAATCATCCCCGTCAAATCGCACGTCCCGTAGTCATCCGTGTCATATTTCACAAATCGAAAGCACTCGCTATCGATTCACATGTTCCTGATCCAATTACACAAGACTCCTTCCTGTCGACGCTCTAGTGTTATTACCTTTGACCACCCTTTTCGTTTCGCGTGACGTTTCTTCGCTAACGCGTTACTATAAAAACGGAATTACGGCTTATTTTACAAAATGTCTCCCTTCCAGCAGTTTCGATACGGAGGTTAAATGAAACGTGAATTTTTAACCTACTGCTACTCCCCTTCATCTTTTTACCTTAGGGTTCCTTTTTCTCTAAAAAGTTTCTGAATTCGTCCCGATGAGATGAAATTTTTAGAGGTAGCTCTTTCCTCTTAAAGTGAGATTTACGTAGGTTGAAATAATCTATGTCCCCTTAACTTTACCCATGCCCCAAACATGCCAAGTTTCAAATTGGGCATTAAATGTTTCAAGCTCTTCTGCGAGTAGGATCTCGTTGTTTTTGTTTTTTTCTCCCGAGGATTAGGTGGAACGCTGCAGAAAACGTTGAATTTTTTAAGAAACCTCGGGGGACGATGAAACAGGACGTTACGGCCGGGGAAATGATGCGACAGAGTGCAGCTGCTGTCTACGCTGTGCAATTATCCCTGAAATTTTAATCGTATTTTTTGCCACCGCTTCCCCTCGATGTCGCTACGGTTCAATTTCAACGTCAGATGATCGCGAGCAAACGAATTATTGAAACGGACAAAACTTCCATCGACGAGATTGATTGGAATCGTTTGCATAAAAGAGAAGAATCGAACTGAAATTAATTTCCGATGAAATCCATAGAGGATTTTCTGTTTACGAATACAAATTCCCGTTTCAAGCAATCATTCCAATAGGCTCGCACTTTGTTTAAAAACAATTGTACAATTATTATAGAAATTTTCATTCTTTCAATCCTTTTCGCCACTCGTTTACTGTTTCTCGTTATTTCGCTTCAATTCCCAATTTCCACGATAATTCCTATCTTCCCCGCGGCTCTGACCCAGTCCTCTTCTCGCTTCAACGATCCTTTCAATCGTTCTTTATCAATCCCAATACGCATTGCTGAATTTAAAGTCTCTTTGCCGATTCCCCTACGTACTTCCCTTTCCAAGTAACCACGCGATACACCGTAAAGTGCACAGAAATTATAATTACTCCAGGCACTGTTCCTACAAGTTATGTAAAACTACATACAGCGCCCAATCCAGAAGAAATTTCTTGCCTTCCGTTGTCGAACGTTCACCTTTCCACGCGACAGAACGATTTTATTCGTCCTCCAAAGCAGTGCTCACCGTTTTAGTGCTTATCGAATTTCCACGCGTGGAATTTCCACGGATCAACCCTCTGCCACCTACACACAGGCCTTTTCATTACCCTTGGAGTGCAGTATCTATCAAAAGCGTCCGATATGTATTGAAATACGTATCGCTGTCCGTCCCTTTTGTTCGCCAGATCGAACAGAATAATACCTTATCATCCTGGATGCATTGTTCGCGGGAAAAAGCGACGTTTCGTTGGGTTTCTCCAGGGCGTTCACCCCTCTCCCCAAGGGAACGAGGTTTACGTCGACGAGGTCAGATTCCCGTGGCAGGCTCTGATTACTTGGGACAAGCAAACGTGCCCAGCTGTTTGTCGCCTTGGCGGCAGTTGCCACGACACGGCAAAGAACACGACCCGCAATTTCGCGTCGCCCCTTTGTGTACTCTAAAAGACATATGGTTCGCTGTGAACGGCAAATAGATTCGAGGATCAACACCGGCCGAAATTGCGTGACGGGTAAAGTTAGTTTAATCGGAAGTCGATAGGGCCGTGGAAATCTTTTGATGCTTCTGATTAATTGGCTACGTTTGACTTTGCGGTGATTTCTTGCTTCGCGAGGAAGCTAATTGGAACTTTGCCGAGCGAAATGGTCGCCCGGGGCGACGCTGCTTTCAAAGCTGCGAAGTGTTTATGTTGCGTTTATTCGCGACGTGCTCGCGGCTGGATACTCGGAGCGAGTGTACAGAGAGTAGAAGACAAGTTTCGGTGGCGGAGTTTCTCTTAAGGCCTACGCCAGCGTGGTCTGTTTGTTTCGCTGTGAGGAACTGAAGGGGAGACGTGCGAACTGCTTCGGTCCAAAACGGGGAAAGGATAGTTGTCACCACTGGCGCTGGCGGCATCGGCGATCTTTACCCTTGTTTTCGGGCAGACAACAGGTCGCTTGGTCGGAGTACTTAAGTATTTTATATGGCGGGGATAGCGACGTGGTTAAGTCTAGCTTTTAACGAGGGGATACTCTATTTTTATCCACTGTTGTTTATGTGCGTGCCCTTTTGTATGGGAGGAGAGTTGTAGAGACTGTGATTGGAAACTTATCTTGCAAGGGGAACGAGGAAGGGTATGTATGGTTGATGCTACTGAGTAGTATAGTGAGAGGGATTCGAAACCAAATTTGAGTTTGGAAATTCAAATCTGTGTTTTGAGGGAGGGGGAAATCCAAATTTGTGATTTGAGGGAGAGGGAAATCCAAATTTGTGTTTTGAGGGAGAGGGAAATCCAAATTTGTGTCTTGAGGGAGGGGGAAATCCAAATTTGTGTTTTGAGGGAGAGGGAAATCCAAATTTGTGTTTTGAGGGAGAGGGAAATCCAAATTTGTGTCTTGAGGGAGGGGGAAATCCAAATTTGGGTTTTGAGGGAGAGGGAAATCCAAATTTGTGTTTTGAGGGAGAGGGACATCCAAATTTGAGATTGGAAATTGAACATCTATTGGACGTCTATAGAACCACTCGGAACGTGTATCTATTAATTATCGAACCACCTTTTACAATTTTTGTGTCTCGGATCGAGTTTTAATTTTAAGGATGAATCCCCTATTTAATACAAGATTGTATAAAACCAATTACTCGCATTTGTAATTGTTTCAACAATCCAGATGGCAAATCTCACTTTCTCGTCCCTGAAATCTTTTAAAACGTTGTTCTTCAGGCGTCTTACAAATAATTAGGGGTGAATGTACTCTTTTTGTTTGTACCTTAACTCTTCGTGGTCACTCGTTCCTTTTTGCCAATATTTCCGCTTATTTACAAACCTTGAGAATAAAATTTAAAAATTGAGAAATTTCAAATATACGAAAATGGTATCTCAAAAAAAATTACGCTGGGGTGCAATGAACCCCGTGTGACCAATTTGTGATTATAAGAAGTTGTGGTCACGGAGGGTTAATTATAAAGTACAAGCTTTGTTTGTTCTCGTTCTTCTTCTCTTTTGCATTGATATGTATATATCGCCTGATCCAAAGGATTAATTATCCGTGAAATAAGTGAATAATAATACCCTACGATTGACAACGAAAATGTGTTTACACGATTGAACGTAGAGCCTCTTAAATTCTCACCCACGGACCCATCCTCGTGCAGCGCCACTGAGTCGACTAACAAAATCGTGGGTCGACGAAAGGGTTGAACGTCGTCATCGTTTCGAGGCTTATTTTTAGAGCAGTTTATAACATTACACGGCTGTACACATCCCGCTGCTTAAACGAACTCACACAATACCAAGCTGCCAGCGTACGAACGGTGCTCGATCGCGAGAGGCCGCCCGTTCGAGAGAATGCTCGGTGAACCCTGAAAGAAATTTTCATTTTATTTCACTCGGCTAGCCAAGCTTGTAATTAATCATTTTCCGTGCGGTCAGCCCTTCGTTGTTGCTCGTAAACACACGGATCTTCCATGAAACGACGAACACCAGGGTCCAGCATTTATTTTTAACGCCGGTTCTATTTCAGACGGTGACTACGGGCCCCTTTCATTAACTTCCATTACCCGCCTCACTCGACGATTCGCCAGGTCGCGATGTCCTCTCTTCTTCAAGAGCAAACCTTGAACCGTAATTCTGCGCGAAGGTTTAATTGGAAACGATTAATCCGGCGCACGCGTGCCAGCCTTTGATTTTTCTCTGATAATTGCGAAGGTGGCTAGACGAAGTGGGTACAAGTGGAACCTTTGGCTTGGGATCTCCTCGAAGTGAGATCTCTGCTTTTAACCCTTTACCATAGGACGTTACGAAAATATGGAAGAAGAAAAAAGATTTTTTAAAAATTTTTAACGGAGGGTCGCCTTAAGGGAGCTTAATAGAAAATCTTCCAAAGAAGATGAGGAACCTTTAGCGCGGAAAATGTAGTTTATTTTAAAAAAATATGCTGCACGAAGGGGAAAAATAAATAGAAGGTGAGAATGCTTTTGCTAGAAGGTTTCGTGCATGGAGCAGGGCAGCAATCGATTGCGTTGTATCTACGCGCAGTACGTTACTACAAATATTTGGCATAGATTGTCAATCACACTGTGTCCACAGCGATAAAAACAATATGGAGCCAAATATCATTTACTAGCGTAAACGCAGAAAAATTGGGGTGGCTATTCATAGCTGCTCAAAACACATCGCGCTTATAAATAAATCGCATGGCTACAATTTCATCAGAATGTTTACGGCGGGAAATACACCTGCATACGTGATAGATTTTCTGCCCCGTGGCAATGTCAACAAATCGTTGTATCACGCTGCTATCCATCAGCGATGGCTGCCGGATATTAGTAACCATACACCCCGCGTTTTGTCGTTTAATTTAAATTAAATGTCCCGACGGTAATGTCATCGTGAAATAATAGTATCTGTGTGTCAATTAAAAGCTGTGGTATCAATCTATAGCGGAAAATTGGGTGGTCTGGAAATGCAATCACCACAGTGAACCAGTTTCCAGTTGAACGATTCCCTCACCGCCAGTTTTCAACCAGTTCCCACGGTCAATAGAATTTTTGCAAATTTTATGAGGTACATGAAGGTTTGATATTGATTATCCGAAGTCTTAATCCCCATTGAAATTGTAGCGATGCCTCCGCACTCGCCATAGCAGAGCATTTTTTACCGATCCCTCTCTCTCTCTCTCTCTCGCAAGCTCTCCCTCAACTACAGATTTCTATCGTACTAATCCTGATACTACAATAAATGCGAAAGTGTGTATGGATGTTTAGATGATTGTTACTCAATCGCGTCGCAATTACGCAACTTATCTTTCTGAAATTTTGTATTCACGTAGGTTCCTAAGTAGTCCAGGACCAGGAATAACATGTACCTATGAAACTTTTTATCCCGATTTTTTTAACCAATCTGGACCAACTTTACTAATAACTCTCTAAAGTCTGCGAAATATATAGGTTACCATGAAATCTAGACATCCCTCCCGTTCCACTTTATTTCACCCTCTTAACACTCTGTGATAATGAAAGTTTTACCCGGGCAGCGCCGGGTACTTTAAGCTAGTATAATACATGTAATTCCTTTCGTCCTACCTCCTAACGTCTCCGTCTCTAAAGCAGGGTGTGCTAGGTACTTAAGCCTTACTGATGAGTCCACTAGCAAGCCCAGAACGAAACGCATACTTCCTGCCTTCCTCTTTTCCTTTACAGCCCCACCTTCAACCCTTCCCACCTCAAAACATTTTGAAAGGAAGAAGCAGGTAAGTTAAAGTAGCCTCCGGAAGAAATATTCAACCCCCATTAGCATCCAACTCCTTCGACTCTTTGAAGCTAACTTATATTCTAAAAAGGAAGATATGAATCCATTCGCTATATGTCACACGTGTCGCCGAGAATATCAAACGGTTCGACACTCGTGGAACATTAGCGAAATGACGTTATTAGCGTGCAAACGCCAAGCGCAGCGATCCGAAGACAGGGAAACATTCAACGGGGAGCGGTGAATAAAGAATGAAAATAGACTTGACCCCTCCTGAACGGCAAGTGCCACTCGACATTTGACTTGCACGCCGTGCACGTCCGTTGTTACATCAGACAGCAGGTTCAACACGTAGTCCCCCCGGCTGTGCAGTTTACGACAGCTTTAATGGCGGGCGTAACTTTTAAATTCCAGTAAAATCACCCCACGACAGACGATCCAGCTCCCCTGCGCTTCACCTCTAATTTACGAGGTGCCGGGACCGTCTGGAGTACGCGATCAGGCGGGAACAGTGAGTTTCATGCATGGCAGAATAGTTGCAGCCTTTTCGAATGAAACGTCTCTGAACCGTCAGAACGGGGGACGTTAGAGGGGTAGTAAACACGAAGCACTATTTCACCCTTTGAAACAGGATTCAACGTAGCAAACTTATTTGATTGATATTTTGGTGACCAATGAAATATTTCACATCTCTTCGTAGTTTGGAACTGGTAGCCTTTGGCTTGGAACTATGTCCCTTTTTCAGCTTCTCTTCAACTGAAATTGTACTGTTGGATGCAACAACGGCCTCAGGCCCTTTTTCCTTAAAACGCACAATTAGATTAGTTAAAAAAACGTGTTTTTCTATATTTCTCATTTTAAATCAAATTAATTTCACTGATTAATTTATTATATCATTCCCATTGTAATCCCATTTTAAACATTATAGATAGCTTTACAACTATACTACGTATAAAAAATATCTAACTTCCTAATGTTTACGGATACTTTTCTCGAAACTATTTTCATTATTCTGTTTTCGCGAAGCTGCAGGCTTCTGCATAATAATTTGCTATTAGTGCCTTTTATATAAAGAAGGCAATTCAGATTTCCTTTCAAAGAGATCCTATGCTTTGGCAATTTAGAATTTCGATCACTAGTCGACCAACCCCTTTATTTCAAAATCCGAGTTTACAGCCGCACTGTACAGCCAGGAAAGTGTTAAGACGCGAATCGGTGAAACCGTGGTGCTCGCGCGAGCGTGACGTTTCGTGAAAGAGGCTCTTGCTGTTTTCGTTGCCTGGAAAAGGGGAATGGAAGGAGAGTAGATCTCGTCGGAGGCTGGCGGAGCAAGAATGGCCCCCGGACGTGGCTGGGAATGTTGGAGCGGAAATTCGTTGAAAAGATTGGGGTAAAATAAACGAAGGCCGAGGGAAAATGACATACGGACGAGGTACGAATACAAACACTTTGCACGGCATCGATCGACGATGTTTCATGACTTTATGGCCGTGCGCCGTTCGCTTTACGGCGGGTGGTTCGACGGGCAGGGGGTGGCACGGAGGGATGAACGTCCACCGTAATACGACTGGAAGCAGAAATAAAACGAGGCGGACGGCAATAAATAGAAGCCAGGGGGTAACTTGTTGCTGATGACCATCTATTCCGCTTTAATGGACGCCAGCCGTCAGCGCCGTGAAATCTTCATCGGTCCAGCTTCGATCTCATAATACGACGCCCGCAACAGACTTCCGCGTATAATTTACTCGTCCACAGAAGGGGAGGAAAAACACTTCGCCTTCGTAGCCCCCACTAAAAAATTCTGATTCACTCAGCAAAGTTAACTGTCTCCGTAAACCATTACTACCCATTAAATCACAGAAATCCTGAGAATATTAGCAATAACCACTCGGACTTACGATCTCACGCGATATACAGAAATACCTATTTAGATTCTAATTAACTTTCATATATCGAAGATCATTACATCATGAAATCCTGAGAATTTTATAAATAAATACTCCAACTTGGTGTCTCACGCGTTAAAAAATATTTGCGTTTTAATTAACTTTGGTATATCGAAGATCGTTACGTCATGAAATCCTGAGAATATTATAAATAACTACTCGATAAATAGAAATATTTAGATTCTAATTAACTTTCATATATCGAAAGCAATTGTCTTCCTCTTCGCGTGTATTCTTACGCAATATAAATTTTCGATAGTCAAGGATTAAGCATCGAATGTTAATCAGAAAAAAAATGGAGTATGAAGGATACAGCTAGATCGGCAGTCATGTTTAACGCGTTCCCAGGGTTTTATCGTTAACCTTTAAATGCTGGTGGCCGAATATCGGAATATTTTGCTGGAGTAATCTAGCTGACGAAAATAATCCAGCAAGAAGGGGGCGTGTGGCGTGCATCCGATGCCAGGCGGCGGGAATCAATATTATTTACTGTTCTATGGTAACGAAACACGTTAGCGACCACGTATTGTTTACCCAAAGCGACTCTGCAACTCCCTTTTCTGTCCATTGACCCCTCGAATATCCTGGCAGGCCCGTAGTTAGGCTGGAGTTAGGCACGACGCTCGATACTACGCCACGACGCCGCTGGACGAGATATACACGTACGTTTACTCACATATTCATTTCGCTACCGAAGGAGGCTTTTAATAACGTACGCGGTTTCATTAAAAACGCGAGAGGTATTCATCGGGCTCGATTTGGAGGCTGGTAATAACCGAAGGTACTTTCAGTAGCCTCTGTGGCAATCGATCCTTCAGTCCGAGTAGCGAAAGGATAAATTTTAAGGTGTTTGTGGAAGGAGACAATCGTTTGATTAAGTCTAACAAGGAAACGTTCCCATTCCGAAAATTCTGACTTTAATGAAACTTCGTGTGAATGTAGAACATATTGGAGCATTTTTTTCTGAGGAAATTCACTCTGAAGGGGTGCAATCAGCCCTCGAAGTTATCGTGTTTTCTCGTTTTTTTAATATTTTGTACAAACTTTACAAATTGAAACCCGGAGAAAAGCGGTGTAAAGAGTTTCAGCTGATATTTGTGCTTAAGGTGCGACGGATGAAAATGCAGTAGAGAGGTATTTTCAAACTTTCTCTTACTACTTAGCATCGTGTTCGGATGTGAATATGGCTTGCATATGTAATATTCTCAAATTTCTCTCATTTACGGCAAATGCAGCAGGGAATAACCAAATAAGTTCAGATATATGTGTTCGAAACTCGAGAAAAATTCATTTAAGATTGAGATTAAAATTTAATGAGAAATATCGATCAGAAATTAATGGCATTGGAAGAATAGTAATGAGAAATTAATGAGATTTTAGTGATGTCACCATTTGATATCGAGATATTAAATTGATGTGATAAAGAGGAATATTTCAGACCGTACACAGAAATATGTAACCTATTGATTTTTAACTTTTAACACTGATTTCACTTTACCCGCAGCCTCTGCTCCAACTTATAAGAATATTTCGTTCTCAAACCGCTAAGCTGATATTTCCAATTATCCTGGAGGAATTACACTGCAAACGGTACCTATTTTCCAAAAATGCACGTAGGCTCCGAGACAGAAAATTAAAAATTCTATAGAATTACGTTCTCTAAAAATAAATCTCCCGACTTTATATTGCCTGCAATTTCGAATTTGTTAAATACTCGGATTATCAAAATCGTTCCTCGAACAGGTGTGTCACTACACCCGACTTCATTAATAGCAGGCAATTTTAATTGCACAAACAACTTATAAATAATCCCAATGGCAGAACGAACGAAACCAATAATGAGGTCTCGCGGTAGCGACCGTACTATAAACAAAAAGAACTGGCAAGAAATCAAAACTAAGATTTACCCTAACGTAACAGGTGGTGGAATTTAATTTCCAACACGACAGACACGTTCATTTTAAATGTACCGCTTCCACTGTCGAATTACGGGGATACCTTTCGCGCCTGCGAAAAACTAAATTGTCTCGTTCACTCGTTTTATTTTCGTACATGCGTACAGATTTAGACGAAGCTACGTCTTCGAATCGTATTTCGGGGTTCAACTCCGATCCAGTCTGTTAAACGGCCAATTTTTGACAAATGATCTCCGATTCTTCGAACAGGAAACGCTAGAGGGCCTTTAACGTGAAACTCACCTTTCGCTCACTGATTTATGACGTTGTTAATGAACACGTGTCTTCCCATCGGGAACCAAAGAAGCCTCCAGTGCCAGTCACAGTTTTAGATTTTTCGTAAAAATTCGAAAGCTGATAAAAAAGAGGACAGTTTTCGATTACCAGAAGATAAGAATTGCCCTAATTTCTTCACGCTTCCATCTCCTTTCTCTAAAGTCTAATGCTTCGTTTCATCGTTGAATCAAAGAGTATCCTCGTCCGCAGAATGAGATATTTTCTTGTGATAAATGTATTTGTTCAATTCAATATCCGCTACTTTTCAGAAGAAACAGAAACGTTAATCTAATTGGAAATCGTATTCCACTGCTTCTACTGTTATTATATAATTATAGGGATCCAAAGTTTCTTCGCAGTGCCTATCCTGTTTCTTCTGTGATCTGTAAATTGCAGTTCACGCTCGACTCTCGTGATTTCGTGGGAACGTTAATCGCCGGTGAAACACCATTTCCTACGATTAGTTTGGTAATTCGGATCTATCAATTTGTCCAGCTTGTACGTCACCTTAAGCCGCTAATTTGGCAGCCGCGAAGAGCTCGGCGTATTGCGTTTCAGCCGATACTACAATTGACTTTTCGGTTTTGATCATCAAATGATTCAGCCACGTTTCAGAGGTAATCCCACTGACACTAATTGTAAGAGGATTTGGCCGAAGCTATTGGCCGACGCAACGCGTAATATTACATGGTCCATCTGGCAACTGTGCCAACTTGATTAACGAGAAATACGCCGACCCCGTCTATCGTCGTACAATGCGCAAGTTCTTGTTTACGTTAACGAGAAACAACCGCGAGCCATCCAACGTGTTCTGGCAAATTAATTCGCCCGCGCAGAAAGAATATATTCGGACTATAATGGCATCATCCATCCAAGCAACAATGAGTTCTCACTGAAATTATTTTTATTCTCTTTCGTTTTATTTCAAATTTCATACTACCTGCTTCGAATGCGGAATATTTAAATTACGCAGAGATGTGTCTGCATCTGCTTCGAATAGTATTTTGGTTGTTTCTGCGTTAATTTTCCCTCCCTTTGCGAAGAATTGAGGACCTTGCAAGAGGAGTTCAAGTAAATTAGAAAAAACTGTTTATAAAATCATTGCTTTGACTTCAAATTAAAAAGAGAACTCTAGTTATTGAAAAATATATATTTTCACATAATAAGTCGTAGTTACTGAGTTGATAAGTTTTTATTTATATTTTGGTCGAATTTTTCAAATCTGGATAAATCGCTCGTTTGTTAACGGATTCGCATGAAACGTTAGACAATTTTTTTTACATATATTACACGTCATAACTCAAAAACTGTCAAAAATAGAACTGCACCCCTCTTGCTGCAAGATCCTCAATTCACGCCACGTGACATCCGGCGTCGCGTAAACATGCCAGACTGTGTTCGAAGTGAATATTTCGCAAACAAGACAGAGAAATGAAAAATATCAGGGTTTTAACTCGTGGATGTGGAGTCACTTGAGAAATATGTGCTTCAATTAATGGATTCGTAACTGAGTGGACGAGTCCTGCCTTTACGGCTGAATTTTCTCACAGAGACAAAGTGAGGTAAACTGAGGTCCTTTTAAATTTTCACGCTCGAATTTTCACCCGGCCTTTGCCTCGTTTAATGAAACTCCTAAAAACTCATAGAAACTTTTATGGTGCGTTAGGAAAGTTCGTCTCCGGTTATGTATGTGTAGTAATAAGTTCTCTAACCGTTACAGTTGTACACATGTACATTAATGAGTTATCCACAAACATGGTTATTTACTAATGAGTTATCATTAGGAGCGATTAACATGCACGTCTGCACATCAGATGACAAACGAAGCAAAAGAAGTTTAATTCGATTCACCCTACTTTATTAGAGCCACCATTTTGTGAAATAAATTTCAAAAGGAATTTATCTTAATTCACTTTTTCTCCCTAAATTGGAACACTGAGCTTGGATACCACAACCTTCGGAGTTTCGATTGTTTCAGGCTAACCTTTCCAAAGATTTCGTTACCCCCCGAGGGGTAAATCTAGAAATGAGGAATCAGGTCAATTATAACGACCATATTCTCACTGAAATTAACCTGGCTACAAAAATATTACGAAGCAGCTGCATGGAATTAGTTGTACTACAATCTGTCGAATATTCTACGCTCCAACCCTAATTATATTAAAAAAAAAACTGCCCGTATATACAGTTAAAATAAAACTTGAGATTCGTTGCGGAGCTACCGTAATTGAACCGATCCTTGTAAAAAACACTGTATGCGTCAAAATTAAAAGGAAAAATTATCGGAAAATGCTCTACGTGTTAATTATAATACTATGGTGTAGAATTTGATTTTCGGCACGTATTATCTTCAATACATCTTTATGGAATGATTTGCAAAGGCTAAGCTAAGCTGTGCTATGTTTTTTGTTTTACATCACAACCAGACATAGCATAACACAGCATAGCTTATTGCTAGCTTAGCTTCCAGGTGAATCCCCGGCTTTATCCCCTTTTCGAAATTATCGATTCAAGAAAATTATGGTTGCACGCGTGTAATATAGTGATGGCCGCACCAGGGCCAACGAAACTCGTAAGTTTAACGGTGGCAAAATGGCCTTCCCTGGGCGAGAGGATCCACCAAGTCGGGTGCTACTGGCTAAGCGGAGCAGCCACGAGAAATATCGTATGAATTTCGCGTCGCTGTATACCCGATAAACTTAGCAGCCTGCTATAGCGATTTCACCGACGATATACCCCAATCTAAAGCGGCGCACGCCTCGGAGGCAAATGCTCCCCTTAAACGATCAGGCCACGGAAATTGTTTAACGAGACATCATGAAACGCGATCAGATTAAAGACAGAGGACTCAATTTTGCACGAGATCGCCGGAACCTTCATCTAAGAACCATTAACCATGGATTTTTAACGCGAAAATGGCTGGAAAATACGATGACCATGTTCCATCGTTAATCCTTACTGGAGATGATAATTGTTGAGGAATTATTTAAGGGGACCTTTTAGGACAAGAAGTCTTGTTGCACTTTATCATACTCGGGCATGTCATCTACTTAGTTTCGAACAAACTTTCCGAGGAATTTCATTAAAGTTTCAGCATTAATTATCTCGTTTCACTCTGGTCGGTATTTTAATTTTGAGAAAATCAGAGAATACTCTACGGTACGGTATGTTATTATGGAAAAATAGTAAATTTGGTTTTGTTAAACGTGAAAATCTTTCAAAGGCAACTTTAGTAAAATGACAATTTCAAGAGCATCTTGAAATGTACAAGAGAATCTTGAGCCCCGAAGTTCGATTTATAATGTACGAAGACTTTTGCATCCTCGTAGAGCAGAGATTGTAAAAAGATTTCTAGCAGATACAATTGAAATAACGTGTTACCTGAGAGAAATTCAATTTATAAAACAATCAATCTCGGCGAGTAATACAAGAGCGAAAGGCGCGAATAGAGGGCAGAAGGGAAAATATATATATATCGGCGGGCATGTGGGTCGAATGTTTTCATAGAAATTTCCGCTAGCCGAGAGATAAAATAGGAAAGTCAAATATCAGTCCGAGGATGAATCAGGCGTCTCGAGAAACCACCCACGAAAACATTTTCCTCTTGTATTGGTGTTAGCGATTCCACTTGATGGCTCGAGGCATCACGAAATTGCATTTGGAAAAGATGCACCAGCAGCTCGTAAACAGATTTGAAGCAGCAAAATCGGGAGTACACAAAACGAGTCGAAGGAGAACGTGTGAAAAAGCATGTATCTTCTGAGAAATAAAAAAGAATTATAATACTATAGAAGGACATTCATAAAACAATGAAAATTCAGGTATTAAAGATTAGCAAGATGGAAATTAAGGGTAAGATTAATAATAATACCGAATAAATAAACAGAAGAGTCAATTTCAGACTTTAAAAATGTGATTTCTCCTTCCTTCTTAAAATAATTCACAAAACAGAAATTATTATCCTCACTCACCAATAAATATTCATACATTCCTACCAAATATATTAAAAAAAGATAAACAAAAGTGCGCAATAATTAAATTAAAAATCATATTTCCCATATATTTAACCAAATACACCCATAGCATGAATACGAAATCGTACAGCCACAAGTTTAGTGTCTGGCCAAAGACCTACATATTCTACTGCCCGCGCTCTACTGTCCGTATCCATCACTCGTAGAATAAACTAAAAGAACCCTTTCACTAAAGCAGAATGGAATGACCAGCTACACTTACAATGGAGTGTAAGGCTCTTGTAACGGCACAAAAACGTAGTGTACCTTTAACAATAGTGTGTGGGCAAGCAAAGAGATAAGTCGAAAATCTGTTTAAACACCTTTATTATACACACCTTAAGTAGGTTTAAGCTATTTTCTTTGCTGTTCTTTTTTTCAAAACTGCACTTTAAACGAGTTTTCCTCGGAACCACGTTTTTCAAATTGGCTTGCAGCATAACTTAAACAAACTTTACTCGTTTCACTTGAAATTTCTACAGTAACAATAAATACGTACCGATTTTACGATTTGTTTAAAATTGTCATGAACTATTTTTGAGCTGAAAATGGTGGTGAATGGAATGAACTTTATATTCAAATGCTTACCATTTCTAAGGAAAGCAATATTTTATAATATCGGTACGTATTTTTATGGAGAATGTGCATTGTCCATAATTTAGTTTAGAAGCTACTGCAAAATTTTCAAGTGAATCGAATAAAATTTGTTTAAGTTATGATATGATAAAACCGCGTTTAAAGTGCCATTTCGAAAAGAAAAGAGAAGAAAAAAATAGCTTGAACCTACTTAAGATATGTATAGTAAAGGTGTTTCTACAGATTTCCGACTTATTTCTTTGTTTACGCACAAACAATTGTCAAAGGTACACCACGTTCTTGTGCCGCTACAGTGGTATTACCCGGTAAGCCAACCGCGCAATCGTCCCCCGCAGAAGGTATTCAAAACAGCATCCTCAAGGAAACTAACTACCTACAAATAAAAATAATCCTGCATTTTACATATTTCGTTCCTGTTCGCGCCAGTTGCCGTTCGCCCCTCTTTCACCGGCGTTTCTCCAGCTTCCACGGCACACGTGTATCAGCGGCTTTCCTCGAATCGCGGTGTGCAATTACAGGAAGCTGAAAATCTCGTTGGAATCGGGACCACCGAGGAGATTAAACGAGTAAACGACTGAGGGGCGCGCGCGTTCGTTGGCTCTCGAGGCTCGCTCGCGTGGCGAACGGCCGGTTCGAGGAAGTCGTACGACGTCACAACTATAGATACTCTATTTTCGCTTATCTCGCCTCTACTCGGCCTCTCCCCTCCTCCCTGCCTTTCTCTTTCCCTCTGCCGCGAAAAACGTGTATTTCTGGCCCGGCCGTTCGCGGCCGTTCGCGGCCGAGCGCAGGCCAGAGCCGCGGAACGATGAATACGAGCCGGAACCGGCCAACCCCCGCGACCGCGGATCCCGATAAAGCTGATAGGAATCACTCGAGGATCATCTACAGAGTGCTCGCGAGGAAAACGATTCCCGTGATCGAGGGGAAACAATAGCCATCTGGGCGAGAGATTGTCCGGGGGAGTGAGACAGGATTCAGCAATCTTGCCCGTCGGAAAAAGGTTACGATGGATATGGGCCGTTCAATCCGTGGTTCGATGTCTCTTTCGATTACAGGGGATCGGGCTGGGGCTTCCTCCTTTTCCTACCGTCCTCGCTGGCTCGTGACTTTCTACTCTGCGAGGGATGCTTTCGTTATACCTTCGATTTCGGGTTTAGACCTTCTCCAGGGAAATTGTTTGATGGGGCCAGAGATAGTGCCGAGCTTATCAATGAAGCTTCAGGTTTCGAAGCTTGTATTATTTGTAGGAGTTTGTGTTGAGGCGCAAATTAATCGCATTTTTTTCTATGAAAGTTTATACTTTTGTAGAAAAAGTTTGAGGTATTCTTTGGAACACCACTGTAGGTGCGGGTATTACTCCAACCTCAATTTTCGAGTTCCCTATTTTATTTAGATACTATGTTCTTAACCAGAAACTAGATTAAGCACATCGTCATGTGTCATCACACAAGTGTCTAGTGCATGTGACATTTTTTTTTTCTTTTTAATAGAATAATTGAAAGAATCTCACGAGGAAATCTTACCTTTGCTGGTGAGACTGAAACTTCTAAGCCTGTAACTGTCTTCGTCCTCGCCATCTTCCCTCGGAGGGAGCTGCAACGAGGTGTCAGGAACGTCCAGAAATGCATTGCTCTTTCTATGATGACTGTGGTGCATACTTTGGCCCCTTCGACTTCCCCTCCTTCTGAGGCCAGGGCTGATGTCATTGTCAGTCAATCTGGGCTCACTACTGCAATGGGCAGACTTGACCGTTCCCTCGTGATGATGGTGCTGGTTGTGCGCGGCTGAAATCAGAAATCAAAACAGGGATGTATAATTAGATGATAGACTGTGGTTGAAATTGTGGGAAATTTAAGTTAGGTAAATTGAAAAAAATGCGCGTGGTTTCTTCTCAATTACTTGTTTCGAGGTTTTAATGGTGGGGGATAGAATTGGACTGGTTATGCTAATTCTTAGGCGTGAAAATAGAAGAAGATTCTTTTAAGTGATCAAATTACACTCGTAACAGTTTCAAAGCGAAGAGTCGTCCTTTTTCCAGGGCTTACTTTCTAATTATAAAGTGGAATAACATCTTCGTGTTCCAATATCCCATTATCTTAAATGTTGCTGATTTGATAATTACCTCGCTCTTTACGATCCCATTAACCACCTTTCAAAGGCTCCGAAGAACAATCGAAGGAAAGTGCTACGAGCAACGCGGCGAAAATGGAACGCCTATCGCAAACTCTGCGATTCGAGCAATAACAGTTTGCTGGGACGTCAAATGTACACGATATATTTCAGGGCCGCTGGAAATTTGATTTGAAACGCTATAAATCAGAAATGTGGTACATCGCTTTTTTCTATTCCTCTTTTTAACTGTACCTGTATTTCAGGAATTGGAACATAGTGATTGATGACGACTCGTGTATCAGACTTGCACCACGATATTAAAAAATTGATTCTTTTCTATAAATATATCGATAGCAATTAGTACACTCGTTCTTAGTAAAGCTATTCTTTCTAATTAGAATTTACGGAACTTGTAACTACATCCTCGTCATTTAAAGCTTTCGTAGATTACGTTACAGTTAACTAACGAAACAAATTCAATAAAAGATGTTCTAATTAAATCAGAGAAATAGTATTTAACACAATTCCAGACAATATCAGCACTCATCTCTAATCCAAAAAGGAAGCTAATTTTTCCAATTATTTATTCAAGTTACACCTCACTATCTATCGAACCAAACTCCCGACAGTTTCCAAGTCTGAATCGTTCAGTCGTAAGTGAGCTAAGCTAAAGATTTCATCCCGAAGAATCCCTCGATCCCATCTCACGTGCACCGACAAGCTACCACATCTTTATTTCACGCTCGAAGCGTTTCATTCAGACGCCCGTCTCGAATAAACTCGAAAACGAATTCGCCCTTCGCCGAGCTCGATTCTCCGCCGAAGGGAACCAGCCTCGATCGAGCAGATCGAATTTTTTCGTTTCCTCAACCGTGTTCTTTAGGCCGTAAATAAATATCGTCTCGAACTCGATTTCGATGATAGCGTCGGCGACCGAACGCGAGCCCTACGCCATCGTGGTGTGAAGCAATACGTGTGAAAGCGTGTTTAGGAGGAAGATGTTGGGAAAACGTTTAGATACAGGGTGTTCCTGAATTGTGGGTTCGCGCTTTACCAGCTTATTCTACTATTCATATTGGTCAAAAGGAACTATCGAACTTCGAACTTAAGAATCGTAGCTTTTCGAGGTTGCTGGTTGAGGCATTTTCGCTTGAGACACTTTTGTAGCCGGTAACTGATATTGAGGGTGACCCTCGTATAACGCGGTAACAACCTGAAACAACGCGGTCTTGATATTTTTAGATTTTTATCTTTTCACTTTATATATTTTTAAAACTACGTTATACGCACGGCGTCGTTGGAGTTAATAGTGACAAACTGCTTTCTGCGCAACGGGGGCAGCTGCCCCCCGTCCCCCTTCACTTGAGATAAAATCGCTAATTTTTTTAAACTAATCTTTATTAAGTTTATACTAAAAAAATGAAAATTTCTAAATTTCAATTTTAAAATTTTTCAAGCAGGCCACCAAAGTTGCCCCCCCCCCCCCCTCCTACCGGAAAAAAGTCTGCGAACGCCCTTGTTTATACCTACGTTGGATTCAAAACGACGGTCGTAATAAAATTCCCATTCCAAGTCCATTTGAATACAGTAAACTCTCGTAGAGAGTTTAGACAGAGCGTAGGTAGGTACTTGCATACGACGATTTATATAACGCGGCATTTTTATGGAACTGAATATCCGCGTTATACGAAGGTTACCTGTATATTCGCCTAGTTATTACTATTTCATAGTTTTCGTAAATCAATTCTGGCTCTGCCAAGTAAATGCACTAGTTATTCGCTATAAGCTCGCGCCTCGAGACTATCCTCGAGCTTATAGTGGGTAAGGGACACATTACTGAGGCTGGTTTACGCCACGCAGCAGCTCGCTCCGCGGAGATATCAGAGATGGTGATGATCGAGAGTAAAAATCTGCATATTCACCAAGCATCTACCATTTTCCATCTTTCTTAAAGCGGTCGTCTATCGTGACTGCCCATTTTTCAACGCCATATTCGGGAATTTATTTAACAAAAACTATAAGTTTATACTGTCTAGCGTTTCGCCCGCATATTAAGGTGTGTTTGAAGTAGTACTCAGAATTTCTTTAGCTTTTTTATCCCACATATATATAAATATAGTCGGTGGCACAAGTTTCATAAAAAAAAATTCTTCTCCGACGGGCGGTAGTGTGAGGACTGTTATACTCATCCAAAAGGGAAAAACCAAGGTTTATTTTCTTTATTACGGTTGTCGCTATGGTTGAAACCACGGATTAGTTTCTAGCTTGTAGACAATTAATTTTACAGAACGAAAACAGCTAAATTGTTAGCAAAAATCGAACATTTTTCTAAAAATGCTGTCATTCTGCAAATTTTTATTGTACGGGGCCTCTGTATCTCATATAAAGAGGTCCTTGAAGCCTGTTCAAAATGAGCAAGGAAATGAGCTACACTGGGTCTACGTCACCATGTGCGAACCAATATAGTACCTCTCTTATCATTAACCAGTGCACAAATATAACAGTTTATTTTTGTAATATTTTCTGAACAGTTAGATTTTCCAGTTACCACATCCTTCGTCTAACCCGCAATTTTCTTATTTGCAAATCAAGTAGGAAATCCTCGTGGACCCGTGACTTGAATTGCATTCCTGTACGAATAGAATCAATAGATTAATGCAGAATACTGGCGAAGCTCGTCGAAACGATTCCAGGACACCCTATACATCGCGTGGACAATGTTTCACGGTTCGTAGGATGCTCGAAATCACGCCGGTTTCTATTCTGGCAGCATTCGTTTGGGTAGTAGGTCACTGACAGACTAAACGGGCGTCCGCGGTGCCAGTGCACCTTAGCTCAGACACTGTGCCGCTCTCGTCGGATCCATTTAACTCAAAAGTACGATCCCGCGAAGGGTTTCGGCCGGCTAAATGAAGCTTATTTAAAGACACGTCCCCCCTCGCGCCTTCGTTAAATTAGTGAGCGATGGCGAGGTCTCGCGGATGATTAAAGAGGGATGATCCTTTGGAAGAGGAACAACAGTGATTTTTGTCAATTTTCATGTCCCATGCAGTATTATTTATCGTTTAGTCATTGAATTTTCTGCTGGTTCTTCTACTGAAATTGAAAAACTGATAACAATGAAATATTTTCATACAATGTTCGCTTTTCTCCCCCGTCTCTCTTAAATTAGGAATCGAGGTGTCGATGAAGTGTCATGGATGATTAAAAGGATTGGGGATACTGTGATTTTTGGTGTTCTACTCGTTTATCGTTAGTTTCTAAATGATTGTTACACCGCAATTTTAAGGACAAATAGTATTACATCATTGTTGAGAGAAAAATAGCCCTGGGACCTTTTTCACTCAGCAATTGGCTCTCCGGGCTTTGCCATAAGAACGCTACCTTCATCTCGATTGTTCTCGAAGATCGTGTGCTTGCTATATACCAAAAAGAACACTTCTTTTATAAACCCAAAGAGACGAGCTGTGATATCGAAACGCGCAATAAACTTTGTACTATTAAACCGAAGATTGTATACCAAAGATAATTCCAAATACCTACTCAAGAGGCGGTCTGTTCTATTAAACCTTTCAACGATAATTTCGATACACAGAACTCTATGTTTCACTCTCGTTTCACCGCCAAAAAGCATTTCAATTAGAAGGTCAACAGCCGGTAGCGGTATTCAAAGTCCAAGTTGCACGCTTAACAGGTACACTCGACCTCTCGTCTATTTGCCTAGCTCTGCCTGCCGCTGCAAAACGCGGCGAATTAGTGTGTGCAATGAATAATTCACCAGTAATTAGCCACCGTGGTGGACCTAAAGCCGCCTCTTCAAATTTCAGAATCTAATTCCCCGAACACCGGTTCGTTCAACTATCGGTTTCAAATAAAATCGCCTGATGGAAAGGCCCATAGTCCTTTGAGAATTAATCTTCATTACGGGGGTCTTTGAACGCGTCAGTATTATCGCGTGATCGGCTCCCATCGTGTGGGCCATATCAGCGTATCGATGGCACGTGGAAGAGCACGCAGATAACGCTTCCCCCCACGGTCCGATGCTTCTGAACCTCGGCCGTCCATTTTCAAATTAACTCGGCGAAGGGTGAAATGACGAAGTAGTAACGTCACTTCCACGTCATCCATGTCGCGGGACGTGGGCGTCGAAAGGTTTTGCGACATAGGGCGCCTTGCACCTCCTGCAGCTAATAGCTTAAAATGCCACCGCGCATAATTTCCGCCACCTGATGGCACCCCTTTCAGGCCCGACGCTACTCCGGTAGAAAGTCTACGATAACTTTTCGAGCAGGCGGAATGAGTGGAAAGCACGAATTAATTAATAAATTACCTACGGATCGATGGAGTATCTATAGACATATGACATTTCTAAAAAGCAGCTTAGGTATATGCAGATCCAGATTATAGTCAAGATTAGTTCAGATCGAACCACCCTCTATCCGAACTCTTTAAAATTTACAATTTTTTCCGCGTACTTCCCTGCTTTTGTTTCTTTAGTTATTTTTCTTTTGTACTTCCTAATTGTTTGTTCTAAGCTTGCGTGACTGCGTTTTGTACTTCTTATAGCAAAGTATGTAGATATACTTAAATAAATAATAATAATAAAATGTTAAGAACGCGATACCACGAAGGGGCCAGCATTCCTTTCCCCGGCGAGGCAATAAAAAAATCACCGCCCTTATCATCTCGTTACCTTGAGCTGCCGCTCGACGCCGGATACTCTTATTCGCGCCGGAAACACGAGCACTCTGGGACCTAGTGGCGGGTCTGCGCCTTCTGGTCGGCGTGCTGCTATCCGGAGTTCCACTGCCGCTATCCTTTTCCCTGTCGATTTTGTCCCTCTCTCTGGCGCCCGAGGGAGGCATCGCCTCCAACATTTGCTCCATGCTGGAGAACCCGGGGGCGCAGATCGAGGCCGATCTGGTTTTCCTGCGAAGCGAGTGCTCGGCCATCTTGTACCGGTCTGCCAACGTTGCCCGCGACGACCGTTCCGAGAACCGATCCGGGATTCACGAAACTATCCCCGAGATACGATCTCCACGGAATTTCTCGTTGAATATCCAGGTGCGTTCACCGCGCGCTCTATCGGCGCTCCAAAGCCGATTCCCTCTTTCGCCCGCGTCCCTTATTGGCCTCTGAATTGTTTATGCGATTTCGAGTACTTGAAACCGCCCGGGGCGTGTTGGTCGAATAGCGAGTGGCGCTCTTTGGCGGTGAACACTTTGCCCTTTGGAATAATCAAGATGCTCGCGGTGTGCTCGGGAATTACCCGAGTTGAATTTACGTGCTCCCGGTAGAGCGAACTCCACCCGCAGGAAACCGGCCAGTCTTCCAGGGAGTTTGATTATTCTTGAAATAGATAACCCTCGCAGGGTAGTATCCTCGGCGGATAGATTCACACGCGAGACGGGACGCTCCCGTAAACTTTTCACGTCCGGCGCACAGATTCGATCCACGTTCGACAGTCCACGAGAGTACACCGGCGTAGCCCGCTCGAGAGGCTGGAATTCTGAAGCAACACGTGGTGTCGCGGACGTTAATTGTGGAGGAATGAAACGTCACTGCTCGCCTCGCTGAAATTCTAACTCCTTACTCGAGTGCATTACAATCTCGTCGTGGAAAAAGATTCTACTCGATCCTAGTTGGAATGCATTGGAAGTAATTTCGTAGCCCGGAAGTAAGATTCTTAGAATGTTCTAGAGTGAAAATTGATAATTCATCATTTTCATTTTTATATACCGGATTCGGTGGATGAAGGTAATTCGTTTCCTAGGTAGAAGGATGCTTCCGACCATCGATTCACCGCTCCCTCGTCAATTAACGGGGACCTAATTACTTTTTTCCAGTTCCGAGGCTTCGCCGTTGCTCCGCCGTTATAAATTTCCCCGTTCCGGTGTGCGCGAGCTCGCCAATTAATTTATTTACGTAAGAATGGTGGCCCGTCGGGGTCGTTCTATTTCGTTTGGCAGAGCTATCAAGCGCAGCACTCCGTTTAGACCACGAGCGCGATCTTTTCTGTAAGACACCGGCGAAAACTTTATCGTCCGTGAGACAATGTGGCAGCGATTTGTTGCGCGTGTCTGACAGGATTTCCATCGAGGTGCTCCGTACTGTAAAGACGAGCGGACTGCCAAAGTCGTTGCACACCCAGGAAGCAGGACGTGGAGGTACATTGAATATAAATATAATATCAGGCGACGAGACACTTGGAAAGGGAATCCATCTCTGTCGAGAAGGCTGCGTGAATAAAGCCACGTAATACCACGTGGGATACCTCGCTATCCAATGTAAAGGTGCAAGTGTACTGTTTTCTAATTTGTGTAACGTGGGAATTGAGAGCCTGGTAGGACGAAGGCAGATATTTGCACAGAAATGTGTCGGTGGAAAACTGAATCGAAGGCAGGAAGAATTTTAAATGTATTAAACCTTGATGGTATAGAAATGGAAGAAATGGAAGAAATGGAGGCGTCGATATAGAGATTAGACTGGGATGAGTCTTTATTAAATTGGCTGCTGTTATTGTTGATCGTCTGATGGGCACCAAGTGTTCCCAATGATGCTTCGGAAACCCTTTATTGGTGGAAAAAAATCTATCTATCGATCCGTTTTTATCCGGAGAGAATGACGCGTTTATTGCGCTTCAAGTGCAACGTTAAGTGGAAGAGATCAACGTTTACGTAGCCCGTGGTGCTTGCGCGCTCCACGCTGATAGCGAATTTTATGAATTTCGAAATCACCGCTTTGGGATTAAGTGCTTCTCTATTTTTAAAGCGCTTCGTTAGCTGGTAACCTGTAAAATTTCCCCTGAATTGTCTTCTGAAATTATATTTTGTACGAGATAGTGGATTTAGATCTGCCAATCGCTGGAGAAATTCGAGAAGTTTGCGGTATCCAGGATCTAGTTTAGCACTTTACGCTCTTCTTCTTCGTCTCGTTAATTGGTGACTGGAGGAAACGAGCTTCTTTTTCTTCTCCAAAGAAGTGGTTGTAGCTCTCGTCATTGAGGAGGATAAAATTAGCCCTGACAGGCACCCCCGCGATCTTTCTAACCTTATCAAGCGCCGAACTCGCGTAATTCATTCCCCGATATATCAAATATCTTGCAACCCCATTACACACCGCATTCACGCCAGACACTCCGAACAGGTGTGTGAGTGAAACTCCACTTCCTCCTTCAATGCAAATCATTTCAATCCAATATGTACTGGAGTCATTGTTGAATATTAATTTATAGCTAATCCACTTTCAAAGAATACGAGAACTTTAACAATAGAACGTCGTCGTTGCAGAAAATAAAAAGCTATCAAACCTTCTATGATTCTCTACTTTAAATTCGAAAAAAAGGAAGGGTAAATATTGTCAATATTTTCTGTGAAAGATTAGACTCTATGAACTGAAAGGACGAAGATAAACGACCCCTAGCCCCCAGCAGCAAATTCTGATGCATCACTCTAATCCTCCCACCACCTCTAAGGAACAAAGAATAGCCTCCCTACTCAATACTCTCTTGAAAACTTCCCGAAATCCCACAGCCTTCGCTATCCACTCAAACGAATAAAATAACACAATCCACCCCCTGTTTCAACAGCCACTGAAGTACCATCTCGACGCTTCCTCTATACCTACTCCCACCCCAGTCTGCCATAAAATCCACACACCACCTCGTCTGACCGAAACCAAAGCACCGCACACGAAGCCTCGGTACCCCGTAATTGCCCTCATCATCTCATCCTTCCGCCCCACAGCTGCCCCGAAATCTCCTCGTCATCTCCACAACCCTTCCGCTCCACAACTGCAGCCAAATCTCCTCATCGTCTCCACATCCTTCCGCCCCGGTCTGATCGTTCCAACCAGAAAATCGAGTGAAATTTCCACGACGCCGAGACTCCTCCAGAATCAACGAGCCGCGACTAATTAATTACCGCGGGTCGCAACCGGGCAGTGTCTAACTATCTACCACTTGCGGTGGTCGGGGACCGTGGCGATTCTGCTCGTCATTTTCTCCTTCGTCTCCCGTCACATGTCCCGATAGCACGCGGCGAGGAAACGCGATGGGCGCGCGGCAATTGAACGGCGTCGCGACGACCACGTCCGACGATACGCGGCGCACTGAGCCCGCTGGGCAGCGACGTCGCGACGCCTGGCGTCGTGGCAACTCGGCACGCCTCGCGGCGACGCTCGCCGCACCTCGTGCGGGCACCGCTGGCCCCCGTCCAATTCTGCAGCTTTTCGCCGAGCCGTCCGCGTCGAAACCGTCCGTTTCGAAACCGCCAACGGAATCGGCGGAACCGTGGCTCACGGCGATTTCGCGGGAAAACGGTCTCGCTGCGGGATTATTTACGAGCCACGTCTGAGCTTTAAGCGGTTCGATGCTGAGGTGCAAGTCTAGACGGCGTTGGGGGCGGCTCGATCAGGACACTTTATTTCGATGAGGGTGGATTAGTATATTGGGTGAACAGTAATGCCCACGGTTCTCTGATTCAACGTCTGATATTTCAGGTTCAATGCCTGCAAAATTATTACGATCGAAAATAGTCGGAGAACTGTTAAATCATAAGCAGAAAAGAAGATCAGCTCCTCTCAGAGCTACAAAGTTTTATAACCGAGGAACGCTTAAGGCGAAATCTACTGAACGCGAGCATTGTTTTCCACTGCGATTACAAACCTGCAACCACTAAACAATAATAACATCTCGAGTCTCCGAATAAGATCTTCCTCTAATAAAAATCCATCTTTCCTTTATAGTTCTCGTAAAATTTACAAGTATCGTATGTAAACACTGTCGATGCAGAATGCATTGTTATGTACCTACATAAAATATTTAAAGTAGTAGTCCAATTCAGTCCGTGTTTGGACCAATTTTTTTCAGGAAGCTTTCAGCAATCCATCGCAATTATTCTTCTCACTAAGAAAAATGAAAATTATTGAAAATTCAATTATTGCCAGCTGAGGTGACATTGTCTTCTGCCTCGCGCGGGGGCTCATGATTTTTTCTCCACGCTGAGCTCGACGCTGACCCAGGCTAAAGTGGTGGGGGTAATTTTCCCATATTAACGAGTCCATTTCCTTCCATATTAACATTTAAGAGCTCGGGCCTACTTAGTTAACAGGAGAGAAAGAACGTGATAATCGGGAATTTTTTGTGAAAAATCTAATGTATATTTTTCGCAACTATTTGCTTATCATAAAAGTACATATATTCAACAACTCTGGGTGATTTTGTTATAAAAAAATATTAAAAAATGAACGAATAGCAGCCACTCTCCCGAAAGCTATTTTTTAGCGGCGAGCAGGCTTTCTCCGAGCGGGATCATCTGAAATCGAAAATTAAAGAAGATTCTGTTGGTATATGAGATTATCTGATGCGTGAACGAACGATTCTTGTTTTTGATGAAAACTCTATTTTTAATTCACGAAGAACGAGCAATTCAAACATCGAAAAATCATGATTTTGCGTTAAACAGCTTCAGTTTATCTGAACTCATTTTTTTTTTAAATCATTCGTTCACGCACCAGATAAACTCATATATTAACAGAATCTTCTTCACTTTTTGATTGCAGATGATCCGGCTCGGCGAAATCCATTTTGACCTGTTGTTCCATGCATACACATCTTAAACAAGCTCTGGTATTAGACTTCAATTTTTTTATGATTTAATATTATCTTTTAGAAAAAGTAATGGTTTGATATTTAAGAGTGAAAATGGACCTTGTGTCCGTCATCCAAGAGTTAAAATCGACAATTTCAACCAATCTGCTAGCGTATACGCTTATACGAAGCGAATTTACATGCCACACGTTCAAACGTATACTGGAATAGCCTTTGTGTCCGCAATGAAAATCGACTGGCGATAGATTGTCGCGAACTAAGCATTGCATGGAACACGTTCAGAACTGGGAATCGCTTACATTCAGTGTTACATTACACGCGTTTGTATTATACTTGGCCCTAAGCTTCGAAGAGGATTACACGTGTTCGCGAGTGTCTTTGTTCGCGGTATTTCATGTTCGCTGCTCATTAAGATGTCTGCTTTAGATTCAGGGCGGTATGGATTTTCTTGATTTAAAGCGCGGTTTTAGTATGCAAATACTCCATTATATGAAACAGTTGCATTATCGATAGCCAGTTGGATTTCGTTGCAAGCGATTCTTATGAGGATGGAGCAGTTTCATTATTTTCTTTGCAAGATAACAAGCCCGTTTTAAGATCAAAACAGGTTTTCTGTTAAAGCATTGGCTTCCTATTCAACGGCGTGGTAAAGAGGTGCACACGATCGAAAAAGAAGTAAACTAGGAACATGTGTACTTGATCGATGTAACGGAGGAGAATTTCCAGAAGCCAGAACAACTTTCGATGAACGAGATTCAAAGGAGAAGGTGGAAAGACCGAGACGTGGCTTACGCGGCTTCGCCAGAAAACTATTATGAGAATTTAGCTCTCACATTTCAAATGATTTCCCCGAAGCCGAAGGTTACTCTTTCTTTACAATTAATCACGTTGCTGGTAGTGATGCAAAGGTTCCTGGGAAAACCTTGCGGTCGCAGTTAAACTCGCTCGTAATTCAATTCTTTTGTTGGACGAAAATCTCTCAACATGCGCACCATCGTGATAAAACGAGAAATGGCAGAAACGTAGTTTGGAAAAAATATTAAGTCGATCGAAAATGTGCAATATTAATTACTGGATCGTCTCGTTATAACTATAGCAATCGTGGTTAATAAATAGCGATAATAATACGTGAGTACCCACATTACAAAGAAATTCATCGTTCAGTGTTTCGTGAAGAGTACACCGATAGCGTCTATAAATATCTAGGATATGGGAATTCCAGGAAAATGGCTTTTCTTCCAGATTCCACGCGCGTATTCAAAGGTATACAGATAGCAAGCTAGTTTCTGCTGAAATAAGGTGTTTCTTCGGAAATACAAGTGTCGTTGGTGTAGTCGCGCAGGAAACTAATGAACACGATACTTTGGCTGGTTCGATAGAAACAGATATAGACTCGCAGACATGTTCCTTCCAATAATTGACCAAAATATAGCAATTACTTTACTGTCTTTCGGTGACCTATGTAATTATAATTGCTTCAGCCATAAAAGTTTAAAAGTAATACAAGCTATCTTTAAGAAGTAAGGACATTTTCATTTAATTCTCTGGAAAAAATAATCAACTATCGTTATATGAGACATTTAGAGCAAAAACGAACTAACGCACATTAAAAAAAAAAAAAAAAATTTCCTATTTTATATGATTAGTACAGCCTAATGGAAAGCATCATTGCTACTAACTCAATTTCGCAAGAAATATGGGTTAGGCCATTTTTGTTCTCAATGCCTCATATAGTAGTATCATTGCAATCGTTTCTATTTCTCTTGGGAGTTTGTATAAAAAATTTATCGCGCAGAAACGTGCAGTTCCTTTTCCAGGGAGGCTTAGATCTCATGCGTCTCGATTTACAAATGAATACACCATGTGTTCAGAAAATGTAAGAAACAAATGCCAGAACCAATCACAAAGCGAGACCTATGTGTATTTACTGTGCTCACGTTCCAGTTATTTCCTCGGTTTTCCATAAAAAAAACTACCACGCTCGCGGGGAAAAAAACGAATTAAGGACAACGTGCATGCTGTACCTTTGTAGGAAACACGACATTCTCCGTAAAAGTACGATCGTTATGCACGGAATTAAAAGGAAGACAGCGGATACGCGCGCCAACCCTTTGCACGCGAATTGCTAACTGGGTTAATACTCGACACATGCATACGACAATATCATTAGTTCCATTAAATAGCAAATAGAGACAGTCGTGGTTTCCGTGAATGAATTATCAAGCCCGTAACATATCAATCTGCTACCATCGCGTCACACGATTCACTTCACTTGAAACTCACTTCTTCCATAAGTAAGCGAGTACCTTCGGTACAATTAATTCCAGAATCTGTAATAACTCAGTTCGCTCCCGGGATCTCATGCTACTTAGCTCCTTAATCCCTACAATATCAACCAATTAAGATTCCCGACCAAATTTCATCCACGAATGTTGAATCTTTTGTTGTACGATCCTAGACAAGTCACTAACCTACTCCTCAGCTTTGCAACGCTTTGCAAATACGAACAACGTACCGACAAAAACCGCATTACTTATGGAACGACCTTAATACCTAACAGCTGTATTAAGAAAATTAAGTTTTACTACTTTAGACCACCAGTAAACAAACAAGGTATGATGAATTTAATTTTCTTCTTAAATATCGTATTTGAACTTTACAACCCTTTGTAATTCGACAGTTCCGTAGTCCCAGTTGCCACCAACGAAATCTTGTTTTCACAAAAAATACAATTTTTTTTATAAAACCAGAATCTAAATTTCAGGTGAAGCCGAATTGTAAAGCTAAGTAGTAGGGTAAGTCGGGGAGAGATGGCCCACTGTTTAAAAAAATCAGCGCACCGTAAATTTAGTGGTTTTATAAAGGACAAAGATATATTTGCAAAAGGAGCGTGATCGAGGCATCTCACCCGGAATTACCCTATACTATAAATCCTAGTTTTTCCCTTTACACTTAATAGCTACCTACATTAGAAATAACACAACTCTCTCGAGGCGAAACGAATAAATGTGGAGCGCTAGACAGAACGTCCCACGGCGAGAGATCGTAATCCGAAGAAAATGCTGTGTATCAATGAAAGAAGCACGCCGAAGTGGGAATGGCGTCGTTTTCTAGCTGCCGGCGCTTTCTCCTCTTCGCCCTACGCTCAGAGGGAGGCATTAAGCGGAACCAACCGAGTATTTTTGACTTGTGGTAGTTTAAGGCTATTTCAGTAACGAAACGTCAACTCCTTCGACTTCATCCTCCGTTCCTTGCCACCCGCCCTCCTCTTTGTCGCTTTCTTGCTCGTTTTCCTATCCCGTCCGCGGAAAATATTTTTCTTCTCGCGCTTAAAAGCGTTCGCAGGACACCGCGGCCTGACGACGATCCCTCGCTAACTACTATCCTCGCAGCTGTTCACCCTACGACTAATTCGATGCTGCGAAAATAAATCCGCGAGACGCGAGGGAACAAAGAGTCAGTGGCGAACGGATCGGCGTTCCGCGCTTAGGGCGTTGAATCCCGAGGGCGCAGAACCGCTGTTCCGCGTAATTTGCTTGCAAGAGAAACCGTTGATTCATTCTTTAATTCCCTGGGGCATTTGGGTGCTTCTGACCTTGTTAGAGGCCGTTGCGCTGGCACGTCTTTCAGCAGGGCGAAGGTTCTTTCTAAAGGAACGACGAAAGGAGCGACGCGAACGCGATTACTAAATCCGGATAAGAAGCTTAATGAAATCTTTGAATTTAAGAGTTCAAACCAAGGATTAATTAGTAATCTTGAAATAAAAAGAGGTAAAGAGGATGTTGGAGAAGACTTTCCAACGTTGCTTCAAGATTTAACAGTTCATTCTTTGGCTCGGATGAAGATTCTTCGCGAAGAAACTGAGTTAATGGCTATTTGGTTTTTAATAAATTCCCGTTTATACCACAATCTTCAGTTTGGAGAAAATAATCGAGGTTTCCGTTGAATAACCAACCATCCCAAGAGATTGAACGGGTTCTCAGATGGTCGTGTGCCAAGGTCGATATTTGGAAAACCATCGTTGGTAGGTATGCTACCTGTCAGAAAAGTTTATACAAACTTCTAACAGCCACTGTCGATGTATTTCTCCTCTAGTACCATAGAGTACAGTGTACAATATCGTATAGTACCTCAAGTGTGTCTTGCCAGCAGACATTTATGCGGCAGCAAATTCCCCGAAGAAGCGTTTAATGTTTTAATGAGTCATACCTCACAGCTCAATGTACGAACGCTAAGAATAAATTCAGAAAACCTGCCACGAGCTATCCACTTGTCACCGACTCCCCTTTTAACCGCAAGTTTTTAATCGCTACTGCGTCGCCTCTTTCAGCGCTGTCAGAAATCATTATACAAATTGGGAATGTGCAAAGTAAATCCAACCTACGTCGTCATATTTAACCCTACTTACAAGGGAAGATCCCCCAGTCGGGAATTCAAAAAGTTATGAAACTTTGGGGATATGTAGAGGATATATAGATATTTTTTTTTTTGCTAGTCAAATCCATTCTAAGGAGGTGAAATTGATCCCTGAATATTCGGCTATTTTCCGATTTTGTATTATAATTCGCGAACTGTAGGGACTGTAAGTTACCAAATGATAGTCCTAATTAAAAGAAGTAACTTTTGTTTGAAACCTTTTTTTCTATCTCTTAGGTACAGTTCGCGAGTTATCACGCGAAATCGGAAAATAACCGGAGATTCAGAGGTGAATTTCATACCCTTAGACCAGCTTTTGGGGCAGCAAAAAAAATGCGAAATACATATCCCCAAAGTTTCGTAATTTTTTTAACTCCCGGCTTGATGATCTTCCCTCGTTAGTACGACTTTCAAATAACCTAAGTACACATTTAACGCACCTAATATCAAAAAACGAGAAACATACACTAGTAGCAATTTCCTTATACCTACTTCGCTTAAAGTTACAGAAGTCTTTAAAAAAATGAAAAAGCGATTGGGTAAAAAAAGTCCCGAAGAAAGTAGTGGTGTTAGGGAAATGAGAAGGTGATCGGATCGAAGGAGACCCGAGAGATGTAGTGTGCTTAAAATCGCTGCTTCGCGAATGAGCGTTGAATATACAAATATGAAAACGAAGTCGCAGCGTCAAAATGAAAGAAATGAAATTTTTCAGAGGCAAGTGTGATCCATTGTGATTCGTGCTGGAATGGAAACGCATCGAGACAACGTTGAAAATTTAATATCACGTCGAACGAGTCTTAGCACGGCCACGGAGAATCGCAGAAATGCGGTGCGTTATTCAGTACCCAATAATCTGTCGCCCAGGTCAGAGGGGTAGTTTCAATACGCGCGACGACTCAATACACGTAACGCGACCCGATCGCGGCTCCCCACGAAACTAGATGGTGCTAATTGCGAATGCCGTGTCCGAATTACATCCTGCAATCGGACGAATATTAATTTACTCTCTAACCGATCGACACCCCCGCCGATAATAGCTTAAATAACGCACGGATGAACAACTGCATTTACAACAAAACGACTCCGTGAACCAAACCTCAGCGACTGATAAATAATTTGTGGACATAGATTTTCCATTTTCCGCTCCAATAACGTGACACTTTTTAAATATCAAACAAGTGTATTGGGAAAATAATTGTTTCAATGAAATCGGTGGACTTTTAAATCTACGAGGAACATTGTCATTTGAAATAATTGAGAAATTTGTTGAACGTGTGATCAGTATTTTTTGTGAAGAATGATACGGATTACTTGTAGATTTGTTTGAATAATTTTTGTTCATATAAGTAATCGCAGGTGCTGAACAGGCATGGAAGAATAAAAATAAAAGATTAGAAGCATTGGAGGGAAAAGGAAGTTAGTAGATATATTTCGTTTCTTTTATTATAGTAAAGTTTGTCGAGGAATATCGTGGATCGTGTTTGAGAATGGTTAATTCACACGTGTCAATTAATATATACGACCTCTAGTCTCTCATCTGCGTTGCTAATAATCGATTAACGCCTAAGGAACGCTGTTACCACTAACTGCGTGCGAAACGCTCAATGAAACGCGTTAGTAATCCGTCGATACCGTTACGTCAGCTTGTCTATTAGAAAGTAGCGAATGGAGGCACCATTAGCTAGTTTCAATTTAATTTCACTGCCGAATGATTTGCATAAATTCCAGCACAACAAGGTTATTCCTATTTATTTTCCGAATTTCCCATTTCTTTCTTTTCACTCACAAAGAGAAATTTTTAGGTGTCCGCCTCTGATAGTTTTGGTTTTTGGATATGTTTTAGAGGCCCGAAAAATAACAAATCCCCGTTTTTTTATTTTTGTTCCATTTGCATATTTAGAGAAACCACACCTCAAAGTTCTTGAGAAGGGGTACAATATGTTTCCTATTGTTTGTCTAAAAAATATAACATTGTGTTGCATAAAACTTGATATAAATTTAAATTTCGTGATAATAACTTGCTGCGTGAAAAATATTCTTGTCGTCAGTCACTTTTGCATCTCCTCTTATGAACTTTGAGGGGTGGTTTCACTTCCTAAATATGCAAACAGGAGAAAATAAAAAACACGTATTCGTTCTTTTTTGGTCCTCCAAAACATATCCGAAACCAAAGCAGTTTGAGGCAAACAGCTAAGAATCTTTCCTTGTGAGTTACTCACAATCAGTTCTTTATAAAGAATCATGCCATCCAATTTCAAGATACTTTTGTAAGCTCTGATTTCGTGGAAATCAAGCATCTATTTAAACATCTCCAAAAATATTTACGCCAATTTCAAATAGGAAATATACACAAAATCATACTGCGCCGCGTTGAAAAATTGTGAAACTCGTTAACTTAATGAGTAAATCTGTTAATCTGCTGATTTCTCGGTAGCGACGAATACTGTTCGCGTTACATCTTTCCTACGGATAAATGTAAGCCTTTTGAGGAGGATGACGTTCACAAAGGCGCCAGACAAACCTAATTCCACGGGCATTATCGAAACTATTATCGCGGGCCTTTGACGGCTAAGTGACATGTCACTATAGATATCGGTTATATTATGCAAACAGTCTTAGGTGCGCACACAACGGCGCACTATGTGATCAGAGGCAGAGTTAATACGCGGACAGGTGTGCCAGCAAACCAGCCGTGCGCCAGCACTGATGTAATGTAATCAGATGGTAAACGCAGCAGCGAATGGCAAATTTGTCGAGTAATTTGCACCACTTCGAGGAGATATGGCGCGAGACAACCTCCTCAGACATCCCCAAAACCTGTTTCAATCAGATGGTAACCACTGCTGGATTTCGCTTCGTCTTCTGGTCAGAGTCGGATTTACCTTTTCAGGGGCCCTAGGCTGAATATTCGGGGGGCCCTCGGTTAAATATAAAAAATATAATAACGCTGATTTGATTTTTTTTATCATAATACTCGTACAATCTAAATAAGAATTTAATTTCGAAATTAACATTGAATATCAAAACTAAATGTAACATTAACCCTCGGCAAGAATTTTTGATAAATTTTTCGAGGAAAAAATTTAGAATGAGGGGCCCAGCTAAACGGGGCCCTAGGCTTCAACACTGGTTCTGGTCCCAGATCTACCATGACTGGGAATTTTTAAATTAATTCACTCCGCGTTCACGATCCTGCTTCTCCACAGGAAAAATAAAAGTTCATTTTTGTCCAGAATTGTTACTATAGTTTAGTTACTTTGCTCGTATAGGCTTTCCATAATAAGGGAAATTCGGTTTGTTTGAATCGTTGACGAAAAGTCGTGTAAACAGAGTTGAGTACAAGGAAAATTAAAAGAATGATAATTTTCATTGCTACTTCACATTTTCTCTGGATTTTAAGTATAATTGAAATGTAGGAATTTAGGCTGCGCTGAAATATTGGTAGTTGTACTTGGTGAGAGTGAAATTTGAGAAAATATTGTTCTTCGAACGCTTTTATGTTAAGCTACGAACTTAAGCGGATATAACTATGAAGAATGACGAACTTTTTACTTTTGCATTTATCTATTTTAACATGAGCGTCCGAAGGGGGGTGCCAAAGGAACGGTTGCCCCCCCCCTGTCCGACTTTTGAGAAAAAATTACTTGCTTTTTAAAAACTGATCTTTATTATATTTATAATAAAAAAATGAATATTTCTCAATTTCGGATTTTAAAGTTTAATTAAATTAGTACTACAAAATGAGTTGAAAAAAGCAAGCGGGCTACTCGTTTTATCATTACCAACTATATTTTTCTTCACCGTCACCCCAAAGTTGCCCCGTTCCTGGAAAAAAGTCTACGAAGGCCCTTGTCTATTTATTTACTATCGGCGATCATAGCATTTTATTATTTACACGGAAATTATGGGCTCGTTTCGAAAATTGTTCGTGTCGCTCCAACACACGCAATTAAGTTCGGTCAAAGTCGTCAGAGAACATGGTCAAGAAAGTGAGTGACAATTTAATGGACAAGGCGAGGAATGCGAGGCACCGCAGTTGAACAAATTTACGAGGAAAATATTTGCAAACAACGAAAGAATATTATTGTATAGCATCAATATTTTACCTGATCCGAATGATGTTCCTCTGTCCTAATTGTCGTAACACAAGAATTTCATCCCTTAGCGACGTGGCAACATGTTTCGTATCAATCAAACAACCAGCTAAAGGGCGCGAAGCGTGACAACTTTGAATGCCGATTCTTTGCGTAAAACATCCATAAACTGTACGTCACGGGATTACGGCGGACGCTTTACTGGTTAAATGAAGGCGGTATATAATGAAAACGAATTATTAAACGCAAGAGATTCACTAGAAATAATTGGGAAACCAATACCGGAGGACCAGCGACCACTGACGCGAGCACCATAACTACACGCCCGTTATGTTTGCCCCACTGTTAGCGAGCCTAGGAGAATTCGATTTTCCCGTTGGTAATAATATGTTTACGGCTTACATTGAATAAAATAGTGATTTGTTTGCGGCGTTTTTGTGCAAGCCTGAGGAAAGAAATAAATGGGCGTGTGGGAAAGAAGCTTTTAATTTCTATATTATCGTAAAATGGAAGCGAGTACGGAGCAAACAGCCGTGGCCACCGAAACCGCTGCTAATAATGAACAGGAACACAATGAGGAGGGCATGGAGGAAACTGAGGATTACAGTTTCGACGGAGAGGATTATAGGCATTTCGTGCCTCGGGGGCGAGGAGGCTTTAGGTGCGTTATTCCTTCTCTTAACACCCCGTACATCGACGGTATGTATTGCGCGTCGTCGGGAATAACAGGCCCGAAAAGTAAGGTTAGGTCGTCCCCTCATGATAGTCGCGTCCGACCACATAATACGCTCGGCGAGAACGATCAAACATCCTATTCCCACCGACTCCTCGCATCATAATATATACTCTATGGAAACGCGACTATTGTTTATACTTACGCTCCTATACGACGAAATGATTTGCCCGCAACTATCCAATACAGTGTTTCGTTGGTTTTTTTCATAAACTGCCTTTGTGGTAATACTTTTCCGTTTGCGAGTGTAAATTGTTCTGTACATTTTGAGACACCGCACGCAGAACGGCGAATAACACCTTGGGCAATGTTGGTCGTGTTTCTTAAAAGCGACGATTGATTTCTCGCACAATAATTCCCACGCTCGTGCATACGTTTTGTCATTTAAATGGGAACTTAGAGTCAGACAGAAGACGGTGCGTCTACGCTTGGGTAAATGATTCGGACGTATGGTTCGTAAAGTACAGAATTACGACGTGCGATAATAATTGAAAGGGTCTTGGCAGAGGTGGGTTTGATTTTCCTATGAGAGGTGGGCCTCCAAGATTTAGGGGAAGAGGATTTGGACCTAGAGGACCGATGTTTCGAGGGGCGAATAACGGATTTCCATTCGAGGGACCTCCCAGGCCGAACTGTCCGCCGGGTCCAGCCGGGCCACGCTTTAGAGGGCCGCCGCCGTTCGATCCTAGCTGGGGACCTATGGGGCCACCGAATCTGATGGGACCGCCGAACCTGATGGGACCTCCGGGAATGGTAATTGCTCTTTACGCTTAAATCCGCCCCCTCGAGTTTCTTCCGATAAAGTTGATTAAGCATAATCTAACTTTATATGCAATCAGCCACCGCCACACATGATGAATGGCCCCATTGGGACAGGTCCGGGACCTTACGGACCACTTCCTGGAATGGGACCACCAAATATGAATAACGTAAATTTCGATTTACAGAAAGCTAGTCAACTTTATAGGTATCGAGATATAAAAATTGGGAATGTTTTTATAGATTCCAGGTCAGCAGCAGCCCCCACAGCAACAGGCGCAACAGCAAGCAAACATTCCAGGCTTAGATCTCAACGGAGAGGTATGGGTAGAAACCAAAACTCCGGACGGCAAGTCGTATTACTATAATATACGTACGAGAGAAACCACATGGACGAAACCAGAGGGACCAAACGTGAAGGTCATGGTGCAGGACCAGGTGTGTCAAATTCTTTTACAATCTACTACCCAGACACACTACTGTACACTTAATTCTATTGAGAATTCTAATTGTTTTACAGTTAGAACAATTGGTACACGGGGCATCTAAACAAGCAGCCCCATCCAGCAATCCCGTAGCTACTACTACAGCGCCGACCCAAATTAATGAAAATAGAGTTTCTCAAGGGGGCGAGCAGCCCCCTACAAATAATGCAGATGCTCTTAACCAGCTGAGCACTGCTCCTCCTGGTACAGGTCCACCTCCCACACTTGGTGAAGTGCCAGACATTAACACACAACCACCCGACACGACGCAAGCAAACGGTATTTAAAAAAGAACCTTAATATTCGTCTGAAAATCGAACTGTGGGAAGCCCTTTAATATTGTAATTGGCATTTAGGTACAGCACCGGTGACTGTTACCAGCACTCCAACTATGAATACACCAACGGTAAATACAAACATGATGCAACCACCTCCTAATATGATACCTATGCAACATAGGATGCCAAATCAATTCGGTGGTCCAATTGCAACACAATTCGGGGCAGCACCTTTCGGTATGCCACCACCAGGTTTTCAACCATTCGGAGGCTACGGACCGCCGCAGGGAAATTGGGGTAATATGACTTGTATCCGAGCTATATAGAACGTGGTTCTTTAATTAATAACTTGATCGCATTATTTAAAAATATACGTATCTTGCGTTAGGTATGCCGCAAATGCCACACGGAGTAATGACACCGCAAGCCCCAGCAGAGGACCCTGCCATATTAGCACAACTTGATCAGGAGCTAGTGGCATCCGCTATGGTGTGGACGGAGCATCGCGCCCCGGACGGTCGGTTGTACTATTACAACAGCAAAGCTGGGGAATCTGTCTGGGAGAAGCCACAGGCTCTAAAAGATTTTGAAAGTATGTTATTTATTACAACACAGATTTCCAAGCATGCTATTCAATGCAAGACGATTTTCTCATAATTGAACGCCTTACTAGATGCAAAATTAGCGTTGCGGCAAAAGGCCGAAGAAGCGGCTGCCAATTCGGCAAACGCTGCTGCAGTTAACGCGGCTGTCCCTAACAACGCTGTTATCACCGAACCCGTAAAACAGGAAAAACCGCAGGAAAGTAATCTCGAAACCAAAGATAGCGTAAAGGAGGCGGACACTAACAAGCTGAAGAAAGAAGAAGCGGCACCTAAGGAAGCTGCTAAACCCCAAGATAAGTCTAGGCCAATCTCGAGCACACCGGTACCTGGAACTCCCTGGTATACCTTTTAACGTTAATCTACTGCACTCGCGTCACTTGCGCGAAACGTAAATTCCGATCTTGTTATTAGGTGCGTCGTTTGGACGGGCGATGGACGTGTATTCTTCTATAATCCCTCCTCACGCATTTCGGTCTGGGAGAGACCGGACGATCTCATTGGCCGTCAGGATGTCGACAAGATGGTGTCCACTCCGCCGGACGCGGTAGTAGCTACCAAAACCACCCGTCAGTCGGATACGAGCGAAAGCAGCGACGATGATCAGCCAACACCAGCGAAGAAAATGAAACAGGAAGACACAAAAAGTAAATACCGTTCAGGTTTTAATTAATATTTATGCGTCGTGTTGAGAAACTGAAATTATCTCGTCTGCCTTAGATGCGGCGCCAAAAGAAGAAGAAGAGAAGGAAAACAAGAAAACCATCGACATCGGTAAAGAAGCTGCGATAGAGGCGGAAGTGCGGGCAGCTAGGGAGAGGGCAATCGTTCCACTGGAGACACGGATTAAATCGTTTAGGGACATGCTTGCAGAGAAAGATGTAAAGATTCTTAATGGTTTCGATAGAATTCAATATATGCAACTAACGTAACACTTGACAATGTTTTCTACGATTTTTCTAGGTGTCCGCGTTCAGTACTTGGGAGAAGGAGCTTCATAAAATAGTGTTCGATCCCCGTTACCTACTCTTGACGTCCAAGGAGAGGAAACAAGTGTTCGAGAAGTACGTGAAGGAGAGGGCCGAAGAGGAGAGGAGGGAAAAGAGGAACAAAATGAAGGAACGGAAGGAACAATTCCAGAAACTGTTAGAGGAAGCTGGTCTTCATGGAAAGTACGTAGAAATTTATCAAGCCTACGTTGAACTTCCCAAAAGAACCTCCATTATATTTCATTTACTTTATCACGAATTCATGTTTTTTACGCAGATCATCGTTTAGTGATTTTGCTCAAAAACATGGGCGTGATGAGCGGTTTAAGAATGTAGAAAAGATGCGCGAACGGGAGAGCCTTTTCAACGAATATCTGCTGGAAGTGCGAAAAAAGGAAAAAGAGGAAAAAACAGCAAAACGAGAACAGGTATTTTTATTTTATTAACACTGTTGATTTCGTTGCAATGCTGACATTACTTTTCAGGAATTCGTGCTATACTATAAGAATTGAAAGATTTATGAATACTTTAGATATTCAATACCATAAGTAAGAAAAGATCCTAAAAATATGTTACCTTATTCGCGCGATAAAAAGTATACGAAATTTTTTAGAGATATTCGAGAATTAAGGTACCCCTTTTTTCATTAACTTCTATAATCAATCTCAGACTGTAGAATATTATTATGCGTATTTTCAAATTGATTACAATAATTCAGAAATGCAAATTATCTGTTCAGAATGAATTTGTACGTTTGTGCCAGTTTGTCTGCTACTTCGTCACGGATGTTCCGTTGATTATTTGGTACCTCGATTCTCCCCGTGTATTAAAATATCATAAAACGGAAGTTCTTTTCGGATACAACCATCAAGCCTATCCTTTTTCCACACCAGACCTCATTAAGCTTCTCATACACGCATCCTTCATTCTGTTCGAAGAGATCATATAGTACATTACTAAGAATATATATCAACTGAAAACATAGACATAGCATATACTGCATTCGGGATAAGTTACGTGAAAGGTGATTGAACCTTTGTTCAGCGCCCACTTGTATGTGAACAAAATTTATAATTTTGTACCGTCTTTCGAAAGAGCTAATTTATATATGCTATGGTTGAGTGATATTTTTACAATGTGCGATGATACAAGAAACGAGTAATAAGTACGCAAAAAAACGCTCTAATGTTAAATAAGACAGGATAACATTTAATGAATTTACATTTTCAGCGATAATTAAAGATTCTTTCAGGTTCTATAGGTATGTTAACTATTTTGTTCCACTTGTAAAGATTTATCTTATATGAATTCCTAAAATTAACGGCTGAAGAACACATACCAGGAGAAGTTTCTCTAATAATTCTCTACTCCAGTAGATTTTCTCGATAGACAAAAGTTTTGTAGCTGTAAGATGGGAGATGTAGAGAATAAAATCTTAGTATGTGACGGTTCCTTATGTACTTATGTGTTCTGAACTCTCCACTTCAGTCAGGAGGCAGGCAGGACAGGTTCCGTATGTGGAGTGGCTTGGTTCTGAAGCTGGTTGGTGGCATGGATGATGTCATCTACCATCCCCACCTACACTGCGTGGCACAGTTGGCACACCCTCGCGCGCCGCATTCTTTACTCCAAAGCAGAGTCATGAGAATGAACGAACTCGGTATTTGTATATTACTCGTAATCCTCGTTACTTCAAAAGATTAACTTTTCCCCAAGATCAAAACCAATTTCAAAGGAATCGATTACATTCTGTAATCAGTAAAACGTGGGGCGAAGGAGCCCTCAGTGGTAGCGTCAATTCCAAACAGATTTGCAGATCTTATTCTGTTCCTTGGAGATAAAGAACCGTTTTATTCGCTTTGAGAGAGAACAAAAGCTACCAATTCATTTAATGATCAATGTATCAACATAAGAACAAATTAATTCTTCTTATGTATTCTTTTGTATCGAATATAGCTCTATCAATTTTATAACTACCTGCATCTACGTTTCTACGATAATTTCGAATGCATGAGTAATAAATTCACTGGCCGGTAACGGGGAAATGTTCGAATGTGGTGCTCTTTTGCTTTTCGTGACAAAGAATGATTCCATTTTAGCAATTGTTCTTATGTCCATACATACATGGCACATCGAAATTTCAATAAAAATTAGAGATTTTTTTTTTTTGCATTATCATTATCAGAATTTAAATATCTTTACTTGGCATGAGACATAATAAAGGATCGAACTCTAAAGAAGCCTTTAGCAAAGAGAAAAGAATATATTTGAAGCAACAAGATGAGTATGTTGAAATAGTAGAATGAGTGTGCTTTTATGAAATTTGGTTTGTATCCTTCAGAGAACCTTGACTGCTTTTGTCTTAAGAGTAATAGAAGTGGACTTTGCAATGATTGCGTTTGGATGAAAATCAAAAGGTGGCACAAGTTTCTTAGTACCTCAAAACAATATAGGATCAGGATCCGAGTAATAACTGTAATGGCAAATTCAAGACCAAAATGTGCCAGCAACTCTGAACGCGAATCGTCTTTTCGTTGCGAAATGAAGATGTATCAAGTCTACGACAAATTGTCATTACCATGTTCAGACTGTAGGTCGTTCAGAAATTACGTAATGGGAATTTAAAGATATATTGAGTATAATCTGCTATTAGTTGCTATTTCAATAACATAAAATAAAGGAACCAGAAACACAGAGAACATTAAGAGATCAAAGAAATGTTTAACTGTAAGATGAAGTCCGTTCTGTAGTGTAATCTAACACGTTGATTGAAATAGTTTGGGATTCTGTTAATAGAAACTTCTAAAGATTCCACTAAAGTTTAATTTTAAGATTCTTCGGTTTTTATTTCTTACAAGTTTTGTTGTACCACATTCACATTACACATAATCATCGTAGTATACTTTATAGCAATGATGAAAGCATAGATTTGTAATCTATTGGAAGGGTACTATACAAAAGATAGTTAAGAAAAGTTAAACCTCGTTTCGTAATTTGAACGGCTGAAATCTTTTTGATATTTTCAAAATCTCGTCACGATGTACTAACGACTGTTTTCTTTTCAGCAAGGGCAGCAGATAATAATTTATCCATTTTATACTCCGTCTCATCATTAAATAATGGCTCGTATTCTTTTCTATCTATTCTATTATTATTTGCTATTCGCTGACTCTTGTATCCTCCGATATGCTAAATGTTTAATGATGACTCGGCTGGCAATAATCATTTTTTGCAGCTATAATGAGTATAATTTTTTTCAGCAAAACTGACCAGCTTATTTCATTAAAAATTCCAACAAGTAGAGCCCTTAACGTTGTGATACCTCCTGACACGAACGAATGACACGAATGACTATTTCTTCTACCTCTAACGAAATGTAGTTTGAAAACCAATAAAAAGGTTTGCAAGTTGAAATAGTTTGATCCACATTACAAGTCATTAATTTTATACCTTTATATACCTATACATATATATATATACACACACATATACATATACGGTATATACATTATTGTCAAAGTGATTGTAATGTGGCTGAACGTGTAATCATTGGTTGGAAATATTAAGCGTGCATGATTAAAACTGAGACAAGCAAAAGATAAAGATAAAGATTCGATTTTAAGGCAGAAATTGTACAAATAGAGTGTAAGCAAAAGCTAATTGTCTTTCAACAATGAAAACTCTTATGATAAATGCGTTTCAGGTGAAAAAGGAATTCATAGCGATGCTACGTGAACACAAAGACATCGACAGACATTCGCATTGGAGCGATTGTAAGAAAAAATTGGAATCAGATTGGAGGTACAGAGTGGTAGAGTCCGCAAGCACGCGCGAAGATTGGTTTAGGGATTACATTCGTATGCTAAAGGAGGAGAGGAAGAAGGAGAAGGAAAAAGACAAAGACCACCGGCACAGGGAGAAGGATCATCACAAGTCGGAGAAGAAGGATAGGGACAGGAAGGATGTTGATAAGTACAAGGAAAAATCGTCGAAGGATCGGGTTGACAAGGATAGTTCGAAGGAGAAGAAACAGCGAAGAAGTGACGCGCCGGCGGAAGAAAATGGCAAAGATAAGAAAGAGTCGACGGTAGAGAAAGAGAGTGGTGAAATCGAGGATAACGATGATAAGCCGGCTAAAAAAGAGAATGACGTAAGTATTCCCATTATTCGGTTAATTAACAGTAATTTCCTGGAAAATTGTCCGATTCACATAACGTTTCTTCACCAAGAAGGAGGATGCGGAAGATCAGTCCGATTCAGAAGAAGATCGTGAGAAACAGAAACGCGAACGTGAACGAAGAGCGGAAGCGAGCCTTCGTGAACGGGAGAGAGAAGTCCAAAGAACTCTCGCTACTCATCTTCGCGATAGAGATAAGGAAAGGCAGCATCATCGTCACACAGAGGCAGTGCAGCATTTCAGCGCTCTTCTTGCCGACTTAGTATGTATCTCGTGTGTGCGATTCATCGCGGATGGTTGGAATTTCAGGCATAGTCAGTGCCTGTTTAATTAACCTAACTCACCTGTGTAGGTAAGGAACGGCGACTTAGCGTGGCGAGAAGCAAAACGACAGTTGAGAAAAGATCACAGATGGGAATTAGCGGAGAGCTTAGATCGCGAGGAAAAGGAAAGGCTATTTAACGAACACATAGAGCAGCTGAGTCGTAAAAAACGTGACAAATTTCGAGAACTCCTCGACGAGGTAGGAGCATCCACCGAACTCACTGCGTCGTGGAGAGATATCAAAAAATTATTGAAAGACGATCCTAGATATCTCAAGTTCTCCTCCAGCGATCGGGTGCGTAGCATTTTAATCACGCGTATAACCGGTAAACCGAGGATAAACAATTTTTTTTAACAACACACTATATTCATCTTTCTTGCTCCACAGAAATGTGAGAAGGAATTCAAAGAGTACATTAAAGACAAACTTGTCGCGGCTAAAGCTGACTTTAGAGAACTTCTGCAAGTACGTTCAAAATATATTACGACTCTTCGTTTGTTTCGCATGCGTCGGGTGTGTAGCCGCTTCTAAGTCCGTGGTTCGATATTGATTTCAATTGATTTCAGGAGACGAAACTCATTACTGATAAAACGTATAAGAAAGTGCAAGAGAACAGTGCACATTTACCAGAGATCGAAGAGATTTTAAGGAAGGATCGAAGATTTCTTGTGCTGGAAGCAGCAGCAGCTGAACGAACTCGTTTGTTAATGGGATATTTGGAAGAACTGGCGCGTAGGGGCCCACCGCCGCCGCCTACTGCCTCAGAGCCGTCAAGAAGACCAACCACAAAGTAATTATTGCCTCCAATCAACGGAGGACGATGTCAGTACGCGTTTGAACTTACGGAATCTATTTCTTCTTTTAGCTAACGAGGCCCATCATCAAAACATGGTATACATATGGTGTCCAAATAACAAATCAGTGATTGAATTTATAGCTGTAGTTGAATTGAAGTACTTTACACACGAGATGATTATCGCCTGTAATTATAGGATTCAATAAAACTAACGCCAATTCCACACAGCTAAAAGTGTGTGTGTCATACTGTAAAGATGCCATAGTGTAAGCATATCATTAATTTGTTGGATTACGTTAAATAGATACACTACTTACATAAACGAGTTACTAGCAATATTATATAGCGATAGCATAAACTACGTATTTTATACATATTTTATCCAGGTTTGTTACATAAGCACCCCATCATACGAATATTTTGTATAAAAATTACACGAAAATTGTGACAATGAGTTACGCTCTCGAAATAGTTTAAAAGCATGTGCAGTGAATTTCTATAAATCGTCGTTAAATTGAATGTTTTGAAAAATTAATTCTTGTATCTAAAAAGAAAAAAAAAAGAAAAGCATAATGTACGACAATCATGCACGATACTTTTTACGGAGTATTCAGACCGGATGTTGTGTGTTTGAATTTTAAAGTTGCTCCCTCGTGCAGCTCTATTGGACAATGAAACGTAAGTATCTTACAAAATATTCTTATTTAAAATATACATTTTCGTAAGTGTTAGAAAGAGTCCGTATGTGTAGAACAGATCCATATGTCAGTTGCGGTAAATTACTTAAAATTTATGTACGTGGCATTTTTACGGTACAGAACTTCTAATCTGATGCAAATGAATGCGATAGGAAAATCTATTTTATCCAATAAATCATTAATAAAAATTGCGACATTTACATATAATTCCCAAGAATCTCTAATTATATAGGTACATTTTATTTCTAATACTTTATACCATTTCATTGCAGAAAAGATTTTCATGCTAAACAATCAAGAATTGAATCTTGGTAGACGTGATCTCGTATAAAAAATAAGAATGATTGGAGATTGCAAAAGTACCATAGTAACTTGTATATTTTATTTCATATCAATAATTATTAAGGCTCCCGTTTGATGCGATTATTTTCACCCAAATTACAATATACATATGTATAATGTACATAACAAATGTAATAAAGTCTGAGCACATTGTAACATTATGAGGAAACTGAATTTACTCGAAACAAGGAACAAATCAATCACAACATAATCTTATTTGAAACAACAATTTAATGCAGCTGTGTAAGTATATCCAGCCGATATATGCTATGTATACTTTAGTTAATACGGCCTGCAGAGTTAAATAAATAAAATTTGAAAATTTATTCGCTGTTTGTAGCGCTGTGAAGTATATTCCACACTTGAAACTTTGAAGAGTGGGGAATTCCACATTCGCGAATTTCGAAAACATTTTACGATTTTTTATTTTCCTACTGTTTTTTAGGCTGTTGAAATTTCATCTTTTAATTTATGCTCCCCCCGCCCCCAACTAAATAGTCGGGAAAAATTTGCTCTGCCGACCCTGGTTTTCACTTAAATCTATTTACTATATTATTTAGATAATTTACAAATGGATCTATCAAACAAGTTAAGACAAAAATATCCCTCTTGCTTTTCTTAACCCATTACGTGGTGCCAATTTAATTAAAAATTCAAAACCGAAATTAAAAATTTTCCCTTATTTAGTATAAACTTAATAAAGATGTGTTTTGAAAAGAAGCGATTTTTTCTCAAAATTTCTTTTGCACCCCTCTCTGGACGCCCAAGCTATCAAAATCTTTTTGTCCACATTAATTTACCTAATCCTGATATTAATGAACATTTATCCAAACGCCAGTAACTTCAACGCCAGTCTTATCGCGCGGTGATTTCAACGCCAGAACCAGTGGAGACTTAAACCCTCGCATAGAGCATGTCTCACTGTCAGTATGAACACGCATGCCAAGTAGATAACTCGTATTCGTCCAAATAAATATTTTAATTATACTAAACTCACAATTTACCTAATTTCAATTCGACAAAAATTTTAAAAAAATTTGTCAGTTTTTCTCCGCAGAAAATTCGTATTAAACTTTAATATATAAAGCAGAAAGTGTTTGTGTTTGTCTGTCGCCTAAAAACTTTCGAACGATAAACTCTGGGGTCACAAAATGTATCTCAGCTCATTGTGCCTAGCTAATCCAGACGAATGTGACTATTTTCACAAAAATCCTTTTTTTTTATAAAATCAGAATCTAAATTTCGGGCGAATCCGAGTAGTAAAGCCAGTATATTATAATCGTTCCTTTTCTTTTTTTAGCGAAAAGTATACACGCACCAAAAAATCGGTAAAACTCAAAAAAAAATGTGCAGGTCCACGAAAAGATTGCAGATCTTCGATTCTATTTGCCCAAACCTGATACGGCTGTACCTACCTACGTTGCATAATTGCCATCGGATTACACGGGCGCGTGGGTGGCTAAGATATCTCCAAGATGTGGGAACATTATTCCGCGTGTTCGTAGCGTTGTCACGAAACAAAATACCGTACACGAATCTGTATTGTATATCTTTGTCGTTACCGTTAGAATCGGGTCCGGCACGTTGCACTTCCTGCTTGCTCGCTGAGAATACAAATTGGCAACTCTACGCGGCGACTGGCTCGTAACCGAATCTTACTTCCAGAATTTTACGTAAGCAGGAGATAAACGGCAGTTTTATACAGAAACAGAATTATATTTCTCAGAAATGAGTAAGATACTTTGTAAAAAGAAAATAAAACTAGATTTTATTCCTTGAGCAAGTTTTTATAATCACCTAGAGAATTTTATTGAATTTACATTAAAAATATTTTTATCCGTTCTACTCGACTCCGCCAAAAATTAAAATTAGGTTTTGTTTATTCAACAAAAATCTACAAAAAATTTCCCTCGCGGTGAAAAATTATATTTAAAAATGTAAAAATGATTATTTATAATTAAATATAATACAAAACGATAAAAATCATTTTCGCCCGGAGCGACGGTATCGCAGCGGGCTGAAAGGTATTAAAAAATTAATTGAACAACTTTCAACCGATCGACCATGACGCGAAGAAACGTTCAAATTTTAAACCACAAAATTACTAATCCCAGCCGATGATACTCTAGCAGTAACAGCCATGGAAGCTATTAGATGATCGTCAACTTTGTTGCGTCACGAAATTACTTTCCCCAGCTCGTCCCGACCTTGCTCGTCTTTTTCCTCTCGCGGCTGCCCGGCTGCTGGCCGGATGTGAATCAGTTCGAAATCGACCGGCACATCGATTCGTAAAGGTCGCCCGCGACCGACAAAGGTTAACGAACGTGCGGCAGCAGGATACAATCGACCCTCGAAAAAATGTTTACGAAGGTCCCGGCGAAGGACGCGCTCCTGTTATCACATTCTCCGGCTGCATTCTTTTGGGCCACGAAAAATACGAGACGCAGATAAATACACGAAACTTGGACTATAAACCTGAGATTTATACTCTTAAAACTGGTCGGTCAACTTGGTACTAAAAAATTTTATATTTAGATCATTAGATCAGTTGGTGGCGGAACTATGGATACGATTTCCAAGGAAGCGTTAAAAAAAACTGTAGTCTTCCTCGACACCTGTCTGATTTTGAATTTCAAACTAGTTATACAGTACCTACCTTTACCGTAAACTAAGGGAACATTGGAAAAGGACAAATATTTTATGCATTTTTTCACAAAAGATGCAATGTTACGATATTATTCTTAAAGCAAATATAAAGTTAATTTTTATATTAGGTATACACCCGGGAAATATTTATGATGTTTCGAAAATAAAATCGCCTTAGAAAAATAGCCTATAATCTAATCTAGGACGTCTGTAATGTATATTCGAAATTTCTTTGAAATCCATTCAGGCGTGAAGGAAGGACAAACTAACGAACAGACAACGTTTCACTTTTATATATTAGTAGAGATAGGAAAATGTTCCTCCAGTTTGCGATATTAATCATTTTTTATTTTCGTCGTCAGATATATTAGAAAGTTTAGCTTACGAAATAAGCATAATTATGTAAACTAGAGTAGGTACCGGAATTTTTGTTAACAGTCTTTTAAAAGGTCACCACTGGTTAGCCGTTGGTGGTGAAAAAATCGGAAAAGCAAACGCGGATCCTGGCGAGTCCCCGCGGCAGAGAAAAGCCTCGCTTGCAGGCTTTTGAAATCGTCGCGATCCTTGATGGCCGTCCTTCGCGAGGGTACAAGAAAGGTCGTTCCCCGGACGTTCTCAAATTTTTGCTAAAACCCGTCCCCGGGCTTTTTCTAAGTGCCGGGCCCCTTTCGTTTGATCGCCACAAAGACGTGGACGGAGAGTGGCGCAGATAGGTGGCGGGGCGAAAGGGAGAGGGAAAGATCTCGATGGCCTCGGCGTGCCAGCTCCGCCTCGCGAGGCGCGCGGCCACCAAGTGAAAGTGGGATTTTGCTTTCTACCCGCGGCCAGTGACAAGCGCGCCGTCCTCTCGCGAACACTCGCGAACGTCTGATTTCTGTCTGTCAGGATGAGTCCGCTCCACGTCTGTCGATAACCGACGATACCGGGCCACGTTGACGACGAGAAACCCGCCGAGCCGCGGCATCCTTGCGATGACAGTGTTAGCCTGACGATCGGGCGGGACGTGCCTCGAAAGTTGTGCATAAAGTGTCGATACCAAGTGCTGTGCGACGAACAGTGCCCAAAGGACCATGTCGAGACGCAGGAGGAACGGTACCTGGTTGATGAACGGGATCCCGACGTGCCTGCTTCTCGCCTGCTGCTTCCTCGCGACCAACTGTCAACAGGGTGGGTTCCTTAAAAAGAGACAAAAAAACACCCGCGGTAATCCTCTTGCGTGCGACTGCGAATTCGAAGTGTACGATTCGGTTTCGCGTGCCGACCGCTAGAGCGCGCGGGCGTCCAACGACCGCGCGGTCCTTTCACAGAGCACAGAGCGAACGCGAACGTTCGTTCTCTCGAACGTGCGGCGTGTCGCGTGAGATTTATGAGATTCCAGGTCGCCCGCTTGAATTTTCAGCGCCCCGAGAGGCTTCTTCGAATGCCTTCCAGTACATTGTTCACCTCCCCGTGATTTACAGTCGCCAATTTCGTCTCGAGGAGTTCGTTGAACCGTTAGACCCGTCGAAAGGTCCCGTTCGATTTTGACAACGTAATACGGGTAGATCGGGTGGGCGGTATTTATGTAATCCGGCGAGCTGGCGGTGTATGACTGTCACGATTCACTGGTCGCAGCCTTCCAGGCGTGAGTCGTATTCTCTATTTTTTCTTCATTTTCTCTTTGCTTGTCAGGCGGTTGTAACATATTTATGCTTCGACGGAGATTTGAAGTGTTTTAATAATATTGTAAATATTCCAGCGTTGGTTTGGAAGTTTTAGTACAGACATTTGCAATCGCTATAGATAGAAATAATTTCGTAAGACAAACTCATTCGACGCACAGAGCGTAGTGAAACGGATTGTGGTTAGGTTAGGTTCTACGAAAGGTACGCGCAAATTTCCTTGCATCGTAATTGGGGGCAGCAAAATGTTTCGTGCAATCGAATCTCAGATCTGTATGTAAAGAAGACAAACGGTGGATGATCGTCGCGCAACACTGGATAGTTTGAATTCGTGACCCGGTACGCGATACGCAATACAATAGAACCGCAATTCCATACGAGTGTTACGTGTACCGCGATAACGCAATTGGATCTCCATTGTTGGTCGTAATAACGAGGGACTAGCGGCTATCGCGATATCCCTAAAACGGATACATCTAATTCGACATTGTGGCCAGCACAAAGGGAGATAAAATTGCCGCGATTTCACGCTTATTATTCTATTGCTATACACGGTGCAACCGCAATGGCAGGTAACTAACGATCCCCACTCGGGGATCCATGTAAACAAACGGATTTATCGATGCTTTACCGTGTAGATTCTAGATCATTTCGAAGATTCCTGAGAACTAATTTCACGGGGATATAAGTACGGTTTTCTATTATTTAGTGGAATTAAATTCCGTTTCACTCGCTGCACGCAAGTCGAGCAATTGTATGACCAGAACCGCGGATCGAAGTAATCAGAGTAAAAAGTAAGAGTTCGATCTGCAATGTAAATTGCGAACGTTAATGATAGTGAAATTGCTTTAAGTTCCGTGAAATTCCATTGCGAGTCGAATCGTAGAAATTCTTTCACTTGCTTCTGACCGACCATAGAATTCTTTCTGTGGAAAGTGAAAGACACGGTGCTGATTCGTTATTCAATCCCGGCGATATCCGAAAATAGTGTTTCGGGTTACCTGTAGAATGCAATCCCGGCGAGTACGCTTTTTTTCTTTCGCGTATTCGTTTTTGCAACGAATCGAGATGCATACCGCACGGAACAGTGACCAGCGCGACGGAGCCAGAAACGTAAATACATGTGATGTATTCGCGACGCATTTCGGTGGTATTTATAGAGAGAAATATTAATGAAAATTTTCGATATTGTGGGATGAATAACGCAATATCGTTTTGCATAATACCATCGAAATTATAGGAGAAGAAAATAATTATTTTCTAGTTTTTACTGTTCGTGGATTTTTTATACATTTATTTTCCTATTTTTTATTTTTGACTTTTTTGAAATTGTAAAAATACATCCAACCTAAGCACGCATGCAAAGTTTCGAAACAATTGAATTGATGGAACTGGGTGAACATTAAGTTGCCAGATTTTAATCATACACCAAATATACAGAGGATCGAAGATCAAAGCTAAGTAAAGTCATTAAAAAAAAAAATATTTGCCCCGCGAATGTCGTAACAGCTGATGAGGCTCGCAGTGGAATCCCGCGACCAGATTCATCACTAGCTTAATCATCGAGCGAGGAAAATCCAAGGTACGGGATTCCATGTGAAATCTCGTTTCCCACGAAGATGATGACTCGTACAAAGAATAACACTAAAGGAGACGAACGCTTCTCATCTAAGATACACGTGTAAAATTCCACGAACGCTATAAATAGCGTTACGGGATTAGTAAGGCGAATGATGTAGCTTCTTTCTCAGCTGAGTTATTAACCTTGAAAAAGAAACTCCTCCAGAGAAAGTTCCTGTCAATATGCGCCGCAATATCGACAGCGCGTTTTCTTCCACCTAGCTTCTGCTTCCAATATTAGCTTTCGTCAGGCGCTTCAAATTTTACCGCACATAATTAACCCGGCAAGATTTAGTGAAGCCAAACGCCGCAGGAAGTGCGTCACTAATGGCGCTAGCTGCTCTCGCGCGAATTCAAATATCAGTATTAATCGCGTGCAACAAAAATAACGGCGCGTTCGGTTATGGGGCAGCGGATTTCGAGAGTGGAATTTTTGACGAGTCGCGAATCCTATTTAGGCTTCGTTTTCACCGGTGTTGTAGGCCAGAAAATGCCGCGACCATTCTCGTTGCGTGCTACGCGGCTCGCGCGCCTTTTACATGCACGCGGAATAAGGAAAGTCACGGTACAATAATCGCGGAACGAGTCGCGTTTCAAAACATCGTCGTAACGTAAACAGACAGAGCCGAGTCTCTCTATAGACTCTATACATGCGTGATATATCGCCAGAGTGAAAGGAGGGGAAGAGGGCGCGAGCGATTTTAATCGATTTGAATTCGCACGAGGTCATGCCAGTCGTTTATGCGTTTATTTAAAGCGGGAGTGGATAAAACAGGCTCGGCGAACCTTAGCAATGGTATGCATTTGTAAGACACGATGGAAGAAGCATGAACGCGTTTGCATTGTTATGCTGTTGTTAATTGACGAGTTGTAATGGTAAACGATGCAAGTGCCAGTAGTTAAAATTTTCAGTAGAAACGAAAAACGCAGGTCTCTTCATTTTGGCACTTGCATCGTTTTTTTTTACATTTGAACGCTATGGACTTTCAGCTAGTGGCGGAGAACTATCGATGGTACTTACGATAGTTATCGATGGTTCTCACTATCGAAAACTATAGAAGGCTTATTTTCACTATCGATAATTATCGGTATTGAAAATCGTAGGTTAGTCAATTGAAAAATAATAACAGCTGAAATTCAGAATCCCAAATTTAATTTCTAATATTATTACAAATTTCGATAGTGAGAACCATCGATAGTTCTCCACCACTACTTTCAGTGTATACCACCTTTAAGCCTCGTTCACATTTGTCAAGTTGAGGAAAGAATCTCTACTTCACTTGAAACTTGAAAGAAACCTGAAACGATGTTTCAAGTAAGGTAGTTTCAAATTTTCAAACGACTTGAAGTCAAGTAAGTAGTTCAGATCCTTTTCCACTGAAAAATTATTTTTCATTTTTGCGGCTCTGACGTCGTTTACCATTTCAACTACTCGCATTGTTCAATCTTCTTAGCTGATATACATACGTATCTACTTAGCTACATTAAATCGCGAGACACGGGATAAAAAACGCATTAATATTAATGTGTTCTTCGGCCCGAAACTGGGAAAAAGTGTTTCTTTCTTTCTAATTGAGGCGATGGATTGTTATTAAACGAATGATTATACGTACGCGCAGAGTTAGCGATGAAAGTACACAGTTAATTTCATGGTCTCGTAGGCGCAACGGAACAAAGTTGCAACGCGATATGGCGGTTAAGGCAACTTGCGTTGAAATTCAGATCGGGGGTCCGCTTACAGAAGGTGCAGGCTCGTCCCTAAAAGCAAAATTAGGCAGCTGGCTCGGGCGCAAAGTTGACCAGGGCGCAAAATGGTCCTTTCTTTATTAGCATTTTTTATAATAAACTTTGAAATGAAATATCACAAGTGGTACAATAAACGTTTTATGGTATGAATAAACATTCAGTGTAAGGTCATCAAAAAGCTCAACTAAATGTTTATAAATAAAGTGCGCAATTTAGCAAGTTCGTCTGCGGCACAAAAAGGCCCGAACCGGGGCCTTTTTAATTTAGGGGACGAATAAGTGGCGACGGTGCATCTGCATGCATAATTTATTGTGATAAGAAGGAAACGAGTGGTGGAAAAGCTGTGATCGGTACTTCGCCGAGAGAAACGCGAGTCAAAGAATTCGTGCGGACGTGTATGTGACGAGAGCACGGCCGATCAAGTCGAAGGACGATCGAAAGGAGAACGGCTGCACTCGGCCCATTATTTATACAACTTCGTTGCCTAAGCCTAGCACGCGCGACTTCTCGCTCCATTCGGGCACGTACACCCGTTAGAATTCAGTAACGGACACTTCCTGCTGGCCCGATCGTGAAAGTATATATCGAACGAGTTCCACTGAAAATATGAGCTACATCCGCATTTACGTTTCCTTATTATGGACCTGCAAATACCGATTTGCTGTCGTATTTACTTACAAGGAGAGTATTTTAGGTGTCCGCCTCCGATGATTTTGATTTTTCGATATGTTATAGAGGACCGAAAAATAAGAAATACGTGTTTTTTTATTTTTCCCCGTTTTCATATTTGGGGAGTGAAAACTGCGTTCAAAGTTAGGGTTGAAAAATCATTTTTGTGAACTTTTTGAAAATCTGGTGAGTCAGTCATATTTCCCATTCAAAGACACAAAATTCCTCCATTCACACTATTCCCCTATCTCTAATAGTTCTCGAGATATTCCACAAAAATGATTTTTCAACCCCCACTTTGAACACAGTTGTCACCCCCCAAATATGAAAACGGGGAAAAATAAAAAAACACGTATTTCTTATTTTTCGGTCCTCTATAACATATCCAAAAATCAAAATCATCGGAGGCGGACACCTAAAATACTCTCCTTGTTAGTGTAATTGGCTTTTTGCAAAAACAGTTGATGAGTCCTTGTAGAAAACACTGTAAGTGCGAAATTAAAAACAAAATATTATCGAAACTGTTTTACGTGTAATACTATAGTTTAAAATATGATTTTTCGCACTTACAGTGTTCTCTGAAAAGACTCTTGAATTGTCAGAAGGATATTTCCATTCGTGATATAAACGAAATTGCATAAACGCGAAACGAGATACGCGGTTGCAGGGCAACTTGCATTTCCGCCGGCAGCCGATCGCGCGGAAATTTTCGCAGGTATCCGCGCGCTGCGCTTATGATAACGCAATCTCTCCTGACGTGAGAAATAAATCGCGATCGTTGAACCGTATCGCTCGGTACCGGGGCAGGCACATTACGTTCGTTCGAAAACAAGCAAATACGTTGCTGGAATGATAGTTGGGGAAACTATAGTTGGGAGTGTTGAACAATGAACCAGCTATGTATCAGGGATGAAATCAGTAGAATCAGTGGAGCACTAAGGACTTAATTTTGGGGGAGCCGAGTTGAACGGGTAAAAATATTTTTAATGCAAATTCAATCAAATTCATTGGGTGATGTATAAAAATTTATTTGAATAAAATCCAGTTTTTATTTGTTTTACAAAGCTCTTGAATTACTTCAGTCGTGATTACATTAATCTTCGTTGTCCCTGTAATTTATTCTCTTAATCGGTACATTTTCGATCTTCCCAGTTTTAAGATCAAAATATGGGACAAGTTTTTGTTTTAACTTTGCATTGTATATCTTAATAGTTTATGCTTCAAGCAATTATAGGGTCAACGGAATCCGAGGACTTGGACTATAATCGAAAGTCTAACTCCCAGTATTTGAAGCGTTTGAAAGTATTGAACTCCACATCGAATAATTGAGTCGTTGGAATTCACAAAGATAATTCGCAGACAATTCGTGTCGTTCTAATTCATGCATATTTTAATAAGTTTATAGCGTGTGGTGATTATTAATAAATGGTCAAAGGGAATGGAGATGCTGTGGATAGAAAATGATAGAAGGACGGTGGAAATATGGATGACAATAAGCCACCTCGGCCTCTCCTTTATTAAATGAAATGCAGAGAACCGGCTTGGGAACTTGCACTTTGAAGAGTGCAAGTGAACTTTAGCAAGCTGCGATTAAGCTGACGCATATGCCGGATTCGGCAGCAAGAAATCGAGTAGCCGCCAGGGGAAAAGCGGTTCTGTAGGAACCTCGCCGCGATTAACGCATTCGGGCAGCGTAACCTCGCCTTAATTTATATTCGCGTTCGGATTTCGAAGCCCTCGAGCCTTGTCGATTTCATCGCGCAGACACGCCCACGGAACTATTCCAGTTACGAAACCGACCAGCGATACGAGCCTTTTCAACAATATGTATCTTGCATTGCCTCGGCTTCAAAGCTTCTAACATTCTTCTCTGCTGAATAACCTTGTCCTGGACTGAGCTCCTACAGAGGACAAAGCGCAATTGCTGGTGCAATAAAAAGCGGGGTGATTACGAGACTTATTAAGACCTTTGCAAAAGAATACTGGATCGGTAATTATTGAATCAATATTTCGTATCAAATTTAAACTTAAGGGGACGTTCTCGTGTAATTCCTTTAAAATTTAGGAATTTTTTAAAGAAAACTGTAAAGATGATAAAAATAATATTTATTGCTTTTTTCTCCGATGTAATTTTGAATAAATAATTACCTATAACTCTGACAGTGTTAAAAAATGATGTAGGTACATAAAAACAAAAGAACTAATTGACGGTGGTCAAAAATTCTCTCGGGATTCTTTTCGTTTTGAAGGAATTAAACGAGAATGTACCCTTAAATCGTTTTTATCTGTGAACTTTAATCCGCCTTGAAAGATATATTTAAATGCCGACAACAACTGTCAAGAGGACTATGCAATTTATATCTTCGTTTTCGGTTCTAAGAAAGTTTCATCTTCAGTGTTGCGCGCGTAGGTGCGAAAGTAGAGCGTGCTCTTCCCTGGCCGAAAGCTAGGAGAAGCCGGACACCCTGGCAAGTATCTTCACGCGAAAGAAGCTATTGCTTGCCACGGTTGTCCTGCTGTTTCCTCGTAATTAATAGCCACCCGTACACGCCACGGCACTCTGTCGAATCACCGTGCAGCGTCGCGTTAACTCGGAATAAGTTAACGAGCCTGAAAATTGAACGATTATTATTTAACAGCGCGCGTCCCGGAGTAGTGCCAGATGATGTGCGTGCTCAAGGCTTTGTTTACACCCGAGGTTTTCCACGGAGCCGGGAGAAGGAAAATCGGACTCTTCCTCGAACAAGCCGGCGTTACAAAACACGAGTGAACAATGCTGGAAAGCGTCTTCGCTTTCTTTCAGAAACTGCTTCGGACAGTTTCTCACGGAACGCGCTACTTAAGTCCACGAAGGGGCAATTGTACGCGTGGCTCGCGTATATCGAGCGGCCTTATCGTCGATTTCCACTGCCCTGGCTTTTGGTTATTCTCAAGGGAAGTTAGGCAACCCGAGAATTCAGAAAATTATGCAACTTTGTGTTCATCCGTAAGACAAACCTATTTTTTGTTGCTGCCATACTGCGTGTTTAGGGGGTGAAATCATCCCCTGAGGAAAATGCGGAATTTTCTTTTTCGTGGAATATCTGGAGAACAGTGAGAGATATCGCAAAGAAGTTTAAACAAAAGTTGCAGCTCTTTTTTTATATCTACAAAGCCGAGTAAAAATAATTATCGAAAAGTTCATACTTTTCAAGTTACCCCCACCACCAATCCTTAGTTCGGTAATTATTTTTTAGCAGTTTTGTCGATATAAAAATAAGGTGGCATTTTTGTTTGAACTTTTTTTCTATATCTCTCACAGTTCTCGAGATATTCCACGAAAAAGAAAATTCTGTATTTTTATCAAGGGGTGATTTCACTCGCTTAAACCAGACTATGGCATCAACAAAAAATTGGTTTGTCTTATAGATGAAATATCATCAAATATTGTAATTTCAAAGAATTGAGACAATCTTAAAATTAATTCAATATCACAACTCACAGATGAGTTATTGCTAATTTAAGTGAATTGCTACATGAAAGAAGAGAATTTGTTTTTAAAATGGTTTCACGCCCCTGTGTTTAAAGATCACCCATCACTTTCGGTGTCTGGGAAAATAGAAATTTTATTTTACAACGGAAATCTAAGCCATTATTGTCAATGAAGATATGCAAAATTGCAGGCGAAAACATTTTGATACCTTTTTCAATTTCTTTCGCCCAAAATTTGCTGTCCTGAAATTTCCCACCCTAGGCTACAGCATATATATATATATCTACAAATTCGCCCCTGCATCCCGGATTGAAAATACTAACACATTCTATCTTTAGTTCCAGAAGAATCTATCCCTTACAGTTTACGGATTGTTCTGCCTAAAATAAATAAATTGTTTGTTTGTTTTACTTCCAGGATCGGCCGAGTCCTGGGACAAATTCTCGCGGCTAATACCAACGAATTCAGTGTACGAGCAACAAGAGAAGAATGCCTCTCCCTCGGCTAATAATCCAGGAGAGACGTTCTCGCGCTCCTTGGACGAGAATAATGTCATGGAGACGTCCAAGACTAACGAGAAAAATAGTGAGCACGAGGATGTGGGGGACGAAGAAGTTTACGAAGACGAGTACGAGACTGAATCGGATCCAAAAGTGAAATCCGATGACTCGGAGTTCTCTAAAATCACCGATGACTCGGGCAGACGCGAAACCCCTTCGCCTCCCGTAAATTCCAAGATGGAAGACACGTCCAGGGATGAGGATTACGTCGAAGACTCCTCGACGAATCCACACGACACGTATTATTATTATTACTACTACGACGATTATGAGAGTAATAATCGTTCGCGGTACAAAGCCGTAGGTAAGATCCATTGAAATTTTTTTATTAATATGTAAGCGAGATTAAGATGAAATATATATTGCGTGGAACATTGGTGCTTTTAGAGTTGAAATTTCATTGAGCTTTGAGCATTGCGTGAATTTTTACCACAGAATTAAGGGAATGTTCTGGTCTAAAGCCCACGAAAATAGGTGAACTTTAGGAATTAATTAAGGAAAATTACCACGGTTAAATTAATGCGACCTTTTGCATTGTATTAAGGTTGTCTTAAACTATAGGAATATATTTTTCTATTTGTAATTAATTATTGCAAATGGCACTGGGGTGTTGTGGAACTCGAGACGTCAAAAAATTCTCTCAAAACAGTGGGACGTGTAACACCTAAGCCACTGGTATCAATTAAAAAGCAATGGCAGATTATTGAAGGGCATGAAATTCCCTAGACCGGACCTTCTCCTTAAGTTGAAGTCCTCTGTTCTCTTCGTCAACCTAGCTTCGCTTTAAGTACCGATTATCTTATGGTCCCCATTAATTAGCGTGTCACTGCGAGTGTAGTCGTTAATGGGGACATACTTACCTTGCACGAGAATAATTAATTCACATTATACTATAGCTACACAACGGTATATTCAGCAAAAAGATATATAGACTAACAAGTATGATGACAGTTAATCCATCTTAGCTCGCATCGCACGCTGACAGCTAAACTACCGATATCGATCAGGCATAGGGATCTTCGGATCACAGAAACCGATTAATTCAAACGACAACACGATATCACAGACAGCTGCACAGGCGCGAGCCACGCATAGCCCAGTTTTTCTCATGACGTAACGCGACAGTGTCAAATAATTACAATCATTATAAGCTCCCGATTAGGTAAGCTGGTTTCATCACCCTCGATGCGGAAACTGTCGTGCGTAGAGAAAGACACGCGACGATCCAACGCCACTATGACATAGTCGCCATTATAAAAAAAATAATTCTTGAAACAACTCCCACAGCGAGCGCTGACACCCTCGACTACCCGGACGCAGAGGAGGAGGAGAGAGAAGCGGAGGAGGACAGGGAAAAGGAGAAAGGAAAAGTCACCGCTGTAAAAAAGTCAGAGGAAAGCGATGACAATTCCTCCGAGGATATAGAAAAGGTGACAGACTCGGTTCCCGTCGCAAACGCCAGCAGCACCTCGTCGGATCTCGTCGAGGAGACGGACCTAGACACCGAAATCTCGGTTACGAACGGCGACGAGGGCTCCTCGATGGAGGGCAGCGACAAAACCTTCGCCTTCGTCGGGCCACCAACTCTTGGAAGAGCCAACTCTTCCATGGACACTTCGATTTTAATCGGCGAGGCGGTGGTGTCCGTGGTGACCACGAAGAGCGTCGTCAACGGCACGATATCCGTCCCGACGACGCCCTCGCCGACCACCACGGAACAGGTAGCCGCGCCGCCGTCTTCGGCGTACGTGGCAACCACGGAGCAGTCCGTGACGGCGGTGACGACCGAGGACACGTCCAGGATACTGGCGTCGGTTCAGACCAGCCGCAGCATATCCGGCGCGCGGTTCTTGCCGTTCCCCGTGATAGATCGCGTCGAGCCGATCAACCCTAACGGCGAGAAGAAGACGTCGCCGCCGCCGGAGTCCACGGAGAGCATCATCGACAAGCTGGACAGGGTACAGTCGGAGTTGTCCAGTGGCTTCCTCGTTGGTGGCTTCAGAACCGCTGGCAATGCTCCTCAGTTGGATGTGTTGGGTGATCGGGGTAATAATAGACGAAAGTTCACCACTACCGCTAAGACACCGGTGATTAGCAAATTCGTGCCGCGTCGTTATAACGATAAGAGGAACGATCATGCTACCCCGAGACCGCGGATAGAGACTACGCTGGATAGCCTGGAAGGGCTTCTGCCGCGAGATTACCTCGGCAAGACCTCTGCTACCACGACGTCTGCGCCCTCGAAGACTGGTTTCAGGTCTGTATCGCTTCGCTCTGTTTTAGCTGTTAATTGCTATTATCTTCAAACGGGGTGTTACTTTAGAGCCGGATTCCTGCGAAGAAAGCATTTGTGCTGGCTGGTTGGAGGCTTTGATTCTTCACTTTCTTTCCTTCATCCATGTATCTTATTATTGTTATCGAAGCAAAGAGGAAGAAATAGAAGAATGATTTTAATAAATGTGTAACAGATTTATTGATTCTGTTTAGATGGCCTACAAAGAGCACAACGTCGGAGGCAACGACAATCCAACTCACGACTACTACCCCGGCTTCTACCACAAAGAAGGCTAAGAGCAACGTGCTTGTCCAAGATATCCGCGCCTTCTTACCCCCCGGATACAAATTGAGGAAAGAAGACACGGCGACTACGGAGAGCTCTGTGTTAAGCGATATCCTTGCAAAGTCCCAGGTGGATATCTCGTCGCTGCTGCCACCCGATTATAATAAGAAGAAGAGCGAAGGGAATCCTATCGCGAAGAGTCTGTCGACCGCGACGACGACAGAAAAAAATATTGAAGCCTCAACGGAGAAGACTCCGGCCGAGAAAACGATTCAGGATTTGTTCGCGAAAACCAAGTTCGATATCTCCGCCTTGTTGCCACGCGACTACGAGCAGAAGAATGTAAACATCAGTACGGAGGCCAAGGATGTTGCAGTGGAGATTAAGAATTCTACTGAATCTAACGCTCCTGTAACCACAGAGTCTGCTCCTTCCGCGACACCGAAGCCTGGTGGTTTGAAAATTGTGTTTCCCAGCAGACCAGGTGGAAGGAAGCCTATTCATAAGATTACCACGCCACAAAGCCCGCGGGGCGACGCGGCTGTCTCAGTTACGCCGAAAATACAGAGGGGATGGCCGACCAGGTAGATTTCTTAAAGAGGGGCTCCTATTTTTTTTTTAAAAAAAAACTAGCGATTTGATTCGTCTGAAAATTTGACAATGTTTTTATGCATCTTTGAAGAAGATACAGTTTTCTTTATATTAATTTTTAATAGTAGATGTAGGAGTTATGCGTGATCCACCAGCACGCCGCGCAAAATTCGTCGCCCACTGGTGTACATGATATTTATCTTACAAGTAATCTAAAAACGAAAAATGTAGCTTCAGTTTGGCGAACGAGAATAAAACAAAAAATTTACTGAGGAGAGTGGTGAGGTTTCGAACTTTTTGCTATCCAATTTCGCGTCAATTTTCTTATGCAAACAAAAAAGCATGTAACTTAACGGTATTCTGGTTCGTCAAACTGAAGCTACATGTGTATAAAGCAAAACGCCCATTCATTTTTCTGTTTCACCGTGCACACCAGCGGATGACGAAATATTGCGCGGCATAACTTCTATATTTGTTATTAAAAAGTAATAAAAATACCTTTTTGTTTCTTACAAAAAAATCCCAAATTTCGCTATGTTTAAAAAAATAGAATTTCCCTTTAAGCTGCTCTATGAATTTTAAGCTCGTGGTTCGAATTGAATTGAAATGCAAATTCCAGAGCCACTACAGAATTTACTGGATGGCCCACTCCGTCGACAACGCCAATTTCGATAGAAAAATTACTGGAAGCAGCCCGAACAGCGACGATCTCCTCAATGAACGCATCGCTTATCCCAATAACCATAACATCCAGCACCACAACTACGACAACCACGACGACCACGCCTAGACCTACCACGCCAGGAATCTGCGAGCAGGAATGTGAGGTTGCTGGAACCATAAGAATAATCGGCAACGCAACGTGGGTACCAGAGTTGCTCGACCGAAATACTCAAGAATGGCAGAATCTTGCTAACGAAATCGAACAGGAGGTAGTACCCTTAGGAATCTGTTATAAATTTTGCTCCTTCAGCTTACGCAAAGTCACGTCCATTCACTTCTTTGTAGATGAACTTCATATTCTCGAAATCCTCCGTCCTAGCGAAGTGGTACAAGAAGATCAGAATCGATTCGTTCAGGTAACACAATTGAGGATAACAGATTTTTAACATAATCGTTGCAAGGAATAGCCACTGATTTGTAAGCGTACGAATTACAGCGAGGGCAGTATACTAGTGGACTATTTCGTGGAGCTGGATAACCTGGAACAAAATGTGAATACTCAAGAATTGAAAGTGATCTTCCACGACGCGTTACGCACGTACAGCACAAATAGATGGAACGATACGAATACCAAGAGCTCGATAAAGCTGGGCTCATTTGCGATTGACCCGAAGTACACGGACTTTGTGGGTATGTTCCTCCATCCGGGAATGCTTGTTCCGTAAAATTCCTACAGCGATATCCAACGTGAGAAATGATTCTCTTTTAGTGATACCTAAGGTCACCACGCCTCAATACATGGAGAAGGACGATAGATTGATCCCACAATGGGCCATTGCTGTAATCGTGATCGGCGTCGGTGGATTAGTCTTTATCATTATATTCGGCGTTTCAGTTGTGAGTATTACGCTGTTGGAACAAGTCGAAATGTTTAGGTTGTTGGTCACCGTGGTGCGTTTTTAATTTCCAGCTAATAAACCGTCACAACGCCTCGAAATTAAAACCATCTATATCTACGATTTACGAAGAGGAAGTGGCGAAGAATATATCCAGTCACAGGGGCAGTGACTATTCACAACCAGTACATACAATTTGGACTGATCCGGACGTTTCGTGGAACGACAAGTCTTTCGAATCAACCTCTAACAAGGTAAGATCCAAAAATATCCCTGGACATAGCAAGCTTATTTGCAGCTGAGTGCATTGTATGACAACTTCTTTTGTTCTAAAGGTGCTTGTCGAAAAATCATTTCAAGACAACAAGAAATACAATATGTACGATAGTTGGCGATCGGAATGGAATGGTTATTATTGTAACGGAGAATCCCACGCTAGTAGTAAATATGGCGGCTACGATAGTACAACAAATTTATCTAGCCACGATCATCCCGATTATGACACGAATTTTTAAAGTTGGCGGTAATAAAATAAAGTTTCTATCAACTTCGATTCTATCTAATTTATTCAGTGCCTTAAGTGAATATGACATAGATATTGCTTACAACAACTTAAAAGTATCGCATTATAAAACAATCGCGTACCGTGTATTACTTTACTTAAACATTTTAAATTTACTACACTTATGTATAAATATTCTGTATATTAGTTGTTATACCGAGCGAACAGTATCTTTTATTTTTTACCCCACAAAATTGTTACTGGCCGATTTTTGTCATTTTTACTTGATTTCTTCGTGAGAAATTTTATTGTCTACTCTAGTCAAAGAAAAGAAACGACCAGTGGCGTAAAATAAATATTGAAAAACAATGACTTTGTAATATAAGCGTATTCACTCAGAATTGGAATTATCGTTATCTTCGTTAAAAACGAAAGAGAATTTGTTGCGCTGATTTATTTACTACGCACTAATTATCGTTATCTTCATTAAAAACGAAAAGGAATTTGTTCCGCTAATTTATTTACTTCACTTGCAGCTTAACGAACTGTCCAGTTGAGTAGAAAAATAGCCTCTTTAATAACGAGTATGTATAGGCACCGTGCATCTATTCATTGCCGTGTAAAAAAAATATACAAATATGTACAGGATCAAAATAATTTACTTGGTAACGATAACAGTTCTGTTATCGGAGAAAGGTTTGTTTTCTCGTGGGGAGTTACATGGCGTTTTAGAATATTTAACAGCTTTTGATATAGAAAGGAATGTCTGTAACAAAACGAAGATACTGTTTAAAGTCTCAAGCTTTCGACTAAGTATAAAAATTGTATAAATCATTACCTGCTGGCTGGTTTACATATTGACAAATGATCTTGCGCGATTTCGAAGAATTCACCTACTCCGGGATCTAAACACAATGTTACGCTCAAAATCGTACAACTTCGAGTAATTTTATTCCCACCGAAGTTCTCTTTAAAAATCATACCTGCTGAATTGGCGGTAACAAATTGAAACGGGACTTTCAATGCAGTCACAAGCGTAGATTTCGTTTCGCTGAAACTGACAATTTCCGTGGGATATTCTTTCAACATATTCAGAAAATCTTCGTGTAACTGTAGTAACTGCGGCGACTCTAAATGGAAAATAAGCGTTTCTGAAAGCACACTTAGAACGGATTTAAATGTCGTACTGTTCAAAGTTTCGTATACCTTCGCGAAGTTCTTGCACTTCAACGGACGGCCACACCAACATTTGTGTGGTTTGCGTTAAGACCGCCACGCGGGACCCTCTATGGGGAGTACTATAAAATATTATACCCCGAGTATTTCTGCATATATTATTTTTATCGCCATTTTTCCATTCTGAAAGGATATTCGATCACGCGTTAAATTTTATCGCGTTGCAAACGGATGGATTCGTAAAGCGAGAACAACGTTTAATCGTATTGTAAGAGAGTGAAATTAACCAACCATCAACAAGCATCTTTTTTACTAGCAAACCACCCATTGAATGACATACCCATATCGTTGGTCGTTTTCCGATACCTGCGGTTAACAGTTTTTCGATATATTCTCCACTTCTCTCGCCCATAGTGCTCCTAAAAAATGAAGCATTATAAATCACCGTTAAATCCATGAATTTTTAATAACCGTCATTGCATTTAACTGCTCACTTTGCGCCTTCTATCGGGCACGAGGGAGTCCACATCGACAAATTCGTATCGTAATTTACTCCAATAACTCGAAGCGATGGAACATCCTCGGGTAACCAGTCTTTCGGCCAACACTGTGTCCTACGTTTCCTGTCGCGGTCACATTTTTTTATGCAAATGTCGTCCCTGTAACGTTGAGCTCCTACATACACAAACACTTTTAATAAAACGGACAATTTGAAGAAGAAAAAAAGCGCTCTACCCGCTACAGAAATACGGTCCACGCGCTTTGCGGTTAGTATTTTGGGGGCAATCGTCTAGAATTATTTCAAAATCTTCTCCCAGCCTATCCCACTCGCGTTTCCTCAAGTCGTAAGCTAAATCTTTCAAAAACTCCTGCGACTGTTCGCCTATCACGCTCGAAAGAGTGTCAGTTCCATTCTCCATCACGTAGGAATCTATAACGAATGGCATTGCTCAGGCTACTTTTAAATGTAGTTAAGATATTAACGAACAATATTAGGACACGTTAGTAAGCACGTATCGCATCTCAAACTTATCAGACTAAAGCATCGTAAATCAGTTAATCAGATTCACCTAGTAACGAACAAACTGTTTATTAATTGTAATACTAACAAACCTACGACCCCAAATGCGGACGTATCTGAATCCCTTTGCCTCCACGTCACAAACACACCGCCGAGGAGTCCATGTAGAAAGACGACGTCCAATTTCGCGTTTGTTCTGGTTTTATGTAGCGGGTGGAGAAGGTAAATGCGTCTCGGATACTTGACTTGCTCATTTTCATCCATATCTAAATTTGCCAGTGCCCGACTCGCCGGCGCTGACAGTCGTATGTCAGGACTACAAGACCACTCTACCAACGTGCCGATCCATCCTGACGGTGAAAAAATAATGCTATTACAGCGCACGATGTATCAGCTATTACAAAATTAGAATTTATTTACCTGCTTGGAAAATGTTTTCTAAATAGTCCGAATGAAGGGAAATGTTAGAAATTATCTTCGCTAGTAATATACACATGTCAACGTTATTGCTGAAAACTTTCTTTATAATCATCAATACCGAAAGTCCGCCAGCGTCCACGATATCTGGAAGTGGAAAGACGAATTACCTAAAGATGTTCGAAACCGAGGGTAGATCTCGTACGTGGTTACTTTACTTTTGCTATATTTCTCGAGGCAAGAGTGGTGGCACAATGCTTGGACGCAACTCTGCAGTAATTCTTGGTCCCATATTATGGCCGGCGCGGCGGCCAGTCCTAAGCTTGTTAAATCATGATCGAGTATCAGACCATCCTGTTTGTTTTATACTTTATAGATGATTAAGGTCTGCATAAAATAATCGATACGTCGGGGCTCTCAAAAGTTTTAAATAGCATGTACTTACACGATGCGAATCTCTGAATTTTTTATTAAGAAACTGAGTAAGACATGGGTGTGTATTGTCGCATACTGTATTCAAATAGAGAAGCAAGGCATGTACTTTTTCTATTACATCCTGAAAAGAATATAATTCCTCGTCGTGTATTATTTTAATGAACCCCTGCAATTGCGTCGCAAGATTCCATCGTACATACGTATAATTTATGCTGTACGTGGTAGTATGGTGGCTTTAAAAAGAATCTCGAGTCGACGTTTGGCATCCTCGCTAGGGACACCGCTGTTCTAGCGTCTAGCATTTGCGCGATATGGTGATAATGCCAATCTGCAATTTTGAACTACAGATTCCAGAAACGTTCGCGACGGAAAGCTATCGTGCGGTAAGTGGAAGAATACCTTTTAAATATTTTAAGGAATTTAGAGTATAAACAGCCTTCAGTCTCTCCGTTCTATCGCCGTGCTGCGCCATATGCAATAATTTATACGCCACGTTACGATTCAACGATTTCCACCATTTCATTACGATATCGCTGAACGAAGGTGATTGTTCCGGCAGAAATGATTGTAAATTTTCATTCTTCCGGAACATAAATACATCTGAAATTTCAATCGATGGAATTAGATTCGACGAACGCGATTTTGATAAATTTTAACGAATCATTGTAAGTCGATAACGGTAAGGAAAAATAGCTGCGTTTGAGAAATACCTTTGTATCGGGGATCATCGATATAAATGTACTGTGCGTGCATCTGCTCGAGATTTAAAACATTGGTTGGCACAGTGGATCGTAAAATTTGCGAGGCTTGACGTAACTGATACAAAAACCAACAGCCACTGTGTGTCAAAAGCAGAGATCATTATGGCGAGTCGAATGAAAGATTTGGAAGAATCATTTACAAAGAACTAACCCCATCACAACAATACAAATTCCCGTTGATTTTACATAGTATATATATTTTTTGTAAATCTGCATTCCCATCTTTACGAGGTGAATAATAGTTCTATTCTAGCACAACAGAAAAGTATATTTGCATAGTGTTGGTATCCCGAAGGGTATTTAAAAATACGTGTGCCAAATTAAACGTTGACAATATAGGCAATCGTTATATACGCTCATTGACATTCTTCCACATTCTTCAACTCAACGTTCATTGTGGTTCATTGAACGTGATTGAACGGTATATTTTCGCGATTAGTTTTGCCATAAACGTAGCATGTTACAGAGAAACGAAACATGTTATTGAGAAACATATTACACATATTAAAAAAAGAAAAAATATGAATGATCCGTGTGAAAAAATTTACATCGGACCCATTGCTGCAGCAGTGCAATCTTTTTTTTATCTTTTTTCATTCTAACCAATTCTAACGTTCGGCTTCGAATTTGTGCAGGCTGATTTTCAATGAAACACTCAGTTTAACATGAGGATCCGTCGTAGAATTAATAAAAATTTCGTCGCGCGGCAACCGAATCGAGACTGGAAAGTTTTCAAGGGTGCAGCGTGATAAGTTGTTTGATACATATTTCTATGGATTTATTTTATACAATTGTATTTAGAAAAGATTTTGAAAAATGAATCCCGAAGATGTTCCCACTATACTGCAAGAATTTGTGCAACCTCGTGTGATAAATCAAGAGATGCTTATAAATTTGATAATCGACCAAGGCCCAAAGGGAGAAGCGGGTAAACTCTTCTTCGAAGATGGAATTGAATTGGACAGAACGAAAGAAATTCGAATTGAATTCCTTAGTATGTAACATTGACAGCCGTAAAATTATATTTCGTCGGATTGTACGCGTGCTTAATTACATATATCTGTTTCTAGATATTTTCAAAATTGATTACCTCTGGGTGATGCCGAATCTTGTGAGATTAAAATTGTCGAATAATATAATCGAGGTGATAGAAAATCTGGATATCCTGGTCCATCTAAAAGAATTGGATCTTTCGTTCAATCGTATTAAGATAATGGAGAATTTGAATAATTTGACAAAATTAGAAATACTGCTTTTATACAATAACGAAATTCAAACAGTAGAAGGCATAGATAGTCTGCACAAGCTTACAATTTTTAGCATTGGTAATAATGCCCTTTTAGATTGGGACCATGTAATGTACATAATAAATTGTCTATCATTGATGAATGAAATAATATTATTCGAATGTATATTTGAGTTATTATTTCAGATACTATATTTAAGGAAATTCAAGAAGCTATTTAGCTTAAATGCAAGTGGAAATCCATGTTGCGAAGAAGCTGGATACTTGGATTATGTATTTGCATTTATTCCTCAATTAATTTATTACAGATATAAAATGATAACTGATGAGGAACGCAAGAAAGCCGTAGAAAAACATTAGTAACTATGAAACTTGTAATGAATTTATGTCAAGTACGTTTATATCATTTAACATTCAAGGATACGTGTGTCTTGCTTTATAATTCAGCCGGGCTTTAAACACTTTGGAAGAAACAGAAGCTACAGAGAAAGAGGAATCGGATAAGCGGCAGAAATATGAGGAGAATCTAGCTTTTCTTACTACCGCGTATGTGGAGCATCTTGACGACGATTACCTTTTCCGTCAAATGTTCGAGGACGATAAAGGTTCGTATATTTATGTTCATTTGTAACAACTACAAATAGTTGTAGATATAGGCAAAAGGTACACAAAATAATAAGAGAATTTCTTTCCATGGAACATGCAATTAACACGCACATTAATTTTATATTCAGAGGGTATAGAATTATCTCTGATAAACGAGGATACGACAGTTGCGTACGACGAGTACAAGGAAAATTTTTGTGCCTTATGTCGAGAGCTTTGTGACATAGGTTTGAAAGACCACGATAAGCGAATGAATGAGATTCATCTCTACGCAACGGCTGTAGCTGCGGGTAAAGAAGGTTCACAAAATCAAGGCAGATTGTGAGTACCTTAACACGCAATATGATAGTATAAAAGTAATATTAATTTACGCAATCGCAACTTTTATTGTTTATTCGAATCACAGAATTGTAAATGAGACGCTACAGAAGAAAACTGTTGCTATATCAAATATGAAACATTTATTAAAGAAGTTGGTTGGCGATGTAGATAGTGGTACGCTCGAAGAGGTGACTCGGAAAGCGCAGGAGATTTCTGAAGATTTCACCGATATGATAACCGACACATGGACGACATTAATGTCTATTGAAGTCGAACTACACGAGCAGATGGAAGTATGTGTTAGAGGGAAGGAATTCTGCATGAAAAAAGTTAATCTAAGAAATTATTAATGACTGATTTGCTTGGCAAAGGATGTAAACGAACTATTCAGATTCAGCATGGGAGATATGGTGGATTCATTTATAACAGCTGCGCGAGGGCATTTCTCACAGTTACGAAATTGCGAGGCAGAATATAACGATACTATCAATGGATTAATTCTGTACTTTCTCAGTGGCTTCGGAGATGACACAAAGATGCCAAGTCATTTGGTAGATTTGTGTGGAGATAAAGATATTTTAAATCACAATCTCTCTAACTCTCATGAGAAACATTTACAAGTATGCATATTTCTTTTAATTTTATAAGTTATCTAAAGAAGCTAAGCATCTTTTTAATTGCAGGTAATAGATGTTCGAGAAGAGACCATGGTAAATCGATTAAAAACTTGGCTTGAAGATTATACGGAGCAAATAGCAAAGTAAATTATTCATTCGATTATATATGATGTTCCCTAGCATAAGGGATTAAACTTTAAGAACGTATTCTTTCTACTCACTGTGTTGATAAAGAGAAGTCATAAACATAAGTCCAAGTTTGTCTTTCAAAGCTTCGTATCAGAGGAAATCTTTTGCACGGAACATCAAGTGTGTAAACATGACTTTAATCTGTTTGAGCACGATAGCTTAAATGTAAACAATAGTAGTTAGGTACCAGGTAACAAGAAGAATGACAATATTAGTTTACAATTAGTCACTATATCATGACATTCGTGTTGCTTGGACCTTAAACTGCTTGATGTATTCATGTTGAATGGTTTGTCTGTGGAACGTGAGTTGATAACGAAGGTCTTTGCTATAATATAAACGGTTGTCAAATGATTTGAGAAACCGAAGGAATATTCCCACATCTTTGGCAATCTATGAGGCGCGTATAACTTGAGAAATTGTAACTTGAAAGCACAGTATTTGTGGATTTATATTTGGATGATCGTTTCAAATCGATGCAATGAATAGAATACGCTACTAAAGTTTGAAATCTTTATCTAAGTAATATACTGCGCATTTAATTCAAACTTTAGAATATTATCTTGATTTAACAGAGACGAAAGTGATAGAAATAATCAACGAATATTAGAAGTTTCACACTTCGCGGATTGCCAACAAACTGAATTTCATTCGCATCAACTATTAAAGCAATTAAACATAAATGTTGATGATACGGAAGTGATCGATGCTCTTGATGATTAAAATTTCCTAAAGTAACAAGGATATGGAATAATATGAAACTAAGTACTTAAATGCAGTTATGATTTATTAGAAAATATTAACTGTAACAATATATTTAGATAAAATATACAGTTTCAAAATATTTGTAAAAAAATATAAAATTTGTATTATACAAGTAAATAAACAAGAAAGAAATTTTAATATATTCACTAACAGTTATTTTTTTTGTTTCAAGGATTCAATATATAATTTAAGGCCAACTTGCACTTTTGGTAATTGAGCAAATCCCACAAAATCAGCGATATCCGACTCCCGATTTTCTTTTAACCAGTGCAAATTATGTTTTCGTAAATTGAATTTTGTTGCACTTCGCCCTAGAACTTTAACAAAATTTCGGAACGTAAATAAGTCGTGTTTATTTATTCTGTAAATGATTAAGCGAACACTGAACTTACAAGGTACATTTTTAAAACCATTTATGTAGCCTTCACACTTTTTGACCGCATCAGCTTTATCAGCAGCTAATTCGTCTACAAGTCCGATCGCTAATGCTTCCTTCGGAGGGAATAACGAACCCCTAAATTTATATTAATCGACCAATCAAAGATGTTACCTTTAAGCTAAAGAGCTTTACTATATATTTAATTAGTAATGAGTTACCTTAAGAGAGCTAATTCAGCTTTTCGATATCCGATTGTATCAATAAGCATGAATTTAAACCACGTTGGAGGCACAAGCCCTAAACGCGTTTCGTTTAATCCTATAGTATTCTTTCCATCGGTCAGAACTCTGTATTCGCAAGAAAGGGCTACTGCGCAACCTCCGGCAGGACTAGAACCCTTTAAAAATATGTTACTAATAGTGATGATTTACTTTAGTTACGTTAAGTATTTTATTAATAACACACGAAGCGATACATTAATAGCAGCTGCGACTGGTATTTCCAAGCCGTATAAAGTTAACCATGTATCTTGCAATGTCTGCCAATATTCTGTGAGCTGTTTCTCATTCCGATTGTACATCTCCATTATATCAAGTCCAGCTGAGAAGACAGTGGGCAATGAAGACGTTAATATAACGCCTCTGCTATTATTTCTCTGTACATCCTTTAAAGACGAGTTCAAGGCACTCAATAGTTGTTTACTTAAAATATTTACAGGAGGGCTCGCCATGGATATCGTAGTAATTCCTGCTAGGCAGAACCCATCGTTAACAAGAGAGCAAATACCACAACCTCCATAATTATAATATATAAATTATATATTATAATACGTTTACCTGTACTATCATCTTGCGTGATTTCGACAAGTTTAGAATTTGTCGTGTATCTTTTACATAAAGAGACTTGTATTCGAGCGAAATTGCTTCTTATCGCGAACATGTTTAATCGAATGCAAATTGAAGTATGAAGAAAAATATCTCTACAAAATCAAAGAATATTTATTATATATATACAAACTTTTTAACATATCATTAATTGATACTCTAAAAATATGCTCTTAACTATCGCTCTAAATAAATCAGTTCTTTGTTGTTATAAAATATTAGTAAAACATATGACATACGGAACTCTTTACGGATTTATCTGGTATTGTTATTGCCACGGATGAAAATAATATTGTTCGAACCAAAGAAAAAGGTCATTCAAACCAGTAGATATATTTGTAATAATGGAACGGACCGGAATGGAACAGAATGGATCGCGGGCAGGTGCTAATATGGCGGCTATTCTGCTTTATAGTTTCGTGACATCGCCCTTTATCTTAAGATTTTTTTAAAGCACGTTGCAAAGGGTTCAGTCACTGGACGACAGAAAAAACAATGTCTTAAATGGGCCCGGTTATGTTTGGAAAATAAGTTAACTAGCAAAATGTCAACCAGATCGCAACTTACGAAAGATTTAAACGGTTTGTCTTGGTCTGAATGTTTACGTTCGTATCGCGGAGCTGTCATAGATTCAGAGGATATATATTTATTTATTCAAACAGTCATTATTTGATAGAGCCTAGAAAAATTCCGATAGCCACGTCCTTTTACTTCGTATTGCATGCAAATCGGGTTATGACAGAATTTTATAAATATTCCTGTTAGTTTCTGTGGATGCTCCGTTGCGGTACATCGGATACAGACTTTTATAAATTATTCATTCTTTGTAGAATCGGTGAAAGCATTACTCGGCAAGCATGTCAAAATATTATTGAAGAACGTCGTAAAATTGGAAACAAAGCAGGATAAACAGGAAAACCGTGTTCTAGTAAGTAACGACTAAGATGTTAACAGTTCTTCGAATAACAATATTTTTAACGCTGTTTAGAACGGTACGTTAACACGATTGTGTATTTTAAAAAATTCTAGGTTTTTTCACCATGTCGCCTGTTTCTTTTAACGGCCAAAGTACCCACAAGGGTGAGATGGATGATTGTTTCTAGTATTGATCGTAGATAAGATTGCACGATCGCTTTTTTAATCGTCTATTAATTTACAGATCGACTGCCATTTCCATTACTTAGAAATAACATCTATAGAATCGAAAAGAGCGAATCAGTTGTCTTTAACTGTCGGCGAAAGATATTACAATTTTACTACTACAGGAGCAGGTGCAGATACTGCAGAGGTAGATGCAATGATCGAGGCCTTACACACTGCAATTCGAAACATCTTTCCCACTGTACCGTTAAAGTACGCATTTACTTCTCTGTTATGAATTTAATTTAACGTTCGCTACCATAGAATTTATATTAACACGCCACTAACGATGTAATTCTTTTCGCAGTTATATTATAAGAAAGATAGAAGTAATACCTGCTAGTAGATTGCAGAGTATAAGAGGTAGCGAGTTAGCTAGGAGTACAGAAGCGACGAGACATACAGGACCGTGCGGTGGGTTTTCGACCCAATATGCGTGCATGTGCGATTTACACGGTGTACCGTATAGAGAAGAAGTTGCCTGGGTAATATTCTCAACGAATACTCGACGTAATATAGTGCTATTGTGGCTGAGATTTTATTGAAGGAGGTATCAATTTTTAGGATGTTGATACAATATACCTCTCTCACGACACAAGGGAATTAAATTTAAGAGATTTTGATCATTTAGATCAAAAAGATTTGGTGCCAATTATTTCTGCCTTGGAATATAACACTTGGTTCACGAAACTAAGAGCATCGCATCTTAAATTAAGTCACGAACCTTTGGAAAGATTGTTACACGTTATGCGCAGGTCTCTTTCTATTCAGGAACTTTATTTAGACAATCTTGGAATCAAGTGGTAAAGTCAACGGTCGCATAAATATTAATGAAAGTAATTTTAGTTACCAAAGATTGACGAATGATTTGTTTTTCAGGGATTTTGCGCACAAACTATCATTAGCTCTAATTTCTAATGCTAATACAATGTTGCAAACTATTGATCTTTCGTATAACACAATCGAAGATAAAGGCAAGTGTTGGATATTAAAAGTTTTCATTTTTGTAATCGTTGTGCTTCTCCCTAGTAGGTCCGCGCGATATCTTCAATTTTTCTTTCGTTAGTCACTTTCCGAAACTCTAAATGTATTCCAATACAATTTTTTTTTATATTTTTGTAGGAGTCTCTAGCTTGTGTGGGATAATTGCCAAGTTAATGCAAGGTGTGCAAATAACCATTACTACTTCCACTCGCTACTATTAGTGCCTTCTAATTAAGTTGCTCCTTATCCTTTCATATTTAAGAGTACAATCCTTCATTTGCAATTGTAGTATTCTTTTCCAGAAGGAATGTAAAAAGTATTATTAGCTACTCTGCTATTACGTATATATATAACATTGCATATTATATTGTAGTTAATCTAACATAAATATCAGTGATTAGTTGAATGAGTCGAAGCAATAAATAGACACTTTAATTAATAGCATTACTCATGACGATATCATTTTTAAGGAGGTGCACATTTAAGCGGACCTATCGGAAAGTTACCTAAGGGCTTACAGAAATTAAATTTAGCACATTGTGGACTAACAGGAAAAGGAATAAGTCAAATTGCACACGCACTGAGTTTAAATAGAAGCATGCCAACTAGTTTGCAATATTTGAACCTTTCAGGAAACTGTTTAAAAGACGACATCAATGTAAGCCTCCTATTCAAAACCGCAGGATTTAATATAATAATTAAATGCAAATAGTAACTCTGAATGAATCGTTTATAACATGAGTATTAATCAATTACAGAATCTGTGCAATTTCTTGGCGCAACCGAATAGCCTAACTCATTTAGATCTAAGTGGTACAGATACTACGCTAGAATGTGTAAGTATTTCTTCGACTTTGTCTACGAGAAATTCCAACGTTACGAATAAGCACCGTTACATTTCGCCTTTGTCTTATTCAGCTGTTTGGTGCTTTACTACGGGGTTGTGCAACTAATCTAGTCCATTTAAATGTTGCTCGCAACTCTTTTTCAAGCAAAAAGACCAAAGAAATACCTCCCAGCTTTAAGCAGTTCTTTACAGCTACACTTTCGTTAAAGTACTTAAATATATCTTCCTGCAAATTACCACTAGAAGCGTTGAAGCACTTATTACTCGGCTTGGCATGCAACGAAAGCACAGTCGGCTTAGAACTCGATATGAGCGGAAACAATTTGGGCTCCATGGGAGCTCATGTGCTCGAGTCTTGCATACATGGCGTACGTTGCATAGCATCGTTGGACATTTCAGACAGCAGTACGTATATGCTCTACGATAGGGAAATAATTGTTATTTCAAAAGTCCCTGAAATCTATGACTCTACTTTACTCTTTGCAGATATGGACGTTGATCTAGCGCAAGTAATAACTGCGATAGGGAAGAACAAGTCTATAAAGCAGTTGTACATGGGTCGCAACACTGTTAGTATGAAAAGCAAGCATATTGCTATCGTAATGGATGCCCTCGTGCAAATGCTTCAAGAAGACGACTGCGTTTTGCAAGCATTACATTTGCCAGATTCCCGATTGAAGTCTGATCTTTACAATCTTATTAATGCCCTCGGTAGTAATACGTGTCTTCATACTTTAGATATTAGTGGTAACCAGATTGGAGACCCCGGTGCAAGATTGTTAGCGAAAGCACTACAAATTAACAATCATTTGAGGACCATTATTTACGATAAAAATAACATTACGCTCCAGGGTTACGCGGATATTGTTCACGCTTTAGAGAAGTATGTTTATTCTTCGTATTAATACCGTAGGATAAGCTAACGTTCTCTAAGACGCAGAAATTCTACAGCTTATATTTTCTAAATTCATAGGAATTGTAGCGTGAGGCACATGCCGTTCCCAATTTACGATCTGCAGCCTTGCATGAAAACTTCCGCTGAGAAAACCGAGCAATTAGCGAAAAAGATACAAGATTTATTGCAAAGAAACGTTACACCCTGCAAATATAGTCACGGACAAGCATTCAGACTGCAACAAGGATTTTTACTAAGCTCAACGCAACAAATGGTAGACAGGCTTGTTGTTCAAACTCAGGACACTATCAAGGCTATCGCCGCAGAGAGCTGCGATGCTAACAACGACATTAATTACGCGACCGGACTTATACAAGACGCGGACAACTCGAAGCAGGTATAAGAAACTGAATATAAACGAATCCGGAGCGTAACTTTACGGAAGTAATATTTTCAGCTACTTCCAAGGTTGCACGAAGTTCTTCAGCGGCGTGACGAAAATAATCCAATTGAATTGAAGCTACACGATATGGCGAACGAACTTCACAAAGTTGTAACCTTGTATTTACAGGTACACAATTTTATAGTTCAATATTCACTATAATTACTTGCTACGTAATAATAAATGAAAACTGCTTCGATCCGAATGTAGGATTCTTTAGACGCTATGATAAAATGTGCGAATGATCAGTGCCCTACGATACTTTCGCAAACGGTATTCAAGGGAGACGAAAGCGAATCAGTTGCGGTGGAAGACGATCTACGTAACAGTTGCAAGGAGAAAAATCAGATCAGTAGCGAATTCATACATACTACTATTACAGAGCAAGCTGGTGCAGACATAGTCAACAGAGTCAAGTACGAGTCTGAATTATTTATTAATGTACAAATTAATGGCGAATTAATAAATGAAACATTCTTTTATAGCGAATTAAATTTAGCTGTCGCCGCACACGTATCCGACAGAATAACAGATGAAGTAATCGAATCATTATCAAGAAGTTACAAAAACCTGGTAGGTATAATATATACTCTATATGTATAATAGCGATTAAAAGCTACGGGACAGTTTTGTAACTTTTATATGAATATTTTTAGATCGGTGATTGCGATAGCAGAACACGAAGTAGCACACCAGACGTATTGAGGCCTAGTGCTGGCTCAATGAGTAGTGGAAGCGTGATAGGTGTTACAAGTACAGTAGGTATATCGACAGCATTACCCATTGGTAGAACTAGTCTCGCTTCAGAAGATGATTGCCCACCTGAACCTTATTCGCTAGTAAATTCTATTGGTCCGTGTTCTACTGATCAATCGCCAATGGTGAGTAAACATAAATTTTTACATACAGATTTGATCTGTACATACGCGATCTTAATGGTTACTATAGAGTAACTACGATGCAATGCTTTCATGTCTGTCTAGAAATTGGATTATTTAAACCTTGTAAGTACAGTTAAATATACATGTAATTGAAATAGAGTTCACTCATCATTTCAATTTTCAATGATATTCCAGAACATGATACTCGGATATTTATATCGCAGTTATGTAACATTAACAATTATTTTATGCTTAGGCTACGCCGCACCTGTCGAATAAACGTAAAAGTTTACACGGAAGGAAGTTACGACCTAAATCAGTGGTTGATTCTGTTGAAGGACTTTCCGCCGACGACATTCCCGATCTACTACCATCGTTGCCGAAAAGTCAAGCGGAAGGTTAATACTCTTTTAACACGTGCACGTGATAGATTTATAATCCTTTTAATTGATCGATGTATTCCTCAGCCATTTCAGAAACAGAACATTCTTTAACAGAATCGCTAGATTCTGTTTCGGAACTACCTAATACCGTGGGTCAACAGTTGCAACATTTAGTAAAATCTAGACCTCGCAGAACAAAAACTAGAGCGCCCACAAGACCCATGCTGAGACCCGATCAGCCAGTCGATGGTCTAGCCCTTGGAGAGGGCCTCGATGTATTCTTTCGACCAACTACACCGACAACTCCTCTTATATCTCCAACGAGTGACGATAGGTACGGCGTGTTATTATAAAAATGCGACTGGCAATACTTCAACATAAATCGTGTTCGTTAATCCTTTCTGTTCTTATGAAACCGTAGCTCTCTGCATACATTTCCAACCGATGGTAGCCCAAATCTATCTCTTGCAAGCCACAAGAGTATTCCACCAGACATGGACAAGAAACCAGGGTGCAGTTCTCCAATGTTAAAAACGCTTCTCGAGCCTGCACCACGATCACGGTCCAGTGATAATTTGGAGAAGTTTTCTCCCCTCGTCGGTAGGAGATCTCAAGGTGATTCACCATTAACTGCATCCCCATTAGCTCGACGGAACACGGCCGATAACGCTCAGAATCACGAAAGAATTGTTGAGAAATCAGATAGTAATAAAGACATAAGTAGTAGCGTCGGTAATTCTGCCGACATCTCTAAACGTAGCACGTTACCAATCACTGGGTCTGGTATAAGTTCATGTAGTTTGCGGGATTCAGATGAAAATGGTAAAATGTTACAACTAACAACTGCTGCGAATTCTTCAGATAGGGATGTATCGCTTGCAACGTCTGTTCCTAAAGATTACGAAACCAGAAAAAGCTTGACGAAGAAGTCTGCAATGGAAGTGGATAAGTGCGCGAGCCAGCCATTGCCTTCTCTTAAACTAAGGTCGACAGGCTTTGATCTCCGGAGCCCGACGAACGGCAGCGGTACAAAGAGCAACTCGGAATCATCCAAGTCTCCAGTATTAAAGCCTCTAACCAAAGGGAATGGCTCCGCTAACGACGGGAAAACTAACGGTGCTCTTTCGAAAACCAAACTAACTCCACCCGCAACAGCTCCAAAGCCGAGACCTTGGAGTATGGCCGCTGATAGAAAATCTGGTAAGCCTAATCGGATCTAAAAGAAATAGCACTTTCGCTGTCCATTAGAAAGTCTTCTGATTGCATACGAACGGCATGAGGGGTAAAAAATAAAAAAATTGTAAACACTGACTATCATGAGCGAACTATGAGCCAATTAGCGATAAACTCTTTAGACCTTTAGAGTAAATTAGTAGTTAATTGCTTATAATAATTATACTACATCAATGTCTATTCTATATTTATTATTACAGCTTCGTTATACGATATTTCGTTTAATTTTATAGGCGAATTTAATTTATTAAGCGATGGTTCTAGTCCAAATACTTCAGCAGGAAATACGCCTGATTCTGGCGATGCTCTCGACGAATCAACAGATAGCGGCGTGAGTGGGCCCGCTTCTTTGCCACCAACGTTATCAGCAAGTAGTACTGCTAGTTCTTTAAGTAATACGAGTGTAGAGAAAAGATCTGTCAGGGAATTGGCAGCTAGCTTAAACAAGGGTAAAACGGAAAGGAAAGAGAACGGTAAGCCGAACACGTGTCTTAATTCTCGTTGCATGCTCGGTGTACATAGTAACCTGGCGTACACTATATAAATCACGCATCACTTTCCATTAAGCATAAGTTCCTCTTTAATTTCAAGTATATCGCAAATATGCATGTTGAACCTTTAAATTAAGAAGCCTTGCTGTACATATTATTTTAGAGCATACCGCACCTGCAGCATGGAGGTCGGTGCTTCCACGATCTAGCAACCAACCAGATACCAAGGTACTTTATGTAACGTTTCTTTTTGTTTCCCCTTTTTTTATATACATATATTAATATATTAATCAACAGGGATATAAAACTTAACTCTCCCAGAACCTCTTGTAAGAGCTTGAAAGATTTGTTTGCGCTTGAAACCCATTAATAAGAATTAATAATTTCTATTTTAATCGATACAATCTACCTGTTGCTGGCATAACACATAAAGAGATCGTTGTAAAATTAATTGTCCATGGATTAGAATCGTATGCACATAATAGACTGCTACACTTTCAGGTAACGGAAGTGCCGAAAACGGTTGAAGAGACTCCTATGAGTTCCAAACTTCGACGCACTTCATTTTTACGTGATTCAAATTTTAACTATAATAACGACGTAGTTGACGTTTGACTGTGACTCAACACAGTAGTAAATTGACGGTCGGTGTGAGTGACTGGGTTACTCCACGGGACACCTTTTGTCGGAATATTTTATACTGGGCACAAAGCATGCACGACAAGTTTGTACTTGTGCCATATGAAGTCAAACGCGGGGGCAAGTACTAACACGATAGTAGAGACAGGGTACTGCGGGGGTCTCTATAGAAGACATTAATCTATCGTTAAGGTGGCATTGAAAATCTTATTATGATTTTTTTTTTCTTTTATAAAACTGCAGTTTCAGTGCAGCTATTATCTTAACTTAACAGTAAGTGTCTATATTTAATGTACTAAAATCGTTTATTATTTTAATTGTACCGAGTTAAGACACTCGACACTTCCACGGAGAATATATTTTATGCTTATACATTCCTTCGGATTCTTAGAGAAAGGTCTGTTTGATATTTGCTATGATATTACTTGAATGATGAGTCACGTTATGTTTGTTTTGAAATTTATATATTTATATATTGTTTTGCGTGTACATTGAAAGTAATAGACTATCTAAAGTAGATCATAAATTACATGATTTTAATTATTTTAAATATATTACTGTTGTCCTATTATATAAAAGATCGGTGAAATCTATTATTATACTATACAAAACAGATTTATTCAAATGATTTAAACGAACTTTGAATGTCTTCCGAAATGAATTTTCTCTTTAACTTTTGTAATACCTACCTTGATCTATATTCTGCAAAACCTACTGTAATAGGCCTGTGATGATTAAATAATGCAAAGTTTTCTTTAAGCCTTGCCGTATTAGTCAGTGTTCTGAATTCTTCATTTTTGTTTTCCACTCGGTACTTATCGTATTCCAATTTCTTAAAATAACTTTTCTAAAAAACCGCCTCTAAAATAATGAAATTTACAATTGGAATTGAGGAGTGCACAAAACCAAACTCTAAGAATCATAAAATGTATGCAGTGTGCCATATAATGTTATACAAATTAACGAATGTCTTTGTTTTCCATATAATAGAGACGAGTTTAAATTAAGTTTTATAGCAGAAGTATAATATAATCGGCGACAGGACTGTTGGTTTACATGAGTTTAGTAAAACACATTATGCAACACATACATCGTATATAGGATAATGTCAGTGCGTGAAAAAACTTTTAACTGAAATAAGTAGAGAGAGAGAGAGAGAGAAAGAGAGAGAGAACGGAAACGTTATTGGCAACTATTGTATTTCAAGAATTTCTTTGCAATATTTGTAAGTTACATTTACTATTTTATACGTTGTTAAAGATATACCGTAATTGAAGATAATTTACTAAAGTCTTTCTGCCACGCGCGTCCTCTTTCAAAGGGAGCAGCTTTTTTACGAATATTTTTTTGTATTATATGAAAACATATTACGAAATATAGATGTAACGATCCAACTTATACAAGTGTATTGAGAACTAGTTTTTTGATAGCAAAGGACCTATGTACATACGTATGTATAAAAAGTTTCGCATAGGTAAATTAACCGTAATTACAGTTACACTTCTTATAGTCAAATAAGTATTCGAACATCTATCTCATCTCCAATTTGTAACGATAAGCGTAAATAGCGAAACAAAAAAATATATAATATATATATCCTTTTGCATACAGATATTTAAGAAGATGTGCTCGATAACGATATTACATATTACCCTGAGAATATTCTTTCCTTAATACAATTAAAGCAACTAGGAGAAAACTATAATTGCTACATCACTGTATCAGATCCGGGATATGTCCGATGCACTAATCTTTATACCTAAACTCACAACTGTCATGTAGATTGAACGCGAGGTCCAACGATCAGCTGTTCAAACGTATCTCTACGTAAGCGACAAATCATTCTAAATCTACCTAACTGCGAATTAAATCGATAAAGCTTTCGTCAAATCGTATGCCCTATTAAATGAATTTATAAAACTTTGCATATAGCGCGAACAAATCAGTATCGCAGAGGATAGCTAATCATGAAGTTACTTAACGATTGTATGTTTCAAATAATGGTTGCGCACTTGTAATCTAATTACTCCAGTGGTAAAATAGTACTTGCAAACGTGTATGTACTTGTACGTTTACATAAGTGCGTACAGTTATGTGCGCTCTGTATACACACTATGTCGCAGGTGGTCTTTTTTAAATATACAGATGCATGAGAATTTATTGTGTCTACAGAACAATATCGTTATATCAAGTTATATACAAGTGTAGTGTAAAGATCGAAGTTTAATGTATCGTGCCAAAAACGTAATTTACATGAGATACTTAAATTCCAATTTAAATGTTTGTTTCATTGCAGAAACATTGCGAACCCCCCAGAAATATAGTTCTTTCAAGTTATTTATATATTACAATATTCTCTTTGAGTTAAGAGTAGAATGTGAATCGTGACTCTGTGTACTGAAAAAGAACATCTGTAATAGACAATATTTTAGCATGTAAATATATCGAATGTGTCTGCAGTATGTATGTACCGAGTGCGTGATATAATATTTATATATGTATTCTAACTTTCTCTAATACATTCCTGTATTTACATTTATTATATATATATATATACATATGTTGTATAATTGGGCACGTCTCAAAATCTGCTATTGATTTTCTTATATACGTATCGCCATCTACTATATTACTCGATGTAAACGAATACAAACTGGTGTCAGTATTTGCAGCAGATTTCGATACGTGGCTTATTAACCATGCAATATAATTCGCTAGTAAATAAAGACTCCTATTATATACATTACATTCACAGTTCTTTCTAATATGTATGTTGACGATCCTATGCATTTAAATGATTTTTATAATTCAGTTTCGTGGAATAGAGTAATCAGGTGCTGCAATAATATACGATACTTTAGTATCCGCCTTTTGATTATTTTTATAAATTATGAATTTCGAAAGTAAAGCATAGGGGTGGGTTCAAAGTTAATTTTCAAATTCTCGAATCCGAAACTTTCGAAACTTGAAGCGCTGATTCTGTTTTCTAAGTGGAATATCTGGGTTTAAGAACTGAAGTGAAGAAATTTTTTGAGATTTTTTATCGAAACCGAAACTTCTTTCGGTTTCGAGAGTTCTCGAGGTTTCGACGCTTCGAGAAACTGGTTCCTAGCATAAATAATCGAATAAAATATTATGTTATTATTGCAGGAGTAAATTACACTGAAAGGAACAACTCTATGGTCTCAATTGTATGTATTTTCAACTTTTATTTTCAAATTCGTTTTATATGTATATAATTTCTTACATTTACTATAAACTGGCGTTAAAATTCAATAGCGCTACGTGCAATAATAGAATCAAATATTCTCGCGAGTGTATTTCAATCAATAATATACACGATAAATAATAATTCTTTGACTTAATTGTAAGTTTGAAACGAAAATCGTAAACACGTCATCGGACCGCGATTGGTGCGCGTGCGTGAAAAATTGTATGAGAATCTGGCACATTTCCATAATTCAAGAGTTGGAAGAGGCATAGGCTATTGAAAGGCTGGGTTTAAGGGAATACGGTGGGAATGGTATCTTTTATCTAGGAAATGTTAATGAATTTTATCGTGCAATTCATGCTGCTAAGTTGAGGAGGCGTAGAAATGTCGCGCTCAAAGTCTGAAAAGATCGGGAATGGTGGTAAATGTGAATTAAGTGTTTGGACACGTGCGATAACAGCGAACTCCGAATGGCCGGATAAAGTAAACATAACCACAATCTATTTAATTAAGCTTTCCTTTTTTTACTTATCTTCATTTACAAGTCGATCGCTTCGCCTTACAGGAAGAGTTCCTTGACGTTATATATTGGGCTAGGCAAGCAATTGGAATTATAGTTGGTATAGGATGGGGCCTGATACCTTTAAAAGGTTTTATAGCTCTATTACTGTAAGTCTTAATCCATATTGCTATGTCAAAGTATGTCGAGTATCTCTACAATTAGCATTACATGTTTCAATTCTGCCGCTAAATTGTCCTTCACGTTTCAGATTTGTACTAGTTAATGCAGGCGTTACGTACCTATACTTTAGCAATTTTCAACAAATCGACGAAGAGGAGTTTGGCGGCGTATGGGAATTAACCAAGGAAGGTTTCATGACATCGTTCGCCGGTTTCTTGGTAATTTAAAGTGTTTCAACATCGTCGGACTCCAACGTTCAATTTATTACAGCTTTTTCAATGAAATTATTGCACACAGGTTACTTGGATCATTATATATACGGGATTGCACTTTGACTGATAGTTTTCTATCGTATGGCAGCGGTGACGTGACTGATATAAGCATAAATACGTATGATATTTTTCAAGGATCGAGTGCTACACACGTACATACAATTTATATTGTAAACATTTTTGGGGGACGTCACTTTTCATATGGGTTACTTACACTTCAAACTCGCAGCATATTTAATGACCGTGCGAAGCGATATTTCCCTCGCGAGATATTTACCTGCATAATTTGTTAAATGTAATTAAACATTGTTATACAAGAAATGTCGATCCATTTAAAAGTTATTTATCCGTGCGGAATCTTATATGATACACTTTAGGGATCGGTTATCCGTTGCTAGAGATAATTTGTCCGAATGCGTGGATCATTTTAATTCTCAGACACGTTTCCTTCGTGCACGTACCGTCACTTTTGTAGAAAATGAGTGAATGTAAATGTTGTAAACTATCGCTATAGAGTTGCATATTGCGTATGCCAAATCAGATTATATACAGATAAATAATATAAATAAACATTTTAAATAATCAAATTGCTCAATATTTGGTCGAGTTTAACGTTTTACTTACTACAGGCAAGACTTTCGTGCTCGATATCTTTTCCTCTTATCGACACACTTAATGACGAATAATTAATAAATTTCAATCACTGCCTTGACAGGTACAAGGTAGTTACATAGAAATAGATTTAGAGGATTATAATAACATTTCCGTGGTAATTAACTTTCTATCTAAATAATAAATAACACTATGAGAAACCTTAACTTATGGGATGCTGCACACCGAGTTGTGTTTCGTCAGAAATAATCTTAGACGAAAGAAATTGAATAAGAACGTTTATTTAAGTGTATTTACTTGTATAAGTTATCAGAAGTATGTTAATAAAACGTATTTAATACATTCGTAAGAAATATATCCAGATCATCCGATCATTAATCGCTTCCGCCCTCGTGCCTGTACTTCCTTGTATTTCGAAACAACTTCTTTACACTGTTTCTTATTCGTATAGCATTTCTGATACGCGTTAAATATTTCGGAAAACAGCGAAGGTACTTCCGAATGCGCGCTGAGCAGCGATCGTTCAAGCACGTACAAGTCGACCGCTTTATCTTCCACGCTCGACTCTACGCGAGCCAATCCAAAGTCTATCATAACGAAATTGTTTGCCGCTACGAACAGAAAACGAGCAAGGAAATTCGACGAAATGGCTATTAAGCCGACAATAGATTATAACAATCGAATTAAAACTGTCGCATACCGTCACACTTTTCGATGTTCAACAACTTCTCGTCGAGATTTCGCAAGAGTACATTCGAGGTAGTTAAATCTCCGTGAATTATATTTCTGGAATGTAATCTGGCAATAAGCGTGCCTAATCCTCGTGCTATAAAATTCAACGAGTCGTCCAGGTCTAACCCTTTCGAAACTTGTTTGTCTATAAAATCTTTCAGCACTATTGCATCCTCTATGTATTCCATGTAGATGCACCGTCGCTCTAGATGCATCAAGTATATAGCCGGCGTTACTACTCCTTGAAACGAAACGCGAGGATAAGCGTAATCTGGCCATAGCGCACCGACGTGGTTATATCGAAGCGTGTTATTTCACCTGCAGCTTTGGCGCGTACCATAGCGCGACATTCAGCTTTCATTCGATCTTTCGTGATACGGGTGTCGAGATCTATGTGCCTATACTTTTTTTCGAATCTCTCTTTTATTAACGCTGGCCTTCCCAAGTAAACTCCCTTATACACACGCGCCTCAGCTCCTTGCGCTATCAAATCGAATCCATTCATGTTGTTTAACATCTGGAATACGTAATCTTTGTGTAACTGCAAATGTCACAGGTTAAGTTTATATTTAGCAGTACTGCATACTGATCTTCAATGGTTCATATCATATTCTATTAATCGTTCAACTTGCACGGCGCAATCTATTCCGGTGGAATCGAGACGTATCAGCGATATCAGTATTAAAAACGATGCAAGATTAATCAAGATAATATATATATATCATCACCCTTTAATATTGTTTAAAAAAAAAAGTGTTTGCTGCTTTTGTAAGCGACGACGAGAGTTAAAAGGAAGAATAGAATTTTTCGCAATTGGAAAATTTTTGCGCGATTAGTGCGGAATGTTTGTCAACAAGAGGTATTCAACTTTCGTCGTTGTGACGTAGAACGGGTGCATAAGGTGTGTGTAGGTATGTTGCTGGCTTGTGAGAAAGGATAGATGAAGTTGCTCGCGCTAGCAAGGGCAAGATGAGGGCGAAACGCGAATCGATCGTTACCCGAGAGCGTCCTGCGCGCTAATCGCTATCCCAGCGCTAGTATTCGCCCGTACTTTGTTCCCATCGGATTGACAAGCTAATACCGCGTACTCTTGTCCCGTTGTAATTACCAAAAATAAATAATCACTTTTTCGTCTGACCGGCAACTATGAGGGACGAAGTGAAGATGGACGCGAATCGGCTAATCGCCGAAGTTTATAAGCGGCCAGCGCTTTGGAACCAAAGGCATATCTCTTATCACAATCGCGAGGTGACGAACCGCGTTTGGATGGAGATTGCATCGATATTCAAGTTGCCCAGTAGGTGCATTGTCGAAATCGTTTACCATACATGTCTATATCGTTCGCGCGCGAATTTTCGCGATTCGTTATAACCAACAAGAATTTATATCTCCTTTTTAATAGAACATATACCCTAAGCGTGTATTATTAAACCGCCATTATAACAGAATCATCGCAACTTTTCGTTCTGTCGTACTTTTATATTTAAACAACATCCAACATGGTTATTGTACACTTGTTTACAGATATACATGTCACAGTATATGTGTGAAATATTCGTGTTGTTATTTTCATAGGCCTTTTAGTTGCCATCTAACTTCTTTTTAATCGCTGCATGAAAATAATATAGACACGTTTAGAGAATCTAAATACTACTTGCGTTCATTCCCTTTATTTTCACAATATGACAATCTTGACATCGTATGTACTCGCACGTACGAATAGCGATTCAGATAACCTCACTTTTCCGTGATGTCGTGTTACCGAGTGTCGTATAATGTTAAGTAAATTTACGCGTTCGAGATGATTTAAAAACTGCACAGCCATGCGATATTTAACTCTACGAACCATTGGCGACTTACAATTTCTTGACATTCGTAGCGTTACTCCACGGAAAGATTTAAATTGCAAGTAGAAGTTGGTTCTTATCAAAACGCATGCGCGTAAGCACCGACTATCGCGTCTACCAATTATCTTCCGTCCCTTTTAAATATCTATCAGTTAAATTCATCAGTCAGTAAATTCACTACTGTTAACATAAATACGTTAGCACGCACACTTTTACCTAACTTACACGATGAGACGTAAAATCGTTGAGACACCAGATCACAGGTTTATAGTCGAGCAACTTGTTTTCACATTTATTTTGCAGAACCGGTGTTAAAAGCAAAATGGAAAGGTTTGCGGGACACGTTTCGGGCCGAATTAAAGAAGGACCAAGTTTATCGGAAAAGTAAATTTCATCGAAACAGGCCGGTATGGATACACTTCAAGAGCTTGCAGTTCTTGAAAGAGCAAATGCTACCCCGCCCCCCGATCTGGGAGCGGAGCAATTCCTGCCAAGACGACGATCGGATACCCAGCGAGGGTGACAGCGACGGAGGGCTGTTGCAGAACGGTTCGTCGGTAACGATCAGGAACGTCGACGAGCGAGGCATGCTTCCGAATCATCTACTGTCGATAAGCGGCGACAACGGATTGAAGATCGACAGCGTGAATCACATAGACGTGAAGCAGGAGCCCGAGGAGAACTTCGACAACCTCGAGTTCCAGAGTGTTTCCGACAATCTCACGGAGAACGAGATGATGTTGCAAAACATCTCCCCCGAGCAGGTGCTAATGGGCGACAATGACACTGGCATTGGTCTCACGGTAGATCCATTGGAAGGCAATCGTTTCGACGATAATTACTATTTCCTTATGAGCCTCTTGCCCCATATAAGAACATTGCCCGCCGACAGAAGAATGCTGCTTAGGATGCAGATGCAGGAACTGGTTTACAAGGAGGTTTACAAGAAAAGCTCAGAGAACGTTACGAGCGCGTAAAACGTCACCGAATGTATATGAATATTTTTCACAAAGATATTATCCGCACGCGCGTTTCGGGGCTGATTAAATATTTGCCGAAGCGATCATCTCTCACGTTCCATTCTATTTAAATTCCGGCACTTGTACGAGGGGTTATTAACGTTCGTTCATGAAAGCCGACCGGCGGATCGATAGATCGAGGGATGTCTGAGAAAAAAAACGACGAAAAAAACACAGTAATACTCTTAACCGATTTAACCTAAGTCGTTACTCCGTAGATTGAGAGACACTGGTGCTTTCTCGTACCTGCGGGTACGACCGTGATGTTTAGTTGTGGTGGTTGTACGTAAGTATAGTAAACGTATCGTGTATTCACGAGCATTCCTGTTCCGTTGCGCATGCGTACCTGCCACGGCTCCTCTCGGCTGATCGTTTCGTCCGTTTTCGCGTTACGATTCGGTTGTGCTTTCGTTTAGTCCGCTCGCGATTGCCACACCACGGTTGTGCGGCCAGTGCGTCTCGTAGCCTCGAATTCGATTCCGTTTATTCGGCTGCCCGCTGCAGTGCTCCTGCAGCCATACACCTGTCCCCGCGGCATTAGACATTTGACGGGACAAGTTTTATTGTGTAAAGTTCTCTGTGCGTCCCCGCGCCTACTACCTGATCCTTGGCTTGGTGTACACAGGTGTTTTACTTCGTGTGACAGCTAGAAAGGTGCATCTGCCTCGGGTTCTTTTTCTGTCCTCCCTTCACGCTCTATACGTACCGCAATTCGAGCGTCCGCGATTAACCCGTTCACTCGATCGTGACCAATCATCCGAAGTGGAGAGAACTTAGCCCCACGCGTCGGCGGACGCAATTTCGTTGCATTCCTTCAGGATTACCTATCCATTGGGTTCAAGGTGAGTCAACGTTCGGCCAGCAATGCAAGGAACGTCTTGCTCTTCCTTTCCGAATCTCTCGTACCGTAAATGTCACGAAACGTTGGGTCGATCGATTGCTGAACCCAATTACACTGAAATTGGCATTACCTTTTTAACTAAAAACTCTGAATTTCGTTTATCGCGTGTATGCATTGCTAGCGTTAATGCCGAAGTACGAAGAATGATTGGCAGGTGGCTAACGTGTAATATTTAAGTGTATTTAAAATAACTGCATAGCAAGTAAGGAAATGTGATATTTATATTATGTTCGGTTCCCCTAGTAGTATTCTATGCACGTGCTACGTATCGTAAAGGACCGATTGCCGGAACTACATACAATGTATGTTGGGAACAGGTACTTCCGGATTATGGAGATTCGTAAAGTCTCGTTACTCTCGTAATACTATATAACGACGAACGTTAGCGTACTCTCGTGTCATCATAATTAAGGTTAAAAGCGTCAGACGTCTCCTGAGCGTTTAAATATATATTCTTCGTCTACACTTTCGAGCTTGCTCTAAATAGCGTGCTGGAATCTGCCGGCGATTCGAAACGCATCTACGCATTCCGTTCCGAGTGACATGTACCTGGAAACCGAAACGTTAGCTGTCCTCTACGGGTAACTCTCGTAACTAGTCGTAATCACGATAATAAACGTCTTTGTATTCAAAACTACGACAACCCTGTATTTATTTACACGCTGGAAAGTGAAAGAAATAAGGAGATATCCGGAAGCTCGATTAAAGCAGAGACGATTCTGGCAATCGCATATGCCGTTTGCTAATATGCAACCAAAATTCCGTACGAGTTTCCAAATACGTCTACTGTAAATTCTCAGTTATCCTTCGGTTACAGTAATCGCGAATGACTGTGTGTTGTCGGAGCACGTGCATCCGACGTATCTTCATTACCAATTACGTGACACGAAGGAAGCATAGCGAAACAATAGACAAAGTGTGTGCAGGTTATGTAGGATCATCAATTATGATATTATCATATAATTTATGCAGTTTAATAAAAATAGTGCACGTTCCACGGTGGACATTAAGTACCACGAATCATTTTTTTTCCGCGCGAGTTATATCGACGCGCGTTACGAAGAGTGGCACGTTTCATTTTTTTTCTTAGAAAAAATGAAACGTGCTACTTTTCGTAACGCGCGTCGATATACAATAATCCATTTGGTTTAGCAGTAGGTAAGTGAGAGAATAGGAGATTTGTCGCGAATAAAAGATCCGTTTAATGGTCAGAATCCATTTGCGGTGTTCGTTGCCTACAGAGTTATATGGTTATTGCGGAAAAAGGATATTGCAACGGGGGCCTTTCAGAATTAGCCCGTGCATTAGTGAATGGATACTATTTAGAGAGAGGAAGATCTGGCCGCCTTTCAAACCGTCGCTGTTTGATGATAACGCGATTACTTGTGTACACTTTTACCGATTGATGTTCCCTTTCAAGATTATCCCGTCGACTGTTTTAATTAATACGGCTTCAGCCTGACGGGAGCGCGTTCTACAAGTGTACGAAAATCGATCGGATTAATATGTCATGGACTGCGGGGATAAACTTAGATACAAGTGATTCGCGTTCATCGTTCTCAACGTTCCACTATGTCACTCAATTTTTCTTCCAATATTGGGAAACCAAGTGGAGGCGTGGCTTAGATTTCAGCGCTGTGGTGGTAAGTTGGCAAACTATTGCGAGTAGGCCGGGATCCCACCAAACATTCCGAATAAGTATTTATTAATCGAAGAAGTAGAAATTTAGTGTTCAAAAAGATTTAAAAACACTCGTTTTTCACAACTTGTCTATATAAACACTGATAATCGTATGGACTTGGACGGATTTCGGCCTACTCACAGTAGTTTAATTTTCTGCCACTAGTTGGCGTATCGAAATTCTTGGTTTCCCAATACGATGCCCGTTTGAATTTCCAGTTCTGTCGATTCTTTCGAATCTCTCTACATTATCCGAGGACAATAGAGTTCTCAGTTCCACCCATGACTTTCCGTTCTATTTTAAGGCAACAATATAAAGAACTTTGCACGATCGATGAATGTCGTGTTTTGCAAATCCTCGATTACTGGTGACTCAACGCATACATCATAATTCCATGGTGTATATCTCTTTTTACTGCCCTCGATCAGTCATTCTTTTACCGTCTGCCTCGCGCAGTCTGTCGCACTCGCGTGTGACATACATTTGTTTTACGAGCGCGGAGAATCCAACACAGAACACGGGCAGAATTCCCCCCCACCTCTCGTCGTCCTCTAAAATCGGCATTACAAGCAAAGTCCCATTTCTACAGAGGAAAAATGGAGTTAATATTTCTTGACCTCGCGCGACAAGTATAGAACGCGACGAGCCCGCTCCTCCGAGTTTTCTCATATTGCTAAACGTCTGACTCAGTGTACCATGACTCCCGTGCTCGGTTCTCACGCTTTTCTCCGACTCTAACCGTACGTTGCATATTCATTACAATCGCATACAGAGACGGTAAGGCGCAGCGTTTCTGCGAGTAAAAAAGATTGATTCGTCGGATCCGCTGTGCCGTAAGGCCGCCCCGAGAGCTCGCGCCAACAATGCCGAAAGAGAGAATAAAAAGCAGAGGACGTTACGCTCCTCTCGTCGACGTTGCCGTGCTCTTTTTTTAACGGTTTTAAGCTGTGACTCATTAGATCGGACGTTTTTCAGTGACGACCGGTTGGACCGAGGCTCGGCGCGACCCGTGCGTGAGCGAACAGTGAGCGAAGGAGCTCCCTCTCTCTCTGGGGTTCGTCCCTCGGCTCTCCAGGTCTCTCGGCGACGTGCCCCAATCTGGCCGATAACGAAGGATGGTAAGCTCACGCTCGCCCGGCGTAAATGTCTCCTCACCCGCTAACAGCAGCGTGGCTACATCGCGTGTCGTCGTGTCCGACAGTGACGTAGCCCGTGATGGTGACGCCATCTTACCGAGCGGCCTCCAATCGTATCGCGCCGCGGACGAGGGTGGAAACCGCGTGAACGGTCTTCCAGCCGCGATCGAATGGAGGGAAAGCGGTCCGCCCTCGCTTTCTATGTCGGTCGATCTTCATAATCTGGTGAACCCGAACCTCCAAGACTCCGGGCACTATTCCGCCAGCCCCGAGCACGTCGATGCCGCCGCCGCGTCACTGTGCAACGCCAAGGCGGTCCGCGGCCACGAGGAGGAGGAGAGCTACGAGGCCTTCGGCTCCGTCGAGGGGGACCCCGATGACGGGGTTGACTCACCGGGTGGCAGCAGTTCCGCGCCTTCGCCCACCGGCACCAATTCCCTCAGGTCAGTTCGTTGCCTCCTCTCTCTCTCTCTCTCTCTCTCTCTCTCTCTCTCTCTCTCTCTCTCTGTCCCCGTAAGTAAGTATAGGTATAGCGCGAATTCGGTTTATCGATCGGCTTTTTTCGCGCGTAACTGCATCGATGGCACCCGCTCGAACCAGCCGTGGGCGATCTGGCGCGCGAATTATTTTCAAGCTCCGCCGGGATCGAGTTTCTGCCGCGGGGCTACAGAGGGGGCAGTTGGTCGTTAGCGCGGGCTCGAGACAGCTGATGTAATTACGTTAATGACAGGGCTCGTTCGCGTCTTGCGATCCGCTTTTAGAGCTGGAGCCTTGCGCTTCGTCATGGACACTCCGATCTTGCAGTACGGAATTATCCCGGAATTTCTGTGGTCGATGGAATTTTTACAGTATATTTAATTAACATACTTAAATTACTGGAAATTTTTTGTATTCTTCTTTTTCGACTTTCAACCTCACTGTATTAACGCTGTAGGACACTTTAGTATAATCTTGCAGGTAATGACTTAATGTTACGAGATATTGCAATGACTTTGGACTTATATAAATACCTAGTAGCATTTCGTGATCAATGTTATCAGAATCTGTATTGTTTATAGTAGGATCAAAATATTTTTCGGTTTTTATATTTTTTTTAAGCCGACACTGAAGTTCAAGGTCAGTTCAAGATCGCGCCACCGCGTTGCGGCGAAAGTTATTAAATTCTCCTTCGTTTTAAGGGTTGTCTAACCCGCCTATTGCAATTAAAATTAAATTAAAAATTACGTACGAAATTCTATTTGCAGAGGACGTGACGTTATATTTGCAAAAATGCAAGACGGCTCTAAGAAATCAGAAAACGTTGAATCCACGAAAATCAATTGTAATTATTTGATGTGCTACATCTTCCTCTAATAATTTTTTTTTTTTTTCGTAAAAATAAAGGAGGTGTTTCAGGTATTAGTTAAACAATGACTCGTCGCGCACAATCGTACTTTATGCGCAGAATTTTGATAAAAATTTTCTCACATTACACCTAAATATCATTGGAGCAGATCTATTCCCACGATTAAATTGATGCTTCGGTAGCCTGATCCGATGCGTAGAGAAAAACTTTCACGCGAGAGGAGAAAATGAAACCGAGCGTCTTATTATCTTCCGCGCTTTCAGGATTTATTAATATAATCTCTCGCATACTCTTGCAAACTATGCCGCTCGTTTTCTGCTTCCTGATGTGCACGGTCGCTTGAAAACTTTCGAGCCCCGCGCAACTTTGGCGATCAGTGTTTAATTAGGCTCATTTTGTAACTGCTTTTCTCCGCTCTGCGGTATCGCGTTTGTATCTCGGAACGATTAGTCGATAAGCGATGAGCAGCGTGAATCGCGCGGAACTGTAGCGATGGGAAGAAAAAGAACTGGAATTTCTAAGGCTTTGAAGGAGATGCTTGCATTGCGGGATGAGAAATGAGAAATGAGAAATGAGAAATGAGAATGCCAGTTGGTGTATTTGGTTTGAAAGTATTTATAGATATACCGAGGAGTAGTGAGGTCTCTAAATGCAACGCTCAAACGGAAAATAGTTTTATAGTCTGAATTCTGTGAGAATAGCGTTGATTATATTCGAATTTCGGCGGGCTATTTTAGTTCTCAAGGTTGAGAGCTAAAGACTTCCCATGGATTCCTTTAATCTCTTCCTTCTTTTCAATTCAAACAAATCTCACCATTGCTTGGTATTCCTATACAGACTCTAAACGTAATTACTATATGCACTTAACTGGCTAATAAAACTTTCAAAAATAAACGGAATGCTCCTAATGAAATTAACGCCCCCGCAAATTAATCGTTCTCGAGATAAATATACAGTTTTCCATTCTCTAAATTGTAAATTAAGCTTTCTGTACGATTACACATACCATGGATCAGTTACTCGCTCTACATCTCCTGTTTTTCTTCCAAACAGAAATCCTAGAAGTCCCAACTCAACCATAGGAAGGCATTCTTGGCTGCGGACATCCCTTAGGCGGACACCACCGTGGTAAATTTTAACGTTTCCCATTAAAATTGCAAATTTCCCAAGGCTTAAGTAGACTCTACTTTACTATTTTTTATTCCTCCCCTTTCTGCTCATTTTACCATGGACTCGTCACACCGCAAGGGTTCATCTAAACCTGCACCCGATGGCACAATCGACAAAAAGTATTTAAATCCAAACAGAATGATTTGAAATGTATTTAATCCCAGTATCGATGTCGCGAGCGATCGTTTGAATTCCCTAAATTTTATCTTAATCGATCAGCAAGAACAATGGAAGCCCCGATACCCCCAGCTCTTCTCGGAACGAAGCGTCAACGCGGAACGAAAGTCGCCCGAGTGTGCAAAGCGAAGTTTATGTAGCGGCGCGTGTATTATGCCCGTCGAGTCTGGATTTAATCCGCCGCGCGAGAGTTTCCGCCGATTCGAGGGCCGCGGAACAATGACGGCGTTCGCGTGCGAAAAAAAATAAAAAATTGCTCCCGCGGCTCGGTAAATACTGGGGCCTGTGTCTGGTCGCTTTAATAGACCGGAGCAGATAAGAAACTCGTTTAATTTCCCGAAGAAAGGTATCCCCGGCGGCTATCTGCCGCGAGGAACTCGTTACATTTCTTGGGGAGCTTGTCTGCATCTGTCTAGTACCTGCGATGTAAAGGAAGTCGTTACAAACAGAGTGTGCGAAAGAACATATTAGATAGCGGACACAATGCTTTCCGTTCTAGTATCGACGATTGCGTCATAACAACTTAGCAGATAATATTCAACTCGTACAGACAATTATACTAGGCCAACCGTGCCTGCATTAGTTCGCGCTTGCGGGACGCAATACCGAGTTTCTATAAATAAAAAAGCTAGTGGTTTTTTTAAGATAGTGTTTGATACGTATAGGTAAGCTCATTGATGATATCGGATCACTTGAGCTAGCGAGACAGTTCAATAATGTGGGAAGGAAGGACGTGAGACTATGGAGGTACTTGGAATGTGTAGGGGATTTTCGGAATGGCAAAATTATTGCGGTGTACATTTGGTGTTGACTGTCAGGGGCGGATTTTAAGTTTTGGGGAGCATAGGGTAACAAACAACAGCCAACCTTTCTACGAAATATTGTCATATTTTTAATTTGAAAGAGTCGAGATAATTTCAAAATTAATTCAACATGGCAATTCATATATTCTAAGTCATTGCTAATTCGCTACATGAAAAAAGTGAATTGTTTTTAAAGCTGTCTCAAGCCCGAATGTTTAAACTTCTTCCAATTTCTTTCGCTCAAAATTTGATGCTTTCCAAAATTTACCGCTAATGAATTTGGCGCCCGCCCCCCAAATTTGTCGGTCCTTAAAATTTACCGCTCTCCCAAAATTTAGCGTTCTCCGAAATTTGCCGCTCCCCAAAATTCTTGTTCTCCAAAATTTATTGCTCTCCCAAAGTTTGTTGCTCTCCAAAATTTGTTGCTTTCCAAAATTAGTCGTTCCCCAAAATTTGATGCCCCCCCCCCCCCCCCACACACACAAAAATGTCGCTCTCCAAATTTTTCAGGAATACAAAGGGAAGTCTAGATACCCCACGCCAATTCTTACGAAGATCACACCGTACATTATTTCCTGCGTATTGTCCGAAGCGCATATCGCGTTCTCGCCAAAAATATCACCGTCTCGTTATTTGATCCCCTTCGGTGGTCAGCTATAGTCTCACGTTCGATCTGTCCGCTGTTTTACAACGAATATCGGCCTTCGTCTATTTTCTTCGTCCCTTCGGTTCGGTTATAGAAATTGGAATTTGGCTCGATGTCAATCCCGACATTTACGCCTTTGGCAAAGCTGCCGCATTATCGCAAAGCCTTCCAAAGCGCCGAACTTAAGGTTCAAAGTGCCCAGAAACACAAAATTAAAGTCAATTACACAATAAACCCTATCGCGTAACAGTGCCTTATTCATTTCACGGTCATATCAACGTCTTCTTTTTTTTTCAGTTCCGGAAGAAAACGACTGAGTTCCAATGCACTAGCAAGGTAAGAGCGAGTCATCAATCCTCTGCTTTTGTAACAATAACAGCGCGAGTAACGCGTAACGCATTATGCAACTGGGTTTTTTCGATTCAACTCACCGTGATGCCGCGTAACTGATTATTATACTCTCGTCTAACGGTGAAAACACATGCAGAACTGTCGCTCGCGTGCGAAAAAAAATTTTCGAAATCACCACCCGTCCTCGAAAACAAGTTATCCTATCGAAAGGAACGGCTGACGAATTGCGGGGGAAACAAAAATCCTGTTCCCCGAGTCACTGGCTGACGTCACGGGTCAACAATAGCACCGATGTACCTCCTCATCGCCGAAGAATTTGTAATTCGTAGAAAGGGATGTTAGGGTGTCCTCGTTCGACTGATAATTTTCAAGCCGATCCTTTTACGAAACGCAAAACGACAGACTTTCTAAAGCGTGGGCATCCGTGTGTCCGCAACACACGCGCTTCCACAACCCATTTCCTTTTATGCTTTTACGAATACTTTAAGTACATACATTTACCCCGCGGCCCATATTTATCCACCCACAACAGTCGCTACGCCGTTTTCTTATACATACCCACCTCTTAACTTCATCATCTTGACGTCAACGTGCTTTCGATCGATACGAATGGATTCGGTGGAAGACATTGAAAATATCGTTTTTAAAAAAACGCAGACCAGCTTTGCGGTTACATAAATTTTCTGTCGCGTAAGTGGAAGCTAGTAGCCAAATGCTTGTGAAAGCGCGAACAGAATCCTTGAAGATCTATTTTAAAAATCTCCACGTTCCTTAGAGTATCGGTGAAGATTATATTGCTCGGTTCCACATAAACCAGGAACTCGTTAAACGACTAGAATCTCTGTTCCCTTTACAGTCAACTGTATCGCAGTGGCAGTTTCAACAGCTCTGGCCGGGGTTCAAACTGCGATCCTGCGGACGATATGTACAGCGATGTCTCCCTCGAGGACGATGTCATCGATCTCAATCATAGAGTGAGTGAATCGTCTACTAAACAATATACCATTAATAGGACCCGCCTTTCAAATAACTAACTGCTAAATACCCACAGTATCGCTTCAAGCGCATGAAGTTTATCGAATTCGACGTCGATAACCGAAACCGCCTTCAAGCTATTCCTCACGTTCAAACTCACTCATCGATAGCCGACGTGTAACCTAATGTCCGGGACCTAAAGCAAAATTACTGTTCCCCCGATACATGGAAGTATCGTTCCATTCGAGGGGAGTGTACTCTGAGAATTCAATGTCCACCGAAAGAGAGGAGGACTTCGTAAGCCGTAAGGATCGTAGATGTGTGCGTCGAATTCGCCCTGTCGATCCCCACCGCGTTCAGGGCCCGCTACCGAGAGTCAGGCAGACAGAGCTAGGTTTCACCAGCCGCATCCCCCACATCCGGCCCATCCCTACATCTACTATCCACCGCCGTACCCACCCTTGAATCCCTACGGTCCTTACGCGCCCTACCCGGGCGCGTATTACCCGCCGCCCTACTGCAACGACGCGGCGCAGGACTCGAAGTCAGGCCCGTCTTGGTTCAGCGTCATCCTGATAGGCCTGCTGATACTGTGCGTTGCCAGTATTCTCTGCTATCGGGCATTGTCGCGCGACACCCGCCGGAGACTGCACGCTAGGCTCTCCAACGTGATGCAACCAGCGCAGGTAAACCTGGATTCTGGATGTCGCGTGACTACCTCGCGGGATCAAGACCTGGAAAGTACTATTGCCCGATGAGAAGAAGAGCTACTACCCACAAGCTGAAGGCTGTGTTCCAATTCACGCATACTGCGCATGAAATTGGTGGCATCGTACGATTCCCTAGAATTTCTCTCACTTGCCACCAATACGATGCCACTTCCGGTGCAGCGAGCGGTGCAGTGACTGCTTCTCCTTTGAAATTCTGCGATTGCTGCACCGCTCGCTGCACCGGAAGTGGCATCGTATTGGTGGCAAGTGAGAGAAATTCTAGGGAATCGTACGATGCCACCAATTTCATGCGCAGTATGCGTGAATTGGAACACAGCCGAAATGTCACAGGGGCAAGGGGAATCGCCTGTTCGCTACACCCTATACCCTCCAAGAAGTCCTAGTTTTCGGTTCTTAGGGGTCGTCCTTAAATTACGTAAGGGCTTTTTGGGGGGAGGGGGTCGCGAATTTCTTACGTTTTCTTACAACGGGGAGGGGGGAGTCAGGTAGCACCTTACGTAATATTTTTTAACGTAATTTTCAATAAATACAAATTCTATCATTAATGTTCCAGAGAAGTTGTTTTAGTTTAAATTTCCCGAACCGAGTTAAATGAATTATATAATCGTTTAAAAGAATTTTAACAACTGAAAAGATTCAATGTAAAAAATATTACGTAAGAAGGGGGTTTGCAATATCAAATCTTACGAATTCTTATACTGGGGGAGGGAGGGGGTAAGAAATCGCCAGAATCACCCTTACGTAATTTAAGGACGGCCCCTTAGCGGTTGGCCGTATCCGCGGATTGTCGCGATTAGTTTCGTTCGAGTTCTTCGTCACGGGACGAATTGTGTTGGAGGGGATAGGTTGACGCGAGTGGACGATTCCCCTTGTCCCTGTGACATTTCAGCTTGTGGGTAGTAGCTCTTCTTCTCATCGGGCAATAGTAGCTACCGTTTGGAAAATTAGATGCGATTAGGCGCAGGGTGTTGAGAAAGAAAGAGGTGCGAGATGGAGGAGCGTATGGTATTTTGTAAGAGGAGCGATGCGCGAGGGGTGTCCTTGGTGGGGTGAATTCTGACTGTTCCAGTATTGCGAGTGATTGACTTGCTTGGTAGTTTTGTTTATCTTGCGAAGCACGTAACTAAACGATAGGGAGATGGGGTTTACTGTGTCGAAACGGGAGGACGGCACGTAGAACGTCTCTTGCGAATACAAACGTGGAAACGATGCGATGATTTCATGTACAGTGAGTAACGAAAATATTCGGAGACTATTTAAAATCGCATAACTTTTTTGGAATCGGTCCACACGACTTGAGTTTTTTTTTTGGACCTAGAAAGTTTAGTTTGTTAAGCGATGTGTTTCGTCGTTCTGAATGAAATGCAATTGGTCGAAATAGCAAAAAAATAGTAAATGTTTTTTAAACTTTTTTTGTGAGCCGGTAATGAAAATTCAAAAAACCCGTTTGTAGATTGAAGTAAGTTATACCTATACGTGCCTAAGATTTTGATGAAATTTTAGACATGTATACTACTTATTTAAATCTACAAACGGGATTTGTGAATTATCATTACAGGCTCAGATAAAAAACTTGAAAAAACGACCTTTAATATTTTATTCGCTATTCCGACCAATAGCAATTTTTTTCAAAACGACGAATTACGCCACTTAGCAAACTAATCCTTCTAGCTGCTCAAAAAAACTCAAGTCGTTTGGATTAATTTTAAAAAAGCCATGCGATTCTAGAAAGTATCGGAATATTTTCGTTACTCACTGTAGCTGGCGATAATCACTGATAGAATTGATTTGTCAGTGTTAAAGATTTCTCAGATATTCGTGATGTGAATTCTTCTCTTCGTTTCGCCAGAGTAATTCAGTTTCTGGATTTCTGAGGATTCAACAGAAAGAGTTAAAAGTGTTTCAAAGAGACAAGAAACGTCTGAGGACACAGTAATGAAGTTATGATCACACCAAAGTCCCATATGCTCCTAAATCCCCTGAACCCTTTCTCTTTCAACTCTCTGATTCCTCTGACTCAGTTGAAAGTGTTCGAAGCCTTGCCTACGCTTGAAACTCCGCGCTAAAGATCGAAATCGAGAGGCAGATATTAGAACACTTCGAAAGCTTAGTAACGAATAAAGAGCACGCACGTTTCTCACATCCAGGGTTACAATCGCGGGGACAGGGTCCTTTAAACCGTAAATCGCGGCCGCCGAGCGATTCTCCGAGAGGCACGCCCTAAAAGGCCGTCTTTTTCAACCTGTAGACCGCGAAGAGGAAAAAGGACGCGAGACAGAATTATCCGGCTGAATTTGTTCTGTATTCGGACCGAGCTCCATCGCCACGCAGAAATTACGTCGCCTGCGACGGCTGCGAAGATCCTCGTTCCACGCCGACCAGGCAGGACGGCATAATTGAAATTTCGTCGGACAGTAGAGTCGACGTTGCCACTGATATATCGGGCACGACCATGAATGAGATGACTCGATCGATCGCTACCTAGAGGCACGAAGCTTAACACGAATTTCAGATTTCAATATTCAATTGGGAATCGAGATGTTAATATTCCACGCATCGGCTCGTGTTTATAAATTCTAATGTTGAAGAGATCAACGTACTAATTGCGCAGCACGCGAGAGGAATAATTACAGAGCGATTGTTGCGTGAAATCACGTGAAAGGTAACCACTTTGTTAAGGAACAATTTTATATGTACGATTTGTTGTTTACGAGTGGGATAGAAGTTTTTCTTTAACCCCAGAACATTGTACTGAGAGTACAATATAGAATTGTTGAGGCTCGTCGGGTGTAAACATGAGAAGCTGGCTTCTCAAGATTTATGGAATACACTTGCTTTTCATTTCCTAGATGTTGTGGATTTTTTTCGTATCGTAAGTAGTAGAGTTCGAGTAAATTATTAGTCCATACACTTTTGTGACGTAAAGTGCAAAATATGTAGAGTTTCGCTGTAAAAATAAATTATTGTGCAAAGGAATGCAGCCGACAAGTAATGTGTCTTAGAACTTGAATAAAATTTTAAAATTGTCTTTTATATTTCATATTTGTGACAAGATTATACGTTAGTTCTGTCTGTTTTTAAATTGAATGAAAGCTTTACACCGCACTCGTGTTACAGTTGAATCGTAATTCGCTACATTTGCCAGCAGCTTTTGTAAGAAATCGGTGTATCGTGTAATTTCCGCGCGCACTGGTACGCAATTCTTACACGAGCTTACGTTGGTCGATGAAAGTACACAGAAAATTATTCTGCAGTATTCTCGGAGATGAAAAGATTATTAGAATCCAGACACAGTGTATATTTTGTTTCCGCCAGAGGAAGAAACAAATGTAAGCGGATGCAACATAAAAAATACGATCACTGTGGAAATGATGAAAAATCAGTAAGTTTCAGTGCACGTTTCGAAGAGCAAAATTATTTGTGTGCGTAAACGAGGCTATGAAAATTAGTAATTTTATGAAGTTAACGTTCGAATGATAGTCGACGAAGAATGACATGTGGTAGAATACAATCCAGAGGTTTCTTTGGATGGAGAGGTTGGCCTTTCCTCAACTTTTTACTTATTCTCGGTGTGATCACTTACCTGGGATACGATTTCTACAAGAACTGGAAACCAGCAGTTGCTTCAGAAGCAACTGCTTCGTCAGATTCGGATTAAATACATTTATGAAGTTAACGCTTAAACGATAGCCAACGAAGCATGACATGTGGCAGAATAAAATCCAGAAGTTTCTTTGGACGGAGCGGTTTCTTTAGATGGAGAGGTTGGCCTTTTCTCAGCTTTTTACTTATTCTCGGTGTGATCGCTTATCTGGGATACGATTTCTGCAAGAACTGGAAACCAGCAAGTGCTCCAGCAGCAACTGCTCCAGTAGCAAGTGCTCCGGAAGAAACTGCTCCTCAAGAAACTGCTCCAGAAGCAACTGCTCCAGAAGCAACTGCTCCAGAAGCAGCTACGGAATCTTAAAAAATGGAAATAATGCGAAACACTTTCCATCAGTTTTCACTTACACACGGTATTCCATATAATCTTCTCGTAACAAGTTTTTATTAGATATATCATATCTAACTCACGTAGCCTAACTAAATCAAAATTTCAGTTCAATATTTACCCTTGATCTTACAATAAGCTACTTTTACGCAACACTAAGAAACTCAGCAGCGCCGTAATCTCAATTTGGGATATTAAAACTACGATGGCCACGAGAATTTCTTAGGAAAGAAAGGTCTTAAGAGAAATTATGTATAACAGAGATCCTAATTTAAATGATCAGAAATCTTTAACGTGGAGTATCTTTGATGACACAAACCATGTGTTGGAAGGCGTTCAGGGGCGTATACTACTCTGGGGGATTAGGCAAAGCTGTCATATCATCCGTGTCGTGCGTGGCTCGTTAACAAAGTAAATCTAGCATATACCAGTATAAAAATATTAAAAAGAAATAGTAGCACATTGACAAGAGCAAAAGAAATATATACAATGCATTTTCTCAGTAACGTAATGATTCATAACGCAATCAGCGCGGATTCATAATATCAACAGTAACAGAAATGCGCGCGGACTTATGAATTGGCCCGATAACGTCACCGTAAGATTTTTCTAAAAATAAACTTTACGTTGCATAACCCTGCTTCTCGAGTTAAACGTAAAAGCAGAAAAAAAAACACACGATAAACATTTAAAGAGATACAATATTCCTTGCTCTGCCGCGGGAAGGAATACGGAACGGGGAAACTTTCCACGCGCGCTTTAAATGGGATTCCTAAAGCATGCGTAGGGGTACCGGCGGTCCGCGATAGCCTCTGTTCGATATAACCTCCACGCGCGATATATGTGGATTCACCGAAGTTAGTCGATACGCAGTATGGAGCGCACAAATAGCCTCTCGGATACTCCCAGCTCACAGTGGGCGATCGGGGCGGACGATTATATTCGAGGTGCACGCTCGAAGAAACGGAAGTGTCTCTAGTGTTGTGGCTCTGTCTCTCTCCCTCTTCGCGTATCCTGGATCGTCCGCGCCGTTTATTAGAGGGGTTTCACGGTCGCACGGGCGAAATATTCGAGGTTAGGTTAAGTGACAGAGAGAGAGAGAGAGAGAGAGTGGGTACACGAGGATAGGCGAGGGACCGGCGTGCCTGCACGTCGCTCTAACGGAATAATCCCTGGTATTGGATTAGTCGAGGAGAATGACGGGGCTACCTGCCACAGGCGTGACGTGAGGGATCACGAATCAGGATGGATTCGAACGTTTACGACGAACAGACAGACACGGCCGCGATCGAACGGTGCCCCGACAGTCGAATAACTTCCGGGGAGGGGCTGTCTCCTGGACCTGGAGCCGGCCTCGAGTACGACCTGTGGGAAGGCCAGTTTCAATTCGTCGGACAGCCGTCGTCTTCTCGGGTTAGTCGACTGCCTCGTCGCCGTGGTCCTCGACTTACCGAGCAAGTAAGATTCAGACAGTACACGGCCAGAGTAATGGGATCGTTATCTATAGCCGCGACGATTCCTTGGCCACGATAACGTCGGAACTCGGAACGCGGCGAGTCAGGCCGATGGCGATACGGAATGTAGGCAAACCGAGCGAACATATGCATGCGGTTGAAATGGAATAATTTAAAAATTCTTGCTTTTATCAAATGAGGTCTTATGTAGGAAAAACGTTGGTAGGACGGTACGTAGGAAATATTCGTTCCATTGGGAATATCATTTATCGTGGAATAGGAATTCGAGGATTATTACTGTAATCAGCTACTGAAATACATACTGATGTGCGGATTTGATAGTGAGAGGGTGTAGATAAGAATAGCGCTTTCTTCTCCTAGTCTTTATTTTCCGAAAGGTCCTGTACGCATACACGACCCGCGACTGTAAATACGATATTACGCGTTGTTTACAGGGAATATTTCCGTGGGTTGTGGATTCACTTTTCCTTCGAGCAATAAGTCTAGGAAACGTTGAATTAAGCTTTACAGAGGGATCAATTTATGTTACATACTTATTTGTGTTGGGTGTACAACCGTTCGGAGCAGTGGTGCTCATTGAGTTTATGGTGCGGGCTAATTATAGACTTCTGAAGGTTGCGTCGAAGACGAAATAAGACTGTTGGGAATTATATTTTTAGAATTGCGAGTAACTATAATTATAATTCGACTTTCGTACGTGAAAGTAGGAATTGTATTAACACTGCAGTAGCGTAATTCAATGGAACTTCGTGTTCGTGATTGAGCGTTACTGACGTAGAACCTCGACGAATGTGCAGGCGCACGTGCGCGGGGTTTTAAACGGATTTACCGTGACAGCACCTTCGCTATTACTTTCTTTGTACTTTCATGTTAGATCCTTGCACCGAACTCCCTTCTAAAGCATTCGAATGATCGTTTTAATTTATAAATAATAGCAAACAAGAAAGACATCGTTTTAATTCACGATTCTACGGGAAGATGAAATAATATGTTTCTAGGTTCAAATGATTCAGGAGCAAATGCACGCTTTAGCAGACACTCAGTCGGTTGGGGAGGAGCGATACGCTAGGGCGAAGCAGGAAAATGCTACGTTGCAGGCGAGAATATTAATGCTAGAGGAAGCTGCCAAAGATGCCGAAGCTAGGGCCGAAGAAAGGCTTCAGGTGATCTTCTCAGAATACTTAAATCTTTTTGCGTAAAATTCTTTTAAAATAACGTGAATTTTGTGAATGCTATTTTCACGGAAGTTACGATTATTTCGCCATTTACTGTGCCATTAAATTTAGAATGTAAATTATTTTAGGCGGAGCAACGAAGGCACAGGGAATGGGCGAGTCGTTTGGAACGCGAACGACAATTGCAACTAGAGAATTATGCCATTAAATTGCAAGCAACGGAGTTAGAGGGGACCAGTCTGAGGGATGAAATAGGAAGGCTACGCGAGCAGCTGGAAAAAGTGAAGGCCGAAAGGAGTCGATTGGAAAACGACCTCGAGGAGGCCAGAAGGGATGCGGAAACCGCGCGCGAAAGTGAACGTCAAGCGACGAGTCGAGCCAACGAAGCTCTCTATCAGCTAGAAGCTGCTAAAGAAGAACTTTCGATGAGAGTCGAGGATCAGCAAAGAATAGAGGAATTAATGCACCAGGTGGCGCAACTTCAAGCTCGAAATAAAAGTATGCTTCTGATCGGATGCGCGTTTAATCGAGGGAGTAATCGGTGCTATTGTTAAAACATGAATTTTTCCTCCGAAAGGTCTTGAAGAATCACGGGACGAATTGCAAGCTGCGGCGGCCCTGCAGGCAGGCCGTGAACTTTTAATGTTAAATCCTTGTAACAATACCGCTGAGAAGGGTCCTAGTCTCGCTGTAGAATTATTAGCCGGCATGCATCAAGATCAAGTACGTTCTGCATTAGTTGGTTTTATAATAACCGTGACTTTCAATTTGCAGATATCAATTGGCATTGTGATACTTATTTATTTCGGTTTCGTTGCAGATGGATGGCCAGATTCCTGGAGATTATGGCGAACCTTGTAATATATTGGAAGTATGTGTTAAATTATTAATTCGGTATTAAAACGAGGATGTCCGTGGTATTGTTATTTGAAATTTATTAATTACAGATGAAACAAGCTTTAAAGGAGCAGCAAGAGGTCAATACACAACTAAGGACATACATCGATGGAATTTTGTTGAACATAGTTGAAAACTACCCTCAATTGTTAGAAGTGAAGCAAACACACTGAACTATTGTATAAATAGTCGCTGAATGTAATTGTTAATCGTTCGAGGCAGTTGTACATTACACATCTTTGTTGGAACTTTTATTTATAGGTTTATACGAGGAATTTTGTCGTAAATACTATATGGGAAAGCAATTTCCGTCCATGCGAACTTAAAATTTTAGCAACTCGTTGCAATCGTTTCATTTGATGTTTTCTCACTGCCATTGTTATTAATTTTAACTATACAATTTTGATACGGAAGGGCAGTGAACGAATCGAGGAGTTAAAATAGTAGCTAGATAAATATGCATGAAATTTAATGGAAAGATTTATTATAAGCTCTGCATTATCCGAGTCTCGGAATTTGGAGTCATTGCAATGTTGCCTTTATAGGAACCGTATAAAAATATTCTCGATTGTTCAGTGTTGATATCTCTCGTTGATACGACTAATGATATATAATTCACTATGCGTAGACTCGGTTTCTTCTTACGAGAAGTTAAATCAGTGAATGGTGTTTAAAGGTTCTTAGCAAGAGGAAAGATGTATAGCTGCGTTTGGTGATGTCACGAGAATTGTGATATAACGAGAAGTACCTACAGAATTTAATACTTAATATTTTCACCTACTGTTTACGGTACACTCTAGGAATTTATATCGAGCGATAGAGAATATGTAATTAAATAATAATATTTTACTACTTATACTTTCACCCCACTTACCAGTCCCACGTCGCAGGCTATAAAAAATTGATTTAAAGAATGAGTTTATATTTCTTAAATTGGAGAAATTGATATTTACATGTTTATCTGGAATAAAAAATTTTTATAGTTACATGAAAGAGACGTTCTTTTTATATTTCTTTCAAAAATAAAGAAGCATCGTTACAGATGTATAGAATAGATCTAACATTTTACGGAAGTTTGTGTATCTATGAAATACAGATTTCCTACAATATTTTTTACTTATTTTTCTCGACTTATTTACTTGTTATAAATCGAAAAGAAAGAGTAACTTTTTTTCCATATCGCGCTTCATTTGTGAGAAAATCGACTTTGAAATACTTGACGTTGCGTCTACGGTCTAGTCGCGTACAGATCACGGGCGTTTTGGCGTAAGTAGAACAGTAGAATTTGCCCTCAGAGAACTGTCGCTGGAAACAACATTGAACTCAGGGCGAATTCTACTTAAGCCCAAATCGTGGAGATTAGAATAATTCTATATTTAACTTTAACCGCTTCTAGTGTTTCAATTATACCCCATTCGATAACGTTACACCGACTTACACGTGACGCAGAAATGGTAAAATTTCTGAACCTTCAAATCGTGTGACAAAAAATTTACGCCGGATGCTAAGGCCTCGTTTGCGGCAGGTTAGTGATGTCACATACGATTAATTGCCAGTTGAAGTGCGACATCCAGTATCGATACTTGCCTTCGAGATAAAATGGCGGCACACGTAAGACGTTTATTAACACGGACAGAATCGCTGTTGTTAAACGTTTAAACGCTAAGAATCAGTAAAGTGACAATAAGTGTCTTTGAAATCCGCTAAGGTTTTCAATTCAGTGGATTTAATAGTTAAGAAACTAGTGCTGGACGTCCTAACCGCCACAACTGTACGTCGCGACACTTTCCGAACAATGTTATCTGTGCTTTTACGTTGAAAATACACTTTGCTTCATTATCGAAACGTTGACACAGGCTTATCAAGGTATAACTAATGAAAATGCACACAACCGGAGACTTCATGTTGCACGGCGGCGACACTGCCTTCGCAAACAGGCAGAAACGCCTGTTTGACAGTCTGTCGGATGCAGAACAGGAATGCAGTAAGAACAAAATGGTCGTTGAATCTACACATATGGACACGGATGTTAACGATCCGGGCAAATGTCAAATATTAAGAGCTGGTCAGAAGCGCAAATGCGAGACGAGGAGATTCCGTGGTAGGGAGAGTATTTTTAAGCGACCAGAAGGCCCAGCGCCGCGTGCTGCTAACAGAAGTATACCGGATTACCATAAGAATCCTCATAAATGGATGAAATACAGCTTGGACGATGTATCCAACGACGATATGACCGAACAGAGTAATACGAGGGCCGCGTTATCTTTCCTAAAGGAACTAAAGGACAGAAGGTCCAGGGGACAGATGAAGGTGGCGGAGAAAATGGATGTCGACGAGATTACGTCGAACGAACAGAGTCGAAATGAAGTTGCGTTTAAATCCAGGAAAGTTAAAACGGACTCGACGATCGAATTTAAGAAACCCGAGAACAGTACGGAAGAGGTTCAAAGCATGCCTGTTATCGACACTGACGACAAGCCAGTATTTAGAAGCAGCAAAATTATTATGCCGGAATACATTGTCGGGCAGAAGCAGAAGAAGAAGAACAGGAAAGGGAAACCTGTCGGGAAAGTTGATCGTTTGAAGCAACTTAAATTGGATCACTTAGAAGAGCACGACGACGAGGAGGACTAAATGTATGCCCCGACGCTACTACGAATATATATTATTCTTAGCACATTGTTTGTCCGACGCAAATAATTTCATTTTCATCGTTTACTGTACTTTGAACATAGTAATAATAAAACACTGTGCGTCATTCTAATTAGGGACAGCCGTGAATTTCATACAATTATCATTACATTCTGCTTAGATTCGCGAAAGCAATGGTCAAATTGAATTTCTATTCATTTCGAAGAGTTTGAAAAAAGCCGCTTCGCTAGGCTGTTCCGGAAGTGACGCGTTGCGCGCACGTACAGTGGGATTGTGATAACTTCCTGTCGGCTTTAGTCGCTGCCGTTCAAAAGTCTTTAGACCGGTTCGCCTAGTTTTCGAGTTATGTGCGGGCGATGCTGATCGGTGAACGGAGCGTGATACATTGAACTTCGGTAAGTCACGCGATGCGCCGTCGCAAAATTTTATACGTCGCCGGGAACGTCGACGAGAAGTGCGGTGCTGGATCAGCGCGGCGGAGGGGAGGGATTCATAACCTGTACGCACACAACTTCGTGACGATTCAAAATGGCGTGCCATCGGTGAATGGGCAACGTAAGCGAATTCGCGTTCCGTGGTCGTGCTAAATTTGTCGCCCGTGTTTCTATATTCGGTGGATTTATTTCTCTTGCCAGGAAAGAGAGAATCCGTAAGAGGTTATGACACTGTTCCCGTGCGCGTCGTCGTAGCAAGTTCGTTAGTATATTTATTAGCCGTGGTACGGACTTAATAATGCAGGAAATCGTCCTAGCAGCCTTCTCCGTGATATCGAGTCTGCTCATAGTATTCGGCCTGGTGCTGCTGGGTAAGAATGACAGATAATAACGTCCCGTTATTGCTGTGCGGTACGCGTAGAATGTCTCGGAACATTGTTGCCCGAGCTGTCGAGTAGTGTCATATATATATACACACATAGTTTCGAAGTTGAAGGTATAGTAGGAGAGTTTCACTACATACTTAACCTCTATCGTCACGTGTATGCGCAATCTCCACGTCTATTCTCCGCAGTAGAATTTCCTTGATTACCTCATGTTTTTATACGTATAGAGAGACTCGCTCTGCCTTGCGTGTAGTATTTTTTTTACATCGGGTTCCCTTGCATCGTTCGATCTATTCTAAATATCATATTATAAACATTCAATGTTGCTCTGTATGCGGTGCAAGAGTTCTGTCTATTTAAATACTTGGCATGTTGGTACAAATTGGTGTTTGTCTCGTGGTGATAATCAGTAGTGACTAATACGTGATTTTTAGCTGGGGATACATAGAGTTTCACGTGTAACTGAACTTGTAATTTAACACGTTCCGAACTTTCTAATTGATCTATTAAAAGTTTTCTGTATTTCGAGTTGAGAACTTTGCTCACGTCATTTTTCTTTCATTGGTACCGTTGAATATGTTGCCGTAAAGGAAGCTAAAGATCTTTCCAAATAATGTCTGAGAATCTTGACATGATGCGTTGTCATTGACAAATTTTACAAACCAATGTTTCGCCTATGACAGTTTTCTTTTCCAAGAATACGGAGTATTTCTTGCTCTGTGTGACAGGTCTTTTTTTTTGACAACACGCGTTGATGGTTCGATCGCTACCAGTAAAATGAAATGGAGCAATTTTCTTCGGTATACTCGTAGCTTTAAAATAAAGTTTCTATTATCCAGGAAAAGTGGACGGAACTCTTGCGATCTGTTTAACGCAATTGTACGTTCGTTAGATTCGGTATAAATTTTTAATATAAGTCGTTCAGGTGTTCCGAAGTTTATTCTCCACATGGACGTGTCTTCTGTATTTTTTCACAGGTTGGTATTTAGTTTGGAAGTTCTTCCTTTCACGATTCCACTTTGTCCGAGAATTGTTGGATGGAATGAGCGAATCTTCATCGGTCAACGATTTAAAGAACGGTCGATCTCGCATTAAGAAAATTCGCAGGGACTAAGGCTTCGTCTGAGAAATTGGGGAAGGAGATTTAGTCGGGTGGCATCTGGGGAAACGTCTAAAGGAAAGAATCGACCGAAGCGTAGTTGTTTTTCGATCCAGCGCCGACGATACTGTGATTCGCAAAGATGTCTATTAACATACGCTGCGCTACGGCGGATGACCTGCTGAACATTCAGCATTGTAACTTGCAATGTCTGCCGGAGAATTATCAGATGAAATATTACTTGTATCACGCCCTTTCCTGGCCGCAGCTAAGCTACGTGGCGGAGGATGAGAAAGGCAGGATAGTGGGTTACGTCCTCGCCAAGATGGAAGAGGATTGCGAGGACAATCCGCACGGACATATTACCAGCTTGGCAGTGAAAAGATCGCACAGAAGGCTCGGCATCGCGCAGAAGCTTATGAACCAGGCGTCCAGAGCGATGGTCGAATGTTTCGGAGCGAAATACGTGTCTCTACACGTGCGCAGAAGTAATCGGGCAGCTTTAAATTTATACACGAGCAGTTTGCAGTTCGAGGTGTCGGAAGTGGAGCCAAAGTATTACGCGGACGGCGAGGATGCTTACGCCATGAAGCGAGATCTCAGCAGCTTCCACATGGAGAAGAACGCAGCGAAAGAGAAGATGAACAAGGATGGCAATACGCACACGCATACCGGTAGATGCTGCGATCGTCCATAGTTAGCTTGGGGTACGCGCCAGTCGATTAGGCTACAATTGATTCTTTGCATTATTAATTCCGTACCTTTTGGATCTAAATTTGTGTCACTTGTGCATGTGTTTCGTAAATCAGACACGCATAAAACGTGCGTGGGAATATTGCGTCGAGCATGACGGCTTGAATGTTTGACCTGTACATTATCACGCGAACTTCACAAATACTGGGGTATTTGTGTTTATTCAAGCCTTACCTGAGACATATGAAATGTTTTATATGCCGCTACGAAGGGGTGTACTTGTTAATAATTACGCACGGAATAGGAGAGAGACGTCTAAACAATTGTATGTACTTTAATGCGAATTGAGTTGGAAAAAAAGGTTTCTAATAAATGTATCATTGCGTGTAGTTAATTGATATATCACGTTATTTAAGACCCACAAATCTTAATTCAGTCTCTGCCTGTATGTATATATATTCAATTAATCTTTATTGAACCATCGAAACTATAATATACAAGTGTCGCGCCCAGTATACAAAATTATCACCCCGATCTCATCAAGCAAATCAAAATGCGAGATGGTTACCGACTTTTCGAAGGAAAACGCCTTCGGCATTTATTTATCTCCAGAGGTATACGTCCTACGTTATTGTAAAACTCGCCTAATTATTTTCCGTATCTGCAAATACCTCGCGCGCTTCCTTGAGTATAATTCGAACGCTTAAAACTTAAGATTTTACATTGCACGATTCTTAAATGTTTGCTCTTTCACTGCTGCGCCCATACATTATTGTATTCGTGTATACATTGTAATAGGAATAATTATAATATATATATGTATGTATATATATATATATATATATATTTATAAATATACTTATGTACACATTAAACGACCTTAGAGAGTAACGCAATCGGTTCAGTTCAAAGGGACACGCTAATACAAACGTCGAACGTCGACATAATCTTTAGTCATTCTTAACCGAATTAATCTTTCGATGTTCTGGGTCGATCTGCTCGATAGAATCTAATCAGAATGTAGAATTTGATGTTACCTATCGATCGTTTATAGAACAATTAAAAATCGCACGAACGGAACTTTCTACCTAAGCTTTCCAGCGACAGTACGATTTAGCAGCGTAGGTAAAGTCACTTCGCGATTATAATAATTCGATCGCAAGATATATTTCAGCACACGAAAGAATTCCAGGTACAATGTACAAAGGGTGAGATTAAAACGAAACGATAAGGTTTTACACGCGGTTCGATCGACAGTCGTACGATCCATGCATCTTACGTCTCGATATATTATATATAAAAGGACATTGTTCGCTTACTAAATTATGTTCACGATTAATCGGAATACGATTCAACGAGAATGGATAAGCACCTATTGCTCGGTATTACCGATCCTATGTATAAATCCTAAATATACAGCGATTTCTAACTGCCTTGGATGCGCGTTATTATATATCTTACAAAAAAAAAAAGAAAGAAAGAAGGAAACGCTGCGCTGATAAATTATAATACAAGAGTTCTCGTGAAAACGAGGTTCGTGCGCTCACGCGATATGCTTCGGGTTAATAACGATCCCTAGAAAATAAACTTACAAGCTAATCGTGGTGAATACTCTACAGACACACGGACGATCGTCCGAAGTTTCCGTCTCCATAGGTATACACGTTTCGCTAGACGGTCTTCTTCGGCGATCCTCCGCGGGCGTTCTCCGTGGGAATAAAAGGAGACCAAAAAGGGCTGCGCGTCTCGACATGCGATAAGTAAATACTTCGTTAGAGAATATTATTACTGATCTTAAAGCTGCGTTCACGAACGCGTCGGTTGTCGATTATCTCTCTGGATTACCTTAAGTAGATGCGGAAGGAACGGTGAAACGATAAAGGGCTTTCACCGCGTCTCCCTTAAATGCGTTTACTTTGAGTCCCGCCGATCGTGAAACACTCGAGCCCGCGTAGGTAACGAAACTAACTTCTACAGGTAAATAACGATTCGATCGAGAGCTTTATAATCGGCGGGTACCACTTAAAATCGACCGATGGCCGATCAAAATGAACGCGTAAGTCGTATTGTTTTCAAGTGTTGAATTATTGTTTTCGTTGCTCATGCGCGGAGTGCAATCGAATCATCATCGGAATGATCGTGTAAACAGTCTACAAATCCTGGGGGTATTCCTTTTTGGCAGTTTCCAGTGTGCGTGTCTGATAGATTGGTTGCTCGCGGCAAGGGGCCGTAAAATGGCCCCGGGCACGAAAAAGTCGTGCTCAAAGATGGCGGTAAAATCGTCTAAAAATTCCTTCGAGGTTCGCCTCTAAAAAAGTCTGATTCGCGTTGAAATTTTTATTTATAAATCTTAGCTTTGTAAACGTCGCTGTTACGAGGCTTCTTTTGGTATCCACGGCTCTTTTCCAGGCGTTTTTAGGCTACTACGTTCCTTTCAACTCTTATGCTTTAGATGATGATTTCCGTTGCGTTTTTTCACTTAATTTTCTCATATTAATTGCGGTCAGAACAAAATCAATTGGCTCCTCCAGGTGATCGAGGGGCAAACGGAAGTATTCTATTGGTTCGGAGTATCCGCTACATTGTTGCTTTAAATATAAAAAAAACGCGTGGAGTCAGAAAGGAATAGTGGGATTTGAGGTAAAATGAAAAAGGGAAAGCAGCAGTTGTGCACAGTGGTGGGGGAAGTGTCCTCAAGTTGCCAACTGATTTTATTTCGACTTCGATAGCATCCTTGTTTCACTGCGAGTGAACAGGTTCCTTTTCTTGCCAAAATGGAGGTACGAATACATATCTACCGTGTTTCTGTACCGTCTACGCGAAACACGCCCTAATTATCGTTAACTGTTAACGCGCTGGCAACGATAACGGCGCATCACGTTGGAAGCGAATCTCCAACAGCCATTCCAGGCGTGCTCCCCACACACGCGCGCTATTACTCCCGCGCCGTTAATCGATCCCACATCTCTAGCTAATGAACGACACGGTTACACATGCTTCCTACAAAAGGCTACGTTGTCTACAGTCTCGAGTACATTTCACAAAGACGCCTGCCCCGAAGGTGGTTCCCCTCACTAGGCTCTAGATACTTTGGCAGTTGCGTGGTTTCTAAGTAACGATAGGCCCCGAGAACTCTTTATTGCGATAAAAGGGGAGGCTGTTCGTTTTGATCGAACGGAGCGGTGGTGCTTCTTCCCCGTGGTCCAAATTCGTTCCAGGCTCTGCGCCCTCGTGAAGTTGCGCTCTAAGCTCCACCTCCCCTCGGAAACGTACAGTCACTTCGTTATCATCAGAGCCGGAAATCAAAACAATTCCTTATTTGCACTCAGATCCACCAAGAGGTGCTCATCTATGAACTACAACCATTCTTATCAATCATTATCTCGCGTTTGCTTCTCGCTTTTCCTCGTCTCTTTCATCATTGCAATCTCGACTACGCTCCTCGATGACCGAGGACTTTTCTATCCAGTCGTCGATGGATATATATCTATATCTCCCTTCCTAGCATCAGTTTCTCGCGATTCGCAGAGCTACGACGTTTCTGGAGGCACGAACTGCTCGTTGATCATCGAGGTGTCGCGAATCGATCCAAGGAACTTTGCACGCAACGTTAGACCCTCCCGAGGAACGCGCACGGATTTTTGCTCGATTCAGGCGCACCGCCAAGCTTTCACCTTCCTGTCGCGGAACGGGATCTGGCCCTTGGACGCTCAAGGCTGCTGCGCGCCGTGGATCATCGCGACCTTCAGGTCCTTGGCCAGGTGGGAAACGTCCACCACGCTGTCGACCATCTCTTGGACCGCGGACACGCTGGGGAAGAATTGGGCCGCCTGTTTCGTCTTCGACACGGTCTGGGCCAGAGCCTCGTTGAGCGCGTTCGCGCACTGCAGCACGCGCGTCCTCACGTCGTTTCTGGCCACGTTCCTGTGCACCGTGTCGCCGATGTGCACCAGCCTGTGGGCACTGAGCACCACGAACTTCCCGTGAGCTAGGAATACCTATGGAAACCAAAAATATGTTTACAGTTGTGGAGTAGAATTACAATTTTTCTTCTTCTTCTTATTTTTGTCTCAACGAATTCTGTGAATAGCTTTTGCGTTTGAGCTCTAAACAAATATGTAATAAAGCCACCAATGACTCCGTTGTACGTTGAAAATAAGTTTAGGCTTGACAATGTGAAATTATTAAAGAGGAGTCGGTGAGACATCTTGCGTCACCGTTTACGTCAGAAAAGCGGGACGTCACAGGTTGAGGGTTAAATCCGGAATGTCAGCGGCATACTCGCCTTGGGTGGTTGGTTGTGGGCGACGGTCTGCATGAAGGCGTCGATGGCGTGAGTCAGGTGGTTGCCATGCGTGATCACCTGGGCGGCGTAGAAAGCCAGCAATTGTTTGTCGTTGGGGTCCATGGGTGTCGGTGTGGTGGGTGGCATTTGAATCGTCGCATTGTCCGACTCGGATACAAGGAGGTCGTAATTACTACGGAGCTCCTGCGGCAGGGCTGCGCGTAGCTCCTCGCGTTGCTTCGCCACCACCTCCCTCGAGTCGAGATTCACGTAATCGTAATCCTCGCCGGCGCCGCTGTTGTTGCTGCTCCCGGTCGAGATGATCGACGACCGTTTGAAGAGCAGCGTCGAGTTCCCCTGTTACAAGCAGAGCCAATGTCATTTTTTGGTAACTGCCAAATATTATTTTCTCCACTATAAATAATCGAGAATTCATTTTTCATATACTGACTATAAACGTCAGGCGAGATATAGGGTAGACAGTGGCGGATTTAACGGCCAGAAGGCCCCATCTCCCTAAAAAAATTAGGATTCCGACAACCCTATATGTTTTTTGTTTCCCATAATTTTCATACCACACGCGAGTGCCAGGGCCCCTTAGTCCCCCCTCTGGGCGCGCCACTGTTAAAGATTATACATATAAAGATCCCAAGCTTCTATTACAAGGCCCAGCATGGGTCACTCTAACTCCAGCTTGTTGAGCAAACTGTTGATTCTAGAGATACACTTTAGGGACCCAGTCGTCCAATTTTTCTCGCCCCGAGTCTTGTTCCCCAAGTTCATTTAGAACCTCGCGCGGTGCGGTTCCAGCCCACTGGATGCTCACCTGAATGAAACTGGCGACCTGACGAACGTCTTCCGTGAGTGCTCGAGCGCACGCGATCAGCTGATCGAGTGGATCCGGTTGTGTGGGCGGCAATAGGGTGGATGGCGGCCCGTTAGTAGGTGTCGGGGTATCGCCACCCCCGCGACAGAGCTTCGCCGCGTCCCATTCCATCGCATCTAGATCGGTGGCGGCTTCCTGGACAAGCTTATCCGAATCACGGAGAGCCTTGACCAGGGGTCGCAATTTCGAGGCCAGCCCCTTGTCCGGCGCTTTGCCCGCGTTACCTAAAGTGCCTGCGCGGAAGTGCCAAAAAGAACCTGCTCTTAAATCCTGTGAACCACTTCCTCCACCGACTCGATCCAATCGTTCTTCGTTAAAAGATACTTGGCCGAGTGTCTACTAGCTTGCCCGCTCTCGCGAGGGAGTTTAAACGGAAGAAGGTGGATTTACCTTCGGCAAATTCAGCCAGATCGTGCAACGAGGTCCTCAGCCTAAGGGCAGCCAGCCTGAGGTCCATCAAGCTGGCGTCCAGTCGCTGGGGCGTTCTCCAACCAGGGCTGACGAAGCCGAGTAACCTGGCTATCGCGGCGGACGCCTCGGTCTGCAGCCTCTGCAGGCCTTCCAGCGCGGAGTCCAGCTCCAGGGGGAGCTCCTTGCTCACCGGGACATCGTAGATCTGCTGCGTCTGTGGCGGTGGCGTTGGCGTCGGCGTTTTCGGCACGGGGGTGTTGTGCCGGGACGGTAGGGAGGAAGCTGGAAGACGCGATCTAGGTACATCGTAATCGGGAGCTGCGAGGCTGGATCTGAAATGAATGTGTGCTTTGCTGGTTAGAGTGCGGGCAATGCGTGGGTGCGTGGGTGCGTGAGACGCAGAGGTAAGAGGTGAACGGGGGTTGAAGATGACAGTGGACTTGAATGTTGGAAAGCAGAGATCTAGGGACGTATTTTATACACTTTTTGTGTATACTTTTCGCAAAATGGTACCTAGAAGGTATATAGCCAGTTACTGCTAAGCTAAATTTACTAAGTTAAAGCTAAGTTTACAGCGTTGAGATTTCCAAATCAGAGGTGTGGTATTTTTACAAGTTACAAGCTTTTATATTTAGCTTCAGTTGTAAGTTTGTTCCTTAGTTTGTCAGGATGAAATCTTGTAAGCAAATTTTGACGCACTTCCACATGTTCGATCGACTTGAAATTTGGCAAATATACTAAAAAGCATAAAGTAAATGTAAATAAAAAAAATTAAAAAACAAGCTTTTATTAAAATGTACTAAAAAAAGAAAACGTATGTACCTATTGTTTTATACATATATCAGTCGAGAGCGGTTTAAGTACCTTGCAATATTTATTTCGCAAGTATTCGTTTTCCAAGTGTTCTCTAGTCTTTGGGGCTCCTAATCTCCGAGAATCTTGATTATGAACAATTCTATAAAATCTATAAAGTCTACGTTTAAGTATCCACGTGTAAAGTGGGTGGATGCTGCAGGGCTCGAGTGTAAAATTAATATTCACACATTCCGTGTAACAACGTGGCCATTTCGTACCGAGTAGTCAAAAGGGAATGCCTCGCGAATTTTATCGCCAGGGACTCGACGAGTTAGCGAACCTAAAGCGTAGTTCCATTCAGCGTTAACCCCTTTCAAAGTTTTCCATTCACTTGACCATTAAGGCTTACTTCCATCAAGCACTATTAATTAGTGCCGACGAAAGGCAGGTGAAACAGCAACGGCAGTTCTTTCAAGGAGGAAACTTTCGAAACTCTGAACATTCCTCCTACCACTATCCCATACAATTAAGTAATTAGATATGCTTGATGCCGTCATTAATGTCGAGTACCTGGCGCAAATTTAAATGCAAGATTTCAGTGTCAGCATTTCGAAGCTGTAATAATTTCACTTCAACCTATCACTTCTGTCTATATTAGTACATTTACTCATTGATGCGTTAAGAAACTTATCAAGCTACGTAACGATCCTATAATTAAGTGGCCATTTCTCTGTGGACGTTGCAAAATTCATCAATCTTCATGAATTATTTTTCAAACTATACGTACGTCTATCGTTATGATTCTTTTTGTAGTTTATTTAGTTACTTTTTTCGTCATACATAAATATTTTTGATTCTATTTTAAATTAATCGTTTGTCGTGTTTATTTGGCCCGCAATAAATGTGTGTTTAAGAGCTGGCATAGATGATTGGAACTCTCAGGGTGGACTCAACCACAAAAATCAAGAATATTCTTGATCAGTATGTTTGTCGTTATCGTCGGGAGCGAAAGAAATAATCTGTGTTGAAAATTTGCAAAATGGTGAATGCCTTCATCATTCATTTTTCAGTGAAAAAAGTAAAACTTTCAAAGCAATCGATCGAGTACGTTTCGAGAAAATCGCGTTTAAAGTTGTTAGGGGCAAGCCACAATACTTGTACGTTTTTCCAACAAAAGTATATTCTCAAAAATATATATTTTTGAAAAATGAAAGAAAAAAATCGATTTTTTCATTGTTGTCACAGAGGAATGTCCCGTTAATACCATGAAATTAATTGAATATTAATTGTGATTAAAATTAGTTTATTGTGATTCGTGAAAATGTTTTTTTATCCTCCGAAATTCTCACTGAACGTTTTGTAATATTTAAAGATTTATGAAAACCAATAATCGCGTGTCGACTCCGGGCCACGAATTAAGCAATCACGCGCACTAGCCGATTCGTTTTGGGAACCGTAAACGGAAGCAATTTCTCTGAAACAGCGGTAGGAATGACCGCTGTTGGCACTGGTCCGGTATTTAAGCTCGCGCCTCTAGAAATAAATCTCTTCCTAGCAGCTGTACGTCTCGTTACGTTTCGCGAATGTACACGGTTCATCGTACCCGATGTTGATGTTTCGCACACTCTCAGATTAGCTCGTTAAACTTCGTCGTTGCTATCGCGACAAAGCAAAATTCCCCCGGAGACACACTGAAATTTCCAACGTCACACAGTGTAAAGCCTGTCCCCAAGACACGATTATAGTCCGTAGCTTGAAGACTGTATAAAGTTTAGACTTTATAAATGTTCTGTTGATTGAAGTTTCCACTGGTATTTGAGGCACTGAGAGCAAAAACGAATTAACCTAACCCACATTGAAAAAAAAAATGAATTTTTCCCATTTTATATGATTAGTAGAGCCTATTGGAATACTTTATCGCTACAAACTCAATTTCCCCCCAAATATGGTCCATTTCTGTTCTCAATGCTTCATTTATTCCACACGAGTTTAGTGATTTCTTATTATTAGTTATAGTACTCATAATAAACTGGACGTCCACTTCAGTCATCTATAAACTGACAGCTTCAAATAGGAGTCAATTTCACCCCCTTAGAGTAAATTTGGGCAGCAAAAAAAATTGCGTTATACATACCTATATATCCTTTACATTCAAATATCCCCAAAGTTTCATATTTTAATTAATTTCTGGGCTGAGTATTTTCCCTTGTTAATTTTAATGATATTATACTATACTGTCTTCTTGGTAAATAGTTTAAAATTGAAAAAACAAAAGTACCTATTCTCACTGCGTCCATAACTCCCTGAAAAACTACCCTCTTCGACTGCCACTTTTATAAACTCGTTATTCCACCAATAATCCACTCCGTTTATGCGTTCCCCGACCATATTTTACGCGATCCTTCAGTGGAATGCACACGGCGGTCACGTAGGTATAATAGGTTGGCCAGTGAGCACATTGGGCGCTGACAAAGCAGAGGATAAGCATCGGGGTATTGTTTCGCGGTGTGACGTACCGATTCGATCCGCTGAGAGATCCATCGTTGGTGAGGCTGGACGCGGAGCTGCTGGGCGTTAGGGGCTGCAACGATCTGGGCACGTCGTAGCAATCGAGGGGTGTAACGCCAGAACCCCCGGAGCAATTGGAGTTAGGCGTGCAAGAAGCGGGTTGCCTCGGGATATCGTAGCAGGATGGCGCGGGGCTCGGGCTGCTCGCCGGCGATGGGATCACCGGCACGGCACGCGGCGGAACGTCGTAGCAGTCGCTCACGTCGCCGCCGTTGTCCACCGAACTCCTGGTGCTCGTCGTGTATCGTCCTAAACAGAAGAGGGAATCCAATTCAAGCATGGCGCGTATGTACGTCGAAGGAACCCGTCGTCTTCGCGATATGTATTAGGGAGCTTGGTTATAGACCTAAGGTATCGACGAAGGTAGTCGTTCTCCATGGGATTCGATACGCGCTATTGCAACATTTATAATTCAGTAGTGGCTCCGGAGGAACCGTTTCTGTGACATACAGCTCCTCCTGCCTTCTGAAACTTTCATTTTGTACCGTCTGGGCGGCCGTTGCCTTTGTTGCGGCTTGCTGGATATCAAGTGTTCCTGTATGTCGTATGGTAATGCTTGCTACTACATTCGCGAATGATAAGAATATTAAATTAAATGGCAGTGGAGACAATTTTCAAATCAATTCTGTATGAAAACTTACATACAAGTTATTGCTTATTTGTTAGAACTGTTCTTAAAGATCTCTCGAGTCCTCTGTGTTTATTTAAACCTTCTTCCGTTTCTTTCGCCCAAAATTTGCAGTGTACTTAGTCTATGTGCGAATCTACTTCTGTTAAAAAGTAGAGTGGAGTTTTTAAAAAATTGTGCGATTTTGTATCCCGCTTTGACAGACACGAAGGTACTTTATGTTTCGGAATTGTTTCAGAAAGAGAAGGTATTTTAAACCTGAGAAAATATGGTGGGAATTATTTAATTAGTTTTGTTCTGAGACTCAATATGCCTCCTCCACTGCCACAGCTTATTAGACTGGAATGATAACATCGTTAATTTATTTGCAAAGTATTTCACCGATCGAGATAGCATTGTTTCCGCTCGACACGTGCAATTTTTACGATGCTCGACGCTAGTGAAACGGGGTCAGTCGGTCGGCAAGGCGAACCGAGACAAGATCAGTAATCTTTCACCATAAGAGATTGGTTAAGGTACCGCGATAGCTTTGCAATTTCCTACGCTAATCTGGCGAATAGTCCCGGACGTGTCGATATTCGTAAAAGGATCCGCGGATTCATTTTTCATCGACGCTTCAAGGAATATTCAGGGCGTTTCTAAGAACTTTCTGTTTCTTTTGCATCAGGCACATCCCTCCAAGTGTAACTTCGCAAGCTTTTAACTCGAAAAGAGGGTGCCATAAGTTTCGAGTAAAATTTTAAAAATACAAATCGCAGTACTCGAAGTTTTGTGAAAAAAATCAAATTCAAAGTTTCATATTTTCCAGATCTAAGAACGAGATTAATTTATTAATTAATGGCAAGAATAATTAAAAGTGAGCAAAACTGTAACAAAATATTCGTGGAATTACTGTAATAGTATGGATTCAGTAGCTAGGAAAAGCAAAACTTTGAATAATCAATAATTATACATGCTGTGCACAAACTATATGGAAAAGTTTAAGCAAATCGATGACTCAAACCTCGATTACTTTCTTTGTCAGCAGGTTAACACTTGTGGACCTAATCTAGCGTGACATTGCACCTGATCAATACCATCGGTGGAACACGCTGATTTAGCTAAAGTTTGGATAAACATGCGAGGAGCACTGTGCGCGCCCAGTGCACCGTACATATGAATAAACGAGAAACGTTTCGGTGCATCCTCCCTTTGATCATTCGCAACCAACAGACGCAGCAATCACTGCAATTTCTCCGAGTGACACTAGCAATTTCCCTTCATTTCCCAGCGGAATTATGAGTCGTCGTTCCGCTTTACCGAAGCAAAATTAACTTCATACGTCGGTCACATTGTAACGGTTCCTCCAAGTTCCGTGCAGCTTTTTCAACGATACCGCTGAAGACTCTTTCAACGGAATTAGTGCACACTTCCGCCTTTCTTTCTCAGTAAATTCGGTATAAAAAGAGATTCTAAATTTCAAAGGGGACGTTACGTTTTATAATAACGAAGCAATACTCGGCCGTGAATTATTATATCAAGATTGCAACTCGAGATATGCAGGGTGCCCCGTTATTTAGCGGTTTCGTTAAACGTGTTAATTAAGGAGGTACGATGAAGAAAAATGTCTTATAAATGTGGTGTCAAAAACTGATATTCAACCCTTCGAGGTCGGGTCTGTAAATATTTAGACCTTAATAATGAAGTTTAAATTTTTCTGAATTTTAACAAAAATAAAATAGCTTTTATCCACAACTTTTTTTTTCAAATACAAATTTCAACAGATACAAATTTACTTTTCTAGACAAAGACTATTAGAGCATGAGTGCGCGAGTATTACAAATGTTCAATTATCAGTGAAAATTTAGTAAATTCAAAACTACGAAAATGGTAACTCAAAAATGACGACGGGGTGCAGCGAACCTCGTGTGACGACCAATTTCTAATTATTAGAAGGTGTGACCGCGGAGGGTTAATTTAATTTCACGGTAAATAATTAGTAACCTTTTAATTTCGAGAAAATCATTGTATCCTGGCTTCGTTTCGAAGAAACAATGATCAAAGGTTTAAGACATTAATTCTTTCAAGTCGATCTTGTAACGACATCCAAGTACACGCAAAAGTACGTTTCACTGCAATTCTGTATACTCACGAAGCGGGTACTGGTTGCCTTTGAATGGAAATGGAAATCGTATTCGCAATATCGCCGTTTCATAAAAGAATTCTGGGAGGAGCATCGCTGTTCTATCGATTCTCGATAAACGCTTTCTGCGGAAGTATCTTGTTTTCAATCGAATGCCAATGAGCAGATGCATAACGATTAAAGCGATTAAACGGGCCGCTCCGTGGCAGAGAAACAACAACGACTCTGCAATTGTTTAATGGACCATTTGGTTTCGTGATATAATTTAAATTAGGTAACTCATTTCTATCTCTTTCCTTAGCCTGTTTATATTCTTCATAAACAACTGACACATATTATTATTTATTATTACACTGCTTCTCCTGCAAGCATAAACAATACTGTGTATTACAGCAGGTGCAAGGAAAATGACAAGCAACGTATTCAGACGTGGAATACAAATTGCTCTGCTGGCATTGAACGCATTCACACTTCCTCTTACGTAAACGAAATAGAGCTACCTTCGTTGCATTCTTAATAAAATGGAAGCTTCTGAGGTCACACAATTAATGTAATCGCATCGAAAAGTTTTACCAAGTTTCATCCCACTAAACTACTTTAAAAAATGAAGTATATACATAATTAATTACTACGTCTTCACATAGTGCTTTGAACCCATTAACAGCTGCTGTTGCATAAACGCAGCATTGAACTTTAATTGCTTTTAATTAGGGCAACTGTAATAAAACCTCTAGAGTTTTTATTTTAATGCTTGGCTAGTAATGAGTTAAACACCTGCTATTAAAGTAATTTCCTTACAAATTGTAAATTACACTCCACTGTACTTTTCATGTGCTCACTAGAATTTTAAGTCCTGACAGCCTCCTCGATGTTATCGATATTAAAACTGATATCGATACTTCTATTCTTATAAATCAAATTGAAATACATATGTAGATAGATCAGTGGCGCACCAAAGAAGGGGCTTTGTAAAAAGAAAAGAAAGCTGGATGTTAGTCTTTGAATAAATTCTTATAATCACCTACTGAATTTTTATTAAAAATATTTTTATACGTTTGACGCGGCTCCCCCCAAGATTAAATCCTGAGTGCGCCACTGGCATAGATTACAATCGTTCAGTTTACAGGTATAGAGTCATCGTTGACTCTAGAATCCTTAAAACCTTGTCGTAATCCTCTGATATACCAGAACTGAATCAATATAGGATTACTTCCAGTGGAAGTTTGGGCGAAAAGCTACACAAGATTCAGCGGAATATTGGCAGCTTGGTTTCAAATGAAATGTATTAGGGGTTGTTGCGCACCTGTGTTGTGTAGTTGATCGTTGTTCGAATTCAGGGGTGAATCGTGTCTGGAAGGTGGCGCGGGGCTCCCCCTGCTCGCTGGAAGATCGTAAAGGTACACGTCGCCGCACTTCTGTGGAGTCACCACCTGCGCAGAAAAGATCAAAGGCTGATTAATTGCCGCTGGATTAATTACCCGGGTAAAGCTAATTCCACCCCGAAAACAGCTGACGATTCTGTTTAACCAATTAGGGGCACTCCTCGCTTGGCTGAGGATTATTCGTACCTGTTCTCGATTCTCGAACATCGGTTCGCCTTAACTTCTTTAACCCTCGGATGACGGATCAGGACCCATTCTTTTATTATTAGTGTTATTGTCGTATTAATTAAACGAATTTGTTGGTCACCAAAATTTGCTACTCCCAAAATTAGTTGCTCCCCCAAATTTAGTTGCTCCCCCAAATTTTCCGCTCCTCAAAATTTGCCACTCCCCAAAATTTATCGCCCACGAAAACGCAGCCTCCGTAATTTATACCCAAACCCGCCCCTGATTATTGGAGGCAAGAGTTTTAGATCAGAGAAATATGAGAATCTATAGCAAAAGCTTATCCTAAGGTGTGCACGAATAAAATTATTATGGAGCAACGCAGACGCTGCATTCGACGAGCAGAAAACTATTCGCCGTTCAAGGGTTAAAGAGAGATTTATCACGATTCCGTCGAACATAGAAAATGTCTGCGAGGTCCTGATTGCTTTACGTACCTACTTGTATTCGATTGTGAAACCATGTGTCACGGTTTGCGTTAAGCGAATTGACAGACAATTCGTGCTTCGCGGTTGAATCGCACGAAGTAGGGAGAAAGTATATATGGCGAAGAAGTGAAATCGTGTGGTTCGTTTTCGCTGATTCATGCCAGCAAATTTGCGGGTAACTTAATGAAATTGGATATCCTCGAGTAGACGAATGAAAAGTAATGTGTGGGATTAACGAGAAAATTGCGGAGCATGCTTGGTTTGTATAAAATATTGGCGTGTTTACAGAATATTTAAAATAAAGTTCACTATTACATTTCATTATTGGCCAATGTTTCGATGTAAAAGAAAGTTCTAATGGAGAAAATAGTTGTTTTCATGTTGCTACGTCGAAACTGGCGTTGTACATTTTGTGAATTCAGCTTGCAAATAAACTGCAGATTCATCATCCACATCGATGTATAAGTATTTCGCTGAGTAAGACCAAAATTCAATGCATCCTCCAAATTGATCGCTCACCGGTCCATTGAGCAATTCGCTTAATTAATTAACGATTTCTCTATGATGCGTCGCTTTATGCCACTGAATTATATTAAGTAAAAACCAGTAGGTAATTATAAAAGGGAAATATGAAACCCCTGAAAAATAATATGTTAATTTAAAATTTAAAATTTTGAGTGTTTTACTCATTCTACGACTGATATTCAATTAAAATGCTTCATATCCCCTTTTATTAAGTAAAAAATTCTATATTCCTGTATTTTACAAAATCTAACAGAAAATTAATTCGAAGATTCTTTTCGATATCACTCTAAGGTGAAGAAGCGAAACCATCCGAGAAAATCGCATCGAACTTACTTAGTGCGGCACAAGGAGGTTTATGGGAAATCGTTTTCCAGAAACTGAAATTGAAATCCATCGCGAAGGCGGTGAAGGAAGCACGAAAGTACCTTTCCAATTTAATTTCAAATAGAAATTCGTCAAAGTAGCGTGGCTGTTAATGAATTCATTGAAAGGAGTGCCAATCGATTCGCGTTTCTTCTCGATTTCCAAAGCAGACACCCAGAGACTTCCTCAAGTTTTTATCTCTGTGCCAACAGCTTAATCGCAATACCTTGTTAATTGAATTTCCTTGGGAAACGAATTAAGCCGACGGAGTTTTGCTCCGAAGTCGAGAAACGTTCTCCATTCGCCACGGTTTCCTGCAGTTTTAAGTCGCGACTGTCGCGATCCCACGTGTGTGACATACAGTCACTCACAGGTTCGTTCAGAAAAATGCAAAGTGATAATTAAATGTGAAAACCTGTGCGTTACTTTCGCGCTCTTATCTGCGTCGCTTTAAATTTCCGTACCCAACTGTTGTCCAGTATCTCAAACTCCGATACAAATAATAAAATATGCGGTTCTTCGTGAACAAAAGAGCAATTTGAAAACGAAGAACTTTTTCAAAATTCGCATTAATTAAAGGGAGGCTTTAGGTGTGTTTTATCACACGTTGCACATATTATACTAGAATGTGAATTTCTGGAGAAACAGATTGCTATTGAGATTTCGATCTTTTAATTTTAATGTCTTTTACGAAGAATCATTGAGACACGTGAATAGATCATTGAGATATGCTCGCATGTGGCGCCGGAAAAGATTTTTCCGGGGCTTAATAAGATTTCGGAGAGAAACCGTGGCAGTGGCGAATTTATTGGCGGGTCTAAATTTTCACGGGCCGACGATCCACGAGCTCGAGCTCGTAAAATTGTCGACATTAATCTGCGCAGCCTATAAACGGCGCGGACCGTGAAATCCTTTCAAATGAACGGGGGCAGAAGGAATCGTTAATTGAAACGGTCAGCCAGTGCCCAGTGTCCAGTTAAAAACTAGCTCGATCTCGAATTCCTAAAGGCTTGCGGCGTGGTTCACACCTCGTGGCTCGTGTCATTTCATTATAAGAATCTTCATAGAGACTTTGTAGTCACATTAAAATTCTAGTTTTATACTTTTCAACGATAGTCGAAAAGGATCACAGGATTCTCTTCGTTCGTCTCCCTTCGTACTATCACAGAAATGTACAAGTTTGGGGGAAATGCCCATTGAAATCGGTCAAGCGTTTCGGAGCTATCGTTTCCGCCGAAAAAGTTTTGCTTGACCCGCCCCGAGCGAAACATTCGTGGATACTCGAACAATAATTTCGATGGCTTTCCAGAACATATTGATCGGAGAACTCGCCAAAATCGTGCAGAGTATTCAGTATTCAGAATTCAGCTCTCAAAATTCAGCGCTCAGAATTTAGCTCTCAGAATTCAGCTTTCAGAACTCAGCTTTGAGAATTTAACTCTCAGAATTTAGTTTTTAGAATTAAGCTTTCTGACTGGTCTTAGTCTTGGACCACTTTCAATCTAACAAGAACCTTTTTGCAACGACGAATCACAGCCAATGCCATCGGAATGATCTTGCTCCTTACAAAATTACTAAGAAAACGTAGTAGAAACCGCAAGTACCAAAGCTGTTGCGGCTGGTGGATCGCGATAGAAGGAAGAATAAAAGTGTAGCACGCTTATGTATAGCGTAAGGGCTGAAGAGCCTCTATTATTGTAAAGCAGCCAACGATGAGCCCAGAGATTGCGCTGTAGAGGGACGCTTTCCTCCTCTTCCCTCCCCTCGTCCACCCTCGTAACGCATCCGCTCCACCCTCTCTTTCGTTCGCGTTTTGTCGACGAAATTGCATTTTCCCTTGCAGCTCTTCGCGGTTCACCGGTCGAAACCGACCAAGGCAAGCCTGTGTTCACACGCGTGCGCGCGAGCGCGTCCACGACACTCCTGTGACCGTGGTTCTTGCGAGGAAAATTCACGGGGTTGGGCAGCATAGAATTCTCGAAACGGGTGGAGGCAAACGAAGGTATTTTATTTTGTCGAAGAGAAGATGTTACGAGGATCAAACAATACAAATTTTAAAATTGAAAAATAAGGACCACCCTAGTGTCTACCTTCCAACTCTCAACTCCTACCTCTTCCAGTAGCTGTTGCTTTCTCAACAATTGGTGGTCAACTTCGATTTTGTAATACCCAGCTAAAAGTCAAACGTATCTTCGGCGATGAGGCCTCTCTTTTCAGACACAGTGGCGCTTTCGATAAGAGTATACTATCGCAATAAACAGTCATATATTATACTACTTTAATAATGGATCGATTATTTTCAATGAAAATAATTACCTATCCATATTTAAATTTCCCAACTTCTCTCTGTAAAATATTAAAACAATATCCAAGAAATCTTAACAAACACATAAACGCGTTATATTTTTTTAATCCGTCAGTTAGTTTTGCCCCACCCTGTGTAATTACAAAAATCACGTAGTCACCTAATAACACGTTCAAGAAATATTGTAGAAGTGTGCACGAAATAGTGTACCGCGTGAAACTGGGACACACCCCTCCGTGCGCATGTGTTCGAGGGTGCAGAATCGAATGAGCGGTTGTATGTCCGCCTTCGTTTCATCGTACTCCACACGCGAGAGGTTCGAGTGCTCGTTTTCTATAAAATATTCAATTAAGGCCACGCTGCGCGTGCAAAACGAAAACAGGATGCTGCCAGTTATTATCGTGTATATTTTATTTGCACAGTTGCGCGGCAGCCGCGTTGCAAATGTTTAGGACGTGGCTTCCAGCGGGACGCGGATAGAAATCGCTAACGAGGGCCCGTCTTGCGTGGAGTTTGTTTTCTGATGCTAGTAATAATATGTGCAGGCAGGTGTACTCGGCCGAGGATCAAGGATTCGTGTAATTCCTGGGAGAACTCGCGTGGACCTTGTAAAAGCTTTTCACGAGTCACCTAGCTGCGGTTGCTCGGGGCATTGTCAGTTACGTGATCGTGGTTCTTTGGGATACAAAGAGCGAGACACTTGAGAGGATTTTTCTGAGAAGTCAGTTAAATTGTGTGGAATTGATAGAGTATCTAGAGGTGGAGAGAGTAAAAGAGTTGGTAGAGATCGAGAGTAGAGTTACTGGGAAAGGGAAAGAAGGGGAACGTCTTTGATTCAAGTACCTAAGTCCTAAGGGAATTATCTAATTTCAGATGTGAGGTGTATAGAGCAATATTAGCTACCATTTATGGTTGCCTTGAACAGACCTAAGCTCTGACTTCTTAATTCTAGAAATCTAGGCCCTAACCTCTGAGTTTTCAATTCTAGACTCTATGTTCTCAGTTTTCAATTCTAGACACCGAGCTCTAAATTTCTATACGCTAGTACGAGAATCCTAGATCCTAGAATTCACACTTCCACAACAGTCGTTAGACGCTTTTCCCTCTTCCCAGTTCAATCCACAGAATTTCACAACCAAATTTTCGTTCCACTACTCGACATAAGAAAGACAACGCGACCTCGCGATATCTTTATCGCGAATTGAATTAGCGAATTTCCAGCTGCTCGATCTGATTGTCTTAAGTAGACCAGAGTTTGTTACGGTGGGGTTGGTTTTCGATGATCGAGAAGGAGGACCGGGAGGCTCGATATCCTGGCACAAGAATCCACGCGAATGTGGGTCACTCCTTATCGCTGGCAACCGTCCTGCCAACCCTCGAAATAACGGCCGTGCCACACCCCTTTCGACGGTACATACCCCGGCCAACTACCCCTGGGACGACTCGTCATCGATAAACCGTGATCGAGCACTCACCGCAAATCATTTCGGCCCCATTTCATTCTCTGATCATGCCTGATGGTTACCATGGCGATGCGCGAGCAGGTGCTCCTCGAAATGGACCGAAAAAGAGCCGCAGAAACCGGCTGCAGCTTGTGACTTCTCATTCCTCACAATGCAAGATTTTGCTTCCACGTTTCTGGGTTTTTAATCCTCACCTGGCGGATACGGGGCCCGAATCGACTCAATTTAAATGCTCGAACTGTGCGCGCTCCTTGTTATTGGCGTTACTTCTTAGACGGTAACAAGGTGAAAAGTTTTGCAAGGGAAAGGTGAAGGTTTTGCTAGTTGAAACGATAGTGGTTTTATACAGTAATTTTTAAGGAAAGAATTCAAAATAGTTGGGATTTGTAGGCGACCTTAAATTTCAAAGCGAGTAAGTGGCTATCTAATGAGCATTCTTGTCTCGAGGGATCTTAGTTCTTCTTTCAAGTAAAATACCTTTGAAACGAGAGCGTGGAATGCTCGAGCACTTGGCAGCACTGAACGTCGAGTCGCGAGCTTTTTTGCACTGCAGCTTTTATATCGTTTTTGGAATGCTACGAAAAAGGGGGTTAGAAGAAAGTTTCTGTCTTGCGCATGGCGATGCAATTACCATAAAATAAGATTTCTATCGCGATAACGTAGAGTGTTTGAGTAGGTATCTCATTAAATATTTAAGGCGTCGAGTCGCGGAGCCTTCTCGTTTGCAACTTTGATAACAGAAATCGTTGGCCATAAAAATAGCGAAAAACTGTAAATGGAATAATGATGAATTTATAATGTACATTGTACGCTCTTTCGTACGCTTCCGTTAAGCAGAATATTCTTGAAAATTCAAGAGAAGACAAGTACACGCTTGAATACTTTCGAATCGCAAATGGTACTCGACGATAATATTAATTTGGTTGAGTGGAGAGGTTGTTGGTATTAAATAATGCAAGAAATATTTGGGAAAGCGAGGACACAATTTTAATTGCGGATAAATTAAACTTTGATTGTGTTTTCTCTCGATAAATTTACCAGTGAATTCCTCCACGGCTCCATATTCAATTATCTGGGACGATATATTATTTATTCCTGACGAAATTTGTACGAAACCACTGCGGCTCGAAAAATTTCTTCACCATTCTTTTCCATTGTTTGATATGAAAATGAGAAGATTGAACGAATCTACAGGTTGAACCATGAGGTCATGATACGATCTATGCAAACTCCAATTCTACAAGACTCCTTCATTCTCCTAAATAATTTTCCATTATTTCTGAAACGTGTAAAAACATCTTTATTGTTCCTTACGGGTTACAATCTTCCCTTCTGCCATATCTACATCCCTCGATGCTGTCTTTACTTCAACTCAATGTACATACATATTTTTTAATAATACTTTTATTTGCCCAGAATGTTAAACAGGCAGTACGTGCGCAATTACAGAACGTTTACGCAGATGTGTTATCAATTTTTCTACAATAAAATTGTATGACCATGCGAAAGAGAAAATTTGTAAATTCGTGCATCTAATTTATATTCAATGTCGATTTTAACTTGTAAGTAACCAATCGAGTAAACGGCCCAGGGCTTTTACAAAGCTTTGCCTCGTCGCGACACGTATCGGCGCATCAAAGAGTAGGATTGAACATGCAAATAGATGAAGTGCCACTCGAGGCGCCCCCCTGGTTTGCTTTGCGCGGGGGGCCATCGCGCACAATAGTGCCTGAAAAGCCCCCGTGCCTTTCGTGTCCCAGCGGCTGCCGACTCTTGTACACGTCACCGGGGAGTTACTAATCCAACGATGTCGTTGATCCTCCCCGATAAATGATGAGCAACGCCCAGGAGACACGGTCCTACCCCAACCGTCACTTTGCGACCTTTCTACACGCGTGCATCCACCCACCCACGCGTCCCGGCTCTCCTCCATAAGACGGTTCACGCGGGCGAAACCGAATATGCGCATACATACACCGAATGCACGCGACAGAAGCGTGCTGCTTCGGGCTCGATTGCCAATTCGATCATGCCTTTCTAGATAGATACCCCGTGACTCAGACCCACGACCAATCTGATTACGACCGGTTTACACGTAGTTGGACGTTTCCGTTTCTTTCAGGGGGGTGAGCGCGAACACTGACGCCAACGAAACCAGATTATCTTTGATTCTCGGCTGCACACGGCGGCGGGGGCTAAATGACGGGGGGAATTAGGTGACGGGACCTAGAGGAACATGGACTGCATAGGGGCGGATGCTTTGGGGGGATGTAACGCGAGCTAAGGAGCGGAAAGGTCGTGTCTGTGGGTATAGGGGGTGAGTTGGAGTTTGCTTTTGATTCGGTTGTTGTTGCCTTTACGGTGGGTAGCTGTTGGATCGAGCCTTCGAGCTTCTACCCATTCGCTGGTAGATTGAATGCAGACACTTTTCACTTGGCGCAGCGTTTGTTGCATGGGGAATAGTGGAATTGAAAATGGTGTAGTAAAGTGATCGCAAATCTAGTAGTTTACTTGATTTTTTGATGTTGGTATTGTTGTGCAATGTTAATTTAAACTTCGCTGTGATTGAATCTCACAATTAGTTACAGTTAGAGTGCGAAGGTTTAGTGATCTTGGAGTAGGTAATGTTGAAAGTATGTAACCGTTTCAGTAAAATAGGAATGGGAGGAGAGAAAGATCGAGATATAAGGTGGGGTAGTGAACAGAAAGATGGTGACAGTGATTTGGAGATAGCAAATGAGATAGGTTAATATTAAGGCGTGGTCGAATTTGGGGTGATTTAAAGGGAGTCGTTTCTGGGTTTATTCTGGGGTTTTCAGATGGGACACTTTTAAAACTGCGACAAGTTGTAGTTGTTGAATTTTTGTCAAGGATCATAAACTGGATTTCAAATTCGAGGTGAAATTAGCCTGAGCTGTCCACTTACGTAACAAAACGTTTCATCGCCAACGAAATCTGTTAGTAACGTTTTAAATCGGATTCGCGTCGTTGATTACGACTCGCCTATTCAAAACATCGGGTTCGAGTCTCCATAATTACTGGAGTTTGCTTCCCATATATTCGTCCGTTTATTTTCCCCATTCAGCTTGCTCTATCGCTGCTCGCAAGCCAACACCGATGTCAGCGCGGCAGTCGTCGCTTGGTAATTAACCGCCAGCTAACCTTTAATTACCGAGTTTTTTTCCCGTGGCGCGAAACTCACTAGTACGTCGATGGAATGCGACGAATCGGCCATGGTCTCGCGGAATGCTCGATTTTGTAGCGTTTAAAAACGTCGGAAAAACGAAGAAGACGTTCAAGGGCGAGGCGAGAATTTGTTCTACCTCTAAACGCTGCCACGCCGGGCCGGTGTGTCTTCGAGAACCCGTTTTCCTTTAACTAGAGCTTTGTTCCATTCCTGGAACGTACCGGGGCAATCTCTTTAATACCTCAACGACAGAAACGAAGGACGAGCTGCTCCTGTACAGGATGCTTCGGAAAAAGGTGTCTCTTATTCTAAACGATAAAGCAATAAAGAAGGTGACGTTCTGTCTCAAATCGTCACCTTACTTCGGGACAAACCTGTACCACTTATTTAAAGATAGAGAGGAGAGTTTATATTAATATTTATTATACAAATATAATATATACCGTTTTACTGCTGGGAAGTTGTTTAATAATAATTAGGTACACTGGTTGGTGGATTAACAGAGGAGGACCAATTGGTTGTCCCGCGCAATCTCCCAATTTAAATCTTCTGAATTCGAATTTGTGGGGAAATCGCAAGGCTCTCGTTTTAGATACTCTTATTTGTACCACCGTGGAAATACTCGGAAATCATACTGTCGTTCAAAACAGAAATTGCAGTATAATTCTGTGTAATGGAATTTGAAGTACCTACTCCATGGATTTTTCAAAAAATGCATTGCTGAAGAAGATGATCGTTTACTGTAATTTCTCTCGAGAAGTATGTCTACAGCACTCTAGTGTAAAATCAGAGTTACATATAAAAAAGGAAGCCTTTCCAAAGCCACGTTTATGACATGATCTTTGATCCTTGTTCAACCCCAAAATGCCACATATTATGAAACACCCTAACACCCTGTATGTATCTTTGATTTTGACAGACTACGTACAGAAAGACATCTGAAGCTGAAAATCACGGGCGACGTAGCTGTTTGCATTGGGACGAGAACGATGTTTGAATAACGAGTGAAACGAAAACTTAATAACGACGAGAAGTTGGAGATTCCTATTTGTGTGAAAGGGCGGGGAGGGACGGGCAGCCGATACGATTAAACTTCAGCTTGTCCGACGTTTTCTCTCTCTCTGTCAAGGGGATGATACTTTCGCGATCCGTTTTATAGAATCCCTTAAACCGATAGCGCGAAACTGGATTATTGCGATAAAACTGTAGTTGGGGTAACTCCGGCGCGTCCAGCGGAGAAAGAAACGGACTGGACGACACCGAGTAACGACATTATTTCCGCCGCTGTTTCGCGATGATAACAGGTCGACGAATGAAAAGAAGAAACAACTTGGTCTTTAAAGGACTAATGGATCGTGATAACAGCAAGGACAATATTTACGCTGTCGAGGTTATTTCGAAGTAGTAGGAACCTACCTACTGTGTTCGTGATATTCAAGAATTCATTCTATTTTCAAATGTTTCAATTATTTATAAAACATCGAGATAATTGTACTTATCGGACAACGATACTAAGATTCCGGTTTAAAAACATTAAGTTTCCATAACTCAGGTACCTATTACCATGGGATTTTAAATTTCAGTGAATGATCCTTTACGATACCAAACCCATGATTTGAAATTACAAATCTAGCTAATCGTGATTGGGGTACCTTCACGTCGAAGCACCCTCTATGGGTAACCCTGGGGTTGTGAACAATGTACACAGCGTACACACCGCGAGTACAATGATAACATACGTTCACCGAGAAAGCTGATATATATTTTACTTAGAAAAATTCGTCCAAGGAAAACTGCACGAGGCTTCATAAAATTGTCTCATTTCAGCTCTTCACTCTCTATTCCATGCTTATAAACAAAATACGATGGGCGATGGTAGTTTCACCAGAATAGCAACATGCGATTAAAAAAAAAAAAAAATTACCCGTCACCCGTTCCAAAACCTTACCAACATCTTAATCTGTTAATCGGCATATTTTGTAGTCGAAAGTGCTCCTTAGCTGTGTCGTGACAAATGGCGAAAAACGAGTTAACTCGTGTTGCTCAGTGAAGAAGCATTTGGGAATGACGAGTTAACTCGTCCTGTCCACTGAAGAAGTATTTTCAAGTGACGAGTTAACTCGTCTTGTCAAGTGAAAAAGGATATTGAAACGACGAGTTAACTCGTCTTACCCAGTGAAAGAGAATATTGAAACGACGAGTTAACTCGTCTTATCCAGTGAAAGAGAATATTGAAACGACGAGTTAACTCGTCTTACCCAGTGAAAGAGGATATTGAAACGACGAGTTAACTCGTCCTGCCCATTGAAGAAGCATTTCAAAATTTAACTCGCCCTCTATAATTGGATTGTAATTATCCAGACTCTTATCCTGCATGGTCGCCTGCCAATTCACCAGACAACTCGCCACGCGTGAAGACATCAGGAGCCAATTCGGGCGACAGGAAAGGGTAGAGCGTCGAGGGGATTTCCGAAAGATAAAGGCGGCGAGGCGGCGAGGCGGCGTAACGCCGTTGGTTTCGTGAATTAGAGCAGCACGCGATTCTACTATTACGTTCTTTCCACGGGTATGAATCGAATAGTACTATAGTAGTGAGGAGGCGCGTAGTACGAGAGGGGGGGTGGGTGGCGGTGGATGGTCTCGCTGGCTCGCGAAAAAGAGGGGAAGTGAGGGGGTGGAAGGCTGACGGTTGGCGGGAGCTAGGTGGGGACGGGGAGGCACGGTCGATACCAGCGTCGCGGCGCTAACTGTGAAAGGCATATTACCCCACGGGCGCGGGAGAACGAGGGAGAGGGAAAAATGACGGGGAAGCGGGACGGAGGATGGAGCGGAAGAAGAGCGAGGGAGAACCACCGAGGGAAATGTGCACGGAGAAAGGGGAAGAAGAGAAACGCAGAGAGGGTGTAGGCGGATAGAGAAGGGTGGAGAGAGAGGGTGGTAGGGTAAGAGAAACAGAGGAGATAGAAAGACGGTCACCATGGAAACGTGAAAGGAGGCTCTCTGCCTCCTGCGCCATCAGGACCTTGGTTCTGTCTCAGGGAGTGATAAGGATTTTTCTATTCTCTCGTGTGCGGTTAAGGGCTGCACAGGCTGGATGAATTCGATGTCTGGTATATTGCTTAGAAGCGAGGTGGTACTTGCCGCCCTGTTAGACGGCAATGGTGAATGGGCTAGGTGGGAGAGGTGTCGAAGCTTGTAAATTAAATAAAACGGGAGCACGATATGGGGCACGGAAGCGTGAGAAGTGTAATCCCGAGTAACGAAATTTCTGGGCAAACAGCGATGTTTGGTGGAATGTACGGAATCGAGAGAGTGTAGTCTTCCTTTGACGGAGGGAGTTGCTTCTTCGAGCTTGACTGTGGAGTGTGGGGATACCAAATTCAGAGAGATTCATAAGTATAACAGTTTGAATACACAGGTGTCTACTCCACTCCCAAAGAAAAATAATACAATAACGTCAACAAATGAAGAGTTCTTGCAAAAAAAAACCACTGTAAGTACGAAAATTAAACACAACAATTTTTTACCAGGAAATGCTTTACGTGCCAATGGTAATATCGTTAGTACAGAATTTGATTTTTCATCTCCAAACGAACTGTTTCGGTGCCAGTAACGTCACGATTGCGAACACATGTAAGCTCGCTATATTATAAGAACGGTTTGTAACTCTTTCTTACCTGAGAAGCCCGGTTAGAAAGTGAGGCGTGTTTTCCCCCAGCGCGCAACAAACATCCCCACACGGAAATTCTCTTTTACTTGCGAGTTGCGCCGGCTAGCGTGCACGCTAGCAACAGCTGGATCTACGTTACTTAATAAGTTCTTACGGAATATCTAACCGCATCTAACTTGAACACTTTCCGGATCTAGACGCGAGGAAAATCTGGAAAGTGAGCCGACCTGCTTACAAACTTCTCGCACGTGACTTAGAGACCCGAGGAGCTTCCCGAGTACATGTCTCCCGCGTAAAAGTAAGATTTTGTCCCGTCGCTGAGCACTTTACTAATTTTCATCTCGTAAAATGTAAATCAGCTGAGGCTTTTACGCGCTCGAGTCGGCCAAGGAATCGGGGAAAGCTTTCAGGCGTTAATTCCGCTCTTAAAAAGTTATTAAGAGGCGCGATAAGAATAAAGTTTGACGGACATTGGACGGGTGGGGCAGGCAAAGTTCAACTTCGGGATTACACGAATCGCGCAACTTTCTTTGGGGTGAACAATATTAAAATTTAATAGGATTTTGCATAAAGGAAAGATTAATGTACTTTGGTTACGAATTTCACGCGATTCCAGTGAATTTAAGAATATCTTATTAACGTTGACTCGAAGAACTTTTTTCCTATCACGAATCGGACACCTATCGTTCACTCATCCGTTAAAAGATGACTTGGTTTGAATAATACCTACCGCAATTTAATTTACCACGACGAGGAAAAGAAAAGCGATCGATAGCAAAAATATCGCAATGTGACAGAGCTATATTTACAATTATTTAAAAAATTCCACAATTTTTTTTTAAGCGCTCCACGCTTCGGCGTCCACTCTGCTCTACAAGCGCGAATATATTTCCCTTCGAGCACCAACGAAATCTCGAAAAAGCAGGGAGATGTATGACGAGCATGTATCGTTATCGCGATGTGGGAAAAGGAGGAAAATTACTTTCTCACGAGCATGCCGATATGATATGAACGCCGTAATAAAGGGCATTTTTCATCGCTTCGACGTCCGTGGTATTCCACCCCCGTGAAAAATTCCCCACCCCTCGGCCGCAGTTTAATCATTTTCCCCGGGGCGATCGATAGGAAGGAAGGCCGCCGCGCTTCATCATAAACAGCCAACGCCATATTTTCGCGTTAATTAGCGTGGGGCTGGCGGCTGGCGGCTGGCGGCTGGCGGCTGGCAGTCGTGGATGGAACATTTCGCCATGGAGAAAGATCGTCCGTCATCCACGCACCCCTAGCTACCTTGTAAACCTTTTGTTCATCTCGAACGAGGATCGCGATCCTCGGCATCGCAACTCGGCGAACAATTTCTTTCAACATTCATTCGTTATTGGAGATTTTTATTTAAAGAAAAATTTTGCCCGTCTCTGCTTTTCTACCGAGATGACTAGATGTCGTGGTGAAAAACCTTTCTCGGCAGGAGCGATCGCTAGGAAAGGCCAGGCCAGGCCAGAGCACCTTAAAGGGTAGATTTATCAGAGTGTTGCGACACCCCGAAGTGTTAATTATTCCTTTTCCGTGGTGCAAGCGCGATTTATTATCAGTGGCTTCGACAAGGTCGATTTATCCCCGTTCGATCTTTCACGGCGAAAGGCCGTCGATCTCGAATGGAAATGCGCCGATAAGAGGGCCGACACGCCGACGGGTGCAGCCGGCTCGAAGATAAGCGGTCGATTCCGGAGCTAAATCTCGATCCTTCGATAACAAGATCCTCGTTGCAGGTCAGCTCGCGTCCCCGCCAGCCTTATTGCTCCCGATAATATCGTTTATTATCGATTTAATAAGCGGCCCGGCCTATTTTCCAAAGCGAACGGCCGCTGCTTCCGACGCCGAGTGATTCGAAAGCAATAATCTGGGATAACTTGGGTTCCTTCGGCCGGCGAGGAAAAACGAACTGCCGCGCCGGAAAGCGATGTTGGCTCTCGTGAATCGATCTTGGATGCTCTTACGATAAGAGGAAGCCTCGTTAGCTTTTTCGAGCGCGTCCTATGCTAATGATTCTTATTTCTTCTTGGGAGCAAGAATGGAGGATGGAGAGTTTCCTCTGAGGCGAGCATGATTTCCGTGCCTAGTAGGTTTATTTATCAGTGGAAGTTAGTGGAATAATCATAGATACATATATTTCGGATGGGTATAGAAACATGTAAGTATATCAGTCTTGCATATATGAAAATATAAAGTAGGAAATAAGACTGATAAAAAAATAAATACGTATATTTGACAGTATTCTATGTAGAATTTATTTCATAGCTTCGACAGCAGGGTACTATTATTCTCCGCAACTCCCCTGGCCGGAAAACACGCGACATCGATTTCGAATCGTCACGTGTCGACGTGCAATCGTGTCAAAGGAACCAGGAAATTAGAATCTAGTGAAAAGTTAGGGTGGAGGATTTCTACATCAGGCGAAAAGCTCGAGTCACGGTTGATTCGTGTAACTCGTGTGAAGCGTGTACAAGTTACACAAGGGTGAAACGTTTGATAGTAACTGAAGAATAATTCTTGCAGCGCCTTTGACGATATACAAGGTGTAAAATAAGAATTGCACACTCCTTGCTATTGTACGTATTATAGGTTACGAAGGTAAGTAGAAATTTTCGAAGGAACGTGAAAAGATAATGTTAGGCACTTCGTGAGTAAACTTTAACGTAGGTAATAGAAAATATAATGCAAGGTGACTATCTGTTATTAGATACAGAGAAATATCGAAAGGATGAGAGATATGGTATCTCCGGACAGAAATTTGCAACGAAATGTATCATTACTGCTAGGGAGAAAGTTGGAGTTACCGTAAAAGCTACCTGTTACACTGCTGTCGCTCCCGCTGATTCGCGGCTGGTTAACGATTTTAATATTCAAAATGACGTAATGGCTCGAGGAACTTTACCTGCCGATCCTACGCGTTTCCGTAATGAAGTCACCCACGTACTTACGAAAGTTTCTTGAACTTTTGCAAACACGTGCACGGACATTGGCATCCTAGAGTCGCAGGGGAAAATGGAGTACGCGGTAGGAGCTGCAGCTCTCGTTACGTCGTAAATATGAGAATTAGTTCTTTCGGCCGGTCGAACGATTTTGAATTGTAAATTCTGAAGCATCTCTGCGGTTGTTGCAATTTTCTGTTAAAGTACGAAGAACATTCGAGTGATTCTAGTCTAGGAGAAACTGAAGCAACTCAGAGAATTATAATTCAAGAGGCCTTGTAGAGGACACTGCGAGTGCCAAAATTAGAAGAAATTATATTTATATATTTATTTCAGTTCCTAAATGGTCAACCATTTATGAATACGTGTTTCAAAGAATTTGTCGAAATTCGTAAAATTCTCCAAGTTATAGGTATTAGGTTTCAAAAGAACAAAAATGCCGAACCTTGTCCATTCGTTACTTAATTAATTGTACCTGATGGTACAAAAAAGTCGCCACATATTATTATTTCCTATAATAAATTCTACAAAATAAAAACCGTTCAAAGCACACAGACTCCCCTCAGCAACGAAACAACCAACCCTGCTCACCGAAGCCCTCTCAGAGGAAACTGTGACGCGCACAAACGCGTAAAGAGAATCTATCCCAGTTCAGCCGGCAAGAAAAAGGGCGCCCTTTCCAAGCGACCAATCAGAAAGAAAAAGGACCTAAGTACAGCGTCGACTTTCTAAACTACAGCGCGAAGCAACAGGGGCCAAGGTGCACAGGAGCGCCGAGGAACGTCGAACTCGATTTCCCGTAAAAAGGGAAGAGAGTGTAATTTTTTCTCGGTTACCGTCTAGCAGCCTCCGTCCGACCGATTCATTTGGTCGAACCATCGCGCTACTACCGAGAGAGTAGATAATCCCACGCGAACGAGTTTCGCAGTTCATTGATACTGCCTGTTAAAGACCTCGGCCCACGCCCAGACGACCCCCGCCTTCTCTCGCTCCTTCTTCCTTCCAACTCGCCGTCCTTCCTCGTGTCTACGGATTTTCCCCTCCGTGTTCCTTTTTCCATGCCATTTTCAGCCGGTGCGACGGCGGTCGAGCGAGCGAGAGCCGCCGCGCCGACAGCAGTGACGGTTTTAAGATCTCGTCACCCCGGGCGACGAATACGCTCGCGGGGCCACCAGCATCCTTCGTTTAATGGGGGGATAGAATCTCGGCCGAACGTCGCTACAGACAGTGGAGAACACGCCCCACCCGTCGCGGGGAGACACTTCCGCCCGATTAGGCGCGCTTCTCTCCCCTGGCCGGGGGTGGCGAACGTTTGCTCGAATTTTTTGTTCGCCTTGGCAGGATCCGGAGGTGGAGGGGGGTCATTAGAATGGGCCGGAAGGGGGTTGGGCTCTTGGGGGTGGATGTATGAAACTTGTTTTAAATGGCTGTAGGATAGAGTACGCGCCTAGAAAGTGAGCTGCGATGAGTATATGTACCTATGCCTGTGGGGAAATCTACTGACAACGATGCACTGGCATAGATTCGTAGTTGGTTAATAATATGACTTTGTTTTTTAGAAACACTGAGTGGATGGAATCAGTTCTTTTCAGAGAATGACGGTATTTATGACCTTGTTCTTTTGAAGATGACCACTGATTTATTTAATAATTTCTTTTCAGAGAACTGAGGAGAGTTCACTGGTAATTGAACTTCGTTAGTTAACTCGGTTAACTGAAATGGTGCACATATCGATGGCTAATTGCAAAAATATATCCCCCTTTTTATGAAATTTGAATTTTCATACCTATGCAACAAATAGTTCTGGACTGTTTCTTTATGCTGTACAAAAATCACATTTATATCTACCTCACAAATTTGTAAAAAATAATATTTCTCTTCTTTGTATGCCACTGAATCTTAAATCTCTCTAAAAGATTACAAATCCAAAATTTAAATGAAATCTTTTAAACATTAAAAATTTAAAATTCATACCAAATACTCGTCGAAAGGATCCACACCATTAACAAGGTAATATCAATCTCTGACAATTAGTTTGACAAATGATTACGTACCTAACAATCCTGACAGCTGAAAAATCCGTCGAACCTCTTTCTCATTAAGAACACCTCGACGCGATAGAAATGAATCGGTAGCAATAATACACATGCCTACATAAATATTATAGTTATGAGCTGTTGATATACGTATAGCGATTCATCTTCCCCATCGATCCAGCATGGCAGCGACGCGATACGTGTTGTTAACCCCTCGGAGCATGTTATTTCGACCATCTCTGACCCTCGTAACGCGCTCGTTTGCTCGTTTGCCACAGTGGCTGCAGCCCCCGACGCAAAGCCCCCGATATGAAGTATAACGTCGACGGCCGGCCGCTGCAGCGCTGGCTCGAAAGTGAATTTAACGCGCAAAGTTAGCGTACGTTACTGGTTGTTACTGGCCGAGGGAGCCGGACCACTCGCGATCTGGTTATTCTATTTATCGTCGCCGGAGCACGAAGCCACTTTCGCCTACGTCGTGAATACGTTACTCCTGTTTCTCTCCTTGCTTCTGGCCGCGGTTATACTCGGCCGACCGCGATATCCGCGCGACACCATCGAACGTTGCTTCCTTCGGGTCGACTAACAATCGTCATTCGCGTGAATCACAGGTGCGAGACTTGTCTTCGTTGTGAACCGTGACTCGGCTCTGTCGAGCTGCTGCGACGGATCACTTGATTAGGGTTTAGCAGTTCTTAAATTTTAACAGGAATAACATTTTCGTGTCGTTGAAACGAATCTATGAATGTAATACTTTTATTTGTGTGTTCTCAGTGATTATAGCAATGTTTCCCAACCTTTTTGAGTCGCAACTCCCTTTTATAGTATTCAAATAACCTCCCCTCCGTGTAAGGTAAATTTAATAAAGTAAAGAAAACACGTTGAAAATAGGCATTTCAGAATAAAATTCTAATTTAGTAATATTTATCTTAATACACATGTTGAGTATACTTAAAGATGTATAGTATATTCAATTATCTTATTTAGTGTAGTAAATAAGCGCTAAGAATCGTAAACTTTAAATCACAACTCACAGGTCGGGAACCTCTGGATTATAATTAACTTATTTTTTTGTGGTTTATGAAGATTTCCATTTTTCTATTGGCTTCGCATCGGTTAGATACATGAATTTTTAGCCCCCCCACCCTCTCCTTAATTGGTCGATTAATTCACCCTCGTGATTTCGCGTAATTGAATCACTTCGAACTCTAAATATTGTCCTTTCGTTTTACAGCGACATACGAGAGAGGATAGGGGACGCGTAGGAGAATCAACAGGCAGAGCGGAAAGGAAAACGCTGAAGAGGAAAATATTGAGCGAAAGTAAAAAGGAAAGTGTGCGAGGGTAAAAAGTGGAGGGGAATGTGAAATCGGAAGAAAAGGAATACGGAAGAGGAGCAGACAGGCGTACAGGGTGGTCCAACATATCTGTCCACCTCGTATATCTTCCCTACTTTCAAACAAAGATTTTGTCACTTTCCCTCAAATTTGTAGGTCCATTACAAATTACTAATCGCTAAAAATTCGCGCAAAAGTCTAGGAACGCGTAACAGTAAAATCTACCTAATATTAATTTCACATAATATGATGTAATATTATTATTATATTAATTAAGAATAATACTAACCAACTCGGAAGCTTCATTTTCTCAAGGAATTAAACCCTCCATTCGACGATGAAATAAATTACTATGACTCGTTCCAATTCCCAGCACAAATTTTTCAGCCTCCATCCAGAAGCGTCCAAAGAGGGGGAAAAAATTGTAAGAGAAGTAAAGAAACATTTGAAGGCGTTCAAATAGAAGGCAAGGGAAGCAAACGGAGAGGAGACCCGCCAGACGGAAAGAGATTCGTAAAGGGGAACGAAGAGAGAAGACGGCGCTAAAAAAGAGGAGACACGAGGATTTTCCTGGAAGGAAGGAAGTCAATAAAGATAGATATAGAAAAGAGGAGAGAAAGCGCGGGACGGCGAAAGACAGAGAGGATCTCTCTGCCCGTGGATATGTGTGCGCACGTGATGAAACGTGTCCGCCCTTCTTTGAAGCTAAACCGCCCCGCGCATTCCATCGAGATGACTCCAGGGACCCCACTTTGTGCTCCCCGCCCGATGGAACGTGTGCGGGTGTTTCTTCTCGCGATCATGAAGCGGCATCACAACTGACTGGGAAGAATAGGGAATGGCAGCGTGGCGAGAACAAACAAATGTCGAGGACACGCTTCAGCTCTGCGAGGGCTTTGCGAGCTTTCCACTGACCCCGCATACCTCTCGATTACGTGTAACTCACTTTGCTTTTGCTTCTTTAATCATCAACACGCAAACTCTTCACTCTCAACTAACCGCTCAATCCAGTCTGGAGTAATATAAAATACATATTGCATATTTCACTACTCCAGAATTCAAATTCTAAATCGATTTTTCAAACTTGAAATATTATCTGCTACTGTCGTCTAAATTCAGAATTTCGAGAACTTGAGCATATCTCATATTTATCGCCAATGAAATCCTTTTTTACTTCACAGGACACGCCTGCGAAGGTTTCGAAGAATCAACCAATTTTTCGGAAGGACGAAAACGAAATTAGGGAATTAGAATCGTAAACGGATCGGAAATTCGGAAATTCTCATTTCCACCTGAGTGACGTTGATATATAGGTACCTAAATATTTATAATCTTTATCTTGCGACAGTCCCGGAAAGTAAAATAAATTATTCCACCACTCTCGCAGCGTTTACCACAGCATCCACCAGGGAATTTACATTCTTTCCCACTAAAGAAATACTTTTCATTTCTATTTGAATTTTCATCGTTTACCATTCCAACTCCTGAGTCGGTAGCGATAGTAATAAATTCTGCTCGGAAGCATGCAGCAGATGAGGTGTTAATTTCAGTCCTTTCATCGAAACTGAACTTCCCAACTGTTAGCATCGAGTCGTGCGTAATGAATGGAACGTAATTGTCGACGTTACAAGTAACAGGTAAATAGAGGCTGATGAATGAATGGCTCGGATATGGAGCCGAGTATCGGCGAGTCAACGTGCAAATTAAACTTATCCGCATTGTTTACCGGGAGTGGAGCGCCGAGCCGAGCACCGGACAAGTCTGGCCGGCGTGCAAACGAGAGGGGAAGCGACATGGAAGAACGAGGAGGCAGAAGTGGCGTCGCGGAGTGGATATTGTCTGGACTTACGGACATATAAGGACACCGGTGGTCTTTGCGCGGTGAACGAGACAAGGGAAGCTCCATGTAGGGTATCCTGCAGGATCGGCTTCTCGTAAATCGTTCCGAGGGGTGCAACGGTATGCTACCGCGAGAAAACAAGCAAGGGAAAAAGCTCCGCGGCTTCTATTTCTACGGGGACCATTTTCATGCGCATTGTTCGAATCCTTTCCAAATGATACCCATCTCCACTGTACCCACGACTCAAAAAAGGAGGGGAGTTTCTTTTTCTAAAAATAGATCGAAATTTAATCTGCCTTTCATTTATTTCAGATAAGTATGTGGTTTTCAAGGAAATTGATTCGGAAAACCTGTCGATCGCACAATAGGTTTCACCTTCAAAATCAAAGTCTCTGTAAAAAAGCAGTTATCGTACAACTTCGATTTATTTTTGTATCGAGGTTTTATTTTATCGACTTCTGGACGTAAATATCCTCGAAAATACGATCTCGTGTCAGAAAATGTTATTCCACGGTTCGAATTCCTTTTCGTACCAAGGATCACCCTCTTTAAGATCGTATTACAAATTCCACTCTCCCCCGTGTCTTACCCTCGCGCGAAGAAGAGATCGACTAAAGGGGCGAGCGGATTTCGCGGTTGTGCGATGCAAGAGGCTTCCCTCCTTGTCCCTGGAGCGCGCGAGAAATGCCTGGAGCGGAGGGGAGCGCGAAAGTAACGAAAATACCGCTACGCTCGTTGCGAGGCACGACCCGAAGCACCTGCGGCCACCTGAATCCAAGTAATTCCGTTGTGACGAGGCGGTTTCGAGGAAACTCTCGTTCGCGTAACGTTCACCCTACACGCCGACGACGTTCGTATTTCTGTCGTCGCCCTGACGCACATGCGGGCAACGCGGGCTCTCCTCGCGAAGGGGCGACCGTGCCGCGCAAAAAGCCTACCAGGCCCGAGAAACAAGAAGACGTCGAGGAAACGCCAACTCGGCAGAAGGAGCAGACTTTGCGAATCTATCTTTCTCCCCGTTCTCCCTTCCCGCCTCCGCGGAGGGAAGAAGGAAGAGGCGGAGAAGAAAGTTCCTTCCTGGCTGGGATTATTTCTGTTTGCCATTGGTACAAAAGGAAACGTACCCGTGAATGGTATTTTCTAAGCACTTCTTGGATATTTCAGGAACAAGATTTCTCTGCCATTATTTGGTTGGCTCTTTCTGGAGCTCTGTGTACGTCGAGCGATCAATTATTGAACAGCACGCTTATTTCATTTTATTTTATTTTACTTTATTACTTGCGATGCTTTGTACTTTCATTCACGCATGTAATTACATGTAACGTGTGATTGGAAGCGGTAAGTGTTGAGTGATTGCACTATTTGTTGAATTAATTAGTCGAACTATTTGTGATTGCTTTGATTCATTTAGAAAAGGATGGTGATCGGTGGTTGATTACCAAGTAAATCCGAAGATCCACCTGGAAGCTAAATTATGCTATGTTTTAAAAAAATTAGATTCAATGTGTACATATAGAACCGTTTCCACCAAAAGCTAAACTAAGAGTGCTACCTATGTGTTTTTATTTTTTTATAAGCATTGTAGCATAGTATAGCTTAGCTTCCAGGTGGATCCCCGGATTAACGTTAAATTGATCGCTAACTATTTGGTGATTTATCTCATCAATGTGTAAATGTGTAAATGTGGATGGATATTTGGGAAATGCAGTTGTTACCACAACTGTCGCATTTATTAATACATATTGTTCGGCTTTTCATTCTGCACCGCTGTATTACCTTTGCCTCGAAACCCTTCTGTGATTTCGACCGCCGACGTAGCAAGTAGGGTTCGACATCCACCGTGTAGCTATTTGTATAGCCATTTGAATAACAAATGCTCGCCGGTGGATACGCGTCTCCCTTTTGTTTCATTCCCATCCTCTCCTTTTTATACCGAAATGTACGGCGCACAAAAGGACGAGGCTGAGTTATGGCTGTCGTGCCCGCGGATAGAGCCTTCAAGGATCCCAATCGGAAATTCAGGTGCTTGGAAAACGCATATAAATGCGGCTGGGTGACGTAACCGGCGTACAAAAGTATACCTTGTCGCGTGAAATTTTAATAACACTACAGCCGACAGCTCGCGAAAATGTACGAAGCGGGCCTCGACGATTCCAAGCGGAGAGAGATAAATTATCTCGCGAATGTGGTTGCAGGAACCTGCTTTAACTCAATCGAAATTCTACAAGAACATAAACACCTGCAATTTAATACCGGCCGCGTGAAATTTTGACAAGATTTCAGGACTATTTCGCAGTCGATGGCAGAAGATTTCAAACACTTTGAAGATACGTATTGAACGATTAATAAATAATTGGAAAATATTTCGTGATATGGGAAATTTTGTGAGGTGCGTATGTGTGCGCGATGTGAGTAATAACGAACGATTAAGAACGTGAAGCATAGCGAAATTAACCCTTGCTGGTCCTCGAATACACCCAGTATGGGGGGACAAAGTGAATTACGTCTGATGGCACGATGGATACTCGACCGGAAATTCAATAATGGGAAAAACAACGGGGACGACGTTGTGGGAGTGAACAGTATGTGGAGGATGTTTTACGTCAATACCAAGGGATCCAGAGAATTTGGAAATATACAATGAAGCAGAGAGAGAGAGAGAGAGAGAGAGAGAGTCAAGTAGGTACATACTAGAGCTCGAAGAATGAATTATAGGTATATTAATTTTGGAAAAATTTGTCACACAATGTGCACTTTGCAGAGTGGACAGTGAGGGCTGTTTATTTGTTGTTATAGTAAGTATACTTTATGCAGGAAGAATTTTCACAGGGCTGCAGACATTTGAAAAGGATCGGTATGGAATCAAGAAACATGGGTGGCTATCTGTCCAGCTGTTAAGGGATTAACTTCATAAAAGGATGAAGCCAAATCCAACTCGAAACCCAACGAACGCTCGAACGTGGAAATTCTGCTGCGGGATTATCTTGATAGCACAATAAGAAAATGGAAGGTAAAACCCAAACGCTAATATGAGTAGCAACAATAAATTCCAATAATCTTTAGAGAAGATTCTACGGACAAAGTGACGATAAACAGAATTGGTCAAGAAGTTAGATAAATTTGCCAAAAGTGTCGAGTATCGTTGGATAAGTAATAAAATATAAAAGACAAGCTAAAGCAGAATTGCAGAGCTGAAAGTCTTAAATGATTGTAAATACTGTAAGTAACGTTTGACATACGACAAATAACTCGGAAAAAGAACCAGCACGAAAATTTCGCTGAACCCAACGAAGCGTGAAATTAAGCTTAAATTCACCGGCTGCTATTAATCCGTAACGCGAGCGCGTGTGTACAGTGCGAATCGACATTTGGCGCCAGCGTTCATTTTACGATCTTCGTTGCGAAATACGCGACAGATGTTAACCAGCGTGAAATGAAAATATCCAACCATTAATCACGAGAGTTGTTGTGTATTTAGTTACGCCATGCTTAACGTCCGTTTCAGCAACTCTTGCTAAAATTATATAGGCTAGTAGTTTGGAATATAGTATTTATACATATTTCACGTTACCACTGTTTACTTCTCTTTATGTCTAATCTTGAGTGTTTAGACATCATCGAAAATATCTGTCATGATAACACTACTTCAAGTGAATATTTTCTAACGGATTGTATACAGATTAACCCTTTGCATTTCATACATTTTTAGAGTAAGCACTTGACACATCTCAATATTTCTCGGTGTTCACGATAATTTCCTATTGCGATAGATGTGTACACTACTAATATTCATTGGAAATTCAAAAAGACCCTCAATTTGGTGAATCCTGCTCCAGACCTTCGATTTCTAATAAATCGTCATCATCCCACAACAGAGGAATTAAGAAAAAAACACGTTGACAGTAAGTATACGACACATATACGAAGCTAATTCTTTTTATTGTAGTACAAGTATCGGGGGCGGATTTGTGTATAGGTTAAGTAGGCCGCAGCCCAGGGCGGCAAATTTTGAGCGAAAGAAGTTGGGAGAGGTTTAAACCCTTCGATTAATTTTAAAAACAATTCCCTTTTTCCATGTAGCGAATTAGCAATGCCTCATATGTGAGTTACCATATTGAATTAATTTCGAAATTACCCCGACTCCTTTAAATTAAATTATTTTATTATTGCATTATGACATTTCGCGGAAACGGTGACAGAGAGCTGGTAGCCTAGAGGCGCCGAATCTCCAAAACCGCCCCTGACAAGTATGTATTAATAAACACGCGGAGAAGCCGGTGAATTTGATTGGCCACGTTGCCTGGAAAAAATTCGTAGGAAATACCTAATTATCGAGCCACGGTTCCAGAGCAGCCACCTTTAGTTTGGATCGACGAATCGCGTCGCGGTGTTCGTTTCTATCTGAACTGTCGTGGTCGACAGATGCTGAGCGACGCCAGAGGCAGACACGCAGCAGTGGCCAGGAGAGTGGCCGGGAAACGAATTGGTAGTCAGCTGATTTTGACAGATCCCGTTCGTACGTGGACTACAGGCCGCGTAGAACGGGGTGCAACGAGGGGCTCCGCACAATGGAGCCGGTGACGGCATTGTGGCTCCCAGCCGCGTCCCGCGTATAAAGTCGATCGATGGGACAAGGCAGTCGCGGCAGGGGTGGGACTTTATGAATTTCTACGTCTTTTCAAATTGCAAATAAATTAATAGCGGGGGGAGGGGGGCAGCTGCGTATACACCCACCTATGAAGTGCGTCCCCAGAGTAAGGGGACAATAGATGGGAACCGCGGTATCGATGACGCCAAACGAGCGGTGCTGGATCAAGTGCTAAAGGGAGCAATGTGCAATTGACGTGGTCGAGTATTTAAACGTATCCTTCAAACGTGCTATGCACGTACTAACGTTTTGTGTTTCGATTTCTAGTCGATCAACGACTTGGGATTATTTTTTATATAATAGTAAATGTGGAGTGTATTCGTTATGAAACGTTGATGTATTTTCGCGAAGGGGATTGACATGTTTCTATCAAAATAGAAGAGTTGTAGATAATACAGCGGAATATAGCTTAGATTAAATTATTTTGTGAACTTTTCTAACGAGCATTAACGTTGGCACAAGAAAACAGTGATTACTTCTGAGTCAACTCGATAGAATCAAAGTATTCGGAAAGGTAGATATGATCTGTTGAAATTCAACTTTCATTTCCGGATTATGTTAATGTTTTTCTGAAAATTTGTCAATGTAAAATATAGCTGCGATCTTGTACCACGGCCCTCGCGGAAGGGATGGAATGTACGTTCTACAGAAACGTTCTGTGCCCCATGAATTTAATAACAGGATTGTTTCACGAGGCAACTCACCCTGTTCGGTTGAACGTGCCAGCTACGCCGTTTTCCATGCCTCTGTATACCGTCTTCAGAAATGGTTAGGTCTGCCCTGCTGCCAACCAAACAACCCCCTGTATCATATTGGCCAACTAGCAGTCTCAGTCGATTTCCTGGACAGATGCCCTGGGAAGAAAAAAGGGAAATGTATATAGCGAACATAACGACGACATTGAAGCTGTACTGCAATATTGTCATTCTGCCCTATCGATTTGCTATATTACTACTAAGCAACTCATGTACAGTGGTGGTGTAAAGAAAGCTTAAGACTCGCATGTTCGCATGTCTGCGTAACAAACTTAATATTGGCAACACTTGTCTATTCCGAGAAACCCCTGATCCATGGGATATAAATTATAGAATATTATTCTCTCTAATAAAACTATTTTATTTCTGTTACTATTCGCAGTTCAAACTTTCTTTGCGCCACTACTGTGAATAATCAAGCTGTGGGAATTTTTTTCAATTACTCAAATAATCGACTTATTAGATTTATTCGGATCTCGTCGCAAAATGGGCCACCTTGTTAAAAATACTGCACGACTGCTGGAGCATACAATCCACTTGCAGAATGTACGCACCGTCATTGAGTGACTCATTTAATTTATCATCAACCACGCTGCATCGAATTCGCAAATTACAGCTAAACACAGAAGAGGAAAGAAAGAAAGAGGAACTTGAGCTAGTTGCTGGCATTTCAGCCACTCACTTATCCCCAAAGAACCCTCTCAGCATTCCAGAAATACATACTCTGAAAACGTTAGAGCTCCGCTCTCGGAAACGAAAGGAAGCTCCAATTAGCCGTCTGCGCGGCCCTATGATTCCGTGCAATCGGGTCGAAAATAAACGGGCTTGGTCTAAGCTGCATCTTGCCTTCCCGTTGCCACGGGAGGGTCTCTCTCTCCACGCAGAAGGACGGTGTCGTATAGCTCGCACATTCGGCGTACAAACTCTGAGGGCTGCACGTATCGAGTTCTCAGTTTCTCAGCGTGTGCGACACGCGTTTATCGTGTCTTTTCACTTTTGCCCCTGCGACAGTCGCAGCTGCGGATTATCGTGAAATCTGTGCAGACTTAAACGGGGGAGTGTCTTTACTTTTGGGGGAATGTAAATGTGGAAGAATTTTAAGGTACATATTGTGAGGAGAATTCGTTACAATTTGCGTATATACACTATGTATCACTCAGTGGAAAGTAATTTTTGCAGAGTAGAATATTGTTGAACCGAACGACGAGTAGTGGGAATCGTGTATCGTGAAACCGAGGCAATCAATATTGGAGTGATGCGCGGGAATGATTGAACAATGCCGAGACTAATCGCCCGAGGGACAATGGAATTGTTGGAAAAGTCACCGGAAGGTGTAATAGAAATGAAGAGGACCAAAAATTAAATAATTCTCACAAGCAGAGTTGAAATAATTCTCCCTGGAAGAAGTAAAATAATTCTAACAAAAGGAACGAAAAATTTCAACAACTTCGACACCTTACCACCTAAAGTCTAAACGATTAAACTAAAAAATTGCAATGAAAAGCATAGTTGAAAAGTTCAACTATCCGAAATTTCCTGACAGCGCGCAGCGGATAACTCGCGTCTACCACCATACTGCGCGCGCGGTCGCACACGGCCAAGGGAACAAGGGGCGTTCATTTTCGAAACAGAGAGCAGACGGTGGTGTGTACCCAGCTCTACAAAACTGTTCATTTGCCGTGGCACAGGAGGCCGAGGACGACAATACACCGGGACAAACCTCGCTCCGCTACGAATTCTATTGACTTGGCGGACTTAGGAAGGCGAGCAACCAGGCTCGTTTCATCGGGGCCGTTCGTACACCCGTTACGTGGCGCATCTGCCGTTAATTTTCGTGTGGACGTGCGAGACAAATGGATTCCAAAGTCAATGACGCGTGTCCTGAGGGCCGAAGCCACCGAAGCCACCGAAACCTCGCGGCTTCTGCCAACTTTGGACTCCGCTGATCGAAGATCCAGGAGAATCGCGATCGAAACGAATTGATTAGCAGGTTGTGGAGTGGTGGAGGTTAAATGGTCGATGGGGTGCGATTTGAATCGCTGGAAGATCGTTTCGAGAGGTTCTGACATTGACGACGCTGTTGGGGAATTGATTGGTAAATCTTTAATTTGGAGGATTTTAATGGACAGGTTAGGTTTATGTATCTTTATTTAATTCTTCTTCAGTTTCAATTACCTTATTATTGAAATACGAGTTTAAAGTGTTAATGCGGTGATCGCCACAGCTGTTTTTAGTTGGCGATTTTTAGCACTTATTTATTTTAATTATTAAATTAGAATTATATTCTGAAATACCTATTTTTAAATGTGTTTTCTTTATATTATTAAATTTACCTTATTTTATGGGGCGGGTGAAGGTTATTTCACTATTATAAAAGGGGATTGCGACTCAAAAAATGTTGGTAAACACTGGGTTAATGTATCGGTTTTTATAAGTAGAAATTTGAAGTTTTGTTAAGTGAATACTTGAAGTGTCCTTCGACGCAAAGACTGATTGTCAGCTGTAACAGCTGATGGCGCGAAGATGCGTAATTTCTTTGTAAATTGACATTACACACATGCACCCTTATTTTCCAATTTCAAATCACCCCTAAGGTTTCTTCTCAACGAACACCATATGCGTTATATCGTGCCCTCTGTCTCTGCCAAAGGGGATCAATATGGTGGGTGTCAGCTTCAGACAAGAACGTGAAACGTAACTCCAATACCAAGGAATCAAGGAAAATTTAAAATTCTTTAAATAGAGTACCCTTCGCACCCAGCTTACTAATTACGTAAACATAAATCCGGAAAGAGATTCAGTAAATTCCCAGGCACCTTGCTCTGGGCGAATACCTCTTTAGTATTCCAGTCACGAAGAGGAATATTAAAACAACGTGGTCAGAAAAAAGGAGGGAATCTGAATGTAAAGAGTCGTTGCTTCCAGTGAATATCTCATCAGTTAATGAATCGTATTCACACTTCTGCATACAGAATCCATTTATCTCAATCAGCCAAAACTACAAAGCATTTACTATTTTCCTATAATTATTTCCACATTGCAATCTACCTATCTAGACACTCGTTAACACTTCGACTGGCGTCGGCGTGTTTCCACGTCGATACAGTCTAAAAAGCATCGAAACTATTTCCCAAAAGCCCCCAAACGTTCGCTTCCAAAACAACCAAAGTTCAATGTTCGGTTTGTGGAAAATTTCCAAAGTCTCAGCTAAAACTGTATTTTTAACATCATTCCACAGAGTTAACCCACACCGGAACCGATTCACACATATCAGTTCCGTGACGGTTGAGCGACGTCAGTGTGAGTGGTAAAAAATATCGTTTCCCTGTTTTGGAATGAAGCAGTTCGCACTTGTCCGTGCCAGTTACCAACACCGACGCCACTGAACCGCCCCAGTGTATCGTCTAATAGTTACTACTTAGTGTTACTAGTTATTAGAGTTTCCCAGAGTTTTTCCCCAGTGTTTCCCATCGGTGCCGGCGTGGCAGTGATAAGAAGAGTGGCACAGAGGATCTCGTCTTCTTACCACTGTCACGGAACTGATAAATGCGTTCAGACCTTTAACCAGCATCGTCTCCATTGCAGAAGTCGGTCGGTGTATCGAATAGAGGTTGCGCCAGCGCGAGGGGGATATCCTCTGACAGGGGACAGGTCGTGGAAATCACAGAGATAAGCCTGGTAACGAGTTTGCCGTAGGTCGTGGACCCTCGCGGAAATCTTTCGAACAGATGTCGAACGCGGAAACGATCCCGACGGGTCACACTACCAGGCTCGTGTCCCCCCTCCCCCCCTATCGTATCCGAGACCGCAGATGAAGATCTTAGATCGGGGCCTGTAACGGCCCAGCCGTGCGTCCCATTTCCGCGATAATAATGCCGTGTCATGTCTCCAGCGAAAGGGAGAGAGAGAGGGAGCAAGAGCCAAGGAAAGCCTCTCCGTTCCTCTGCCCCGTTGGTCGTGGATGAGCACGGCGCATTACGTCGCGTTGCATAAATAATGCAGCGACCGCGTCTAGTACGTCAGCTCACGTGTTTCTCGTCCAGTATGCCTGATAAACTCCGTCAGACGTTAATAGAACCGCGGCTGGGCTCGCGACGCGAGCACATGGGGCTTAGACGAACGTGCAAGTTTATGTATGCAAGTGGTCGTTCGATCGTTGGCACTCGCGAAGTAGGGCGATCGAGAGGATCCAGAGTGATGGGTCGTTGAAGGGTGGCTTCCGGGTTCGAATAGCGGGGAGAAATTTTGTGCATGCGTAATGGGGTTGGGTGGTCTCTTTAATTAGGAATTTTGACAATGTGGTAGAAGTGCGGAAGGGTTGAGCGAGATATGGCGGTGGTAAATAGGGAAGAAAGTAGTGGTGGAGAACTATCGATGGTACTTACGATAATTGTATTTAGCGCCTCCTCCTCAAGATCAAATCGTAGTCTCCCTACTCTATGATTTGATCTATTCGGAGGAGGTGCTTATACAATTCTAATCGAACTTCACTAGGTAAGTTCATTCAATTATACAATTATCGATGGTTCTCACTATCGAAATTTGTAATAATATTAGAAATTAAATTTGGGATTCTGAATTTTTCAATTGACTAACCTACGATTTTCAATAACGATTAATTAGGAATTTTGACAATGTGGAAGGAGTGCGGAAGGGTTGAGCGAGATATGGCGGTGGTAAATAGGGAAGAAAGTAGTGGTGGAGAACTATCGATGGTTCTCACTATCGAAATTTCTAATAATATTAGAAATTAAATTTGGGATTCTGAATTTTTCAATTGACTAACCTACGATTTTCAATACCGATAATTATCGATAGTGAAAATAAGCCGTCTATAGTTTTCGATAGTGAGAACCATCGATAGTTCTCCACCACTATGTGCAAGTCTCTCGGCGTGGAAACAGGCCGACGCCAGTCAAAGTGTTAACGTTCCACACTTGATTTCGCCTTTGCAACGGCGTTCCTGTACAACTCATTCTTCTCCCGTCCAAATGTTTGCCGACCAAAGCACCGCGGCTACGCGAAATAATTAACTTTTCGTCAGGAAGTGCGTTGGAAAGTTCCGTTAGGGGAGGTAATTACCTGTCTGCCGCGCAAGGCGCACAGCCACCAACCCTCAAGACCAGCGGTGTTTTGCTCCAGCACAGTGAGAACGTCGCCTTTTCGGAAAGCAAGCTCGTCGGGCGCCTCCGCGATGTTGTCGTACAGGGCACGTGCTTTCACGCATTTTTGCTGCAACAGAAAGATTTAGAAATTAATTCCTATTCAATTCATCCCCTGCTAGTTGCGTTAACATCATTTCTCTAAGAATATCAAGTTAATACTCGATGTTAACGCATCGCTTAATTTTCTTCTCTTAGGTACTGTCTTACAAAATTCAAACTTGTTCAGGATAAATATTATTAAACATAGATGGAATTCAACTGGGTATTTAACGTCAGTCGAAACTCGGTTGAATTTCAATTCATGTTCACGGAAAAGGAACAATTTTACTACATTTACGACGGACTGGATCCGTCGAATTAACCACTTGAATTCATAAAATCCTAGCTATTTCGAGAAGCACAACGTTCTTGGACGAGATACGACGAGGAATTTAAGACGAAGTGCAAGTCACAGTGTATGCGGCGCTCACGAGGCAATCGCGTCATGTTTCCCCCGCTTTCAACTGATTGCGAGTTCAATTAAAGTGCCTCGACACGACGACAACAATTTACACACTATCCACTTTTCGGGGCAAACAGTGATGTCATCTGGCGACTTTGGGAAATGAGTCGACGAGGGAACGGGCGCTTTAGGGATGTCAGCTTGAATTAGTACATGTGTTACGAATATGGTCGAAGAACGCGCACAGTTCTTGCTGCAAAAATAAGATATTTATGTAGGTACCTAGACCAGCAATACGTGGTCCATCCAACAAGGTAATCTCAAATTTTGTATGCAATTTTTCTATATAAATTTACGATTTATAAGTAAGACAAAATGGCGGAATAAACTTTAATCGAAAGAACCTCTGATTTCAATAGAAATGAATTCGAAGATCGTTCGAGTACACGTGCACTGGAGGCGTGACAATTATTGAAAAATCAACTGCATGGTCACCTGAAAATTCTCCAATCGATGGACTTGTACTTAAGATTTTATCGATTGTTCTTCCTTTTTCTGCGTTATTACTGAAGCTTGGAAAAAAGTCGTGCAATTGTGACAGGAGACGAATGTGTTAATTGTTTCGCGAGTAATTGCTGCTACAAAAACTCGTTCAACGAACGCGTTGTTATTACGGCATAGTGGGTTCGCGAGGATGTAATAAATTGTTAATTGTACGAAATGAAATGTCGAACAGTTAAGCCAATTGCATCTGCGAGCAATTGAAAATCATTACGTTACAAGTAATTACGGATGGAAACCAATTCGAAGTTATCGATACGCGATATTACCTTGCAATTAACGTTCAATCATTAAATTTTTCATGATTGCTTTGTGTTATACCTTTGATAAGCACTGGAAAGCAACCGGCTAATGGAGGATCGATACAAGCTCGTGGCACCGATCAAAGTTCCTTGCATTTCAGTTAACAGACGGTGGTAACGAAACATTTACGAAATTTAACGCGCCATTTCCTTTAAACGGTACCCACTCAGCCTCGAGAAGTTAATTACAGAACTTTTGTTCTTTGAATAATAATTAATGTCCAACGATATGTATAAAATAACGTGAAAGTCGCTTAACTGTAATCACAATTCAAGCGCATTCCTTAGTATTTTTTCAATGAACATATTGCTAACCTTTTGCAAGGATTATGAATCACTTTGGAATTTACTTGAAGTGCCGACCCAATTTCCCCAATGTTTTGTTAATTACTCCAAATGAATTTATAAAATGATTGCTTAAGTAGGTATAGTTGCAAGATTGAATTCCTAAAACACTGTAAGTGCCAAAAATCAAATTCTATAGGTAGTGTTAAGATTACCATTGGTGCGTAGATTATTTGCCGGTAAATTTTTTTTTCAAGTTTGACACTTGCAGTGTTTTCTACAAGGATTTTCCAATTATCGTTCTCTACATCAGAATTCCTATGACGACTTGGATAATTGACTCGCACAGTTTCGTCGCTACGATTAATTATGGATTAACAGCGACATTTCCGTTACGTGGACCGTACGAGCCACGAAGACGACTGAAAGCGTGGCTAGGGATTTTAATCGCAGAGTAATTAGCGCGCGGCGCTACGCGAGTGACTGGGCCGACTAAGGCGATCAGCGGTGATTGGAAATTAATCCCGAATGAGCTAAATTGATTCTCTTTGTTACTCGTTTTTTTACGTCGCGTGACAATCGACAATTCAACCCTTTAGGATCGAATTACCGGATAAAGTACTTATAGACGCGATTACTTAGGAAAATTGTGGTGTTATACCGAAATTGATACCTCTTTTTTTAAATTTAGTTATTAGCGACACAGTCCATAGAATCGATATTCGCAACTCTTGAAGAAGATTGATGTCTTTTAGGAATCTAAGCAGCGGTTTTATCTTCTTTTGGTCGGTCAGGTTTTTACGTATGCAGGAGTCAATCTCGCAATTTTTGCTTACTTAATACTAAGATAAATTTCGTGTAATTCGGCAGAATTATTTATTTTCAAACAGTCCAACTCGCCATTCCAATACAAAAATAATATTTTCATTTAACAACGCGGCACGTGTTGAGTAAAAAAAGTGAAATAATTGATCACCCGATCCACGATCGATTCAAAAACAAATAATCGCAAAATCACTTAGAACGTCGAAGAAAAAATTCTATAAAAAATTACCGAATAAATGGAAGAAGAAACTGTCAGAAATTTAACGAATCAATGAAAAAACCATAAACGATTACTAAACAATCAAGCAAAGAATTCTCCAAGAAATCACTCGAGAAGGCATGAAGCGAAAAGTGTATATTTTAATTGGTAGTAGATTCACCTCGCAATTAGACACGAATTCAAAGCGCCAGCAAAAAAAGGAGGAAACACAGACACGCGCGAGGTAACTCGATTAACCCCGTGACATTACGACACGCGAGGAGATCATCGCCCCACAATTTGTTCGCTCGTAAAAACTCGCCATTAAGTCGAAAGATTTCATCTGTTCCGGCATGATTTCGCCGTTACCGCCACGTAGGTGACGTAGGTGACGTAGGTGACGTAGGTCGTCCGTCGTCGCGCCGGAGCCGCCTAATTGCGGTGGTTGGTCGGATAATTATTCGTATCGCCGGTACGTAACGTCGCCGCGCGATGACCCGGATCGGTTTAACCGTGGAGAACAGAGCGGTGCTCCGAAACCTGTCAGTTCGAAAGGTCGTGAACGCCTGTACCTGCCAGACTGGCCTGACACGTTCGTGGCAACCGGCTTCCCTTTTACGGGGCTAAGCTGCATTCTTCGCCGACTTACGTATATCGATCGCGCCGCCACTGGGCCTCGATGATCCTTCTGAAAATAGGATCGATCCCTGTTGGTCTGCTGTGCACGACGAACTTGAGATGCACGGTGGATCGATCGACAGTGGTCGGAAGAAGGTGTGAATCGAGGGGAACATATTGGGACGATGTTGCTTCGTGATTGCTGACTGCTCGAAGAATGAAGATTCACTAGGGAGCTGAGGCGGCGATGAGGATTTCTTCCTCGAATTTTTCATGCAGGACTTAAATGGGAGTGACATTTTTGAACTTAACGGGTTCTTTGGTCGGACCTGAGAGTGTTTCATGGTTTAATGATGCAATTATTACTCTGCATTATTGATAATGATATTAATTGTAGTAATGAAATGTCTCTTTATTAACATTGTTCATCATTTAGGCCTAAAATCTAGTAATTTAATAGTTAGTCGGTACTGGACGACAATATTTCGTTTCTTAGAAATTACAACTTTTTTACTTTTGCGATTTATTAATTCTTATTATTAAATTTCATAAAAATAATTTCACTCCTTTTACTGAGTTCTATCTATACTACAAACACGTGTTTGAATTTCTGATTTTCATCGACTCTATCCCAAGATATAACAAAAAAACTTAAAGGGGTCGGTACTGCACGACTCTCCCCTATAGTTGAGATGCTTGAGACTCCTAAAGGAATATTATATTATAATTTTAAAGGAACATTACAAGTTCGTGGTCACTGGTGGCACTTATGACACTCAATGTATCAGGTGGCGACCCTATTCGTATGTTACAAAGTAAATAGCTACAGAAACCACAGAAACTAATTTTGACAGTAAATTCAGCAAGATTTTCATTTTCTCTTCATGCATTGTTCTCTATTATTTTAATGCCCCCCATCTCCGATCAGCCTACGCAAAGTTTACTCTGCAAAGAAGATCCCCGTTTCCAGTAACATGGTCGTTCGATTAAGCTATTTCCCGCGGTGCGCGCCACCCGCGCAGTGGGCAGGGAATAATTTCGTTCTTGACATCGAGATCGCCCTGCTGCGCCGCGCACAATGCCCAATGCCCAAAGGATCTCTAATAGGAATGTTAGAGAAGACGTCCTCTGTCCCGTGTTTCGAATAACACGGTGTGATACGCCGCGTTGTACATTATGTACATACACGTACTAGTCTCAAGTTATATACCTGTAGCCTCGCGTGTACACCGAGCTCTCTTGATTCTCGGACACCATCGCGCTCACATAGCGACGTTGAGAAAGAAACCACCCCTCCTAGACGCTCCATATACGTATAGCTAATCAGCTTTATTCGTTGAAGAATCTAAAGTGAAAGTAATTTTTATTCGATCCGTATTTAATTAATTTTTTATTTAGTTAACGCCAAACTCTGCTCATGAGTGCACCTCTCGCTCTCGCGCAGTCTGTTTCATTTGCCGCGACAACATAAGAATTAAGAAGTGGAGGAGACATCGATCACCCAATTTCGAGACCAAAATCCTCTCCATCGTTCGAGACATTGCTGTATCTTCCTCAGAAAGAAGGCTCTATTATTGCGCGACCGCGGTTGGTGTCCGAGAATCAAGGGGACTCGGTGTACGTTGAAATACGAGGCCCCCGTGAATGTTGTTGCCGCCACGAGCTGGCAGGAAAATGTTTGCGCAGGTGCGCCCGTGTTTGCACAGGTATGCAGTCCCCGGCTAGACCCTGCACCCTCGCGCAACAAAGGCTGCATTATGAAGACAGAATGATGCTGCACGGATGCGTCGTTTCGCTCCCGCGGACGTCGACGCAACGTGGATTTTAATCGAATTACATCGACGGCCCGCCGACCGCGTGATTCGTCGAAATTATTTCGGGGTTAATGCTCCCCGAGGGATTCGCGTCCATCGCGACGCTTGCTCGTCGGCCCGGAGTTCAGCATTAACTAAATAAAAAGTTATTTAAATGCGGATCAAATAAAAGTTACTTTAACTTCAGATTATTTGTACAAATACATTTAATTTTGTTAAGAGCGTTCCAACCTCAGCGTCGAATAAATTGTTCAACTTTAATTTTAACTTTCAGTTGGACGTGGAATAAAGTTGAAAAATTTATTCGACGCTGAAGTTGAAAAAATTAATTTTACCCGCCGAATAAAGATAATCCGCGTCGACTTTATTCCACACATGACGAATATTTTTTTCAACTTTTATTCCTTATTCAAATTTGTATTTAAATAAAAATGTTGTCCTTCTCTGGTTCGGTGGAGCGATTTCGCAACAATGAAGCGTACCGCGGCACCGATTCTTGCGACAACGTGAAGCGCGCTGGAGGTTAAAGGTTGAATTGACTTGGCTGACAATGTTCTTCGATTGCGGATGTGATTTATGGTAGAGGCATAATTGGTTGCTCGTGGTTAACCGCGTTTATGCGAACGTTGCAAGGCTGATATATTATTAGTAAACTTTGAGTAACCTTCGTTTACAATTGAAGCTCGAGTATCTACATTTTATATTCTTCGTATTGTTTTTGACTTTGAGTAAGTGTGGTTTAAACGATGGACGTTACCTTTCTTAATTCTAAATAGGGTAAAGGATTCAATTAGTGACACCTAACCAATTACTGTCACCTTAAGCTATTTTACTTAAAACAACGATTAAATAAAATTATAGTATATAGTCTATAATATAGAATTACATAATTTTTTTTGTGTATGACTTTACAACGTTTACTTGTTCGTTATTTTAAGTAAAATAGCTTAAGGTGACAGCAATTGATTAGGTGTCAGTAATTGGGTCCTTAACCTTAGGTACCAAGCTACGCGTGTTACTTGTTAATACTACTTCTCGGAGAAGATAAGGATTTTAGATTGTACCCAGATCAGATTCTAATACAAAAGTTTATTCTGAGGCGACACCGCTTTTGACGCGTGGTTCAAGTGCGTTTCCTAGTTGGACAAATGAGAATGTGGCTTAACTGATTTCGTTGCAACTATGGGAGCATCGGAACACCATGAAGTTCCGCGTTAAAATAAGTCGCTGGTAAGCGCGAGTCACCGCTGCGAACGCGACGACCGGCTCTTGATAAATAACGACCATTATCTTTAATGCACCGCGGTAAACTCGCGGCGATACGTAATCCGCCGAACACCTGACTGAGGTGGTGCCGTTCGAGCGTTCCTCGCAGTGGCGGGAATTTAATATCTGCCGGGAGGCACCCACTGAAATTCCTTCCTCGATGAAAGGGACTATATTTTCGAATCGATCTACATTCCGATCGCGCTCTGAACAAATATTTATGCGAGTAGGATAGGATACGCGCGATATTATACGCCCAGCAGAAGGCCCAGCGGCTTTAAAGGTGGGATCAGACGGCGCGTGAATCGGCGATCTTTGCGCGTGAATCGGCGATTCACGCGCCGTCTGATCGGTCATGGCTCGGCTCGCCCAGGTTCGCCAAGCCGACTTAGCGAGCAAGACGAGCCGAGCAAGATCGCCAAGCCACGCGCTGTCTGATCGGTCATGGCTCGGCTCGTCTCGCTCGCCGAGCCGATTTGCCCAGCAAGATCGCCAAGCAACGCGCCGTCTGATCGGTCATGGATCGGCTCGCCCAAGCTCACCAAGCCGATTCGGCGAGCAAGACGAGCCGAGCCAGCTCGCCAAGCCACGCGCCGTCTGATCGGTCATAGATCGCCGAGTCGGGCTCGCCAAGCCGACTTGGCGAGCAAGACGAGCCGAGCCAGCTCGCCAAGCCACGCGCCGTCTGATCGGTCATGGCTCGGCTCGCCAAGCCGACTAGGCGAGCAAGACGAGCCGAGCAAGATCGCCGATTCACGCGCCGTCTGATTCCACCTTAAGGAGACCCGTTCTAGTATACAGGGTATCGTTAAATTAAACGATGGAAATACGTTATCACTTATACCGTCAAGGACCCAGTTCCTGATCACTTAAGATACAAAGGGAGCAGTTTCTGACCAACCTAAAACATTTTACTATGTTTGCGTATAAATTTAAAAATACTTTATAATTATTTAATAATTTCTTCGTGATAAACTTATTATTTGGTATTTATATACTAAACTGATAAGGAATTGGGTTCTGATCAGGAACTGGGTCCTTGACGGTACCTCTTGCAATATTATATTTATTAAAAAGAATGCGTAGCTCACTATCTTAGGCAAAATAAATTGAATGCGAGTCATTTTTATGAATCATACAGCTTTGAAAATTGCGCTTTCTACGTAAATTTGGCAGTGACGAAAAAAACGAGCCTTTCATTTTGTAAAATATGTGAATATCTGAGGGCGAAGGGTTCGCTTACCTAATTGCTACACGTATTATATTACTTTCTGTTAACATTTCAACTTTGTACGTTCGTACGTTCCTTCCCCAACATTCTGTCCCCTACTAGATCACACTGACACAGTTCGTTCGTGTGATTCGAAGTGACCCAGTGCATCCAGAGTCCAAAGCGAAGCGTGGGTTGATCCTAAGCCAATATTTTGACGCGGGACCGCCGTCATCTTTTCTATTAGCTTGTTCACCGGCTAGATTCAGTCATCTGATGGTTTATAGAGTTAGCCCGGTGCTCGAACGACCACGATAAAACCGAAGGAAAGTCAGCGGAGTGCCTGTAACCAGTGGTCTCGCACGCTACAAAGATATCCCCCTGTCGATTCAGTGGCGGACACAGAGGGGGCGCCCCCCCCCCCTCAAGGGAGAAATGTTTATTTTAATTTTCAAAATACTTATTGTAACTTAGCAATATGAGGGAAAATATGATAAATTGATACAAAATAAGACACTGTTTCATTTGGTAGGAAAATATCGGAAAGGTCCCTGGTTCATCTGTCAGATCTACGCCCCCCACCCCCCCTGAAGAAAATCTTGGATTCGACTCTGCGACCCCCCCCCCCTCCCGAAAATCCTAAATCCGCCCCTGTGTCGAGTAACGCTTGCTGCCCGATACCACCTAGCCCCGCAGTATTTCACGAACGCAGGCGTTTAATGCCACCTCGTATAGGCGACCGTTCCACGGGTTTTGTAACGTTACTTTCGGATTTTCTCTCCTTCCGCTGAAAAACAAATCCCGAAACTTTACGAGGATCGCGAGGCAACGATAAACACGGGACGGAAACTGGGTTAAAACTAGAAATAACAACCGCGCCACGGGTTACTTGTGCCGCGCGCTTTGTACGGTAAATGGCGAGATGTTTTAGCGGTACAGTAGGACTGGGTTTGTCCAAACATGTCGGGGGGGACATGACGGTTCAGGTAACTGGATGGCTCGGAGAATTTAGGTGTCCATCGATTCCACTTTCCGTCACTGTTTATTCGTTCGGATCGTTTGCTTAACCGATTGGATACGAGGAAACTTTTGAGGATTTTACAGCACGAGGGGTGCAGCTCCAGTTTTGACAGTTTTTGAGTTATGACGTGTAATATGCGCGTTTGATGGAAATCAGATAACAAATGCTTGATTTATTGCACATCTTGAATCTGCACCCATTACTATTTTGCGCAATGCGAATGCTCCAGAGTTGACAAACTCGCCAAAACTAGATATAAAAAATTATCGTAACTGTTTCAAGATTATTTCGCTTCTTGTAACTGTTTTAGGGACCGAAACCCATATCATAAACGTGTTCAACCCTTGATAACAGCTCAGCAATAAGTCCGGTAAATCAGAAGCAGGGACAAAAATCGTTCGGATAAATGGAGTTTTGCTGTATGTGCCACTGCTTCATTGTTCAAATCGTGAGCTTTCAATTGTTGAGAGGAATATATAGACTGTGCTCTAGCATTCTAATTAAGGGACAATAGGGAGCATCCAAATTCATTATGTCCAAAAGCACGGACTCTAAGTTATCGCCTTGGAATATACAGATAAGACCTGAACTTCGCCTTGCATGTTTATTCCTTTACAGACTTTGTCATTACTGTCACTAAGGTCGGGGCCAGATATATTGGCCGGTGAGTTTCGTGAGGAGTATTCTTCTATTCTCAACGTTTTCTGACTCGCTCTCGCCTTGCCAGAAAAAGAGTGAACCAGGAGTGGTGGGGATAGCGCCAAGCTCTTAACGTGTAGGCCAAACCGAGCTCTTAGCGTAGAAATACATACATCAGAATAGGTGTGCGTTAGCTGCGAAAACGAATTCACCGGCCAATATATCTGGCCCCTACCTTAGTGAACTTTAGAGTAGATACTGTCCATATGAATCTCAGAAAAAGGGACACAGATAAAAAACTTTGCCAAAACACCTAAATTTAAAATACAAAACTCATTTCCATTCGTATCCTCTGATACACGAGCAGACAACGAGAAACCAGTGCTCAAGCGAACCGGAAACATTATCTAAAAAGTATTACCACACTATTCAACCACCTTTACTAACCCCAGCATTACTCGATTACTCCAAACCTCGAGTAACTCGGTCTAAACCGACGCACCAGCGCGCACAAAGCATTCTAATCTTCAAACAACGCTCCAAGTGACTGAACACCCTCCCTACCCCCACATAAAAAAAACGAACCCCATCACTTCACCCCTAAAAAAATCCAATAATCGTAACCTACCCGAAAACATCGAACAAACAAAGAGCCGCGCAACCGCAGCAAGCGGCGTGGTTGCAAAGCCAATTACACATTTCACGCGTCCACCGTGGAAAAGTGCACGGTCGGCGGGGTTCGACGGCAGAGTCGGCCGCGATAAAGCTTGGCCCGTGCTCGCGCGGCCCGGCGATAAGCTCGCGCGGCTTACAACGCTGGATATTACGCGACGAACGTTTCGCCGCGCGGGCACGTTCGCGTCCCTGCACACGATTTCGTATGCAAAACGCTCCTCGCCCATCCCCTTGGTGCTCGACGCGCGCAACGAGGTCCGTGAGTTCCTGAACCGTCGCCCCCCCGTTTGATCGAGAGGGCACACGTGCCGAATTTAGAGCCGCCCGCCCGATGCACAATGCCCTGTCGACGGAGAAGCTCATTGAACGGGGCGCACCGGGGGCGGCGGGGGTCGTCGAGCACGCGTTATTTCGCCACCCCCCCTCCCCCTCCCCCTCCTTCCCTTTCGTAATAGGCACAATTTCCCCTTTACACGGACTGACCCTGCTGGGTACACGCTGCGCGGGCCCACGCGCCTTGTTGTACAAGGGCTGTCGGCGGACCTTCAGTTTTCACCGACAAATTCGGCGGACGTAAATATTGAAGTAAATATACTCGTGCCAGTGTCTCGGTGGAGTGGAAATAGGGTCCGCGATAAAAGAATAGGGATCCTGGTTTCCTGGGCAACTTACTTCTCCAAGGGGGGTACCTATTTTTTTGTATTTGTTTGTGAGAACTGGGTTTTAGGTTGAGGCTTGTGTTGTGCTTTTATACACGCTAAGATAACTTGAATTGGTGTATCGGTACCAACTGTTCGCGCGTATTCTTGATTCATTAATGCTCTCTTTCTCTCTTTCTCTCTCATTGGCACTTCGCTACACTTACTTCAGAATCGCGACTTGACGAAATCAATTTGCAAACTGAAGAGGGACATTGTGGCTATCAGGGGTGTTTGCCCCATGAAGAATAAAAAAAATAGCAAAAAGAAAATTGCCTGATGCTTCTATCGACGTCTCTTACAAATCTGTAATTTAAAAGAAGAAAGAATTTTCTCTTTTTTCAATGTGGGAGGGTTAACGAATGAATCGGTGATTAAGCGTCACGTTGGGGCCTTTTTCCGATTGTGGGCAATGCTTCGCTCTTTTTTCTGCATGAAAAATTCAGTGGGAGGATGAGACACGTAGCTGTAAATTTTCGACGAGCCCCAAGGCCCCGCGAGCTTTCAGGGTCCTCACGTGCACAAAGGGGGCCTAGTGTCCAGGGTGCTTATGGGAGTCCTTGGGGACTCCACGGTTTGCAAGTTCTAATTGGAATTTTCAGTTTTCCTCCTGTTCATAGTGCCAGATGTTACCTGTAGCAGTAAATTGTGCAGGCGAATTTATTTAGCTGCAAAATAGCGAAGGAGTCACGTCCGCGTCATAAACCCAGCCGCCCTTCTAGGTCCCTAACACTAAGTATAAATTTTCGTGAATTTTTTTAGGGAATGGGTGTGCACGGTTCAGGTACTTTGGTTGGAAGTGATTTAGAAAGAGGGTGTGATGGGCGAACTACCCACCAGTTAATTACTATTGCATCATCTAATTAGAATATCTGTTTCCATTGACCACAATCATCGACCACCTGTTGCGTTTTCAGTTACCATAGACATTCGACAAACCTCCAGCCGCAAAATTATGAAAAAGATACAATCGACGATTCAGCGATAGAACCGCGACAGCTTTATACACATTGGATTCCTCACCGAAAAGTGAAAACTACGTATCATTCAAAAAAAAATTAAACCAGGCAAGAATCTGAGATCCTTGTCACGGAATCTCTAACACGACGAGCCGATCTACAAACGATTCTCCATTCTATAGAAGGCCATGGGAAAAGCGACAGGGGAGGCGTGTTTTCATAGTAATCGAGCGCGAGCCCGTGAAAATCTTCGATTTTAATCTCCTTTCGCCTCCCCGCACGCACAGAGGTGGCTGAATGCTGAAGAGGAGCTTACAAAGAGTCCCGGGATACCGTGGCGTGCACAAAACCGACGCAGGCACCTCGAAATAAGTAGCCTTATATCGATATGTACATGGTCGGCGAGGCGTGTTTAACCGCGCAGGGGTTGAAATCGCTTTGCAACACGTGCCCTTTCAACGGGCAAAAGCACCGTCGCACCGAGCACCCTTCATCTTCGTCTTCACTGTCGGCACTTTCCTTGTGATCGTGCGTCGTCTGAACCATCGACCTCCACCCCCCCCCACCCCTCGCAATTAACGCCCCTCCGCCCGCCCGCTAATTACACACTCGGTCCACGAGGGCCTCGGATGGGATTCTGATTAGAAATCGAGTCTGAAGAGGTTCTTCCCTCGATGGACGTTCGCGGCACTCGTGGATGCTTCTCAGAGGCAACTTCTAAAGTTTCTTATTAGCAGGGCTGTGCGAGTAGCCGAAATCACGGGATCGGATTTGCGATTCTGGAGCCGATTTTCTTGCTTAATAATTCTTAAGTATTGATTGTTTCAGTGCGATCAGATGTAAGAGTTTTTAATTAAAAAAATAGAAAAATTGAATATTAGAAACATTAATGTTTTAGTTTGGATTCCGGGTGCACGGAGAATCGACCGTGGAACTTTTACTTTTGGAGCTCATTTTCGGATATATTAAAATAATTGAATATTATGAAGCCGTTCGAATGCTTCACATTTCATTCGCACTATTTCGGATTATAATGTTCGGTGGCGCACCGTTTATAATTTACTAATCAAGCAACGCGACCTTTGACATTACTCCGCCTCCGTTATTTCCCTTTGTACATCCGCAATTTCTCGCGGATTTCCTGAATTAGCGCCAGCGTATTATAAATTCTCCACTTCAGGTTTCCTCGGTCGCCTTTAGTCCCGTTACGGCGATAGTTTCAAGTGGGACTCTCTTCGCGGACTTGCGCGAGCTGAAGAGTACACAGGAGTGTCCGTAAGTCGGTAATCCAATTACAAGTAGGCTTGTAAGCTACTCCACGACCCCGGAGGGCCGTGCAAGTGTTATTCGTACGTAATGGCGAGGGTTAACGCATCGGCCGCGCGAGCCACAAATAATAGGATTTCGCTAATCACTTGTAAAAGAGTCGATGGAAGAGGATTAACATCGTGCGCGGCGATTCTTTCTCGCGATCGATCACGCTGACAATCCGTGTAGCTGTGCAATAAAAAAAAACCCTCCCTATTCGATGTATCGTTGACGTAAATGCAATTCCACGGCTGCGTGATATTGGCCTGCGAATGGAAAGCTGAATCGTAAACTAGGTACTCTGAACGTGGAAAGTAAGCGGATCGGCCGTGCCCCTGCAAAGGATTTCTTCTCCGCGGGGATATTTGTTTATTTACTCATTTATTACTTTAAAAAGAGGCCGCGCACTATTGTCACTTGTAATTCTAAGAATATTACTAAATAATAATTTAAATGGATAATGGATAATCTTGGAAGAACTGTTTCCTACTTTCTTCCGGTATGGAGGTATGTATTTTTTATTTCGTTAGCAGAATGATTCCCAACTTGTTCGCCACGGTTTCTTTTTAATATCAGAATTATATTCTGAAATACCTATTTCGTGTGTTTTTCTTACCTTATTAAATTTACCTTACCTAATATGGAGAGGGGACTCTCAGGTTATTTGAATATTATAAAAGGGTATCGCGACTGAAAAAAGATTGGTCTATTTCCTTCTTTTGGAACTGAAGGATTTTAAATTTAGGGAGGCCTAAATCCTTCCAGCTTCAATTTAAGAGCACAAATGGTACCCAAATACCTTCCCTGATCAAACGATAGCTCACGAATTAATCAGCAATAAGAATCCATCAACGTACAACTGCCACGGGTAAGTACGTTCACAGAAAGCCCGCCGATAGAAAAGCCATTCGTTTGCAGCAATTGTCTGCATGGGGGGGCCTATATTTCACCTAACGATAGGTACCTTCCTGACGAAATTAATTAGAGCGCCCCGTGCTGCCAGCGAAGCGAGAGAAAAAAAGCGAGGGGCAAATAAAACGACCGCGAAAGGAGGCAGGAAAAATTGGAATTCCTGACTGAAGAGCGGTACACGCCGAAGCGATCTACGGGGGAGGGGGGCTTTTTAGCCGCGGCACGGCGAAACAAAGCAGAAGCCATCGGGGAGGACTGATTAATGAGGGGGACGTGCGTGCTGCGAGCGAACGGCGACAATTATGCGACTCGGGACGCAAACTGGCCACGCGTCGTCCCGTCAATGGAGAAGCGCGTGTTATTTTCCCCGGGGAGAAAATAATCGTGAGACTTTGCGTACCAACGACCGTGGCGCCTCTCATTCATGAACGCGAGGAGCGACGAAACGCGGCTCCGCTCGCGCCAACTTTCGTAAGACCCCGGAATATACAGGGTGTCCCGTAACGCGCTGGTGTCACCGTATAGAATGAAATTGACTTCGAATTATTTCGTTACACACATAGTCGACTAAACTTCGAAGTCAATTTTCTCGGAAACCAAGGCCGATGTTAAATAAGTTTATCCTATATTTTCCACCGCTTTTTTCATCTAGAATCACATTTACATTTCTACTTAGTCTTAAGTATCGCCCTTCTCACGCAGGTATGCTGCCAACGAGTAAAGGCCCCAGAGGAAATCTATCGCTCTGATCCCCGAGGGGGGTGAACTTCAAAGGGTTAATTGACTTTCCAGAGGACCGAGATTGCTATGAAATTTTACAACCTGCCGCGCGGGACGGTGTGATTAGGAATGGGTCCCGCTGCCACACATTTCGATTTCGTGGAAAATCGTCGGCCCTCGTCGCGGGGAGATTTTCAAACGGGAATCGGTCGCTTCGGAGGCGAACGGATAATGCTTTGGCTGGCCACTCTAAGGCGAGCTTCGGCCTTCGAGAACCACGCTCGATAAGATCGTCAATTCGTGCTTCCGTCGGATGGGAATTGAATTATGTAAATTCCCGTGAGCCGCGCGCCCGTTCTCGACGCCCGAAATTCTCGATGATAGCATCCCTCCATTCCGTATAATCTCGGCGCCCCCTCTCTCCCAGACTTCCACCAGCAGAAGGTGCAACTTGGCTTCGAGTCCCGGTTGAATATCCCTTCACGTATTTAAATTATTCCCTGCCCGGTATTATACCGTAGACTACATTGTCCTGCTTACGCTCCACTGCGCTCTATGGATTAGAAATAAGGAAATTTCAAAGACCGAGACTGGGGTATGGAGAAACGTCTGCTGGTTTCTAAGTTCAACGACCACGTTGCTGATAATGGAGGAACATGATCGTCCAAGAACGGTTAATTTTTATCGATGGGTATTTACGTAGGCAAAAAAGTATAAGTCGAATTAAACAAATTTATATTCGTCGAATTTAAATTATTAACAAAAAAATGTTTATTCACCTCGAGCTGAAACAGTTTCATTTTTTGTTCTTCTTTGTGAATCGAGGTTAAAAATAAAAGTTTCTTTTAACATATCTTATCGACTGTCACGTCCCAAATTTAATATCTCATCGTACATAGCACTTTAAATATCTTCCTGCAAAACTAATAATCCTGACTTATCCTCGCTTGTCCGCCACCTTCAACTTATTCGTTCGTCAATGGAGCCAGCTTGCTTACTGCTGTATTTATTAAATGCAATTTTTGGATAGGAAAAGGTAGTGTCTATACACTAAAATTCCTCTAATATTGTAATCGGTGATTTCAAAATCACTATACTATTATAGTGATTTTGAAATCACCGATTACAATATTAGAGGAATTTTTGCACGAATGGAGAAAAATGTCCTGTGTTTTGTTATCTCTCTTATCAACCTATTTGTATTCACTATGAATTTTCACATTGGGTATGTGTTTCTCGGAACAGATTTTCGAGCCGAGATATACAAGGTGGTTTAAGAGAGAGATCGAAGAACTTAAAAGAATATGCTTCCATCCATATTTATTTGCTCGCGATAAAATGCAGCCAGGGTAGCACGAGCAGACAGACTGGCCACGCGACGATTCGATGAATGGAACGAAATCAACCGAGACTAATGGCACAACAAATTGCTTGATTGGTAGATCGCCCGTTGACGATCAATCACATTAAACGAGTCGTTTTCGAGTTACTCGTTTAAATCGCACATCCTTTACGAATGGAAATCGTACTTGTCTTCTTCTTTACACGAGGTAGTCTAAATAGACCGCATTAAAAAGCAGAAAATTATTGAGCTGAATTCTCTAAATAGCTTTCTATAAATCAAAGGAACAAGATTATCTATTCAAGCATGATCCTTTCGCAAACATCTATTCGAAAATCTATACAACAGTGATTTAACACTCTTGCTTCAATTTTAATTCTGACATTTTTGCGACATCGTTTCGATCTGAAGGTGAAGATTGATATGAATTGTTTAAAGTGTTTAAAGTTTAAGCCATGGAATTCAAGAGACAGCCATTCACGAGCAACGTTGGATCATAGAATTTTCGTATCACGAACGTAGGATGGAAATATTACAGACAAGGTGTTGTCAGCCTATCGTGGGTAATATATCTCGCAGAAGATGAAGTGCATACTTCTACGGTATATGTATCTTGTACATCGCGATCCTACCAGCGTTCTAGACTTACACAGACGTTATCGCTCGGGGGAGAAACTACTCCAGAAATATGTGAAAAATAGAATACTTCAAACGCGTTTAATTCACATTTTATCGACAAATAATGTTCGGTGCAATGGAAATTTTCAAATTAACTGTCTAGATATTCAATATTAACGTATTCGCCCGAGTAATAATATCTCGGTCAACGTTTGACTTCATAAAAAGTAGCCAAAAATTTTACTCCTTTAAATTATAAAACAGTAATTTGTAATAAAATTATGTAAATACAAAAATGGATAACCTCCAAGTTTCCTAATTTGTATTCCCCGTTATATGTATTTATATTCCCACACACTTGTATCGCAAACAGACATGCTAGAAAGTGCCGCTTAAACTCTCGTCTACAAAGATTTCAAAAGTTCAAAAAAAAACGTGGGTTTTTCAGATCTCGCCTGCGAGATCTGGCGCCCGGGAAACGGGGCGATTGAAGAATTTAGCAGAAGATAAAGTAAAGCGGCGGAATAAAAAGCGTAACAGAATTAAGCACGGAGAAACGTAACGCTCCAGGGTTCGTGTACCGATGCAGGCACCGTGGCAATAAAAATGGCGGGACAAAAAGGAAAGTAGATAGAAACAATGAAGTAAAAAGGTGAAATTAAAATACCGGTATATAATACAGGGAAAATAGCGACTGGCGGCGGGTGAAATACTTTCTTTTGTACGCCGTCCAAGTATGACATTGGGTAAAGTGCATTTCGAGTTTCGTTTCCAACCACTCTTTCCCTCTGTGTTTCGTAACGGATACGCGCTGAACGGCGCGCGTAACGGTAAGCAGGCTCGAGTAAATTTCAAACGATTTGCAGCAACATTTTCCTTTCAATTTGTCTTACAATAACACTATTTGCGACGCTAGTATTCGAAAGTGAACGCAATATCTGTTAACTAGCTCATCTTTCCATTAGAAATGTCTTCAGCGTGTTAAGAGTTGTGTGTTTAATAACTATTACAGTGATGAACAATATATCAATTACTCCTTTTGTACGAGCAAAGTCGAGAAATTTTCGTTACGAATCAACGCATCTTGTCCAACGTGGAGGAATGTTCAAACGACGAGTTAGAGACGATGGTGTGATTGAGTAATATGGAAATTAATAAGGAAAAAATAAAGCACAGTGACGCACACAGGATTTGAAGAAATAAAAATATTTTTAATGCAATTTCAATAAAATTCATTAGGTGATAATAAATATTTACTTGAAGAATAAAATCACATTTTCTTATCTACAATATGCAAAGCCCCTTCTCTGGGACCACTGATATGAGAAGGCTTAAGGAATAAGTTTGTGGGACGGAATCAAAGCAAAGTGTTAATAATTAAGTGTTCTATTATATACCGTCTCTTCTTCTTAGGCGACAAAGCACCTACCAACACAAAGTGTTCTACACGAATTCAAATAAAAATACATTCTTTATTATAGAATACTTCATGTTATCAAAGGAGAATTCCTATTTGTTGTAATATACGTGTAAACACGTATCACTGTACATCCTTATCTTAGCTTCAATCTTTCCCCGCAGCTCTACAAGTGCGCATTCTAACGAGGGTTTCCCCTCCAAAATTAATTTCAGCCTGATTCCCCCTAATCTTATGCAAATCACAATTAGGTGGGTGAGGTCCTGGATCCGCTGGAAACAAGAAAGGCGACGACGATGAGTCATCGTGGACATTAAGAATGCTGTGTAATCCCTACCCAGACAGAATAAAGGATGCAAAGGGTGCGAGAGAAAAACGAACGAAAACCAGAAGATGGTGAGAGATCTTTTTAATTAACGCTCCCTGTCGATTTTCTAGGCAAGTTACAAATTACGACCACCTACACTGCCGTTCATAAATATTAGGACACCTGTTGGTTTGTAAAATATGTGATACTTTTCACTGCTCTTAATTTAAAATATCGAATAAAGTAAAATTTGTTAGAGTTCTTCAATTTTGCAACGTCCTCCACAATTATTCCACACAGAGTGAGTGTCCTAACATTTTTTAACAGCAGTGGAAGTATCGATTCTGTTGAAGCTTCGAGTCTGTGTTAATTAATTATATCGATCACACTCTAACTGGCACCAATTACCTTTTATGTGTTTCTGATACAATCAACGCTAAAATTCGTCGCAAAATCGAGACCCACAAGACGAAAAGCACTTACAAGGGGAGGATACGTTTCACCTGGAAATTCGTCCGGGGGATTCGATTTTACGGGGAGGCTGAAAAAGCGCCCGCCAAATTTTAGTGAATAATTGGGGCTCCATTAACGCCGATAACTGGGAGTAATTAAAGCTACGGCGATGCTGTTCGTTCGAACGACACGTCGAAGCTCGAATCAATACCCCTATGCCTGGCTGCGCAGCGTATAAATCGCCGCTTAATTTGAATTTATGACACAGCGAGGGTGAACGAGCGATTCTGTGATAATGCCCTCGCTACTTATGCTCGTGGACGCATCAGCGTCTTCTTCGAGCGCTGTTCAACAGCTTTACTTTCTTGGTGCGATCGCAGATCAAGCTCGAATCATATTCAACTACGTGGCATGTCGATTATTCAATGAAATTTCATTGAACTTCAGATGTCAATCTGCATTCCATGGAGCAATATTGGAGTAAGTATAAATGTTCTATTTACGATTAATAGTGATCAGTGACGCACTTAGGATTTAATCTTGTGGGAGCCGAGTTGAAAGGATAAAAATAGTTTTAATATTCAATTAGGTGATTATTGCAATTTATTCAAAGAACAAAATCAAATTTTCTTTTTTGTTTACAAAGCTCTTGAATTACTTCAGTCATGGTTATATTAATATCTTTTTTACCTTTTCTTTCGGGGTAGCTAGGGCCTTTTCCCTCCTGCCCTTAGCCACAAGTGTAGAATATTCTTGGCACAATCCAACTTGTGGTGGAGCAAATTAACCCCTGATGGCAGCTAATTGTTTCATATCGTGTTCTAACAGCTTCGAATTGAATTGGAAGAGCCTGGTAATAATAGAATCTACTTTGTACTCTTGAAAAATTCTTGTGTTAAAATAAATAAAAATTCCAGCAAATTGCTTTTGTTTCTATATTTGTATGGTTACCTTCTAACGGTACCAACATGCAGGAGTAAATAGCTTCTAAATAACATAATTGAGGAGAAGGTTTAAGAGTGGGGTGTGAAGGAAGGCTACCACCAGAGATCGATCAACCATCCACTTTAATATTTTCTACAGACTATACCGCAACGTACCTAACAAGTTTAAAAGCTTTGTGGCTTCGAATTATTCGAGAAAAGCGTGGATATTGACTGGCAGCTTCTACTCCACCTGAAAGAAGCTACACATTCATCTCTCGCAAATTCCTGGAGGTAAACTGATTAGTCTGAAGCAGCAAGGTGCTGAAAGGGGTCACGAGAGCATGGTAATTGAATACGCCACAATTAAATCGAGGCGTCACGTTTCTAATCACGGTTCCCAGAGTTCAGGGGAACATCGATATCGAAATTAACGGCTCTCGTTACGCGACTGCCACGATATCGCGACATCAAATTATTATTAGCACCACGACCGTGCCACCATTCGCCCCGCTGAGTGAGTTTATGAATTTGTCCAGTACCGGTGTAAATTTTCAATAGTCTCGGTGTCGACAAACAGTTCCGTGCAATTACCGACAAACACGTTGCGAACTGATTTGTAGTGTCATCAATCTTCACGACTACCCAATTACTGAAATATGAAATACGTTCATCGAAACTCCGATCCATAACTTCTGTCAATAACTTATTCGTCTTCAAATAACTGATGGATTGCGAAGACCAACGCGTTGCCAATAATACAAATTGCCTGAGTAATAAACAAAAAAAGAAAAGGTTTACGTAATAAAAACATCCCGTTTTTCCAATATCGATTTTCCGATTTACCGAGCTTCACTCTTTGCGTTGAAACGACGAAACTAGTTCATCGACAGCTCACTGTGCCACGATGCACATACCGAAGCCTCTTAATTAGAAAAAATCTTCTCACACAATATTCCAAGTAAATTTCTCCCAGTACGTTTCGTCATGCATGAATTCTGCCAAGCATGCTTATAGACCAGCAATCCTCCACAAGCCTCTACAATCAGCAGAAGCCTACCTACTTCTTTCCACCCCGTTTTAGATCAGCCTGCAAGACGAACAACACCTTCCACCCCACGCCATAACCGTGGCACAACAAATTAATGGTGCAAACGCTGCGCGAGCACTGTAATGACTATGCTCTCCGTCTAATTTGTCGCACGACCGGTGGTGAATCGTTAAGATACACAGGCGTGGCTGTCTCTGCGCACCCTGGCAAGGATCGCCACGCAGGAGACAGGGGGAGTTAATCAAAGGATGGAATTGCAAATGCCGCACGAGCGAATAAAGTCCGAGGGCTAACGATTTTCGATCGCGGGGCTGAAAAGTTGGCCGCGAGTTTCTCGAATGCACAGGCCAATTCGTTAGCGTTCATCGATGTGACAAGAAGCGAGCAACCCAGTTCCGAGTTGACTCCGCGCAAGTGGTTCAACTTGGGGTATTCTATTTTTATTACGTAGTGGCTTTGTACGATCCTGCGGCAGAGCGCGGTAATAGTACCGTCATTAACCGCAATTATGCCGTCGCGCTATCTCGCCGCCGCGCCGCGGCGAATGAGAATTTATATACTAAGAACGGGGATAGGTGTTGGTCCCCTTTGCGCCGGCAATGACGTTCCACTTCCATTTTAAACTGGTCGGGCTACAAAGTTGGGCTTAAACGCGCGAACTTATTAGCCCCATTGGCCGGGCGGGTGTTAACGCGAAGCTCGAAGAGCGGCATGGCACAGATACGTTTTATGGGTGGGAGTTATAGTTCGTAGATATACGCAAGAGGCGGTAAATCTTTTTAGAACGGTGTCGAGCGCTTCCACGTTGCAAAAAACTTAATGCAATCGCGCGTTCTGAGTACCGTCAAGTTGTGGTGGAGAACTATCGATGGTACTTGCGATAGTTATCGATGGTTCTCACTATCGAAACCTATAGATGGCTTATTTTCACTATCGATAATTATCGGTATTGAAAATCGTAGGTTAGTCAATTGAAAAATTCAGAATTCCAAATTTAATTTCTAATATTATTACAAATTTCGATAGTGAGAACCATCGATAACTATCGTAAGTATCATCGATAGTTCTCCACCACTAGACGGCAAGGACCCAGTTCCTGATCAGTTTAGTATATAAATACAAAGTAATAAGTTTATCACGATAAAAATTTATTCGAAAAAATTATTAAATAATTATGAAGTATTTTTAAATTTATACGCAAACATAGTAAAATGTTTTAGGTTGATCAGAAACTGCTCCCTTTGCATCTTGAGTGATCAGGAACTGGGTCCTTGACGGTATGTAGCTTGTTAGGTAGAGCAATTGCCTGGGCTATTGTGAAAGGTGAATTTGTTATTGGAAGAAGAACGAGGGAAGCTTGAACTAATAATTCTATAGGTTCGGTTTGATATAATTCGTTATAGTAAATTTTTAGTTTCGGCGCAATGGTTCGGTTAATAGCAATAGCAATATAATTTATAATTCTTTCCTGAGGATGATCTAAATCCAGATCGAAACGTCAAATATCAATTATTACGGTCGAAACTAAAAATTCATTTTGTTATAATTCGTTATACCCAAAGTTTTGCCATTGTTTCTTGAAGCTTGATATTATTTTGTGCGTGGATAGTTGATCGCGATTGGAAATGGTTTTGCACGGTTTCCCTCGAACTGGCCAACGATACCCCGTGAAGCTTGCGTAGGGGGTGCAGCTCGCATGCGCATCTTGCGAGGGCCCTTGTGAAACAGAAAGGGGCTGTCAAGGACGTGAAGGCTTTCAGGACGAATGGATAATCGGGAGTCCTTTCGCGTCCTGTCCCCTCGCTCCTGAGTAATAAAAGACCGAGGTCCTCCCGGATGGAGAGTACCATTTCGTGGACACTTTTTAAACGAGGGTGCAGCAGGGCGGCTTGGAAGAAGAAAATGGAAAATGCTGATCGTTCTCTGCTCTCTGATAAAATATTTACCACGTTCGATGGCTTATAAAGATGTTTATTTCCACGGTTTGTCGGATTCAGTATCTATTTTCCGTGTTACGGTATTATATAGTAACAATAAGCACGATCTCATGACGCATTGAGTTACGTCTCCTCTTCCTAACGAAGATACCAAATACTAAGTGTTTACTTAGAAATGATTATCGATGAGATACCGATAAGTTTCGATTGGTCGATAAAGATAAGAAATCTTTTCGTCTTCTTCCTCTTCGTGTTGTTTCTATATTTTTCTTCCATTGTATTTTATCTTTATATTGTTTTATACTCTCTATACCTAACTGGAGTTATAAATAAATTATAATTTATATTCTCGCGTCTACTTTTCAATGCAGTTTGTATCCTGAACTTCGATTAGTTTACCTACTTACAAATAGGTACTGATAAATATCGATAGCTGCCACTAAATATGTACTAATAACCGATAAAGATCAATAACTAACTGCGAATATTCACCTACCTACTACCTATCAGTGACCCCGTGCAACTTGAAAATCTTACAACAGCCTCCACTTACAATCTCCGCATCATCCATAACTTGTTGTCAATAACGCTCCCCACGGGCCCAGGTTTTTCTCCGCGCACAGGAAACCTTTCCCCAACCCGACACGCTGGAGAGAAAGCACCCAATTAGGGAAACGTTTCCTTTTTTTTTCCAGATCGTACAAGAACTGGCGCCCACTCGCACGCCCGTTAAGCCTTCCCACAAAACTATTAATTAACGTCAACCAAGACGTTTTCGGCCCCCTCTCGTTCGACCAAACGGACCATTAATCCTGGCTCTTAATTGCGCCCCGCGCACCGTGATTACCATACAAATTTGAAGGGTTTAATTGCGGAGAAAAATGCTCGTGGAGCGTCTCGGGGGGAGCCGGAAGACGCCGACACGCCGCGAGAAAAGGGTCCGCGCGTCGCACGAAACTTGCCTCTCTCACGTAACGCGCGCTGAAATTGCCGATCATTAAGAGCATCCGGTCACTGAAACGTCGGCTCCAGTTTACGAGACCAGTTTCTGCACCCGAATCAATTTGCAGAGGCCGCTTGGGCGCGCGGCCGCGTCTCCTTTTCGGACACGCAGACATCCGCCGGTAAATAGTAACAAATGACACTCCAGCGAAATTATTTTCATCCTTTCCGCCTCGCACCTTCGCGGTCTATTAAGCCGGTTTGATTCGCGTGCTTATTTGATCGACGATTTTTTCAATTTCCTTCGATCCACTTTCTTCTCGGTGAATTCGAGGAGGAGGGTTTTTCCGTTCGGGATGAGAAGCAGGTCCAGCGTGATTTACGTGGAAAGTGTGGAGTATCCCGCACTTGACATTTTGGGGTGTATGGAATTCCACGTTCCAGTGCCTCGTAGAATGCACTTTTACCATTTTTATTTTTTCTTTACTGTTTTTTTATCCTGTTGAAGCTTGATTTTTTTCATTTGTACTTCCTCTGCTCCTCCAACTCCACACTCGAATCCTCGAGCTGTTTAGTACTCGCCCGGTGTAATCAACCGCTGATTAAAGACTCGCACCCCACTCTTTAACATACGGAACACACTTGCTCTTCCCTTCTCTTATCCTGGGATAAAACACTACTTTCCAACGCTGCTATTATTATTGGTAGTTATATTTCCGACTTAAATCCAGCAATAAGTAATTTCTGACGCCAATCAGAAGAGTCTGCTGTTTATAATTAGATCTGATTAAAAGAAGACTGGTATCCGACTGAAGTCGCGTTGAAATTCGCCAAGCTTCGGAAGAAAATTCGATTAAATTCCTATAACTTATACAGGATAGCTCTGGCAACGAGAATACTTGAAAGAACAAAGTCAATGTTTCCTTCTTACCAAATATATCTCTGCGAATCCTTCGCAATTTCGTAATCCTGCAATTAGAGTCCAAGTAACCAAGACCCATCCCCACGATTCGCTTCGCCCTTTCTCGCCAGTCGCTCCGCCGACCAGTTTTTCCCCCTAAATCGACCCCAGATGTTGCAACCTCTGGTTCCATCGCAGGGGGTCGTAAACCGATCCGTGCCTCGGGAAAATTCCTGGATGATCCGTCGCCACGTGTTGCGGCGAAATTCGACGAGGTAGAGAGGGCAGAAAGAATAACGCCGAGAGAAAGCTGGGTCGTGGTGCGTTTTGTGCGTGCAACGTTCGCGCGCGCACGGTACATGCGTTGCCCAACGTGAATGGACAAAGTTGGACGGGGTTTTTGCGACTGGTGCCACGTGCAGCCCAAATGTTGCGCTCCCGGCCGCTTTACCTTCTATCTGTTGCCGCTTCTGGGTTTAGAAAGATATTAGGGGCCTCGGACAGCCGAATATGCGCTGCAGTTTAACTTTATTGCAGTGTTCAGTCACGCAGGCGAGGCCTTTACGACACTTGCAACAGTTGCGCCCCGAAAATCGGCGTGCAAGCCATTATTCGCGCTTCTTTCACTGGGGACTGCTGAAAAACCTGGCAAGAGTAGGCAGCGTGATCAATGTTACGTGTAAATCCTTCTTAATTAGCGACGGCGTCTTTCCGAGCGCACATGGTGCAGTTCTGAAGATGGTAGTGTATGTGAGAAGTACGTGACTAAAAATCATATCTCGAAAGAAAAATTCTGTTCTTAATTGAAATATATCGCCAGCTGGAAGATACTCAACTATTCTATGCGCCTATAGTACCGATTCTGATTTTATACAAAAATATTTTTTATTCTTCTATTTATTTATTTTTTTTTAAAATAGTCACATTTATCTTCCACACTGGAACTTTATAATCATTTCCACGCCTGTGCAGTGGCTTCAAATTTAACTCACTCAAGACAATTTCTTGAATTTCCTCGCTGTTGAGGAGACAAGGAAGGCAGCGGAAAATCAAGCCGACGGATGTGAGTTTTTTCAGGAAGAGAACGCTTGACCACGAAGGGAGGGAGCGGTCGGTGGCCAGGCCGAAAGGCCTCGTGAAGTTAGGACCTCTCGTGGGAAGCTATTTCCTGGTAATTGTTGCGCGATTCCGTGGTTATTCTCGGCAAGAGGGTTATCCGCGGGTCTTTAAGGGGCCGCCTTCCTCGAGGACTTCTGCGGGACCACCTACGCGCGTCTCGTGTTACTTGTATTGTCGGGAACGGCGCGGACGAGGACGATTCTCTTCGGTGGCACCGGTGGCTCGCTGGCCGCGCGTGAGAAGACGTCGACTCCGAGCCGAAGGAAGGGAAAAAGTATGCTGGGCCGTAATACCTGCGGGGACCAACGACAATAACGGCTGCGAATTTTTCTAGGACCTCGCCTTCCTTCTGTTAGTCACGCGATGAAACTGGAGACTTTCGTCGCCGAGGAAAGTCACGCGCGCGGCTCGATTGCGTGGGAAGTGTGAGCGTTGCGTAGAAACTTGCAGGGAATCGGTATGGAGAAGTTTAGGTGAAAGGAAGTCGCTCCAAGTTAATACGTGTTTTGGGAATGCAGATGGATTTATGTCATATTTTTTTAATGCCTGGTTTCACCAAAATAGGTGAGTGTAATATAGGCTGCGAAAAAAGTCTGCATTTTTGTTTCACTTAACAAACATTTTTAAAATTGGTCAGAATGACTTCAGTTTTATCGAGAAGCTAGGAGATTTTGTTTGCTAAGTGACGTGTTTCGTCGTTTTTAAAAAAATTGCATTTGGTCGGAATGGCAAAAAAAATATTATCTGTCGCTTTTGAACTATTCTATTTATTGCATTATTTTAACCTGCTGTGACATTTCTCTAGTCGCGGACCAGCGTTAGCAATTCTTACTGTATCCAAGCCATAAACAAAGTACCTCTCACGCTATCCGCGATCGGCAAAATCATATGCACCAACCAAATATATCTCCAACATGCATCTTCAAACATCGTATATAGTTGCTTCGATTTCCAGAAGCTCGGTGAAAGATGAAAGTCACATAACGTCTCTATGTATAGTAGCCTCGTTGCAGCAGGGAACGGCCGATAGTGGAGGCTCCTCGCTGCACAGAGTTTCCCTCTTGGATTTTATAGCGATCGCCGATGGAATCCCCATCTGTTTTATCTCGACTATGTGACGTACATATGTGCTTTTTCGCGCGTCGTCCATTCGATATCGCGCGCTAATGCTTCAGATATGTATTCCCGTTGCCCTGAGAGTGCTAGCCCTCGGAGATATCGATACACTTCCCCTCCCCGCCGATAAATCTGTGCACACGAGCCAAGCCAGATACCCACCCTCTGCACCCTCTGCACCCTCTGCACCTTTCACGCCGTGCATCGCGAGCAGAATCGCTGCCGTCGCTGCCACGAATTATCCCGGCAAACATTCGTCCGCATAAACGTCGCGTCGGTCGTTAAAATGCATATGAATCCATCGGCCCAGCCCCATAATGCATAGGTAGGGCCGTGGCTGTAACAGATTCTGACAATGGCCTCCCCGCAGGCTGGCCACCATCATTTCGCCGCGGAAATCACAGACCATTATGATCGGCCGTATCAACGTCGCCGCGAATAGCCATTTGAATAATATCAATTTGTAACGCGTTACGACAGAGCTGTGTAATCAATGCCTAATCATAGTCGAGGGTCGGTGCATCTCCCTTCTTTCTTTGCCTCGTGAGCTGTAAATCGCGGCGCCAAGCCTCAACGAAGATTAAAATTGTCTCGTCTCTTTCAGATTGAAATATTTTATACTTTATGACGGTGGAAATCTCCAAATCCGCCGATCCACATCAATATATTGAAAGGCACATATGTGTAAAGAAGAATTTCTATCCCTCTATCGTATCAATCTCAACGAGAGCACTCGAAAACCGATTAAAACTGGGGCTGGGACTATTTGTCGAATTTTTCGGTATTCGACTATTCGAATACTTCAATGGCTCAATTATTTGGCGAATATAATTCGAATTGTGTCTAGATAATAATAATAATAATAATTCGTCTTTATTTATCACACTTACAAAAAAAAACAACTTAAGTGATAAATAGGCGGGGTTCAGCACACATGCCATTTTGCAACCTAACCCAAAAAACAATATAAAACAAAAATAAAGCCACAAAACAACAGATGAGCGAGAGAGAGGACCACATGACAAGGGGAGTTAGGGGTAGTGAACAAGATCAAGTGTATACGACAGTCGAAAAAATTTCCGGCAGATTGAAAGCTGCTTAGAGGAATTAGCGAGACTGAAATCGACCCACCGTCGCGGGAGTTGCAGCCAGAGCTAGACCGAAGACACTGCAACTGGCTCTAGCTAGACACAAAAGTGTCGCGGTGTAGACGTACCTTTACTCTACTTTCTCGCGCAACTTTCCATGACGGCTACATTGCACATCCCGCGCGCCAAAACACCCGCTCGGAATTCCTGCTAAAGCCACAGGTAGTTTCCACATACATTCCCAATCTGCGAGCGAGTTAAAATGCACTTCCCGTTCTATCGCGCCAAGGAATAGAGACGCTCTGACAGAAACGAGTCCGCCTAGTCCCGCAAACTCGTGTCTCCTGAGTTTTAAAGGATCCTTGCAAGAGGGAGCGCTTAACGCAGCATTAAGAGGTTTGCATTCTGACAGCATGCTTGATGCGCGCACCAAGCGTGTTACGTTACAAGGAATGCAGCGGGAGGGAACAAGAGTAAAACATCGATGAAAGGGGAGAAGATGCCCGCCGAGGGGTAAAAAGTCGATGGTAACGACTTGGAATCAATACTTCATGATGCCCCCATTGGCCGTGCGCGGGCCCTTGTACCGTATCAATGCAATCGCTATACTTCTTTCGCCTTGACAGCTGACAGCCACCCAACACCGTATCAGACCGTCGCGTCGGGCGAACAATTTTAATGGAACGCTTGTTCCCTCGCGCCTATTCCACTGGCTTCGAATGCAGTTGCGTGTCGGACGATTTCTTTCCTCAAATAAATTTCGGTTCAGAGGATCTTCCTTCCGCAATGATGTGGAATTGCCTCCAAATTGTTTCCAGTAAAAAACCAGCTGAGTTCTGCAAAGGTGGTTTTCGAAGATTGCCAGAGCAATATAGCGGATTAAATTTTACTAAATATTTTTGATGAAAATAAAAGTTTTATAGTCACAGGGAAACGCACGGATTTATTGGAAGGCTTAATAATTGAAGAGTTATTTTAGAAAACACTGTCAGTGCCAAAAATCAAATATTTACAGATTAAATTTTTTTTTTTAATTTTCACATTGACTTTCTATTCTTCAGTTTCCAATTGTTGCGACACAGTCTTTTGAGCGAACCTGAGGGTTTGTATTTCAGTTTATAATCCACCACCAAGCACTTCAATTTGATTCTTTCGGTAGCCCATTGAATTAGGTAATTCAAGTCGAGAGCATCACTCAACCCCCGGCGTATAAAGCTTCGCGGTATTTATTTACCTTATTTCAAACACAAATATCCGCGATAAAGACTCGCATCGTACACTCGAAATGTACGAGAGGAAGAAAAATACTGACAGGTGGAGTGGAGCTTGTAAGTGGGCCTTAAAACTTTCCAAGGGTCGCACAGCTCGTGGCCATACGTTCCTGACGTATCTCCTGGCCGCTTCGCAGAACGAGGTATGTAATCTCTTTCCCCTAGACGCTCCAGAAGCGAAAACAAACGAGCAGTTTGTTCGGTTCTCCGCTTGGGACCCAGGGTGGCCCACTGTTTTCCTCGTAAAGCTGCGCAGCCACGGTTTTCAACATCGTTAAATCGAGCTAATGCGCTGCTCTAGGTCTAGACATCTCTGATTTCAAAGTGACGATACCGCGAGAGCTTCTGATTTTCGAGGAGACCCATAATCGTGTGTAAACACAAGGGCCTGCCACCGGGGCTTCGTTCATGCACTTGCCGCGACTCCCCTAAGTTTTTTTTTCAGCAACCAAGTGCTCGTGGGAATCGTGCCGGGGGTTTGCGATATTTTTTATACTGCACCGAAAAGATTACAGACAACCAAACTAGAAAAAGGAAACATTAAATAATTTTTTTTGCTCGTAGGAATTAATGGGGTAGGTATATCAAAAATATCGAGCTTTAATAGTACAGCTTGGATACTTTTTTTTCCTTGGAATCTCCAATATTTTCTCAACTTTCTGAGGTATAAATTCTGTGGAGGAAGGTACAAAGACTACACCGACATTCTTTATTTCAGGATACTGTGTCAACGAGTTTTGATATCGCGAAGCAATGTTTACCAGAAGATAAATTTGTATAAATTGTTATAAACTGTTCTTCAGATTCCAAAGTCATCTCTACATTCGTCACATACTACCGTTGTACCCAATAGAAAGACTATAATTACGTAAAATTATCGGTAACACTATACATATGTACAGTACTGCAAATACTGTACATATTTATTGGTTGTTTCATAATTTATATTTGTATTCACTTGCAGCATATTTAGTATTAGTATTCGGAAAATACATTTGTCAGATTGTAGGCAAGGGACACAGTGGCCGACATCTCGGTTAAAATAACATGCATGTTACGAAGATTGTTTCATAGGACGTGGATTGGGTGGTAACGCGGTGCATATTTCCAGTACTGTACAATTTAACGAAGTAAGGTTAATTAAACGGTAAAGCAATTACCCATCTATGGTTCAGCGTTTGCACCGCCCATCCTGTAATAAAACCGCAGAACGAGGCGGCGTTATTCGCACCAGAAAGCCATCGTAATACCGTCCCAAAGCGTGACGAAGCTCTTCTGCAGGCCAGTTTCGCGGGGGGAAAACGCAACGTGGCTTTCAATCGCGGTCGCCCCTACCGAAATTAATATCATTATTGCGAATTTCGTGGCGTCATGCGACCGCAGGCATTTCTGGTAACACAGAAACAGGTACCGTTCCAACGAACCGGATCCACTTCTATAGGACTTCCGGTTAACCGAGTCTTCTTGCTTCCGGCGAGGGGACCGATGGCTCGTGAAATCGAAGGGCACATCACCCGTGGTAATTCGATCGAATAATGTTTCCCCTGCGAGGGGGAAGTAATCGGGAACTTGACCTTTCACTCGCGCGGGCACGCCCTCGTGGCAGATGCGAAAGCTTTTCCTGACTTTCGCTAAATTCAAAATTCTTTGATCCAAGAAGCTTTATCAGCTTCTGTAGCTCCTGGAAGATACTCCGAAGAGGCTGGGGCTCTTCTTTTTCACCAGCCCCAATTGTGTTCGTATATAAAAACTATTTCTGTGGAGAAGTTGCACAATTTCCTTAGTAAAGGGACAACAATGACGTGTTCAATTGCGTACTGACAAGGAAAGATTGCGAACCCGGAATTAAAATAAAATCTGAGACCAAATCCACTCTAAGGGGGTGAAATTGACCCCTTAAATTCCGGCTATTTTCCGATTTTGTGTGATAACTCGCGAACTGTCAGAACTGTAAGTTAGGTACCAGATGATAGTTCTAATTGAAAGTAGTAACTTTTGCCTTGAACCTTTTTTTCTATCTCTTACAGATTGCGAGTTACAAAATAAATATTCAGGGGTTAATTTCACCCCCTTAGAGTGAATAAATGCAGGAAATAAAAATTGCCTTATAATAAGGAGGAAATCCCCTACATACTCACAAAGTTTCAGATTAAGAAGGACTCAAACTCGGACGTTCCTTGTGATATAAATTATAAACGAACGTCGAGGACAACCTGGCAATTCCCAATCTGTGTAATATTAATTTTAAGATCCAATTCTTTCTTATGTCTACCACCGTTTACAGTTTAAACTTTCTTTTGACTACTACAGTAATTCTAAAATACTTTTTAAAAAATACTAACGATCACCAGTGGTAACGGAACGATTTATTGGTTGGAACGATATCGGCGCCAAGAATAATAATTCCCCGTTCCCAGAGATTTCGTTCACGCGGGCCCAGAAACCGGAGCGCGCAGAATGCAATGTAAGTAGGGGATAGGTGCTATAAAGGGGACACGTCTTAAAAGGGACAAATCGAATTTCCAAAATTCTAAACGCATTACACATGCAACTTATTTTCCTGTTTATTACAACACTAGTGCCTAGTCGTTTGACGTAAACTTCGCTACGGTCTCACTTGCAACAGAGTAGTAATCCACGGTTGATGTTTTTCGGCAGTAAAAATGAAATTTTTCATTGGTTTTCTGTTTCGTTTTCTGAGTTCAAGGTATATATAAAGTGTTAAAGTGTTATATCATTAAAATAGCCTGTATTCAACTGAAACGAAATCGCTTAACAGGTAAGCTTAATTAATTGTTTTCTTTGTTTTGCGGTTATTTAATATTAAACTCACGTATAGTCGTAAAAGGGACAGCATAATAAGTCTTAAATGGGACAACCGTTTCATGGCTGTCCCTCTCATACACATGTACTGCTGATGTTTCCATGACGATGGAAGTCTATTATTTCAAACAAATCCGGAATTTTTTCTATTCCATGTGTCATTAATAATAAAATATTGATGATTTATACTACAAAGAGTTAATTTTTTCGTAGATTTCGTTGTTTTGTATCATTAAGATTTAGAATTATAATTGTAATACTTAATAAATTTATTTTTATTAACGTGTCCCTTTCATAACTTATACTGTCCCATTTAAAACCACCTAGTCGTAAAAGGGACATTTCCCACTTTTTTGTAAATCGAAGATTTTGTTATTTTCTATTACAATTGATGAGTTAGCAATATACTTTTATTGAAGGGAAATAAACACGCTTTCTTGTGGTGTAGTTGTTTTTTAAATACCTATAACGACATTGTCAGAAATGGACGCTAAACAAAAGTGTCCCTTTTATAGCACCTCTCCCCTACTTATGCGGAGGGATCCAGGTTGCACCTTGAAGAGTAGCGAGGCGCGTTTGCTTACGCGCGATGGCAATAAATACTTTGGAGCTTCGGGCGGTGAGAAAGAGAGATTGCAGCCGGTGAAGGTCCAGCGGTGGCGAGGCAGACTTGTAAGTCAGCGAAAGACTTTTAAAGATTTTACGGCTTGTTCGAGCCAGTCGCGCGAACTTTGAAGCTGCCGTGTAGGCCGAGAGGCGATTACACTGGCAAGATCGTAATTCCTTCTGTTCGTCGCCGTCGACGTCCGCGGGCCCCCGGCCCGACTTCGAATTAGAATCGACACGAGTGAACACGTGTAGCGTGATTCTCGGCTAAGGTTCGCGTACGTCGTACGTTCACCCTCGCTTGGCGGATGCGGGGTCTATTTTCACCCAAAAGCAATCATATTACCCATTAGATATTAACAGGACTTTGTTAACAGTTTCACCTACCTATGATCAAAACATTTATACCAGTGATTCCCAACCTGTGGGTTACGAAGTGTTTTCTGGTGGTTCAGCGCGTTGTTTTCTTTAGATTTTTCTTTTTAATGTATTTTCTTTACTTTACCTTGTATACGGGGGCTCGCAGGTTATTTGAATACTATAAAAGGTGATTGCACCTCGAAAAATTTTGGGAAACATTGATGTATAGGTACGTTCAGTAATTTCGTATAGGCTGCGCGGGAAACGCCGATAGGCGTTCAGTATCTATGGTTTATTAAATGTGACTGTCGATATCCGCACGGGGCGCACGCTGTAATAAGAATTTTATCTTTTCGTATAATTTCGTCGTATTGAATCCCTACTCCATTCCACACACGATACAGCTAAACGTGTGTATTGCTTCGATTTCATAACGACAAACGCCACCTACGGTTCAGCCTATTAACGGCCGAATTTGAAGCAACCCGTTAATGACCGAACGAGTGATAGTTTCATTAAACGCCAGCGTTCAAGCCTTAGCGAAGGGGCGCCGGTTATTTGAAACGAGAAGAGCGGAATTAAGTGACTCACGGAGCCGGGGCGGCCGCAGGAATTTTAATTCCCGGGCTCCTCTTGTCAGTTGCATAACTTTCGCCGTCTAAAACGTTTCACGGCTAAGAATAAATCTGACGACAACTGCAACGGTGCCCCGCCGCTCGCTACGGCCTTCCGTCTGCGGGAAAATCAATTCCGTGAAAATTCTATTCCCGTCTAGACAACCTTCCCTCCCGCGGCTCATTAATATTCATGACACCCGCGGCGTATTCGCGGCCGCGATATCGATCGAATTTTCTTTTCCCCCGTAAACCCCCCTCGACCCCTACTCGTCATCGAATATCAATGCGATTTGTATCTCGATAGCGGGGGGGACGGAGAAATCGACCGCGTAATCATCCAGCCGATATTATCCTGGAAACGCGATGTCCCCCCCGCTGGGCGCGAGAGCTGAAAGGATTGCCCTCGAGGAGAGCGAAGTGAACGTTTCTCCATTCTGCTCGTAGCGGCCGTCTACGGTAAATGTTACCATTAGTCATCCAGGAAAACCAGCTACCAAACATCGCTGGCCGAGTAACGCGCTGTTTGCGTACGATTCAGCAATTAATCCCGACGAAGGAGAAACCAAAGTGGCTACGCAGTGGGTAACGCTATCTATACAGGGTCAACTTCTAACTCTCTATTAATAAATAATTGGGGACCTTGCAGCAAGAGGAGTGCAGCTCCATCTTTACCAACATACACTTATTGCTCTGGCTTAACATTAAAACGAGAACGCTAATCGAAAAATATATATTTTCACGGAACAAGCAGTAGTTATTCAGTTGAGAAGTTGTTATTTCCATTGTTGGCGAATTTTTCAAACCTGGAGCTGCCTTGAAACCAAAATATTGCAGAAAAACGGATGAAAATTTGAAATAGATCGCTCATTAGAAGCTGTAGGATCTCTTAGTACAATTTTTTACGTAAAAACTGTCAAAGATGGAGTTGCACCCCTCTCGCTGCAAAGTTCTCAATGGGAAATTTCTTTCGCGAACACTGTATCTTAATCTTGAGAAATTAATTTCCCCCGACAGATGGAAACTAAGGGAAATACAGGTTGCTCTTGTTGCGCGAGGAAAAACGCCTGGAGCGCGCGTGGCAAAAACGCCATTCGCCCTGGACGTGGAAAAGTTTCGCGACGGGGTTGTAACAGCTGTGGGAAGCTCGGACGGCGAATCGATAAGTTTGCTACTAACAGGGCTGTTTAAGAGGGCTCCCTTTCCTCCGCCTCGTCATCTTCTCCTCTGTAATCTCTGCTTAGGAACGGGACGCTTCTTCTATGGGTTCGCGGTGGCTTTAACCGCGGCCACAATAGAACAATCTAACGACACGGATGCGCAAAACACGGGGGCGAAATCGATAGCAGTTCTGGCAGGGTGGCCCCGAGTCGATGGAAACGAACGAGCGTCGATGAACGAGCGTACGCGCGGGGGTTAATCCGCCCCTTCCATTTCCTTAGCTCTGTTTTTTTCTTATTCGCTGCGCACGCTGCTTCTGATGCACGCCGCTACCCGAATGGGTTACAGTGAATGCGCGTTCTGATGAATGCGCTCGATATGTTCTTCAGAAATACGCCAGCTAACAGGTCCGCTCGCGTAAATGGAGCAGAATAACTTATTGTGAAAGTCACTGTCTTGCGTTTGCTTCCTGATGGCCAGATTGCCCTCACTCGATCCATCATTTTTAAATTAGGTCGGTGCAAAGGTTCTTTTGCTTTATTCAACCCAACTTCTATTAGAAGTAAAGAAGTTTGCTTTTTAAGCCCAGAATAGAACTATGGCTTGGCAGTTTTAATAATTGTATAATGCAAGAGTTGTTCTTTGCAAATTAAAGAGCACAAAATTAGGGGATCTTTATGGCGTTTAAAATTTTTTTTTCAGTTTAAGGGCTGGTAGCTTTTTGCATAATTTGGTAGTAAACGACCAAACCTTTGCACCGACCTAATATAAAAAGAATGCTGCGCGCATTATGTGGTCGAACGAGGGTGATATTCTTTTGTGGACAAATGGTGGTCGTGGTGAATGGGTGGCATCGATGATTCGGAACTGAATCTTTTTACTCGCGAATGGAAGAAGTAAACACGTAACCCAAGTGTTTAGTGGGAAATACCACACGTTATTTCACCATCTACCGAGTCGACTGAAAAAGTTTCCTCCATACTATAAGCAGTTCTATCGAGATATGTCTCTCTCGTGGCAAGTTTTTCCTCTCGCATGCGACAGACAACGATTCCTGCACGCTGAACTTATTATTTTTCTCAATATCCATTACAGCAATTCGCACGAACATCTTTGAACGACCATCGTGCTCCGACATCACGCGCGCGGTATAACCACTCTCATAAGAATTCTTTTGTTTCATTGTTCCGACGACTTCGTACGCATACTTTGTGGGTAGACAGAGAACTGGAGAATATTTGATGCGTCCTCGACTGCAGACACGCAATAGTTGAGCTTGGGAGATTATGGTGGGGATTCCAGTGGGAAATGTGTTTAAATATTCCTACGTTATTATTCTAAACGATAAAGAAAATCGGTTGAATACGAAGGAAATAAGTATCAAAGATTTAATGTTTATCTCGAGAACCTAATATTATCGCCTTAACGATAGATGACGCAATATCTTATCAAATATAAGCATTTCCATCTATCAGAAAAGATACCATCACCAAACGAACAAAATTCAGTAAAACCTTTCTCTTGTATCAACTTTCGGTAGCAGAAACTACCTATACAATTTTTCGTAAATAACTAGGTACTTAATTAATGACAATAGTTCTAGTCGATAAAATATTAATTTCTCTCCACTGTTTTTAACACGCCCCAAGCTCGTTCAAAGACAATCGACACGCGTCTCAAATAATCCCCAATAAAGGTTACAACTGAGAAAAACCTTCCCTCCCTTGAACGCTGATCGATTCTATGCGTTTCAAATATAAATTGCACTTAATCGAACCAATATGGAGGTTTCAATGCGATGAACTATCTATCGGTATCCTGCAGCAATTCCCAAGAATGCCATTCGTAATTTATTCTCCTTCCTGTCGGAGCTTAATTGGACGAGCAATGGCGCCCAGTAAAACCAGAGGTCGGGCTGCCTATCGACCTAATGACGAGCGATAAGTATGTATGCGCTTGCTCCTCGTCCCAAATTCAATTGCATCTTATTGCCACTGACAAGCATTCTCGGAATTGCATGCTTTCCTGAACGAGCACCGTCAACGAAGCCCGGGAATAACGGGAACAAATTTTGCCGCGCGAAATATCAAAAGTCTTTCAATCAAGCGAATTAACTCGAACGCTGGCGGAAGTGAATGGAAAATATAGTTGCGCGACTCGCTAAATGCCTTCGACGAAAGGTATACGATCGAACGGTACAATGCAGCTTGTACAATCCAGACTTTTATTCAGCAATTAATCGCAATTTCAATACACGTCGCCCTATTCACGCGAAAATACGGTGTAGGTGCGTCGATTGCACGGCAATTTTTGGCTTCGTTGGAACAGAGGGGTGCATCAGACTGAAATAAAAAAATATCTCCGTGCTCTATGCACCTTCGCCTATACAACGTGTATTTTATAAATAATACGACATTAAATATCCAATTTAATAGTGAAGACTTGGAGGCTTCAATTGGGTGCAGCTTGGAAATTTTATTGTTTTTATTCGAATCTCCAAAATTTTCTCAATTTTCTAGGATATTGATTCTGTGGAGGGAGGCTCAGAAGCTACGCCGATATTCTTTATTTCAGGATACCGTGTCATTTTACTTTTCTGTAGCAAATAGTTGCTAAATCATATCCGACTATACCGAATCCTACGACATATTCGAATAAATTCTAGGAATAACAAAATGAATTAGTTTCGACCGTAATAATTGATAGTAAATTTTTAGTTTCGACGCAATGGTTCAATGGTTTGAAATTCAAGGAGTTTAAATATGTTTTTATATGTCAACTGTAATTACCTTGTATTCACCTTTCTGTAAGCAGACGTTTTGTTCACGTATATGTCAGTCTTTCTCCAACTGACTCGCGATTCACACGTAGTGCCATGACACTGTGATTGAATATTAATCGAATATTAATAGCAATAGCAATATAATTTATAATTCTTTCCTGAGGATGATCTAAATCCAGATCGAAACGTCGAAAGAGTATAAGATATAATTTGCAAAATAGTTGTTTTATTTATCAGTTCAAATTGACCGAACCATTGCGTCGAAACTAAAAATTTACTATAAATTCTAGGAATGTTAATGAAATGTTGATTCGCCATAAGAATAATTCACAGATTAGGTGTTAAAGTTTCTCAAATTTGAAGTTCAATTTTTACGACCTACGCAATTTATAGGATGTCGCGCGTGGACCCACGGAGTTTCTATCATTAAATCTGTGACGGCGAGCGAAAGGACGGGAGACAGATCATCTCTGACATCAGGGAACGAAGCTTCCTAATGACTCACCGTCCCACGACCACGGGGCCCGCGATAGCGATAGGTCGTAAGTCCGATGCCGAAATGCTCCTTGGGAAATGTGGGTGAGACGAATTCGACCTTCATCAGGCATCGCGGGAGTTGAATGCTCAGTAACCCGTGTCGTGGAACTGATCCCCATGTAAAATCTCGTGAAATTCACGCGCTCATTAAATCGACCATTCGTCACAGCTGTTACTCGCTAACACGATTACACGAAGTAATCCGTTCGGAGGCTCAAACGTTACTTCTGCCCTCTAACATCCATTCACCATTAAATTCCTATCAATCTTCACTCAAATCTAAACTTCACCCTTTCGACCCATCATTTCCTTCGCAACGACGTTGTTGCCCAGAAATTAAATCATTGCCATTTGTAATTAACCCTCGGTTGTCACACCTACTTTTTCGAACGTCGTTGTCAATTTTCAATCAGTTGTTATTTAAAAACTATTTGTTAAATGAAGTCTCGAAAATTCCGAGGTAATGTTTGAACATTTTAGAATACATGCCCATCGTTGAAAGTTGACATTTAAAGCGTCATCGTGCATAAAAAAAAATTGAACCATAAGAGTTTCGACAAAAAGGTTTTTTACTTGAAAAAACGCAGGGTCAATTTGACCCAGTGTGACAACCGAGGGTTAAACACCGAGAAAAAGGAGAATTCTACGAGAAACATGAAACAGGTTAAAATCTAATTTAAGAATTTGAAAAATCGACTAGGCGGTCGTTTCTTAAGGGTTGGAGACATATTTCCTCGAGTCTAGAGATCTAGCAGTTGCAGATTTAAAAAAGTATACATACATGGAGATGAAAGGACTCCGGCGATGGCGGATGTTACGAAGTCTGCGCAAGATTGCAGCGAAGGGAAATGATATTTTCCTGTCAAGTCGAAGGGGGTTGATAGAGAAGCAATATTTCGCCACGCGTAATACTACACTCACCCTCGGAAAGAATCTAATCTCAGGCGTAGGTTCGCAGCCCCCCGCAGGCTTTTAAAGTTCGTGAAAGGGAAAGCGAGGGCAGCTCCGAGGGACTCGCGTGTAAACGTTTCGTTTATTTGCTTCCTCGTCTTATCGAATCCCGGCGGGGTTGCCCGCCAGGATTTTACAAATTTCGAACACGTGGGCGATCGAGGCGCGTAAACGGAGCATAGGTGATTAAGTGGAATAGAGAGAGAGAGAGAGAGAGAGAGAGAGAGAGTACGGGGTGCCATAAATTCGTGGGGATTATAAGTGATATAGGCCTCACCGAAGCGGATAACCGTAGCTCGGCACCGAAACCGGCGACGCGAGATTCTGTTTTCGTTTCCCACTTGCGAGGAATTAACGAGGGAACCGTGGATAAGTAGCGAGATAGGGAAAGTCCCTTCGAACGGCTCCAGACTCGGCATAATCCCAGATAAATAAACGCATTGCCTCGAACCAACGTACAGGCTCCGACCAGCTTCGAGGGGATACGAATTTGAAATTCGGTCCGAGTTATTACTGCACAGTGCACACGCTGCGACATATTTCCCGTGTTTACCGGGCCCGTAAATATGCGCAAAGAATTATTCAGAAATTCCTCCGGGAGCCTGTAAAAGCAAAATTGCATTTGAATACTTGGCCGCGCTGCGAGCAGCTCGGAATCTCCCTCGACATAGGTATACCGCGCCAAACATTCAGAGTTTCCCTCTGGGGATTGCATTAAAATTTCGTGAAATTTCTTCGAGAGGGGGGAGGGGGGGAGGCCAGACTGCGTTCTGTTTTTCGAATATGAAAGAGGAGGAAGTAGGTAGTTTCGAACTCGAGTGACTTGGATACACCGAAGCATAAGGAAGTGTGTTTGACTTTAGACGAAGTAAGTAGCAAGAGAGCGTGGTGATTCTTCGTTCCAAATTTTCAAAAAAGGAATTTTCTAGATGCCTCAATTTCATTAGCCTATGAAATACAGAAAAGTTCTAACTTTAAATCAGTTCTGCGATTAACAGAGTGCGTTCGAAAATTCAAAGAAAAAATTCAAGTTTTGCAGAATTGTAGTTCAGTGTCCATTTGAAACAAAAAATGGTTAAATTTTTAGCAGCACTACATTTCTGCTAAGTTTCAAATTTTTTTTATAATTTCCGAGTTGCTGAACATTGCTTGTAAGTTATTTATCCACACATGACTCGATGCACTAAGTCTAGGCTGAAGGTTTACATCCAGAAGCTAGAAAGCACACACATTTCCTCGCGAAATCGTGCCCAGTGCGATGCATTATGTAATATGAAAATTTGAGAAAGTTGCATTCTCTGATGCCCAGATGAACCATCGAGGGTCAAAAGTGAGCCAGTTCCGCTTCTCGTCTCCCTATGAAACCTTCATCACGCATGGTATAGATATCGCAACTGAATGCAAAAGGTCGAATTACATGACTCGAGCCTCCTGTATTCTGCAAGCGAGAATCTCCCTGTTCGCCTTTCTTTTCCCAGAGGTGAGCGGCCACGCCAGAAGCGTGCCCGAAGAGCCACCTTAGAAAATGCAAATTACGTCAAGTGGCTGGTCAAGTTTCCCCGATCTCATTCGCCCAAACGACGAAAGGTTAATTTCCTCCTCGCGCGGCTAATCCCAAAACGAGGGCACTAGGGACCCCCTCGAGCATGCTACTCGCTCCTCCGCGACTCGCCAGTCGCCTCTCGCTGCGAGTGTTCCAGCGATCCAGCAAGTCCATCCGGGCTAACTGCACTCCGCCACGAGGACTTGTGGAGTGACGTGTTTCGAGCAACGAGTGTTTGCCGCAGCCTCGTCCATTCTCTTCCGTTCCTTGCCTCGACCTTCCCCACCGACGCTCGTAGTTTCCACCTTTCTCGAGCCGTTTCTCCCTTTTTTTCTCTCGTTTTCCCTCGCACTGCCCGCCAAGTCCCCTCCCGTTACACTTTCCAGTCGCCGAGGACCGTCGAGGAAGCCAGTTTATTACGTATTACGCGAAGCTTCACGGTGGCATCGCTTCAACCACCCCACCCCCCCCCCCCCTCCCCATGCTTTTCGCTCCCCCTCGACCTGACTTTTCCACGCGCGGATAACTTTTGTGGATGGCCCAGCATTATCGTTCCTCCCTCCAGCCTCCCCGTCTGTTTCACGATGAAACGCTGCACGTGCGCCGAAAAAGGGGGTGGCTGAGGGAAACGCGAGCATAAAGGACATCAAAAACGCGGCTGGACGGGGAGGATCCGAGGGGGAAAACAGGGAGAAAAACATCGGGTTAAATGCGAAAGCATTGCGGGGGTTAATGGGTGCAGAGCTGCCACTGGAAACAGCAGCGATTGTCCTCTGCACCACCCTCCGCCCTCTTTGCACGGTCTTCTGGAGACATGTTTGCGCAGTGATCGAGGGACGGAGTTTGGTTTATTCGGTTAAGGAGAAATTCAGGTGCGTATCGGACGAAAAGGAAGTTTGTGGGGATTTCGGATTTCCCGATGGAGGAGATTCTTGGAATATGAATTTCAGAAGAATGGCGAATGTGGTAGGTAGGGAATAGATAGCGGCGATGGTAGAGTTGTCCTGGATCGTTTATCCGGGAAAAATTCGCTTCCCGTTGCGAGGAAAAATGTGTGTTCACGTGAGAGGGAGATGGGTTCTCGTCACAGCGATATATCGAGCACTCGAGGTCGCGCGCCGTTCGTATCGAGAGCTTATAAACCTTTCGTAGTATCGATTCCGGGCTGAATAAATGTTTCTTCTCGGTTTATCTAATCTTATCGTGGACGCGAGCGACTCTGCTGGCGATAATCTTCCAAGCAACGGTGAGCCGTTATGTATTTTTAATAAGGAATATTTCAGCGTTGCGATCAATGCGTCGTTTTAACCTTAACGGGAGGATGTGGGCTAACGCTGATATTACAACGGTTTGAATTTTTTTAAACAAAATATAGTATAGTGAGGTGCATCACTTTAATTGTCGATCTTAAATTCTTCGTGAATTATTCGTTCTATGAAGAAATTTAGTTAGGGTTCAGTATTTTTGGAATGTTAGTTGCTCCAGTTTAAAAGTCTGAGATAACCTCCATACATTAATACAGGGAGAAAAAAAATGGCAAATAAATAATTACTGTACACGATGCTTCCACCAATGTTCAAAATATTTCTCCACTTAAAAAGAATAAACAAATAATTTACCCACCTACTTCACACCGATCAAAGAAACTATCCACCCCAATGCAAATCACTTTCTATCACTAGATCTAAATTTACAAATCAATTAGCGAAATTGGAGGCCCGATATCCTACCCAAGCACTTGGCCGACACAGTCGAGGAATTTACAAATGGGAAGCCGAATTTTCTCATCGCATTTTCGGCCAAATGACCCTGCCAAGTGGCCCAAAAAAGGGGCAAAGAGGTGCTGGCCAGTTGCCTGACCTGCTTGGACAGCGTATCGAATAGCGAGGGGGGCAAGAGGGGGGGGCATAAAAGGATGAGAAATTGAAATGTCTCTGAGACGAGGCCACAACGCCAAAACCAGGCAAGCCTTTGCAAAGAGAGTACCAAGAGGAGGCAAAATTCGAGCCTCCGAGGTTTTGCTACAAAGGGACTGCTCTCATTAGCGCCAACTGGACGACCCACCGACGGACGTGTCTCGCGAGCCTTTTTATTCGTCCTTCTCGCGGCTCAAGCTTTTTCATCGTTTTCATCCTTCAGCGGGTAAACTGGTTTAAACCCGTTTCAAAGTTCATGGTCGCGATCGTTCGAGCCATTGGGAAGCTACGAGTGACACCGATCATGCCTGCAATTGATCTTACCATCGGGGAAACTGGGGATGTGGCTGGAAACCGCTTGTCAGGCTAACCCCCCCTCCAGTTCAATTAGTGGAACGTTTTGATCCGCGTGCAGCGGACGGACCCCGCTTGATATCGATACCAAACGCGGCTGGAATACTGCGTTTTTTTTTATTTAGATTTTCGATTGGAGAATTTATACCTTTGGGGGGATTTACTGGGATGTTTTGCGTATTTTTTTGTTGGATCAGTGAGAGTGAAAATTGCGCGATCGATGCTTCGGCTGAGGGGGACTGAAAAGCCTGGAGTGAACAGTGTGTCCGCTTTTGCTGATCAAATTGATGGTACAGAAAGTTCTGAAATGGGGAAAACGGTAGATGATGTAAGAGGATGATGCATTGGAAGAATTTAGGAAATTCTTGTCATTTTCACTTGGAATAATCAAATACAGATAACCGAATAGATTTATAATTGTTTGGATGCAAGAAGAGATAATGCTGTGGTAGAGTAGCCTTTTTGCTTCAACTTCCAGCCTTCATGGAGTAGCACATACAGAAGTTCTACTTTTCTTTGAAAAGCTACCGTATCTTCGTTTCAAAACGTCCGCGTCATAACCATTTAAAGACACTTGGAGTGCAAAAAGTTACTACTTCATCAACTACACGACATTGTTTGCGGTATTGTAGAATTCTCATTCAGAAACGTCCAGTGCCTCGAACAATTTCGCAATTGCCAAAGGTTTTAAATTTTTTCCCAAAATTCTTTGCATCAGAAATCTCTTAGATTTACAAAAACTAAAATATAAAATGCACAGTGGGTGTGTAAAATATTTTTATAAAGCTTCTTACACCTTCAGACTAATCTAAGAAACCGAAAAACTGGGAAGTGGGAACAGTCGCGTGATAGTGGCGGTCCACGACTGAAGGAATAAATAATCGTGATGGGGAATCAAGATCCTCGAAAGAAGGCCCGCATCCACGAGGAAGTATCTGTTGTATAAGCGCGTCAAGCTAGGGATCGTCGACCCAGAAACAACAGAAAGGACTTCCCGCGGCTAAGACAGAGGTATGAGTTGCGCGCCCAAGACCGTCCATAATTTATTTCTTCCTACTGCACCGCGAGAAGGATGTTCCTGGTGGAATCCGTGTTCAAGGCAGCCACGCCATTGGTGGTCCAGGAATCCAGAATAAATTCGGATTCGGTGTTGTTTCATCCGGGTGGCGTGAAATCCACCGAGAAGATCCATGAGGTCAGAGCCGTTAAAACGGGGGATGCATTTTTCTGGCGCCAAAGTTCATCGTCCTCGGTCCAGATTTCTCATGGTGGTATGTTTTACGTACAAGTCGAGAACTGGCAAAAACATTACTTAAACGCAGTAAGAATCTCATAATTTTGTGATCTCTATTTTGCAAAATTAAATCGTTGTATTTTTGTTTTAAACTATATATAATACTTTAAAGTACAGAAAACTAACGAAAGTACTTTAAAATATTATATATAAATTATAACAAAAATACAAAGATTTTGTATCCTTACGTCACTATTTCCTAGCCTTCCATTAATTGTATTAGCACGTTACTTGAGATTTTTTATTAAAAATAGTAGCGTTCTTATAGAAATTTCGTCGACTGTATATTTTCTTCGGTAATATTCCACCTCGTGCAGAGTCCACAGCAAGAACGCCCAACTCGTAGCAACGTTTAATATCCACAAGCGATTAGACCGAAGATCGACAGTCTGCGTCTCAGAGTGATTTTCGCGAACGAAAGGAGGAAGGGGGCGGGCATCGTAATTCCAACTATGGGGGGATTTAGGGCATCGAATACGACACGATCCCTGGCAATGTTCCCACGGGTCTTCGAGATTCCTCGTACACGCGAGCGTTTCTGTGTATACTTCTACCTGACACTCCACGATTTCAGCGTGGTCAGGGTGCATCAGCGATCCTTTTAAAAGGAACTCGGTGAACCTCGGAGGACACTTGATCCCGATCGCAACATTCCCAACGCAACTCATCTTTTAGCCATTCGATCTTCCGTTCGTGAGTGAACAAAATACTTGATTTTTCCACTAATTTTCGACGAACTCAGATTTCTACGCGGTTCAGACGACAGACAGTCCCCGCGGTTATTCGCCGAACATGCGCGTCTACGGTAAATTTAAATTACGATAAAATATTCGACAAGCCGAACAACGCTCTGATAAAAGCTGGCAGCCGTCGGCGTAGCTCGCGTGCACAATGGGATTATTTCACGGCCGACGTCGACGCGCCGTGAAAAAGACATTTTACGGGGAATAACCACGCGTCGAATTATACGTAGGTGCGCGTAGCCAACGCAAAATTTCCTCGGGGGTGGAAGTTATTCGATAGCCGCGTCGACGCGCGTTGAACTTCATTTTCGAACCATGTTTTAAATTATTAGGTCGGCGCAACAGTCTTTATTAAAATTACAAATATATTACCATGTTTCTTTATTCAAAGTATCTTCCTTAGCTATTTATGATCTTGGCATTTTTCTGGTAAAAGTATAAACGTACTATAAAAAAAAGACATTTCTGTGCACCTAACAGTGTGCGACAGAGTTTTTGCATCGACTTAATAATTTCCACGAGCAAAATTGAATGACCTGTGGACCTTCCCTCATTATTCAAGTCCTTCAATTTTACTCCCAAAAGTAGGCATGGTTCCCACGCGAATTGAAGTATCTTTATCGTTCATCTTAGATTTCGGAAAAGAAGGAAGAAGGCGAGACTGGAAAATGCACTGTGAATTCAACGACTGCGTCCGGCGCGATGCGCAGAGAATAGCAGAAGAAGGGGTGGGCTGTTCGGCTAACCCGGAGCGAAACTCGTATCATAATCGCGAAGACGTCCACGACATCGCGTGTAAACGTTCTGTTTATATGCGCGGCTAATTCGCGTCGGACGTCGGCGGCGAGAGAGGATTCCATGGCGGAGAGACACGATGATGGTAGGCCGCCAGAGGTAGCGAACCGAAGAAGAATGAAAAAGTAGGACCGCCTACGGCAGGTAACCGTGCACCTGCTCTATATGTATACGCAGGGTGCGTCAGCTTCCAGATCAGATCTGCACTTTCTCGAGCCCGTGGCGCGAACGAGATCCCGCATCTCTTTCAATAGCGACGCGTGAAATATGAACGCTCCTCCGCGAGGCGAAACAGCAACGCTATTAATCCAAGTCATACGTGGATACGTACAGTTGCTATCAAGATATTTCTTCTACGGATCAAGTATGCCCCGACTTTCATCTTCTCTGCGAACTAGAGCGCTCCACCGCTAAGTTGGACGGATTATTGCATTGAAATTGGATAAGTTTTACTTTGAGGCAGAGATCAGATTGTAGCAGAAACTTTTAAAGGTACGAGAGGGTTGTTTAATTTTAAAGGGCAAATATAGAACTGAAGTTTATAGATCGAGACTTTAATTTCACCCCGATTCTGTTAAAAACCTCCGATTCGCGTTTCGGAGATATTTCCAAGAATATTAACCTCGAACTTCGAGTTCACTCAGTTCACTCCTCTTCCTGTACCTTCGCTGACCAGCCTTTAGACTCTCGTTTCTCCTCAATTTATCTCCAACCAAACGAAAAAAGAAACAAACAGAGCTCGCGGAAAAATTGCCGCAACTAGGAAAAGCCCGGTAATAAATCAGCCTCCGTGTTTTGCCAGGCGATCGAGGAACCCTTGGGTCCTCAGCAAACGTACAAACGCGATCGAGTGTTTCGCCCCGTAAATCTCTTCGAGCGAAAGCAATCTCTCCGCGGGCGAATCGATACCTTCCACTAAACCCCGACTTTTATTGGAAAATCTTGCCGATGCGCACGTGTTCCTCGAATCGGTCCATCGACGTACGTTCGCACACGATAGTACGTAGTATTTGCGATCGTCCTCTAGCTGCAACTTCGAAATGGAGCTTGTTCCAGCATCCAGCGGACATTGGGACCGAGAAACTTTTCCCCGCGCGCGTGCAACTGTTGACGGAGAGGTATGCAGAAGAAAAGGGGCGGGAGGATCCAGGGGGAATCGAGATCGAGGAAAAGAGACGGGATGGGAAGATCGTCCTGGCACCGGCATGTCGCGGGGCCGGAAGTTCTGTCCAAATATTTTATGTGGGGGTGCCAGGATGGCAGGATGGCACAATGGCTGGGTCAGTGGCCTCGCTTTAAGGAGATTCTGTCGCATCATCTTCCCACAAAGAAGGAATCTCCTCCTTTTGTCAACCGTGAACGCGATAGAGCTTCACGGTTAAGTTTCCACCAGTCGCGTCTACCTCTCTCAACTGAGGCAAGAAACATTTCGGCGAAAAGGGAGGACGTACGGTGCCAGCGCTCGATACGTCGCTGGCATTTAATCTTTGGATGGATGTTTGATGTTTGAAGTGGTCGTACGTTTCAGGATGCACATTGTGTGGGGACTGCTGTCGCGGAATGAGAAAGAAATAAGGGAAGTAATGGGTAAATTGAGTCGCGGTGTACTAAGGGATGAAAGTCTTTGTGTACTCCGTCGTGAAGAAAACGCGAGAGTAGCTCAACTATAATCGGTAACTCTTTTTATGGCGCGGAAATAGAAATTCAACTTCGTTCGTACTTCGTACTTGGGTATATATTTTTCACGCAGAAATGCGCGTGGAAAATGGATTAATATTCGATACAGAAAAATTAACAAAACTGCTACTTCTTAATGCGTTTTTTAAACAAATGCAGTTTTCTGAAATCTGCGCGCGCAGCTGGACACTTTATCAAATAAAATACGCGATTTTGAAAGTTAAACCGTTTCTCCAGCTGCAGTAGTTCCCACGATATTCGATTAAAAATATGTTTCTCACCCTCTACTTTGAGGTTTGTTTTCACCCCTTCAACGTGAATGTCGGCCAAATATTTTTGTGCGAACTACATTTTACGTAAATTTCATAAAAATTCACTGAAAATTTCATTAAAAGCGACGTTAGGTGAACTTACTCGTAAAACGAATCCTATGCATTCGCAGTGGACATTGAAGGTTCACTGAAACAGTTGCAAGTTCCTTACCTGCAACAAACAGAATTAAACACAAATTTAGTAAACTTCTAAAACCATATTTCCACTTTCATATGTATACTAGTGTTATATTTAAGTAGAACCATTAAAAAGGAGCACTCGGACATGATTCAGAAAAATGTGTGGAACAATATTGGCACTGAAAAGATACAATCTACTGGCCAGGACATAAAAAGCATAACGCTGCATTTAAAAGAAACTTTGATAATCTGTATCATTTCACTCCAGCAGAGGAAATTGTCTTCAGCATCCATCTCCTTTAACCCAACCATCTAAATCTCGTCCTCCACCGTTTCCTGTATCCTCAGCTCCGTAAAGAGACATTCAGTAGATCTTGAAAAAGATATCTCGAAAGCAGAAACGGAGTAAAAGTAATAGAGCTAATAAATTCACGAATCTAGAACGACGCGGAACTTTCGAGCTAGCTGAAGAGTTGAATAATACCATAAGCATGGAGCAGCGTGCACCTTAAGGGGCGAATTTTATCGTGCCTGTTTTATTGCAGCACTAAAAAGAAGGCCAACCAGTAACGGCAGTGATGTAACAGTTTCACAAAGCATACTGCTAAGCGTAAAAGTGACAAGATTTAAGAGGTCAATATGGAACTGGTCTCATCCTCCGGCGATGGAAAGTACTCGTTACCAAATAGACCTGCCTCTACTCAAACTTATTAAGTCGGTATTAAAATTTCTATAAAAAGCAACAATATATTACTGTTTTTTTTAATCAAACTATTTTCCTTGGCTATCATTTTTCTATCAAAGTACATGTAGGTGTACGTAGTTAAAAAAGAAAGAACTATCTTTTGGATCGACCTAATACATTAACGTAGCGATAAATTCTGAAACAAGCGTCGGAGACAAAAGGCACCTTAGGACAAGTGCTTCTATCTACGCCGCAAGGCGTCTATCCGTCAGACACCAAATATGTACAAGATCGATATCTCCCTCGAACGATGACGGACAATATATCTCTGAATGCCAGTAATCGTTCGTTTCACGCGTTCCATGCGACACGGCTTAAAGTGTCCACCGAGCGCAACTGAACACGGGCTTCTTATCGATAATGGCGCAATAAAATTGATAGACGCCCGTGTACACCGACCCACCTCTCGCGCCTTCCCTGTCTTTCTCTTCTACATATCCTCCCCAGAACTCAGAAATATCGCCACGCGCGTGTATATTCTTGTTGTTTAATGGCCCACCTATAGGCAACGCGCATACGCTGTTTAACTTCTCTTCCACGGGTGATATGTATTTTTCCTAATAATTCATATCTGGGGCTGGATAGCTATGGAAGCTCTCCTTTCCTATCGCGACCGGCGCGTGTAACTTTCTTTGGTCGTGTTTGGTTTCTTATAAAATGGCAACTTTCATCTTGCAACAACGATTTTAGGATACTGGATGCTGGGGTTGGTTGATGTGGACACTTTGATGGGAAGTTTTAATTCAGGTAGCTGAGAAAATGGAAGTAAATATTGGAAGTGGGTATTTTATTAGAATAGTGGATAAGGAAGGGTGATATTTTTGTTTCTATTTTCTTTTTTAATTCAGCAGTTGCAATGATAAATGATTTTTAGTGTTTTCTTTTCAACCACAACGACATTGGTATATAACTTAATATGATCTCAGCTTCATCTCGCCACAGTTCTAGAGACTAAAATACATTATTCTAGCACTTACAGCGTGTACCCACTGTATTCAGCATGGGATTTAGGGTAAACACACCAATAAATGAACACTTAAGAATGAACACTATTATAAAATTATGCTTGCAGCGAAATTGTTTGGATACGAAGCAAGAAATTAAGAAAAGTCTCTGATTAATTAGTTGCTTATTTTAATAACTTATTTTACTCGTTTTAATAAAAAAAATGGCCATTCACTGGTACGTGTTCATTTACTGGTACATCCACCCTACTTCCTTTCCCACGTAAAAAAGTGATTTTTATTTCCTGTGGCATTTACATCGTTTACCACTCCAACTGCTGAATTTTGGATGTTAATGGCTAAAGAACACCTGCAACTACTAATTTCATCTCCACGACCACAAAGTAACCTTCGTAGGACGTTTCAATGATAAAAGTACACGTGCATGTTCGCGCAAAAGTGCCGCAATTTAAAGACAGTGTAAAAATGAGAATACACAGTAATCTTCACGCGTGATATCTTACTATTCCACGAAGATATCTCGCCTGTCCTTACTCGCTCCAAGTCATAAACACGATATCTCACTATTTCCTGAACAATCTCGTCTATCCTTACTGCTAGTCACGAACAGTCGGCTCTGCTCGTGAAATAGCGCAGGTGCTGATTGCGTCGAGATTAAAAACGAATATCACAATCTCCAAGAAGCTCGTACAACTTACACAACTTACACAACTCTGTTATTCCAGTCCTTTCCGCTCTATCATTTCTTTAATATAGATACACTACTGCAAATATATTTGTATTTCTTCTGCCACTTGAATATTCAACGTGTTATCACTTATGCCTCATTTAATATTAAAACAACACCATTAATAACATTTTTTTGCATTATTCTAATGAAACAGGAGAGGTACATGAAAAGCTGCCGCTATTAAACTTAACCCTATCGGTACTGAAAAAATATTCTTTCGTCACTGCTAATTAAGTAATCAGTGCTCTATAGCTTTACCAAAACGAAGTGGATGCCAATTACGCAGCTATAAAAATGGTCCAGGCTACGTTAATTTGTGGGCGATCAATTTTTAATGCCATAAACAGTTCCAGTTTGTAATAATTCCCCAGCCGTGGACTGCGAACGAATGAATGATGCATAACGAACAACCAACGCCAATGAACAGAAACAACCATTACAGGCCAAAGCGGTGCCGCAGAATTCAACACTTTACATGCAATTATTATTGCGAATGAGCAGCTCAATGAAGCGATGCATGCTTCGCGATTCCGAATAATTCTACTTGTTTCCTGTTATCACAGCTGCAATATTCCGCGCACGGCCGTACGTGGACGTAAAAAAGAAAAAAGAAAAAAATGTTTGCCACTCGCGTCACGCGCCAATCGATTCGAGATAACGTTCGATCCTCAACGTTTGGCGATACGTGTTTAATAACCTTGCGTCTTCATTCCACATCAATGATACCCTCTCCTTCGAATTCTCGCGTGTGCAATTATGCGAAATTGGAGCAGTTTATGCGAAACGGTAGATTAGGAGCAGAATGCCTAAGTGTTTCTTGAAATATCACAGATATCCAAAGAGTATCTAACGTTTTAAAGCCAACTATTGCTTGCCACTGGTCTTCTTGATTCTTTAATTACTCATTGATTTTTACAGATACTTAAAACCATATCTCATGAATCAAATTTGAGGTATATTCGAAGCGATTCGGAAGTGTTATCAGATGTAAATCCGAGCATCTTAATGTCCTCATTAAAATTCCCCCATTCACCATTCACACTATTAATATAAAGCAAAATGGATATTTTCAATAATTCTCCTACAAAGTGATAGGTTACCATATTCTCCCGTAAGTTTCGTGATACGATAAATTATTTTAGTCGAGAACGTTTCATCTTCTGTTACAAGAAACTTCCTAATCCTCCACAATTCCTTTAAAGAATTATACCTACATCGCGGTAGTTCTCCGCCGTTTGAATTTTGTAACACGACCGAACGACTTGTTTACGAATTCCTCCAATTCCGTTTCAACATCTTTAACGTATCGATCGAGCGGCACAATGGCGCAGGTTACGTCACATCACGCGTGTGCGCGCATATAAGCGCATCGCGGTGCCTGGCTATGCACCGTCTGGAATTTCATTCGACGAGTGACTTTTGCTTTCGCAACGGCCCTACGGCCAACGTAAACACGCGGTTCCATAATAGCGGGGGCGTACCATTTCTCCATGTTACCGTTCAGCTGACTTTACAATCCCCGTGACGGCCTCCAGTCGGCGGATACGGGGTCCGTTCTGACCCACAATCAACGGCAACACCAACCATACAATTTGCAATAATGTGTCGTACAAATAAAAATATGGAGTGAGCGGTAAATTTTAGAAGAATATTTATGTTAATCTTTAGGATCCAAAATTCTTATTTATTTTAAGAAATTATAGTGATAAGTAACAATTAGCGTGAAGAACACAGCTCGACGAGTGTTAATGAACGCAGAACGGGCCGCCGAGGAAAGCTCAACTTGGCGAACCTCCACATGTAGGGTAGATGCACCGTTTGTGGCCACATTAAGATATTTTACCAGTTTTGGCCACTTCTTAAAAAATATAATATTTTTCCGTGTAAACAATAATTATAACCTTATATTTTGGGCGGTATACTAAACAAAATATTTATGATGTGAAATTCTCCACATAATAATGATCTGCGAGCAATTTAAAAATAAGATAATTATGCACATGGCCAAAAACAGTGCAATGGCCACAAACGGTACTTCTACCCTACCTAACGAAAGTTTTCTGTACGAGCCGGTGCGCCGGACACGATGGCCGTGTTCGTGTGGGTGCAGAATGTAATGGCGAAGGCACGCGGGGAATTGTCGCAAGGGTTAAGTGTCAATAAATAAAGCGGCCCGTCACGGGGCAATCAGTCTAAACTTTACGCTCTATTCCGCTCGACGGCGTTTCTGCCTTTTCTAGATGCCGAAATCAATTGACGCGATACGGCGAAACAAATGTCGCTTCGACTTCTGCATTATCAGAGCTGTATTCGCTGTGAGATAATATCGAGAAAGATTGTACTATAGGGGTGGTCCGGGGGAAGATATAGATAAAGGACGAGTGGATCGCAGAGATAACTTTGAGCGAAGAATGTCGCGTCGAAGGAGACCTGATTCTCGGCGTTCATCGAGATGTGGATAGGGTTTGAATATAGAAATACAGAACAGGCAGTAGGACTTAACGAATATTTCAAAAATCTAAGTATTCGAATATTGGATGCCAGAGAATTCGAATACCAGAGAATTCGAATATCAGATTCGAATATTTAGAGAAATTATTCGTATTCGAAATTATTCAAAATAATTATTCGAATTGTTCCAACGATTAGGAGTATTCGAATATTCCGAATGTGGCCGTCAAACTGTTACGATTTTGGGAATATGCTCAAGAAATATTTGAAAATACTCAATTTAAGGATAAAGCTACCAAAGGAAATTTTGTAATTATTAGACACTGTGTATAATGTAGTTCGTGAATGTAGTATATCATAGACTATCGAGTTAATTAATCCAGTCTTAATTTAGCACTCGAGATAGATGCGCGCGTATCCATTGAACGAGAGATGTGTACAGTGACGAAGGGAAATGAGAATTTTCTCTAAAGGTGGCCGTTCCAATGAGCGGCTGGCGACTGCGGCTGGCGACGCTCCCACTAGTGTAAGGGAGAAGTATGTATCTGTTTCTCCCTTGCACTAGTGGAAGCGTCTCCAGCCGCAGTCGCCAGCCGCTCATTGGAACGGCAGCCTTAACGCAACGTGACTTGTACGTATTGCGATTCCGTCGCGAACAGAGGCATTTAAATGGTCTTGTTACTCCAGATCGATAAATTGCGATTACGCTTTCAAGAGACAGGATCGTATGATCTGTTCAAGCACAGTGTCACTACCTGGTGAAGTATAGAGTTACCTGATCGATCAATCGTCCCTAAGAGTATCGTTGCTCGTATTACATTTCGTAGCGTAAAACACAGCCCCGGCATGCGAATTCGAGCAAATCCGCTTACGCACTGCAGCTGAAACGGTGATTCTCGTGCTTTGTAAAAAGGAGAGGCGCCATTCGCCCATCGAAATTCCATTAACATTGAAAAAGAGAAACAAAAATAATAATACATTTAACGATTATTCAGTTCCATTACTTTTTATAAATATCTTGCACCTTTACAATTTTGAATATTATTTTAAAATTCCCAGGAGGTTACTTCAAATTGCAGCCCATTAAGTACGCGTGATTTAACAAAATATCAATTCTTCCGAATTCAATAATTGTACAAGTAATAAAACTGGAGCACCTCGACCACAGTCCGACGAGAAATTAAACGAAAGAGATTCCAATTAACAAGCAATTATCTAATGTTGACGTTTATACACGCCGAAACATACACGAACAAAGAAGTTGATCGCTCGACCGAATCACGTGCCATTTTTATGTTGATTCCAAGTGGGCGCCCGCAGAATCGCGTTTACAATTGCCAAGGATCTCGAATTTCCTGTTGGCCCCTATAAACCAGCTCTGGATTAACGAGAAATTAATTTCCATCCGTGTACCTACCACGAACGACCAATCGAACGCGTTTCCAAACCCTCTCTTCCGCGTTAACCCCTATCTTACTCAATTACTACCATCACGAATTCACCTTCCTATTTTAATTAACAACATTGATGAGCAAACAGCAATGAAACTCGATCGATCCAGCTAATTTCATATCGCTTTTCTCCTCAAGGCGATATTTCAGTAATAGAACAAAAGCTCACCTGTCGATATAAGTACACAAAAATCAAGAAAGTTGCATATCAATTTGGAATAATACGGATCCACTTCCCTGAAAGAAGCATACCTACACTTCACCAACAATATACAAGACACGTTCGAAATATCCTACCAGAACAGATTCAGAGTAATTTCCACCTGTCCGCGGAAATACCCAAAGCTCGCAAATTAAAGCACGTTCCACGGCCCGACTATACATATAACCTCGACACTGTATCGCGCGTGACTCGTTGATACATTAAACATTAAACGGGCGACGAACCACCGAACTGATGCAAATGTGCGCCGCACGAATCTCCGGCAAGTTCAGAGAAGACGTCTTTAAACCGAAGAAACTTTCCCCCGGGAGATGAAAAGATTCGCGTAAAAGAGAATTCTATTAAAAGTTTCCTCCTCGTCCCCTGGACCGTGACATTAGCGAAAATAAAGAGTTCCCCGGGCGTTCCTTTCTCTGAAAATCGTCAGGGAAGTAGCAAACAGTTGTAAAGAAACAGTGCAAACAAATATCGAAGAACATGGCCCAGAAATTTCGTGTTCCATTGCTTTCGCGATAGGATTTATTGACGAAATTTAAATTCATTAAAACAAACGAATATTTTAAGATTTACTCCACAAATTCTTTATAAATAAAAACTTTACAATTTTTCGGTTTCGTAATTTTTTCAAAAGATGGACTTACACAGCTTTCAAAATAAACGGTCCATATTGTAAAATAAAACTACTAAGTAGTATAATAAATATATATATATATATAATAAAGCAATCTAGTTTTAGTTAAACTTAAACCTCGAGTTTATTTTTTATTTTATGTATCGATACTCGGTGTAATAATCGATATTTTTAGGAGCATCGCCCATCCTTATCGTGCTGCACAAGGTGGTTGCGCGCGGTTGCAGTACGCAGGTTAATAATGAAAGTTCGACTATTGCTCGGTAACTAAACACCGAAGAAGCAGCGAGGAGTTCGGCATGCAGAAAAAGTGGTAGAAAGTGCCAAGGGAAGCTCGGGAGATTTCGCCGTTTCGTGGAAAAAGAAGATTCATTTCCTGCTCGTTCGCTTTCACGATACCTTCTCTATTACGTTATTGTATCGCGTTGCGCGTATGCAGTTGCAACACTGGGGCCCGGTGGCTCAAGTTCCACTGCCACTTGCTACCAATTAACCGCCAGAGAAGCGGTGAACAATTTTGTAAGGACAGTGGTACACTTATGTAGAAAGTAGAAAGTGTCGGGGGGGGGGGGGGGGGGGGACAGGCCCACGAAATTCGACCACTTGGCAGGGAAGAAGATCGATTCCGTGCTCGTTCACTTTCACGATGCCTTCTCTATTGTCCTGTGGCGGTGGCACAAGGTTGTTGCGCACAGTTGCAACACGGGGCCCGGTGGCTGCAGCCCGACTACTACTTGTTGCTAACTAAACCGTCGGGACGAGAGTTCGCCGCGAGAGCGAGAACAATCGGCGCGCTATAAAGATTTCTCGAGCGAGCAGTGGCGCAACAAGCTCCTCCGTCCGAGGTGTACGCACGATAGCGACCACGTTACCTTTGTTCCCCTTATCGCCGTGACACGGTGAACGCATGCTAGTAATAAATAAAAACGGCTTCACCGTGCGCGCCAGCGGACCCCTTTTCCGTCTCGCTTCGTCGTTATGCTTCTCTTCTTCGTGACGAATTAATTAGGGACCTCAGAGAACGAGACACAGTAGAGGCTGTTGTTGTTTAATAATAAAATTTGCGTTTGTTACTCGCAGCTTTTGTTGGAGAGGAGTCTCTACGATTGTTTAGTCGGTGGAGTTTTCGACTTAAAAATGCGAGGTATAATGCGTGGGAAGGGTGTGTGAGAAATTAATTTCTCTTGACTTGCAAGTTTATGTTTCACGTTGATGAAGATTGTAGAAGTTGAGGGATTATTACGCACAATGTATCTACGTTTATTTTATATACATTGTAGAAGTAGAATGTACAAAGATTATTCAAATGGAACATTATGGGTTCAATATTTTCACTGATTTAGGCTAATGAGGATTTAACCTGATCTCACAGTTCTCTAATTATTTGGAATAACCTACTGACACCATCGTTCTCCGGGTTAATCGACGTAAAACATCGGTGAAAGTACCTACTCTAATTATAATGCAGCGATACTACATCTGCTATATATTTAACACATGTAGAAAAACATCGAGGTTCCACAGTAAGATAAAATTATTCGAGCATCCCTGCATCCACTTAAAACAGTTAAATCAAAGTTAAATCAGACACTATTATGGTTTTATGGTTTTGTATACCAACATCCAGAATAGAATGACATTTCTGTTTTCCAAGAATCGAGGGTGCACGAATACTTGCAGGGTTCGCGGTGTTTTTCCGGAAAATGTGAAACATGATTGGAAATTAAAAAGGAGAGAGAAAGCGAGGGTGCGTTTGAAAGACGTCTACGGCGGTGGCATGTAGGGGTTGCTCGCCTCGAGACCGATCGATTCCAGGCTTCTCCAGCCACCCCGACCAGTGGGGTCCTTTCTACCCTGGTCAATGTCACGTTAGATTAGAAATCCACCCGCGTTTTTCCTCCAATACCGCAGAGACCGAGGTTACGTTACTTTGCAGCGCATCTTTCAAAATTTACCTTCTCGCTGACGCGTTCACAGTTATTAGTTACTTAACTTTTGCCACTATGTCCCCAACATTCCTATAGAACCTCTAACACGTGAACCTCCAAATATCAAAGAGCACATTACTGCACTTTGCACTTGCATCAGTTCCAGTTTCCACGGAAAATTCCAAGCGAGTACAAAAGAATACTTGCACTTATCGTAAGACAGTGTTCTACGGTGATTTGATGGATATATTTAAATTATCGAATTTCATCTTGACTCATGAAGGACAAACCTGGAGTGGTATGAGAAAGAAGCTCGTTGCAAGAGGAGCAAAAAGAAGAGCACAGCGCTGCTAACAGGAAAAATTCTTCGGGAATGATTCAAACGTGCAAATATTTGAAGAATATGAAATAATCAGTATATCAATGCAGCATTCCCGTGCATACAAAACCGTGTTTGTGTTTCGAGAAAATCTCTGACGACACTCTTTCCACGAATGCACGAGCAGTACCTACCTACCTACACAGAGAATTTTTTCACCTTGCAATTTTATATACATACATATAAATTAATATCGTTTCAAATTTAAGACTTAGTAAACAAGTGATTATTTCAAGCGACAAAATTTATCGTCCGAAAAATGTACCGCAATAAATCAGCCCTCGTTAAAAGTTTTCCAAAGTTGTAGGTAGCTATGTAAATTTCGTGTTTCTATTCAAATTCTTTTCTCTGTCTTATTTACTTCTTACATGATTTCTAAGAAGATTGCTATGCAAAAACAGTGTCGAGCAATATACTAATACCATCATCTAAATTATATATTTAATTTAGCCCGAGTCATAAGTGACGTCGGTCGGCCGTTCGAGGGTTAAACACCACGTACAACAAAAACGTAACACGTTTAAATGGGTGGCGAGTAGACGGAACACCCAACGCCTCGCCATCGACTTTTGAAACACCCTATGCAACGCGAATCCCCCGCGTGCATTCCTAAACGTATGCTTGCACCCCACCACCGGCGTGTCCGTAAAACGGGAGAAGGGCAGTGCGTTTGCCTCTTCCTTTTCGCGTTCACCTTTCTCCAGTACTACGCCGGCACGATAACCACGGGCGCGAGTAACGGTAAATTAAAACGCATTAAGACGGAAGATTAAGACACAGTACGGTGGCTGAAGGTTCAGAAAAGAGGGAGAGCCTCCATGATGAAAATCACCGTGGCCAGCCACCCCCAACTGCGCCACTGTCGCTGGGCGAAATCTCATTAGGCGAGCAGATTCTCGTCTTTCGGAAGTTAGACCGGCCGGTTGCGAGCATACTCCGAATCACCAGGCTATCTCGCCCTGCCGACGGTCCCCTTAACGAGAACGTAATGCGATTCTTTCGATGAAACCAGGGGATAGCGATAACCGTTTAGAGCGAACGGCAACGATTCCAAGCTGGTCGAGGCACTCGCTTGCTAATGGATGATGAACGCGATCAAGTAATCGGAGCAGTGCCATGCGTAATTGCAGTGACGCGGGCAAGTGTATCGAGGAGGCGTTGGAGAATTTTCGAGTGAGCGAGGATTTTGGTAATTACTTCGGCAAATAATTTCATATCGAGTTATGCACTGTGAATATTAGAGGTCAGAGTCTCGCTGAGTCTCTTTGAATAGATAAAATTCATAATTGTTTTAAAATTGGTGTGACGGTAGCTGCGTGAAATGAAATTATTCTGTTTGTTGATTGGTTGAATAATTGTTAGTGTTTTACAGTAATGCCTCGTTAGAATCACGACGATCGGGGCTGGCAGCGTGATACTAACGCGATGCGGATACTATTTCGTGCCGACGACAACTTCGCGTCGTCTCTTTTGTTCTGTCTCGCATATATCGGATTCTCTCACTCTCGACTGAAGGATGCCATGAAATGGTGGGGATAGTGAGCGTGATTATAACGCATGGTAAAAACGTGACACTAACGACGAATTACTGTAATAATTTTTCGATCAGGTTTGTAGAAAAACAGCTGAGTTTGGATCAGTGGTGGAGAACTATCGATGGTACTTACGATAGTTATCGATGGGGTCTCCCTATCGAAATTTGTAATAATATTAGAAATTAAATTTGGGATTCTGAATTTTTGAATTGACTAACCTACGATTTTCAATACCGATAATTATCGATAGTGAGAACCATCGATAATTCTCCACCACTAGTTTGGATATAAGCCACCGGGTGATTTCAAACCCTTACTGTAAACGTATTAAAGCATCTGAAACTCTTCCCAACTGATACAACCAACATAATCCAGCCATCGTTCAAGCGCAATTTACGGACGATACTCGAAAAGACCAAAACGTGAGCATCAACGAATTCCGTGGATTCAGCTTCTCGTGTTTCCCCGTGACACCACCGTTTTATAATATCCCCTCGCGGCAAAGAAGAATAAAAAAATCCGTAAAGAGCCGCCGGCGCGTGATGATTCTCGATTTTTTTGGATTACGTCATAAAAATCCCTTGCTTATTATTACGTTATCCCATAAAATTGCTCGGGCAAGCGAGACGAATGAATGAAATATTACCTACGGCGGCGTACCTACACGAAAGTGGGTCAAGAAAATCGATATTTGCTCACTGCCACACGCATCGAATCTATGGATCAACCTAAAGAAATTCCGAAATTGTGGTACAACAGGAAAAGAGTTGATTCCTCGTGCAAAAGTAAGTCGACGATACAGAATGAAATTTGTATCGAACAAGCCTCTGGTTTCGAGAAAATTATATTTGAATATGTGAGAATTAAATTTCAAATATTTGAATACTTGAAAAATAAATTTCAAATAGGTATTTGAATACTTGAAAAATAAATTTAAAATATTTGAATACTTGAAAATTAAATTTCAAATATTTGTGTGTGCGAGTATTAACTAAAAATCAGCAGAATTTATCAGCTGTATGCGTTTCTGTAAGAGGTTTGTGGAAATATCATGGATTCCATTATATTCTCGTCGATTCGCGATCAAAGAGGGACATTCCACTTGGACGAACGCGATGGAATGAGGAGTTGAAATCGTGGAGCAGCGCCACGCGCTTTTCGTCGCCAAAGACCGCAAAGCTGCAACGATAGCGCAGAAGTCACGGCATTCGTGACGAGAGGCCGAATTAGCACATAACATGTTCGTTAACGCAAAGCACGCGCCCGAAGAATACTAAATCCGCGTCGTTAAAGTTCCTCGCCCCGTTCCGCCACGGAAATCGAGTGGCATTGATTTTCTCTACATACCATTCCCTTTCCTCGATCCTCCATTTTACCGCAGAAATTTCTTTTACTTCATCTGCTACTTTTATATACACGCGAGTTCGCTGCTTCGGTTTCTTGTCACTATTGCTCGGTGTATATGTAAATTGAGGAATTCAAAATGTGGTCGAAGATTATTAAGATAGGACTTAGTCAATAATTGCCAACCTTCCCTTTCAAAGTGAGGTGGGAGACGTGAAGGTTAGTAATTGATCACGCGTCTTATTTAAACTCAACAAAATAATCGTTTATTTAAAACTCTAACCCCAGAGTTCTTTGGGCGATAGAATACTTAAGCAGCAGGAAACAGCACGACCGCTCAAGACGCTGACTTGAAACCGAATGCCTTGTCCACGGTCGTGTTCCCTCCAAACCGAGGGAAACGCGTACCGTGTGCAAAAATCGGGAAAAACCCCGAGTCCTCAGGCAGGGGAGGTTTCGTCGCCTGGCAAAAACCAACGGCTACGAAACCTTCGGTTGAAACTTTACAACCCTACCTGGGCGCCTTGTGCTCCGCTAGAAATGTGACGTTACGCACGCTACAGTACCCCCTTACCAGAGATAACGCTTGAAAAAGAAACCCCAAATAATCCTTATACAACTACGCATAAACCTAAGTACAACTAATTAACTTAAAACTAACTCCTAAAAACTAAACAATAAATCTAAGTTGTAAAGTTAACTTATACTAACTGTACAAAAATTCAATTAAACCCGGCTTGAAACCGGTCTGGGAAACGGACCGTTCTACCCGAGCGCGTAGTAATACCACTACGATTTCCGCGATTTTCAATATCGCTACGTGGCATTTGCGTAACAACGTCATGTTGGTCCTGCGTTACATCGTCGGGCCGCTCTTGCGTTACAACGTCGCGTCGCACAATCCGAGTCTCCGTTTCGACGACTATTTCGCGATCGGCTTCTTTAGTTTCTTCGGCATAGCGCTCAATATCATCCGAAACAACAAAAGCAGGTTTTAATCTATCTATAGAAACTTTTACTCTTTTATTATTGATTAAAATTGTAAAATTTTTTCCACCACGCTCAACTACTTTATATGGTCCATCATAAGGTGGTTGGGACGGACCCCTAACCGCATCATGGCGCAAGAAAACATACGGTGATGTAGAAAGCTCTTTAAAAACAAAAGTCTTTCTCATGCCATGCCGATTGACCTGCCGTGGTTTTACATCATGAACCTGTTTTTTTAAACGCTCGACAAACTCCGAATTTGCCTCCCGCTCGCTTGATAGAAAAAATTCTGTAGGTAAACGAATCCCGGTACCATAAACTAATTCGGCCGCAGTTGCCTTCAGATCTTCCTTAATTGCCGTTCGGATGCCTAATAAAACAATAGGTAGTACTTCGACCCAGTTACTCGTGTCATGACACTTAATAGCTGCCTTCAGCTGCCGATGCAGCCTTTCCACCATCCCGTTAGCCTGTGGATGATAGGCAGTTGTCCGAATATGCTTAGTACCCAGCAATCTACATAACTCCTCAAATAATTTCGACTCAAATTGGCGTCCTTGATCGGATGTTATTCGCAAAGGTACGCCAAAACGAGCGATCCATGTAGAAAGAAAAGCTGAAGCAACTGTCGAGGCTTCCATATCGGCAATGGGAATTACTTCCGGCCAGCGCGAAAAACGGTCGATACAGGTAAGACAATACCTGTACCCCTGCGCGGGTTGCATATAAATTATATCGATGTGAACATGTTCAAAACGACCGGCTAAATCCTCGAATTTTCCAACAGGTGCAGATACATGTCTTGTGATTTTACACCGTTGACACGGAATACATTGTCGCGTCCAATCCCGACAATCCTTATTAATTGCTGGCCAGACAAAACGGCCTGTAACCAGCTTCTGCGTAGCCCGTATACTGGGATGCGAAAGACCATGTAACGCATTAAAAATTCTACGCCGCAAAGGCTTCGGGACATACGGTCTAATAATGTCGTTCGCGGTATCGCAATAAATTTCAAAACCATGGTCAGGAAAACGAACCTTTTTTAACTTTAATACGTTCGCATCGGACTCGAGGATTTCACGCAATTCGTGATCCTCTTCCTGCGCGGCTTCAAAAGCTTGCTGGTCAAATGGCTTCTCAATCGTCTCAACACGAGACAACGCGTCTGCTACACTATTGTCCAAACCTTTAATATAACGTATGTCTGTCGTAAATTGACCAATGTAGTCTAAATGGCGAAATTGACGTGGCGAACACTTATCCAAATTCTGATTAAAAGCATAAACCAATGGTTTATGATCAGTAAAGATGATAAAATCTCTCCCTTCCACAGCATGCCGAAAACGTCTGACCGCACTATACATAGCAAGAAGTTCCCGGTCATACGCACTGTATTTTTGCTGGGACGAAGATAAGGATTTTGTGAAAAAACCTAACGGTTGCCAATCATTGCCTACGCGTTGCTGCAAAGCTGCGCCAATAGCAAAATCCGATGCATCTACTACTATACTAATCGGCGCGCCCGGTACAGGGTGAGCCAACATCGTAGCATTTACTAACGCCTGCTTGGAATTATTAAAAACATTCTCTGCCTCTTCCGTCCAGGAAATAGGCGCGTTGCCCTTTTTTGAACCCTTGAGCAAATCATTCAACGGTTGCAAAATTTTCGCGGCTCCTGGTATGAAACGTCGATAGAAATTTATCATGCCAAGAAAACCTCTAAGCTGCTTAATAGTCGCGGGCTTTGGAAAATCGACAATGGCTTCGACGCGCTTAGCTAATGGCTTGATTCCGTCAGCGTTTACCGTATAACCGAGAAATATTATTTCTTCAACACCGAAAATACATTTCGTTGGATTAACAACTACACCATATTCACTCAAACGCTTAAACAAAATATCCAGATGTTCGAGATGCTGCTTCTCGTCAACAGAGGCTATTAAAAAATCATCAATATACGCATGAACAAAATCTAAACCACGCGTAATTTCATCGACGAATCTCTGACACGTTTGAGCAGCATTGCGTAATCCAAACATTGTGTTTACGGCTTCAAATAAACCAAACGGAGTCGTAATAGCGGTTTTTTCGATATCCTCCGGCGCGACGGGAATCTGATGATACGCTCTTACCAAGTCTATTTTCGAGAATATCTTCTTCCCGTGCAAATGTTGCGAAAAATCTTCTATATGAGGCGGAGTATACCTGTCCGGTATGGTGCGAGCGTTGAGTCCCCGATAATCTCCACAGGGTCGCAAAGTGCCATCCTCTTTCGGCACAACGTGTAGTGGTGACGACCATGGACTCCGCGACTGTCTAATGATCCCCAATTTGATCATCAAATCAAATTCCGCTTTTACCTGTCGGTAACGGTCAGGGGCAAGGCGGCGTGGCTTGCTGTGCACCGGCGGTCCTGGCGTCGTCTTGATGTGATGTCTGACGCGGTGCTTGACTGTCCCTTTTCCGAAACCCGGTGGCCGAGTCAACTCAGGGTATTTTGCCAGAAGCTGGTGATACACTGAGTCGGCAATGATAGTCTTTACACTAGGGACATTGGTGTTAGCCGCGTACCCACTTGTCGACAAATTCGTCTCCAGGTCAATCAAACGCCTGTTTCGCGGGTCTACAAGGAGGCCATAATGGCTCAGGAAATCCATGCCGATGATGGGTACGCCCACATCGGCCACTACGAAACGCCATGGAAAATCGCGACGCAGGGAGAGGTTTAAATTTACCCCTAGAGTGCCATATGTTGGAATACTCGTGCCGTTGGCCGCGAAAAGTTCATATTCCGATTTTTCGACGGGTCCGCGTACTCGGTGACGGGGAAATACACATAAATCCGCCCCCGTATCGACCAGGTAGGCAATCTTTGACTTTTTATCAGTCACTAAGATGCGGCGAGACCTGGTACCGTCGTCGTGCGCCACATTCACGGACGGCTCTTCTCGTTTCCCGAATTCCATGTACACGGGGCTACGCACTTTGCTGCTCGAGTCTTAAATTTCGAGTGATACCAGCACAAACCTCCATTCTCCCGGCTGCGGGATCGACTGCGTTGGCCTGATCGATTGGAAGATCGTTGACGCTTAACGGACATGGCCGCGATTTGATCTTGCAGCTTCTTCAGCTGCTCGCGTATTTCCACCAGTTCACTGTTCGCCGGCTCCTTTTGCACTGCGGCGAGTCGGGGTTGCTCCGGTCGAATTTCGTGAATCCGATCCGCCATCTCCGTTAGAACAGTAATGTTCGAATCCGTAGTTGCAGCCAAAACTCGCTGCGTATTGGGCGGCAGACGGTTCTTCCACAAGGTTAAAATGAACTCGTCCGGAACCGATGGGGTGGCCAGCTTTTTCAAATCCCGGAAAAACTGGGAAGGCGTCCTATCACCGATTTCCTCACTCTCTAAAAGTTTTCTCACACGCGTACCGTCGGACTCAGTAAGCCGTTTAATCACTTCGCGTTTTAAATGTTCATATTGTTCAGTAACAGGCGGATTAATCACAACATCCTCGACCTGCTCTATATATTTTTCACCGAGATTTGCAATTGTTATATTAAATTTTGTCTCATCACTCGTGATGCGCGCGGACGCAAACTGCGCCTCCAACAGCCTGAACCACAACACGATCTTGTGGGGCCAGAACTGTGGAATCCTTAATGAGTGATGCGTAAGCAAACTCACACTTCCACTATCACTATTTGTACTGGCTAGATTGGTCGACGCGTTATTTTCCGCGTTATTAAGCGACATCGTCACGCACACACGAACAACGGAGAAAAAATGATTCGGTTAACCCTTAACGTTCACCTCTTTCCGACTATATCACGTCGGGGTCACCAATTTGAGGTGGGAGACGTGAAGGTTAGTAATTGATCACGCGTCTTATTTAAACTCAACAAAATAATCGTTTATTTAAAACTCTAACCCCAGAGTTCTTTGGGCGATAGAATACTTAAGCAGCAGGAAACAGCACGACCGCTCAAGACGCTGACTTGAAACCGAATGCCTTGTCCACGGTCGTGTTCCCTCCAAACCGAGGGAAACGCGTACCGTGTGCAAAAATCGGGAAAAACCCCGAGTCCTCAGGCAGGGGAGGTTTCGTCGCCTGGCAAAAACCAACGGCTACGAAACCTTCGGTTGAAACTTTACAACCCTACCTGGGCGCCTTGTGCTCCGCTAGAAATGTGACGTTACGCACGCTACAAAAGAAAAAGAAGGAAATACAAGTCGCAATGGTTACCAAAGAGAACTTTTTTCAAAACTTGCAATGTCGTATTACTTATATCAGCTTCCTCTCGTCCCTTTTTTAAAAGTTCTATTCAAAGCGAATATAACAGATATAACACTCCAAGATTTGGAGAAATCGGTATTTGGAAATTTTCAACTATTTGATTCGATATAAGAAAGTGCGAAGTGTCCCTCCGCGTATTCTTATGTCACCTAAGTAATTACTAGGTACCTATTCATCAACCACGTTACATTGCACCTCTTCAGAGTCAGTCCACACATTTCCTACCGAGTCCCAGCCACTACGCGAACATCACACTGTACGCAGATTATCAAGATTAAGAAATTTCCTACCGACGACTTCGACGCATATGTTTCACCTCAGAAGGCATTGAGCAATCGCCACTGCGTTTCCGTAAATGGCAACGAATTTGTACACCGATGTATTTTGCCCGCGCCCTCGCTAGTATCACTAACAGCAATTAATATCGAGGCCAAAAATGGAACAGCAATACAGAACTGTCAATTAAGCTACTTACAGCTGAAATGAATGCAAACTTTCTTAAGACACGTTTCCACCGTAAATTACCCACGGATGAAAATGACGCAACGTGGAAAGGAATTATTAAGCTCCTTGTTCCTACATATTTCTTTCCCATGTTTACCTTCAACGTCATCAAAAAATAAAAAGAAACGAAGAAGAAGAGGAAGAAAAAAATACACACGTTTAGAATTTCACTCGCTTGCTCATACGACGTAGTTATGCGAAGATAGCATCGTGGTAACGCGAAGCATCTTTCGCGTTTAGTTAACCCCCCCCCCCCCAAATGCCCCGTGGATCAAATCGACCCGGTGGGATCAATTTATTTCGAAAATAAAGTCCGTTTATGGAGTTACGGCGGGCATCGCGTTTGACGTCGGCTTTCGAAACAATCGATAAGGCTCCACCTCAGGAATTCTCTGCTGGTGTACGTCACGCACCTTCCACGAACGACGAACATGAAGAAGCACAGAGCCGTGTGTCCTGAAAGAGAGGCGAAATCCGCGCGCGAACTCGAGCCGCGTCAGAGGTGGGCGTTCTTCGAATCATCTCGAATGGTATCGAGGAAATCGAATGACAAAGCGAGGCAGGAAAGTTTCGTAGGATTTTCGCGAGCGAGAGGATTCGCTATTAGTCATCGATGTAGAGTGGCGACGTTATTGTCGTCTGGCATATTATATTTCTTGTGAATGAATAACGTCAGAGGGAGACGTCTAATTTCCATATCGATTTCAGGTTAACCTTTAAGTATTGGAGATTTAAAATTCTCCGCGGCGTTCTACCAGGTGCCATTTAAATTTAAGGCAGGACGCATGTTCCGAATGAAAATTTATTATATTTGGATATTATTGATACGTTGAGTTTATAAATTTTCTGTTTTATCTACATTCAGAGATCTTGCCATAAATCATCATACGAATAAGGGAAAGATAAGGACTAATCCTCCGGGTAAGATAAGAATATGGAATATTGTAATTATCGATACATTTTCTTGACAGAATGAATGAATAATGTTCAGCTACCTATCTCTCATTAACAAAGTTGTTTTCATTCAGTCCAACAAAGTATCTATTCTATAGCGTGCAAGAATACCGCGACTTTCGACACGATCCGTCATCATAATTCCGAACGTCGCTCCACTTAACCTTCACCCGGAATCGTGACTAAGAAACGGTAGAATTCGAGGTATACTCCTGATTAAATATAATACGATCCACCGCGAGTCAGGAAACTCCAAACCACTCTCCCACACTCCCCCCACGTGAAAAACGGCGGGATAAGCGAATTTTAAAGACGATCCACCGGCCGGAATTCGATTAATCCGCTTGTGCCCCGCAATTATCAACGAGAAACTAACCTGTCGCCCTCGAACGCTCGGCGCCGTCCTCCGATCGTTTCATCAAGGTTAGGAGGAGCGCGTAATATTGATACAACGCGACACAACGAACTTTCCGTTCCTCGTAAAACCATGTCCTCGAAAGCGGCCGGCAACTACGAGCCGCAAATATTTGTCTTTTCCACGCCATCTTGACAGGAGTGGCACGTTGCCCCGAGGCCCGACCGACACCGCGACGTAGTGCCCGTATCGTAACGAGCACCGGCAATTATCGATAATTTTAAACCCCGTTTACGGCCCCCTCAACTAAACCGTAGCTCTGTATCAATTTCACAGGCCGTTCGCAGTCCCAACGACGCCCAACGTGACACAACACGGGAACGTTACCCAACGTGGATCACCAACGGCCAACCGTCATCGATTGGCACACGCTTCGCGGTATCCGCTCTGAACTTGTCACGTTGGCGAATCGATAATAATCGAACACGCGGGGGGGTCGTGTGTGGGCGCCCGCTTCGAGAGAAGCGCCCGACAAAAGTGGCGAGTCACGGCAAACGGGCAAACAGGCGTTCCACGAATTTCTCCTCGTGGAATTGTAGATGGGACGAGAGTTTACGCGTTACGGAGGGGGAAGAAGAATCGGAGGCTCGGAGGCTCGGTGGCTCGGTTTCGAAGCGGAGGAGAAATTCGTGGAACGGGCATAAACAATGCCAGGGGCGCGTGACGTTGGACGGCTGTCACGTAGTGGACGGAGGAGCCGACTTTCAGGTTGAAGGTCACACGGTCTACGAGCGAAGCGACGTTTCGCACACGCCAACTTCTTGCCTACCTGGCTGAGAGTCGTGGGGATGATGTCAGGTGTCTGGGGCAGCATTATGCTTGGGATCCGTGGCGGGGCGCACCTCGAGTCAAAACGATCCTGCTGCACACACGATCGGTAGCATAATATCCTGGCGAGAGAACGGAGGCGAACACCTTGACAGGATACACACAAGGATCGATCACGAGAGACCCGGCACTAGACCCGCCAGTCGTGTGTATATTCCGGTATAATCACTGACGAAACCGACTTGACGCACTGATCGTTTATCGGGCGAGTGTCTCCCAATCTCCTAATCTCCTTCGCTTCTCTAGCATGCGTGTCGGGGGACCGGCGTTTACAAAAATACGATTGATTTTTTTGTCCGCGCACGGCAACGAACCGACGAATAGGACACGTACTCACGCTACGGAGTCGAGCGCTAGACTGACGGGACCGGGCGGTGTAAGCTGAGGCCGAGCGTGCCCGAGCGCCGACGGAAACGGCCGAGTCGTCGGCTATCATCCCCCCGATGAAGCGCGCACACCATGGGTATTTCTCAAATTTAATGGCTATCGACTACCTACTCAACGAATTGTCATGGGGATTATCGCTCTGATTCGCAGCGCTTGTAATGTTAATGCGCATTCTTCCTTGCGTTTTCATTGTACGTCAAGTAGCCCCCGTTTCGGTTTCCCCTTCGGGGCCAATTAGACGATCCTCCGATCCTCCGAGTCTTTACAGACTTTCAGGAGTTTCAGGAGTTTCAGGGCATACCCACTTGATGGAATAATTATTAATCAATATTATTAACGAACTAAGGAGCATTAAAGCAGCGAGTGTGGAAGATTCAATCTTAATGTAGAAATTAAAATTGTGTGTCTTGTTTTATCGATGAACTGATGCTTTTTGTATATACAGGCACTAGAAGTTTTTTATTAGCTGATTGCCTTTTACTAGGAGCTCGTACACTCGACCGAGCTAATTAAATTCGCGTAGTTTGGAGCAGGGGCGGAATATGATTTTTGGGGCCCGGGGCTATCTAGGCTCCGGGGGGCCCCCGTGGTAAAAAATATATTGTACAATGTTGTTTTCTTATCTTTAATTTTGCAAATTCTTGTGTTAAGTCTTCGCAATCGACAGATCTTAATAATTCAGATTCAATTGTTAAAATCGCTTAGAACGGGCCCCCCCTTAATCCGGTCCCGGTTTGGAGTATCGAGTTAAAGTATCGATCGGAAGGTGAGCACTGAATATCAATACAGATTAAATTAAAGAAACGCATCACTGATAAATCCAGCTGAAGGGTAATCATTCTTTTCATTCAAACCTTATGTCCATCGCGTTTAATGAAATAAGTACATTGACGTGTTAGTATTATCGTAGCTCTTTTCACGGCCCCATCTCCGACGCGTATGAAATCGTAACAAACACCGTAAGTAGCTTTGGAATATAGATTCCGCTTTTGTTGGAGGACAGTAGTCACGGCATGTGGACATTTCGTTCCACGAAGTACAACTTCATTTCTCGGAGGGGGGTGGGGGGGACCAGTGGCATCGGGAGCTCGTTTGTATTCACCCTGTAATGGCTGTCTCGCAAGACGCATAATAGTCGTATCTAAAGAGTCGCCTCGCGAACGACAAATTCCTTTCTCCGTCCGCCGCGACCGTACTTGGAATTTAAACGGCGCCTCCGCGAGGCGTACCTTTGAAATTCGCGGAAACCCCGTTGGAAAGATCAAACACGCTCGCTGACATTATGAGGGGCCGGACGTGAAAGCGGCGGGATCGGTTAAAAGTGGAAGGACGAGAGTGAAACAGGACCTGCAGTCCGCCAAACAAAAGGGCTCGGTTAAAAATATCGGTTACGTCGACTCGGCCTTCCGTGAAACCTAAAGCAATCAACTTTTTTCCCACTGTCGCCACGTTTCGAGAAACGTGAACGTATATGTAGGTCATGTACACCGAGACCGACGCTGAATTCGTAGCGAAGACGTCGTCGAAATTTCTGTGGAATATTCGAAAAATTTCCAAAGCATTGCTGTGCAGAAAATTTGCATTGAAAATTCTATTTTTATATCGCAATACTCAGTAGTATTAAACATCCAGTTATGCAATAATTCTAATTTCTCGAGCGGTTAAATATATTTTTGTTCCGGTAAGTTGTCCAAAAATCTATCAAACTTTTTATCCTGGCGCACCTGTTTAAAGCTGACGATAAGAACGATTACATCACGGGGCGTGAGTCACTCGAGCGATTCTCATCGGTGCCGGTGAATATACCGTCGACCGTTGTCACTAAACGAGTCTTTCGCGATGGTTAATATACCGGGAACGAACGACCGCGGCTTTTACCGAAAATGGCCCGCACGAATATCGTATCAGGACATTAAATTATGACAAGTCATTCGACATTAACTTAACTGACTTTCCACTACGTCATTAACGGCGACATTATCGTTGCGAAGCCGCCACTGTAGCAATCTGCTACACACGTGTAATGCCACCGCATAATTACAACAAATATGCTGCTACAACCATAACAGTTTTACGACAAAGCTTTAAAACTTTAGTGCACTGAATGAATGACACAACGATGACTAAGAATTCAATGAAAACGTTGGGTACGATTTTATATAAAGAGGTACGTGTTTCTTCCTTGGTCCTGGGTTTTAAAATCGGACCCCCAAACAGTTATCATTTAATAACACAAATAATTACTTACATATGTACAAACTCATTTATCTCTTAAGGGGCTCCTCCGATCTAGAGCCCATAAAAATAGGTGATTTTAGACAGTAGAATTTTTTTTAAATATCCATGCATCAGCTTTGCACAGCCGCCATTTTGCCTAAAACAAAAATTCCCAAATCGAGTCCGATAGGGCCTAAATAATTTCATATATAATCGAGAAAAAAAACAAATTTTCAGTTTTGGACGATCCTGCACCGAGCTACGGTTGTCACCGCGAAGCGCCTAAAAAGACATCTCGGGAATCGTCTATAACTCACATGAGTCACAAACCATTCAATACTTTTTACCACAAAAAATACTGAAATATCCATAAGATCTCTTTGCAATAAACTAATGTTTAATAAAAAAGTTCATCTGTTTTTCGGGGAAAAATTCCCAAAGAAGCTAGTTTTTCTACCATTTTAGGGAGGCCTCCCCCTTAATAATTCCCTACAGAGGAATTATAAAGACACAAGTATTTTTCACAGCAAGAAAACCGCAAGAAAATCCAACCAGGAGACAAAAGCTAAATTAATTACGGAATCCGTTCGATTTCGCGTCTCCTTCCTTAACTTTCTACGAGAGGGGTGGTTCTACCCGCATCGCTGACTTCCGGAATAATTCCCCGTCGAATTCCGCCCGCTGGGTGATAGAATGTGGGTTATCGCCTCTTAATTCCAATATCTCATTTACGTTGACGTTGTTGGCTTGCTCGTAACAGCGGCGAGGGGGGTGTACAGTAAGTGGCCGGTGTATCCACGGAAGAGCTGGCGCCGCGAAACCTCTAGGAGGCCATCCATAAAACATGCCCGCTCGAACGAGCCGAATGAGGAGGAACGAGAGAAGACGGCGCGGCGGCGCGGGAGGAAAAGGGGTGAGCAGAGAGACCAAACATCTTCCCGCCACTTGTCTTCCGTAGCCACCGAGGAACGCTTAGGCGAAGGGAGCTCGTTTGCACGGAGGGTGTAGCCGAGGGCCCGGCGAAACACCGGGGGGAAGGAAAATGTTGAAAAATGACGACCAACGAGAGGCTTTTCCGCTCAGCTGGCTGGCGACAGTGACGGCACAGCGCTGTGCTAGACTGTTTCTTAATGTACCTCGGCGCATGTACATTTTTCCTTCGAGCTTCGAGCGATACAGTTCGACTCTGCGAAGATACAGGGAGTAAAGGCAAGCACAGTGGGTGCTGGAAGAATTCATTTGATTTATTTAGTACGCAGAATTTTCGCGGCAATGTAATAAAAAGGGTATAAACGGTAAACGGTTTAGTCGAGTGAGGAAATAAATATTTCCGACGCTGCATGTAGTGCGAAAGGGGTTTGGATAATGAAGTTTAGGGACGCGTTCCAAGATAGTGTTTAGTAGAGGCACGAATGCCGCAAGTAATACCGTAATACGAAACCGCTTTGTACGCGAGGTGCAAAGCAGAGAAAATGAAGAAGAAAGATAAATGATAGCGTTACATTAGGATAACGAGTTTCTTCCTACGGGACGTCGCGTAATTAGCGCCATTCTATTACGCCGTTATTATTACAAGAGGAGCAGCGGAACACAGGAAGGTAAACAATTTCAATAGGCTTTTACTCCGTCAAGTTCGTCGAAGAGGAACGAAACGGGAGCGGATTATGCATACAAAGTTGAAATGGAGATAAATTATACGGTAGCTCGCGTAGCACGGCAATTCGAGCCCGTTCCCTTTTTCCCTTTTAAAGTCCACGCTGGACGACTTCTTGCGGGCGTTTCGCGCCGCGAAATAGATTCACGGAGTAGCAATCTTCCTTCCATCGAATGTCCCATTCATAAAACATGCCCTCTCGAACTCGTAAACGAAGACCAGACACTGCGGTGGCGGCGGCAGAGAAAAAGGGAGAAGCGTGGCAGGGAACGCGGAAAAGAGTAGTAACGCGCAAGAAATGCTTGTCAGAATATCTACCAGAATTCTTTTCCTTCCTTTTCTATCCACGTACACTCGTCCTGCAGATTCTAAAAAAAATTCAAAACCATACGATTGCGAAACTACTTAAGTAGATTGTAGAATGTAAGACGAAGGAGATAGATAAATAGATTCACCACCGCCGCGCAATAAATGCCCAATTTCCCTTCCCAAAATATGATCATTCGATTATTTATCCAGGCGACGTCCACCGATTAGTTTCCGTGATCAAGGTTCCCCCTGCGCAGCCCGGTTCACTGGGCGCAAGGGGGCTGTCTCGACGTTCCTTTTCCCCAAGATCGAGTAGCGCGAGTCTGAAGGTTAATTTCGCCGTCAGGCCAACGGGGAAAATAAGAGAAGGCGGCACGGACTCGGGAAAGAGGATATTGAGAAATGTCTGACGGGAACGAGACTTTTCCGTGAGTTAATCGAGAGCTGGAAATGCGCGGTTGGACCGGGAGCACCGGCGACCGATGGTCCGGGCCCCGGGGGTCGTTAACCGATCTGATTACTTCGTTATTTCGTTATTTCGTTGGAGGAAACGTAGGAATATACACAGCGATGCGTGTCCGTTGCGTGAACGGGAATCGAGCACGAAAGGACATCGCGCAAAAAGTGGAGGAATGGCTCCACTTCGGATCCTCTTTTTTTCCCTGGCTCGCTTTAATTCGTGCCACGTTTCTTTCATATAATTGATCCACATACCGATCCAAGTGCTTTTAGGCACGAGTGGCCTCTGGGCTTTCGAGTGGACGTCTTCTTTTTACTTAGCGCCCTGAATGGGCCAGCCCGCCAGCTCGCCATCCGCTCTTCGATCCCTGCGCTCGCCCTATTCGAACGGCAAAAACGCCCCTTCCCGAGATAAACGGCCGCGCTCGGGGGCGTTTTTAGCGTGTTATGATTCGGATCGGGTGGAAACTTAACGCTCCCGGACTGGGGAGCTTGTTTTCATTCCGTCACTGTTCCAGAGATGATTAAAAATCGAGCGAACGATTAATATTACCAATCGCGATTATCGGCGAAAAGATAATCCATGATCTGAGAATTTTTTAAGCATTTTAGGTAGGAGTTTGAGAAACAAGTGACTGGTTTTTGATAAGATTGTAACTGGGAATTATAAATCAGTCGGAGTAGGCGTTCGAAAGTTTTTTGTACTTTAGGAAAATGTAGACAATGGTAACTAAGCACTAATGAGTGATGACTTCCTAAATACTATTGTCAATGAAATTTCAACGATAACACAGTAGTTACCGGAGGAAACTTTAATTCTGAATCGTTGGCACGCAAGATGAAGCCAGACGGTGGAATCCTGGTGGCGCGAATCAATCTTATTGCTGGTCTCGTCTAGCCTGCTTCTGGCAAAAGGAATTCTTGGAATTTTATCAGTGGTGTATTCAAGGGGTGTACTCGTGTGTAACGGCACCCCTCAAAGTGTGCAACAAGAATGTGTTTACGCTCGTAAAAAAAAGCATCGTTTCATGTTTCCTTTCGCGTTCACGTCATTCCACGACGTAGAGATGAAATGAAGCACAGCTTCTTCTTATTTATAAAATTTAACGTGGAACCGAATATTTCTGCTTCGCATTCGCATTAGAAAATTTCGACAGAGAAGAATAAAGATAATAATTTTCAGCGCCTCCTTCAATTATTCTTAATCGCTTCCCGTCTCATTTCTTTCGGTCCTCATTTCGAATTTCATCTTTCCTTCGCTGTTACTTCCACTTTCTTTGGCGACGCATCGCTGGATTTCTACGTATACGCCACTGCAATTCTAGTCCGCTGCATCGCGGGGGGAAAAAACCTTGGAAACCGGAGCGAAATTCCCGATCGCGAAGGCGGGACCACGATGGAAATAGACCCCGTTGGTTTTGCCTTGCAGATTCCTTCAGGTGCACCGAAATTACATTTACCGAGAGGGGAGCGTCTCGGACGAATATAGCATCGATTATCCTACCGTTTGTCGCGCTGCTGGACAGACTCGTACTGCAAAAAACCGCGCACCTCCAATTATGTAAATTAACAGCGGACCATGCAACGATGTCATCCCGTTTGCATATGCATGACCGAATAGAGTATAGAGGAACGGAAGAAACTGCAATTCAGTTAAACCCGACTAATTGTAAGAGTTTTCACTCTTATCCCCGGTAAAATAATAGCGCTCCAAACGCGAGTGTAAAATTAACAAACTTAACGTCTTATCGTATTCGTATTACGGTTTATTACAATTTCATTAGGCGTTTGGCAATCTTCCTCGTTCGAAATACTGGAAGAAACTCGTAGTAAGTCACGGTTCTATCAAATGGTTACTATTAATAAACTTATTATTATTATTATTATTATTATTATTATTATTATTATTATTATAGTTGGAGATTAACCCTCTATCTTTTCGAACGTAGTTGTCACCACTGGGTTAATTCGACCCAGGCCAATTTTAAATCAGCTACTGTTTACAAAACGATTTGTTAAATTAATTCGCAAGAATGCTGAAAAGCTTGAATAAAGTTTGAATATTGTAGAATATAATAATTAACATTTCAAGGGTAAGGGGGAATGTCACAAAACAGCTTTATCGAGAAAATTAAGTGTTTTATTCCATTGCAGAGTGGAAATTAACTTTTTTTTAACTAATGTACTAAACCTTTAACTTTATCACTGAACAGTTTTGTGGCCCCCAACAAGATGTGCTATAAATCGCAGAATCACGAAAAATAGGCATTCCGCGTTTACTCCTCTTACGCCTAATTTAAAGTATCATCGTGTTTAAACAGTAGTACCATTTTCAGTGACGCCTGGAAGATATTTTACCTCGAAGTCAAATTCTGAGCCATTTTCACCCAGTGCGATCACCGACGGCAAAAGGACTAGAGACATTAATTTGGTAAGAAAATAGAAATCATAAATGCTTAATCATAGTTCAAGAATTCCTATAGCAATTTTTATAATTTCAATGGAAAATTTTCTCAATATGATATCGACAACAGTCTCATATCTTCGAGGAACGATTCAATCTACACTCTATCTATTCCCCGAACAATTGAAAATCTACCAAGCCACGCAGCGTTCGGCCGCCTTTCCCCATGTCCACTAATTATAATTTCATATCAAGCCTTAAGAACCCCTTTTACATACAAAATAATAGTCCCCGGGAGATTGGTTCCCATATATTTGCTGCTAGATTGATCCGCGTAATCGAGCACACGTAATTTCTCTTAAAGTCGGTGCCTTTATCGGCCCCCTTTCATAATTTATATCCAATGGAAACACTGGCGCGGGAGGGGCGTTGCCTTCGTGTCCATTATGCCCCTCGATGAAAACTCTAAACTTTCCTTCTGCCGTAATTCTCTGTGTCAAAGCCTCCGGTCGTGGACGCGGCCTTCCGTTTCTACAATTTGGCCGAAGAACGGAAAGAACGAAAAGAACGGAAAGAACGTTCTCACAATGCGTTTATAAAGTACACGTTACAAACGGCCACCCGTTGCCGCTCGTTACGTCCTGTCCGACAGAGGACACAAAGGGTGTCCATTTTCACGCGAGCCCATTATCGCGGCGGCCGCTCAAGTCTTGTTTCGCGACCTTTAAAATAGGTGGTAATGATTTCGCGTACAACACGGGGGCGGCTCTTAATTATTAACACCCCGCGACAATGCGGAGCGATAAAATGCACCCGTGCGTGCGCGCGTCGCGGGGACGAGACTGTGCGAGTGAAATATCGCGGAGGAATTACGGGCTCCATGAAATGGGTTTAAATTTAAACGGTGACGACTCGAATGTCTCGCCTCGCGGACGGCGACATCGGGAAATTCTGCCGTAATTTCTGGCGACCACGCGGAGAATACCGCTGTATAAGTGTCTACTTCCGTGGCTGTTGAAGTTACAAACAGCGAGAAGAACAAGTTCTCCTGACTTATAGTAATCGATCACTTCTCTCGAGATTATGGCTTCCAACTTTTGATCCAAGAGTTGTGTGAGCTTCTTTATTAATGGAACAGCTTGTTATATTAACGTTCGAGTTACAGGGAAGTTAAGGATGTATCGTGCCTATCTTCAAAATGGTACCAAGTCGATGAAAATTTGTGAGGTTGTTCTTTTTAATCTTCCCGGTGTGCTCGAAAATTTTTAAATGAATTCACTAAACGGTTGCTGAGTTATAACGATTTTAATTTTCACTGAGTTTACACGTTGTCTTGTGGAAAGAGAGGATCTTGACAGATAAAACGGCTGAAAAAATGTGGACGAAATACACAACTACAATCATATCTCCGTCTACACTCTAGGTTCAAGTGTTAATTTCCAAATTCGAAAACTAACACCTTTATCGAAAGAAATATTTCAAACGAAAGTTGATCTGTATCAAACTTTTAGTTCTTCCTTTCTTCGCTTCCTCTATAACTTGGGTAGTTCAGGGCGCCCCAAAATCATTTCGTCACCAAATTCCAGTCAATACACGAAATTACCGAAACCCTCGTTAAGGATTCTCTGTGTTCCATCTATGCCATATTCTCTTATCAGTGCCACCCCCACTACTCGCGTACCATCACTCCTCCGCTGGAACTAAGATCCTGTTCCGCCGACCTTCGCTTATCAGCACCGACAAAGAGCTACCTCCAAAAACTTGGCCGCCACGAAACTCCACGGGCGCGTTTAGGATTTAGCTGGCCAAGGTAATTGGATGGTGAAGGCGTGAGTCGTTAGAAGACCGATGATCGAGCTAATCTCGGGATTCTCGGCGTGTAGATCGGTCACGTGGTGTCCCTCGCAACCGGGAAAGTAACGAATGCACTGGCTGCCAGAGGGTATCGCTGCTCTGGAACGGACGGAGGTTGCCGAACGAACGAATGCCTCCGGAGATATTCAGGTTCGTGAATAAATTGCCGATGGCAAGGCCACAACTAACGGCCGCCAGTCTGGCGTCGATACTCTTGCTGCCGTTTCGCGCACACATCGAACACGGACTCGATAGATGCACACGCACCGTTCCTCCGGTTCGCGCGTCTTCCTTCATTCCACTTTTCCATCGTCACCGAGGCCCTTCATCTTCGCCGCGGCTCATCCGAACATGGATACGTAATTCGGCTTTACAACGCTCCTCACACTTTCGCGATCCCGATTGCGCCACGGAGAAATGAGTAGCCTTGCTTCTGATATCTCGTGTTCCGTGATTGCGCTGCAAAATTCTCCAAAATTCTGCAAAATTCTGCTTAATTAGTTCGATACCTATCGCGGTTAGTTGGGTTTCATTTTTCTTCCATTGATTTTGCCGTGATCGATCGAGAAGTGGGTGATTTGGTTCTTATGGATTCTGCGCGGTACTTAATGTCGCGATTAATTTAATTTTACAGTGATTGTAGTATCCTTATGGACACGATTACGAGCAGATAAGAGACAATTCTTTTTAAACTAACAATAAGATACCTATGCCACGTTAATTGCACGTGGTAAAGCAATCCTCTGCGTCTTCCTCTATTCTCTGACCACTCATCTTATCATTATCACTAGTAACAATTCAATTCCACAGAGATCGCGCCGTTTTCCTTGGAATATATCATTTTAAGTCGTCACGCAAATACAGCTACTTATACGAGCAATAATTAAATCTTCTTTAAACGTTTACAATGACCCACATATCATCCTACCTACGTTGCAGAAAAATTAATCTCCTTCGAGATAAGAATATGTAATCTCTCACCATATTACCTATTCAGTGACGTTATTTACGTCGCAATAAAAATTATTCATAGCATCGCAAAGCGAAATCTCGTAATACCGTTGCAAATCAAAGATACTCGTTTGTCGCGAAGACCGTATCAATCAGAATTATAAAAGTCTACAATCCCAAGAAGCGCAGCAACATCTCAGCCGCGTGTGTGTTTGAAAAGAAACTTCTTCCAAGACCCGACCACGTCGCATCAGATATTTAATAAAGCCGATTAGTTAGCGCTGATACGTCAAGATAATCATGTTGACACGGGCCTCACTCCAGGCACATTTAACGTGAATGTGTCGCGCAAGCGACATTATGATCGAACGTTTCCGCGATAATTGAACTCGAATCGTTCGAAGAAACCTCTGAATCGGATCGCCTGTCAATGTAACGCATAATAAAATCAAAATAGACAGACTAAAATAATTCGCGCACCAATCCATTATAAATTCGCAATGACAATGAACTCGAACGATTACTGAAATGAGCAAACGTTTGGGAGAAGATGTACGTAAAACTAGAAGGAGAAGAAAATGTTGAGGCACATGTATCCTCCTTGGTACCGGGAGGTTAATGAACAATCAACGCCACCCAGTAATTATAAGCTACAAAGTTTACCCTTCCCTTCCGAGATATTCAATCTCGATTGTACCCGATGCCTGAATTTCTTACAGACCAGAATTCCGTATAAAAGTAACAGAAAATGCCCAAGAAATGTAACGATCCAGTGTGCCCGGCGAATAAGTATCTTGCGAGGTACACAATAATTATTGTAAATCTGCTCGCGCATACTTCAGTCGATTCACCCGTTCGTGTACAGCACTAGCAAACCACGAAAGACTAAAACGAAGAAGGCGAAGAAGCCCTCGCGCAAGATTTCAGCCACCAGTTCCAGAGCACCGAAACCGGCAAAGAGAAGGTCCAAGTGCTCGAGCTCGAAAAAGAGATCACGGGATCGAGCCAAGAGATCGAGGACACCGAGTCGCATAAAGATTTGTAAAAAGTATCAACCGTTCTTCGGTACACGCTCCATTTTGCCTCCAGTAAAAAGGCGAAAATGAAAATAAACATGTGGAGTAAGGTAAATGACCTCGTTAACCACCACGCATCCCTTATCGACCAACCCTTTCAACCACAAAAAATTGCATGTACTTTTCGATACAGTTCTGTTACAAGAACTCAATGTAACTTGAAAAGTGGAAAGGGGCCACATTCTCGGTAATCCTTCCTGTTAATTTCCCCTGCACGACGATGCAAATTATTGTCTCTGAAAACCTGTAGTATTGATACTTTGAGTTTAATATCCACAAGCAAATGAATTTTACGAGGGAAAAAACAATTTGGGCGCTAATGGGTCGAGGCCATTTGCCTTGTGTCCTCGGCAAAGTATTTTCCACGTTCAAAGATTTTCAGCTTTTTTTCCAGCAAGAAATGCCAAGCCTCGAAGCCGGCGATAGAATGTTCCACGTCGACGAGCACGCAGCAGACGATATGGTGAGAGGCTAATAGAGAAATAGATAAATTACTGTCTTTGTTGCATACTCCCGTGAGAAGCCACCGACAGACGCAACAGATCCTTTTCGACCTTGCATTCTCTAGGATCCTCATTCCCATGCCATTTCAATGAATCACCAGATAGCCACCGATACCGCGGCTAGACGTACCACTGGACACATTACCTAATCTTCGCGCGACAACCGGGCATTAACGAAATACAGGCTGTCCCGAAATATGTACACTGCCGGCGAAAAGTTTGAAAGCACTTAAGGGGGGTTTGCGCCTGAATTTTTTCTACAAAAATATTGTACGTTCGATACATCCTTAAGCACAACCACAACTACAATCATATCTACACTCTACGACGCCTCCATCCCTAATTTTAATATCGTTCCACACGAAAGGATTACTTGCATTAGTCTGTTTCGGGATGAAACCCTTGTTTCCATCGATTCATAGTGTGCTTCCAAACTTTTCACCGGCATTGTACAGCCCAAAGACTATGGTGATTCCAGATAAAAAGACGGTGGAAAATGCGGCGTAAATTTTGTTCTTAAAGTACCCGAGTTCTCAGGAGGACTCCGACGATCTTTCGTTTACAGTGTAAAGAGTAGGAAGTCCGTGAAGTCAAGCAAATCGGGACCAAGTTTCCGAGAAGCCCGGCCAGGTAAAAGGACCATTTGCCATTGCAAGAAGGAAGCGCCACGAAAACCTCGAAGCACGGCGACAAGGACAAGGAAAAAGAAATCCTGTTCGTGGTGTAAGAAGTCACGGGGAAGAGAAAGCGATCGCGACAAGTTCCTGAAGTCTCTTTGCATATGCGCCGCAAGGTCTACTTCCAGGGGATGCAAGCGCCCCTCGTCCTGCGCGCTTCTATCGAAGTACAGCGAGTGTTGCTGCACGCAAAATAAAAATAATAAAGTAAAGAATCAAGCTTTACAGTGGCGACTTGCAATTGTATTATTATATACAACGGACTTGTGTTTTGTATCGCGATTGTCACTTTCAGGGGAAGCGAAACGCGAAGAGTGGACAGGCGAGGAGCAAAAGGCGCGAGGATAAATCGAGAGGAATATTGCGTCGACAAAAATGCCAATGCACACCCTCCACCGCAAAGTTAGAATTATTTAAATAATAACGCCCTCTGTTTGCGAAATGAAATGACTTTACCGGCGATTGAAACTTAGGAGACTTCAAAATATAATCAGACGTGGATGGTCCAGCGTGTGTCAGAGAATACAGAAACTGAGGAATTCTTTTTCCCGGCCTCAAAAGTCAGTGCATGGGAATTAAGGCTGAGTAGATATGCTCGCGAATATTTCTAAATTCATCTTATTTTAGTTGCGAATGCAGGCTGTGCTCCTCCAAAAATTCTGCAAACAGACCGGTAAGTGCTTATAAGTTTATAATAATTACAGGAGTAAGTCAGGCCTGAGAATATATCTTAAACCGCTCACTTGTATTTCAGGGAAGGAGTGTGAAGTTCTGCAAATAGAGGTAATAATTCACCACTGCTCCTAGTAAGTGTCCTGTTTGTATTTGCTTAAAAAATCAATTATAATCGCTCGCAGACATCATCGATTCGCGAACCAGCGTCCTGTATACTTAAGTATTAAGTAACACGAACACAACTCGATACTGCGTAAAGGTATTTAAGCAGTGTCCACAGGATCAATCTCCTTGCAGACCATTCGACGACGCAAAGATCTGTTTTCTGGTAAAAAAAAAAAGAAAGTACATAATCCAAGCGAAGAAACGCCACATATATGACAAAAACAATAATAAACATCCTATTCGATATTACTTTTGGCCACGTATCTGTAGACCTTGTCATAGTTATACGATCCTAAGAAGCCAAGACGCGATATATAACGACGAACATGAAGTAGTTGTTAAATACCCATTTATCTCCTATTTCACGATATTAAATAGTCCGCCAGCATGGCGTAGTCTCGTACGTATGTATCCGCGGGGATGCATTTCACACGTATCCTAGAAACTATAAACCTGAGTCAAGATTTGCAGAATCCAGATTAATTTCGATATCGTTTGAAGAACGAAACGTTAGTCTGTAAGTAGCCTGCGAGCAACGATCGAAGTACATAGTTGGTTGCTCCTTTCGCCACGGAAATATAAAACGACTACTATTAACTGTTGATCTTTAACGAACGGTCCGTGTGGCTTGCTCGTGAATACGGTGTAACATGTTTCGCGTGACTCGCCAAAGGCAGTGATCGTAAATGAAACTAAATGTCATGATTATTTCTAAGACGCGTACTCGTGTGTATTCATTCATCATTCAAACGGACTCTTATTAAATACCTAGGCTATCTATACTGAGTCAACCATCCTTCTCCCTTCATTGAAACGGAATAAAAACGTTTCCGGAGCTCTGTATCGTTAGAATATATAGTGGTTTCCGAAGCATCAAGCTTCAAACATCCTGCTTCGATGCGAAGTTCGGCGTTATAATGGACCGAGGCGAAGGCTCGCTGATGGTAAATTAAACTATTACACAGCATACTGTATTATTCTCAAATACATTGGAATGATCAGTCTCTTCTCACAGAGTTGGCCGCTTCTTCGTAAACAGATCCAGCCAATAGTCAAGCCAAGCGGGGCGATCGTATCTCCCTACGTGTTACGAAATATTTAACGAGAGTTTCAGGGAATCGGATCGAACGGATGCTATAAGCGCCGGTAAATGGCAAGTCTAGTGAGATACTTCTTTTAACGCAACCCTCGATTCTCGCCGCTAGGGAAGAGACACGTGTAAACCTTAACGTACAAAATTCACCGTGCACTGCGTCTGTTAGCGTTACGTAACTGTTTCTCAATCTCAAATTGCCGCAGATCCGCCCTTTGCAGAAAGTCTTGGCGCTCTAAATACCCGTCTTTCCCTTTGTTATGAGTGCTAATCTCTTCCTCCAAGTTCTCTTCCTTCTTATAACTGTCCCAATCCAATTTCGATTTCTCTAGCGTGCTAATCTTTGCCTTCTTCCCTAACTGGCCAAGAACGGAGGAGATTCCTCCTAAACCAGCCCGCTTGAAACCTTTCCCTCTCCCCGTGCCTCTGCCCGCTGGGGAAGCAGAGTTCCCTGTCTTCTCGGAGTTCTCGGCGGAGGAAAGCGACAGTCTAGCTTCCGCCGAATCTGCAGACACTTCCTGTTCGACCTTCACTTCTTCGCCGGCAAATTCGAACACCTTGGTTATCTTCACTTTCTCCTCCACTTTCGGCTTCTCCAATGGCGGCGACTTCTCTTTCAGTTTATTCTTAGAGTCTTGTGGGCTAGCTTTAGATACGACTCCTGCGAAAGGAACACAACAATATCATTCGCATAAGGAATAAACTTAATACGTACGATGAATTTTAATCGCTCGCCTGTATCTTTCATGAAATCAGCCCAGAGAGAATCAGCTCGTTTCTTTTCTTCTTCTTCGGTAAGCTTCTTCTTCTCCGCAGACTCCGCCTCCTTTTTCTCTTTCTCTTCGCCTTCGTCTTTAACATTCTTCCCCGATTTCCTACGCTTTTTCACTTTCGATTTTGCACCTTTGCCGCTCTTTCTTCCTCTCTTCTTCGTAGTTTCCCTTTTGTTTTCATCGTTCTCATCTTCGGGACCACTTTCTGCGTCGCCTTCGGACTCTACTTCCGAGACAGGCTCGCTATCGGCGCCGTCGGGAACATAATCTTCGTCGTCTTCGTCGGAATCGGAAGGCAGCTGATGTTCCTCGGTCATATTCAGTTAAAACTTAACTGGTAAAAATATCTGCGATAAAATTTAAATCCATTGACAAACGTTCGTTAATCACTAATTCCTGATGCTAACGAACTTAATCCACTATTGGCAACGAAATATGAAATATACCACGGATTAATATATCGTATATATTAAATCGAAACGAACTGTTTAATGTGCATAAAAAATGAGGGGTAAACTTTACCTCTGGGAAACCTTTTTTTTCGCGGGAAATTTATATGGATCGAAAGCACGTATCAAATAACATGCAAAAATCACAATTTTGAGTCTAGGAATCTATTCAGTAAAAAGTTATTAAGAAAAAGGGACTGTGAAATTTTGACATATATTCTAACGTCTAATAACCGCGAGTTGCTCTTCGCTCTTGGAAGACCTACCGTCAAGGACCCAGTTCCTGATCAGTTTAGTATATAAATACCAAATAATAAGTTTATCACGATAAAAATTTGGTCGAAAAAATTATTAAATAATTATGAAGTATTTTTAAATTTATACGCAAACATTTAATAGCTCATAGTAAAATGTTTTAGGTTGATCAGAAACTGCTCCCTTTGCATCTTAAGTGATCAGGAATTGGGTCCTTGACGGTACCATGCTTTACGCGCCCGCAAGCGGGCGCGCGCCCCCCGCCCTCCACTAGCCAAAACCAATACTAATACCCTGGACAAATTGGAAAGTGGAATGCGTTGTTTCGGAATAAGTCAACGGAAATACTGTACAGAGGAAAGAGGTGCAGTATTTAAATATATAACATAGAAAAAACAATTTTGTTCGAAATGTAAAAATAGTAACTGACGACATTTGCTTTTCCCTTTTACACAAAGAAAACGTCCAACACCATGTTGACCTGAATTGTATAGCTTCATTGGTTTGCGATGAACACCACAATTTTTATTAATTCTCAGCAGTCCTTGCTCCCGCAACCATAAAATAGCACTCTCTTCAGACTGAGGTAAAGAACACAAGTTCCACGGTACCATCTTAAATATATTTACTTACTTTATTTCTGTAAAAATGAATACAATAAATATAACCGTTTTGAAAAACAAAGAAACTACATACTCCTACCCCTCCAACCTAAAACAACGAATCATACGCGACAACCACTGTAACTGTCACAATAAGGTTATAAAATCTGTCAAAATTTCGTAACTTTTTCGCCTCATAACTTTTCAACGAACAGATTCCTAAATTCAAAATTGTGATTTTTGCATGTTATTTGATACGTGCTTTCGATCCATACCAATTTTAGATAAAAAAAAAGGTTTCCCAGAGGTAAAGTTCACATAAAATGAGTAATAAGCTTTATCGGAATTGTAAACTCCTGTTTCGTTTCGTATACAAATACGCACCCTAACCTCTTTGACGCAAGCATTCCCCGGATAACCGCGAGCTAATAATTCAGTTATTGATCCACGCTATTTTGGAACTTACGTACTTTCGAAAACACGGCCCGTCGTACGAAAAAATTCGGTTACACGACGAACCACCTTCCGGAACTTTCGTCAGAGTATTATGAACGTTCCCCTGGCTTCTTCGATTATCACTTATTTTCTGCGCGCTAAACTAGAGATGACAATCGTCCGTGTTTCACAGGCATGTAAAAGAAAAGGACGCACTGCTACACGTGGAAAAATCACGAAAAATTAACGACCGGAGAGCAGGAATCGGCTGACGATTTGCAAGTGCGTTCGACGTTCATCGTCGACCATTTTCATTTGCGCCTGGGGCGACGCCATTAGAGAAACTGCGAACTACAACACAATATTATGCAAAGCTGCATTGGTGTGTGGTGGCGCACCAAAAGTGCGCAAGTATGCATTCGTTTGGTAAAAATTATATTGAAAATTTTTCAATTTAATAATATTCAGAGCAGTAATTATACTTTCTTAAATAGACAACATTTTTTAATATCGTGAACAAAGGCACAGGCGAGGTATAGAATAGACCTAAACATCTTATGGACTTTCACTGTCCAACTTTGACTGTCTTACCGATCTAAAAATTCGAGACTGATTGCAGTGTCCTCTGTGAATGAACGATGGTCACTTGTACTTGGCATTGACAGCAAATGGAAAGTGTGTGGAGGAAACGATTGAAATGTATGTGACTTAAGTATGTTGTGCACCGAAACCATTGACAGGCGTTTTGCAAGATAATCCGTTCACGCTCATTCGGTCGCGTTTTACGCTTACGTCCACAATATCCTATCTAGAGTCTATCCTATACTTCGTCGATGAGAAAGGGTACTGTACCTGTAGTCGGTAAATATACGCATCGACATCTAGAAGAAAAGTTTGGAGGTAGCTTGCGAAACTTTAACTTCTACATATGCTAAAATTTAAAAACATTCTACAATATTATGCTTAATTAATATAAAGAATCCTGGGATCAATTTTACACATTGATTGCAGCAGAATAAGAATATTTATACTTTCTACAGTTTTTATTAATACTAAAGTCCAAGTCCAATGGTGTCGTCCTTTGTAATATGGTATAACAGACGGAAAAAATATAGGTTACTTAATTTCTCGGTCAAATACGTCACGGAGTTCAATTTTCTCTTCTAAAATTTCTTAAACGTGGGATTTTTTTTAGTTTAAAAAATAGAAGAAGGAGGAACTTTCTTGATGCCGAAACAAAAGCTTAATAATATAAGTATGTAAATGAATATATATCGTGAAATTCGACTTTGCTCTACGTAATTCATTCGTTTCGGGAATTCTACTGCACGCAGATACCCATTAATGGGCATACCGAGAAGGGAACGTGGCCAATTACATGGAAGGGTGTCGAATTGCTGTGGAACTTTCACGAATTTGTCGAGCAATAAGTCAGCTCCTTCGTCGGGATGTTAAGTAGGGTCAGCGGGGTCACCGCGAACCTCGTATTACAGGATCCATTTCGAGGTCCTCCTTTCAACGAAATGGATGGCAGCCCGTTCACAAGGACTTTAACCGGATTAATAGATCAACCGGTCGTTTCCTCCTAGGCAACTGCCTGCACGGAGAAAGCTGCCAGAAAGAGGGAAACAGAAGTGGAAAGTGAAAAATTATTCCTCAATCCACTGTAAAATCGTTGCTAAAAAAAAAAAAATATTTGAAAACAATAGAAAATATGAAATTAGCTTACAAATAAATAAATAGAAAAAACCAAGAGGATTAAAGTAACAGAACTACATAGGTCCGATCCATCATCTCTTCAGTTGCCTTTCCTCTTCTTATCTGTAAAACAAATTCGTCTGTTTGGCGTACGTAAATAAATAAATACATATATTTCATTAACACTCCGAAGTAACTAAATAACTAAAAAGACTCAACAAATACCTCTAACCTCAGTCCACACTACTCTTTCACTAAAAAAAGTTACTTCTTTCAAGAGTTTCCTCAATGAGAATGTTTTATCATGAAACAACTTGCAAATCCAATTGACCTAAAGACTGGCTAGTAAGAACCAGCTCTCAATTACATTGGATTCACTCGAAGAGAGGAGGAATCCGTAAATCAGTGGCTCGGTGGAACGTCGCGGATATCCGGAAGAGGAGCAGGGTAAAGGTCAATTCCTCCCGAGGAAGAAGCACTGTGGCCGTGGCCGTGTGTGTTTCAGAGGAAGATGACAGAGGAAAGGATGGACCAGGTGGCTGCAGATGACGCAGAACCAAACGATTGGGCGAGAAGCTCCAGGAAAAGCGAAAGAGGAGGACCTGGCCGAGCCGAAGGAAGATGCTTTTCGTGTTCGTAAAGCTCCGCCCGATTTTCAGGGCGTCCCAAGTCTCCCTCTTCTCCACCAATCTTCTTCTCCTTTCCTCTCTCTCATCTCTCCACTTCGTCCTCCTCCCGATCGCCGGGAGTTTTGACTTACGATTAGTTTCGCGCGAGCATCGCGGCCTATCGTGGCATTCCAACCACACGAATACCCGGGAAAAAAGCGAGCACTTCGAAAAGTGAAAGCAGGTGAGGAAAATCGTGCCCTTCTGTCTTCGAAGAGAATTGCAAGACAAGTGTAGATTGATACACCTGAACTGGACCTCGGTCCCTCGAAGAAGTCTCTTCGCGAGCCTCTCTTTCCTATCCCCCGACGAATTGCGAGATAGAAGCATCGTATTCCGAGGTGCTGAAGCTAGATAGTTCGTAACGTGGTGTGATTCAACAGTTGCAGAAGATGCCACGCAAGCGACGCGCCTCGACGCCGTCCCTGGAGGGCGACGACGAAGAGTTCGGTTCGGAAGAGAAGTACAGCAAGGACGAATTAGAGAGCCGGGCGCCGAGGAACGCCGCGAACGCGAGGGAACGCGCTAGGATGAGGGTGCTCAGCAAGGCGTTCTGCAGATTAAAGACCACTCTGCCCTGGGTACCAGCTGATACGAAGCTCAGCAAGCTGGACACGCTTCGCCTCGCCGCTACTTACATCGCTCATCTCCGAGCGGTCCTCAGGGACGACGGCGACGCGCATTCGGAGACCACCAGGTCGCTGTCTTTGGCACTGGTAGGTTTTAATTAAACAATCTAACGAACTTCACGAGGAGACTGGAGACTGGGGGACGTCTGATTTCATTCTGCTCGTATTCTCATTATTTGTTAAGGTATTTGGCCCCGTTCGTTGCTTGATGAGGTCGACTTCACTCCTTTTAATTAATTATTCTTCATTCGCATTTGTAATGGTTTAAGTATTCGGACGTTTTTAACGGTCCTTTTCTTCTGTTGCCCGACTTACTCCTCCTATTATTCTTATTTCTTTCTTCCTCTTCTTCTTGGAGTTTTCAAATATTTGATTTTTCTACGTGAAACGCATCTACTGTGCCTCTCATCGCTGTAGGCTGCTTGAGTATTGAGAAAATCGCGAAAGAATGAGGAAAATGGCAAGGTATGTAAGCTTGTCGAGTGTATTAGGTTGTTAAATGAAACTTTTGTTTAGGAATATCTTATTTGAGTACTTGGCATATTAGTATTATTAGTTAGTTCATCTTGGAGTAGAGTGCTTTGGAACTTCTTCAATCTTTGCAAAGGGTAAGCGTAAGACTTGTTATGTTAAAAGTTGCTTTAAAATTAATGTGTTTTTAAATAGCTAGATGAATATATTCTCGTCCAGACCCTTTCTTCTAGGCGCAATCGCGATTTTTGGTATCCCGATTATGACTTCGTAAAATAACAAAGGATCCAGGTGGATCCATTCGGCGTCGCAACGGCGAGCGTCGTCCTCGCAGACGCGTTCTCTGTTTACGTCTCTCCAGGTGGACCGAATCACTCTCAAAGCTTCCACCCACCCTTTCCACCATTAATTCTAAGTTAGTTCCGTTATTTGAAGAGCGACGTTTTATTCCTCTTGCGCTCAAAGATAATTGAGCTCTTATTTCTGTCCGCGTTTTCGAGATCGCCGAGAACAAGTATGCAATAAAAGCATAACAAAATACTGTAAAAGGGGAAACGGTTAAAGTACTTCAACGATCAGTCGTCATAGTTTTTAATTTAGGAAAAGAGTAATAATCAAACGGGTCGGTGAGTAACTGATCTTCTAGGTTCCTCCGCTAGTAGATCACTTCTTTAAATTATTCCTATACTTCCGCTTAAGTCTTAAGTAAGACGAAATGCAAATTAATCTAGGTATATCATTTGAATTTCGCCTTTCTCTAACGACTACTCTGCGTGTTAAAGAAGAAGAGTTCTAGTTGTAGAAGAAGTCTTAAATACTTTTCTTTTAGTTATAGAAGTCTTGATTACACATCTACTCTTCGTTTAGTTGTAGAAGAAGTCTTGAATACTCCTTTTAGTTAAAGAAAGAGACTATTCTTCGCTAACAAAAAGCGATCAATTTCTAGGAGAACCTGTAACGAACGAAGTTTTTTAATATTTTTTACAGTCATGGCCATTCGCTCTCCAAGGCGGCAACGGTTCGATGTTGATGAACAACAGTTGCAACGTGTCATCGTCAACGTCGCCGACTTCTAATCAGTACCGCGGTCAGCAGGGGACCCACGAAATCCAGAATTTCCATCACCCTGGACATCAGAACATGTCAATGCGTCACAATCACGAGCCTCAGCTCTCCTATTTCTGATACCTAATTCGAGCCAAGGGATTAGAATTTTCCTTCTTATTATCGGCGAACGATGAACGTTCCATTGATGAACGAAAACTCCTATCGCTCGGGAACACACCAAATTGATGATATCGAAAAACTATGTATATTTATTTCAGAGTGCCTTATATTGTTCCACTATTTATTGATCCGCTGACTAATACTTTAAGAACGATTATTACGATAACCTCATTGTAATCATTATTGTAGCCAAAGCGTAAAAACTAGTCCAATAAAGTATTTCTACAATTATCTCACCGAGGTTTTGCCACACTCCAGAATAAAGCAGTGAAAGCAGTTGCCTCGAATTCATCTTACAAGAATTTTTTATTACATACATCACTGAACACATCATTAAGAAATCAATGAACCCATACAATTAGAAATTCAGTAAATCTTAAGAATCAAAATTCCAGATAAAATTAAGCTCTGTAGATCCACAATTTAATTACTCAAGAGTTGAAAATATAAATAACAACATGTATCGATCATTTAGTTTCCTGTGCCCTGATTTGATTTAAAACTCCTGTTATAATATATATACTTATAGGCAATGAAGAATACATACGCTAAAAAATTCGAAAAATCAAGATAGATGTTTCCTCCGTTCCACCGAATGCCAAAAATATTAATTTCACGGAAACAACGTAAACGGGAATCACGAGAGTGTTGGAAAAGATGTTGCGCGACTTCCGGAAGGGAAACGGAGGAAGGACGCGGTAAGACAAGAAGGATAAAGAACGCCAAGTTAAATAAACAGCGCGAAGGGCCTTTTGTGTAAACCTGAAACTAAAATAATATATCTCGTTCCATCTACAAATCGGTCGAGGTCGGACACGTCGTTTAGGATCCTCGTGTGTCAATACAAACCATCTTTCGGGATTTATGAATCATATGTTTTCTCACATTTTCTGGTCGCTCGTGGAACTTTTTCTCTCTCAAATACACTTTCGTGTTTGAAAACCAATAATAATCACTTGGTTTCTAAGTCCGCGATTTTTCTTATTATATGAGTTTCATTCAGTGTCATTATTATGGCAGAAAAATATTTCGAAATCAACAAATCTAGTTAAATAACATTAGGGTTTTGTTTAATTGGGAAAAATGGTGGAAACTGTTTGATAAAGTCAGATTGGAAGCAATTACATTATAATTGCATCAAAAGAAATAAGGATGAACTCATTAAAGTATATTAACTTTTCAGTCTTTCATCCATCCATTAAATATTAATATATTTCTGGTATTTCGCCTTAACTTTTATACAATTTGTTTGCATAACTCTTCTCCCACACGTAACTCCCTTAACTTCACTTCTCGCTTTATACATAGCACATCGATTAGGAAGGAGGCTATATAATACCCATTATTTCCATTACTGATAAATCAAAGGACCTAAAAATTCGTACACATAAATTCCACTGTGTCGATACTTCTCATGTGCGATATAATGATTTACAGAATTGACGAGCTTACTTAGAATTGATTTGATCGCCTGGAATGTAAAATGGATTGCACACTGCATTGCAGTAGGCGGCGTGTAATTTCTTAAAGATCTGTTAAAAGAATATTATGATTATATTGGCAATGGTACTCTCGACGTCGAAGTATTCTCAAAACCATTACCATTTTTATATCGTTCTCTCGCTGTGCTACATTGGACGACGGTAACACAATAATGAATTTAATTTTTGTATTGGTAGCATAGCCGTATCTAAAATTGAAAGAGGAAGCAGTTAAATTTCGTTTCGACGAAATAAATACGTGTGAAAGAGAATATATACAGCGCGTACATCTTGTATTCTTCGGTAGTGTATAATAATCCTAAATACAAGTCTCGTATATCAACAGCTGTTTTATTTCCAACATTCAGCTTCTCCTCTATTACATCTATAGATGTGTGAACTTTACAATGAAATTGCAGTGCCAGTGACTCATCGGCGCATTTAATGTATTTTGGAGAATTCTGTGTCAAAGCATTTAATTTATTAAATATATCAGTAACAGGATAAACCAACAAATAATTGACCGCATACCAGTGAATGACCATTAGGCAAAAAAATGTCAATTACAAATTTAAAACTATCACATGTTTATAAATGGAATATAGTTGCACTTTTAATATCCCATATTTTTAGTTACGCGTACTAAGCAAACATTAATAAGTACATTTCTTATTAAAATTATGCGCTAATTTACTGGGCTTCTACACGATTTGCATTATATAATCGTTTTTTTAAAAATTACGATCACAATAAGTAATCATTTTTACAGAAATTTCAAGAAAAACAAAGTTAAATGCAATTTCAACAATTGTTTTACATAAACACATTCAAGTATTAATCTCGAAGGTCCATAAATTCAACAATTCGGTCATTCACTAGTTATTTTAATCTGCTTTAAGTCTTAACAGTTATTATTATTCCGCGAAGTTTAGTTAATCCTTCAGATTCTATTATAACCTCGAAACTATTAAAACCTCTACTTACATCTTTCCCGATTACTGCGATACATACTGCCATATTTATATTCTTATAAACTTATATTCTCACGATATTATAATCCATAACAATATTTGACAGATGAATCTAAGAATCTCAGTGAAAACAAATGTTGCGAAATACGCGCTTGGTAATCACTACTAACAACAATCCTTTCGTTTATTCAAATTGTAAATTCAATGCACACAAACTCGTGACATTGCACGAAATTTTCTTAACTACGTGACCCATTTTCACAACATTCTTTTTATCTACAACAAATTTTAAACAGAGTACATATTTCTTTTTGAATGCTTTTCGTTTATACAGTTTCCTACAAACGATTAAGTTCCTCACAATATACCACCGGTCGATAATGTCGCATTCTTCTATATTAGTGAAATCTATATTATCTACATACGATAAATAGTGATCTATTTCAAAAATAATTCTAAAGATGTCACTGCTTAAAGCTCAAAAGGAACTTCTGACAAAAATGATCAACGAGAAAGCACTGACGTGGTACAGAATAGCCCTGTCACCTTATGGGCTTTCGTGTCTCGCGTCCTGAAATACCGATTTCCAGAAATACCACTGGTTTTCGAGCGTCCTCTACGTTTTTCGAGCTTTAGATGTGGAAAACACATTGTCTCGCGAAGTCTGGAGACGTCTTGTCTTGCCTCGACTCGTCTTACCTTGTCTTGTCTCGTCTAGTCGAGACCCCGAGATCAATTTTCAGTGTAACTAATATTGGTGTATGTACATACACATAAATACTTTTACTGGGGCGTTGTAATTGACATTAATATGGTATGTTTAATAATGTGACCTTAATATAACCTAAAGCGTCAGAATTTCTATACAAACGGGATACACCACAAGAATAATTTATTAATAGGTCTTTAATTAGTTATTATAGGAAAGGTTCAGAATGATAAATGACAGTGTACCTCTGTATATACAGGGTGTCCTGATTGCTTGGTGTCAATTTAATACATCGTATTCAGGAGGTTAAGTAGTTGAAAGAAGTCCATATGAAATCATGCCCGGAAATAATTTATTAAGGATTTATAAGCTAGATAGCAAAGATCTTCTTACCTGTTCAGCAAAGTTGTACAAAGCTTCTCCGTAATGTGTGTAGAGTTGCTGATTGATAAACAAATGTAGAATTCATATTTTATACATGAACTGCCTTCAACTATTTGATCTCCTAAATATGCTGTATTAATTTGGCGCGAACCGAAACCGAAAAACCCTGCATCTAAATCCTCCCCGCTATTATAACTTTCATTCTACCGCTTGTATTGCTGCGCTCTTATTACGCGCTCAGCCGCTAACGTTGAACGTGACACGGAAATGGTAATGGGCTTCACGAGCCCCAAAACCAAGGTGCAGAAAATACTAAATAGCATTGGGTGAAAGGTCTATACTCTATACACCTCGTCCGTGGAGAAAGTATCGTTTGCATTCAAGCTACAATATTCGAGTCGCGCTATTTTTTAACTTAGACATTTTTTCGAAGACTTAACGAAAAGCGTCCAAGCGCAACACGTTTTATTAATCACGAAGCTTCTTTTGCAATATTTTTTCACCATCGATCGAAGCGAGTCCTTCGAGTGCGTGATCGATTATACCCGGCGACGAAACGAAAAAAAGAGCATCGCGTCCTTCTGTCGCGGCACGGAAGCCACGATTCAAATAAATAATCAAGGTGAATCGCTGACGTTGCGGCACGATGCGTATATGCGAATACTGAGGCGAATTCCTGCCGGCGACGATTGGGGGGAAAATGCTTGTCGATCGTTTCTTGGAATCGATAATTCGATATCCACCTTGTAATTTCCCTTCTCCCTTGGTCAGAGGGAGACGAGCGGAATTTTATTCGAATCTCAGATGAAGAATGATGAGTTCTACGTAAACAGCGAATGAATTTTTATTTGACTAACGATCAGTTCGATCGAACATGTTATTTAGATGAGAACGACGACAGTTTATTTCGTTTAACTTTCGTGGGTTAACTTTATGGGTTCACTGAAGCGGCATTTTTCAGTTACCATTTTCGTATTTTGGAATCTATGAACTTTTCAGTGATAATTGTACATGCGTGATACTCATTCAATCATGTTCTAATAATCTTTTTCTAGGAATGTAAATTTTGATCTGTTGAAATTTGTATTTGAAAAAATAATCGTGGATGAAAGGGATTTTTTTGGTGAAAATTCACCGAATATTTAAATTTTATTATCAAGGTCTACAATCTTACAGAAATATCGACAACGACGTGACTTCGTATGACCACGAAGGGTTAATACTAGGCTTTAGGTATGTATCTATTGTATTTGCATATGCTGGTCTATTCTTTGCGAAGTGAAGTAATCACTGAAAACTATAAATTTATTTTACAAAAATTTTAATTGTATTTCTTTGCCACTCATGTGTTATGTGTTATTTGAAACTTTTATTTATTTCTTATGAAAATTAAATGACTGCCTTACAGTTCACAACTGTGAGTGGTCCCTCTGACAACGAATATTTTCAAAGCCAGTATATGTGACACAAGCTTTAAGGTGCAATCATTTCTAATGGAACTATCTCATTGCTGTTGCCGTTATCAGTTGAAACTTTCGTTTGACAAGTACCTACCTACTGTGTATTACATAACGGTGACTTTTAACGCCAGTTAACATTTACATAAGAAAAAAAGACCGCTCACCCTATCATACTTAACCGCGACCTCTCATACAGAAATTACTACCGCGCCGACAGCCATCGTTCCTTCCTCTCGTTAGAAATTCAAATTCTCCAACGCGCCCAACTATTCCTTCTTTTTCTTTTTCGAACCGCCCCTTTCGCAAGAGCCGCAGAAAATGCTCGTTTCGATTCATTTGAATAACGCGTCTCGTGATAACCACAGGATATTCTTGACATCGTTCAGCGACATGTCGTGCAATATCGCCGCTTCGAAATGCTATTAACTTAACTCGCCTGTTATCAATGTCGAGCTATGCGGGCTGACTAAGAAGTAATGACTCCGGCGGCGTAACAAATTTAATAACACCGCGCTACACAATCACGGCAATGCCGAAGGGATATTTAAACGGCACCCAGTCGAAGCCGTTATACATATTATCGCACGCATTCCTTCACCTTTTTTATCCTCCCACCTCCACCCTCGACATTATTTTACTGTTATCAATTCGGCTGTTGGGGCTCAACAGTATGCGTGTCGATTATGCCACGTCAAAATCCGCCTTTTTTATATGATTTTTTTTTACTGAGCTGTATTCTTTTTAAAAATAAATTTGATGTCTTAAGAAACAGTGCCACAGCAGCTCCTTCCCCCAAGGCCCCTTCATAGTTACAGCATCTGCGGTACCAAAAATATCTCGGAGCTTAATAAACCGATTTGAATAAAATTTTGTACCTATATTCTTAAGACTATAATATACTACTCCTCGCTGTCGATTTTGATAGAATTTATTCATTAAAAAATGGCGGCTACTGAAAGTCAAGCATGTGATTTTCGCTCCAAGTTTTCATCTTCTTCAGTTAATAAAAACCAGAGCAAGACACTAATCGAAAAATCGTTGTGAGAAGTACTGGATAAGAGTCCTGAAAATATCCGAGCAAAATTTTATTCAAATTGGTTCCCTAATCTCTGAGATATTTTCTGTACCGCGAATGCTGTAATTATTCAGGTGTCATGGGACCGTTTCTAAGATATAAAATTTCTTTTCGAAGAGGATACAGCTGAATTCATACCCAGCATGGTGTATATCTTGATTTTTAAACATGACCTTTCTTTATCTGAAAAAAAATCCTGGAAAAGACCTGTCAGGGTATGTAACCCCTTAATAGGCATTCCTTCAACCGGCCGACGATTTCTCCTCTTTCCCAGACAGCGAGAGGCCAAGGGGATCCATGAAGTGGAGAGTTTATTTTCATAAAGGTAAATGACAGTTTCCTTAAACGGGACGCGCGCACCGTGAAATATCCGCGGCGCGCAGATTGCGCGCGCGCGGCGAACGTGTTGCCGATCCTTAGGCGGGCACGCAAAGGAGGCGCGCGTGCAGGCGGAACGTTTAAATTCGAGCCGCTCGATGGCCAATAAAAGTTTATTCCTACGTACGTGGCAATGAAAATTTATCGCGCGGCTGTGATATCAAGCGAAACGAAACGCAGGTGCGCCGTCGCCCGTACGCCGCGAATTTACTCGCGGTTTCAGCAAAAACCTAGAAAACTGCGTGGCCCCTTTCACGCGGCGCGGCCCGAACGTTACACCCGTGTCCCGACCTTTTTACACGACAAAGATATTTTCGACCGTTATTACATAACCGGTGGCATTCCAACGGATCGCCCTCTCTATTCTCGAGCACGCCGATGGAGCGTAACGTTCTCGCGAAAACGTCGGGAAAAAAAAAAGGAGGACCCATCGCGGGGACAAGGATGCTCTAGAAATTTATGGCCCCGTATCTTGCGTGTTTTTATCTGTAACTGTACCGTAACATCGAAACGAGACTACTCTTGTTATTATCGTTATTATTATAATTGATATTATGGAGATTGGTAGCAATGCCGATGTGGCGCGAAAGATGTGCTGCGGATTATTATTGATAAACGTCGGTTTATCGAGTATGATCGTTAAGATATCGATAACTAAAGTGAGCATAAGTGAATTTCGGTAGTGTGTAACGAACTTTCAATAATTTCATTGTCATACTTTTTTTTTGTTTAATTAAATAATTAATTGGTATCTAGTTTTTTTAAAATGAATTTAGTTCAAATATTTATTTGATTTAAGAAACATGTTTTTTAAATTTCTTAAATTTTACAAAATTATGGGATAATCTGTAGATTTTTTTGTTATTAATTTGGTTGATTTTCATAGTTGTGATTTTAACATTTAACTTCGTTTAAAATAATTTAATCATTTGTTTAAAGTTTTAAAAATTTGATACTATGTAAGTATTAATATAATACTTTTTTTGTTTAATTAATACTATGATAATTAATGCTTTGCACAGTAGTTGTGCTTACAGTGGATGAGTATTGATTGCGATAGTTTCATTCTTATCAATATAGTATTACTATACAGTAGTATTTCATTGTTTTAGGAGGCAGGAAACGTAAAGAAAATTGCAAAAATATTACATTGATGCACCTGAATGGCAGTATCCTTATCTCCCCACGGCTCGAAGAAATTTTTAAGGCAGAAACTTCTTATCTTCGACTTGGGTCTTATGTGCTTCGGTGCAGTATAATCCACCTCGCGAAATAATTCCGAGTCTCTACGTTCGAAAAAGAGCTTAACCCACCAGGTGGTGCAGAAAGCAGAATGACGAGTGTCGCGATAAGAATTTCGCAACGGAAAAATCGGTAAATTTTTTCGCGACCCGTGCTAGGGGACTTTAGAGACGACGTTACACCCCTTATCGTTCTATTCCCGGGGAACAATCGATTGCAGTGGACGTTCCGCGAGTCTAAAGGCCATCACCAGTCCGGAGGATGTGTCTCGTTACGAATAGGGAAACTCCGGACCAAAGTTTCCTCGAAAAGCAACGTGCGGGAATTGCGCTTTGCGAGAGCCGTGTTATCGTGTCCTGAGAAAAAAAATGACCACTGATAAGGACACACGTGTTCGAAAGACAAAACTAATCGCTCCCTCGAGCCGCGTTAACGCCGCGCAATCGAAGAATGTCGCCTCCGCGAGTGCAAGAGCACCTAAAACCGCGGATACATTTGTACGTCAGAACTCGTGAGAAATGATATCGGTTGGTCATCGAGATTGCGCACCAAAACACAAATTAGCGTTACAGAGAGAAAATAAGAATGAGAAAGAAACTTCGATCTTCATTTCCTCTGCAACAGTTAATTTATACTTTAGTCGAGCTGACGGAGATTGGCAGAAAACGAGTTTCTAGAATGTAGAAATATAAATTTTTATCCCGTCACTTTGAATAGAAATATGGATCACTTAACCCAATTAATAGTATAATTATAAGTACTAAGTAGCTCGTGAGTAGACGACGTCAGTGGCGCACCCAGAAGGTGAGGGTGACTGCAAGGGGCCTGGCTCCCTCAAAAGAAGGAGGAAAAAGAAGATTAATGTGACCACGACTGAAGTAATTCAAGAGCTTTATAAGAAGAAAAGGAAACTGGATTTTATTCTTCAAATAAATTTTTATAATCACCAAATAAATTTTATTGAATTTGCATTAAAAATAATTTTATCCTTTCAACTCAGCTCCCACTGGACGACGTTGATTTCCTCTCTGTAGCACTTCTACGTTCAAAAGTAAGGTATTGTAGGTACAGATTGTTACGTCAGGAAAATTTTTGTAGTAATGCTAATAATATTAATAACACTGATCATACTGATAATAATGATAATGTTAATAATGCTAATAATACTAATAATGAAATTTTGACCACTACTGCTATTACTACTACGAGTTGCAGGAAAGACATTGGCTTACAAGATTCTGTTACTTATTAATTAAAAAATGAACGTGTCTACGAATATACCACGAATAACCGAGAACTCGTGTACGAGCTAGGTGTAAGATGCACTTGGAGCTGATTAAAATCGAGAATCAATCCTCTCGTATCGTTATCGCTCTACCAACAGAGTATATCTTGCAACAATGGAAATTGTTATTGATTTTTCGCGATTTCATCATATTAAATAATAAGATCTAGAGGCTAGCAACGATGATAACGGAATTTTTTGTTGTGACACAGATAAACCGAACGATATATTTCCTTCTAAGCCTGTTTAACACGCCACTAAAGATCTGTGGGAGATACGAATTATGTATCTTTCGATATTCATCTGTGTTTCATGACGACGAGTTCGAGGGCATTCTTCCTTCCTTCTACAAGCTTCTCACACGAACAACACGTCAAGTGAGTGGCTTAATTGGATAAATCTAAAATTGTGTAATACCTATATAGTATATAGATAAAGAAATGACAGTATTACTTTGAACATTAAAAACTGATGCAGGATTATATCCGAAACGAATTCATTAATTTTATCCGAATTGCCTTTTAATGGTCCTATGTTCCTTTAATGGTAAATTCGAGTCATTAAAGCCACGAAGAAAGATTCTGCTAAAAAGTTTCAAATAATTCCCTGTATAATAAACTATCACGATAAGCAACATTGAATTTCTTGGGACAAGCGTAACGTTGTAAAATGTAAAATAACCAGCGATACGGTTGTAAAAAAGTAACGCAGAATTACCGAAGAAGACGCAGAAACGAGAGCGTAATGCCGTCGTATAAACCGACAGCCTTGCCTGATCAAGTACATTAGTACTTAATTACGCAGCCTTATCTGCTATGGTTACGCGCCATTATCGCTGCCCGATCTTTTAATTTCGTCATTCTCTAGACGCAATATCGAACTGTACCTGCAGAGCACTCGGGCTGTTGGGGGATTTTCATACAGATCTGAAACATAAAATGAGATTCTTGGAAAATAATGTTGCCATTATAGTCTGACGAACCAATTTTTGTAATGTAAAAAAATAAACAATATATGGCACTTTAAAGTTAAATGAATCTATTTCATGCAAAATTTCGCTGTGTAACATTATTTTATAAGAATCTCGTTTTATTTTTCAGATCCATCGATATTTAAAGGAGATATCGTGACTATTTTTTTTTGCAGTGGTCGAAAGAGACTTTAAAAATCATAAATAATTTAATACCAAAATTATTTTACATAAATTTCTTCTTGCACTTTATAGACTAATAAATCCCATGTAATAGTGTTCTGTTTTATTTTCTTTTAATAAAACCGCTAAAAAATTCTAAAATCATTAATTTTTGTCGCTGCTAAACTCCTTAACATAATTCCTTGGAACAGTTGAGAAGCTATTAGTGTCACGAATAAAATATGCAAGTTAGTAAATGGAGGAGATAATGCGGTGTTAGAATTCTACAAGAATTTAGAAACTTGGTTGTTTACAAAGGCTCTATCTCGTAACAGGCGATGATGTAACCGCGGCTTAATCTCGAAGTGCCTTCTTGCACTCTAGGCACTTGAGAGCATCCTCAAATTGTGTGCATGCGTATATACGTGCAGAATAATCGGTACAAAGCGAGTGCATGCCTATAATCGATTTGGTATCGATCACCAGTCCGCACACATTTTTCAGCGTAAGAATCTTGGATCTCATTTTTTTTCTATTATCACGGCGATCGTTATAAACCACACCTGGCCGTTGGTCGAAGACTACCGACGGTTATTTCGGGTTAATTCTTGCCACGTGGTGATAAGTCGTATCGAAATCTGATCGAGTTCGTGCGTACCAAACGACTTCGCAAGGTCAAGTCTTTTCTAAGGAAACACACACACTGCTTATAAGTAATTATTCTCCGTGTACTAGTTGAAATTCAATTAGAAAGTCCTTGTAGACAGAGATGGGCGAAATCTTTATCTAAATGAAAATCTCAGATAACGAATAAAAGAAAAAAAATTATTTAATGTTCTACGTGTTGAACACTGTAGTTGTGTTTCCCAACCTTTTTTCAATCCCCTTTTATAATATTCAAATAACAGCTACGACACCCTCCTCACCTCCAATATAAATTAAGGTAAATATTCTCCTCGTTTCATTTATGAAAAATCAGGGTTAATTCGCTAAAATTCGTCAACTAAAAGTAACCGTGACGACTCAAAAAATACGTCGCGACCTACAGGTGGAGAATCACTTTACTATAGTATAGAATCTGATTTTTGGCACTGACAGTGTTTTCTCCAAGGACTTTTCACTTCATGACCTTCGTATTTATTTCTGAAAATCACGGATCACGAAAAATGCCACCACTAAATAGGCAATAAGTTCATTAAATCGGATCAACATTTTTGTGAAGATAAGTTCAGTTTCACTTGCTCCCTGCTCAATGTATGTATATGTTAATTTCATTGGAAATACTTTCTCTACCTGGACCTGTTTCGCGACACCCCAGTCTATTTCTCACGGGATAAAGTTCCTTCGGTTATTTCGATTTGCTCTGCAAAGAGGAGCGACTTTTCTTTTAATGTCCATGTATCTCCACAGTCAATCGCGATAAATGTGGCAAGATTTTTCATTCAAACAGATGGAATAATAAGGAGCATTACTCAGTGACAAGCTTAGCATCGAAGGCTCGCTGAAATACGCGCAAATTTTCTTTTCGAGTTTCATACAGGCTCGATGCAAGCCACGATTAAGATATCGTGTCAACCCAGTATGCAAATGAAGCTCACGATCTCACAAATCTTATAAGCGCGCTGTTATCGTGCTTGTTAAGTACATGGCGATTCCACGTGTATAATAAATCGACTCGCTGGGTCGAGCGAGTTTGAAAAATGGTTTGCAAAAACGGGCCGACCCGCATTGAAAAAAAAAAAATAATTTTTCCTAGTTTATATGATTAATGCAGCATTGGAACACATTATGGCTACTATCTGAATTTCGAAAAAATATGGGTTAGTCCGTTTTTGTTCAGAATGTCTGAATTAAACGACTACTCATCTGTAACGGTATTATTGATCTGTTCGATGTCGATACCATGACCTATGTTTATGATTTCCTTGAAGCACTAGGTAAGCGATAAGTGGAAAATGCGCGTAACCGATAAGTTTGCAGCGTGTAATAAGTTGTCATTGTGTCGTCAGAAATACAAAGGGAAGTGGAGAAGGGCGGGGAGCGATGTTCCGAGAAGCTCGCTGAAGTATTTTCGTTTTGCAGAAGTTAAGCTAACAAGATATGACGAGGAAGAGCCGGCGATAAAATATTGCGACACTACGAGTAAATTGCTTCTCATACGCTCAGCATTAGACTTCCGTTTGGCATCGTTCCACTGCTGAGTCTTCCCTATCGCGAGTGGAAAGAAACACCGACCACTTCCTTCCTATGCATCTGAAAACCGTCTTCCCGCCAACGAAGCAAAAATGCAAGTTGCTTCACGCGGTCAACTGCGACGTTCCCTGGGAGCGAAGCGATCGACAGTGATAACAGAAATTAATTAATTAATAATAATAATAATAATAATTCTTTATTGCACCAATAGACATTATGAAAATGGCAGGAAGATAAAAAACTCAAATACATATGAGAAAACAAGAAAGAGAAAAAATAGTAGAGTTAGAAATTATATAGATATGTACCTGGTATATGTTAAAGTAGAAGTAGAGTGCAAAAGGCGAGGTCCAGCTGTCAGAAAAATAATAACTATTTAAAACACCATCAACTCGTGTTCAGTTTGAGAGATACTCCGAAAAATCACTTAAGGTTACATTCTCGGGTAATTCTATACAAATTTAGGATTTTTATTAAATAAAACTGTAACAGATAAAGTAAAAAATATTTTTAGTATTGATTTATACATGTTTTAAGATGATAAAACTTTTTTATTCTTTTTTCTCCGATGTAATCTTAAACAAATAGCTATAGGTAACTCTGACGATGATAAGACTACGGTGTACATGATATTTCCGAATAGGCTCATCGGAGATGAAGAATCGAAAATTTTTCTTAAAATATATGAGCATGGCTATCGTATTACCAATCGTTACCCTGAAACCGGTAATTTCTTATGCTGAATAAAATGAAATTGAGTGGACCGAAGCTTATGAAAGTTGGCAACACGATAGCGAGTTCATTTACGAAAGGAACCCCGAAAGAATTTTCCAAATCCGTCAATTAGTTCTCTTGTTTTTTATGGATACCGTTTTCTGCCTATTTAAACATTCTAATTCAACTGTTTCGAATACCAAGCGTCGTCCTAATGAATAAATCTACATTGCCACAAGCATTCGATACTCCTTGATCGTTCGTCCAGTAAAAAAAATGCTTCAACTTCTGTACGGTGCTCCTTATGAAAGATTCGAGCTACTTGCGAAATCGATTGCTCCTCGAACAATGCCTAAAGCTTTCCAAATGTTCCAATAGCTAATGGGCATAACAGACGCAAGGACGCGCGATTTGCATAACGGCCTCACCTAAAGTCACGGTCGCCGTGGCGCAAATCTTATAAATATCATTTGTTAAAAGGTCAGCAGCCGAGAGGGTCGAGGCACAATCGCGCACCGTTTGCACGACAATGCCCTGCACAATGGGCGTAAAGGTAGAAAGTGAAGGCGCGCGGTGTACGCGATCTGCTCCCTGAATCATTATGCCAGGATAAACCGCTTACATCATAATCAGTGGCTCATTATACCTCCCTATTACTCATTTCGCTTCTTGCGCTTTCGCGTTGCATATTCATGAACGACCCTTTAAGGCTACCACCCGTCGCGTTTTCTTTTCTCTTTGATCCCAAGGTCCGAGGCGGAAACAATATGGCGATGCAACGTTTCGTAACGCTGATTTCGTCCGAGCAACGTGCGTATCAGACGTTCAGAGCAAAAATCGACTAGCTCACATTTTTTGCCAAATTAAGTTAGTAGGAAATCTGAGAATAAGAGCAAAAATTATTTTTTTTTTCCTAGTGCATTTTTATTTTTTTCAAGTCGGTTTTCATTTTTTTTTTAAATTTTTAGATTAGTACGAAATAAGGGAATAGTTTTTGTTTCGTTACAGTAACTTGTGTATGATTTTTTATGATTGATTTACAAAGATTGTACATTTTTCCTTTTTCGCTTATTTTCTATTCTAAGTAGACATAATAAATAAATAAATATTTTAAGGAAAAAGTTATAACTATATACAGATCAGTAAGATCAGAAGTACCATAAGATCTGACAAGGTATCATTTTTATCACTTTCATTTTCCAAGTTGATAGTCAAGCTTTTGAATTTTGATAAAGAGGAGAGTGAATTGCTTTTATCCTGACAATGAGTTTGCAATCTGCCGGTAGTTTTAGTGACCAGTCATTGACATGGATTGAAGTGGGAATTACTGGCAATATTACGTATCGATAAAACTTCGTAGATAGATGGAGGGCATGCGTTTGTTAACAAAACTTAATTGCTGTTCCATTGGAATTCCATTTTCATAAAAAGATCCAGAATAACTTCTACATATACAATCACAAATACTGTTCAGACATTTCCACCTGTCGACGAGCACCCGATGCTCATTCATCGGTAAAGAGTGCCAGTTATTCCACTCTTGCGCGAACGCATTTCCTTTGCTGCGCTTTACAACTCTGCAGAGATCCCCCTGACTGTAAAACATTTCACAATCTCCAGCAACACGGGAAAATTCACCGGGCAGATGAATTTTTTCAGAGGAAATGTGCTCGCGCCCAGGTGTCTGCTTTACATTTTACATGGAAATGTAACGCTCGAGAGCGCCGATCGCCTGACGTATTGTCGGTTCCGTGATCGTAAGTCAGAAATCGATGCCGATACGGCAATGGAACAGTAAGAGCGGCGCTGAATCGTAATTACGGCGAATGCAAATTGCCGTGCGCTCGGCCGGCATGAACTGGTCCAACGTGTCATTATTGTTTATTAGCGGGAACACTTGCTGTTTTTATGGCGGGCCCGAGATGCAACGTCATATTAAGAATAACCGCCCAGGCCATATACGCTCGTGTACTCGGGCGATAATCCCACGCTCTAGGCTAGCGCGATTTCCTTCCAGGCGATAACTGCGAAAAAAATTCCCTATTCCTATATGGAAAGACGTCCATTTAAACGATATCTATAGGCCGGGTATTACCGTTCGATCAACTGAATTGAAAATCGAAACACGAGATATATAAATGTTTGTATTGTAGAAGAATCATTTTTTGATAGAACGATCGTTAAGACTTGGGAATTACCATTAAACCGTACCACTCAATAGAATTTATTTATTGAATAAGGTTATTAAGACCCAAGGTTGCCGCTTGGTCCGTGGACACGGAGTCAACTTTGACCTGTAATATATTTTTCTTCATCGGCGATTTTAAATTTATAGCCTGAAGTTCTTATAATCTTAAAGCAGCGACGCTAAGAATAATAAGTGTAATGGACACAAGGATAATTGAACTACCGTTTCTATGAATAATGTTTGTATAGATATTTATTCAACTAAATTAAGAATATTAGAGATTCAAATGTTTTGAACTGCGTTGGGTTTTAAAGGTTTCGGAATGTAAGAGAGGGGATGACGGGATAGGGCAGAATTGCAGGATTTTGGATAGATGACACATTAGCTAAGGCGACGATGGGTAGCAGAGATGACGCAGTGTTTACAATTTTACATTTACGCAGCATTTGGGTAGTCGATGTGATTCATGTTTACAGAGAAAGTCAGAGGAAAGCGATAAGTAAGGGTCAGTACATTACATAAGTACCGTAAACTTGTAGAACATTGGTGTGTTTTTGGAACATTTTGCTGTATAATATAAAAATTAACATTTTTACATTTGCTTTAACTATCCTATCAGAGCATTGGATCGTTTCTGATGTGAAAATGCATAAAAATTTTTGTCGTTTTCCTTCTTTAATACATGTTAAGTATCTGCCAGTGTTATCCCGTTCTGCCAATGGTCCCTCAGTTTACGGTACCCGGTAATAGTGGATGGATCAAAATTGACCCAGCATCTGCGACGCGAGGGGTAAATGATATTTTCGATCGAGCATTTGGTTAACACGTTGCGTGCCACATGGGCCACCGGTGAGCCACGATATTTCTCGAAAGTCAAACTTTCATTCAAAACAAAAATATACACAGGGACCTACCTATTTCTCAATTCAGTGTCGAAACCAAAATAGAACAAAAACCAGTGAAATTATAAAGAATAAGAGTTGTATTCAATTTTCCGATCTATTTTTCTCATCAGTCCAGGGCTCGATTTAAGGTGACGCAAGGATGGCAACTCCCAGAACTTGGTAATTTATCAATATTCAATTTGTATAAAACAAAAAGCTTCTGTTGTTTAACAGATACTTACTTACAAAAAATTTCACTCACCGCCAAAGGTTATATTTTAAACTAATTATTTATAATTAAGTACAAAAGGTATGAAAAATTATTTTTGCCCAGAATGGCATCAGAGCTAAATCGGCCCCAGTTTTCAGTGATTTCCCTAGCAAAGATTTGCATTTCGACCGTGGCACGGAACGCGTTAAACGGTTCCTTGGATGATGATTCTGCCGTAACACGAGCTCCGCTTTCCTCCTTCTGTCTTCTCATTAGTTTCCAACGACCACACGCGTCCGAAGGAAAACGGGCGTGTAAACGGCGCGGCGCGGCGCGGCGATCGATAGGACAATCGAGCGTAAACATCGAGAAAGAGCGGAACGATGCTCGTAGTGTAGCCGAGCGGTCGTAAATAACGATACTTAATTAACGTAATCGGGCCGCAGTTGGCGAAGTTGTCCGAAACGGACAGGGACGGGCGCGGGACACCGCGGCGCGCGCATGTGTAGGTAGGCCGCGGCCGATAAGGCTTATCTAGCGCGCGCCACGCCGTGGCTGAGTTTGCATATCAATGGGGATTCTTAAGAATAGACGCTCGCGTGTCGCGTTCAACTGGCACTCACGCGCGTTAATTCGCGCGATTACAAGCTGTTGTTGACTTTCGGTCTCGCGTTTCTTTCGTCCCGGGCTCCCGATTGCCGCCGACTGCCGACTGCCGAGCGCCGTCTGCAACTTGCTCGGCGCGACGGCCGAACAGGAAGTTCCGACCAGCGAAACCCGACAGCACGAGGTCGCAGAAGCGTGCAACGCTATCGTTACGTCAAATGCTCCGAGTAGCTGGTGGCATGTAGCGGCCAGATCGATCTGGCATCTTGAAAATTTTCTAGCTATTACAGCGGTGGTCCAAAGAAAGTGTAAACCTCGTATTTCTATGTACAATGCATTAAAGTCGAGGCCCGATCTATGGGATAGCCGATTTTAAGATACAATTCTCCGTAATGGAACCGTGTTACCTATTTCAGTTACCGTTCGTGGTTTAACTTTTCTGTTTAGAACTACTGTCAGTCATCGCCAGCCTCGAATCTCGTCGAATATTATTCCACACCTCGCTCGACGCGCGGCAAATTGACACTGAAAATTCTGGTTAAGGCGCGCGTGGAGGCTTCCCGGCAATTCTAATTCCATTCCGAGCCCACGTGTCTACTCGTGCCGTTAAAGCAACCCATTAACCCGTCCTCGAAATCGTGGTCCCTTTGCTGGCGTGCGCGGATTCACGTCTCCCGTGGTGTCCAGAGGCGTAATCTTCGCGTGGCGATTTCACGAACAAAGGGGAACGGAAATAGGAAACATAATCCGCGAGTAATTACTGTAACGGCGCTTTCTCGTCCGGCTGTCCCCCTCTCGGCGCGAGCGAGTTCCGACGGCGTCGGCGTCGGCGTCTTCGTTTTTCGTGGCTAGAGATCCGAACGAGACCGAGGAAGAAATATAGAGGCCCGCCGCGCCGGAGAAACCGCGAGGGACATCGAAACGAGGCTAGGGGAAAATCGAATCGAGAAGCTGGTTCCTTCACCTTCGGCGTTCCGGCTCGTAAAGTGGCGACTGGCGGAAGAGGAGGCGAGGAATTCGTTTGGTTCCTGCGCTCCTGCGCTCCTGCGCCGGGAGGAAGAACGAGAGTTGCACGTGCAGACGTGATTAGCCTTCGTCGTATATTTAATGCGGCCGTTGCGGCAAACAATTACGCAACGCGTATAGGAACAACTGGCGTGACGTGCGCGAGAATTCGTAATCGACTTGGGCCACTTGGGGGAAAAAAGGAGAGAGGAAAGTATGCAGAAGATTGAAGCGTGTGGACAAAGTGGTGGTGGCTCGTTCGCCGATTGAACATCGTTAATCGGTCGTGAGACACGTGAAATCCAATACTCGCAACGTGAATGAGCGTAGTATCGACGCTACGGATTGCAGTGTGTAGCGGCGTCGCTTTTTAACAAGCTGTATAAACAATTCGGGGAACAGGTGAATCCTGTACAATTAACGCGCTTCGTCGTAATAGAGTCATGCTTCGTTGCAATTGATTATTATGTACGTGGATGAGATTTAATTGCATCGCAGGGAAATACTTTATCTTGGCTTGAGATTCGCGCTATTGCTGACGAAACTCGGAACAACACCGGATGTTTTCAAAGTAACGCGTCTTGCGGTCATCGAGCAACTAATGATCTCAACAAAAAGTCGATTAACGATAACGTTTATTCGGGTAGATTGCAGTGCTCGGTCACGTTCCATTATAGTTGGAATATTAATCAGTCTAGTTGACACTTAAATGGAGGGAAAATGACCTACGATGGTCTCCAAGTATCTGATTATTATTTATTAGCGAGATTCGCGGGAACCCTGTGCTATTTCAGCTTCCAAGTCACTAATCCTGATTCATACACTAAAAAACAAACACTGAAACCTCCAACCACTCCGTCATCCTCGGCCCTGCTTGCAAAACGTCCCCAAAATCTGCTCCTCTTCTGTGAGCCTTCTCTGCATATTCCTTGCACTCATTTTGTTAATTGATTACTGTTAACAATAATCTTGCTCGCAATAATCTGAATTTACACAAATGGGAAACAATCGGGCTAACGGTATCTCTTAAAACTGCCTAATACCCCCCGGATCAGTCTGGTCACCTAACAGCGCGTTGCCTCTCGCAGCTACTCCAATAAACAAAATTCCTAAACAAGGTAGCATCCCCAGCGTTCCTTGTATCCATCGCAAAGCAAGCCCCGCGCTCCTCCGTCGCCCCCATCGTCCCGGCAATCTCAGCGGGGCCCGGTAAACAGAAAAACCTCCACGAAAAAGAAAAGGAAAAAGAAGAAAGTATTGCCGAGCCAGATGCATGACCTTTTCGGTACCGGCTCCGTGGGAGATAACGATACGAGGAATGCACTCGGCCGATTTGTGTCTGGCCGCTGACAGCGCAAGGGGAGCTCGTGCTGAGTAGGTGCGGCCCTGGCTGTCGGCTCGCAGCTTCGGCTCTCTCGGCAAGCGAGTGCAGGTGCGCGGCCGCCAGTCTGTCGCCAGGATCCCCTCCACGGCGCGCCGTGGTCCCTTCTTCGCCCCCACGTCTCTCCTTGCCCCACGGAGGGACCCAAGAGATCGCGGACCCCTCCGACTGACTCCCCCCCCCACCTCCCCCCACGTCGTTGGCTCACCAACCGAGGGAAGAAACGGGGCCCTCGCGGCACCTTCTCTCCCTCTCGCTTTTTTCCACCGAGTCCTCGGCCTCTCTCTGCCCCTCTCTCTCTCTCTCTCTTGCTCTCCTGCTGACGCTGTTTGCAACAGGTAGTGCGTACGAGGGCCGCCTGTGAAACGAAAGCGCTCACGCCTACCGCGCCGATCACCAGATTTGCCTTTTTTAAGTGAAAAATCATTTCGGCGACCCGATGGTGAAGGCTAGCGGATGTAGATCGAACTTTGCCGCCAGAGTAGCGATCTTATATCTTTAATTCCATCTTGTGGAGGCTTTCAAGCTCCATCGAATGCCTTTCAAAGTTTTTGAGATTCAATTTAGCAGTTTGCCCTCGAAATGCTTCACTTCGGAGACTTCGTCGAGTAGCGGAGCATTGTTGTTGATGTTACTGCTGACTGGGCTTGACAGTAATTGAGGAGATGAAATGGTAAACGATATAAGTGCTAGAAGTTAAAATTTTCAGTAGAAACTAAACAGGCGTGTGTTCAGTTTGTCGCTTACAACGTTTATCACTCGTTTATCGCTATGGACTTTCAGCGGACCTTTACAGATTTAGAGGGAAATAAAAAGATTAGGGCCTTGATTGCTGGCACTTTCATCGGTTTTCACCACAGCCAACTGGGCACTTACGAGTTTAGCTCTATCTCGCGATAGCTCTAACAGTTTAAATAACTTATTCTAACACTTAAAACGTTTGCCACCGTATTCCGCGTGGAATTCATAGCCTTTTCCACTAAAAAGATTATTTTTTATTTTTGCGGCACTTGCATCGTCTTTTACCATTTCAATTCCTCAATTATTCTGTATCCTCGTTTTCTAGAAATCGAATAGGCTCCTGATACAAAAAATGCAATCTTATTAATTACATCGTTACATTTGTTTCCTTATCCAAATCACATATTCGCCGACGTCCCCACAACAAGTGGCATTTCTCTTCTGATACAGAAATCGGTGTACCAGCCAGGCATAAACAAGCCGACGCGCGACGACGCGCAAGCAGCTTTCGTTACGTGGAGCAGATGTCAAGGCAAAGGAACAAGCATGTAACACATTGTTATCAACAGGTAGCCAGGGCTGCGGTTTGCAGCGAGTAGCAGCGCTGCTAACAGGCGATGGCGCTTGGTAAAACTGCAGGTAAAGCGAATAGATTAATGGCGCGATGGTTCGCAGCCAGGACGATAAATCGAGGGAGCTTCTAAAGGTAAGACGCCCCGAAGAAGCCGGGTGGCCGTGTGGGAAGGCAAGAGGAGCCGGGACACGTCTGAACTCGTCATGACCTGTGCGTGAGCCGAAGAAAAGGAATGCAAAGAAAATACTGGATTCTCCTACACCTTCAAAGCGGCCCGAGTTTCGGCCAGTTGAAATTCTTCGGTGGCTTAAGTCGCTACCTAATGTTACCTGGTAGGCGTACGAGGCCGAGACTTTATGGTCAACGGAAACAAGGAAACCGGAGTTTAGATACTTTCGGAGGCTGGCGTCCTGGAATATCTACAATTTACGAGCGATGTTATAATAACTTTATTGTAGGAGACGCCGTGTTGATTTAGCTGAATTTGAATTTTAGATTTCACCGGGATTCCAAGACACTGCATAGGTGCAGCAAGTTTTCAACTTTAGAATCAATCAGGATTAGTAGAATCTCTCTTGGATAATTTCCACTTTGACTTCGACATATGTCAATGAAGGATTCTACAGAATAATACATTTTCGAAACTGTAGATAGGAATCTACATCGTTTGAAATAAGGAGATAAAAATAAGAATTATATTGAAATACAAAGTATTCACTGCTTTCTAAATTATCCAAGACCCCCCTACTCGCTTCGGCCAATCTTATTAACTTATTCCAGCATCCGCGTGAACGCTGACACCATACCGAATCGATGGCCTTAACGTCACTGTTTTTTCGTTGGACGCCCGTGGCACTTTAACAGGTCGCGTTTCAGGACACGAAACAGGATGTCCTTCGAGCAACAACGAGAATCGCCTTGGCTGAACTTTACTCTCCTTTTCACAGTTTCGGGCCGAAGAGAGGCAGGTGTCGGTCGTCAACTCTTTTTACAGCCGGTGGTCGAAGACCGACCTGCCGGGGGCCCAAGGGGGCCCACGGGGGCCCGTTCCGTCTTCCTTTCGAAATAATCTCGGAGCGCGCGTCCTCGCGCTGCCGCGCCAATGAGACGGGACGAATTGTCTCCGCGGCGGTGGACGTGACTCAACGCCACTTTTACAGCCGGTTGCTCATTTCGGTCGGTGAAACGGGGCCCGTCCTTCGAGGAGGTCAGGCCCCGTGGAAGAAAGACAGACGCCGCTCTATGCAGCGTCAGAAACAATCAGAAACAATGCAGGTATCCATGGCGCGGGGCATAATGGCATTGTCATGTAAAAACACGCGGAGGCCTGCGTCGGCGAAAACAAGGAATTCACCGTTTATGGCGTGCGGCACCGGTGCCGTTAAGAGGTTCAGGTGCACCGACACCTCGGATTTTTCGGCCGTATACCTGCGCGCCGATCGTGTTACATCGTTTGCGGGCATAAATAACCGATGGATCGGGCGTAAATAATTTATGTCACGATCTGTTGTATAAGGTGCCTCGGAATCGTAGCTACAGACTTAAATGGCATTCCGCGGAGCACGCTAAAAGGGAGTTGTTTTTATATTCTTCCACCTCTTCCCTTCACCACTATCTCCACTTGAGATGATCATTAAAATGGGCGAATTTAATCCTACATTTACACTGTTTACGCGAGAGTCTTAAGCTTCTGCGACGAGTTAACCCGTCCTCTCCAATGCGACGACGTTTTCAACCAACTACTTAACTCACGTCCGTTAACAGGTTAAACAGCATTGCACGCACGTGGTCCCCAGCAAATTCGTCTTCGTCGACGTGACCGGCGCGGCGACTGTTTCTGGAACGCAGCCGAGCCCGTGCAATCTTTAACGAGCGATAAGTCCCAGCCATCGACGGCGTGTAATCACCAAAACGGTCATCGTTGTCGCTGGTCGACGGGGGTTTCACCGCACCGGTGCCAGTTCCCGATTCAGAGTGCCCGGCGTACCTGTGCCGCGCACCTGTACAAGCCCAGCTTTATCGCCGACCGTATAACCAGCCTGCCACCTGTGCGGCAGAGATGGTCGCACAGGTGTCTTTTAAAGCATTTCATTAATTACAAATAGGAAACCCAGCGTCGGCTCGACTGGCAATTCGCGGTACACCTGGTCGAACTCTCAGATTTTCTGCTGACGGCCTCGGGGGCCCCCCCTTCCCGAAACCAGCCCCGTTTCCTGGTAGCTCGATCGAAAGGTCGCAATGAAACGGCCACCGGCTGGATACCGAGGAGGTATAACGTCCGACGTCACGGCGCGATTTCGTTGCAACTCGACAGGAAGAAGGAAGAGAAGACAAAAGGACGAAATTGGCAGCGCTCGCGTCGGATTAAACGAAAAGGACGCGTATTCCCCCTCCACCGACGGAACCGCCGCGTCGACTCGTTTATCGCGCGTTACGATCTTCCCTTTTTTTCGCACGGGACTCTTGCAACGCAGCGAGTTGTTGGCTGAACGTTGGCTAGTCGCGTTACCACCGCCGACCCATGGATCCATGGTCGCTAGGCGTTTTAGGTAGCAATTTGCGTGGCACAATGAACAGCGTCTATATAAACATAACGGTAAACTCGAGAATCACCAGGTGTTGGGCACCGCAGCACCTGGACGAGCACTCGAATTTTCTCAGGGACCCCTGCCTATCCGGGGAGTTGAAGGCTTCCAGGACCCCACCGGGCGCAGATGTAGACCGAGAATGTGCCCCTAGATTTTTGCGTAAGGACGAACTATGTCGCAAGGAACATCTGCGACGACCACTTCTTTCGCCCGGCCGCGGGAATGCCTGTTAATGTTCTTATGTAACGGACGCGTGAGCGCGTGTGACGACACTTAACGGCTTGTCTATCACGAATTACGGGCATCGGCTGGATGCGTCCCAGAGCGCTTATAAGTAAATGCGAACGCCTTATCGATCGGGTTCGGGGACGAAAAAGAGGAAACGCCACTTGTCGCGTCTTTCTGTCCGCGGGGCGCGGGATGCACGAGCGCAGCTGTGCCGCGGAATAGAGAAAGCTGGACACGCCAGCTCGCCCGGAGACCTCTTTAGACTTTGTCTAACAGGCTGAAAGACGATTACGAGCGCGCTTGTTTTCGTGCAACTTCCATCCAGATCGAAGCCGGCTACTCTCGCCAACAGTTTTGGGAAGATATGAGTTCTCGTTGGGCCATTCACCCTGGGTTGATGGGATCAAGTCAGAGCGAGCCAGCACTTTATCTGAATTCCTTTTTCGATCTTTAACCCGATGTAGAATATCTATAAATAACCAGCTATCGCCTATCCGTCTTCCTTAGAACCAACCAATTTACACTCAGGTTCGTCAGTCATGTAGTAGGTAGTTCGCCCTATCAATTGAAGGTTAAGCTAACCAGATAACGGAGCATCCCAAAGATACTAGGCAAGTGTACGAAAAATGTCTACGTTGTAGCAAGCGAAGCGTAAGCGTTAGATCCGAGAGATTTTCCACGGAGGTTTCTAAGCCGAGGCGCGCACCTGAGGAGGGCCAAGCAGACGGTGTCGCCTAAGGCGTGTTCTCCAATCTTAGCAGAAATTCGAGCTCTCCCTCGCGGTCGCCCAACAATAAAACAACGGCGTGGGGCCCGTGGTCGCGATGGAACAGGGCAAGAACGGAAAACAGGCTCCCACGAATCCCACGACACTCGTTTTGAGCCGTGAAGGAAAGGCTGCGGGTCTCTTGGTGGCTCCGCTCAGCGAAAGCTGCGACCCCATCGCGAGCACGATCAATATTTCAAAGCGCACCAAACTTCAAAATATCCCTCGCTGTTATTCTAGAGAAATAAATCCTATTCCTTATAACTTTTTTTTTTATAATTAACACTTTGATCAGCGTAGCCAAATTTCTTTAAAAAATTCCTTCTCCGCAGAGGGGGAAATACCTATTGATTTTCTACTGTTCGGGCGAAACTCGGGACAGAAATGCAACGGAGGAACTTGGGTGCGCGCGTGCACGGTTCTACGGCTTCTAGATCGCACGCACACAGCCGCGCCTAGCACGGCCGACTTATGAATGGTATCTGCACGCGTTCCCACGTCACTGAATGAGTCTCAGGTCTCTCACGTCCGGCAGGATTATCGTACGGGGCGGCTCGCGTTCCTCGCGTAAACCGTGCGAGTCCCCTTTCACGGTTCCACCCTCAGACCCCCTGCTCTAGTTTTGCCTCGCTCGGCGGTGAAAAAGAACCAGAAGATTTCGACTCTATAGTCTATCCGCGAGAAGAAACCCCCACCCTCCCTTTCAGCCGCTTCCTCGCCGCGGAAGCAAAGCCAATTGCGTAACCGCATTCCGTTGCGAGACAATGCAACGTCGCTTCCGGGAAGCCCGTGAATTTCTAATCCCTCGATGTTTATGAAAAGAAATATTGAGAACCAGTCTCGACGATGGCTCCTCGAATGCGACGCGTTGGGAATCAATTGCATTGTGGGGATGTATTATCACAGCGGGGTAATAAAATTGTCACGTAAGGTATCTGACGACGTGCGAAGTGATAAATTTGGATCGTTAGGTGCCGGTTGCCGATGAGTATGGGGATGAATAATATGTTTCGCGAGCAACGGCTGGATAACCCTTATCAGTGGAACGCTTTGGTGACTCAGGACTAACAGAAGCATGTCTATCGGGCAGCGCAAATGAGTCTTTTAACCCTTTCCACTTTACACTCGCTACCCAAGATTTTACTCGATCTTCTACAGTAAATACACCTCCCGTGGTTACGGAAACGAAATTATTCTATTACATTGGAATCTAAACAGCGTCCATTTGAATTCACCCACTGCTGAGTGCGTAATAAATAATAATAGCCGTTTACTGAAACCGTGTACGCAGCGACGGCCACGAGACGTCGCTGCAAAACTACCGGAGATAAATCGAAATGATATGTTTTGCCAAGTGCGGCACGGAGAAGCCAGCACGTGCGCACTGCGTCATTCGAGCGCGAGTGATTAACGTTGCACGATGATTACGTTATACTTTCAAACGAAATTCGAGTTCCTTCTACTTTCCACGTCGAGGTTCCACGGTGTGGAGCAAAAATAATTCAGAGCCGATGGTGGAACGGGGGACGAGTGACTCCCGAGTGGAAGAATTGGCCCCGGCGCGATTCTCCCGGAGATGGAAGGTCACGTACCCATCGTTCCGATTCGAACAAGATCGATTAGCTGACGGGCGACGGGGGTGGGGGGCGGCGAGAAGGAAATACGGATTCCCGGTCACGTTCCGGCAGTGGGCGAGAAAAGGAGTTTAAACGCGGGAGCTCGGGGCCGTTTTTGCGCGGGGACGTAGGAGAAAACAGGTGCTTCCGAGAAAAAACAGGTGTCCGCTCGTAGCCGTCGCTACGAGGCCCCGTCGGCTTAGATTGCGGCACTGACAGACGTGCCGACCGCCGGACGAACGACGGACACCTGCACGCCTCCGATTGTACGTAAGATCGGTCCTCTCGAGTCTCTTTTTCTCCCTCTCGCTTCCCAGCCCCTGCCTCGTTCGTGCCTCGTTCGTGCCTCGTTCTTCCTCGATCTCCCTTTCTCAGGGCCCCGGTCGGGTCCTTCCTATTCGAGGATGCAGCGAGAAACACGATTCGCAGGGGCGGGGTGGGGGAGAGGTGGGGAAGAGGGGGGAAGAGGCACAGAAATCGTAGGAAAATCTACAGGCGCGGAGGGACAGGGACGGAGTGGCCAGGCTTCGCGGAGTCAACGAGACGCGGGAGAGGGAGAGAGCGAGCCGGGCGGTAGCGGCAGAGAGAAGGACGAGCGGCTGGCGCAGCCAGTCCGCTGGGACGGAGAGAGATTTCTGGGAGAAAGACGAGGAGCTCGGCCGGCGCGCACGACGAGGACGGACGATGTCGGCGCGGTGAAGACGGAGAAGGCCGGTCCGTGGGACGAAACAGAAGGAGCAGGAGGACGACAGGCGGGAGAGAAAGGAGGACGGAGAGCGGTTGGAGAAGGACGAAGGGATTGGGTTATGTCGGAGGCGCCGTGATTCAACCGAACGCGCAGGTGTGCCGCAGACTGGCCGGCGCCTCTCTGGAATGCGCGACCCCTCTCCGCGACCCCCTTCGCCGGGCTGCCCTCCCCCTCTCCCCCCGCGCCCCCCGCGCCCACCTCTTACCTCCTGCCAACCCACCCTGGCTCCTCTGCCCCTCTCTCCGCCGCACCGCCACCCTGCAACACACCGCCGCCGCCACTACCACTCGCGATGCACGATCGAGACCGCGAAACCTAGCGATGGGACCGATACGCGCCTGACTCCCGAGCTTGCACTAGCGGAATTTACCTTCAATCAGTGTCCTAATGATGCTTCGAGGTGTTACAGTATTCTGCTGTAGCTTAGTTGTAGCTTAGTTGTAGCTTAGTTGTAGCTCTATGCTCAATCGACGCGTTACGAATGGTTAAATTTAGAGGAGCTTGTATTTAAGTAACTTGATTATTCATTGACAAGCCTGTATTTCAATGGCCCACTACGCCACTCGTCGCCGCGCCGGTAGACTGTCCTTTTTTACCGTAACGGCAAGTGTCGTCGAAGGGAATCGTACAAATAGATACAAAGGGCAAGACAAGCAGCTTCGTAAAAGAGCAGAGCCCCGGAAAAGCGGCACGCTGCAAACGCTGCAATCACATTAATGAGCGTTGCGATGGCAACGTCGAGCGTCCCTGTAATCGAGTGGCGGTCTAATTGCACGCCAAGGAGTAACCGTTGTCGATCGACCTGAAATCGTAAGGACGATTCAATTGGAGGCTCCCAGATCGCGTGCTACCTGGGTTGGCGTGCGGGGCGGCGGCGCGGCGGCGCGGCGGGCCGATTGAATGAACGGTCCGGGGGATCAGCGAACCGGGTCGGTCCCATCGCTAGGGGCCGCCGCGCCGCGGGTACACGAGGAGTAAAAGACACGTTCGTGTTGCATGCGCGGCTGTGTGGCTTCGACGACGACTACGTCACGTCCTCTCATGGCAATCAGTGCAGCTGGCCACCAACGCGTTCCCACGGGGCCAAACCAACCAGCCCGGCCAGCTTCGGTCGCCTTTGCGAACGCGCCTTTTACCTCCTCAACTCCCTCCCCCTTCTCTTTTTCTCCGTCCCTTTTCACCTCTGCTTCATACCTCTCCACGTTGTTTCGTGAAGATTACTCACGCTAGCGCAACAACGTTTTTACGCGGCACACTTGGCCTCTAACTCCCAACGGTTCTACTTACCCTGTCTACAAAAAGGACGGCGGCGCCCTGATGGCTTTTCGCCGCGGCATCGACTTTCCGTCACGAAACGCTTGGCTCCTCCGCCCCCCCACCCCCCCCGGCGCGGACGATGAGGATTGAGGATGATTCACGAAAGGATCGTTAGGATTTTATCGGCGATTCAGCACGATCGGGCATCGCGCTTGTGCGAGCGGATTTAATGGAGCGAGGCGAGCAGCCGAGGGACCGCTCCTCCTGGAACGGATAGGCATTAATTAAATATCTATCGCGGTGGATAGCCGGCGATTAGAATTCTGCGGCCGGCGCTTTGTTCCCGTCGCTTTTGCCTCGCGTCTGGCGTCCCGATCCTATTCAATCGCGATTGTAATTAAACAACAGAGCGGACGTCGTAAAATCGCTATTGTGTCGGGCCGTAACGCACGAGGTGTCCGGTTGACGGAGGTATTGCACTGGGCCTTCCATTATCGGAACTAATGAGAAGGCAGCGGCGTTCGAGCCGCGAGAACATTCTGATAATATCATTCTCTTAGAATTTAGATGGTTCCTCGACCCTCGTCAGTTCGAGTTTTGCGCGCGAGTAACGCGGGTGTAACAGAATTGAGAAAATCGCATACAGAAGTGACTCTTCTGCGAGACGAGTTCGCTTCGTTCACTCCGATCAATTCGGGGACACTCGGACAATAGCTACGATTCTTTTAACATGTCCACGCGAGAAAACGAGGACGTCACTCAAAGTGATGAGAAGCATTTATAGCTTTCTATCTTTCGACGTGTTGAATGGGGTAACATGTAACTTCTCCGAACCTCGCATAAACTGCTGTCATTAAGGGGACATTCTTAAAATGCGTAAGGGCTTAAAATTAGTGGTGGAGAACTATCGATGGTACTTACGATAGTTATCGATAGTTCTCGCTATCGAAAACTATAGACGGCTTATTTTCACTATCGATAATTATCGGTATTGAAAATCGTAGGTTAGTCAATTAAAAAATTCAGAATCCCAAATTTAATTTCTAATATTATTATAAATTTCGATAGTGAGAACCCTCGATAACTATCGTAAGTAGCATCGATAGTTCTCCAGCACTACTTAAAATACCAATAGTACTTGAAGAACGCAAAACTGTTTTTAATCCCCCCGATGAAACGAACGGTGTTCGATCGGCGAAGAGGTCCGGCAAGAGGATTCGACGGTCTCGGCGGTGCCGCAAGAGAAAAGGGGGTACATGTATAACAGCGACGATAAATTCATTTTAACGTCTCCACCAGGTATCCCGTATAAAGCCTCCCACGAGCACGCCCGTGGCGACGAATTCAGCAAGAAGTTCCCGTGCGCAACGTTACGCGTGCGTATGCAGCGCGTCTTTGCGTTGGCCGGCAGGTACCGCGGCAGAAATAAAGGAAACAAGGCATAAAGTAAAAAAGCCAGAAAAGAATGGGAAGAAGTAAAGAGGGTGAGCCCCGGGCAAGGTAAGAAGGCGAGGAGGCAGGCGATAAGAAAGAAAGGAAAAAGACCACGGGAGGACCCCCGTGTTCGTACGTTCGTTCGTTTGCGTTTCGTTTCGTTTCGTGCGCCGCAGGAATAGAGTTGCAACCGTTGCAACGAGCCAAACGGGAGACGTGCGTGCGGATATTTTTAATGAAACGCCAATCGTTCGTTGTGTCTGGTGATTAGCGCATGCGGAACATTTTAATGACACGCGTGCCCGCTAAACACATTAAGCACCGGGGTTAAATTTAAAATGCACGCGTCGCCTCGCGTTCCGCCGAGCTCCCCGGACGCGTATGTTATTGGCTTTGTACGGTAGGTGCGGCGTACAAACCTCTGACCCCTATTAAAATATCACGATTTTTTCCAGACGAATATTCCGCGGACCGTGCCCCAGGCATGTGTGTTCCGTGGTTTGGCCATTTTTCTTACTATCTTCCTAAAATTACCGCATAGTGTCACAATTAAGGGTTGAAATTCACAGAGCTATGACCGCGATTGTAAATTATTATTCCACGAATTGTGATGTTGCACGAAGGAATATTATTTGTATTTTATATATATCTATATTTCATACCTAAATAAAGTTTTTTAGTTTTTTGATAATATTAATATGTACTATATAAACTATATTTACGTAATAAAACTGAGGAAATTTAGAATTATTACCACAATTGTATGTATTCTTAATTTTTGTCCCAAATCCCCATTCAAATGCCACGATAGTTTTGACATTTAATTGTTTACCAGTCTCGCGCAGCAGTTTCATATTCCTCACACGCCGATCATAATTTCGATGAGTTCGCACGGGCGGATGAAATAGCTTAGTTTCGTTCAGCTCTGGATTTTTGATATTTATGCGTCGCGCATGAAAAAATTCGGTACGCGGTGCAGATAGAAATATCAAACAGAGAACAGAGGTGGCCCTTGTGATATACGCCGTTATCGATCCGAAGCGAAGTAACGCTGAGTGATGTCACGAGGGTGGCCGGCACGCACTTTCGGCCCTTTCATGACTCCCGAATTTTGATACGCGGCCTCCGAGGCTCGTTTTCAAGAAATATGGTGACAGGGGTCACAAGGGTTACCGTAACCAATGAAATTCTCCATCCTCTCTCGTGATTCGTTCCCTGTATCGCCGTCGCTTTTCCAGCTCGTAATCGCCAGATAATATACGTCACAAAAAAAGGAAAATCAACAAAATGTTAGTGCCGATTAAATCTCTTATCTCTCGTTGTATTAGTCTCGCTCGTTTTTCAATAATCAAATCTGTCCTTCGCACAATACTCAATTTGAAAAAAAAAAAAAAAAAATAAAAGAATTGTAATTTCCTTGAATTATCATCTCGTCTACATTTCGTTGCCCTCGAAGCACAGAAAAATCGGACTGCGAATCTACGACGATGCCAGAACGAAGAATGACAACGGGGTAAATTATACGTCGTTTGAGGAATGCTTGGAAGGTGGCGGTCGAAGTAAAAGACCGGTATGGGCCGGTAATTCAGGCTTTCAACCCCTTTCACCTACGCGGCTCTTATTTTCAGGGGTACAATTATCGTCTCAGGGGCTATTCTTCGGCCAGTTAATTCCTTCAACGCCACAATTCCAGGCGCTCCTCCGTGTGTCTGTTGCGTACCTGGGACTCACAGGTACGAGCGACCACGCCGGGTAGGCCTTGTTGTATTTGGGTGAAAACCGCACGCATTGTGCATTGTGCGACACAGTCGAAAGCTCGACGGGTGCGTCGCCCAAGTGCGCCGGAACCAGTGTTTCTCGGGCAACAATGTTGGTAGGTAACAGAGTATTTTTGGACACCTGAGTTACCTGGCCGGATGGGAACCGGGGGCCCAGAAATCCTGGAATCCCACTCGAGGGACGGTATATGTTTCCGTCGAGCCCAAATATCTGACTCTTTTAAAATTAATTTCACAGTGAAATAACTGCGCCGAGGACAGTGGGTACGAGGCTACGCGCGAAGATGGGTAGCTGCATAGCTTTTTGCGGCGATTAAATCGAAGAGGGAGAGTATGGTGGTATGCGAATGTTTATGGGCGGCTACATTTTTCCTTCTGGTTCAAAGGGGTGAATCCGAATATTTAATTAATATGCAATTAAAGTACGAGGGGAGGAAGAAACGGAAGTACGGTCTAGAAGCACTTTTTCTATTTATGAGGACACTCGGAGGCCTGAATGTATTACGTATCATTGCCAAGCGGGGACTTGTGGCGGCTCAGGGCCAGATTTCGTGTCTGAGACTCGGGGGTGTTAGTTTATACGCGTATTAAATAATGTTTACCGTGAGATTAGAGCACCAGTTAGTTAAAAATTCCGCTTAAACCTGTATACCGAGGTGATTAAGGGGACTGAGAAACATTTCGGAGCTATTTATGTAAATGGCGCAGAGCCAACAATCAGTAGCATAGAAAGCGCAATTAACCAGTGGTCCCTAAAAACTGTTCCCACGACCGGAAAGGCCCAAAGTGTTCATTGTCCTAAGGATTAGAAAGGGACGAAGAAAGCTGAAGGCCGTGTACTAAGGTCGTCAGTGACGTTAAGGAAATTTCCTAGCTACCTAAACGGCAATAAACGAGCAGATGAGTGGCCAAATATACGCGATTATTCACTGGGCCCCAACAAGTTCCCCCAAGGGAAAGGCCCATCGCCGTAACAGCAATAAACGCGGTAACAAGTGACCTGCAGTGACATCACGAAACTGCCCCAAGTTACCCAAACAACAGTCCTGTAACAATTAGTGACAGAGACTACCTACGCAATTAACCATGGGACCCTAAAAATTGTACGACGGGGAAGGCCCAAACTGCTCAACAAAGGTGGGCAAAATACAGACGCATGAAGATTCATGCATGACTCCATGAGTGCAGATCTGAACAGCTATACGAACATGCAACTATCAATTATCCCCTAAAATTTCCCCCTGATTGCTGGAAAGGCCCAATCCAGGCACCGCCTTAGGTGCAACAAAGGAAGGAATAACCCGCTCGTGCAAAACAGAAGGGCACTGTATACTCATAACCAGTGGCTTACTTAGGATTTAATCTTGAGGGGAAGCGAGTTGAATGGCCAAAATATTTTTCATGCAAATTCAATAAAATTCACTAGGTTATTATAAAAATTTAAAATTTAAAGAATAAAATCCAGATTTATTTTCTTTTTACCTGCGCCTCTTCTTTTAGGGGGTGCCACTGCACATAACATTAAAATATAAAATCGAATATCCAGCCGGATAATTAATTCGGTTGTTCTCGAACGCAAGCGGTCGGTTAGAGCCATCGTACCTAGTGCTCTAGATCTCCGTTAAGCCCGAGAGGACAGACCACTGCCGGCTTGCACACCACGAAAACAGGTCACGAAGTGCTCCTCGGCGAGCGTTAATGACGGTGCGTGTGCCCGTGCATCGTTGCCGAGTCGTACGCGTACACGCACGTGCACGTGTGTATTTTAAAAACGAGTGACTAGGTATGTAGTATTTTCGCGGTTTGAACAGCTGCGCAAATAGCGGATCCACGCGGACGTGACGCGCCGCGATTTTTTTGTCTCCCGTTTCGGCCGGCGTATTTTTATTATGGGCCAATCGCTTCGCGCTCCTCCGAAATAATCGGCCCGTATAAATTAACGCGGACGGGGCCGACCGGTTATTTCCGTACCTCGGATCACCGTAAACGAAAGAAACGAAACGATGCTACCTACTCTCGCGTACCCTTTCTCCCCCGTTGGCTCTAAAACGCCACTTCGATAGACGAGTTAACTCTCCACTGGGTGGGTAGGTACTAAACCAACGTTTATTTCAATCCTTCAGGGTTTTACTGTAAGAATATACGGTTTGGGTTTAAAGGGTAAGGGGAAAAACCAGGAATGTCCACTTTTCGTGATTTTGCGATTTATAGCATACTAGCTTTACTACTCGTCTTCGTCCGAAATTTAGATTCTGATTTTATAAAAAGAAAAAAATTTATTTACTTTTTTGTGAAAATAGTCACATTCATCTGGATTAGATAGGCATAATGAGCTGGGACACACTTCGTGGTCCCAGAGTTTGCCGTTCGAAAATTTTAGGCGACAGACAAACACACAAACGCTTCCTGCTTTATATATTAAGATTCGGTTGGAGGCTGCTGGGAGTACAGAACTGTCGAATCACAATGGATTATAAACTTTATAAAGTTCAAATATCTCCGTAAGATAACGTAGTAGATTTGGTACACCTACTGATTAATAAAAAAATTTAAACAAAAATTAAAACCGACTTCAAAAAAATAAAATTGCACTAAAAAAGAAAATAATTTTTTCCCTTATTTAATCTACGACTCTCATATTTTTTAAGTCGGCGCCAGATTTACACAGTGCAAATGATGAGGCACCGACTTAAAAAATGTGAGAGTCGTAGATTAAATAAGGGAAGTTATTTTTTTTTTTAGTGCAGTTTTATTTTTTTGAAGTCGGTATTAATTTTTTATTTTTAACTTTTTAGTTTTATCCTTCGAATAAAAAAAGCATCATCAAAATCGGTCCATATGCTTAGGAGTTGTGCGGGGACAAACATAAAAAAAAATAAACGGGTCGAATCTATAATCTCTTTTTTGAAGTTAATTAAAAACAGGAAATGCCCACTCTGCACTGGAACAAAATACGAAATGTCCCCACTCTTTGCCTAAGCATAAGCTTCTGTCGCCAAGGTAGAAGAAAAAATGATGAACCCTGTTTCTTTACTAACGAACTGAACTATTAAAACTGATTTTTCTCGATAACGCTGTTTGGTGGCATTTCCTGGTTTCCGCTTACTCGTCGCATGCAAAGGAGTGCGTAAAAGCAAGAGAATCGAAAATGGATATTTGTCGTGTAGAAATGAATGACGAAGCCTCAAGAAGTACAGGTGTGATTCAAGTGTGTACCTATGTACACCGTGCCACGCGATATGTTAATATAACTGACAAGTTTGCAATTGTATATGGCGATGCATGGGGTTTATTAAAGAGCACAGTGCGCGTGTCGCTACGAAGAACCGCTTAAAGCCCGCGGAAGCTTTTATGGAAGCAATGTTCGCGGGGACCCACTGGTTGACGAGGTTTATTAGAGGAAGAGGGTGGAATCGTTCAGATTTGTCTCCATAATTCGAGGCGTCAACTCTCATATCCGAACAGTGACGTCGAACCCCGCATCTACTTATCTAATTCTCCAATTAGAAGCCCTTTAGCCGGGCCCCCGTCGCAGTGAATGTTCGAAAACACTGCTCCCTCCTGAATGAAACTGCTGGGCGAGAGAAACGGACGGAAGGATCGCGGTTCGAGGGCGAGTCACGGGGGTCCTGCACCGAAACGCTCAGGTAGATCGTAGATACCATTTAATCGACGTCGTTGCCGATTCCACGGCTTCCCTGCGTGTTCCTGCCGATCGTGACGGCTGAGAAGCTCTGCGCTTACAATTAGCACCGTGTTGGAAAGAGGAGCGGACGAGGGGGGGAGAGACGGGGTGGCAGGCCAGAAAGCGACTGAAGCGACTGAAGCGACTGAAGCGACTAGCGAGCGAGCGGCGACGGGGGGAGCTCGGGAGGCGAGGCACGGAGTAGTGAGTACGGACGAGGCAAGTGTGGGTATATAGTTATAGCTGCCGTGGCCCTGATACGATGTTACAGTCTGTAGGCAGTCAGGAATCGGGAGGGTCGCCCCACAGCTAACACGTGCAAGGCGCACGTGCACTCCGAGAGACCACTCTAGCCTCTGGCGCACAATCATCGGATGCCAAGATACACTCCACGGAATAATTTTCGAGGGGGCACTCCCATGCCTTCCTCCATCGACTCGCCTCCATCGGCCACCGCGAAAAAAGAAATCAGCCACGAAGGAGAACGAGTTTCGTCGATTTAGCGAGCTGCGCGCGGCACCGATCCACCAACCACGCGGGGATCCTTGGGCAGAGTCGACGCGTACATCTTTCGGGATAATTATGAGTATGCGGAGAAATGAAATTCAACGGATATTAGCGTTTCTTCTATACGTAATTAGGGTAATATCACACATATTCCCATTAGCAATAATAAACCTATAATCTCTAAACTACGAAGGTACCCCTCGCTAAATTACGTTTAACAGTTACAAAAATCCCAATCCCTTTCGTTCTTCAAACACCCTATTCTACTCGTACCGAAGAAATCAAAGATTTATCAGAACTTAAATAACAGTGACCATATTCCTACATACTATACATATCCTCTCCACGCCCTTATTTCCAGAATCCGTGATTCATTAAATTCCCCAAAAACCTGAATCCTCCACTTTTTTTTCACCGATACACCGCGCCCGTCGCTGGCGACGCGTTACACGCTCGAATACCTACGCGGCGAAGTGATTCACGCGTGTTCCGTAAAGCTAGCGGCACGCAATAACCCGCGACTCCTGCGCTTTTTGTAAAAAGACGAATCAAGTGGAGGAGTCGTGTGCAAGCCACCGTCCTTGGTGGCGGCGGCTATGCGGCGTTGCGTCGGCGTCGTGGCACAAATTTATTCGCGCGAGTGTACGAGGCTGAGTATACGAGGTGAGTACCTACGCAGGCTATCGCGACGGACGGCGCGGCGAGCGCGATGCGGCAGGAAGCACACGATTACGGACCCGCTTTGGGGTCGTTCGTACCCGGCGCTGCATGTGCGGCAGCTGCAAAGATGCGCGGCAGTTTCACCGGTCGCAATCTCTTCGCCGGCCCGATTTCCAAGGGGCTGAGCACGCAAGTGCGCTAATTATAGGTGCCACATACTCTAGCCTTTCTTTGCGACAAATCGCAGCCGGGGGGGAAACGCATATACATACAGGATGTCCCGAAATACGTAGCGCAGAACCGAACGCATGGGATTTCTCGGGGGGCAGAAAAATGAATTGAAAGTGCGCGGCTGGATTATTTCGTACCACGTGTCTAGTCTGTCGCTTTCGAGAGAACTCGCCACGCGAATTTGTTGGATTAAGAGTGGGCATAAATTCAGATTTCATAGACGAAGTGGGGACAGATAGTTGGTTTATTAATAAATTCCTCAATTTTGCAGTGTTTTTTTTTTATCGAAGTTGGGTTGTGTGAAGAATGCTATTGTATCAGATGTTTTGAGACACCTTGTGCATATACTTGTGCACGCGGCTTTTACAATAGCTAATTGCAGCGTGTCACTGGAACTGGAATCGAAATTTCTGCGGCGCGGGCGAGCCCACTCGAGAAGCCGTGTTTTCACGCGCCGCGTCGCGTTGATTAATGTGCCATTAAACGGACTTTCAGTGTCCGAATTCAGCGAAACGACTGATGGTCGGTCCCGAGCGGATAACGTGAATCCTGTTGCTGTTCTGCGTTACAGAGTCTGAGTTTAACAAAGGATGGATTGGAAACGATTGATTTTACGACCTACGTTGATTAACCACGTTTTACTCCTCTCATTGTCAGTGAATACTATAAATCCCTAAAGTCTCAGACCCTTCATTTTTCAAACTAAAGCATTCCCTTATTGTCCCTAACAACAGACGAGAAACGAAACGTGGGTAAAAAAATTGATCGATCGAATGAAGAATTTGCCTTTTCAACGAACTACTTGTCACTGCTCTGGGCAAAAATGATTTCTGCCGCCCTTTGCGTTTAATTATAAAGTTCGATACCAAATTCTAACTTGTATTACCTACTGTTTTACCGTTGTTTCAAAAAGTCTCACTTTTTTTATCGGTTTCTATTGATTTGAATTTTCTGCTTCCAGCAATTTTGCCCGAAAAACTTGCCGCTCTGGACAGATGCCTTGCACGTAGTACCTAGACCTTTACGATCCGAATAGTTCCGCTGATTGTTCAGGAACAGCACTCGGTTGTAAGGAATCGAGCGATCGCGCGATAAGACTGAAACGAGGAAAGACGTGTTGAGGAGCGCGTCTATAATTAATAAGCACGCGGGAAACGGGCTCCGTGAATTTATGCGTTTCCTTCGAGCCCAACGATAGTGGAACGAAACTGCACCGTCACACGAACGATTACGCAACCGACCTTTCAGCCTTTCGTTTATCACAAAGCGTTACGAAATGTTATTGTGCTGAATGCGACCTTCGTATCGAGGCGAGACGAGTACATATCTGCGCCAAAGATCGAGCCTCTGCCTTTTTTCTCCCCCCTCGAAGTCGACGAAGGATTTCTCTCGCATTCGATTCATGTAGCACGGTAGTCGACATTCGGTCTCGTTCGTCTTTTCCTCGAGGCCCGTCATTTCGCTGGCAAGGTTCTCGCGTCGTTGTATGAAAACGAGAACGAAAGCCAAAAATGGGAGCGATTCTCGAAGGACAGTCGGATCGCCGCGATAGCGCACCTGATCTCTTAATTGAAAACCGTAGAGGATGTCTGATAAAATCGCAAGGAACACCTGTTTATCGGGAGCACGCCAGACCTCTTCAGCTCTATCGAAAACTGTCCAGGAAGATCTGTTTCACGATTACCAAGTGCAAAATACTTAACCAGTGAAGGTGTACTTGATAAAACTTGCCCTCGAATTGAACGTTGCTCCGAGAAATGAATAAAGTTCTTGCGAAGTAGAGTTTACGTAACACATCTAATTTCATATCGTTAAATTATTTGCGCTAGAGGTAGGCGTTTTAGGAAACTATTGTGAAATTTTCCCCACGTGCTGTCTTTTGAAAAATTGATACAGGTATCCATCGGAAGACACAGATCATCGAGATGTAAATTATGGGAGGATCAAGTGTTATTCGAATGTTTTGGATCTTAGAAAAAAGAAATCGATATAATTTTAGCTCTCACCAGAGATGTTTAAGTTTCGATATCTGCATTTCTTCTTTAAGTAACGTCTACTCTGTCCTTCGCGCTACTCGCGCTACTCGCGCTACTCGCCTATCTATGACAGATAGCGATGATTGTGAAATCGTTTTCTATAATATTCGATTGCATCGTACCATCGTAATACCTTGATGGAGCCTTAGAATTAAGTAAGACAATACCTACTGATAGGAAGAGAATTATCCGCCGTAACTGTTTATAAACACAAACAGAAATAGAAACAAATTTCCGAGGCATTCACATCGTTCCCTACAAAATAAGTTTCACCGAAATGAGAGGCCTGTAAAAAATAGAAAGGTTTGTAGCTTGCAAGGTTTCAGCTTTCATGGAACTCCCGCGCTGTATCTCATTTCTATCGAAATTACATAAGAAATCTCTGTGTTCGATTCAACTGTTTCTCCTGCGTGAAAGTCGGGAATAAAATTGAGGATTGTACGGGTGAGTGATGGCCGAAAGTTAAAAACGACGGCGAGCGCGTTGCGGGGAGCAAGTAGCAACAAACCGACAAAATTGAAAGAAATACGATTTCGAGTGGCTCATCGAAAGCGCCGCTTGAAACTGAATAGAGTTAGGTATCTCGGTGGTTTCGCGTTAACCGAGGGAATTCCACAGAATTTCGGTTCACCTGCACTCGAAGCTCGGCGATGGGAATCGAGATTTCTTATCGGCTCGATAAGCCGAGTCTCGGGCTTAAGAGCGGGCGACGAGTACAGGCGACCGAAAGAAGAACACCTGGGTGGTCGAATCGACCGAATCATTATCTTCGGTGAATCATGCCGGCTGGTTAGGTGTTAACTCGAGGCCTTTTTTTTAGTCATGACGACCTCTTCCGAGACGCCTCGTTCGCATTCGTTTTGCATTCTGGCACGTAGCTTGTTTTTGCGCGTAAGTTTCAACGACTACATTTCGCCGGGCACACGTGCGCGCACTCGCCGATCGCGGTGCTCTTCGGTGGCTGCGTCTCGAAAACTGGTGACTGTACCAAGGTCCAGCATATAGGTGATGGAATATTGACTTAATCTTAGAAAATTCACTGCCGAAGACGGTACTTTTTTCACCTTATATCGTTGGCAAATGATTAATCCGGGAGACCACCTGAAAGCTTACTTGAGCTATGCTGTGCTAAGTTTTGAAAATTTAGCTTCAATACATCCTTATGGATCCGTTTCCCCCAAAAGCTAAGCTAAGCTGTGCTATGCTTTTTTACGAAGCTAAGTTATCTCGACGTACATAGCTATGCTTCCGGAAAATCGCTCGCGAAGGAATCTCGTGGTACGTTGAAAGAAACATAGCGCAGCTTAGTTTAGCTTTTGTTGGAAACGGTTCCATAAGGATGCATTGAGGCTAATTTTTGAAAACTTAGCATATCTTAAGGTAGGATTCCACTGAGGCAACTTTTTGGCAACCGGCAACATCGTCGCATCTTTTTTTCGCATGCAATCATTACATCGCACTCGTCGTGTGCGACATGTTGCCTTGCGTTGCCTCAGTGGAATCCCACCTTTAGCTTAGTTGGATCCCCTCAAGCAATAACGAGGGTGGGAACACAGAGAACAAGGCGAAGTGACTTGCTATCCGTCGGACGAACCAGGTCCGAAAACGCAGAGTTCACGAGACCACGTACCTATATAAAAACTTTAACCTGAATGCAAACACAGGCCTCGGAATGGAAGATCTAGCTCCGATAGCAGGCTAACCACCTCCCATGTTTAAACAAAGAAGCAGCGTCACCGATCAGCCAGCGATCACTCTTGGCTACGTATCGCGTGAAGCGTTCCCAGAATCCCATCGTGCTCACGGAACGACGCGCTCGCGCGAAAGCAGCTTCTGCTGGTACAAGCGCTGAAGCGCACAAAGGCGCGACTCCTCGCAAGCCCAGGCAGCTTGACACGTACGTTTGCTCCGTTTATTTCTCACTCCCCGCGCACTCTGTTATCACGATATCTCGACCGCTCGCTCTCCTCTATTTCACGCGCGCCGCCCCAGAGCGCCGGCTGATATTGCTGATAAAGCGCATCTCCGTGAGCGCGGGCGCGGTGCCGTCGCCTAGCGCCTGGCGTAAGAAGAGTTACGTAACGCGTCCGTACAATCCGTTGTTTTCCCGCGACTCGCTTAATCGCTTACGCAAACCCGGCCCGAGCAATTGGTTCAGGTGTTCCCGGCAGAGAGAGGGAAAATAATGCCGTTAAAGCGTGTGAGATATGATTCTGTTTACATGCACCTCGTGCCCGCGCGTCCAATAAGCGTCGACGGGGCGACGGGGCGACGGGGCGACGGCGCGTTTCGACATTGCTCCCCGCCGCGCCGCTCCCCGCGCCGACGTGTCGGGAATATCGTTCTTGGAAACGGTACCGAAGGAAATCTATGATTTTTACAAAAGCAGGCCACGTAGACAGCGCCGCGATTCTTCATGAATCATTCATAATGCATGAGATAATACCGGCGACCGGTGAAGTCAGCCGTTGACGAATGCGTCCGCAGCGGCCGCGCGTTCTCCTCCGCCGAGGAGCAATCGAAGATTTCGTATACGCGCCTATATCGTTACTGGCGATTTCTAGAAATTGCAGATCGCGAAGGAGAGCAGCATGCTTGCTCTTTCGCTTCGCTGTCAAGGACAGACGGGTGCTTTAAAAGATTCGTGACGCGGGAGAGGAAGGTAATAATAGCTGAAAGTGTGAAATGAAATTTCGAGGAAATATAGAAATGCTAATGTTAGTGCGTGGAGTACTAACCAGGCGTCTTTGTGGATAATCGCGCAGCCACCTTGCAACGCTGATTCGTTAAATATGGAAGCCTCGCGCGAGGAAACTGTAGGTATTCTATTATTTCGACTGACACTCTGCTTGCACTAGGAATTATCACTGTATTTTCTGTAATACAAGAGATGCGATATAGATGTAACGGACAGAGCCGGATTTACCTTTTCAGGGGCCCTAGGCTGAATGTAAAAAATAAAATAACCCTGATTTCCTTTTTTTTTATCATAATACTCGTGTAATCTAAATAAGAATTTAATTTCACAATTAACATTGAATATCAAAACTAAATATAACATTAACCCTCGGCAAGATTTTTTGATAAATTTTTCGAAGAAAACATTTCGAATCAGGGGCCCCCAGCTAAACGGGGCCCTAGGCTTCAGCCTTGTTAGCCTAATGGGTAAATCCAGCACTGGTAACGGATAATAAATTAGAGAAGTTAGCCGAAGAATCCAGGTAAAAATTCCAAATAAGTCCCCAGCTCTGCTCGCAAATAATCCCGAACTTTTTCCACGTTAACCAGCCCAGCAACAACCATCCACGTCACCGCGAAAAATACGATTCCTCGTGAATCATTTATTCTATATTTCACGCGGCAACGTCCACGCGCGTGAATGGGCGAGGTTAATGGCAGCTTCGCCTTTCCCCGTGATTTATGTTAATTATACCAAGAGACAGGTAAGCGACGATGCGTGCGTATAAATCTTCCGCCATCTGTCCTATTTTTCCAGTGGCCGCGAGTGGCACTAATTGTCAACGCCACCGGCGGGCCTCGATCGGTGAATCCTTTTTATTCCGCGATCCCGTGAAATGACGGACCTCCTCGTTTTTTCGCCGGTCTCGCGAGGGAATTGTAAAACAAATAAAACGGAGGGGGGCAGGGGGGGCGAGAGCGCGGCGATCGATGGATTCACGGTCTGATTGACGGTGTTCCAAAGCGTACAACGAAACTGCATTTGAAGAGTATTCGTGTACGGCTCGTGTTCGAGCGGCCGGTGCGATTCGATTTGCGATTTTATGTCGAACGGTACCTGCCGCTGATCCGACCTTCGTTTCCGCGCACTGTTCAAGCTCGTCCTTTTTCAAGGAGCTTTAAACATTTCCCTACCCCCATTCGCGTCCGCGCATCGGTACTTGTTAGAGGTGCCACTTCCGCTTGTACAATTTATAGATTGGTGCTACAAAGGGGTTCAAACAAGCAGGCCGTCGTCGCCTGTCAACTTGACTGTTACTCACAATTGCTCCCCCCTCCTCCCCCTCCTCCCCTCCCGCCCTGGGAAAATGTCTAAGGACGCCCCTGAATAAGGAGTACAAGAATCATTAAATTTAGTAAGGTAAAACAAATTCGGAGAAATATCAGAATGGGCTAGGAAAAGTTTAATCTTCCTCTTCTTGTAATACCACCGATAATTGCGGTTCATTTTGAAAATTTATTCCACCTTCTCGGTGTACAATCTTCTGGGTTTAGAGCTATGTAGACATCATCATCATCATCATCATCAGAAATCTACTACCTGAATATATCACATATTAGAAATTCTAGGTAGATCAGTTGCGATTGCAAGCTGCGCCCGGACGTTGATGGGAAGTGCCACCTTTCTCGAATTCATACAGTGCGCCCAACGACGTGGTACCTGAACTTGCAACCCGATTCCTATTGACAAGTGTGGTAACGTAATCATACGTCCGTGCAGAAGAACCTCGAAGACAAGAAGTCTTCGCTATCTTGATCGATTTCGCTAATCTGATCGCGTTTCACGGGACTCGTGGCGATCGATACACACGGGGAACAGTCATTCTCTTTCCCTCTCTCTCCCTCTCTTCCTCTCCGCCTTCGTCGCTAGAAAGTCTCATCGAGCAACAGACGCGTTTTCATCGACTTGGGAACGTGGCCGGGCGACCGCCTCGTTATTTATGCGGCTCCTTGGCGCGTCGAAATAGTCGATTAACTCGTTATTCCCGACGCTTCGAAAAGGATTTACGCAACGCGCCGGTCGATTACGGTTTATTTAAACCCCCGTGCATCGCGCGTTTCGCGTTGCGTCTGGTCACGGTTAAAAACATCGCGGCCGATATCGGGCCCCGGTGGAATGCCGTGGTTATTTTCGATCCAGTTCCAATCCAGTCCCAATCCAGTCCCAATCCAGTCCCAATCCAGTCCCTCGTTACGTACAAAACCGATTCTATTGCGAATTGTATCGGGCCGCAGTCAATGGAACGTCACCGGTGATTTACATAAACTGATTTATGCCCCACGACCTGTAGTCTGTAGATACCTTTTATCGATCACGCTCCGAAACAGGCTATCCGTCCGACGTCTTCGCCCGTGAAACGTCGCTAGCTTCACGCGTCTCAGTTCCGTGACGGTTCAGCGGCGTCAGTGTAAGAAATGGTAAAAAAATATCGTCTCGCTCGAGAATGGTGCAGTTCACACTTGTCCGTGTCAGTTACTGACACAAAAAGACCATAAACACTGACGGCACTGAACCTTCACGGAACTGACATGCGTGGATCCGCCTTAAAGGTCCGCGCACACATATCCGTCCTGAGTCGGAACGGAACTGACACGGAACTGACTCGGGACGGATATGTGTGCGCGGATCTTCACCCTTCTTTTATCATAAAGTCGTCGAATCGGCTCTATCTGTTTCTCTATGCTGGTCTCTATTTAGTCACTTGTAATGCATGAGTTTATAGTTTATACCTATAAATTCTTTTAATTCGTGGTTTTATAACGAGTCAATCAGAATAATACTTAAGATTAAATCGATTTGACGAGACGTTAGAAAATGATTTAAAGACAACTAATGTACAATAGAGAATAGACAGCTTGCCTGATGGCAAGTGGGCCCCCTTAAACATCAGATAATATGTTAAAAATGTTAATGACCTTTTAGTAACTTGAAACTATAAATAAAAGTTCCAATATTATTACTGTATAGTGTATGCTATTAAAATTTACGATTTGACTAACTTTTACACTAAAACTCATAGTTGTGGGTGGGCCTTTCATCTTCTGGCATCCAACATTTTCAGACTCAGTCCGCCACTTTACTCATGGATTCTATCTGAACTTGAAATATGCTTGACACGAGCTTTGAAAATGCCACCGATTATGCAGATTTCTGAGTCCCATACACACTGAGGGTTTTGTATAATGAAGACGACCATAGCCCTTGGTAATCAGATGAATGAGCCCAGTTCTGCACGAATTTCTAACCTGGAGTGCGGACTATGCTAACGTGCAACTTGTTTTGAACAGAGTTGCTAGGCAGCCAGCCCTTATCAAGGAGATATCCCAGTAACGAAGAAATGTTAACCGAAACTTGGTCACCCAGCACTATTGCGTGATTATCAACAGCCCCTAGTTCCCATCCTCGATTACACTCGAACCATCCGGATAGTCAATGAAGATCCGGTGCTCGTAAGGCGCCTACGTGTCCAGCATTCAAGTCACTTCCTCCTCGCGTTAGTATTCCCCAGAATCCCCATGTAACGCGTTACTATTCCGCTTCCCAACGCCGGACATCGGTTTTTCTTCCGAACCTGAAGCAAAGCCCAGAGGCTGCTTGCCCAGCGTCTTGACGACGATCTGTGCCGAAAACGCGTAGGTAGAGTTGAAGGAAGAGAGTTCGAAATAGGAGCTCGAGAATAATTATCTCGCTGAGTTGAGCGGAAAATGAACGCTTTCGACGGTAACTAACTCTCGAGCGTCACCAGTGTCGCGACTTCAAACACACAAACTACTACTTAGGTTGAAATTGATTTATATCTATGTAAAACTTGCGAGCAGAAAATGGCTAAGAAAATAGAATCAACGTTTCTTCTATTAATTGAACTCGCAAGCTCCAGATGCGTTAAGGCTTCATTCGGATTTCGGTGTATAACGTAATTGATAGGGAAAGAGTGAGATAGGAACGGCGAGGGTGATCGATTTAACGATTAATTAACGGAATTATTCGTGGTCGTGGAGAGTATGTAACCGGTATCCATCGCGACCCCGTAACGACGACAGATAAAAGGGAACAGCGTGGGTATATCGAGTTCCAATTACCGAGTAGCGCTTAATACGTTTGCTTAGCAGCTGTAATAGAGCAGTGATACGGGCCGAAGTATAAATAAGCGTCGGGCCAGTGATACTGCAACGGGGCAGCGGTTTCGTCAGTTTATTTATTCCCAGGTCAAGGGAACTCCATTTCTTCAAGCCGAAGGTCAAGAAGTCAATGAGATCCGGTTGCTCAGGTATGTAACCGCGCAAGTGCCCGAGTCTCACGGGCGTTTCGTTCGATTTTATTCCCTGTAATTTTCCATGGAATCTTTAACGATGCCCGCTCACGTCGACAAACACTTTGAGTTTTGTGGCAGGCCGTGCTCCCATTCGATCTTCTGTCGGATAGCTTGTTTCTCTTTTAGATACAATTCTTGTACCATGCTGCTTTTAAGCAGCATTAATTCCTTCCTCTTGTTAAACGAGAATGGTAGATATTCTTGCATTTCTTTCTGTCGGAAATAGTTTTCGAAAAAATAATTTTTTTTAATATTCCCTTATTATTTATAACTTTTCTATCGCTTCCAGGGTAAATACCTAAATACCCGTAGAAACATATCCTGTAATAAAACTTTCGTTGCCAGCCAGGTCAAAATTCACCAATTGCTGTCATTCTCCTTTGAATAAAAAACCTAAAAAGAATATGTGGCTGAAATATTCCAAATACAACTTGCAGGCTCCTCCATTTGTCGCAATTCCTCTATTAGCAAGCGTTCATGAATAACATATCTGCTCCGTGTTTCCCGTTACACACCTTCTTCCTCTCGATCGCTTACTTCACGCCTTCGCCTGGCCGCGAACGCGAAAAACTTGCGTTTCCATCGCGGCCACCAGCTATTCCCCGTATCTAAAATCTTTATCGCGACGGGATTTCGCGCGCAATGAGGCGCGCCCCGTTATGCTTTGCATTTTCGATTATCACACTCGCATCTCTACGTTCTCCGCTCGGTACTCTCGCCACGTATGCACTCCTCTCGAGCGTAAGTGCGCCCCGGGATTCTATAAAACTTGCCTCTATCATTTTATCCCATGAAACAGCATCCCCCTTGCCCCCGCGCTGTTGTCGCTGGTTTAAAGGTTCAAACATATCGAAAGGGACGTTTACGCGGATAGTAAAGAAGCAGGGTCCAACAACAATGTTCGATCACCTCCTTCTTTGGACAGCGGTCGCGATGAAAAGCCACCTTTACGGTACTCCCGCGGGAGATCTCGCGATCTTTCCACGGTGTCAGATAACACGCTGACCTCGGTTTCTAATTTTCCCTACACTCTGCGAAAGAATCCAGCGCCAGAAACCCTCTTTGAGTAGATGAGTATATCGTCGACGATAGTGCAACATCGAAAACGAGAAATTCAGCGCGATCATCCTATCGCGTCCCATCAGAATCCAATCACCAAGATTAGCGCGAGCGCGCCAACGGTGCAGCCTCCGATATTCTTCCCTCCAGCATCAACACCAGCTGACGTTCCATTAATGAAGACAAACTAACCACGAGAAAAAAAAACGAAGAAAAAAAACAGTCCCAACAAAGTGATCCCTATTCGACCTAGCACAAATCCCTCGCCACCTCGACTCCGTTCCCCGCGCAGCCGGCGCAATTTCGCCGAGCTATCCCAGGGGACTCGTTCGAAAGCCCCGCATAATAAAGGGACTCCCTCGCCTGTTCCTGCGCTCGTAGCGCCGGACATCGCGGCTGGATTCCCGTCCCGACCGGGTAACGAGACGCCGGCGAGTAACCAGAGTCACGGGGAACCGAGCAGGCGCGCTATCTGGCCAGCGAAGAACGGAGAGAGAGAGAGAGAGAGAGAGAGAGAGAGAGAGAGAGAGCGGCACGGCGCGCGGCCCTCGGCGTGTGCGAGTATATACGCGCGAGCACGCAAGTCAAGAAGGCAAGAGTCTCGGGACGACGCGACGCCGTTGGCACCGCGGCGATCGCGTATACACGCACACGTACGCGCGCGCAGAGAGGAGCGGAGAACCGTAGCCCGGAATCATGGTGTACAGTGTACAGGTTGGCGGGTGGACGGTGCCGAGCCCGCGGAGCCCGCGGAGCCCGTGAACCATGAGGACGTCGGTGGTTGCCGTGACCGGGGTGGTGGTAGTGAGACGACGCGCGTCGGTAGTGGTAGCCGTGATGGCTAGTGGCTGGCGCCGCCGGACGTTCAACAATGGTCGTGTCTCTCGTCTCTCTCCTCTCCACCCGCGCCACGAACCCTTCACGCACACACCGTCCCCCGCCGCCCCGCCGCCCCATCGGGCGCGCACCAACCCCTCCCCACCCCCCCTAGTCGACTACGGTGGTTTGCCGCGGCGTCGCCCTTCTCTTCCACGCCCGGCTTGTCCCGCCGACGCCTCTGGTCCCATGGTCGTCAAACACCCCCGACTACGGTCGGCTTCGACCCGAGCTATCTCGCTGGAACAAGTTACAGCCAAGAGGGTGGGACGCACGGGGCGAGCGGTGGCGCGTCTGGAATTCTCACCGGCACGTTCGCTCGACCTGATGTGTTTGTAATTTGCGATGCGCGTAGATGCTTTGCCTCTGGGAACGGAGTATATGCAAGAGCGCGACGGACGCGATTCGGCTCATTTTTACTTGGTAGCGTTTTGCATGTTGTTTTTATGCAGCGAAGAGTGGGCCTGGAGGGTCGAAGAATTTTTGGGAGTGTTTAGTTGGGGTAGTAGATTAATGTGGGTCTGGGGAGAAACGTTGCACCCTGTGCAGTCGCTTTTTATATTAATTTATAGCGCATTTCTTATTTCACGTCGCGGGAGATGCGTAGGGTAGATGTACCGTTCTGGCCAAGTGCATAATTATCTTATTTTCAAATTGCTTGCAGATCAGTATTCTGTGGAGAATTTCGCTTAATAAATATTTTGTTTAGTATACCGCACGAAATATACCTAAGGTTAAATTTACTGCTTACACGGAAAAATATTATATTTTTTAAGAAGTGGCCAAAATTGGTACATTTACAAAATTGGTGCATCTACTCTAGTTGAGGTTACTTTGAATAAACGATTGCTTGTTCGTAACGGGGCGAAGCAGAGTTATGATGGAATTCAAGAGACCATGTATTCAACATTTTGCTCGCGTTACTGTCCAAAAAGAGCTGTATGTTTCTCCTATTACATCGATCGGTGGATTTTATCTATTTTTACAAGAACTATATGCCCTTAACTTCTTTCCTATTTAATCAGCCTTGCACTCGCGCATTCAGACACCGCACGAAGAAGATTATCACATATTATTACAAGTCTACGTCGAGTAGAAAAAAAAAAAAGAAAGAAGTACCTAGTTTGATGTAAGTAAATATTTACGAATGTACATAGACGTTATAAATAGGTCAGATAAGAATCCGTTTCGCGAGCGATTCGAATCCAACGCTATTCCATTCGGGCAGCGATTGCGCGGCGCGGAGAAGTGGAGGCGTCGCGGGGGTAGCAAGCCGCCGCGTAGTGGGGGAACGCTATAAGAGCTCGCAGGTGAGGGGCGGAGGCCAGTTGACTTCGATCCGCCTGTAGTGCAACGTGCGCAACGTACAGACTAGTCTGCAGTCCACTGTGAACCGACGAGAGTCTACTTTCCTCGTCTCTGCCGCTAACCAAGGGATCTTTACGAAAGAAAATGGTCCTCGCGAGTGAAAGCAGCTCGTGATAATAAACAACGATACGCCGTGTGTGTGCGCGCGTCACGTTGGTGCCAGGAAACATCGTGAACCCACCAACAGCCCTAAGGGACTGGAGAGCAGAAAGCGGGCTCGGCTCTGTTTCGTGCGCTCGGTTCGGCGGTTTTCGTTCGATCGATAAACACACGCGGGGGGTGCGTGTACGTGCACCAGCCGTACGGCGGCCAGATAACAGACTCGCGAGAGAAGGTGTGCGCGGGCAAATTCTCATCTACAATCTACGCCAGTACTATTCTCCGCAGCTCTCGCCACTTACACGGAGCGATCAGCCAGTGCACGCGTCGAACCAGGCTGCCCCAGACAGATCCACGCGACATGAAGGCGATGGTGGTGAGCCCGGTGGGCGGAAGAGTGCCGCCGAGCCGCGGTGTGATGCACAGTAGTTTGGGGATCAATGGAACCCGTCGGGATCTCGAGGCCGAAGAGGTGGCCGCTTACCTGACGAAGCTCAGGTCCTTGGTGCCAGATATGCCGAGGAAGCGGAAGCTCTCGAAGCTGGAGGTCATCCAAAGGGTGATCGAGTACATCTGCGATCTGCAGACCACCCTCGAGGAGACCAACGTGCATCACGAGTCGAGCGTGACGACGACGACGCGGCAGCCCCTTCAGCCGCTGTTGAACGCCACGACGGCGGCGCCAACGACGACCACCGCGTCCACGACGACCACGATGACGGGTCTCGTCGCGGAACGGTGACCTGTGTCGGAGAGCCAGCTCCAGTAAGGTCCAGGTCGCTGCGAGCTCGTCCTCGTCGGGCTGACGGGAACGACCCACGGCCGTTTCCCGCTGCTTCTTGCCCAGGACTGCTCGGGTCTTCTTCACCGACGCTCCAGGGCCGCCGTTATCTCGAATGTACAGATTTCCGGGAAAGCCTCGACGAAAGGGGAAGCTCTGCTGGGAGCCACGAGGAAGTAAGGCTTTGGGCGTTCGGAGGGAGCATCCCCGCGCCTCAAAGGACCGGAGGACGAAGAGGAACGATAAAACGGGCCTTACCGTGGCCGATCTAGCTTCTTTCTTCGAGGAAAGATGTAAATACTTGTACATAAAACTCGCCGCATTCCTCGCACCGACCTCTATCATCGTAATAGACTGCTCACTTCTGCGTCCCCTCTTCTTTTCATCCCTCCCCCGATCATCCTTGCAATATTCTCTCTGCGATTCCTGTTTTAACCGCGTTAGACACCGTCTCTCATAATATCGTAACATCGACGACGAGCCGCGCAACGTTTCTTTTCCATATTGATTTCCCTTGGCATCGCCACCGCTCCGTATAAACGCGCCTCGAGAAATTCAACCCATCTTATCGCCGCCTTTCAATTTCATATTCTGTATCTTCATTCTTCACTCTCATCGTTTAGCCGCCGTCACGATCAATTGGAAGAGAATCGTTCATCCGTTTCTTGTGGTGTTTCTTGTCTTGAATTCCCGTGGCGCTGAAGTTCCAGAACGCACCCTAACCTGAAAATAAATTAGCGATCCACGGTAGAATCGTTGCATACTGCCCAACTGGTCGTGGATGGAGCTTATCGTTATTTTTCTCCTGAAACGGGAATATGTTTATTGTCACGTCGACCAGAGAGCCTGTATTATTTTCAACATCCCCCCCCCCCCCCGCGCTCCATGTAGATAATAAAACACGCGAATTCTTTGTATTACGATTATTATTATTATATTAATCGCAATGTCGATGCTATATTATTATATTATATTATTATTAATTATTATTACATGATTATTACCGTTGTTATTGCTTTTCATATTATAATTTTAGAGATCTCTCTGTCCGTAACTATTGTATATTCGCGAAGACTGAAAGGCTGTAAAGTTGTAAGTAATATTGTCGCGCGGGCGTGTTACGATCGCGCACGCGAAATAAATGCAAACTGTGTCCATACGATTAACACCTGCGTGTACGTTGTCCTTTTGTTCGATCATCACCTCTGACCCCATTGCGAATTCCTGCGCGCACGAAAATACGCGGGTCTTTTTCGAATACTCGGCGCTAGGGGGAGCTTCTCTACGCGAGTACGCAGAAGGATTTTAGAAACGGGGAATATTTGAGGAAAATAAATATCTGTGATCACACAAGCGCGGAACTATTTCCTAATAAGATTTCTTTTGTGTACATGAATTCTTTCTATCGACCGAGGTGTTGAAACGTCTCGTAGAAGGCAACGAACGGGACGCTGTGCAGCACGAAGTCTGTCTGTCGCGAAGTGACGGTTGAAAAAACTAGGAAGTAGCTTTTAGTCGAGTGGAATGACGACTCGTAGCTCGCTTGGCGATTCGAAGGAAAGTGAAAGTAAAAATCCAGCTTGGCAAGGTGTACTTCCTTCTTAGGTATTCTAAATATTCACTTTGAAAAGCGTCAAATTCAAGTCTTAACGTGTTAGATTTATTTATAAAGCTTGAATGGTTCATCTTCTTCTCCTAATATGAAACTCATGGTTCTTTGCGATCCAAATTACTAATCATAACGATGGTAGGTATTTGCATAAAATTCCTTTAAAAATTCACGCAGTTCTTCCTATACTGGAACAAAAACCAACTCCAAGCAAAAACCCGCAATCGCCACTTCCCTCTACTCGCAAAAGCTTGTTCGCAAGAAAAACGTCACCTCCCGCCCGAGCGATACCCTCGGACCGTCGCCACAGACAGAATCGAATTCGAAAAGAGCACGGGGGGTCGATTGCCTGCGATCGAATTAATGATCGGCCATCGGCATCAGTTTCTTGTCAGGTCGTTCCCTCGCTTCCTGCATCGCTGAAAGCGATAAATCCGCGACTGTCCTGAGATCTGTGCACCCTACCACGAGGTGTGTCGCGGGGTGGGGTTAAATGGGCACACGTGCACGTAATAATCCACGCACACGTGCGAGGGAGGAGTCTCTCTTTCTCTCCCCTTCTCCCTCTGTCCACGGTGGCGTTGTCCTCGTCAAAGGAGAGGGCCTAGGCGGACGACGGCGCGGACGACGGCGCGGACGACGGCACGGACGATGTATCGTGTCGCGGGGTGTAGGAGTTCGCAAAGTTGCCGGTATTGATCGGTGTACCCTGTTCCCCGGGTCGCGTGCGCGTTCCTGGGAACCACGGGTTCACGGGATACCCACGGGAACTGATTCCATCCGACTGGCTTTCGTCCCTTCGGCGGCCACTCGACGGAGCTCGCTTCGTATTCATAGCGACGGACCGGGGGGGATCGGGGAGGCAGAAAGAGGGACAGGGAAGAATGGATGGGTGAGAGGGTGGACGAAGCATACTCGACGGAGGCGAACGGCTGCTGGCCGGCCCTCGACGGCACACTATATACACTAATAACGAAAGTGGAGGCTGACTCACGACGGTGCAGCGCACACCCTCCTACGCTAAAAGGGCTGATCGATCCGAAGGGGATAAGGGCCGCCTCGACGTACTCCGCGACTGTCAGCGCGTCCCTCTACCCGGGAAACACGGTGACTTACGGTCGCCCTCGCGAGTCTTAATCGCGCGATTCTAGGGGACCGAAGCGACGATCTTACGTACAGACAGCCTTGCTAGCTAGAAATAGAGGCTACATTATCTAAATGCTTCAGAATTCCAACGTTCTGTTAACTGTAAAGAGAAGGGTAGAGAAAAGGGCATACCTTCTTTGATCGAATCTTGAGAATGGAGTAGACTTTTCTAAACATCCCAAGTATAAGAAAGGATCTGCGAGTTTCAGAAACACTGAGATTCACTTGGAATAGTTATGGTTTTTCTTAACAATCATGGATCCGTGTTTCTTATTCTTCAACTTGCAAACGGGATCCTTGTTTTTCTTAGGTTCCTCCGCTCGTTTCACGGCTAGAGATTCGCAGCTCGATTGTCTCTTCTTATAAAAAAAGCTATGGACTTTGAGAACAATAATGCGCCTAAAACACCGTTCACAATGAATGCCATGACATTTCGAACGAACAGATTCCTACAGTTCCTTCTCAAGTAGGGCTACAACATATAGTAGCTGTACTTACGTACGTTCCTTAAATGTGGACAAGGTATTCTATAAGTACTCGTTCCAATGCAAGCGTAAATGTATTTATTTCAATTTCCTCGATTAATGGTACGTGATATAAATGTGTACTGCGACCACACACTTGCCTTTTTTTCCTGCTTTTTCGTCCCTTTTGCATTTTATTCATAATACAATATAGATAAACACTAGGTGCGCGAATCTGATATACTCCGAAAAATAAACGTCCCGCGGCCCGTGAAATCACGGGGCACGGGGGGGAACTAAATGCCAATAATGAATGCTGTGATATTTTTCGTTTAAATGCCATCGGCAAGGTGATACAATAGACACCATAAAACAGTGTATCTTTCGTACGCATTCACTCGAATGAATGTTCAACACAAGTGAACAATGAACACCTATATATCGTGTTTCTCCAATCATCGTTCCTCGTAAATGCAATTCTCGCAGCAATTCTCGTAACCCTTTCGGTGCCGGGGCCGCTGGCAAGTACCTCGGTCGATCGACGCGCGCGGTGAACGCCCATGGGCGTTCAGTGAACACGGCGAACGATATATGGCCAGCGATTTCCGCACACGGAGTATGCTTCGTTGAAATCTTAGCACCGGAAGGGTTAGAACGCCCTTGCGACGGCCTTGCGCGGTACCATCCCCTCGATTTTCCATTGCATCCGACATTGTATCAAGGCAGAGTAGAGGACTCTGCGCGACGCATGAAGTGGGCTCTCTTCATGGTAATACTAAACGTGCGCGGCCAGGTATTCCTTTATAGAGTCTTTATCTCTAGCCAGCCATGCCGCGTTCAGTCTGATTGTCTCTAGGCTCTGCTGAACCGTCCTCTCTGTTCCTGGCATCTGGTGCTCCTTGAAGAAGTTCTCGACGTCCTGGGCTTGCTCCTCGGTGACGAAGTCCTCCACGATTACTTTGACCAATCTCGACATCAGGAAGCCGCCCTCGTAACGATCGCGGAACGTCTGCCAGTGCTTCTTGAAAAAGTCCCAGGCCAGCAGTCGCCCCTTGTACGACATCGACACGGACATGATCGGGCACACCGCGTCCTGAGCTCTGACTTCGTCGCTGATAGCGAACGCGAGAACTTCCGCCAACAGACCCTCGTCTTTTATTTCCCCCAGGGATCTCAGTATTCTGTCCTTCTCCTCGTGCAGCTCCGCTTCCCGATAGAGCCTCAGCATGGTCTGGTAAGTTTCAGCGCCGCCGACAGAGAGCACAGCTCTGTAGACTGGGATTCGCAGGTCGGCGGGGAGCGTCGTTGTGTGAGAAATGTGCAACGCGAATCGCCTCTTCGCCTCCTCTATGGTGTCTTTGTCGTTCAGGGACGCCATGCGGGCCAATATGCTGGACCGTAGCAGGTTGTCGCAATGGCTCTCGGCAGGATTAGGATCCCAACCCAGTTTGTTGGCGATGTCGCGCATCAGGTTGCGCTCGAACGTCTTGAAGGACTCTTGGAAGTCCAGATGGGAGATGAGGGTCTCGATTTTCGTCAAGCTATTGTCTATACTGCACCACACCGTGAAGTTGTCCTCGTGCTGGAACGCCTGCATCAGCTGAAGAACTTCTACGGTGGAGGCATGTCCAGCTTGAACCATGGCGAACAAATCGTCCAGAAGTCCCAGTCTGTCTACACGGGGCAACGCGCGATCCTTGACCGCGGGTAAGAACAAAGACAGTGCCTCCGGACTGTAGTGGGTCCTGTAGAAACCAATCGTTCCGGGGTTCACCTTCACCCAATGGTCCTCGGGAACGTCTTTAATCACAAACTCGCTCGATTTCTCCTCCAGCAGCGCATTCAGCACGCATTCCTCGGGATTCTTCGATGTGCTAACTCTGATCGGTATCATCCACAAACTGTTCCCGGTGTCCGCGGAGCCGTCGGCCAGGAATCGTTCCTGGGACAACGACAAGACTCGGTCGTTGCCCTCTTGACGGTATTTAACTTGAACGACAGGGAAACCTTGCTGCTCGGTCCACGTGGACATCACACTGCGTACATTTTTGCTGCTAGCTTCTTCCAGAGCGTCCCAGAGATCATCTGTCTCCGCGTTCCCGTAACTGTGCTTCTTCAGGTAGAGGTTCATACCTTTGCGGAAATCATCGTCGCCGATGTAAGAGTGCAACATTCGTATAACGCAGGCGCCTTTGTTGTAAGAGATGTCGTCGAAAATCTCGTCGATCTCGGAAGGATGACCGACTGGTACCTCGATCGGATGACTGTTCTTCAGTGCGTCCAGTTCTAACGCTTTGATGTAGATGTCCATGACGAATTGCGTCCAAATGTCGTACTCTGGGAACATGTGGGCGACGCATAGGAATTCCATGAACGACGCGTACCCTTCGTTCAGCCACAGGTGCGTCCACCATTCCATGGTTACAAGGTTGCCGAACCACTGGTGCGCCAGTTCGTGCGCTACCACCAACACGATCCACTGCTTCTGTCGGACGGACGTATTTTCCACGTCCACTAGCAGGCAAGTCTCGCGGTACGTCACTAGACCCCAATTCTCCATAGCACCCGACGAGAAATCGGCGATCGCGATGAGATCGATTTTCGGCAGCGGATAGGCGATCCCGAAGTATTTCTTGTAATAGGGTAAAAACTTCGCCGCTATTTTCAACGCGAATTTTCCTTGCTCCGTGTTCGCCTTTGGTGTGTAGACCCGTACTAATACACCATCACTGGACGTTTCCTCCACGTAATCGAATTCACCAACGACGACTGCCACCAAATAAGTCGACATGATCGGTGTCTTCTCGAATATCAATGTATCCGTCGAACCCTTTGTCTCCTTGCTTTTAACAGGCTGAAACAAATGAACGAACATTTTCTATTGTAATTGCGCAACTATCGCATCGATCTGTACTTAAGGGGGGAGACCACTGTAAAAAATCTGAAAAATCAATTTTTTTCTTTTTTACATTTTCCGAAAGATGTAGGTTTCAAGAATGCTGTCTCCAAATTTTATGAAGAAATTCGCAAAATTAACGGAGATATGGTTCAGAATGACATTTTTCAACCGCGTTGACAGTCTACAGAGAAAACTATACGTCCAATTAACATGATCAAGGACATTTATTGTACGGAAAACCCGTCGCTATTACGTGACGATCAGTTTTTTTTCAATTTTCGACCCGCTTCTATTTTTTTTCTTAACATTTTCCCAATTTTGTACCCCGAAAACATGAGTTTCTTTTTCAGTGGTCCGCCATTTTGATATTTTTTGGATTTTTGACTTTTTTTGATCGTCACGTAATAGAGGCAGGCTTCTAGTTTCTAAATATTAGTTTTTTTTTAAATCGAATTAACCATATGGCCTGGGCACTGTCAACGCGACTAGCATGTTTTTGCCGCAGCGCAAATTTTGACGAAGAATATACAGGAAACGGATTTACGAATTTGATTGAAAAAAAAATTTTCTTACCCTTCGATATGTACACTATTAACTATACTGAGCAATAAATTGATTTACTTGCGTTATTTGGTTGAAATAAATTCCCGAAAACACCCTTACATTTCGGACCGTCACAGTGGTCTCCCCCCTTAAAGGAAAAAGACTGCTGATACTAGGCGCTGCTTACCATATTGGAAAGTGCTGTAAGACCCGATGGTACATTTAGGGTAATATCAAAGGTGGCTTTATGCGCTGGTTCGTCCCAGCATGGGAAACAACGTCTAGCATCTGTCGCCTCGAATTGAGTTACAGCTGTGTGCTTAACGGTCCCGTCGGGTCTGCAAGCATACGCAAAAATTGCCGTTAGTTCGGAGATGCTCGATCGATGCTTACCATGTTCGACAAGCCGACAAGGGGCGAGTCGCGAGGGAGTACAAGCTGTATTGTGAAAGCCGCTTTTAATACTGGTTCGTCCCAGCAAGGAAAGAGTCTACGTGCTGACGTAGGGCATAAATAAGTTACAGCATGCCATCCCGTCTGTCTACCAAATGAATTAGAACCCATAGCTTCATAATACAAAGGCGTGTACTTTCTTCGTCTACGCGCAATACGCAGTGCTATCATGTGAAATAAAAGCTATAGTACCCGGTGTATTTGCTTCTGTAGAATCCCTTCATTTTATTGTTAATTTCTCCCACAAACTCCAGACTCAAGTATCCACTCTTTCCCAGTGGCAACTTTTCTGGAAATACCAAAGTGACTGTTTCTTCAGGTACAGAGATTTCGATCTTCTTGGCCGGCATAGTTTTTCCATCGTTGTCGTTGAAAACCACACGCTTTATATCTATATCCAGTGAATTAATAACAATAGTGTCTGTAGACTGCACCACCTATAAACATTCGCATATCATTACTAATAGTATTACGTACTGAACGATAACAAATGTTCCTTTAATATTTGTGTAGAGTTACAATAATTAACATGCCTGCAGCCTGAATCTCTAAGTATTCAGTCTAAGTATTTCAAATGTATTAGACTTCGTTAGAAAGAGGCAGTTAAGACTAGACTAAGAAGACTAAGCAGGCAATACAAGATGACTTTGAAAAATGAAATGTTTCTTTTAGAAACAAACTTGTTTGTATGTAAAATATTCGTATTACTTGATTAACTAGAATAAAAAACAGTCCATACGTTGCATACTAGCAACTCCATGCTCTGAACCACGCGATTAGGCCTGACCCATATAGCACACGGGTCGGGGGAGGTGCGAGCGAAAACCTGTACTGACCCGTATCTGGGTCAGGGAGCTGCGGACGTGTCAATACCGTAAACAAAGTGGTCTAAATTGATTCGACTTACGTCGATGTACACGTTCTCCTTGCCGTCGAAGATAAATGTCTCGAGATTCGGAGACAAAACAATATCATAATGATAGGGCAGAACGTCCGTTGGCAGCCGGCGAAACGGTGGCTTCTCTGTGCTCGACATCGCTCGATGTTGGACCGCGATACGGACAAATCTTAAACACCTAAAATACCTTAAGTGCCGTCTTTCAGCTTTCCCTTTTTGCCGACTCACAACGCGAAAGTATGCACTCTAACACGAAAGTTTCGTGACGAAACGCCTGAAAGTATCGCAGACGCATGCGCGAACGCGTGCACACGGGGCGACGAATGTCGCGAATTAAAATGGAACTGTTTTCGCGAAGAAAAGAGCGAATCACGTGCTCCGATGTCACTGCATGTGTAATGGCGCAACATTCAATTTCGAAATGCCCATGTTGGCCGTATTTCAACGTTACTGCTCTTGTCTAGCTAAATTCGTATTAAATTTTCGGGCAGTTGACATCGTTTTAGTTTGTACTAATCGATCATTTGGCTAATCTTTTATTGATCGAATGAATAATTGCATTGGAACTTGCGAAATAAGGGTACACATGTGTACGTGTCGGAATGATTTAAAGTGAACAGAAATAGAAGTTGTGCAACGTGGTTTAAATCAAAATGAATTGTTAGGACCATGAATCAGAAAGGCGGTGCAAAATTGGACTTATGGACTGTTATGGACGCTGCCTGCCAGCGAGCTGCAGCGAGCGCAGCTCTGAGGGGAGCACGAGGACAAGGTTTTTCCGCCATCTTAGTATGGTCGACTAGTCTAGTACTGTCATCTATGTCATGACGTGGTAAACTTTAAAACTGCACACTTCAATTACACAAATTATAAATTATTCTCTGAATTACAGACTGACTCTGTCTCTACGCGTCCAGTCCAGGTTGAATAAAAACGCGATATATTTAATTCCGACAAAATAATAAAGTTTATTATGTCTTCTACTACTTAAAATATTTTTTTCTTTTGATAAACATAGTGGCAAATTTAATCAAATACAACATTGCATAATATAGTGAATAATATGTAGTTTGACAATAAAAATGGAGCAGAAAGGAAAAAAATTTACCAACAACACGCGGTATTCCCAAGCGGTCACCCATCCAAGTACTAACCGCGCCCAATGCCGCTTAACTTCAGTGATCGGACGAGAACTGGTGTTTTTCAGGCATAGTGTGATCGTTGGTAAAAAATCAGCTTTATTTATCGAAGAAATACTCACAACTATGCCTTGTAAACTATATATATTGATAAGTATGTATATGTATTTGGATTAGTGAACAGTAAGGAATGAGTATATATAGGGTGGAAGATTTATATATGCCATAAGCATATTTTTCTTTTTTGGGCTAAATATTTAATAAAAACTATTAATTGCGAATTTAATATTTCTTAGGAGTAATCCTCACCACCGGTAGACCATCTCAAAATGGTTAAAAGTCACCTACAGGTCGATTCCCCTTCCGTCTTTCGCTTTACCCCGCGAAATTATGCATTGTCCTTCAGGTCCATGTTTCCGATAGCGTCTCTTGGGAGGCACGAGTGTGGTGGTCAGGAATTTCGTTCGTTCTCAGTAACATGTCTTATGTATGAAATTCACAAGTTCCGTAGACAAAGTCTTCACTGAAATATTAAAGAATTCTACCGAAACTGTCGTAGAAATAAAATCATTTAACTTACGAGACAGACGATGGCGACAATGATGAAACATTCTCACTCTTTGGTTATCTCGTATCTCGAAATTAATAAGCTTTCCTTGGAATAAATAACGTAATCGTCTAATTTCAAACATTTCCGTAAATCTCTAATTTTTAGTAACCGAAAACGCCCGGAAACGGACGAACAAAGTCCCGAATAAAAAGTGTTGGGAGCGCGGGAGTTTGAACTTCTACACTTGACAAACCTTCCCGCAGGTTGATCCTCAACGAAACTCGCTCAGCCTAACATAAGGATCCGCCTCGCACGTTCGAGTCGCCGTTCTCAGTGCGATGCGCATACACCTGGGCCGATGTAGATCGGCCAGATTCAGACTTTGTCTGTGGCGCGAGGCAGTGGGGCTGTGGGAATAGAGGACTCCTCGGGAGAAGTTTGTTCTCGCGGATGAGTTGTTCGAGGTAATGGTGGCGTGCGCGAGCACCCGCCGTACATCCAGGAAGCCGCGACAGAGGCACCTCGGTCGCAAAGGTTATTCACGATCCTCCAGGTCGAGTGTAGGCGTGTAAACCTTTTTACACGCGATTTAACCGGGGAGGGGGAGGGGTAGGGAAATCTATCGGTGGCGCGTACCGTTGCCTCGCAGCGCACGGGGAAACGGCGGTGTTTTTCATGGCGATCGGTTCGTTAGAAATGTGCGGTACACCGCCACCGATGTACAAGATGCGACAAAGGTGAAGGTGGTGTTCGCCGGACCTGACCTGCCCGATAGGAAACACCACCAGAGCGTAGCATCTCGCATCCCACAGACACGTATACATACGCGTTTACACCCGCAAGCACTCACACACACATACACACACAGTGCGTCACCGCCCATATGTGATGTGTTTCGTGCGTGCGAGCGAATGAGTAATCATGTACTGTCAGGACAAGGGCTCGACCGCCTCGAAGAGCAAAGAGGGTAAGTTGACGCCCGCGCGAGCTCCGGCTACCACAAGTAATTCCTCTGGCCTCCTATCCCCACCAGCCCTTCCCCGTGCTCCCCTCCCCTGCCGCCGCCTTTCCATTTTTCCGCAGCCTTTGACTCTGTGTCCTCGCCGCGCACCGCTTTCCGCTCTTTTCTTTTTATTCTTTTTATTACCCTCTCTGCTACCAATGCTACCATACACGCATCCTTGCTAGTTTTATCCGTAGATTTTTCGCTCCCACCCCCTCTTCCTCGGTGCGCCGTTGCACATGTGGACGTCGGCAAATCGGGCTGGAGTAGATCGGGGCAGTGTCAAAAGTTGCGCGATCGTGGGGGTGGACGTTTGCCCGACGAGGAGAGACAGAGTGACAGGGTCGGCCCCACGAGAGAGTGCGGCAAAGAGGGGAAAGCGAGGAGAGTGTGTGTGTGTGTCGTTTACAATCCAAGTCGGGGTGGGGGGTTAGCAGTACGTTATTTCGATGAGAGAAACGGATCCGTGTACATTCTTGGGCGAAACTTTTTATCCAACTTCAGCCGCGGTTTAGACGAGTTTGTCGCGCGTGATATTGCATCAAGCTACCGTGCAACCGTCACCACCGGCGTGGATTATCAGTGGTGCCATTCGATTGCCGCGAAAACGTCACGCCGTTGAGCGCGACAGATGCATGAATGGAGAAAAGTGCTTTTGTGCACGGGGAAGCATGCGGAACAACGTGAAACGGGATGTGGAGTCAGTAGCCAGTCTAGAAATTATCAACGTAATTTATCTATCGTTATTTCACACGTATTACTAAACTTTATTGGTTCGTTGACCCTGTGCCGTCAACACATGTGTGTATACAGGGTGGGACGCTCGGGATCGCTGGTTTTCGATTCACGTCAGCGCTGATTATCTCCGGAGAAAATTCGGCGAAACAAAAGTTGCGTAACTTTCAAGAGGACATAAGTTGAGCAAAAAAAGCTCTTTGTAGGTGGAGGCATTTCTGAGATTCGATGGTGAACTTTTATCTTTTAAACAAGAACGCGCAAAGCTTTCTCATTTTTTTTTCTCCATACGATCATCCGATGCGATGCCTGTGGAGTTCTTTGCACGGGGCTATTCGAGAAATACAATTTACACGCAAGCTTCGACTGTTATGACTGACGTTAAACAGATTACGTGATGCAAAGCAATCACGAATGCTTCGTAACACAAATAATTGCCACGTCGAATGTCTCTCGTAAATAAAACTAACATCATTAAGAAAGTGACTTTTTCGATTCGGAACAACGCACATTACAATCCTACTGCAAAGATAAGTAGTTTTGTTTAAGAAGCGAAGGTCTCCTTCAAATTTCCCAGGTGCCTCCACTTAGAGACATTTGCATTACAGAAACGTTCCGTTCAATTTATATCCTCCTCAAAACTTGCAACTCCTGTTTCGTGTAATTCTTCTCTAGGGATAATAATAGCAATAGAATCGCGGGGCATTTTCAGTTCACCCTGTATATACAAGTATGTGCATTGTAAATCACATATAAATATGAATGCAACTTTTAGTACTCGCTGCTTTTTAGTAACAGGATTTACACTGTACGGCGTACGAGCATGATTTCATTAGAATGGTTAATGCGTACGCCATGCGATTCGAAAGTACAGTTATTTGCTCTCAGTAATTTATAATTTTTTATAGTTCGTATCGAAGAGTAAGGGGAAAAACGGGGAATGTCACGAAACAGCTTTATCGAGAAAATTAGGTTTTAATACTTAGTCCAACAGTAAAGAAACAAGGTTCAATTAATTTATCTGCATTCTTTATAGCATGAAGCTTAGACCCTAATTAGGCACTGGAAAAAATAAGCAATAAAATAATAATTGTTTTATAGTATTCTAATATTTTTTCAAGTTTGAACAGGGCAGGATACTGAAACAAAATAAGAAATTTACATTTCTATTATTATCAAAACAAGGAAAGCCACTCATTTTATTAATTGTTAGATATTTTATTTCTCATTCATTGTGCTAGATACCGTGTCTCTTAAAATAGCCGAGCCTTTAGGGTCGCAGAATTTTTTTAACCCTTCAGCATGGAGGCTTTCTGCCGAGAACAGTACTTAGCTGTGGGACGAGTTGCAGCGGTCGGAACCTTAACCCGTGCTGCGAAGGCATGGACTCGTCATAGCACCATTGTGGACAGTTTTCCTATGACGAGTCCTGTTCGGCATACCACGCTGAAGGATCAAAACCATGAGGGCTTTGAATTTTGATATACATACTCTATTGTGACGCTCCAATTCTCCATTTTTCTGTTACTGTCTCGTCTTTGTTTTTTAATGGCGATTGAATTACTCAACCAACAGCCATTAAATCGACGCTCGTTACGAAGAGTAGCATGTTTCATTTTTTTTACAGACAACTGCATGTAGAAAAAATGAAACGTGCTACTTTTAAAACGCGTGTCAATATGTAGATGGTTTGAAAAAAATGGGAATGGGCATTCCCTTATCATAATTTCTTGTTTCACCTTCATGCTAGAAGCTTACGCTTAGGTAAAGAGCAGGGACATTCCATGTATTGCTCCAGAGCAGAGCGCGCATTACCTGCTTTTAACCAGTATACCGAAACTTTAACGTTATCATACGATGGCATTTGAACTTTATAACTCTTTGCGATTCGACAGTTCTGTAGTCCCAGTTGCCACCAACAAAATATGCTATAAATCGTAGAATCACAAAATCACGATAAATGGTCATTTATCGTTCTTTCCCCTTACCTTTCATTTGCTCCGAGTAATTTATAATTTTGTAGAGCTCATAAACACGACTTTCCAAAAATAATTACCGTTCTACGCTACTAAATTAGAGATTAATAATTTTACCAATTTTACTCCGTCGACGCGGCGAACAACTGTTACTATTGTCTCTCTGAAATGGAGCACACACGCTCATATAGTACATTAATTAAGGAAGAATGTCATTCGCATCTGCACAAATAATTAAATGCTCCTTTGCAGTACTGTTTCATTGTTCGAAGAAATATGTTATTACACGGTATAATCTTCCCTTTATTTAACAGAAAGAAAAATATTATTATCTCTATAAAAGAGACTTGCACTTTCTTATTTATGGAAGTGTCCATTGATAATATTGTTATACGCAATTCACTTTATCCGAGACAAGTATATAGCATACGCTTCCTTGCCGCCATTAATCATAAGATTGAGGAACACTGGCATTACACACCGCATGACGTCATCGCATATGTAATACTCCATAACGTTCGAATTATTCTGAGTTTCTTGGCCATGTATCGTAGCGCGCGAATGCCTGGATTCATATATCTTTGTTTTGATTTGCAGTTGCTAAAGATTTCACTTATTATGCACAGGGTCTGTGACAATGCGAGACAAGAAGGGCGGTGCTCTTAGCAGAGTACAAAAGCTGAAGAAACGGCTTAGCCACAGTTTTGGAAGACTTTGTAAGTATTATTGGAATTACATAAGATTTCATATGCAGAGTGATGAGAGGAGTTAGCTTGTAGGTATAACGAGAAATTTTTCTAGTAAGGAGAAATTGCAATTGCACTTTATATATGTATTTCTGCATGTTTATACAGCTTTGCCTAAATTTTATTGAATAAGTAACTATATCGAAATTCATGAATTTACTCTGTATTTTATTTTTCTCATTTTACTTTGTTATTCGAAGTTGTACCTTTTTTTTATTATATAATTTACATTATGGAAACTTATTCAATTACCATTTACCTTATATTATGTAATAACATGATTTGATATTTCTAGCTCTCTGTATTATTCTAAAATTATACTCTATTAAATATTAGTAGGCCTGAGATTCATGTACGGTTGCATTATGGCGCAACTATTGATATGTAATTCTAAGAATTCCTTTATCAAACGCGAAGTTATCGATATATTATCGGTTTATCGTTTTATACTTTGTAGCAATATCAAAAGAAGAGGCTGATGATGTTGCGAACAGGGGTCAACTGCCATATAATGGCTATTCCGAGGAGTTCCTAGACCGTTTAGAACCAAACGGTAATATACCTGCAGATAAGGATCGTCGTTATGGTGAGTGAAAAGGAAGGTTTTTTTTAGTAGCTTAGTAACGTACGTTGAAATGTTCCGAGCGTTGCATTGAAGTTCGCTGAAAGATAGAGTATGAAACGTAGTTTCATTTATCAAAGAGAGTAATTTGTTGTAGTGTACACAAACACTTATCAGAGAGCTAAGTATTTTATGTTCCTTGTTTATTTTTTCGTACTAGAGATAACAAGTTGTATGAATGACTGCTATAAAACATATTTGCACTGGCCTGATGATAACTATGCTGTTGAACGTTTATTGCTTTAGTAATTAATGGCAGTTAGCTATACGATTTGTGATCGATATTACATTGTATCGATCGAAGGAGGTGCACTGTGTATTCTGTATTGTATAAATTATATTGTTATGTATCGATGAAATATTGAGGAATTAATGATTCTACGTGGATTCCTATTGCTGTTATTTTAAAGAAAGTTTTAAGGACGAAATTGGATGTCATAGAATGGACAGGTGTGGGCGACCATGAGAGAGTGCATCGGCAGCTTTCCGTTTCTAGTGATTCCAAGCTTCTCGATGAGGATATACGCGAAGAAGCAAGAGTTATCTTGCGACCTAGGCGTCCACCAAGGCCCAAGTCAGAGGTGTTTCTTGGGCCGGATCCACCTCCTAGGAGAACAAAAAGATTTTCGGCATTTGGGGTAATGCTACAGATTCAAGCGTGTCTATTCCATTCGCTTCTCGATACGAAAGTCTAATACTAAAAGTCATTTATCCTTGCGCTTACAGGGTGATTCCCCTTTCGGTAAATCAGAGGCGTATATAAAACTGGAGCAGCTGGGGGAAGGGTCATATGCCACAGTGTTCAAAGGCTACAGTCACCTTACGAATCAAGTGGTGGCACTTAAAGAAATTAGACTGCAAGAGGAGGAAGGTGCTCCATTTACTGCCATTCGCGAGGCAAGCCTTCTTAAAGAATTGAAGCATAGCAATATTGTCACCCTGCACGATATAATTCATACGCGCGAGACTCTTACTTTCGTTTTCGAGTACGTTCATACCGATTTGTCCCAGTACATGGAGAGGTATGGCAGCGGCAACGGAGGCTTGGATCCACGGAATGTTAAATTGTTTCTGTTTCAACTGTTAAGAGGATTAGCGTATTGTCATCGCAGGTAAATGCATACACGCTAGCAGCGCCATGACGTTCAATTCGATGTCGCGTGTGGCTAATTTGATTACGGATCTGTTTAGGAGGGTATTACACAGAGACGTGAAGCCACAAAATCTGTTGATCAGTGAAATAGGGGAACTGAAGCTAGCAGATTTCGGTTTAGCAAGAGCGAAGTCTGTGCCGTCGCACACGTACTCGCACGAAGTTGTGACACTATGGTACAGGCCGCCGGACGTTCTCCTGGGCTCTACGGAATATTCTACCTCGCTCGACATGTGGGGAGTAGGTTGCATATTTATGGAGATGTTGACTGGTGAACCGACATTCCCAGGCGTACGCTGTACGCACGACCAACTTGATAAGATATTCAAAGTATTGGGTACTCCTACCGAAGAGACTTGGCCCGGTGTCACGCACCTACCGGGATACAAAGCGCATAGTCTGGGATTCTATCCTCCACGAAAATTGGGTCTTTCATTTCCTAGACTCTATGATATCGCTGATGGTGATAGTATAGCATCGTCGCTTCTCCAATTAAATCCTGATCAACGGATAGGAGCGGAGGATGCGTTAAGGCACCCTTATTTTGCCTCTCTTCCTAGAAAACTATACGAGTTGCCTGATGGTAAGCTTCAGTTACGTAACATCTCACAGAACTATAGGATACAGGCTTAACTAGCTGAGGAAATAAATAAGTTTCGATAAACGTGGGAAGAATAATTTACTAAATGCGTCATTGTTAGGTTTTCTTTTTTTTCCCCCCGTTTGTCCTCGTAGATACGATAAAGCTTGTACTCATAGTTCTGAAAAATCCTGTATCTACGTAATTATGTAAGATATGTGTGTATATTCTACTGGAATTGCTGTTTGCTAATGCTCGACTTTTATTCGTTTTTACAGAAGTATCGATATTTAGCGTTGAAGGTTGTTATTTGTATACAAATACGAGGCACGCGTGTGCAGACTCGCGTCATACGGCTCAAGACTCGAGGTTAAAAGTGAACGCAAAAGAAGTAAATAATAAGTAATTCCCAGATTCACATGTTTGGTGAAACGTTCATTATCACACGGTTCAGATTCACTTAAACATTGTTTCCACGCGCGTCGTTCGCTCTTTCTCAGGGCTGTTCCACAAATTCCAATCATCTCACACACAAATACACATACACGCACACACACACACACACACACACACTATCAATGACACTACCAAACACCCACAAATGTACACCTAAACACGTGTATAATACACGATTACGAATTTTCGTTAGAGTTTTTCTTTTTCTTTATCCAAAAGTCTATTAACACGTATCAAGGAAATTAACGAAAATGAATTGTAACTGGCGAAGAAAATACGAAAGTAAGCTATCGGTGGCTAAACGAAGTAAAACGATTTTATGAGATTCGCACGCTCGATTTAGAAAGCAAAAGCACGCACGACCCATCCTCGCACTTCGTCCAAATACTAGATTTAGATTGATACCAATCAAAAAAGAAAGAAAAAGAAAAAAATAATTACTACGCGTCGAATCCAGGGACGGCGGTTGCTGGTTAGAGAAGAAGAATATAATGAAAAATGATTATATAACTTAGAAAAATTCTGGAAGACCTGTAATACTTTCTATAAATTTTATGCTGTTTTTGACTTTTACCGTTGGTTGCTGAGACAATTGAATATATTGGTATATGTAACGAGAAATCATTGTTCGAACTAAACTAGTTGTTAATTATATGACGTGATGATAGGAAGTAAATAGAAACGTAAGGGATAATAGGAAATATCAGTATGGATCAAGTGTCGTAGCTACCAACCACACCACGAAACACGGCAAAGACTTGCGAGAACCTTTTATCGCTGATAGAATCGACGACGGTAGTGATCTAGTTTGTAAGAATTTAATATTAGCGTACTAGCGTCGATCGAACTTTATATCGACACTACAAAGTAGCATCTATCGATGATAGTGAATGGAGAACGAAGTAATAATTTTAGGCTTAATCAAATCCAATTTGTTCAATCGCTCGTACTAAATACGAAGAAACAGCCAATGGTGCTTGAACGAATTGTAGGGGAAGAAAATGTTGATAATTTCGTATTAGTTATTTAGAAACAGATCGTTTCGGCTGATATTTTCTTTTCGAATGGTCTACCGCGGCCATAGATATAAACGAACCAACTTTTAAAAATAACGTTGCAATAGTAATATTAGGGTAACGTGAAACGGTGTTACAGTCCTTCCGAGTTTTCTCTAAGCTGCGACGATTAACTACGGTAATATTACTCATTTAGTAGTTACATTTATACCGATTTTTCAACACACTTATAAAAATATCAACGAGGCGAAAGCGAAAACGAGAGGAAAAAAAGATGAAAAAAAAAAAGAATATTTCGACGAAATTTGAGACACGTTATTACTACTATTATTACAATTATTACGATTATCATTTGACAAAAAGACGCGCTGAAGGTAGATTGTACATAGAACAACAAGGTTCGTATTATTGATGACGCTGAGATAGCTGAGCTGAGACTAATAAATGTGACTTTGTAATAAATTAAAGCGTAGTTCGGTACACTCTTGGACCCTGTTTTTTCGTTAGGATATCCATGTGCAACAAGCTACAGAATGTATTTGTAATACTTATTCTGCTTAAGTATTGATTTTATACACCTTTATTTCCTTACGGTTATATTTTATTTGTAATTTTTCTAAGGAATTATTGATATTTCAAATTGCTTCAAACTTGTACTGAGAAAGATAAAGAACTATGTTTTTGAAGTACCTGTGTATGTTTGAAAATTTCATACCTCACATATCGTGCGCGCTTGAAATATTCGTAATATGTATAACTTAAATTGCCTAGATTTGTTTAAACTATTTTTTTAAAAAACATTCTACAACAAAGCGGAACATAAAAATTCTGTATAACTCAAGACATCGAAGCATCGCCTTAAATTTAATCCCTCGAACTTAAAAAATAAAGCCTTGAATTGCAAAACGGTAAAGGCCTTTTCGATTCCTTTTAGTTCGAAGAATGCCATGTTTCGGCTCCCAGCATAATTTTCGAACACCCTGTATAATCCAAGTGCGCTAAATCACTGATGATCACTGATGATCACTGACATCGCGGTAGCAGCGATGCCACAATCGGTGGGCGTGGGACAAAAGCCCTTGATGCGAGTTGAGTGATTAATGAAATTAGCAAATTTTGAAACTGCTTTGCAAATTAATCATCTTCAAGATTCCATTCTACTCGTGAGAAATTCGAAAGTAAAACTGAAGAATTATTAGAGAAAAGAGAAGTAAAACCGTCGCAACGGGATTTGAACTCCCTAACCTCCTGATTGCGATCTAAATAGATATGAGCTCTCGAGTTTCGGTAACGTGAATAATTTTGTTGGCGAAACTGCCACAGGCAGAATGTACTCGCGCACACGGATAGAAGTCCGGGGTACTTTTGCGTGCGTGGTGCGTAGTGTGATCGGTTGATCGTGGGAGAGGGTAGATTTTGCCCCACGTCTCGCGTTCTGGCGACTGGCATCCACTGGCATCGCTGTACGGGGGGCTAACATCAAGTAACATGGCTTTGTTGTCATCGCGAGTGATGCGCTGCGTCGCGTAGAGCCAAACTGATTTCTATTAATACATTTAATTAAGTTAATGAAAGCACGGCACGCGCTCGAGTGGGTTACTATTTCACTCATCAGCCTAGATGGACATGTCATTCTCGGTTGACGTTCGAGCAAAGTGAAAGCTATGGCTACTGCTGTGCAGGAGGTTAGAGGTCCTCCGTCTCTAGACAGTAAAGGTAATAATTCTATTTTCCAGCGGTTACTTTCGTTAAACAAACTTCCATCTCTTTGGCCCCGAAAGTAATATCCGTTTCCAAGGCGAAGTAGCAACGAAATTTAAGCAAAGAGCTGTTTCAAACGGCACATACACCAATTGTGTCATTCGTACTCGGTCGTGAAATGTATACACGTCATCGGTGCCTGGAACAAATTGTCGTGTAATAGTACGATACGCTCTTTGTAAAGATTTTACGAGGAATGCTCATTTATCGTTCTAGGATGCGCGGCCGCGAAAACGGCTGTATCTTACGAAGAGATCGCTAACAAGCTTTTAAACGAGAAGCTTTTATTAACGGCCTTGGAGTTACACGCGGAATTATGCGAGGCTGGCAAGGAACTGCCCGTTTTGAAGGAATTCTTCTCGAGCCCAAGCCATTTCGAAAATCAAAATATTAAACCAGAACCTTACACTTCTATGCGTACGTATAATATCGTGCGAGTAATTTGCCTTTTATTTTCACCGAGTTTTGTTAATTTTAAAGTGATGTCTGTTTTAATAGTATAATATTGGTATTTTAATTCGCTAGCTAGGTCATCTAGTCAGGCTACTTTAGATTCACTTGACATGACGAGGTATTCAGAGGATGGCGCAGGGGTTGACGAAAGAGTAGCGATCTTAGAGTTTGAGCTAAGGAAGGCTAGAGAAAATATCTCTGCTCTCCGCGCGAATCTCACTGTAGTGACAGGTTTTTCTTTTTTAATATCGTTTGGCTAATCAGATCTTCCATGTAAGTATAAGAGATTTCAAGCTGGCGTCTTTTGTATTTCAGAGTCCGAAGGAACTACGCCTGACAAATGTTCCGACAAACACTTAGTTAGCGATCTACCCATAAAACCCCACGAGCAAAGAGCATTAAGCTTCCTTGTTAACGAGTATTTATTAGCGCACTCTTACAAATTAACATCCATCACGTTTAGCGACGAAAATGAAAATCAAGACTTCGAGGATTGGCAGGACGTGGGATTGAATATTCCAAAACCTGCGGAATTGTTACAAATTTACAGGGAGTACGTGAGAGCCAATGGATACGATAAGTCACCATCCGCGAGCGTCGGCGTGCAAACAGATTTCTTCGACGCGCAGGATAATGCCGAAAATGATGAATTTAAACAAATGGTCTGTCGAAATCATTCGTATCCGAGAGTTTACCAATTAAGAGTACTTCCTCAACGGCTGTATCATTTATAGGTGAAAGAAATAGAGGAGCTTAAACAGCAAACCGTGTTGTTGGAGCAAGAGAAATTGGACCTGCAGCAAATTATCGCTACCATGAATGAAAATTTATCTCAGAATCGAATTAAGGTATCGAACAACTGCGAAACATATTTAGAAAGATATATTTCGTTTTCTAGGCATACGTAATTGAAGCATTCCTTCTATAGCAAGGTAGTAGTGGAACGATACAGACAATAAATTCGAGTTCCACGACTCCGGATAAGTTTGAACTTCTCGAGACACCGCCGCGAGATACATCCACTGCTACTCAGGAGCCAGAGGAAGATGACAGCGTGTCTGTCGTTGTCAGTCTCGGCGAAACTGACCCCGGGGATAAAGAATGGACGAGGATTCAATTGCCTAGAGTGGACGTTACAGAAGGATCGTCTATCCTTCCGAATCCACCGTCTAGGTACTGCATTCTCGCGAATTCTATGCTGAAGTGCAACTTCCTACGGAAATAATTTCAAATATTTCACTTGCAGACATATACCGTTGAAATTTAAGATGGAAGTGATATCACATTGTCTGGTAAATATCCCAAGTTCTGTAATCTCTACAGCGGAGGAGCCCTTCAAAAATGGAATCACGCGCGACACTCTGGTTCCGATCTTAGCGCAAACTTTACTTCGTATCGTACCGAATGTTATACTAAATAAACGCGAGGAAGTGATACCGTTAATATTAAGTGTAATTCGACTTCATACTGATTCCGCGGAAAGGGAGAAGCTACTGCAGCTTCTATTTAATTTAAAGAAGAGGCCACAGGAAGATGAAAGACAATTAATATTAGCTGGTAATGCACATTATTGTCAGAAACAACACGGTAACACAAAGATTATATCGTTCACATATCTATCTTGTTATTAGGTTTAGTCGCAATGGCGAAGCTCGAAGACGAGCCAATGGAGGGCGAAGAGATATTGACCATTTGCTGGGAGCAAAGTCAGCACAAGTATCCCGAGAAGAGATTGTTAGCTGTTGAATGCTGTTCTGTGCTAGCTCCGTATATGTCGGTCGGCATAAGGAACTCTTTAATGCTCTCTATGCTGCAACAAATGTTACTCGAGGACAAAGATCCCATAGTCAGAGCTAGCGTAGTAAGAAGTCTCGCGCTGCTTGTTACTTTAATGGATGACCCCGACAAATACTTTCAGGTAATGTACACCAAAAAATTACTTACCCTTTACCAAGCTTATCGAGGATAATTATTTTCCACAGTGCGAGGAATTAGCGTTGACAGCGCTGAATGATACATCGCCTATCGTTGTGGAAGTAGCGTCCTCTCTACTATTACCGATTCTAGCACAATGGGCGCTAACTCTGAAAAGATTACAAACGCACCTGTTGCCCCGCATAATATCTAAAGTAAAGAATCATTTGAAGTCCGGGCACTCTCAACAGTCACCTAACAAAGATCATATAGACGAGGGAAGAACAGTGTCATCGATCGGAGTGTTGCAGTATTTACTTCCGCACGTGATTATATTCGTGGCAGACACTGATACAGTTCGAACGCACATGGAGCATACAGTGTCATCTGACTTACGTGAGTGGGACGAATTTGAATGTAAATTCCTTTCACGTGTCAGCGATTTTATTTCAAACTACATATGTTTTTTTATCGTACAGCTGATGTACTCGTGAGCTTGTGTCATTCGAACATCGTTAATCCAAAAGTATTTTACGACGGAGACGGAGACATAGGGGCTCTTTTAAACATGTTTTTCGCAAATACGTGGGAAAACGATTCATGGCCAGAATTGGAATGGTTCACAAATACGCTGTAAGTTTAATTAAAGATCAACTCTCTGTCCACTGTATTCTGTCAACTTGTTAATATGTTTCAGAGTAATGGAAGTTTTGGAGATGGTGAAATCCGTGGATATTGTACAAGAAACTATCTTACATGCTCTTTTAACGTACATTAATTCCTTGTGTTTGGGCTTCGGACGGTACATCACGCAGACGCGGGTACGTTTAATAATCTAGTCACTTTTAACTGCTATGTTGCATGTATGTTTACTTCTAGAAACGACGTGTTTCAGATTCAGCCGATATTTGTATCCGAGGTAGCTGAACTTGAGCAACAGTTAACGATACTGTCGGCAGACAAAAGGCATATGAGCTTGACGTTGATACCGACATATTTAATCCTACTCTCCACTTTAAATGGTACCGAGGTCTCCAAGTCTTTAAAACAGTTCTTGGTTGCTTTGTCCATGAGCGGTACCAGTATTACTAGTTTACAAATTGCTCTAATTATGTTGTGCGCCGAAGAGCAGATGCAGGAGTATGTCCTTAGCGGTTTGTGGGATGGTTAGCTTCACCCGACATTTCTAACAGAGTTTCGTTGCCCCTTTACCGGGAATTTAGTAATTAACTTCCGTCTTTCTTCCCGTTTCTCGCAGGGGTAGTGCACCAAAGACCCATCGTTAGATGTGCAACTGCAACGCTGTTTGGTTCCGTGATAGGTCACGTGTCTGATCGGTTAGCAAGTGCTAAGGTAGTCCCAGCGATTGTAACACTCGTTAGCGACCCCGATGTGTAAGCTACATTTGTAAATCCATTGCTAGTTTCGAAATTCTTAGTATAATTAACATGGCAATCATTAATTTTTTTTTTAGAACCGTTCGATCTGCCGCAATTCTCTCTCTTGGCCGTTTAATAACGGAATGTAAAGTCAGAGAGGTGCGCGATAAAGCGCGTTTAACTTTAGAAACCATCGCTAAAGACCCACAGGGTATACCGCCGGCTTTAGCGCTTCCGTTGGTCTCGACGTTAGCGTTTATCGCTCCGAATTGCCCCCAAAATTACATAGAAGACGGTGAGTGTCCGTTGGCGGTCCTATCTCCAATTTTCCTCACGAGTAATTAACGTTATTAATCCCCTTGCAGTTATAGCTACGCAGCTAACTGGAATAACTTCGTCGGCATTGCAACAAGGTCGTAAAGTCGATCTTCTCAGCGCTTTAGTCGAAGCGTACTCTGTTTTGGTTTATTGTCCGCTTAGTAATCAGTGTGTGTCTGGGGTGTTGCTGCCAGGTTTGAAAAACCTCGAGCAATTGGTTAACCAGCATTTACCTCAACAGAAGGAAGCTGTTCGGTCGCTCTTAAGGGAAGCAGAATCTCGGCAGGACCTTTCGAAACCAATGGAGAGGCGAGTAATCATTAATACGCGCCCCCTACGTTCTGCGATATTCTAATTACTGCTTCTGTTTCCGCCTCCTTAGGTCGATATCGATGAGCTCTGGGCTCTCATTATCAATGGCCACGGTAAATGTAGGGCAAGGTGTAGAAGATATGAGGCAGAGAGTGAGCAAGATATTCCAACAGAAAGCTAGTTCGCCAAGCATGTCCAGTATTTTCAGAAAGAAATAAGGCCACTCATTTGTTTCAAGTACATCTATAAATTGCTGCCTCCTTCTGTTCCACGTTTATCGATTCTTCTTTAGTTGTTTTCACGTAATACTACCGGGAGTCTAACAATTTTTGTACTTACGTATTTAACGGTACAAGGTGATGCACAAAACTTATACGAATCAAAAATACAATGTTGTAGAAGTATTATTAATTACAGTCGTGATACAAATTCGAGGATGGAGCTTATTTAAAGATTATTAATGAACATCACTATACAATGGTGTGCCTTGTTAGATGCAATTCGATAATCGTGATGATCGGCGAAGTTCTGTTACATTGAAGATTAAGAAGTTAATTCTCGAGAAGTCTACAATAACGGTCAATAAACAACGTAATAATTTCGACATTCGTGTGCACAATTAAACGTAACACCGAACACCGAGATAATTATAACGCTTTAACGCAATGACTTATTTTTAAAAAATTCTATCAAGTGAGATTCTAGCTCGTTATTTTATATTACACAATGGTACAGTATATTTATTAAGAGAAATCTCAATCTAACGTACTGTAGATATTTTATGCATTACATAGTGTCATCGTGCTCTTAAAAAGAAAGCTTAAAAATATATCCTGCCATAATGCGACTTTTCAGAATAAAATTATAAACAGTTTCGCTAATTATCTATTCCAATTATATTAAAGTATGCTGTAGAATTGTTCAAGAAATCGGTTGTGATTATCAATTGTCAATACCTTTAAGGATTATCTCGCTTTTGTATAATATCTCGACATTCGAAGTGAAATAGTATTTATTTCAATCGTGTCTATGATTTTGTGTGATACCATAGAGCTGCTATATTCGTCGCATGTATATTTGTACTTAAACCAACCGTAATGTACATCAATATTATTATTTTCTCGCTGTAAACAAGAAGAAATCAAAGTTACTTAGAATAGTTTGTATCTTGTAAGAATATTTTATTGTATCTATATATACAATTATATATTTCCCATATATACATATATATTGATATACAATACATGTATATAATGTACGTATGCATACATATAAATATCTAGAAACTTATATACATATATATATGCATATGCACGACGACTAATAGTTTATTATACTTCATGACCAATGTATTATTAATTTACACACACATACGTTTATTAAATATTAAATACTGTAGCATGTATTATTACCGTGCAAAGAATAAATTTTATAATATATTTATTCTAAATGCAGATCCAAGTCCTAAACACGTTCGGCTTCCCGCAGACGTATTAGCAACTCGGATAAGTTTGTGATTGGGTGGACGAATGCCCCTCGATTACAACGCGCGAAATGTTTAATAGCGTCTGAAATTCTTCTGAACCCTGAGCAATCTAGCGTACTTCTAAAAACTAATAATTACCTCCGCGCGCGGACGATTCCGCCCACCATGACTTTATAAAGTTCGCGCATGGGGAGGGAATTCGCGCGCTTATTCCTAACAAACCATTCGGTAGAATACTATGTACATGACTGAATTCGAATGCAAAACTTTGTTGTGGACGGGGGGGAGGGGGAAGATTTTATATTAAGCTCTACGCGAGCGACACTTCGAGGTAAATCTGTATCCTAAACCAAACGTATACTAGTCAGAGGCACGGCCACCGCGGCGCCAGCCTCGCTTTACTGTCATCGAGAAACCAACGAAAATCTATATCACAATTATTACATGTATACGAAAAGTGTGATGAATGCAAAGACGATGTTCCCCCCCCCCCCCCCCCCCCCCCGCCCCCTCTTCCTTTTCTCGCGTCTCTACATCTATTCGTATATCTGCACTATCGAATCATGTATGTATGAAAGAACAGCATGATATAAAAGTTGAAGTTTCAATAAGTTAGAGCAATTACATTGCAGCGAGTGAAAAGTCAGTGAAAGATGCTCGAAAGGAGATGGTAGAACGTGTATGTTACTTTCGTCCCACGAGCATTAACGTCTCGTTCAGGAATTGACTTGACTCGCGCGACAGATGTTCTTCCAGCAACGAAGAAATATACAATCTGCCTCTGCACGAGCGCCAGGCGAGAATTTGTTTTATATATTTAATACGATCCTTAACGTACTATGTCGATCTCCTCGTTCCGTTTCACTGTTAATCCTCACGAAGACGGGCTTCTTGCTTCGTCAACGACGTAATACTAAAAAGAAATGGCTATCTATTCGTTGAGTGGGGTAGTGATGTCAGCAAGAATAGAAGTGAATTACACAGGGCTGGCGCAGATCTGGTTGAGGAGCGGCCTGCTACAAACGCGGTGTGTCCTGTATCTTCGATGGGCGTGGAACGAGTCGATTAAATACTCTCAAATGTTCTTTTTCCTCGTTTCGGTGGTACCGACAAATATGTGGGCGAATTCTGCTCGCGCCGCCAGCGCGGCTAATACGAATTCTGTTCAACGAGATCATAGGTAGAGGCGAGAAGTCATTATCGCTGTGAAAACGGGCGTCCGGAGATTTTTTCCAGGGGGGGGGGGGGCAACTTTGGGATGATAGTAGAGAAAAATATACCCCCCTTGCTGTTTGAATCCATTTTATAGTGCCGATTTAATTAAAAATTTAAAACTATTCCCTTTTTAGTATTGGGAAACCAAGTGGAGGCGTGGCTTAGATTTCAGCGCTGTGGTGGTAAGTTGGCAAACTATTGCAAGTGGGCCCGGATCCCACCAAACATTCCGAATAAGTATTTATTAATCGAAGAAGTAAAAATTTGGTGTTGAAAAAAATTTAAAAACACTCGTTTTTCACAACATGTTTGTATAAACACTGATAATCGTATGGACTTGAACGGATTTCGGCCTACTCACAGTAGTTTAATTTTCTGTCACTAGTTGGCGTATCGAAATTCTTGGTTTCCCAATAAACTTAGTAAAGGTCAGTTTCGAAAAATAAGCGATTTTTTCTCAAAAGCAAGCCCCCCGGTTGCCTTTTGCCTCCCTCCTCTGCGGACGCCCGTGGCTATGATATATATGTAGAACGGTGTAGCTTACCAAAATTCACCGTCGTGTCGCCAGGATCAATTTTTGCATGGTAAAAGATCTTATCCGACTCTTCCGGCAGCACGTTTAGCGCTAATTTCAAAGCTTTCCTCAACTCCATTTGAGCGAGGCACGATAATGATTTAACGCCACAGACCTGTGAATTATCTTATAAGTGGTAGCGCACAATTCACTGCATTGGGCATTAAATGATAGATTTATTGATACTCACTTCAAACGCTGTCTCTACTTTGTCTAGTTCAGAGTTTGCATTTGTCGTGGCTAATACTATGAACACGTACTCCTCGAAGTCTATTTTACCCTGTCCATGCTGTAACAGTTGAAACTCTCGTTTTAGTAACCGAAGCCATAAACATAGCTCTTATCTGAATATCTCTTACACCATAGCGAGGCTCGGTTCGTCCATATAGGCAAAATAAAATAATTTAAAAAAAAATTAAAGCCGAGTACAAAGAAATAAAAATGCACTAAAAAGTAAAGAATAATTTTTTCCATGTTTAATCTACGACTCTCATATTTTTTAAGTCGGCGCCAAATTTACGCAGTGAAAATGATGAGGCGCCGACTTAAAGAATATTGGGGGAAGTCGTAGATTAAACATGGAAAAAATAATTTTTTACTTTTAAGCGCACCTTTGAAGTCGGTTTTGTACTTTTTTTTAAAAAAAGTTTATTATTTAAAATAATGTTTTAAATGAAATATTACAAGTTGTACTATAGCGATTAGCGACGATAATGTTTTAAGCTACGAATAAAAACTTGGAGTAAGGCCATCAAAATGTATTATTATTATTATTATTAAACAAAGGGTGCAATTTGGCAAGTTCGCCTAGGGAGCAGAGAATGCTCGAGCCGAGCCCTACCGCAAGGTGTCACTCAAATTCCAACGAGGACAACAATTGTAATTGAGAAAGAATGCGCCAAATGATACAAACTTTGTCGTGTATCCGAAAGAGCTGCTGAGTAGCAGGCTCCTTTACATCGATTCGGAGGATCTGCGCGAATTCCTGCAGATCAACTTCTTCGGTCAGTCTCTCCGTTTTCTTCTGAACTAATTCCTCTTCTGTCTTCGCCGCTACTAATCTACAGGAGCAAGCGAATCTTACGTTATTCTTTCCAATATAATCTCCACTTTGCATTCACTCTTTTTATATAAATTCTTGTGCCAACGGACGCGTACCCTAGTTTATTACGAAGCTTATGGGCTTCCACTATGGTGGATGCGTGCGGTATGTGCAGCTGATGAGCTTTACTAATAATTCGGCAATCGTCGTACGTGTAATCTGATACTGGAATCTGTAGCGCCCTGGAGAACAAAATTTCAATTTATACATTATGCCCTTCACTATAAAATGTTCTACAGGTAGGTCTCGATTATTGCGAGCACGAATACTATTGCGATATTCGAGTTGGTTCCGGTAGAAAAATTGATTTCCTTCATTTCATTGCTCGAATCTTGAACCTTTTAATTAAGAATACGTGTTTAATGCGGATAAAAATTTCGGGAGGATTTCTTTCATTCGGTACAACTGTGGAAACAATTTAGTCTTTTGGGATTTGGATAAAGTTAGGGTTAATCACTATATATACCTACGAATATATGGAGAAGCAGAAGAAAGGGCAATCAACGAGGTTAAATTACGTTTATGTCATTATGTCATTATAATTTAATAAAATACGTGTAAAAAGGTATATTTCAATTTTTCACTGTATTTCTTTAAATTAGAACCAATTCTTGTATTGAACTTGTATTGAATAATGAACTTCTAGGACTTATTACTCGCACTAATCAAGATCTACCAGTGTATAGGATCTCTCTGCTCCAAAGAATCTATACTCACTCTGCCATAAGGCGACGCACGTTGTTCGCGTACAGCTTGGGGTCCGTTTTCTCAGCTTCGCTTGGCTTGTAAACGGGGAGGAACTCTATTTCGCAGCTGCTATTTAGTTGGGTCAACGTAAGCCACAGCAATTTTAATCTGAAATCACGACCCTTGTAATTTAAGCATTCGATCCGATACTTTTCGCCTCTCGAAGTTTAAACCGCTAGAAATATAAAACTCACGCTCCAGGACCTTCCCAGGTCCACGTCACCGTGTCCAGTTTGTTAGGGTACCTGATGCACACAGGCTGCACCGGGACACCAGGATAGAATGCGCCTGATTTGAAGGTGATGAGGCATGATCGATTTGTACAGGTACCTTCTGGGAAAATCATCACCTGGATGGGGCATTATTTACCGGTCAATATTTCTCGCGAGCCTGAGCCTCTCTGTATAAAAAAACTAATTCTCGCGAAGACACGCTCGTGTCTCAACTAAGAATAGAAAAAGCTCGCGAACGAAGGGTATCTCTCGTTTATATCGCTAACGATACCTGTGGCCAGTCCTCTTTCGAAGTAGCCCTGTCGATAATTTCCTTGATCGTGTTCTGCCGTGAATTCGGATCGTCCCTCCAAACATACACCGGTTGCGTGTAGTTGATAAGTTCTGCGAGCGCAGAGAAACGGATTGTAACACACGAATACCCAGGCATTTCAAATCAAGTTAATCTTTATTATTCATTAATCTGTATAGTGTGTTTGATTTTGGTGTTTCTGTATATGAATGTTACTTTAAGTAGACCCTGATCGTCTTACTCTCATTGACTTGAGAGTACTTGCTTGAAACTAGGTTGGTTTTTTTTTCTTTCAAAGCATCGATATCTTATAATTAAATGATAGGCGTATGCATGCTGAATTTATCGAATGTATTAAGATTTCGGTTTCTAGAATCAGATAACAGGAATTCTCTTTAATAATCCGTAAAATAAAGCTCTCCTGCTATTTACGTGTATGGTGGTGAATGGGACAATCCTTGCTTAATTAAACCCCTCGATTGATCAAGAACACGCGTGGAGTGCGATAGGTACAAACTACAAACGACTACTGACTCAACTCAGTGATGTTCACATGCGATAAAGAGTCGTTGAACATTTATTCGTCTACACTCTACAATGTTAACGATTAAATAATTACTTTCAATATACTCTGGGTATAGTTGTGCACACTTTGCTGCATGTTTAGTAGTAGAATCCATTACGTGGCTACTCTCCTGACAACTTCAATAAACCACAACGAAGATACCGAGCTGCACACTCGGGTATCGTTTTTTCAACAGAAATTACGGGTGTCTCGGTGTGAACGTTACATTCCCGAAGAACATTTCGATTTTACCAATGACTCCGATATTCCCATGTTACCGAGATCTATCAGAAACAATGCCAATAAAATGATTCTTACAGCAACAAAAATTTCCTCGAAAAATCTTTGTCCAGTAGTGTATAAAAAAATCACGTGCTTCGAATTTAAGGAAAAAAAGCGTAACAAGTGAATATGGAGCATAGAAAATCGTTCGACTTTGTTACATCACTTTTTACCGTTGTCCTCTAATCGTTTAAGATAGAGTCCATTCCAATTCCAATGAAGATTCCATTAAGGAGAAACTATTTTCGATGATTCGACGGGAAGAGAAAGCTAATCTAACGGTTACGGTATTGGATTGTTCGGAAACGTTCGTGGCGTTTCTGACGGCTGTTACGGGGAGGTGGCACATTGGACGCATAAAAAATAAAAATCATAGGTTTATTTAGCAATTTTTTTTTAACCAATGAGCTTAACGGAAAATCTGATTAATGGCATTTATTATAAATCTCTTGAAGATTAAAAAAATGGATTTATTTTTTTCAATAAAATGGCAGCGCTGGTAGTTTCCTCAAATAAAAAACCTAAAATTTTTAATTTCTACATGAAATGAACTGAAGAAGGAGATACGGATATTTCAAAATTAACATTTTTATGGTGATGCTGAGTGTTGGAAGAAAAATTGTGATTTTCAGCAGAAAAATTTGGTTACATTAATGTCTGTAGCTAAAAATATTTTCAAGCAGTCATGAAATCTTTTAACATAAAAGGAAGATTCTCCAAAAATTCTAAAGGACACACCGCCAAATGCCATTAATTAGATTTTCTATTGAGTTCGTTATTGAAAAGAAAAAAATTGCTAAACAAAACCCACGATTTGCATGCGTCGAGGATGTCACCTACCCTTAAACGGACCCGGTTCGACAAGTTTTTGAGACCAAGCCGAGGAGCTTTCAGCGTCATTCGGAAGAAAAAGTGTGATCCGTCAAGAGCGGTCGGAAGGTCCGCGAATTTTCCGAGCAGCCCGATGGAAATGTCGAATGAAGTTTTCTGTTAGACCATAACCAGTTTGCCCATTACGTGTTGAACGGAAGTGCCGGCGGTGGTTAGCTCGCGCAGATTAATAAGGAAAGCGGATGTGGAAGAATCGTTCAATAATTTGGCACATACTTCCGATAAACGGGTTCAGCCCCGATTCTCGTCTTACGATGATCGAAGGAAAGCCAGTTATGTAGACAATCCCTCCGTCCATGAAGGTTGAATGGGGTGCGACCACTAAGATCGGCGCCTCCGCCCTCGTTGCCTGCCTTCCACGCACAACGATTCTCATTCCTCCGGCTTGGTAAGTCAGCCGGCCCATAAAGCACAGCCAGGGCACTATTTTGCTGCAGGTGTCAATCGAGCAATTCAATCGTTAACGCATCCCGATCACATTACTGCGCTCTGCGTCTCTCGCGTCGCGATTACTTCGGGCCACCTCGAGCGAGAAGCCTTGCCTTCCGCTACGATTCCCCGATTCCCTTACAAGGAAACGGCCCAGAACCTCCACCTTTTAATCTTCATCTACCTAAGGTGTGTGTAATTCCAGAGGTCGGGCAAAAGTTCGGTAGCTTTATCGAATTAAAGTCTTCGTTAACCTTTCGTGGCCACAGCTTTTTGTAATCACAAATTGGTCACATGGGACTCATTGCACCCCAGCGTCATTTTTCAAGCATTTAATTTTACACTCGTGATCTAATAGCCCTTTTTTCTAGAAATGCAATTTTTATCGCGATAAATCTTGTTTGGAAGTCGCAGAGCCGAGGGATTTGAACTCGAAAATTGCTGTTGGGGTGCGATACACCCGGCGCGACCACGAAGGGTTAAAATTCAAAATTCAAGTATTTTTCACGTAACTTGGGATCTATACTGCCGGTAATCGATTCCTTTCTCGAAATTATTGTGCTTTTCCATGTTTCGTTATGCAATCAGCAATTTTTAAATAACAACAGGATTTGCTACGCAAGCATTATGCAGGCGCTGAAAGTTAGAAGGGGGTGTTTGGGACCATTCCCCTGCCAGACCTCAACCCGTTCAACGTTTTCACACATTCTACACGTTCGAATAACGTTCGACTGCTGTTTCTATCCGCGGTTCCCGTAGAATTTTCCGGTTTACACGTTTTCCCTGGAATATCGCGTTTCCTGCGTTTGAATTCTGCGGCGACTCTGCTCGCGTACCTCTACGAGTATTTTCTACGACCGCGCCGTAGAGCCGCGTCCGCTGTTATGGCAGAAAATTCTACCACCGGTTTCTTTGCACAAGAGTGAAACTGCATCTGGGCCACGTGACATTCTACCGAGGAAGCTTACGCAGTTGTAAGTTCGTCATTACGCTGTAAAATCTTTCGGTAGCATCCGCAGTTAATTATTCTCTTATTATTCTCTAATCATTCGTAAACTAGTTACTAGAATTTGACGTGTAAATGTATCAGAGCAGAAGAAAACAGTGAGAAGGAAATAGAATCCAGAGAGAAACGAGCAAAGAGAGAGATAGGGAAATGAATGTATTACGAAGCGCTCGACAGCATTCGTTAAAGCGTTAAAAAGAAATGTAACAGCGAGTATATGCGCTCCTTCGGAGCCGCGCGGTGAAAAATAATTGTGCTCCAACTGTGCGCCCGCCACTATAAATGGTGTGTCAGTTAGGGACCTGAGGATTCCCATTATCCCAGATTTGGTTAGTAACAATGTCGGTCTTCCCATTCACCACATATATACATCAATTCCAAGTATCTTCTGTTTCCTTTAAACTTTAACACGTACGTTTAGCTTCCTGATATGAAGCTAAGCGAGTCGTACGGATTTTTCAATTCCGCGACCTCCAATTTTCCGATGCAATTACGCGCTTAACACTCTTTTCAGTATCAGACTGCTCTCCTAGACCGTCGTTGATTAACGCTCCTGGCAGCTCCTCCTTGTAATCGAGCATCGTTACGCGCGTTCGTTCGTGTTCACCGTAAATATAATCAGCGGAATGTGTTCTATATAAAGAGTTAATTGTAGAAAGTTCACGCGTTTGCGAGTCCCTGCACCGCTCCTTCCTTAACGAGCCCCATCAGCTGATTAACCCGAGAACTCAGAAGTACGTCCAGTGGTTTAAAATCCGATTATAGCTGTGCAAAATTATTCTTGTCGTTAGTTTCTTATGTAAGTACGTATGTACTTTACTAAGTAGCACATTGTTTACTCATTTAATATTTCTAATGATTTTTTTAATTATTTATCATTACTTTGCGCTTGTTTTTGTTCGTAGGTTAAAATACAGGTGTTCTCGATAAAAGTTAATATTTCCAGATTATAATCAATTGTATCTAATTCAGCAAACATAGAACATGCGTATCACGTATATGGAATAAAAATAGTGCAATAATTAGTTTTTCTGGAAATTTGATAAATTCATTAATAGAATTTATAGACATGTTGCGCTGGTTTTTGCAGGTTATTGAGAAATTGGTATTTTTAAAAGGAAATTGCTGAGTGTTATTATAAGAGAATCATTAAAAATAATAAATGAGTAAGTACCACTAAAGTATATTTACGTACAGGGAAAAATAATGGGGAAAATAACTTTGCTCAGCTAGAATCGCATTTTAAACCAGTGTGTCCGTGTACCAGAGTTCAATTTACAGATTTATAGATGCATCGTTACCATGAAAACGCTCGCGCGTGCTGTGAAAATAGAAAACGCGAGATTTCGCGTGCCTGTAATGATGTCGGAGTCGCGTTCCATCCTCTTACGTCGCTCAAAATAATTGGAGCACACTTTCAAACTTATCGATTCTATAAAAACGAAACATTCAACATCGACTCTAAGCAATAAATAAAAAATCTCCCTTCGTCCGTCGCATTTTCAGCTTAAATGCGTGTGTCTCTAATCTGTCCATTTATTTTGAGCAGCTCGTACCGTCACCATCACACGTGTTCGATAAACTTTTAATTCTCTAGGAGGTCGTCCTTAAATCGCGTAAGGCTTTCTGGCGGAGGAAGGGGGTCGCGAATTTCTTACATTTTTTACAAAGTGGAAGGGGAGTCAGGTAGCGTCCTGTGTAATATTTTTTAATCTAATTTTCAATAAACACAAATTCTATCATTAACGTCCCAGAAGAGTAATTCTAGTTTTTTCCCGAGCCCGAGTTAAATGAATGATATAAAACTTTAAAAGAATTTTAAAAACTGAAAAATGCAATGTAAGAAATATTACGCGAGGGAGGAGTGGCATATAAAATCTTACGAATTCTTATACTTGATTAGGGATGGGGTAAGAAGCCGAAATTACCTTTAGGTAATTTAAGAACGGCCCCTAGTCACGTTCCTTTTATTTCTAGTAACTTGCAAGCTCCTTTTCCATCGTGAATGAGTTCAGTCGAATGAAACGCAAACGTGCCAGAAAAGTGTATCGTTGGTTCGTTTGTTGTGCGCTGTTTGTATGTACGTATTGAGAGAGAGAGAGAGAGAGAGAGAGAGAGAGAGAGAGAGAAAGAAAAGAAGAGGTGTTTCTGGAGATGGAACGGTGACTCGTGTGCGCGGCGTGACAGAGCATAAGTGGGAGACCTACTTCCGAAAAAAGGGATGCGCCCGGTCTCCGCCTTGGCGACGATGCTCGGCCCGCCGAGGTACACAACCGGAAGTGCGTCGAAGAAGCTTGAATGCGGGGCTAGGGCTAACACGGGTGCATCCTTTGTTTCCGCTTTACGACCTTTGACCTTCAGATGGTGAAATCCCCCGCAGACGAACAACGCTCGCATCATCCAGCAGATCACAATTCGAATGTCTCTGTTTTTCCAACCGTTCAAAATGGACCCTTTTGTACATATATTCATCACGAGGACAGATTTTTGGTTTTTTTTCTACTCTACATCGTGCGATCGTTACTCTCTTACGACACGCAAGCCGGCCAAGCAAATGCGCCCGTCGCTGAAACCAGCGAAACACCGGCACAGGGAAGCGCGGGCGTCATAAATTAGTGGTGGAGAACTATCGATGGTACTTCCGATAGTTATCGATGGTTCTCACTATCGAAATTTCTAATAATATTAGAAATTAAATTTGGGATCTTGAATTTCAGCTGTTATTATTTGTTAATTGACTAACCTACGATTTTCAATACCGATAATTATCGATAGTGAGAACCATCGATAGTTCTCCACCACTACCGGGTAAATCCAGGCTGTGCGAGTGGGATTTGCATTCCGTGGCCTCTTGTTCGATAGCACCCTTCGATTAAATGTCCCGGGCTACTTTCTTGTGCGAGTGTTTCGGGGATATGTAGATGCGTGATTCAGTGGGCTCGGGATGGCGAAGCTGGGTCAAGCGGTGCCGGAGGTCCATTGAAACGAGCATGTTTTGTAAAAGGCGGAGCGACTGGTATTGGGTGATTCTCGGGTCTTTCAAGATAATTACCATATTCTTATGCAATAAGTGATAAACGAAGGTGGTGCGTTTGCAGTGGCGCACTCAGGATTTAATCTTAACGCAAATTCAATAAAATCCTTCAGGTGATTATAAAAATTTATTTCAAAAACAAAATCCAGTTTTCTGGTCTTCTTACAAAGCCCCTTCTTTGGGGGTGCAAGCCCCCCACCCCCTCTGGGTGCGCCATTGTGCGTTTGATTAGAAAATTTTCTTTTCGGACATGCGTTTGTACATACGACACATTTCACTCGTTTTAGCGAGTGTTAGACGTTCAAGTGGGGAAATTTTATTTCATATTTTACACTCGAATCCTCTTTAAAAAAAAAAGATTCGTCAAGCGTGACATACGTGAACTTTCATCAAGATATCGTGTGCAATTTATGTGACTTTAGAAGATTTTAAAAGATCTATGGAATAGTAAAAAAGGCAAGGTAGGAATGCAATATTCCCATTCGTGGATACGTAACGGTCTTTTGGAAAGAGACGAATATCGTGAAAGTTGGCATAGAAGTCGATACTGAGAGCCACGGTACTTGTTAGCTTCCAAAGAATGTTTCAAGTTGAACAATAAAGCAGTTAGTATAATAATCGAACGCTATTACTCCACGCATTACGTTAGTGCTTTGAGTACTGTTGCAGAATCGGATACCACCTTCGAAACAGCCAGCTACTTTCTAGAACTTTACAATCAATGCAACGAACTTCACGCTACGCCATTGAATTATTTAGTAGAAACTGCGAAGGACTAGTTGTAAGAAATCGTTTTCACTGATTATTGCGTGAATAAGTAAAGCTGTCGCGGGAATTCTCTGCTTGGTAAACTAGAGAAGAGAATTTCCTTCGTGCCTTTTAATATCTACTATTACTGATCTTTTCATTTATATGAATTCTAACCACGTTAATACTATCAATTATTCGCGAAGAATACTTCTTAGTAATAGTTAATTATTAAGACTCGGCTCTGACAGTCACAATTCATTAATTAGTTAAATATTTTAATCTACCATTCAGCAAAACCAACAAGTTATTCCGTTAACGTCTCCTTTAGCGTGAAATGTTACTATTAAATTTCAAATTTGAAGAATTTCGAAGGGCGTCTACGAATCCCCGTTTCCTAAATACTATTCGCAGATACTTAACGATATTTCGAATATTTATAGTACCCCATGAGGCGAACTCCATTGTCTGCGCCACATGCCACATCCACAAACGCACGCAACAAAAAACCGATGCTCTATGCCTACAACGCGAGGTTTTGCATTTCTTGTAAATAATAAATATCGAACAGCTGTAACTACACGTGCGAATTACAAGTGGAAACGATAGTTGCAATCTGAAGCAAAGCAGGTAATAAGAGCATGCAAACCAATATATCTCGCTGAAGCAGCTCCTGCAGTCCATTATATCCTCGCCTCGTCCGCGATAAGTTATTATCCCGATTAATGGTAAGCGCGTGAAAGCACCGACGAAAGTTCTACGGCACACTTTCCGATACTAATGCTCAGACAGGTAACCGCTTCGAACTTCACCGTCAAGAACATAATTGATCTCGGCGGAAAATTTCAAAATTACTCCCCGCGCGCGAGCGAATAAACAGAGGAGACCTATAAATTACACTCCTCGGTGATTGAATAACTGAGATTATCTACCATGCAGATTTTGTAGAAAGCGTAATAATTCACGGCTCGAACCCGAGAGAAAAGGAGACCGATGGGTGGAATGCTCGAAACTCAAAGATACATCGGTTGTCCGAAAAAGATCGTGCCGTTTTTTTTGGTATTAAAAAAAAAGGATTTTCAACCTTTCGCATTGCCCCCGGATGATCGAGTATTGTCTGTGGTGAGCAGTGCATCTTTATCGGGTCGTTCGCGGGACGTTTGACGAGGATCCTCCAGAATTAAGGCTTCCACTCGGTGTTCGTCGAAGGCGGACGGTCGCCCGGAACGTGGCTCGTCAGAGATATCAAAATTCCCGTGCTTGACGCGTGCAAACCATTTTCGAGCTGTTCTCGATAAACAGATGGTGTCGGAAATGTTCGCGTTTATCAAGCAGAGAGGGGCAAAAATTTTTTGGAACAAATTTCGAACGAGGAATGAAAGTTACAAAAATTATTCAACTCTGTTGAAGCGCTCGACGAATAAGAAAATTAATTTTATTCGTCGAATACAAAAATACACTTTACTTGTCAAATAATCTAAAGTGAAAGTAAGTTTTATTTGATATTTAAATATTTCTATATTTAGTTAATGCGCAAGTCTGTTCTCAACTTGGCACTCGATAGTGCGGCAAAATAATGGAAAAAGCAGATAAGTAAAACTTAGTCATAGTGAAGTAGAGGAAATTACAGGCTTTACAACCGCGCAAACACGAAACCAGCGTACAAATTCTTTATGGCTTCAAGTGTTCATTAAAAACAGGACGAACTTATTGGACAACCTGATACATTACGAAATTCTGATCACTTTAAATCGAAATTAATCAGATTTTTATTAATATTTCCAATTTCATCGACTAAGTAGCTTCAGTGATAAACAGAAAATTTTAAGGGGGATCTTAAAAGTTGAATTCGAGCTTTTCAGGGGCTTAAAGGGTTACACCATCCTGACGTTTTCAAAAAGTTCAAATGTTTTGACCTGTAAAAATAATGCGAAGGTCCCATTGAAAAGTTCGTTGTAAGTTGTAATCACAAAGATATGGCTCATAAACCGGAAGCCTGCACGACGAGCGTAATTGCGCCTGACGAACTTTAATCATTAAATACGTTTCCTCGAAGCTACACTTTCCCACCTGGTGTCAATAATAACTGAAAAACCATGCAACCAAGTCTAATGAAATTTGGTAGACGTATTCTCAATGACATTATCTATCTTATGACGTACAATTTTTTGTTTTACTCAGTTCTCAAGATATTTTAAAAACAGGACTACAAAAAAGCCATTCCTTCTTTAAAATGATGTAACCTCTATTATCTTTCGAATTTCAAAAAATCCTTACGTCATACGATAGAGAGCACCTTTGGAACTAAGAAGGCCACTGAACTTTTAATTTTCATTTACTGAGAAAGTCGGAATTCTGTCACCAGCCGTGTAACGTTATTTCTCCCGTTATAAATAAATATAGACGGTTAAGAAAAATTCTGCTTTAAACTTCACTAAATGCTTTGTACACGGTAAGAAGGTGATTTCAACCGATCGCATACATTCCCTCTAAAAAATTCGCGAGAGTACCGCTGGTTTTGGCCCAGTCAAGTTGGTGTAACTCCTTAGTCCGCCGAATGTTCAAAAATCTTGTACAACTTCTGTCGAGCCGATTACGTCTGAGATGAAAAGTATCGTTTAAAAGTTCAAAGCGTGATTGGAAAGCACACGTAAATGTTGCGTCTGCTCGTAATCGAAGGTCGTGGCGGCTGAACTCACGAACAGATTCCCCATCCGCGGATTCCATCGATTCGGCGTCTGCCGAGGGACGGACGCGAACTACTTGCCCGACGGACACTTTCTCCCGTTACTTATTCTATTTATCGTGTCCTCGGTAGTCGGTATCCTCGGCCGTTTCTTTCCCGTGGCCATTCATGCTCTCTCTCGCGCCACTGACATCTTCAATCGTTTCAAGTATGCGTTCATGAAATAAAATTCTTAAACGGATTTCCGCAATTTACCTTCCCCCGCTTTGCATCAACGGCGACACGTCTTCCCCGAGAATATTTTTACGCCCGCCACGGAGGAATATATCGTCGGCTTGATAGTTGATAGTAAAACTGACGAAGTCCATATTTCTCAATTTCTGGTAAATGGGAATTTAAATTGAACATCAAAGTTCAATGTGCTACGATAAATCGGGTAGATAATCAGTGAAAACTTTTCTGAAATACACAAATTTCTCCCGATATGGATTTTTATTAAACTGTTGTTAAAAATTTAGAAAGTAACTGGTTTTAATAATCCTTGGAGACTTTAGGATGCGATCGACTTGGTCAGTTTTACCAACAAGCCAACGATATCATTCCCTGTAATATCTTTCGATGAGCATTTCACCGTGGATTCAACGATCTTATACCTTCTATACTTTTTTCTTCCAAACATTCTTACGTTGCCAAAATTTTACAGGAATTTACGCTGATTGTTCTATGTAATGTTCGAGCACTAACATCGTAACTCAGCTGTTGTAGCTAGGCACCTACACTATCGCTCATAAGTATTCGATGATTTGTTATAGGTACGTTTGATAAAAGAGAAAAGAGGACGGTTTTCCTCCCAATCGTTTCATTCTGTTTTGTTAACTCAAAAGTGTTTCTCCAACTACAATTCGATTATTATTAAGTAGCGAATTAATAGCCAATCATAAAATGTAACCCCACTAGCATTCGAATGACATTAAAGAATTTCGATCACATGAAAAGCAAGAATAATAACCATATCCATTAAAGTGGCAAAATGTCACATATGCAACGAGAAAGGAGTAGCAATTTGATAAAGACAAGCAGTCACCAACCGGGTTGCGATTCATTCTACTTTCTCTGCTAGCAAAACGTACATGCGTAAATTCACGGAATACTTTTCAGCGGCGGTGTACGCACGATCGTTTTCCATCGTCTGACGGACGACAAACAGGCGTGGTTTATTAATCTCGACGGCCCGCAACGTCGTGCTGAGGTTTAATGCAAATGCAAACTGAATGCGATGCGACTACGAAGCGGGTGGAAAAATTAAGGCAGGTATGTGGAACGATATGATTGCGTGGCCGAGAGCAGCACTGAGCACGGTCGGCAGAGGTGAAAAGTAAAAATTAGAAGCGGGTGGGTATGGCTGGCAAAGCGGTCGCGGATGCGGGGTGGCGAAATGCGAATGGCGATACGCTCGGAATTCTATCTGGACGAGACGGCATGGCACTCGAATGTGAATGGCCGTGTACTTGGCGACTGCCGTGGCAGAGTTTCAAGCTTTCAGACAGTTTATAGAGAGTATCGAAGCTTCGTCGGTAAAAGAGGAGAGGTAGTACGTAGAAAAAAGCGCCAAAGGAAGAATACGTAATGGTCGGGCTTGATGCCTTACCGTCTCCACCCTTCCAGAGGGGCTCGACGGAGATCTTCCTCGGACAATCCAAGGAGACCTAGACAAGCTAGGAGCCAGGCCATGATCACCAGTGCCGTAATTGCAGCCAGTCTGAATGGTAGAAGAGCTACCGTCAGGAATGCCGTCTGAAACATGAAGCACTTCCGCTTCAGCAACTGCCGTGAATGTGTTACTTTACTACGTTCCGGGAAAGCAGAGACATAGAAAGCAGTGGGTTCTTTACAATTCATCGCCAATCTCATATCCGCGGCCAATTACTCGTTTAATAATATCCTTTACTGTGTTTCATGTGTTTTCTCGCGCCTCGAATTAGCATGCTCGTTTTTCTCACTTCTCTGATCAGGTTGCGAGGGTACAAGCTTTCCTGCATCTCTTCGCTTCGAGTAGTCTATTATTAAAATCGGGGGTTGAAACGGCTCAAGGGTCTATTTCAGAACTTTCAGCTAAATTCAAATCGACGTTTAAGGAGAGGTTCTGGTCTATAAATGTGGAAAGTCGATTTTTATTTGTGATTTCGTAAAACACGGCCACTCAAATATTTTGAAAAGTTATTATCCGCTTCGATTGAAACTTTTTATTTTCAAGAATATTCTTCTGTGCGATAGAGAAACGTGTAATATTTCAAAAAATTTGGCAATTTGTAGTTTTTAAAGGCGGTGGAAGGACGAAAAAAATAGAGAAAAGGTGATTTCAAATTTCAAGTGTCGTTATCTTGTCAAAAAATATAATTATTTGTAGTTTTCGAAGCTATGTCCACTAGGACATTATTTCTTGTTTCAGGCCATTGGTTTAGGTGCTACAAGTCCCTCTGTTTTGGATGAATTTTTTCACGCCTCCACTTCACAGAATCCCCAGTGCCATTTACAATAATTAATTATAGAAAAAAAAGATATATTTCTATAGTTTAAGACGTTCTTAATGTAAAGCAAAAAGTCCCATTAAATTATCTGTCGTAGTTTTCCTTCAATTAATTCCCGAAGATCGTCTATTTTTATGGGCTCGGAACATCCGCTTAATTCGAAAGATTCGTCTTAATTTGGTCTGATAAGCTAGATCTGATTAAATGGCTCGACGAATATTCGATTTTTGCGAATAATCTAAACGAAACGCGCTTCGCGCAGATATTTTAATTGCACCGACAGTTTGAGTGATGCTGGAAAGTGGAAACACGCTGGATGTAGGTCGTCTACTCCAAATTACGTCGCCCCAAAAAATCGTAGCTCGTATCGAAGAGATCGTTCGCGGGCGCTTTATCCTAGAACTGCTGAAGATGCTTCGCGACGCTTTTATTAGTTGCGGCTAACGGTGACTCAAGTGAATGGACCAAGTTTTTGTCGATAAGAGCAACGATGCCTTGATCAGCGCGATCTTCGGCTCTTGGCGGATAATAAAGGGCGACGGAGGTTCATTTGAGATGGCAGCTTATTTTGTGCGATAATCGATAGGCATCGATTGCTTTCGAAGGAAGAGTAGAGGGCGATAACCTTCCGCTCCGATTGTTCACCCGACTAAACCCCCTTCCCGCCAACTTGTACATTTTATCTCGTATTAAAATCGCCACTGTTGCACGTACAACAAAACATTGCTTCATTGCGCACTAAATTCAGTTGATATCAGATCAAGCGGGTAGGAGATGATTCTTGGTCGAAAAGCGAAGGAGAATTGGAGAATAAAATTTTTTCACCCGAGGTTTCTACTTCGTGGAAATCGATTTTGAAATTTTTTTGGAAACGCATGCGCTTGACTAATAATTAAGTATATTAATTCTGTATATTCTAAATTGCACTGCTGGATGCAAGAAGCTGCCAAAAGTCAGTTTCGAGAACAGTATCTGTGAACATTACGAAGTTAGATATTTTTTATACACAACGAAGTTGTTGTAAATCTGTCTATAGTATTTAAAAATTTGATACATCTCCCTTGTAGTTACATTATTACAATCGGTAGTAGGTAATAAATTAATCGGCGAATAAAATGATATAGAAAAATGTTGTGTTTTAAAATAATTGATTGTTTACTTAATATTTGAAAAAAATATAGAATATTGAAATAATATAGTCACAAAAATTCATAGATTGTGCGACGTTTAGGTTGATGTATGTTTGACTCGAGTGTCCTGAGGCCCTTCTCGCCTCCCACAGTACAATTATACCAAATTAATAAATATTGATGAGGGAAAATTGGTTTCGAAAAGTTTTGTTTTGAAATTCCCCGGATTCAAAGGGTTAAGCATAAAATCACAGGTAATAAAAATAAAGCAACTTTTAAACACACTTAATTGTCATCGCATTAAACGAAATTCATTATTTCTTAAGAATAGTAATACTTCAGTTTTTGTTTACCTAAAAATATCGACAGTAGTTCGATTTAAAAAAAGAAATATCAGTGGGAACAGAAAAAGTGTTGCTATAAAAAATGGGTGTCGCGATGCGGGTTCATTGAACGGACCTTTCTCCCGTTCGCGACAAGAACGGTTTTTTTTCGACAGTGGGCCAAGGTTATAGGAAGGGAGAGGATTTGGGATGCTGGTGCCCGGTAGAGAGGAGCGAAGGAAAGACGTGGAAAGACGTGGAAAGACGGAGGAGAGAGCAAGGAGGTGAAAGAGGAAAAAAGGAGAAACGAGTACCGTTCACTCGCGTTCCGTTAGGCTCCGTCACCTGTTAACTTCATTTTGTGGCGTGTATATACACGACACGCGCTTGTATTTACGTAACACGCACACGCGGCTCTTTCAAGATCGGGGTCGCCGCCGAACTGATGCTTTCGATACTCTGGATTCCCAATAAGGGTCCCTTTACCTCTTCCAACGCAACAAAGAAGTAAGCTCTCTCAACGAATCATTTTTATAAATTCTCCGAGTTATTGTTTCCGTTTAAGTAGCACGAAGTAAATTCAATTTTCACCTGCTACTCAATGGTGTGAGATTTTTTCTCCTCAAAAAGAAACACCCACTGCTCGAATTAATTGGAGTGTTGTCCGCTGGGAGGGGTGATTAAAATCATAAAAGTTAATTTGTTGAATTATTCAGATAAGGGATCGTTAGCCTTTAGTTCCGTTTAATGGCATAGAATAATATATACATATGTATGTATTTAGAAACTTTCGAATATTTTCTCGATTCCAATCGCTTTATTGAAAGAAATTCCTAATGCCTCTGCGAGATTTACATAGTCGATAGCCTTTTTAATAAAATGGCACTATTAAGATATACGATAGAAGAATCTGGATTTCCCAGAAACCAAGGTAACTTTTTACGGACTTTCAAAGTAATTAGTTTTCTCCTCGTCTAGTGTTTCGCCGGTTCTCCGCAGTCTGGTCAGTCTTCAAACGGGTTTATGAATAATGCACGTGGTGTATGTAAGTGACTTTGAAGATCGAGGTTATGACCGAATAATTCTTTTGATTTCTTATCTGTTATAGGAGGTTGCCAGTTTCATTCCATTCTCTTTCTTTTCGTCTTGAGAATTGCATCATAATGATACACTATTATGTGTTATTAATATTTAGCCGTGTATTAAGTATTTACCATTTGAAATTTCATCCAAAACTGTTTGCAGCAGCTGCATTAATTTGTCAGAAAAGCTACGCTTATTTGAAAATAACGCTCATCGAAGCGTGTCTATCAATTTCTAATTTAATAATTTATGGTTGGGGTGATAAATAAAGAAACGTAGGTATAACTTTCGTTCAAACGATCCGTTTTGCATCTTCTCGTTAAAGCTACTGTCTATAATTCTATACAATCACGCGAGTGCTCAGCCGTACTTTCGAGTTTTTGTTTGCAACAATGCATCTAAAATTGCAGCGATCCTCCGTGACATAGGCTTCTAGCAATTAGGTACTTCACATAAATCATCGGTTTCAAAATTATTGCATTTGGGTCACTTGAAAGTAGCCTACAAAGCTACCCACAGTCTTTTTCATCCCACTTTCTTTTATTCGCGTTACACTCGTATCGGCATCGAACACATCTGCGTGTGAACTTAAAAGTTCAACAACGACGGGATTCATCTAATAATCAATATTTCGCAGAGAAACTACTTAGCTACGATTTCTAGTTTCCTTCTTAACTGAAACGCTCAGTCCTGTGGCAAAACTCGTTCACCATTGGACGGGCAACGGCTCGCCGAAGAAGAGGCAGAGTTTTATGCGTAAAGTGAAACCGCCGTTTTTACAGCATATTTCTTGCCACGCGATCCCGAAGACAATGTGCCAGGTAAAAGTCCGCGTTTATTGGAGAAAGTGAACGGTGAACTGTTAGAGATATCTCGTACTGCGTACCCCTTAAGTACAAACATCTCGCTAAACCGATTCAGAAACTACGTACTTTAACCAGTCAGCATTACTTTCTACGCAAAGAAAACTCCTCCGGTAGGCTCAGAACCGATTTTACTCAGTCATGATTATTTTCTAGAAAATCATTCGACTCTGCAGTGTGCCACAACAGTGTCCTCGATTTTCGGATCAGACTCTTCCTTCCTCAGAGTTTCGGAAAATCCACTTAAATCCGGAAAATAGCGAAGTTCCTCCACCCGGAAGTTTGAAAAATTATGAAACTTTGGGGATATGTAGAGGATACACAGATATGTATTACGATTTTTTTTGCTGCCCAAATTCACTCTAGGGGCTGAAATTTACCTAAAAAAATCCGATTGTGTGATATAACTCGTGGACTGTAAGAGATAGAAAAAAGTTACTTCTTTTCATTAGGGCTATCGTTTGGTGAACATGATACGCGAGTTATAACACAAAATCGGAAAATAACCGGATTTTCAGAGGTCAATTTCACCCCTTAAATAAATTTGGACAGCAAAAAATTGCGTAGTGCGTTCCCGAATATCCTTCATATACATTGGCGGATTTAACAGGGCGGCTGATGAGCAGTTGCCGCCGAGCTTTTTATTATGTTTACGTATAGGTATCCAAACACTATATTTGTGTGCTGTACTACTACACTTAGTCCGTTGTTATTAAACTACCTCTTCATTTCCCGAAAAAAATGGCCTCTCAGAACTTTCGCCACCTGGGCCTTTTTTCTTAAACCCTCCACTGTTCATATACCCCCAAAGTTTCATAATTTACTGAATTTCCGGGTTGGGGATCTTCCCTTGTAATCTTAAGCGCATACCTATTATCAAAGCTAGGCCCACAGTTGAGAATACAGGTAAAAGTAAATTTACATCGTATCAATTAATCAAGGAAACATAGCCCGTTGAAGTTTAGATTCAATAAGTCCTTTCTGCTTATATCTCCCAGAAGAATAAATATTTCTACATAATGCTTTCATCAGAACTATAGCAACTTTTCTCAGTTGGATCTGAGATGCATCGTTTACTCGACTGCCGACCGTTAACGTAATTATTATAAGAAGCAGCGATCCGTTGAACCGAACGCGACTGAATCAGGTCGGCGACGTTGCAGGCGCATTCGCGGTCAGCAATCCATTACCAGGTGTTTCGACGAAATGCGCGCGAGTGGGTCGCGCGAACCGCTTGTTAAAAGTTGTAATTAGTATTCCAGAAGAGTGGGCAGCGAGCACGTAAGTTTTCGCACGCGTACTTACAATGAACCCCTCAATGCCGTGCAGGATATCAACAAGATCTAAGGTCGTTCATTGAGCATCGGCAATGGTACGTGTTGCGTGTATCATAGACGCCAGACGGCAAACCTCGCCAACGGATGGAGTGACGAATTTAATTTCGCCCGTACAACGTTACGACACGAATTAATGAACTTGGAGCTGTTTCGGCTGACCGTCAGGAACCGTGTCAAGGCTCTTCAGGACGAGGAAGCAGCGCGGCACGCGTGATTTAAACCTGAGACTTCTCAAAGACACCGGGATTCAAGTACACAAATACGTGACCATTTTCTCTAGATTTATTTGCGAGGAACACCCGCGGGAGTACCTGAAGATGGCAACTTCACCGAACACCTAATACTTAATAGCTTTCGTTTTTAGCGCTGCATAAAGGAACTCTGAAAGTGCAGTGTCCCATTTAGGAAGCTCCGAGTTACAATATCTCTTGAGCTAATAGTTTGTTTGCAAATGTACTTGGCACTTCCTTTCGAAGGAGGAACTACGTCAACTGGTGAAAGATGGGGTCGCCGGCTCGTAGACGCGTACGATTGCACGAGTGCAGTGACGAGCAAAGGTGAAATATTTAAGGAGATATAAGATGTATAACGTATATCTTGAAAGTAGAAATAAATTTAAGAGGATATCTTTAAATTGCATACATATATATGTACGATACGTTCTATCTTTGACCTTTTATTGGTCACTGCTTATTGTACCTCGGTGCTGCCACCAATATTTTCAACTATATATTTCTTTCGAGTATAACTTCTGTTATAAAAAAAAAATGTTCGCATTGTTTTTTGTCCCCCCCTCCGCTCGTCCTTTGTGAAGAATGTGCTCCGCGAAGTGGGTTCTTTGCGTGCTTGTGACCCACATTTCGCCGAGGCAAAAGACTTGCTCCTCTCGCAGTGAAAATCGGCGAGAACTGTTTTTCTAGGCTTTTCGCGTCGCTCGTTCCATCACGCAGGCTCTAGGCTATTTCTAGGCTACTGATAAAAGACCACACACAGGCACAATTATCGATAGTTACAGTTGAAAACAATGGATTTTCTATCTATCTATACGAGATTACTATAATCTGTAAATATTATGGGCAGTTTGTGTTTGATAACAGTTTATAACAGTTATAAGTATGAGGACACTTGTGCATTCCCGGAATCTTATATTTGGCATTCATATATTCTATTGTTTTTAGTTTAAAACACGAAATAAAGTAGAAGTTGTCGGAGTTCTCCAATAAATTTGCAAACACTTTTCACAATTGTTCCACACAGCGCGGGAATGATATTGCAGCGGGAATGCTATCGAAACTAAATGCTTGAAAATATAGTGACGTAAAGTGGGACATTTGCATGTGAAATTTCACGTGAAAACAATTCGTCACGTCACTGCACGAGCATCCTGCTTCTGTTTCAAAAAATTCGAACGTACGATGGATTCTCTTTTTTCTCGAATACATTTGGAATGGCAATATTTGGCACAACAAAATTATCTCATCTTATCGCTAATTGCAATAATCGTCTGCTACCAGACATTACTCGTTCCACTTAGGAACAGTGCCATGTTAATTCCCTGTTTCTCAACGGATCATTCGTTACGCACACACGACAAAAATGTTGTTTTTTTTCAACAGAAAAGAAGCTCGCCCAATGTAGTAGCTGTAAAATTGTATTAGAGGCGCAACGTGAACGCTATCCAACACGCCATCGCGAGATTTTCTCGTAATAGTTAAAGCGATTTTCTTTCGAACGGAAACGATAGTTAAGGGCTTCGAAATTCAATATTGCTTAGATATGTGTTGGCACTTCATTCTCTATTGGTATAACACGTACTGCTGTAAACCATTTCAATCCTCATATTACCTATCTATCATTATTCATTTATGGTTTTTAAATGGAACTTTCAAGGTTTTATTCCAATTTATTGCGATCCTATAGATATAGAAAAAAAAAGTGGATTTTATTCTTTAAATTTCTATAACTACCTAATAAATTTTATTCCATTTGCATTGAAAATATTTTTATCCCTTCAACTCGGCTCCCCCAAAATTAAATTCCGAGCGCGCCACTGAGTGGAGGTATGGCTATAATCAAAAATATTATTTCTTTCCCCCCTCAAATCGAATTTTTCCATTATTCAAACTTTTGTAGTAGCTCGTGGATTATTGCACTATTCCCCAGTAAAAATGCACAGCAAGTTTGTTACACCCCTTTAAAATGGATCTTAACGACTGTCACATAATCATTATAAATAGGATTCAATTATCGTATCACGTAATATTGTCACTCCTTTACAGTGTTTTCACGCAAAGCACGTGGAATTCCTCTACAGTACTGATTTGTAAACATCAAGCATATACGTATCTTGCGATTCTAATCACGTGTACTATACGTCCCAATTGTTATGATTTCAGAACATCTGTTTTCATCTGGAATTACCACTGATTGGTGTATCGAACCGATGAGACAAGCTTCTATTGTAATTTCATCTTTTCTTATGCTACTATCGGGTTCCTGTTACATAATACTGCCGCATCGGTGACACGAAGAGCAACGAAAGGTCGCACGTACCGCGGGAGACGTCTGGTTTATCGAAATTTGTATCGGCTAGGAACGATTATTTTTTCTTATTAATTTCTTGAACGCGCAGGGGCCGAAGCTGCCCTGAATCCAGCGTGGCCAGTTCATTTCGAACGGAGAAAGTTCGATCGGACCGCGCGACCGGATAGTTGAAAAGAAAATTAACTTGCTACGACGAATAGGAATTTATCATCGGCCACGTCCGATTCAAACCGTCGTGTTAAATGCACGAGCAGCTTTTGCCGAGGAAATTTACCACGAACCGCGAGTATTAAGTTTATAAGTCGAGAACTGGAATTTTATTAAAATAAAATTGCCCTTTATTTTTGTCACTTTTCCATGCGAAATTTGCGCGTGCGAGACATTTCATTTGTGAAAGTAAAATGCAAGCAAATGTACGATTTTAAATTTTAATAGACACGCGATTTAAACGTGGGTCATTTTGAAATTTCCACGCAGGTGTATCGTGACTTGATGCAATTCTGATTACTGCGAGCACTAGGTAGATGTAACGGTAGTTAGGAAGATCAGATGGAGCCGTTAAAATCGCTGTGAATGGACTACGAGTTTCTTCCTTTATTTGATTAGTCTTGGATGATTACAAATTTGGAACGACAGTGATTTATGAGCCCTATTTTAATCGTAAGTAGGGAAGCAAAAGAAGCGGTAATAGTTACAGCTAGTTAGTTTTATAATTGTAGTATAGAGAATACAACGAAACGGAGAAATTCATGATGAAGAAATAAATTTTATATTCGTGTGTCTTATAAGAAGCAGAAATGAACTAAAAGTACATTCGAGTCGATTAATATTATCAGTGACGGTATTTAGAGAAATTGCATTTAACGATTTCACGACGCTCTGAAGAATAGTTATAAGTTGCTGTATACGAAATTTCCTATCTCCGAGATTCAATTGATATTTGATTATGAATTACAATTTTGTTACATAATCGACATTCCTTAAATTTCTATATTGAAATAGAGAGCCTGCGGAAGAGCGAAAATTTCACAAGAAATGGGATGGAAATAACCATAAAAAAAAGAACGGGAAAGAGAAGTTTTTCAATTTCTTGCTAAATAAAAATTTGGAATACATGAAATCGACGCTGTAAAACCAAACCATTCACGTGCTAACGGACTGCACGACCATTTCGCGTTTAAGTCATGCGACTGTAGAACGACGTGTAAACGTATTAATTAGCGCACGTGTCCGGAAGAAAAAACCAATATCTATATATATGGGCACGTATTTGCTAAATATGCTCGACAGTTATCTACACACTGCCAACTATTTATGATTTTGGCTGACAGACGATATTGACAAAATCGCCAATTAGTCACTTATGTGCCACGTGGTTCACTGTGCGCTGCCTACCTATATCTAAGTAGTATGTAGGTATGTACATCGAAGAATATAAACACGTCTGTCATTGTTCAATGGGTTCCCATGTTCTTCACGTAATTATCAGATAATTTTGCAATCAATATTTTGCATCGATAAATAACTCGAATTGGAGTCCTTGCAGAAAATACTATAAGTCCTAAAATTGAAAAAAAATTAATACTATGGTATAGAATTTGATTTTTGACACTCACAGTGTTTTCTACAAGGGTTCCTTAATTAATTACCTATTTGGTTATTTTGATTTTACGTCTGACTTTAACTTAAATGTTAGGTTAAGCAGCCTCTAATTTACTTGCACATTTACGTCGTTTGTCCTACTCACAATCTACGTATTATGTACTTGTCACCCATTTTTTTCATGGGCCTTTGCCACTGAATTACGTTGCTGTGAACGTAAAAACGTCACGTGATAGTTCACAGGGAACTCGCGAGATAACACGTCAGTTAGATCCTCAAATTTCACCCTCATACGCTATAAAACGCGAACACGTCGAAACGCGTGCAAGCTTTACGTAACTGCATGCAGGGAGGAAGAAACGCACAGGGTCGCGATTGTCACGGATCAATCGAAGCACCTAAAACAATGGAGATTTGTCCGAGAAACTTATCACAGACTACATCTTAACACTCGAAATGGCCCATCAAGGATAAAATTTGGAATATTAATAAACGTTTACGAGAAGAAGAATTGCCCAGAACACGTGGTCCCTTGCGAGCTGTTCTTCCTTCCAAGTAGACTACTCAAAGATGAAGAATTTTAAATTCAGTTGTTATAACAGATCTGCAGAAGCTCGCTCGTGAGAGCTTCGACCCTCGCCCCCTTTTTTTTAACACCTTTACATGGTTCCCTACAACGAAACTTAGAAGGGAAGATCCCGAAGCCGGATTTTCAAAAAAATCTGAAACATTGTGAATACGTAGCGGATTTTCTCCTGATTACGACGGTATTTTTGTTTGCTGCCCAAATTCACTGTAAGGAGGTGACATTAACCCCTGAAAATTCGGTTATTTCCCGGGCTTTATTTTGTAACTCGCAATCTGTTAGAGACAGAAAAAAGGTTACAAGAGAAAAGTTAGTTCTTTTAATTAGGACTATTTGGTAACTCACAGTTCGGGAGTTATAACAGAAAATTGGAGAATAACCGAAATTTAAGGGGTGAATTTCTCCCCCTGAAAGTGAATTAATCAGTAGGAAATCCCCTACACACGCACAAAGTCTCGGATTCTTTTGAATTTCCGGGTTCGGGATTCGGCTTGTTGAGGGAAGAGGACGGGCGACGGTGCTGTGGAGCGCAGAATGCGGCGCACCGGTAGAAAAGGCCGCAGCGTTCTATTTTTACGAGAAGACAACGTTCAAGTTCATCTATACCGGCTTGTCGGGGGACAGACGTGGTCGTTTCTCCCACGATCAAATTCCCCGCCCCGCCGCGACGCGTCGCACAGCGCCCCGCCCTCGTCAACCCTAAAAACGAGTCGGCCGCGTGATGATCGATCCCGAGGGAGAATTCCCGTGTACGGTAAAGTATTCGGCGAGCTGACTGACCTTGAGCTTGTCGTAGGTTGTGTCGAGCTCCAGACGGTGCACGAACGGGTTCAGGATGTCCGCGCCGAGGGATGCAGCGTCCATGTCCTCGTGCTTGCCCCGCAGCTTTCCGTTCGCCTCATCCATGTTTTCTCCCGATAAGAGACGCGTCTCGGACGTGTGTCGCGCACTGCTCTTTGCCCGCGAGTCGTCGAGACGCGCGTGTATCCGCGGGCACGTACGCTGCGACGAAATACTCTAGGCTCGTGGGAACCGTGGCCGTGGCAGGATCGAAAGCCAGTGGTAAACGGAGGGAAGAAAACGAGGGAGAGAAAGGGGGAGCTCCGGCTAGCCGCGGCGAGACATAATCACACGCGAAGGGGTTGTCGGTCGGCGGTCTACTGTGCACTCGCCAGCACTCGCCAGCACTCGCGCTCGCTCGGTTCGACCGAACCAACCGGCCAAATCGTTCACCGACACTTACCGAACCCTACCGAGCGCGCAGGCCGCAGGGGGATACTGGCGGTTGCGCGCGCACACCGCCGCCTCGACGAAAGCCCGTTCGGCTGCTTCCGCCGGGATGCCCCCTCGCAGCCCAAGTGGAACGAAGAAATTCCGCCAGGGAGCTGTGCGTTCGTACGGGTACCCCGTCCTATTATGCCTTACCTCTGTAGGGATTATAATTTATAGTTGATCGAGATGGAAATTGTTTACTAGAATTATATAGCTACGATAGGCGTAGGGATGTTGTGCTTCTATTTATCATGTAACGCGACGTGGAAGAGCAAAAATTTTAGGAACAACTACAGGTATTTGTATTTTTATTTTAGACGCTTTTGATATTGTAGAAGTCGCGGTTTTATCGATGTTACTGCTTGCGTTATTATTTAATTGAAAAAGAAAGACGAACATCGGCTCGCAGTTGAAGGTTTTTTATTGTCTTCTTCCTCGACGCTTCGGGTGTTTAAAAATTAAAGGGCTTTCTATAGAACGTCGCAGGCATGCACGTGGAATCGAAGAAATTTACTTGGGTCAAGGAAAACCGATAAAGCGGCTGCTTTGAACTGTTGCTATCCAATTTTAACGTAAACATTACTATGCGACATATTTACAAGTGTGACTGTTTCGTTCGAGATGCATATTAATAACTTGCGATTCTACTTATAGCAGAATGTAAATTGTAGGCACCATCTATATTAGATTATAGAAAAATTCTATGATTAATTGTTAGACCCTCTCCTCGATCTTTCCAGTAAATTCGAAATCCAAGATTTTTTCTTATCTTCTTTCCCGAAATTTTTTGATTAATCTACTCATTTCTACATTAACTTCGTGTTCGTGAGAGTAAATGAACTTATACTATCAGTTTTATATGCTTCGTACGAATTGAAATTGGAGAAAGACCGTATGGCAGTGACCTTCTGTTTAAACTGAATTATCAATGCCGCGCGAAACTGGCGCGAAACTGGCGCGAAACGTCCGTAATATAAATATGTAATTCAGTTGCGCCGGCTGACTACGTTTGACACAAACGATAAGATAACTTCCTTTTCCATTATCGTGAAAGTAGCATTGTTACAAAGAAATAGGCTTCGCAGTAACCTCACAGACAACCATAGAAATAACTTATTCAACAGACCATATCATCTTTAATGGAATGAGTCAGAAAAGCATTTCAGAAACAACAGTTGAATGTTTCTCAAGCCCGGTAAAAGTTTTCTATTGCATTTCATTGTGTTATTACTGTCAATTTCGTTCTTACTAGATCATGTCGATAGCGAGTGTACCATTTTCAATGCAACATTCTTTCGTCGATAATATTCGACGACACTCTCTCATGATTTACGAATCTTGGAATGAATTACTGTAAATTAATTACTTAAAATACATTCGCCATTTGAAAACTTGTATTTGATAACAATTGAAACAGCTGTTCATTGCAATGTTAAAGCAAGAATAATTCATAACAAAGTCGTACCGATATTCACGTCACGTGAACCAGCGCACTCTGGTTCCCACATACACTAGGCGGCAAAATCGGCTTCCCTCCGGAAATTTGGCAACGTTGCATGTCACTAGGCATAACTCAGTAATTCTAGTGACATGCAACGTTGCCAAATTTCCGAAGGGAAGCCGATTTTGGCCCTTAGTGTACGAGGAGCGTGCTTTACACGAGTCGTTCGAGTATAACCTATAAATACAACGACATGGCGAAGGAGCTACATAAATCTCTGATTAATTATTTCTCGCATCTGGAGAAAGTGGACTGCAAATGGAAGGAACTGTCCGAAGAAGCCGAACGACCCCTGCAAGCCTTAAGAAATCAATCAGAGCAACTCCGACTCGTCACAAGGTAACGTCGACTTTCTAGTTTTTTTGTTACGACTGTACCGCAGCATACCGCAGCTGCGCGTGTCGCGTCTGTAGTTTCTAGAGTAGAAACACGACCAATAATTCTGAATCGCGAGAATTCACTGATTCGCCGCCAGATGACGCTTGATTACAGTAAAGAGGTCGGTAATGCGGAGCTCTGCGAAATAGACGAGCTGCACGACAGATTAATCTACAAGATTCTTATGGGGATCGACAGCGAAATTGCACTTCTTTCGGACATTTCTACACGCTTCAATAATGTTAATCAAGTAAATCAATTTTTTCTTTTCAAACGTATATATATTCACTTTCTATCCATTAGTTGAAAGAACATTGGCTCTCCTTCGCCAATCAGCTTCTAGAAATTAGAGATCGATGTTACTTTCTTGACTTTACGAATAGTATATGCAAAAAATTTCATGGTAATGTGTTTTTATTATTCTTTTGCCAATTGATTTATTTCTCTAGGATCTGAAGAATCGTTTAAAAAATTTGGAAGACGCTCGGAGTAAGGTGTCGTTAAATGAAGACACAATGAAGGAATTAGTGAATGGAACTCCCTACAGACCGAAATTGAATTTGCTTTTGGAGTGGGCTGTGGACGCCTCCAATTACTACTACGAATTGTATCCTTTCATTGCAATGATAAATTAAATTCCTATTCCATTCATTTCTCTGGAATGTTTTATTCTTGACTCATAAACACTTTAGGTACGTTCAGATCAATAGAAGCATAAAACAACTTGATTCCAAAAGCGAAGAAACGATAGAGAATTTAACGAAGTCTTTCATTGAGGACAGATACAAGAGGGCCCGGATCGATCGTAAGTACTCTTCTTTAATTAGCATTTTAATTAATTCGCAATTTTTATTAATTTGCATTATTTCTTCCAGGAATACTCGGTTTCACGCAGCTCCTGATAAAAGACACTATTCGCTGAGATATATTATTTACAATTAGTACGTTCAAACGAAGTAAATGTTATGCAAAATAATTTTTTAGAATAAACCATATTTTACACAAATTTACGTTAATTTTGTTTACCCGGTGATCCCCATAAATTCCTCTGGAAAATTCCTCTGCGAAACTCCCAAGTTCGATGATTTCACAGTCATACTAGAATAAATACGGTAATTTAATGTATTATTATCGCGGTGAATAAAAATCGCCATTAAGGTGTTGTTCAAAGTAACAGAAGCATGATTTCATAATTAGCATTCGCAGGGGAACAGGAACTGCAAGTAGTTTAAGACGATGTATAAGCTGACTCTGACAAGTGGTATGTTATACTACTTGTCTGACCAAACACAGGTTCATCTACTGAAACGATGAACAAACCGCTTTTGTCTGCGACTGACGGCTATAAACGAGCGTCGCCGTACCGTTATTGAGAACCAGTAATTAACGGCTCCTAATCAACGTCATTAATGAACAAAAAGGTTTAATTAATACTTCAGAAACCGTCCGCGTTCCTTGCTTGGAATTAAAATATAAAGATACCTCGATCCACTGAAATCGTCGAATTGAGGTGGAAAACAATAGATATTGTTTGAAATTTTTGCATTACTCATAGAAAACCTTAAAGAGCTTTATATGGTTTTCGATCTTCCACGAACATAAACGCGTTTACGTTGTTCGTCGATGCGTAAGCGTGTCGCTTAATTGAAACGAGCGGCGAGTTGCAGCAATGTTAATTTATAATTGCATTATCGTCATCGAAGTTTACCCTCTTTCCATCAGTTATCCGTAACACAAGCAACCGATAATTAATCGAAACAGCCATTTCTCGAAGGATAATATTCCTTCAGGTAACGCAACTAACACTAATACCAAAACGACATTAATCAGTACGCTTTCTGTATATAAAATATGAAAATATATGTTGGTTGCTATCGATTCAGTTTTCGTAAAGGTCAAACGCTTCTGCTTGATCTCCCACAATGAATGTACATATACATATATCAGTAGATGCGTGGGTTTTTGTCCGGACGTGTATATACAAAAAAAACTCCACAAAAACCCACGCATCTACTTGGTATATCTATCCCAGTTGGTGTATAAAGTTGGGAGAAACTATATTGTAGCGTGTAGAAATTTATGAAAAATTATAGTACATATTTAAAGAAAATTTCCCACCATATTATGCAGTCGTGCATTAATTTTATTCCGACAATATTTGCGTACTGGAATCGTAACAGAAGCGAAAGTAATGATCTATTGCTACCGTACCTAAGACACCCAAGGATTTCCAAGGGACTACTTTATTCCGACAAGATTAATTTTTCATTCCTCAATTGATGGTGAAATTCTGCCGCGATGGTATCGTTCCGATTCGCTGTGTTCCTGTGCCTGCTTCGCCGATCATCGACCAATCTCTCCCTCTCGGCAAAAAGGGTTCACGCATATTCCGGTCTGTAGGACACGGAGGCATTGGGGCGCCGGCGCCCGCTATTGATTCCGTCGGATATCGTGATTTCAAAAGTTACCATCGTAGTAGAGGGTGCCACAGTAGCTAACTGCCCCTCGAGCCATAAGGAGGCCCTCGCGCTTTTCTTTGTCTCGCCCCAACAGGTCAGTTACGAACTCCCAACGATAAATCCTGACTAAACATTCTATATTCTCTGAATCGGTCGGAGCAAAAATTTCTGGGAAAATCACATTCCGTCTTTATTCCGAATCAAAACGACTGTTTCGCGACCACGGCACAGCTTTCTCATCATCAATCGAATCCCGACGGGCCGACGAATGCAGCCGCGTTGAATCTCAATTAAAATGGGAACAATTAGCAGAGAAACGGAAACAGTGAACGTTTATACAAGTTCACTCGGGATTTCGTTTTATCGAGAAAGTTTCGTAGAATGAAGAATGTCGCTTGATTTCTGCGCGCGTGACGTCAATGGGAAAAGAAGTTATAGTACATGTCACTCGTGTAAAATTGCCGCCCAATATGTTATCGAATGCCTCGCAGATTGGCGATAAAGGTTTGCTCGGTTTCGCTCGATACGCGGGCGTCTTTTGAAAATGTGCTTCTTTTCGTTCGTGTGAGCTTGTTTTCCGAGGGAGTTTTTATTCATGAAATTGTTATACAGTGTCGGGGGGATACATATGGGAATGATATACGGCGGGTAATCTATGGGGCGTGACAGGGGCGAAGAATTTCGGTGCGACGAGCTTCGATGCAATTACATTTGCAGAATATGGCACGATTCTTGATTTACTCTCACGAGACATCTCGCGTAGGAGGTCAGGGCCGTAATAAAGCTGAAAGGCAAACATCTCTCCCTCCTTCCCGGCTGTTCTATCGACGGGAAAAAAGCGACGGTGCCAGGTCCTTCGTGGAGAATTCTGAAGACATTTCTGTCAAGTGGTTTTCTTAGAGGGTAAACGGTATTTAAGCGGGTGAACGAGGGAATCGGCTGCAATCCCCTATACACCAGCCTTTGTCGTCTATTGTTTACTTGGGATCCTCTTGTTTCTGTAGAATTCATTTACACAATTCGATGTTATATTATGAAAACTATGCTATAAAAACTTGGACGAATGCTTTTACGAGGCCACGTTGTGGAATAAATACTGCAAAATTTTAAGTAAAGACTTTAAAGCCTTCGAATATTCTTGCTTCGTGTTTGGAGATTTTTTTTGTAATTCGGGGAACTCGGGACACTGTGCACGTGAAAGGAGCGGGGAGCTGTAAGTAAGGGTTTAAAGGTGTGACTACTAATACCTTGGGGCGTTATTTTTCATTTAATGAGAAAAGGTGGATGATATGGAAGCTTAGAATGAAAATAGAATAAAAATTATTTTGGTAGTTCGAGCATAGTATTTGGGCTTTGTCTTTTCCAAATTTTATGAAATGAATAAATTCGCACTAGGAATTTAATAATGCCGTTTGGCTTAGGGAAGTTTGAATAGAAATATTTTTCGCTATTTAACTATTTTATTTATTTCACTTTTTTGAGTGGTTGTGACACTTCTCCTGTCCAAGCTAGGAAATTTTACGCTATTTTGGGCAATTAAATTTGAGAATTGATCACTCTATATTCCGAAAGGTAATTTAACACAGGGCTAGTGTTTAATCAGTGGACATTATTAGATTTCCAAATTTCGTATCCTCAGCTTCACACTTACTCTCATCTCCCCGTATATTAAGAATAAGTGTGATAATTATTGTCCTGTTCTTAGCAGGATGGAGTCCATAGGCGCGTGTGGTGTCTCTGTTTGATCTTTGCAAAAATATAGAACCGTGTTCGCACGATAAAATAGCAGAATGGCGAACACGGCGCACCTCGTCCGCCGGCAAAGCTCGCGCGACTTGAAGCCCCAAAAAAGCGTGGACAAACTCGAAATGAAGGAAATGAGAGGGAGACTAGTGGTGGACAACAGAAAGAATATCACCACTGCCAATTACGGGGCCACGAACGCAGCGTTTGAAGACACCAGTCCTAACACCAAGGTGAATTAACAAAATATCCATCGTAAACACACAGACACTTTAATTTCCAAGATTAATCTATTTTCAAAATCATATTGAATTGAGAATTAAACAAATGTAAATTGGTGGAATACTAACCCGGCGTGCTCACACATTCTTATAATCAGAAATTGGTCACACGGGATTCCCGGCAGCCCATCGTCATTTTTATAAGTTACCAGTTTCGTATTATTGAATCTCTTAACTTTTCAGTGATAATCGTACATTCGTAATACTCATAAAATCATGCCCTAACAGTCTATTTCGAGAAACGTAATTTGTGATCTGTTGAAATTTGCATTTAAAAAAATAGTTGTGAATAAAAGCGATCTTTTGGTTAAAATTCACAAAATTCTTACATTTTATTATTAATACCACTTTACATGGACAGATTTTGCAAAATATTCTACATTAATTGTTGAACGTTGGGCAATTTCAGTCATTACAGAACAAACCGAACGGGGGTGGGGGTAGCAAGTTAGGCAGTAACGAGGGAAAAGCAATTTTTCGACCGGAGGCAGGGGAGGATGAACGGGAGAACTGGGATAGCAAGCTCACTTTTCTATTAGCTACCGTTGGATATGCCGTGGGACTCGGGAATGTATGGAGATTTCCATACCTCGCTCAAAAGAATGGTGGAGGTACGTTATCATGTTTAAAAAAAAAATATAAACAACTGCAATATTGACTTTATGGACGCTAGAATATTCCTTGCCCACAATGGACAGTACTTAAATAGAATGTTTCTTTTACTCGGAGAGCAGGTGCATTTTTAATCCCGTACTTTGTAATGCTGGCTATCGAGGGTATTCCCATATTTTATCTGGAATTGGCAATTGGCCAGCGATTACGGAAGGGCGCTATCGGTGTTTGGAACCAGGTGATTGTTTTGCATGACTGCGTACAATAACATTGCATTCGATCAGCGAGACATACTTACGAACAATGCACTATTTCCCAAAAAGGTTTCTCCGTACATGGGTGGTATCGGATTAAGCAGCGCCGTAGTTTCCTTCAACGTAGCTCTGTATTACAACACCATTATCGCTTGGTGCCTCTTCTACTTCGTTCAAGTAAGCAGTCGGATTACAGTGGCGGACAAAAAAATTACCATTTTTATCAATCCACTCTACCTCTATTACTTTTTAACATCAACTCGAAACCGCAGCATGTGCCCGATACACATATTCTGATAGAGAATTAAAAGCTTTGATTTTCTTTTAACTAACAAACAAAAACTCTACACAATTTTAAAGCCGACATAAGAGTTAGCAGTTTTGAAAAGCAATAAAAAATCTAATATTTTGTAGGGGCACCTTTTGCTTTTAGGACGGCCTAAAAAGTTACCAAAAGTGGTAACTCCTTTGTAGACCAAAAAAGTGCGTTATCCCCTTCAATGGCAATTACACAAAACTTTTGTGTAGATATTAGTGAAATAAATTCAACTTTAACTGGGTTTCATACAGCTTTCACTTCTCCATCAGAATATGTATATTCAACACATACGACAGTTGCAAGTTGATGGTAAAAAATAAGAAAAATAAAACAAATCGAAAAAATGCTACCCTTTTTCTCCGCTATTGTATACTTCGCTGTAGCTCTCTATATCTGTCCGTGTCCGGTAAATCCTTGAGTAACAATTTATCTGACAAAGTTTGATTAGTAAATTCCACTTTTAGAGCTTCCAATCACAGCTACCGTGGGCGGAGTGTCCCAACATGTACTTTCAAAACGGATCGTACGCGCCCGAGCCAGAGTGTCTGGTAAGATTGATTAAATTAACGCCCTTAGATTAATCGAGGAGATCGATGTTGCAACCGGTACCCATTCTTCAGGCCAGCAGTCCTACCCAATACTTCTGGTATCGAACAACCTTGATGATCTCCAATGACATCAACACCCCAGAATTATTCAATTGGAAAATCGCACTGGCACTGGTGATCGCTTGGATCCTCGTCTACATGTGCATGATCAAGGGGATCGCGTCTTCAGGGAAGGTATTCTTTTAGCGTTCAATCACACGATTCTACTATGCGGGAGTGCTTGAAGCTAGAGGCCAGAGGGGCAGTCTTCCAAGCAACTTTATAAATTCAATTGTCTTTTATAGGTCGTGTACGTAACTGCCACGTTCCCATACATCGTTCTGATCATTTTCTTCTTCCGCGGGGTCACTTTGAAGGGGATGTCCGACGGCCTCCGCCACCTTTTCACTCCGAAGGTGATGCACGGCTCATTTTTCTTACCAACCTCCTTGAAATAACAAAGTAATTATAGAGAATATTAACAAACGTGATTCTTTTAGTGGTGGAAAATAGCGGATCCAGTGGTCTGGTTAGAAGCTGGTACACAGATATTCTTCTCCCTGGGTCTAGCTTTTGGTGGTCTAATAGCATTTTCCTCGTACAATCCTGTGAACAATAATTGTTACCGAGACGCCATTATGGTCAGTATGACGAATTGCTTTACGTCGATGTTCGCCGGGATCGTGGTGTTTTCCATAATTGGTAACTATTTCTTCGCCTTGCTGATTAATTTCAAACGTTGCGTACTAGAATTAAAACATTTATATCCACCTGTAGGATTTAAAGCTACCATGGTCTACGAGCAGTGCCTCTCCGATAGAAACGCCACCCTCATTAGTATTTTTGGCCAATTAGAAAAAATACCAGACGAAATACCAATCAGTGGTACGCTTTTAAACATCACCACGGGGAATGGAACGTTAGACAATTTAATCATGCCGGAACTGCCCGAATGTGATCTGGAAAAGGAACTGGACAACGTGAGTTATCCAGTCTGAACAATAAAATTTCTAAACATAACTGCCGCTCACTTTTCCTAATTACGTTGCAGTCAGCATCGGGCACAGGTCTGGCGTTCATTATTTTCACGGAAGCGATCAATCAATTTCCTGGAGCTCAATTCTGGTCTATTCTATTTTTCCTGATGTTATTCACGCTGGGCATCGACTCCCAGTTCGGTACCCTCGAGGGTGTCGTCACGAGTATCGTGGATATGAAACTGTTTCCAAATCTGCGAAAGGAAATTCTCACAGGTTGGTGAGATCACATTACCACCTTCTCATTATTCAATCCACGTGAGCTTGAAATATTCTTTTCATTCACGAATCAGGTGGCATTTGCCTGGTCTGTTGCATGATATCGATGGGCTTCGCCCACGGCGCTGGTAGCTACGTCTTTGTGCTGTTCGACAATTTCAGTGGAAATTTCCCTCTGCTGATCATTGCCTTTTTCGAGTGCATCGCTGTATCATACGTGTACGGTCTAAAGAGGTACGCAAACTGCACGAAATACCGTGGAAAATATTCCCCGTGACTATGCAGAGTGTCCCAAAATTCAGGGACTTTCGGAGCGTCCGCAATATCCTCGCGCGAAAAGACGTCGAAAAGTCCTTTACCGTTTTGGGATCCGAAGTCTCGTTCCCGAGATATTAACGGTGGAACTTCCGAGCCGCGCAGTTTAAACCCCCGCGCTCAGCTGCTTCGGCTTTAAACTGCGCGGCCCGGAAGTTCCACCGCTAATGTTCAACTATTAATATCTCGAGAACGGAGGCTCGGATGACAAAACGGTAAAGGACTTTTCGATGTCTCCTTGCATCAGGATATCGTATGTTTCGGGAAGTCCCTGAATTTTCCCTGTATTTCAAGATTTCTTGAATCACGCCTGATGTTTACTCCTCAGATTTGCCGATGATATCGAACTGATGACTGGCAACCGTCCAGGCCTTTATTGGCTGATCTGTTGGAAGTACCTCAGCCCGTTGGCTATGCTGAGTATTCTAATTGCCTCCATCGTGGAGATCCTCGTCGACGGAAGCGGATATCCAGCTTGGGTTGCCAGCAAAGGTGTCACGGAGAAGCACGAGTGGCCGATTTGGTCGTTGGTTCTCATTGGTGTTCTTATTCTTGCGTCTGTTCTTTGGATTCCCACAGTCGCTATATGCAGGTAAAGCTCCCTTCTTTACAGCAGAGGTCAATTTGAAGATCTGCCACTCTTTCCGCGAAATATCATCGAATATTTTAATTTAACATAGTCGAGACAATTTCAAAATTAATTCACTATGGCAATTCACATCGGAGTCGTTGCTAATTCGCTACATAAAAAACCTGTTATCCCTCTATAAGTATTTGAGATCACCGACACAGTCTACACCCACAAGAGTTCAATGAAAGCAATTTTAATCGACACTACAATTACCGTTCTTGCTGAAAATTGGTTGCAATGAAATCTTCCGGGTAATTTCAAATACCAATGCAACGCCACTCATTACTGAACCTCCCCGATTCAGAGTATTTGGAATACTGATAATCGAGGATAACGAGAAAGCCTGGTTCCCTGCGGCTGATTTGAAAGAATTTCACGGGATCATGCCGCACGAAGTTACACCTGCTGAGACATTGTTGTTCTGCATAAGAAGCGACGGGTCAGAGGGGCTGTGCTGCCCCACCGGTGGCCCCAGCGATGACGACGAGGACCTCACTTAGGAATGCTTGTCATCGTTCACGTTGGACTAATATGTGTTTAAATGGTTGATAGACCGAGAAACAGCATCTGTTCACATTGCACCGGCATTTCGAGTATTAGCGATTCATTTAAACGGGACTAGGTCTTACGTCACCCACTTTCCACTGCAGTTTATCGTTCGTACTTGACGTTCCCCGGTTACTTTTATAGAATACGACGGGAATACATCGTGTCAATTAATCTGAGTGCGGGCGTTTACAGCGTGACGTTCGTCGAGATTCTTTTTTCCAATGGACCTCTTGAATAACGATCAAAGAACAGCGAAGGATTTACGTAGAGTTGCGGTTTAAATATAGGGTGGTGGATTTCCATCTCTGTGGCGTATCTCTCTGCTGTTTCTCGAGTCTCTGAACCAGTTGACGACGCACACATATGTCAATATTAAGTCGAAAGGTAAGTAAACGAGCGTTGAACATCGCGAACATTTCCAGTCAATAGGTAACTTCCAATAAAATTCGAATAAAACCCGCAGAAACGAACGGAGTGGATAGAAATAAATAAGGGACTGCAGGTTGTGTCTTCGTGGCCGTACGGGATTTGTATTTTCAGGTTGAACCTGCAGTTTCTTCGCTTACGTTACGGAAGCATACTGTATCGTATAGGATACATCTCAACTTAATTCGGCTCGGTTTGATTTCTTTCGTCGCGATTTTATTATACTGATAATTACCATTACCAGTGAATTTTCCATTAATTTGGAAAATCAAAAGGAATTTAAATGCAATAAGGAGAAGATTAAAAGGCGTTGATTAGTCCTGAGAAAGGTGTTTTATAAATCGCATCGTATCTTTCAGTGGCATTCGCGAGATGTATCGTGTACGTAAAAGTTTACATTTGCAATACGTATTCGTAAAAGGCAAGTTGAAAGCTTGCGACAGAGCGCAGGTCATTAAAGCACTCTAGGATAACGTTATAATTAGAAACGAGATACTTTTACCGCTTAGCGATCGCAAATAATGTGAAGTTTAAGGGTAGAGTAGGAGCCGTCCAATGGGCGTAAAAAGGACGTTCTCGAACCGTTGCATTTATCTATTTCCGTTTAGTTGTCTGAATTTATAGATTCCACGGATTAGTACAGAATTACGTGCAAAAGGAGCGAAATAAGATGACAAAGTGTCGCCTGGGAGACCCTTTTCAAAATTTCACAACACCCGATGTTTAATCGTAGATCGGTTTTTAATAATATCGATTACTTCGTCGAAACTTTTACATATCTCACCTGACAAACTTATAGGCTTTGTTTTAAATAATAACGGATACGGAATGAAGAAAAGAGAAGCGAAGGGAACGGAGCAGTGGATGTGAAATGATGTGATAGATGTATCGCGTTGAAAGTATATCGATAGAGCCGGAATGGAGAAACGAGACGAACGCATATCAAAATGATATATCAATGTTTCGTAAATTTTATTTGCAATTTTAGCGCGTGCCTCGTCGGTCCGAAGGAGCGGCGACTGGCGAGCGTTCTAACGTATGTGTATACTGTATAAGGACAATAAGAAGTATCCCAAGTCCTCGGGGACGAGGAATCCCGAATCGTACGACAATAATGCGATCCAATTAATCGGAATTAATTCGACAAACAATTCGACAATAAGACGAACGTTTGCACTGCACTTGTTACACATTCACAGAGGCCTATAAAGCGGAGGGGATTGGTGCGTCTGTCGAAGGAATAGAGCGCTTTCGTTCTGATATTTTGAAATTTTGAAATTTTGAAATTTTGAAATTTCACGTGTACGGTATACAGATTTTATACGTTAAGTTACCACTCGCGTAACGATAGGATATCTTTTAGATCAATTTTACACTGGCCAGGAAATCGGTGTAAAAAAAAAGGGAAAACGGGATTTATTACGTAAGTGCGAGGAGATTGGAAATGTTATCGTTAAAATTGGTAGTTGGCGAGGAGGCTGAAAAGCAGATCTATTCCTTCGAAGTGTGAATTGTCTAATAGCAGAGACTAGAGCAGTAGCGGGATATGCTCTAAAGGCGTCTATTTGTACTTTGGATCTCTCTATTTTGTATGCGCGCTTTTGGGTATGGTCTTACCACTTTCTAACGAATTGTCGATCACAAATTTGTCGTATCTCAACAGAATTTTAACTGAAGCTTGGCCGAGAAGGAACAGTAGATAGGTCTACTAACTATCAGTACCTAATAATGAAGGGATTTAACTTTGTCTTCGGTAAACTGTAGTATTCTTCTTCTTTAATACGTACCTTCCTATAGATGGTTTGTTTCTTTCCTAATAAGGTGCTAAACTATAATAAGATAAGAGTGATTTAATACAAAATGATATATATACGCGTACATTGTGAACAGTCGTTGATAATAATACTTGTTAAGATCCTCTTATCGACCTAATAATTCCTCTTATGAGATCGATTATGTCATTATGTTGATCCTGTATGATTAGTGATTTACTTATATTCGCATATCACCAGGGCCCGACCTAACTCTTCCGCTGCTCTGGGCAAAAATGATTTTCCCTGCCTTTTATATTTGATTATAAATAATTATTCTAACTTATAATTTTTCACAGTGAGTAAAATTTTTTATAGATATTTGTTGAATAACAAAGCTTCTTGTTTTATAAAAAAAAATTATAAATATATAACTTTTACTTTTTTGTTGATTTTAATTTTCTGCTTCTACCGATTTATGCCTCCTTAGATCGGGCCCTGCATCTCACGATTATGCGTATAAAATAGCGGAGCTGTAAATAATCGTCCAAGTGTCTTTTAAGCTGTAAACTGACAATAAGTGCGGGACAAAGACCTGCCGCGTAAATCACGAGGAATCTTCTTTACAATGAATAGTACAAATGTTTCTTTCGTCGCCACAGGTTTCGTACGCCATGTGCCCGAAACGTGCAAACATCAGACAATAATCTATTTGGATTTATCTTTCCATACCAACATCGATAGCTTCAACCTCGAATGATAAAAGGAAAAATGGAATAACGACTTTTATAGTCTACAATTATTCTCTGTGTCTCGACTTTGTTGCACTTTTCTTCGATGCTTTCATTTCCATATATCTACATACGTACTTGAATCGATTTGGTATTTTGGTAGGTATGTACGAAGACTCGCGCGTCCATCCATATTTAAAAAGCAATTAAGCGTGACGTGAGAAGATTGTCTATTCGAATAGGCACGAATGTAGAGGCTGTAAAGTTAGTTTCCAGCGATGAATCGCGGTTACCGAGATTTTATTAACGAGATAGCCAAAGTCGATGTAGCTTGCGCAATAATAAATAAGATATACTGAGGTGCGAACGGTAGCTAATGTTACAAACTATATAAATATATAAATACAATGAGTATATATACACCGATATTACGTATACGTAAAACTGTACATATATATATTGTTGTCAGTTGAATGTTGAAATAAATACCGTGCGTGAATGTGCTTTGTTAACATTTCAACTCCCACTCTATAGTCTATTTACTATTATATAATAGAATCAGATAGCACTGCAGGATTAATAATTGTCGAACATTAAATTGAATTGAATAAATCAAGGCACTATTAAATTTCATAGCAAATAGATGCTACGAAAGGAAGTTACCTCGGTAAACCGCGTGAAATGCGGAATATTTTATATTACACGCGGTTAAAACAAAATCGCTCAAGTACCACAAATGAAGGGTAAAGGGAAAAACCTGGCAATGTCCACTTTTCGTGATTTTGCGATTTATTGTAGTTTTTTTAATTCGAATCGCAAAGGATTATAAAGTTCGAATTCTTCCGTAAAAGATAAAGTTAAAGATTTGGTATACCTACTGGTTAAAAATAGGAAATGTCCACTCTTCAGTGAAACAAAATACTTCTGTCGTCAAGGTAAAAGAAGAAATAATTTAAGAAAATTAAATTCGTTAATTCCTGTTCCTTTACTGGCGGACAGAAGTATTAAAAATTAATTTTCTCGATAAAGCTGTTTTGTGACATTCCTTGTTTTTCCACCTGACCCTTCAAATGTCGAGCGAAAAGTGGCCCCAATTCACATGGTTGACATCCATTTCAAGTGCACTTGCACAACATGTCGTGAATACGAGCTACTTAGGATAGAACGTTCTGACCAAAATATTCAGTTCTATCCGGCCTTATATTTGCAGAAAATTTCTAAGCTTTAGTCACTGTGACTTGTCAATGGTAGACAATACGGTAGTCGGAATACCAAACGAAGATTTTAGAACTTGGAATATGTAGGTAGATACTTGTGCGAGTTTTCGAAGCGAGTGAGAAAGAGTGAGAGCGAATGAGAACGAATGAGAAAGAATGAGCGTCGCCTTTCACGCTGGCGCGAGATGATCCTGCAGCGAATAAAGGTCGGTCTTACAACGAGAATCAGAGCAGAATTTCAGGAAAGTCAATGGGAACACATGACGTTGGTGGAGGTAGCAGGGGCACAGTTAGAGCGAGAGAGAAAAGAAGCACGCGCGGCAAGGATGGACACGCGTTGTCCGGGCCATTAACTTTGGTTATGGACGCCTGGTAATGTATCAGGAGCGCACGATGCAAGGAGGTAGAATGCCGCGACTGTGCGAGAGAGGATAGCGCAACTGTCGTGCTACCAACTCTGGTTATGTGAGATTGATACTTATACTCCGCGAGTGGCAGGAGCGCACGACGCGGGCTGAGTCACGATCAGAGCGAGAGGGTATGTATTTACTAATTAGAAGAAGACAGAGATATTTACTAATAAATATCTTTGCATAGAGCTCTGCAAAATTTACGATGAGTTATGCGTGAACCGCGGGGCTTTTAAAAGCACAGGACCAGGTTCTAGGGAACGCGCTGAACCCGCCTCGTGCCGGCCCTGCCTGCACGCGTACCAAGGTTTATCATCAGTGAACGTAGGAAATGCTATGATCTCTGAGGAATTAGCGGTGGGGGAACGTCGAGCTCATCAACAGTGAACGGAGGAAATGCTATGATCTTTGAGGAATTAGCGGTGGGGGAAGAACGTCGAGCCAATCAACGCCAAGATTGTAAAGGAAACGGCGCCACCGTCGAGCCGAACGAAGCCAAGCCAAGCCAGGCCAACCAGAGTCGTCGCAGACTCGGTTGTCGATGTTGGTTGGCTGCGGCCTTACTTGCCAGCGTCGACAACCGAGTCCGCGACGACTCTGATTGGCCTGGCTCGGCTTGGCTCGACGGTGGCGCCGTTTCCTTTCCAATCTTGGCGTTGATTGGCTCGACGTTCTTCCCCCACCGCTAATTCCTCAGAGGCGTACCCCCACCGCTAATTCCTCAGGGGATCATAGCATTTCCTACGTTCACTGTTTATCATGAATTTGCGAACACCCTGTATGTAGAGATGCTGCCTACGTGCGCCCGTTTATTGTCAACTCTATGCGTCCACTCCGCACAGCATAGTACGGTGATAGTACGGCATATAGAGCTGAGATAAAACCGTGTTTGGGGCTCCACCCCTGGGCAGCAGCTAGTCGGTAATAGTAGTATATTGGTAGTATATGAACAGTTGGCTGTGCGTCACTCCAAAGATTTGTGTCTTAGCGTCGGATAGTCAATTTATATATTTGAAAACTATATAGCTTCACTCAATTGTCCTTATGCTTTACTCCAACTTCTCCTATACGATGTAATTTCTAAAGTAAACTGTAATGAGAATTACTCAGCATACCACCACAGTCATATTTTCACAATTCAATCGTTATCTGATTTTTTAACATTTAAAACAATGTTTATTATCTAACGATATACGTACAGTACAGAAAATCTAATCTGTCATTATCTGGGAAACAGAAGGTACGAATACTTTGTAACGTAACAACGAATATAGTACATGCTTACATTTTATGTCGACGTAATTGTGCAACAACGGAGATGTTATGTTGTAGGTGAATAAGAACATTGTCATAGCAAACTGTTAACATGCCAAGTTCGTATTTGTATGCCATTAATAACGAGGGGCGTGTGTTTGGATTATCAACATCCGGGAACATGTGGCGAGAGTTCATGTACCTCGGCCTCGAGTTCAAGCAGTTGTCGGCAGTACCGCATTTCATGTGGGCAATAGGCGGCGATCGTCAAGTTTACGTGCATGTTCATGGCTTAGATGTGCCTATAAGAATCAAAGAGGAAATATACGAGAACGAAGTATGTTTATTAAGATCGTTACTTTAGAAACAACTGTGCCAGTATGTTAACGGTGGAAAATGTTTGCAGCGTTGGCTTCCTTTGGAAGGGTTTAGTGGAAGATTATTGCCTACAGATAGGTACAACTTTTCCAGTCAAGACGGCGCGGTCGATCGTAGCCGCGACAAAGTAAAGTTACCATCCATGGCTTGGCAATGGGAGGGCGACTGGCAAATAGAAACTACGTTAGACGGCCAACCATTGGATCACGATGTAAATATTTATAACTTCGTAATAGTGTATTTTTCCAGATATCTTTTGCGTAACTTATGCTTGGTTTGAGTTTCACTTAGTATTATCAGCCATCTCTTTCTATTATTTCTACACTCACAGTCACAATTATTTCTACATTCACGAAAAGTAATGAAGCAATTAATTTAAATCTCTCTAGTAACGTTACAGATACAGATATTAACGCTGTAATTGGTTTATATCACATTGCCATCGACGTTTTACATTTTTCCCTTTGTCTTTGTGTTTCTTATGACTTTCTTTTATATGTAGATTTGTTGTCAGTTGTGAGCATCGAAACAAAGCCTTATGATCACAGAGAATCTGATATTTTGGTAGGGATGGACGTACGCAGTTGATTTTCCAGCTACTTATTCCACAAAAAAGCAATGGAAATCCTGCGTCAGAAGAAGAAAATGGGTACGGTATAGAAGATACAGTGCCATGAACTCGTGGTGTGCTATAGCGCCCCTTCATAAAGATCCGACTAAGGTAAGGCCTCCGATTCGTCGAGTTACAGTATCGCGAGTACAAGATCACGTCGTACAGACGCCGCAATATATTTTCAGGAGCCATTTATTGACATATCTGTGGGTGGAAATCAAATACCTGGAGGTAATCCTGGAAACCTAGTAGTCTGGGCAGTGACCGCTCACGGGAGGGTATAACTTTTAAAAAAATTCCAATACGGCAGAGAGTGTTACATGAGTTGTAAAAGCTTTATAAGTTAGAGTTCTGGTTACTGTATAACTATAATTCTATCTCAATTCACTGTAAACCTTGCTCGAGCGAACCTCGAGTTGCACAGCTAACGATGACTATGACGTCGACAGGTAATGTTCCGCGTCGGAACCAGTACAACTTGCCCGGAAGGTCAAAGGTGGAGTGCCATAAAATTAGCGAATGGTTACGAGGTATCTCAAATCAGTGTTGGAACGACTGGTCTCGTGTGGGCAGTATTGATGGTCGGCAAAGGACTGGTGCGAACAGGTGTCACTAGAGAAAATCCAATGGGTACGTAATCTTCATAAAAACATTAAAATATAAGATACTATTCTGGTCTGAATGTTTCATACTAATCAGGAGCAGATCTATGTATAGGCTAAGTAGGCTGGAGCCTGGTTGATCGACTCAATTTTGAGGGGGCGATAAATTTGGGGGGGAAGGCAGTCGTTTGTTAGCCTAGGGAGGCCAAATCTGAAAATCTGCCTCTGATACTGATAAGAATAATTCTGCTTTGTAGGGGAAGATTGGTCCGAAGTGGAACCTCCGCAGAAGGATTTGAAATTAGTACAAGTTAGCGTAGGTACTGATGCTGTGTGGGCTGTGACGCAGGACGGAGGAGTGTGGTTTAGGAAAGGTATCAAAGGCGAGATGAGTGGACTTTGCGAACAGATGGCTACTGGCACCGGCTGGGTGGAGATGCTAAGCAAAATGTCGCTAGTGTCCGTTGCTCCGAATGATCAGGTAATTCAGCTCGTTAGAAGAACTACAAATAGTTAGCTTTAAATTCACTTTCATCTGTTTAAATTCTACCAGGTTTGGGCTATTGGCCACGAAGACCGGTGTTTGTATTATCGTAATGGGATCACGCGATCAGAATTAACCGGTAAAAAGTGGAGATTGATAAACGCTCCCCTTCAGCTCAGTAGAGCAAGCAGTAACGCCAGCTTATCGTCCACTAACAGGCACAGTACGTGCGGTACGCCTCAACAGCAGAGGCATCAAAGTTGGGGATCATTGGTATTTATCTTCCAAGAATATTTGCAATTACAACTCGTTGATATTTGCTTAGAAATACGAAGAATCCGACCGTTTATAGAACCGACCGCACAGCACTAGCGAAGGTACGACGTTAATTAGAGAATGGGAAGAGCAGTCTCGTTCGGCACCGACTCCGACATCGTTAAAATTATGGCAACGATCGAACGATGCCGCTTCTGCTAAGACCCCGAAGGAAACGTCTTTCCAGGACATATATCTGAACGAGAGCAAAAAGAGGTGAACATAGAAATATTTTACACGAAGAGTTATTCATTGATCGCATCTGTTATTCCTGTGGCTCTTTTAAAAAAACATTTTACATATATGTAATTATAGATCTACAAATTCGTTAGATATGGGTGATCTGACCGAAGCTAGCGTCGCAAATATCACTATATCGAACGAATCGCTGACCAAAACTGGGGAGTCCATAGTAGTCTCTGGGAAAGGGATGGGCAGCACTGTTAAGGTCAATACACAAGTTAATCATAGATTTTCGATAGTTTTTCCTCGGGGTTAAAACATAAAATTGAACAACGCAGATAAATCCAGCTGCGTGGAGTCCCGTTCATTCAGTTGGCTCAATGGTAGGTGTCGAAGCTCATCCAGAAACAGACGGTAGTATATTCGACCCTGACTTGACCAGTGACTCGGGTGTCTACGGAGAAGAAGACGACAGCTCTGGTGGAATGTATTGGGCCGAGTGCGATGCATCCTGGTACAAGGTGGAAGCTGGAGCATGCTTTGCTGACCCATCTAATCCTCCAAAATGGTACGTTTAATATTGTCACCTGGTTATTCTACGATTATCACGTAGTTATAAATGTGTGTGTGTCCTTAAACTTGTAGGATTGCGGACACTAACGGCGCAACGCACGGAGACATAGCAGAGCCATGGAGAATACACATTTTGGAGGAGCTAAAGAGTAGATTAGAAAAAGTACAATTCGACGCGTCGATATTCGAAAAAGTTGTTGAAAAGTAAGGTCTCGAAGTGTTCATAAAAACTTAGTATCCCAATATTTTCTATTCGTGATTCGTGATTGCCCATTGCAGATCATCTTGGGTGAAAAACGGAGATGCAAAGTGTCAAGTTAAAGGCAGCACTTCGTACGAAGATTGTGTTATTGAGTTAGAGTGGATAAGCAGCGACAGTGGAGCCTTAGATTCTGGAACTGTAACCGTTCTGAACTCGGACGGAGCAACAACAATCGTATGTTGACGAAGGAATGCGTGTGATGCAGGCTTCTGTTAAATACCGATCAGCTTTTAACGAGTGTACTTTTTCAGACTCAATTTCCTATATCCGAGGTGACGTGTGTAGTGTGCTGCAGTGAGCCAGGTAGCCCGCGAATAGCAATTCATACTCCTAGATTATCTCGCTCCAAGGTACTTAGACTGCAGTTTTCCAGCGACACGGAAATGGAGGACTGGTTGTCACACTTAACTTCGGGTACGAATATATGCTTGCCTTTACTTCGCGTACTATCGATATCCCAATCTAAATGCCCGTTCACTTTCGTAGTGTCTTGCCAAATGAATAATGTTTACGGGAGGCCAGGGCCCAACTCCATTTGGACTACTACTGCGTTGGGAGACATTTATGTGTATGACCCTGCTGCTTTAGAAGTAAGTTATTACACGATTCGACTCAGGTACTATTGGGGGCTGAAAAAAAGTCATACTGTCCGCAAGCTGAAATGTCACAGGGGAGAATCGTCGCTCGCTCTACTCAATCCTCTCCAAGAAATCTTACTTTTAGGTTCTTAGCGGCTTTCCTTAAAACTCAAATTTGTGTTTGCATCCCTCCGCAAACTCAGACTTGAATTTGAACTTTCCTTCCTACACTACTGCGGACTTTATTGGAGGGGATCGGGTGGAGCGAGCGAACGATTCTCCTTGCCTCTGTGACATTTCAGCTTGTGGGTAGTGTGACTTTTTTTTCAGCTCCCAATATTATACCGTTTAATAAGGTTTCTCAATAGCGTTGACCCGTGCCCGAATTGCTTATTACAGGAAGGTCAACTCCTCGACAATACTTACGGACAAGAATTGAACGTCGCCGGGAAAGAATTGCCGTTCGAATGTATATTGCAAAACGGTTTCGGATACGGCGGCTCCCTAAAAATGACAGTATGCGTTCACGACGATGCCGATAGGTGAGCGTTTAATTGAAATTACGATCGCGTCGATTAAATCTGTTGCGCGACGATGTTTCTTATTCGGCGATTCTGTGGTGGCCAGGCTATCGTTCAATCTAGTCTGTTACACGACGATATCTTTGAAACACAAGTCCGTGATGGAGAGCCACGACGTGGCGTTGCACTTTAATCCGAGACTGAGGGAGAACACGATCGTGCGAAACACGTATCAGAACGGGCAATGGGGCGACGAAGAGAGGAACGGAGGTAGCCCGTTAAAGCCTGGCTCTGATTTCACGTTAGAGATTCTTTGCGAAGCACGTGGTTACAGAATACTGATAGATGACACGGAATTTACTTTTTATAGCCATAGGATATTACCGCAAAGTATTACGCATTTAAGGATCAAGGGGCTGATGACGTTGTGCAGCGTACTTTATAAGTCCACCTCTGTACGTAGCAATCGTATTTGTATAAGCTATAAGGTAGTCGTAGCGTTTTATTAAAAGGGATTGTAATGCGATGTTGCGCCGCGTAGGTGATCATTGATCCAATTACAATGTTCTGGAGGCAGATGGGCGGGCATTTGAAGAAAGTCGAAACATGCTCTGCTGGCGTGACATGGGGGATAGGGTACGATAGTACTGCATGGGTATATACCGGCGGCTGGGGTGGTTTGTTCTTGAAAGGTATTGTAAAAGCAACAGAGCTTAAGTTTAATTAAAGATGACCTCGTCCCCGATTTTATATTTTTCCTTAAACTTACGAAATAATCAATATGAAACTGAAGCCACGCGTTCGCTATTAAAATTCTACTAATTTGGCAACAGTGTAAAAAAAAAAATATCTCGTGTCCGCGGGAACCCCAAGAAAAAATGGTCACCTTAATTTAAGGAGAAGAAGAATCGATCACGGGGCTATAGATCGAGTGAATAATGTGAACCGTTGGTGTTGACAGGGGTGGATAGCAATACAGGGATAAATGCCATGGTAGATACTCATAATTATTACGTATATGAAAATCAACGTTGGAATCCCGTGACTGGGTACACATCTCATGGCCTCCCAACGGACCGTTACATGTGGAGCGACGCCAGCGGACGTCACAAACGTACCCGAGAGCATACTAAACTGTTATCCATGCATTGGCATTGGGTAAGTATGCGTCATACTGACAGTGAGTAACCACGAAGGGCTAATATTATTAGCCTAATGATGAATTGTCAACACAGGTATCAGATTGGATAGTAGATTTCCATACGCCCGGGGGCGTTGACAGAGACGGCTGGCAGTACGCTACCGACTTCCCTTCTCAGTATCACGGTAAAAAACAGTTCACCGACTACGTCAGGAGAAGAAGATGGTTCCGGAGGTGTCAGTTAACGACTAGCGGTCCTTGGCAAGAATTGGGAAACACAAAGTTGACGGATGTGTCTATATATGTATGAAACATTCATAACGGGAGCCCACGTGTTCAGTAATATGGATATAGTTAAATAATTATCTGTCGTTGCTCTTCGCAGGCAACTGAGAAACCTGGTACGGACGCTCCAGTGCATATATGGGCAGTAGCGTCTAATGGCGAGGCCCTATTCAGGAGAGGTGTTTCCGAATCTTGTCCAATGGTACGATTAGAGAATTCTACTCCTATCTTCGGCTTGAATTTTCGTTCGAATCATTCAATGTTAATACATATTTAGGGAGTATCGTGGGAACATATACCAAGCGATCAAGCCTTGGTGGGCATTTCATGTGGCCCGAGCGGCCAAGTTTGGGCCGTAGGAAGGAATGGTTCTTCTTACTGGAGATTGGGCATCAGCACTTCCAAACCTACAGGTAAAGGTAACGTTAGCGATCCATCTGATCTAGTCTGTTAAATACCACTGACGTGGTATTATCCTCGTTGCGCAGGGATACAATGGCAGAACGTTGAGCCACCGACAGGCGCTCACTTAAAACAAATCTCTGTGGGGAAGGACGTGGTGTGGGTGCTGGACACGACCGGCAGATTGTCAGTGCGCCGCGAAGTGCAGATGAACGTTTTCCCCGAAGGAACGTACTGGCAGACTCTGCCTGCGATGCCGAACGATCCCATTCACATAGGTAACGTTGGAATTTGCACATCGTACAGACCAGCGTTTCCCAACCTCGTAGAATCCAAGAATCACCCTAGCGCTTTCCCTGTATCTAGTAGACCCCCGACTAACTTTTTTTGCAAATATGTCGCTAACCATATTAGCAGTGTATCTGTTCTCTGCGCTAGTGTAGTTAGACGACGGCTGAGGCTAGCGAATAACGAGTATTTTCATTGTACGGCGTTGAATAATCTTGCAGAAGTATCCACCTTTAATTTCTGTGTGAAAAAGTTGCAGAGAAATATAAGCCGCATTCCCCAAAGGCTGCGCTCCTTGGAAAACTGTGCAGGTTGCCCTTCAAACCAAGCCCCGCGTTGGGAAACGCTGGCATAGACAACACACATGCTAGTTTAAACACACTCTCTGACCCCTCTTGCATAGGTATACTTTATAGGAGTTTGTAATTGTGGCGTAGATAGTGTATGTTTTATTCTGAATGGGTTTTTCGGTGAATTAATTCCTTTTGTGACTTTTAAACTTGCAAACTTTACCGTTATGAACATTACCGTGTTATTATTCCTGTCTTAGAGTAATTTACGTTCCATCGGTGCGTAACGATTTCTCGTCCATTTTAGATATGTCTGTTATCAATGCGAAGCAAGGCTTTCGAAACATTGCTGTTGCGAGGGAACAGGGCCAAGTGTGGGCAATTTCAGGAGCTGGTATACTCTGCCGCAGGATTGGCATCACGGATAAGAATCCAGCTGGAACCGGCTGGACGACCGGCATAGGGGTGAGTGAATCCTTCGCATTTATAACACCTGATAAACCATTAGATCACGCCCTGAACGCATCATTACTTTTGACAGGCAAATTGGCAATATATAAGCGTGGGAGGACTTGTAAATAAAGCGAAATGATCAATTCGTTTTTAAATCAATGGAGATTGCTTGTAATAAGATACATGGAAAAGTATTATATTATCGTATATAGCAGCGTGACACTTTAGCTTGTTGGTTGCGCAGGGAAATTTTTCACGGAAATGATCGATGCCGATGCATATGAATGTACGAGGAATAGATGTTCAAATTATATGACATAGCTTTATGATTAACTGAACTTTACGAGTACAAGCTTGACACGTAACGTTTCCGATAGCGAATAAAAGAGACGTTATTTTATCTAAAACGTACAAACTATAACAATAATTGAATTCGTAACCTGATCGTGCTTACTCTTTTCAAACCGTATCAGTTCACTAGCTTTTTATTATTTGTATGGAAAGAAATACACGCGAAGGTGTATGCGCGTAAGAAATGAAGTAATAGAATTATTATAATCATCGCGTGCAGTCTTGCCATTAAACTACGTCATCAATATAATTGAGAAACATTCCAAGCGCATTTGCATAAGTCCTAAATAGCTTACAATAATGTAACGGTAGAAAATAGCAGGGGATGTTGATTTTATTTTTTTAATAAGCACATACCATTGATAGAACTATAACTGGCTAGCGCCAGATGCCTTCTCTATTTAGGTAGAGATTATTTTCACTATTACAGTATACAAAAAGATGTTACAAAATTTCTCAGTGATAATGAGACTGCTAATGGAGATGTTTGGGAAATCGAAATCATGATGATTTTTATTTATTGTGTGTTGTATCGTGTGCAGAAATATTTGTCGGAGGCTATATTATAACACAGTTGCTTGGAACAATGAAATTGTAGGGATAGTCATGATCATAAAGAATTATGATGACTATTTATAAATATTCCAAATAATTAATCGCCAAACGGTACGTTTATTTAACGAAACAACGCTGAATGGTTCTTTTAACAAGACGTGCTAATTATGTGTTCCTGTATGAATAAATTTCATGTAGTGCCTCTAATATGAAAATTTCCTATTCGCATTTACCTATTACTTATTTATAACGTCTTACTTTGGAAATTAAAACATGATCGAAAATAATAGAAGTCCACTTATCGAAACTATTAAAATAAGATATTACAAATCTGAATGAAAATGAATATTTTTTAAAACTCCACTACTAGTGACTGACATTATAAGTACCCTTATTATTATTAACATTAGCCCCTACTTTGTTATAAATTGTAAATGTTACGTCTCATTCCGTTGACAATGTATTTGTATCATATAATTGTCTATACTGATATGTAATTACACTAGCTTTCTATACTTAATTACATTATGTGATCAATAAATTTGATTTTTTTAAAATAACAATTCAATGTAATTCTGTATCTAACGTAACGTTACTGCATACTACATATACGTTATTCCGTGCAATTCTACGAAGTCTGTGCAAATCAATCCACAATAAGTTAATATAAAACAATATATTTCATTAGTACAAACAGTACTTAAACAATCAATAAATGAAGTAAAATTTTTTAAGAGATATGTACAGTATATCAACACGTTATAGTATATAAATATAAAAAGAGGAACAAATAGATTTTACATAAGTTTACACGCTATACAATAAGTCAGATGTCTTTTTACAGAATGGTACTGCAAGTATACTGTATTTAATGCGCAGCAGTGATGCTCAACAATTTATGTGTTCACTGATTTAATGCTGTTTTGCGTTGATGTGTAAAAGTATTTTATAGGTACAGTCGGAAAGTTAATGTCTTTTAATCGGCGTTCCACGCCTATTCGGTAGCATAAAACGGCCAGCTACCGCGAATGTTGTTACATTCGTAATTCAACGCCCCGATCACTTCTCGACGTACCTAAGATTTCGTCTCGGAGGATTCGTGGACATTAATACCGAACGTATCACACTGTATTACAGATCCACTACTAAAATCGAGTCACGATCCTAACTTGATCCGCGTACTTCCGTTTCATCATGTCCGCCTCTATTTTATCCCTTTTTCCCTGTTCGCTGTGAGATATTCCGTAAAAGAAGTATATGCAGAAACCTGCGTAAAGTGGAGACAGAAATGAGTAATTGTTATGTTATTGTTGTTTTATACGTGTATATATATATACCAATGAGCATCCAGGCGCCAAATCTGATCCACGTAAAAGCGTCTAGCTGTAGCATCAAGTATAAATTAATGAAAATACTGCAACATGGGAGAAGTGGCACTAATGGTACCTGTAAGCGACAGAGTTAGTTAATCGGTGTATCAAGCACCCCATCCCTTTCGGAAGGAACTCGTGAAGTAGGTACCTTAAAGGATAGCTCGACATCTTGAGTCGGTTGCCTCGCAATGGCTGCTAAATTCAGTAATAATATTATCACAAGTATGACTAGTATCACAGTTTCTACTACATCGTTACCAAAGGCTCTTGAGCCCACCTGCTGAATGAAAATCGCAATAACAAATACAATAATACCTGTAAAGGCAACAGAACAAGTATAAAAACACGAGTTAAGCAGGTGAAAAGTTTTAAAGAGTAATTAACGTGAGAAGACTCACACAGAAGTAGAACACCGTATTTCGCAACTTTGTCGGAAATCTCATTTATCTCCTTTTGATTGTGCAGATTGAATATTTGTTTCAGAACGTTGACTGGTGTTGGTTCGTAACTATTCATTGCTGTCACAGAATGAGTATTAGAGGTGTATTCTTTCCCTTGGTATCTAATCATTAATATAATGAGTATTTTGTATTTATCATGAACATGCTCGCTGCTAAATATATTGCAGTTGATCGACTTCTCGCGCGTTAAGTGTTCAATGTTGATCGGGTTTACCTCAATATTAGAACAGATATTGCCACGATAGTGTACGCTAGAAGTGTTCCAATGGACATCATATCTATCAGCTGTTGAAGATTGAATATAAGTGTCATAGCCCCCGTGAATAGACCAGAGATCACTGTTCCAAAAATGGGCGTCATGGTTTTTGGATGTACAGTCGCAAGGCGTTTGAAAATTATCCCATCGCTGCCCATGGCGTAAAGTATGCGTGGCAAGGGAAACATTGCGCCGAGCAAACTCGTGCAGAGTGCAAATGCAGCGCCAATGTTAACGATCCATTTAATAGTGTTCCAGTTAATTTGCTCGAATACGTAGGGGAATGGTGCGTCTGCGTTCTAAGCGCACAGAGGTGTCGGGTCAGACTGAACGTTCAGATTTTCAAATCTAGAGAATCGAAGCTTACCTGGTCGTAATAAGGCCACATCATGGTGAGGACAGTGGAGATGCTGAAGTAAGCCAATAGGATTATCACTAAGGACACAACGATGGCTATGGGTATGTTGCGTTGAGGGTTCTTGGCTTCTTCGCCAGTGGTTGCTACTGCATCGAAGCCCACAAAGCCATAGAAACATTTGGCTGCGCCCATCATCACTCCATTTATACCGAAGGGCATGAATCCTCCGGACCCGGCGTGTTTTACTGTCTCCGGTATGTCTTCTACCGGTATCCTCCAATTTGCAGGATCAGCTGGAATTTCAAAGGGAATTGATTCTTACTTTTTTTAATCCTAAAAGTGCACGCTGAGGATAAACTTCTCTCAAAGATATGTGTAAATGACTTCTTTTAAGCATACTACTCCCAGCAATTAGTACACTAGTGCGCAGACAGCGTACAGTTCTAGAGTTAATGTCTCCATCGATCATGGTGATTCTTACCTTTAATGGCCCCTGCCACTATAATGATTACGATGGTAATCAGATTGATGACGGTGAATATGTTATTTAACATCGAGGACTCCTTCACCCCTATGCTCAGTAATATAATGAGCAGCATCACCACGCCGAACGCAAAGAAGTCCGGATAATCCGACAGAAAGCGGACATGTATTGGCATAACGGAGGTCAAGGTTTTACTTATCGTGTTCCCTATTAACGCGTCCAAGTAATTGCTCAGCCCTCGGGCGACGCTCGCTGTACCTGGTGGACAAACCGAGAAGAAGATGAAACATGATTTTGCAAACGACAGAGAACTGATATTCGTTTCTATGCAACGAGGACGAGGTACAGGATGAAGCTAATATTTTCAGGGGAATTCGGGATATGTAGACTGAAATGAAGAATTCAGAGCAGAAACGGACTACCTATCACATATTGAAAAAAAAATTAATATTTCCTATTTTATATGATTAGTACAGCCTATTGGAATACACTATTGCTACTAACTCAATTTTGTAAAAAATGCGGGTTAGTTCGTTTTTGCTCTCAATGCCTGAAACTTGGATGGTTTTGTCGCACAATCCTACGTGAAACAACAGTGACTCTGAAGACTATAGGTCTTGTGATCTATAGGAATTGTAGTTTGTGCAATGTCATATGAGAAGTGTGATATGTAAATTGTGATGCGTAGATTGGAAAGTCTAGGCCGTGAGATACGAATTCTGAAGTGTGTGTGTATTAGTAACCTGTGATACGTCTGAAGTTCAAGGTATGTTAGCATAGAATCATTAAGAACAGTGATGATTCGATTCTTCGATCGTTTGCTGCATTATCTAAGTATTCTAAGTGAAGGTCATCCAATGTCACTGCGTCACTTATATGGTAAATTACCAAGTATGATAAAAACGAACGATTCTATTTAATAAAAAAAGAGCATCGATAATCTTGTAATCTAAAAAAAAAAGATAAATATTTTCCTGATCATAACATTCGTTTGTTTCCCAAACAAATGCTTCTTTCTGGAACATTCTTTTATATCGTTAATTGGAGCAAAGCTACTATAGATGCGCAACGTTAGCCCGGGCGATCTGTGCATGTTTCGATGAATTATTCCACATAGATTAAAGTGCTCCCACTCTATCAGTCATGGACAGGTACTACTCAAGTGGATGCCACGTTCCTCGTCGTATTTTTTGCGAAGCAGAGGAATGCCACGATAAGAGGAATCCTCTCCCCCGCAAGATAACACCGAGAACCGGGATCCAATTGGCATCTCGCGTGAAGAGCAGTAAAGAAGGTCGTCCGCATGCATACCTATCACATACTCCAAAATTAAATTCCATCCTATGATGAAGGCGACGAATTCCCCCACTGTTACGTAACTGTAAACGTACGCCGATCCTGCCTTGGGGACCCTGGAGGCGAATTCCGCGTAGCAGATTCCTGAAATTCACACAAACATCACATTTAGCGCACGTGCGAGAGATCCTTCAGAGATAATTGGAGGGATTAATTGATCGAATACTATATCTACATCTAACATTTCGCAATGCTCTTCGCAATAGTTAAATACCGAATTCAAATAATATCACTTCTTGTCATTCCCAAAATCCCCCTCCTTTTCCTGGCGTCGGCGTGTATTTGCGCCCAGGCACTTGTGCACACAGTGGCGCACCCTGGAGCGGGGGGGGGGCAAGAAGCCCTGGCACCCCCAAAGAAAAAGAAAAAAGGAGATTAATGTAACCCCGACTGAAGTAATTCAAGAGCTTCGTAAAAAGAAAAGAAAACTCGATTTTATCGTTTAAATAAATATTTTTATAATCACCTAATGAATTTTATTGAATTTGCATTAAAACTATTTTTATCTCTCCGCCAGATTGAATGCTGAATGTGCCATTATATGCACAGTGTTCGCGTCGATATTTCCTGGAATACAAGTTTCGCATCGAACGTATCGCTCAAGTGTCCACTATGCACGGGACCAGTTAAGCAAAATTTGATCGACAGTAATATTTGTTTAGAAAATTCTGTCCGGCTTGAAGGGGCATTTTTCAAAAGCTTGGGCGTCTCCGGTTTCAAAGCTACTTGGCTTTATCAGCTTTGTCCTCGAATGAATGGTATATGTAAGTAGGTGTACATATTCGATAAACTAACATCTACATATGTCATCGAAAAAGGAAGAATGAACGAACAAGCGCTTCTGTCTCAGTCGTTCGACAAGCGTCACTTGCTAGGCATTGTCGCGGAAGGGTTAGGTTTATTCAAGCTCGTTTATATTCAAGGGTAAAGCGTCGTGATCGCGGCTAATTAGATTCGGAGCTGGTTCCCGAAATGTCCTTTAATTGGTGCAAACTGCTAATATCCGGGGAGGACGTTGCTGCGTCGATTTATAATTGGTTAAACAGGTACAGCGACAGGGGGCGAAAGCAGTGGCATACTTGGGATTAGCATAGTTTTTGGAGTACATGGTGACTCATATTCGAAACTAATACTGGATATTGCCGATATTGAGGAGCAGAAGTCTAGGCACATGGAAGACCATGGAAGACCATGGAAGACCCCCTTCATTACCAGCAATCGGCGCGCGCCAGCTCTGCCACCACTTGGCCAAATGTTTCAGCTTTCAGTGTCGCGGCGCGGCGGTAGTGTTGCAAGAACGTTATAATCAAGGAAGCAGGTATATAAAAAGATCGCCACGGACTTTCATTGTGCCAATAAAAATGCTCCTTATTCGACATAGAATAGATACGCCAAGGGATAGTGAGATTTACAAGAGTTGAGAGGAGGTAAAACGAAGGGAATGTACGAATAGTAACACCCCGATACTGGATCGCCTACCAAACCTCGAATCTAGTCATAGTTATCTGCACACTTTCCCACCGTCCACTTGACATGCGCATTGCGCTATTGTTCCATATACCTATACTTCAAGACTCCTACGTCGTCTGGCTGAATAGGGGTTTTGAATTAGCAATAAAACAGTAAAACGCGCATCTGGCGACTTGTAACTCCAAGAATATTGCTTTGCAGTTTGCACGTCACTCGACTATACTCCACAAGCGCCCCACTGTTCATAAGTATTAGGACACCTGTTGTATTCGTATAAAATATGATATTCACTGCTTTTCCTTTAAACTATCAAATAAATTAAAATTCGTTAGAGTCCGTCAATACCTAAATTTCCAAGGTTTTTCGCCATTATTTGAAACAGACTAGGCGTCCTAGTAGTTTATGAACTGCAGTGTACGTATCTAGGTACACACAGTAAGGTATTCTATAACGAACAGTTTTTCTAATTAAATCGAACCGCTTACAACGAACGCGGAGAAATACAATCGGCCGTACATAATTAAATTTATAATACGTATATTTGTATGTTATTATTTTAAATATTTCGTACTAAGAATGTATATAATATCTGTAGGATACCCCATTGTATCCAAGAACCGTCTACTCTATACCTACCAGCGAACGCGGAAGCGACGGCAGCGATCAGAAAGGAGATACAGACAGCTGGGCCAGCCGTCTCCTTGGCGATGCTGCCAGCAAGGACGTAGACACCGAGGCCGAGGGTCGCGCCCACTCCTAGTGCCGTGAGATCGAACAGGCCAAGGACTCGAGCCAATTCGCCCTTGTCTTCCTGGTTCTCGTCGATGCGCCTTCGAGACAGCGCCCTCCATACCCGGGTCGCCATCCCGAGCCCTCCTTTTCACTTCCAGCTACTTCGTCCTCGCCTGAAACATCATTTCATCAGTCGCCGAAATTCTCCTCTACTTTATTCCACGCAGAGTTGGGCATTCATTCAAATTTTATACAATTTTATTCGAAAAATTCCGCATAAAATGAAATTACTCGAGAACGGCGGCGATCATTCGAGGTTTGACAGGCGATCTAAGTAGTATCGAGGCGTTACTATTACCTACGTTGCCTTTCTTCTACCTCATCTCTACTCGTGTAAAATTTTATAAAATTTTATTCCAATTAGTCTCTACATCGAACGAGTAATTATTTTTAACGCAAATGAAGGGGGGGAGAGCTCTCGACGTAATTTCCTGTTTACAGGAGTACTAAGAGGCTTGAAGTGGCTTTGAGGTGGGGTAAGATTGAAACTGCCGGATACGATGAATTTGAAGAACCGATACTGTTGGCCTCGATACAATCTTAAATTTCCAAGACCATGATAACTAGAGCTCTTCAACCGTGCCATTTCCAAAGTCCAATAGAACTTCTACATACGGGAAACCTGTACAAAACCGTATTGGGAAACCAAGTGGAGGCGTGGCTTAGATTTCAGCGCTCTGGTGGTAAGTTGGCGAACTATTGGAAGTAGGCCCGGATCCCACCAAATATTCCGAATAAGTATTTATTAATCGAAGAAGTAAAGATTTATTGTTCAAAAAATTTAAAAACACTCGTTTTTCACAAAATTTCTATATAAACACTGATAATTGTATGGACTTCAACGGATTTCGGCCTACCCACAGTAGTTTAATTTTCTGTCACTAGTTGGCGTATCGAAATTCTTGGTTTCCCAATAGGTACCATAATTATTCCTGGGAATAAATTAAACAAGCCTATGCGCGTTTGTCAATTGTTTTCCGCTATGTTCAACTGTTCGTCAACAGAGTCGCGATGAAACACGTACGCTCCAGCGAGTTATTAAATTTATTCTGTCTCTAAGTGCTCCCATTTTATTTTCAACTGACTTTAAGTGGCTTATATAGCGTTTCGGTAATTAAAAAAAATGTAAGTTACACGAAGATATCTATTAACGGTATCTATTTCTATTACATTTCGAAGATCGTAGCCGATTGTTGTGATTTTCATATTTAGCTGTAACCAAAAGTGTAGGAGCTTACGTGTTGGGGCACAACCGTGCCCAACTATTTCAAGCAACAAGAAGAAGAAAACACCTACACTGAATATCGAACAATCCATAAAAGGTAAAAAACAAAAAATGCAAACATTTATATTTTTTTCTTCAAATTTTTTCCCATGAACTTGTTAGAAGTATATATAGTATGTAGGTACTTATATCCAGAGTATCCTCTCCACCCTTCGATTAAATTTATCATCACGAAGAGATCTCGTTGCGAAGAAATCTCAGCGCGGCGAGTGCTCGAGAAAAGAAAAAGATTCTCGGCGAAGGTTCGTTTATCGTAAACGATTACAAGATAGTAGACATTGTAGCGCAAAGTTCTGCGCATCGATAAGCATTGTGCACGGCGATAATGGGTGTAGCCTCTCCACGGATAAAATCCAATTAAAAACAATACTGTGATTTTTTGCGCGGATAGCTCTTAAGCATTCCGAGATACGGTGAGCCGATCGAGCCGTCGCCGCATTTTTCTCCCCGAAAATTTTAATAGGCAGGATTCTTCGAGGGTAGGTACTGTAATTCAGGCGGTAAACTGTTCTGCGCTGTTGCTCGCGACACGGATAATTATCGGACACCGTTGTATGTCAATGTTGGCTGGTTTATCGGGAAAAATGGGAACGTCACGTGCGCCGTGGCGTAGCTTTTGTTTCCGACAGGTGTTACAACAAGTGTGAATTGGATTAATCGATTTTCGCGATCGCGCGTACACCCGGGGCCCACAGTGTCGGACGAAAATCATCACTTTTTCGATTTGTTTTATTTTTGCTATTTCTTAGAACCGTGGTAAGTGCCTAATATACATGTTACGACGGATAATTTATAGCTGTATGAAAACCAGTTGAAGTTGAATTTATTTTACTATCAATTGAACGGGGCGGCCGTATGTTTGGAGCCGGAAAAGGGGTTACCGTTTTTGGTAACTTTTTAGGCCGTCCTAACAGTAAACTGTGGCCCGGTTTATTCCTTTTAAAAGTGGTTTATTTTAATTTTTTTATTGTAGAAATTTAATTACTTCGTAAAATATTAAACCGTAGTAATTAAATGAACTGAGTTTTATTTTTGTCTACTCGTTTCCTGTAAATATATGATTTGGAGTCAATTTCACCCAAAGTGTCCGCATAACTTTAGAAATTCCGTGACTTTTTTATATATGTATGGCGGAGATATCGGAAGTTTAATTCGCAGACGTTGCGGGGAACAAACAACGTGGGCGGTTCTGGACAATTCTGGTTATCGTAAGAATGTCCCTTTCTTCCGCAGCAACGTAATGTTTTTTTGGAGATAAAAATTTAAATAAGATAACAGGAGGATGGATTAGTTAGTGACGGTGTGAAATGCTGTATTAACTGGATGGAACGAGTTCGAAGCTCGAATGGGTACTATGAAACATTCACTGTGTCAACTAATAGGGACACCTAAGTAACTGTGTGGAATTTTCGATAATGGAACGTTTCCTCGTTGTTCACCATTCTCTGCTTTCTGGCAACTGGAGAATTAAAAAAAATTGTTTCGGTAATGAAACGGTCACAAGGGTGGAAACGACCCCTCAAAGAAATTTGGAGCTCTCGTATTATCGCGAATATCTGCGAAACCATAAAAGATATCCAAAAGCAGTTCAAGTCAAAGTATTATGGTTTCTGATACCCTACAATATACTGACAAAGAATGTTCGAAAAACAGATTGGTGGGGATAAATTTTGAAAAAATGAATTAATAAAACTTTGGATTAAACTATTTTTCGATATCTTTGACAATATCGCAGATGTTCGGGACAATATGACGGCTCACCATTTCTTCGAGGATGTATTTCATCACCGAAATAGAAATTGGTTACGTTATTAGCGTCACTTGAACGACGTTCTTTTAAATTTTCAAATTTTATTAATTTTCCACTTGTCGAACGTCCCTTGTCACTAAAATCAAAACCCATCACTGCCACTGTATCCTTTAACAATCTTTTTAACCGAAATAAACTCCAACGAAACGTATCATAACTTTCCACATCCGTCCTTCATAGTTTGCCCCCGTATTTCAAGCACATCGATCACCCAAGAGGCCAGTAGTACAATTTGCCCGCAATCGCCTGGCGAACTACCCATTTGCTTCGAGCTAGACGAGTGAACGTATTTGTATTCAGTGGCCCTAAGCGTTTTCTCGCAAGAAAGTACCGAAGCTGCGATCGCGCGAAGGAATCGCCTCACGATTGATTTATTCCGCGCTGTCCGGCCGATCGTTGCTTAACCACAAGCATGCCATTTTTTTTTCCAACCACCGCGCAACTACATAATACGCTTCAACGGGAATGTTCCTCTACGAATGGAACCAGTCGCGTTAGTACAGATATGTACAACGAATCCCGAAAGACATTAAAATGCAGATTGCTTCTATTAGCATAACATTGTACACGCGGTTCATCGGCTTTCTTTCCTGTCAAGTGGCACCCATTTCTGCTAAATATTAATGATGTGGCTGTTGGAGAGGTTCTTGTCAGAGTAATTATAGTCTTCTTAATATATTACAGAGCTTTGTGGGTGAAGAATTTTAACGCGGAATCAATGGGAAATAATAAATGAGGAATTTGTGGTATTACACTATTACCATTACTAATTTTCAGGGGGGTATTTAGGTGATGTGGTGATTATTTAGCGCTCCCAGGCTAACTAACAGGCGTCTGTCGTCCTTTCCGTGAAATATCATTAAATGTTTTAATTTGAAAGAGCCGAGGGAATTTTAAAATTAACGCAATATGGCAACTCACACATGAGTTACTGCTAATTTGTTAGATGAGGAAAAAGGGAAAATAGATATTTTATTTTAGCACGGAAACCTATGCTATTATCGTCGATGAGAAAGTAACAAGTTACAGGGCAGAACCGTTTTGTTACCTCTTCGAAATTACTTTTGCCGAAAATTTTGCCGCTCTAGGCTGCAGCCTATAGTAGGTGATAACTTCCTTCCAGACGATTCAACGACACTTGGTCTTTTAAAAAAACTCTCTCAGCCTGACGATGAGTGCTGTCTCCGTTTACAATAGATATTTTTCTTCGGTTTGTTTGCACAAGAATTTTCAAGGCTCCCCGATCGTTCACGTCTCCGCGAATCACCTTGATCCCTTTAAGCAACGATCGTGATCGGCAATTTGAAAGAGGGACCGCTTCAGAGTTACGTGGAACGAATACGAAAGGTATATACATCGAAGACACACGGGTTTCCTCGTTACTGTGATTCCCTGATAGTCGCCGTAATTACTCCATAATCGTGGCACGTGTAATTTCAGCCGACGCGACGTCACCTTTTTCTTCGCGATGCTTGTTGCGAGAAATTCTTCGTTTTATCTCGGCCACAACATTCCCATACCATCTCTATACCATTCAGGCATCAGCTCTACGGTATTCCCACTTCTGCATTATCTCCGCAACAGTTTTAAGACAACAGAATTCCTGTAGATACTATGTCCAAACAATTCCCACAGCCCACACCACTGTGGAGATGGTATGGAAATGATATGGGAATGACGCAGTAATAGGATGGAAGTAGTGCAGGAGCAGTGTAACAGTGAAGTCATCTTACATCACCGGACTCGGCCGACAAAAATATTTACGATCCATTTATAATGCGATGCTTAAGATAATAAAGACTCGACTCTCGATTGCCATTGAATGTTTATTTGCGACAAGACAGGTAGGAATGTAGCTTTCAGAATCTCAGTTATCTCACTCAATGCAGGCGGATCGTTCAGTCCTTTCAAGTGTGCCTAAGTTACTTCTAAATCCCCGTAATCCGCGACCGTTATCTCTTAATTAAACAATCTTTGTCCCGGATAAGGTCAGGAATACGATAAAATTAAAAAGGAAAATACATTCTGGCGATATCTAAATCCAAGCGTTCCGATATTCCTCCGCCTCTGAGGCGACCCCGATGTTACGTGACACGGTACAGTTTTCCATTCGTCGCGCCAATCTTTACGCGTGTTTGTATACACGTCGGCGCGGATCTAATTGATCGAGCAAACCCCGATGCAATTCGTTAATTCGAGCCTGGTGTGTCGGATCTCGTGACGACCGGATCGTCCGAGATTTTCGGCTCGCCCGCGTCCCAGCGTCCCAGCGTCCCATCCACGCGAGAGGGGCCCAACAGAATCGGGTGTGCACGCAGCGCGACAAGGTTGCCGGCCAATTAAGGCGAGCCGACACCGTGCTACCGCGTGTCCTCATTGCGACGATTACCCTCCAACCACCTCCAACTGTCCTCGGCGTGGTAGCTTTGGCCACAATATTTTATCACACCCTCCACCGTAATAAGTAATAACTCATGGCGGGTCCGCGTGGATCTCGACCGTGGTGGGAACTCGTTGATCCGTAACGACTCGAGGAAAAAGAAACGGTATACGATTCACGGAATCGGTTAGGCTTTAGACTCACGAGAATTCCAAATTTCAGATAATTGTCGTTTGAATTGCGAAAATAACAGGAAAATAAAGTGACAGTGGAAGCCCGTTAATTTCGACACCGGATTATCAGAACTCAACCGGAATCCGAATTATCCGGCTCGAGATATATTTACAAGTTTTAAGTTGCAAGAAGAGGATGATAATATTAGAGCGAAATACAGTTTGGGGTTGATTTTTTAATTTTCAGTCTTGCAACTAGAAAGTAATAAATTAATGGGGATTACGGCAGCGAAGAGACCAGTGCCCTCCCATCTGATTTCGAATTTGTTTACACTTTTTATGTAAAAACAATATCAGCCATCGGAACGACTTATCCTACACAATCGCACGATAAACAGACAATATTCCACTGATAGGTTCAACGAGCGTGTGATGACAGACTGCATTGCACCAATTAATCAACGATATCAGTTCGCTATTTCTCCCTACGGATGCAAGCATTTTGTGACGCCCGCGGGGAAAAATTACCACGCAGTCACCTATTCCTATTAAAACCTAACCTGTAAACTGTTACATAGTCGATCCTGGGAGCATTTCGCGCTGAAAGCAGAAACTAGGATGTTTTCACATCCGCGGCTCTGTAAAAGTGCTGCTAAACAAGCGGACGCGAGACTAGAAAGAAATCACAGATAAACTTGAAACTGTAAAATAGAAACGTTCGCAGTTCACGGTTCACGAAACACGCGTCCTTATTAACCCACGGCCAGCGGTGCCTGGGTCTTTGCGTACCCAGGCTGAACGTTGCCGAGCGCAAGAGGAAACAGTAAAAGAGAATAATACCTCTCAGCAGTAAAAAAAGAAAAATGAATTGCGGTAATAAAAAGAACGTAGTTCCAAGTGTTTATAGTAGGACGCGTCTGAAGTGTAGGAACATTGCTACGGGTTTGAATGGACCCAGGAACTGATTTCTGTGCGATTGCCTCTTTCATTGCCGGACGGTTGATGGTAGAAGGGCGATTATCGTAGCGTGAAAACGTCACGAAGCCGCGAGAAAATATTCGCAGGAATCCGATTTTGAGGTAGTTCCCCTCGCAGGGATACCAAACGCTACGCAGACGACAACCAGTTTATTGCTACGCGGCCTGAAAGCAATAACGAAAGAGAAAGGAATTCTTTCGGTAGCCGTACGTTATAATCGTAACGAAAAATAAAGCCGAAGCACGTTGCTAACACGTCACACGCCAAGTACAATCTGCACGGATCTCCTTCTTCCTCCACAAAAGGAAAAAAAGGATCTTCTGCCATATGTACAGGGCCGTTTTAGGATCGTCGTTGCATAAAAATTGTATTTCAATTTATTGTTCGCGTCGTTCAATTGTCAATTAAAATTATATTTTCAATTTTGTTTTTGGTATATTAGGCTACGTTCCTATTTAAAATTTCATTTGTAGACTTTCGCAGACCCTAGGCACAGAATCCGCGTGCCTATTGGATAAGACGGTCCTGCGTTTGGAACCTTTTCAATTAAAGCAAAGAAAATGAATCGTGAAATCGGATCACAGAAACACAGAAAGAGATTCCGTGAGGATTCTTTTACACCTTATTTCCGGAATCTGCGGGCCATTTTTATTTTGTAAATTACTTAGTGGTATACGATTAAGGTCGACGCGCACACGCCTATGACTTGTCTTCTTTTATTACGTCACCCCCTCTCGTGGAAATTGGATAAGGAATCGAGGGAATCACGCCCCGATTGTGAATAAAGCAGTACAGTTTGTTGCAAGAGATTCAATTGGGTTAAATGAAAGTCGGTACGGACGATATCTGTATTGATTACAGGTGCATTCCAGTCGTATGAAATGGACAACAACATGCAACAGGTATAATAACTCTGTTCTCTACTTGATTTCGTTGATGGGCTTGACAATTCTCTAACAAATCGCGAGGAAAACAAAATCGACGATCCGTTAAAAGTACAGACTCGGTGTTTGGTATTTCGGCGAACTTCGATTTATGATACCAGCTAATTAATAATACGACACGTTATCAGAATTACTTTGATCTAACAACGGTATCAGCAATCAAAGAGTGCGTGTGAGAAACTCGAAGCAACAGCTTGAAATCAATTAATCGTATATCGGTAAAATATATTTATTCGCGAGATAACTCGGAATAACGGATAGATTCCTCGGGGTAACGATAAACCGAAGTGCAATTACTCGTACCGAGCTCATTGTTACTTACAGCTGCGCCGTTGCAATTTTTCAAAGGCGGACTGTTTTTGCGACTTGACTGGTTATTAAAGCGATATTAATCAAAGAATAATGTAGTATTTCAATTTCCGTTACTTCACTAATTTCAAATTAACATGTTTGGGAATGATCAATTTTTAATACCTAAAGAGTAAAAAAATATTAAAGTTCGACTACCGTAGCACAGCACATTTACAAATCAACTTCAATGTAATTCTTCTCGAATTTTAGAAGAAAAATTAGGTAACAACGAGTTAACTTTTTGCAACTTTGCTGCGATAATATCTTGACTTGAAATGCGCCGTTTATCGCTAAAACTCTAGTATCTTTGCCAGTAACGGTTAATTACTAAGATAGAAATAGTGTTTTGTTTTTTTACGAGTTTGCGGGATAAAAGTAGGAAAGCGAATGCAACGAAATTATTTTCACACGTGCACAACTCCTGTGCCTATTAAGTTCTCGCGCGAAGAAACATTGCAAAATCCGGTAGCAACCTTCTACCTTCACTGGCAAGTAGCAACCTTCTACTCCTAGAGTAGACGTACAGGGTGTCGCAAAACTAGAGACCCGCCCTTATTTGATTAATAGAATTCAGCGGTGTTTGTTTAGTATTCTGTATCACGATCAATATTTAGAAAGTTTAATCAACAGACGAGTTCGGAATGAATATGCCCTGCTATAGGTTAGTGCTGTTTACATTTTCACCAACATCGATGTTCAAGTACTCGCATGCTCATTATCTCTTATTATTTCTCTTATTATTATTTCTAATGAGGAATATTTGAAATGTCCCTCGAGTCTCTTATCAGTTTAAAACATCTCCTTAAGCTCATTCAAACGCAAGCCTAACGGATATTCATTTTACGCATGCACAGTTGATACATATTTTATGCGCGGACCTTGGAAATGCCGACACGACATTGGCAATTGTTTCCACATAAAAAAATTGAGCATCTCGAAAACGATTTGCCTGCATACCTGCGCTCGTCAAGACTTTATGTTCCTTTTTATAAGCTTCGTTACACCGTTAAATTTAAACTTGTAATCCTGAGAATATCCGACATACATTACAATGAATATAAACGCGACAAACGGTACTGTTACCTCGCGTTTAAGCGTTAAAGAGACTGAATTTTATAATTCTTCGATTCTGAAAGATAACACGTTTACATGAATTATCTCGGTTGTTTCCTCTACCGCCCAGTTGTTTTTACAACGGTGGATTTTTACAACGGTCCGCGCGTAATGCGCGTAATGCGCGTAAAGTAGTCTCACCTGATTTCGGAGATGTGCGTTAGGAGGGGAACGAGCGGGCGCGTGGAGAACGTCTCACAAACGATGACACTGGCTCGCTCAAGTGGGATGGACATGCGTAATTGAATCGGAAGTAGGTCGAACACCGCGGAGAACCGGTCGCACCGGAGGACGAACGCGGACTAATAATGTGTTCTAATATAACGACGCTCACTTCCACCTGTCCGCTAGCTAATAAACTTCAATCACCTCCCACCATCGCATTAAGGCGGCCGAGCGTGTAACGCTCGAAAAACTGTCTGGGGGGGAAAGACGTATCTGTAGCATTCGGATGTACACAAACGACCCGTACTCTTTTGTTTTCCTTTCCTCTAAAGTCTAAGCGGACTCTGACAACTTGGTAACATTTTCTAGAATTTTCGTAGGCATATTTGATTAGTAAGTAACGATTCGAATGCTATTCAAATGCGGCACGTGTTTTCATGCACGAGAAAGTAGTACTAGAAAATCGAAAGGTTACGATTACGTTAAAGGAAAAGATAAACGGCTGTTTATTGCTATTATCGTCTTATCAATCATTTATTCCTCCGACAGGAGGATATTTCGTATAAACGTATCACGGACCAGTTGCGCGGTATAAAAATCGTTCGTTAGATAGAACTGGTCCTAATGGCAGCATTTTCCATTAAAGTATTTAGTAAAAAAGCTAATATTATTAAATTTATTCTACATACATGAAATAAATTAAGCTCTATCCGACGATCTGTGATATGTATCTGGATTCGTGGCACAGCCTGGGCACGTGTGTAAGGATTCATGGATGAATATCTCGCAGTCCAAGCAGAATGTTTGATTACATTTGTTGCAAATGTACACCTGCGAATAGATATATTTTCAGATTCAATATGGCTGGTATTCATCTACAATTAAATCGCATTCACGAATACATACCTTTTTATCTCTTTGCGTTAGAACTTTTTGGCAACTGTAACAAGTTGAAGAGCTCCCATCGAACGCTACTTCGTCGAAGGGTTCAACGGGGAATAAATAATGATACGATCGAGCTAAGTGAGGGGCGGACACCAAGGTCAGCCCACATGCTCTACATTCTACAGGGAGTTCGCAGTGCTTGCTCAGACACTGGGGGCAGAGGTATCCTGTGCTCATAAGTTTCACGGACTCGTCTGCGTTTTCCGCGTGGCTGTAAAAAAACCATCTATCGTTCGTCTCGTGCGAAAAGTTTCTCTGCCTCTCGCGGTTTAAAAATCAACTTACCACATGCACACCGCCATACACGTGTCAGTCGCGGAGGAATGCAACGCGTGATGAGGGAAGCCCATTTTCACGAGAGCAGCGTCCAATCTGGTCGCAGCTGGCGGCGGATCTATGTGCATGTTCAACTGCTCTTTGTAATGCTTGTCATCCAGCGCGACACCGTGCTCTCCGCCGGTAGCTGTCGCCATTCGTTTACAAATGTACAACTCAGCGGCCAGACCTATTACGCTACACCTTACGCAGTCTGATTTCATGCTCTAAAACCATAGCCCGCCGTTAAACTATTGCGACACAACAATTACGGTGTGCACGACAGTGCGTACTTGTATAGTTTCGTTGATATCTCCTGGATCGCAAGTCGTGAGGGCTCCTATGATTATAAGGATCTCTTTACTGGCGTGAGACGGCAGGAGACGCAGAGATTTCAGAGCTAACTCCAGGGAGTTTTGCAAGGAGGGCTCGCCTGCCGGTTGAAGTTGCTGCATGCCTTGCACTTCCTTCGGAGAGAAGAAAATTCTATTATATAGAGATAGGAAAAGATTCGTGATAATTCGCTTCACCTTTACGTGTTTCTTGGAATTTCCAGCCAAGTCGCTCACTTTCTCTGCTCTCTTATTTCTTGTGACGATCACTCCCAGCTGACTTATAGGATTTTGATAAAAGAATTCTTCGATGAAATCTTCCAAAAGCTATAACAAGATAACGTTCGTAAGTAGGATACGATAACACTGATGGTATTAAGATCGACCTTCGATAATCACCTTCAAGGAGCATAAAAAGCGAGTCGGCTTTAAATCCTGATTCGACATTGCCTCGGAAGCGTCGAGAATTACGTAAAGATGCCTCATCATTCCCAATCTGGCGCCCACCTTCTTTTCCATCTGACGTTTTCTTTTGGCATTGTGAATGATATCTGCGACGGATGCCTCTAATAATCCATGGTCGTCTTCCTTAATCGCTTCCCTTAATCAATAATTATTTACATCAATCTATACCTTCGGCAGGATAGAGAATTACTTTGTAACTACAATCGCGATGGCAAGCTTCATGTACGATAAAAGTATCTGCTTATTACCATGCGAATGACTTGCAGAAATTGGCAATAGAATAATTAAACGTATAAGTGTCTGTACTAAATTTGAAAATAAAGTAAGCTAATTACAATGAAAGTTTAAAGAATTCAGTACCATGTCTTTTCATAACCTGTCTCCCACCGATACTCCTTCTCTTCTTCGTCGTCAGCCATTGTTTAATTTCTGAAAGCAAGTTACAACGAAAAGTAGAGATTCTTTAATTAAAAGGAAACATACATATTCGAAATAGTTTCACGAGCATATGTAAGTGAGTCCTTACTCTCCGCTATGTGCAGATCGGATCACGTGAATTAGGTTAGCGTTGTTTATATTACGATTAACATCGACAGGACTGCGGCAGTTTTATGATGGAGCGACCTTTTAACATCAAAGCTCTCCTACATTTTCGTAGCGACTGTTGCATAAAGCCCTGATTAAATCGAGAATATTTGAAAAAAAAAGTACAAATTAATTCACAATTAAAGCATGCATACGTTAAGCGTGCAACTTTCACGCGTGTATCCGGTCGATATAAGAATCTATTATCCGAAATTTCTCTTCGTGAATTACAGAAGCAGCATACGAGATAGGGTGGACGCGTGGGCGTGCGAATGTACTAAAAAAAAAGGCAACAAATAGATCATACGCGATTCTTAATCGAATAACGCAATAACCTATGACTATTTACGAAATCGTTCGGGACATTAATTAACATAAACTTGGCTTTTCTATACTGGATCCGATGCCGGAACACAGCCGAACGCAGCGAGTAAAAGCGGCAGATTTGAAACGGATAACGAGGCGTTCGCAAACGAGCCATCCTTTTATGCGTAAGCTCGTAATTCCGCTTTGACGTTCTATACGAGGCGCGGCACGAAAAACAACAGGAATAATTCTATAAGAAAACTCTGTTGGACGGAAGAATGAGAAGGCCAGTTGACGAGGAGGATTTTCCCGCCAAAAGGTAAACTGTTGCCGTGGCGGGCAGGCGCCATGGCGCCACCGTCGCCAGACGCGATCACTGTTTTCATCCCATCTCGTGCGGCGACAGCAATTTTCCAGATCAAACGAGGGTCTGACTTTTCTACTGGTTTACCGGGGCGTAAGTCGATATCATTGGTTTTGGGGCTCGATTTCGCTGGGATCGGTAATGGACAAGTGTGTTCGAAAAATATTCAATGGGGTAGACAGGAAGTGAATAGCCCCGAGGAGAGTTTTCGTTACGAGAGCCATCTTGACGAGCATCGGCTTGCTCGTGATAGACAGAGGACGGGTCTGCGGTGGCGACGGCGACGGCGGCGGCGGCAATGGCATCGTTTCTAAATGTTCCCGTAGATTCTGTACGGCACGGTCCTCTCCGATCGAAATAGCTCGGTTTTTGTCGGCGACGGTCTATCACGGTGAGCCGGCTACTGTTTCGACATCCAATTATTGCCCTGTGAGTTTCAGTCGTTGGTAACTTACGCCACTGGCCGCGTTTACAATGACTCCATGCTGTGTGCCCCCCGACGTCCTGCCGTTTTATGCGGGAATTCGTTTAGTTTAAAATAAAATGTCCGCTTTTAAGCTTGCCCGCCGGGAAACACGGGCACGCCGGCGATCCGCGGGATTACCGATCGAACATTCGCGTGTGTGCGTGCGTGCAGTGGACCGTCGAATCGCCGTAACAACGGCAGTGGTGTCTTATTAAAAAATGTTCGCAGTTCGATTTCCACCGGCATGTTGCCTGTAAATTCTTCCGGGGCCCGCGAAACTTCGAACTCCGAATCTGCCAACTCTTTTTCTGGTCCGATATATTCGCCGAGCAGCGCGAACACAACGATAGATCTTTCGAATTCTCTATTAAAGCGAACGTTCCACGTTCCTTTTTTTTTCTAGGAAACTCGTATCGCGGAAACACCGTGTCGATAGGGTTCGCCGATGCGTTGGACGATCGCTAGCAGCGATACGCGTTGCAGGATTTCATGTTATACAGGGTGACCTGCGTGCACCTGATTTTGTTGTCGGAATTCGTCTTACTTTCTCCGAGTTTCCCTTTATCGCGTATTAGCTGGTCGACTTGTATCATGGATTACTGGTTCGCAAGCTTGCTCTGTTTGTGCGAGGGATTTACGAGGGACAGAATATGTAGTAAAACAGTGGATTCTCACTTTGTGGTATACAGTGTTTGTATAAACATTACGTAGGCAGGCAGCATTGTTGTTAGCGTTTCTACGCTCCGTTGTGTAATGTATGCATTGATTGTTACGCCAAGGAATAATCGGTGATTTTGATTTCTAGAGAAAGAAACAGTGAGGATAGAGATTCCAATACTGTATTGAACAAAATGGAGGGAGGCGATGGCCCTTCGGCCATCAGTAGTAATCCTACTGCTATCAAAGGTAATATTTCTTATTTCCACCTGCGACGAGATTCTTTTAGTACCGTTTCGCCTTAGTTTATTTCTCTCCGACCAATAATACGTAAACATCGATGTACACGAGACATTTGTAAGCGGACAATATTTCTGTTAACGGGCGCGAGCATATGCATTCCCTGAAAATGAATGGTGAAACAGTAAATGGAAGTTATCGTTCAAAGTCTCTTTACTAGGAGCGATTATGTTCCACCTACGAGAAACGGTCTCCCAGAGCTGAGAAACAGTTTTAACTGGTCTTATGTAATTATTCTGTGTTTGCATAGGTGTAAGCTACTACTGTTAATTGTCGAGAAAGGGTTAAAGGTTGAAACTTGTAAGAGCGCATTTTCTTGAACAGTTTCGTAATAGGAAATTGTTGGATTCGTGTAATTAGTAAGTCGGTAGTGCCATGGTACATTGAAACGAGGAACCTGACATACCGACTCCTTTTAATATGGATAGAAGCGGAGCTCTTCTGGAAATATTGACCGTGTTTATTTGTGTGTATGTTACTAGCTGCACAAGAAGAGATGGGAAGGTTAGACGTTCTTGTATGTGGACAGTGCCATTCGGTTTTCCATTTCATCGAGGAGTTTCAGGAGCATCGTACGAAGGAAGGCGCTTGTACTCAAGTTTCACATTTCCGTGAAAATAGCAATGTTAGTAACGTTTATGAGAAATCGTTAATGATAAGCCAGAGAGGCGATGGTGGGAGGAGAAGATCGTTGTGTGATTTGACTTGAAATTTTTGTAGAATGAACAGAAAGCACAAGTGTGGGCTTTCCTTCTGTGGAAAGACTCGCAAATCCAGCAGGAAGGTTCGGATAGAGATTCGACCAACTCGTGGAAGCTCTATCAGAAATGGTGCAAAATGGATACGCACATAAGAGATTCCTGGATCGCTGCTGGGAAGACCATTCAAACTTTCACAAAAATCAGCAACGCCAAAATGCAGGATGCACCGAGGCAGAATCAAAGTAGCGCTAATGTAGAAGGTGGATTTCATGTGAAATATATTTGTATTCTATATTAAATGGAACGTGTACTGACGTTCAGGGTTCTGTGCTTGTGCAGGGAAACCAGTAGTTGTCCGTAAAGTGATTAGAAACGGACAGCCAGAGGAAGCCGATAAGAAAGACTCTAAAGCTTCAGAGACGAAGAATCAAAAGAGCAATGAATCTTTCGACGCCGACGGGGAGAAGAAGGAAAAACCAAAGTTGAAACCATCCATAAAACCCAAGGTTGGCTTGCTCGCGTTACGTCGATTGCGTGATTCGCATTTAAGCGAAATTTATAATCAATTTATTATCGCAGGGTAAATCTAGTAAAGCTGGTAACGAAGACAAGGAATCAAGCGACGAAGAGTATACGGTAGAAAAGATTTTAGCGAAGCGATTCAACCCGAAAAAGAGATGTTCCGAGTACCTACTAAAATGGGACGGATATGGGCAGTGAGTTGAATTTATAAAACGCCTTGTATCTATAATAGAAAATTACTAAGCTCTTATCTGGAAAGATAAAATACATGAATCATTACAGCGAGCACAATACGTGGGAACCTGCCGAGCACGTAGCCACTTGTAAACATCTATTGGAAGAGTTCGAGAGAAATCTGGCCAAACAGAAGGAGCTGAAAGCAGCTCAGCAGCAGGCCAATGCAAAAGCAGCGGGACGGGGTCACGCTGCTGCGAAGACCGTTATAAAAGCAGAAGCGAAACCTGGACCGAGTACTGCAGCTCAAGTAGGGTAAGGCAACTAGATTTTGCCTATTGCTCAATGAAATGCACACACTCACACTGTGCAACGGTTATGCATTAAGTAATAATGAACTCTGTACGTAGGCGACCGATGCGGTCAAGTAAATCAAAAGCAATGGACCAAGTGAAACAATGGTGTGGATCGATGAAAGACGAGGACAATGATTGTACGTAGTCGAAAGATTTTGTATTAGAAAATCGTACGAGGGTATTACTGACGATTAATGTTTGTAAATCTGTTGCAGTATTAGGAAAGAGGCGAATGGATTACTCCGAGAGCGACTCCGAGGACGGAGGGAGCAGCGCTGCGAAACGGGCGAAAGGTGACACGGGTAGCGACGAGGATTGGACCGGGGAGTCCGAGGAGGAGAGATTGCTGGGTAGAAGCGACGTGATCCAGCGCGCGTTCAATCGCGCTAACGCTCAATCAAACGGTTCGAACAGAGGGAGTGGCTCGTCGACGGATCTGGCGACCTCGCTGGGGCTGCAGTCTCCCGAAGGAGCGAAATCTAATCAACCGCCTGTATTGGTGGCGAACGCCAAAGGGGTGGTTAAAGTGGATCCGAAGCAAATGCCGAACTTGACGTCCGGCGTGTACGTGATGTCGCGGAAGGACGGGATCATCAAGCTGGACTCTTCCCCTAGCGGAAAGTTGGCGGTGAAAGGCTCGCCGACCACACAAGGTGTCTTGATGGTTCAGAACCGTGATAACACTAACGTAGTGAGGAAGCAAGTAATATCCGCATCGCAGTCGAATTCCGTGACGCCTGTAAAGGTGGTATCGAAAATGGATGGGAGCCAAGTGGTGACCCAGATGAAAGTAGTCTCGAAGCCGGTGACGAGTAAAACAGGAGGTACACAGAAAACAGAGCCTATAAAGATCCAGCCGAAACCAGATCCGACACAGTTACCGCAGATACATGTCGTGACCGCGGTGCCGGCCCCCATAACTTTGCAACCAAGACTAAGTACAGGAATACGTCCTGGACCTGTTACAGGCCAACGCAGCGCGGACGGTCGCCCATTGCTACCGAGACCACCGCTGCGCGCCACCACGCCGACTAGCGTGCTCGGTATCGGCTCCACGATCCGCACGCCAGTCAGGGCGCCAGCCCCGAGACAAGTCCAGTCGCAGCAAGCGCGCCAGGTGCTACAGAAACGCACCACGGCGGTGACCACGCAAAGTAACTCGGTGAGCCCTGGGAACGTCGCACAGATTAGATCCAAGTTCACGGTGCTTAGCCCTCAGCCGAAGCAGGTGGTTAAGTCTGGCACTAGCCCGGTCCAGCAGGCTAAACAGTCGCCGAAGACGCCAGTCGGTAAGCCACAGTCATTATTATCTCCCCAGCAAAAGTTACTAATGGCAAAAAGGAAAGCTCAAGAGGCAGCGGGTATCGTTAAACCAGGTGGCCGCGGCCTCCTAGCAGGTGCTCGTATTACCGCCGGGCGGGGTAGAGGAAAATTAGCCGAGGTACCAGCGACAGCGGCGGCGGCGGCGGCAGCGGCAGCAGCGGCTGCTGCCACTCCTGGAAACAAACCGAAAGAAAGTAAACTGGCGGAGGGCGACGGTCTTCACATGGAGTTCCACGAGGTAGGCTCCGAGGAAAGTAGCAGCGAGGGTGAACCGGAACTACCGCCACCGGAAACCGAGACCGTGGCCACCGCAGGGCCAGATAGCCCACCGAGGCCGTTCACTCTGTGCCCGCTCACGGGGCGTATCATTGGGCCTGACGGCGAGCCTGTGGAACAGCCAGCCGAGCCAGAGCCCGAAGCAGAGCCAGCTGCGCCATTGTCCACCGTCAAACCTGCTACAACCACGTCGGAGAGTATAGACGTGAACGCCGCGGCGAGCACCACAGAGCTGGTCCTACCTTCCCTCGATTCTTTAACAGACGGCAGTGGCATAATGAGAGTGGAGATGAGTCCCGGCGGGACAACAGGAACCATCGTTCAGACCGGCGAACCGGCGCAGATGAACTTGTCGAACGTCGCCGGCCCTGCTCCGGACCTTCCCTGCTTGGACGACACTGTTCCCGCTGTAGCTGCTCCAGCAACCACCACGACGACGGCTTTGACAGAGGCGACGTCGACCAGCGAGTCACCGATCGCAGCAGGACTGTCAACAGCCACGGTCACCTCTACCAGCACGATAGCCATCGCGTCCAGCGATCCAGTGAAGACCGAGGAGAAGATACCGGAGGAGAGGAAGGTGGCAGAGGACGCGTCGAATTTGGTGACGATAACGGGGGAGGACGGCGTTGTTTACCAAGTGACAGGGCAAGCCGAGGACGGCCAGACGTTGCTGGTGACGCGGGACGCCGATGGCGAGCAGCAATGCGTGTACGTCACTACGGAACAGCAAGGGGACGACGGGTCCGTGCTGACGTTGGACCACGCTGTGGCGGAGGCAGTGGCACAGCTGATACCCGACCAAGTCAACCTGGCCTCGCAATTCTACGTGAAAGAAAGCGGCACGGAGCCGTCCGAGAACCCGATGGTCATGTCCATTATGGATAACACGAACGCCTCCGACGTGGCCGAGGGGCAAGAGGACGGTGACGGGCACGGACAAGTTGTAGCTCAAGTTGTCCAAGCGGAAGAGCCGACTCCAGGTAAGTTGGTCGATTCGAGTCAGTTTACAGGGTGCGTTGCAATTGTAGAAGTATGCTAAGCTGGTAGAGTTTGAGGAAGTTAAGTATACTGGTTCGGGGCATACCAAATTCCAGTTTCGGGCCCCTTGCATTCTGTAGTGGAATTAATGAGGACTGCACGAGAGTGGAGGAAATCTATATGTCCCTGAGGAAAACCTCCAATTCCTTATCTACCAAGGATTTTAGGTAGGGGTGGGTTCGAACCTAATTTTTAAATTCTCAAAACTCGACTTGGAAACTACTCGAAACCGAAAGTTTCTAAGGCTTCGAAACTCTCGGAACTTTTCTAAGTGAAATGTCTTGCTTTAAGAACCAAAGACAACCAAATTTTACATAAATCTCTATTGGCCATAGTTAAAGAAAATACAAGCAAAAATATAACAATACTATGCAAATTCTCGGACTCTCGGAATTCGAATCTTCCTTAGGTTTCGAGGTTTCGAAGCTTCGAGAAACCCACCCCTAATTTTAGGAATTCACTATAGCTGTACCAGCAAGAATACTAATGCAATAGGGTAACCTCGGGGCTCGGGTGGACCCTTGGGCTGTTCAAGTGACCCCACGCATATCGTATAGAATGTTTTACTTAAATTGTAGCTGGGTAGATCGCACAGAGTCGCTTTTAGATAACAGAACGTTCCCACTTTAGTAGCGAAAGACAAAGTGAGAGAAATGTTTCGTTTTCAGATCTGGCTGATAAGACCATAAAACGAATCCTTTTCGAACATGTCGCGCGATGTGTGTCGCACACAGACTGAACAATATTAGCGGTAGTGATACTGTAATTTTATTGTCATTATTTAGGAGGCACCAGAAGAGTGGTTCTACTTCTACCGGACGGGAACCTGATGATGACCGAGGTGACGGAGGAGCAGTACGCTGCACTCGGTCTGGGCAAGTGAAGGAACACTCGGAACGCGCGTAAAGGATAAAACGATCATGCATCGAACTATACATTTATAATGGAAGTTGTACGCTTAAGGGTGATCGTGGGTTGTGTATATATGTAAGGACCGTTCACTTCGTACAATTGCAATGAATTAAAAAAAGAAACAGAAAAAAAATTATCGAGATTTTTCGGCTGAACAGACGCGACGTGGAAGAAGAAAAGAAAGAAACGTAGCTGATGTATTGTAAAAAAACACACACACACACACATATGGAAGAATGAAGAAAAATCAGGAACACAGAAATCTAGAGTTTAGATTTACGATAAAGGACTATGTTTTAGAAATTCATGTCTCGGTGTAAAACGAATCCGCTGGAATTTTAATTTTTAATGTTTTATTTATAATTTACGGGGGAAACGCAGATGCACAGGAGGGTGGAGAGGGGAGGAGTTAACGCGGATAGATATCGTATCGTTCGATGACAACACCATTATACAACGTTTGAAATAAGCATTGTATTTGTAGGATAGTGAAGTATAACCTGGGGTTTTATATTTTCCAAACGATAATAGACTTCTCGCGAAGACCATTAAGTCCCTCTGCATACAAAGTCCAAGTATCAAGTCGCGATCCACGCAAGTTGTTCTCTGGCAAAATCACCCGGGACAAATCTACGCTTCGTGATGTAAATAATAGCATGAGGGGGAGAAGAGAGATTAAAGAACATTTCTATCGGGACGAATTTTTACGCAGAGTTTGAACCTAGTTTGACTCCGCGCCGAGATTCTCATCGTACGATCCTCACGGGACATTAATTATGCTTTTTTTTTCATTCTGACTTGAATTATACATACGTAACGATACATGCTGGTAAGCAATTGCACCACGTATCAATTTATTGCAACGGCAACCATGAAGTCCTTACGCGAGCACGAGAACGTATTTTTCTTTCTCTCTCTTTTTTTTTTTTTTTCGTTGCGTTACGTGGACTGTGTATGCTTATTCTATAGATTAAATAAGTGCACTCCTAACGAAGAACACACATAATTTTTCAACCTACAAGACTTACAAAGAAGAGAAAAAGTAAAAAGCAAATACAGTGTTGTTTAATGGAAGATCAAGCGCGTCTGATTATTAAGCCCACTTCCTTTTCAGGTCACTAGACGATCGATCAGAGACATCCACGATTTCACAGCTTACTTGCGAGCTCAAAAACTATCGAACACGCCTCTTGCACTGTATGCTTCTATCAAACAAAAGTGTATTTTCAACGAACGTTTAAACGTTGGAATATCGTTGCAGCGACTTTCGGAAGAGACTCTGTATGCTCTGGAGAATCGATTTCTTTCTCGCTTGTTTGCATTGGTAGATTGTACAAAGCGTAATCTCCAGATCGTATACGCGAGACCATGCTGTATGGACTATATGGTGTCTACGCGTATCCGAGATACACATGTATACATAGAATAAAGAGGAAGGGGGAAAGGATCAGGCAGGAGGATTCTTTGTATTTACGGATCATGATAAATACAGTTATAAATAAGTGTACCTTATGCGATCGTATGGCGGCTGGCAAGAGCAGCGTCTTTGCCTCAACGTTTGTAGAGCTAAACTAGATTCAAGCGTGAAACGGTCGCGATACAGGAAGAAAATGTGAGAGGAAGCAAAAACACATGGACAATTTCTATATATCTTCAGTCTAAACGAAAACTATTTTGCACGATGTACGGCAATGGAATATAAAATCCTAGTATTTTAGTAACGTAACCCTTTTGTACATAGAACTTCAATCTCTCAACCTTTATATAAAAAAATTGTTTCCAAATAAATCATACTCTTAAAATCACTATGTACGTTTGTTTCATTGCACCACTTCATTCTTGCTTTCTTCATATCTTCTGTACGAAGCGTTTACATGTTCCTTCGATGCGGATATTCAATTAAACGTTCTTTTGTCAACTGCAATGAAATGCATGCTTGTCAGCTGGTTGATGATATAAATAAGTAAGATGGACTCTGTACATGTGACTTATAGTGGAAATGGGGAGGAAATGGAGGCAGAGTCTGTTCCAAGGAGAATGCGAAGTGCAGCAGAGTCTCGAAGATATAATTGGAAAATATCGTACAGCCGTATTGCATCTGGACAACAGAATATTATCTTGCAGAAACAATCTTCTGTTCTGTATTGCGTTAGTATTTTTATGCGTTCTTTACACTCGGTAGAGCACCATGAATTTTGTAAAGCTTTTGGTACCACGGGATCGTTGACACCATTAAAAAAAACTTAGAATAAATTCGAAGACTTACGAATCTTTATATTATTATCTATTTCACTCCTGCTGAGAGGAATCTTTTAGACCAAAGGAAAGGGAAAGCTACCTAAAATTGCAAATAGACACATTCTTAGGAGGGGTCATTCTTTTCTAAATCTATAACTACAAGAGTTTATAAAACAGAATCTTCCCTTGTCCAAAGATAAACACAATGGAGCATATAAAGTGTATGTTACTGATCAACTACAACAGTTTTGTGATCTGAAATCTGAAAGACCCCACAGTACCTACTGATCAAAAAGGAAAAGAAGAATTTCCACCTGACACTAATGATGAGAAATAATAATTTTTATAAATAGAGTTACAGAGATCGGTTACACAATGCATGTCCTGCTGACATAAAGATATTGAAACGTTGCACGCGAGATGTTACGGAACTGGAAGATTCGACACTCAAATACGCGGACTCAGGCGTCGAAGGCGAAGCAGAATTAGGTACTAAGCTAGGTGAAAGTTAACGACACTGTCATCGTGTCATGGTCTCCTTTCTAGATTTATATCGCAGCGATTCGTTGATACAACCACCGGAGCCGAAGGTTTGGGACGAGTACAGAAGATTGGTAGAATTAGCGCGATTGCTTCCGGAAAGAGAGCCGGATCTACAGTTGAGGCACATAACGTCTTTGCCAAAGATTCGAGTTGATAGGTACTTCTTAAATCCCTACTTTCGAGGCTGACAAGGGAAGCTTCCCAACCCGCAGATTCAAAAAAATTATGAAACTTTGGGCATATCGGTATGTATCGCGCAATTATTTTGCTGACCAAATTCACTTTACGCGCGTGAAACTGACCCTTAAAAATCGGACCAATTTTCGATTTTATGTTATAACTCGCGATTTGTAAGAGATAGAAAAAGGGTTTCAGGCACAAGTTTTTTTTTTATTAGGACTATCATTTGATAAAAGTGATACGCGAGTTATAACACAAAATCGGAAAATAGTCGGATTTCCGGAGGTCAATTTCACTCCCTTGGACTAAATTTGCGCAGCGAAAAAATATACCCAGTTTCATAATTTTTTGAATTCCGGGTTGGGCATCTTCCCTTGAGAGTCAATAATTAGCAATAACAGAGATTTTACAGTATTATTTTCCAAGATGGACAGCTTACATACTCTTCAGCAGTTCTTTGTAAGGTCATTTTCCCCGAGAAAAGAACATTTTTTTATACGAATGTACCGTTTCCTTCAAATCATCGCCTATTTAATAAAGAAAGACATTTCCCAATTTCTATTTCGAAAATCAGGGGAGAGTCGAGGTCGCAGCCACGTCTGGACGCCCGAGCAAAGAGGAGCATCATAAGGTCGGAGATCCAGAGGACGGTATTGGTGGCAGACTGCAACTACGTGCAGTTCCGTAACTTCCAGTTGAAAAAGCTGTACAAGGTACTGGGATTCGATCAGGCTCGCTCGGTTTCGTTATTAAGCTACCGTTCTGTGTACGGTAGAAAACGGTGACGTTGCAAAACGTGAGTACGTCGCCGGCGAGATTTCAACTGGACGGGAGGCCTAGCCGCTCCAAGTTCCTAGTCGTAATCGAATCCATAGCGGAGAACAGGGGCATCGTCCCGCCAGGGATGCAGCTGCAGCTGGTGATTTTCTTCCAATGCGACACCATAGACGAGCCCGAGGAAATATTGATACTGAACGTGCAACACGGCAAGTCCATCATTATCAGGCTACACGGATACAAAGACCCTCCCATTCTGATGGGTAGATATATGGCAAATTTCTTTAACTCAAAGAACCTTCGCTACACCAGTGTTTCCCAAGCTTTTTTCTTTCACAGGAATCGACGCATCGCAGAAGGAACTAACGAGCAACGGGAAGTTCACCGTCCAGCCTTGGCATTCGGAAATACTGTCTCCATGCGAGAGCATAGACGTACGTCTGAATTTTAATTCGCGATTACAGCGATTATGCTCAGTAGTGTTAGAGGTAAACGCGTGATATGATTATTTTCCAGTCTACCACAGGAAGTACCGTCGAAAGCGCAGCCACTTGGCTTTCAATTTGCCGGAAATTCGATAACAAAAGCATGACTTTCGACTGCGGCAACGGCTTCGTGGGGGAACAAGTCCACGTGCCTCTGAAATTCACGAACACAGGGGGAGAGGGCAGGTTTTTCATAATGAGTGAAATCGACTGGACTTCTCTGTGTATCGAAGTAACGCCTTCGCCCCTTTGTCAGATATGTGATATGCATTTTCAGTTGCTTCTTTCTTATATTTTTCATCCGGATATCACGACCACAAATGGCATATATCTGCGACTCCCATTTGCAATTATTTATTTTTTCTATTTTTCATCAGGATATCACGGCCACCAACGTGTTGAAATTGCCTTGTTTCGCAATATGGCCGGCGTACTTCTTGCTGAAGCCACGGGAAGCAATAACGCTCCATGCATTCTTCTTTCCATACTGTTACGGGATTCACGTAAATGAAACACTGAATTTCTAACACTTGTACATACATATTTATGCTATGATTGTTCAGCTAACGCCTTTGTGTGTCGCGTCTGTTCTTATCAGGTAGACAAACTGTACATACTTTGCGACAACTGTACTCTACTGGATTTGGAAATAATCGGGGACGGCATAATATACGAGCCGAACTTCATCCAGCTTAGTAAAGTATCTATGTAACTGTTTTCACATGGTAGCGTTAGCGTAGCAATATTATTGTACGTGGTATTACGTTTTTATTTGGTAGATGCACATCGTCGACCATGTTTCTTTCGATGATCAAACCGCTTTTAAGAAACCTGGGTAGTTTTTTAAGAAACGCAGTGGGTACTGTATTTTCTAGGAGTTCACAGATATCAAAAGAAAAACACAGCACTGCGTTCCTGAGGAGTTTTCAGAAATCAAGAGAAACGTAGCACTACGCGTTTATAGGGCTAAAAGAAATTGTAAGTGATTTTTCATTAGTAGCCCTTTGCATAGGGCTATTTAAGAGAAATCACGAACAACGTAGTACTACGATATATTAAAATTGCTGAGGCGAGTTATCCTCCATACTATGGCAAATAATGAATAAGCCTGCTATTCATGAAATTGCAGCAATTAGAAAAGGTTTGGCCACTGAAGATGGACATCGACAAACACGCGCGTTATTACGTAAACTTAAACAGTGTTTCAAACAGAATGGGGCAATGCACGATCTCCGCGAGCAACATTAGGTAAAACAAACTTTTACAGGGATCCTATTTCTCTCTTTAAAATAACATATTAACCTACGAAAGAATTAATGTAAAATTGAACTGAAAATATGAATTCAATTTAACACAATTTCGATCTGCTACTTTCCGAGAAACTACTTAGTAAAGAAGCAATTTTATTTCATATCTATCACCGACGAAACTATATCAATATTACCAATCAAACATTTACATTTTATCTACAATATGTTGTATTGGTGATTTCAAAAAACCAATGAATACTCGGTAAATTTGAAAAAAAATCGACACCGAGAGTTAAGGTAGGTATGTTTTCCCAAACGCGTCTGGACGGAGGGTGAAGACATTCAAAGTTGATTTTCCCGAAAATGAAGCGAAATATCAGAAAACTTTATTTCTTTTTCTCAACTCATTTACTTGTTATAAGTCGAAAAGAAAGAGCAACTTTTTTTGATAACGCGCTTCGTTTTCGAGAAAATCAACTTTGCACTCTTGACGCTGCGTCCAGACGCGTATAGGAAAACGAACCTTAAGTTTACTCTGAAACGTGCGATCGTCGAAGTGTTCACATGAATTACTGATATGAAAACAATAGCTAAGAATTTGAATTACTCCACGCAGCGAAATAGGCATGCGCTTCCGGTGGACAAAGCGACACATTCAACCCAACGAGAATGAAACGATCGAGCGTAATCGTCTTCCTTTGGAATTCCTTCGTATTCATCCAGATCACGGAGTGTTCGCTCCCACTTCTGTACACCACTTCAACGTAACCGCCGAATACAAATACTTAAATGCAGAGTGTTTTTTCGCTGTTCTACAGTAAGTATACTACAAGCGATTCCTCCAGTAATTACATTGACAAGAAACGCGTGCAAGTGGAACTATTTTAGATTGCACTTGGAAGATATACCTGTTGCTGCTATTTCGAAGGAACTGCAATTGCATACCGAAGAATGCGCCACGAGACGATGCAAAACTGAAGCTGTAAATGATTTCACTGGTGCTTTAAGTCGGTTCAGCTCGCGCTGTGCTCATAAAACCCTTTATTTAAATTTCTTATTGTCCATTACCAGGTTTACTTTGGCTTCTTCAGTTTTCTAGCTTCAATATCATATTCGGTGAATATTTTTAAAAAGTCCGTGGTTACAAGAGACCCGCAGAGAGCGTTAATGTTCTGAACAACACTGCGAGCTTTACCAAGTTAATTGATACAATTTCTTACATCTACTTAAATACTGTCATCAGTCCGTAGATATTTGGATCGCCGACGTAGAAGTCTGGTTGCAATGCACCGCAGATGAAAGTAAAACGTGCGTAGATTGTAGCTTTCGTTTCGCTTAAAAAGAAATGCGAGATTAAATTCCCTTTGCGATCGAATAGTGATGAAACCTCCGAAGAAGAGATGCCTTTGGACATAGATTATTCGATACCGGATTATTACGAGGGAGCAGATATTATCGACGACTCGGAGGATAGCGAGGACCACAAATCTGTGTGTCAATTAGTAAGGCAGTCGCGCTTTTCTTGTTTTTCATTCACTTGGAATAATTTTTATTCAGAACGATATCACAGAAACTATGAAAGCTGAAAGTGAATATGGTGACGAAAACTGTCCAACTTGCCAACCACTCGATAGTAGTGACACCCCGATACTAGATCGCACGGCAACCCCGAATCTAGATCACTGCCATCCCCGCAGCAATCCAAAGCCCTACCCATTGAAGACTTCACTATTCATTGTTTATACGATATTACAGGTAACAGACGAACTGTTCTCTCACTACGACATCGTGAACCTGAAGCAATTCGAGCCACTTCTATGGAAGCAAATAATAAGCATGGGCATCATTAGGCCTACAAGGCTTGTAGTTCTACAACGATTCTTTATTTACCATCAAACCTTTATTAAAATTTCTTCAATTTTAAATGATGCTCTATAGGACTCTATATATCGGCGTCGAGGAGACCTGCGTCTTGAGAGTGAAGAATTTGTCAAGTGGTTCATTAATGTACGCCTGGGGAGAAGCTAGTGGTACCGACACAGCAAAAATCAAGCTCTGCGTGTGTCCAGAAAATGGTGAAGTGGCAGCTGCCAATACAGAGAGAATGAAGATCACTATTGTCCCTATGAAGGAGGTTAAACGACTCCCAAATGTTTTAAGAAAGCTTCACCATTGGAAGCACAAAAACGCATGGTACTTATCGAACTTCCAGGGGATCGTGAGGTCCTTTCACATACCATGCTTCGTTGGGGATACGAGGAGAATCATAATGCTGGGAATCGAGTGTGCTATTGAATCGCTTTACGTCACGCTTTACTTTCCAATGAGCGCCGAAGAGCCTTTGAAGCCGAAGGATAACTTCACTCGAGTCGAATGGCACGTGGATAGTTTGAATATTGCCTTAGACTTGGCAGGCGAATCCCAGAAAGGTCTGGTATGTTTTGGTTGCAATTTTTAGCAATCCACTTCAAACGTATCAGTTTTAACTTTCGATTCCATACTGCATTTCTGTTTCGTATTATACAGGTTCATTGTTAAAATGGACAATATCCATTTAATAATTAGTTCTACATTCTTTCGTGTTAGTTGGCTCTACTTTTAGACAGGAAAAAATAGTGCCTTCATACTAGATCACCTGCCAAACCTCCAAAGTAGTTCATCCCTATCCCCCCACAGAATTCACGCACTAGAGTCGACCCGCTTTTCTATATAGCTTCTGTGTGGGCATGCGCGTAGATCTCATTATTGCTTGATATATCTACCACAATTTTCTTAATTCTCAGCTAATGCAGAGCTAAATTTAACTATTATATGAATCAGAAACTATTGGAAAAGTACCGAATGCGAGAAGAACAAGAACTGAAGATTACGACTCTAGATGAAGGCGGCGTCGTTAAGGATTCTTCGGCAAGCCCCTCTGAATTTGAATTACACATGGCAGAATCCAGAGAGGAATCTTCTCCGAACGATTCTACTTCAGAAACTATTCAAGTAACCAATCGATCTTATCAATATTCATAAAGCAGAATCTACAGAGTGATCAAACACAATCGTAGATGAACGATTTGGGAACCGAGCATGGAAACATTCGAAAAGGCATTTCTGTGCCTGGAAAAATCCTACCCTTCTTCGAAACAGTTCCACCAGCGTCCACGGAACCGGTTGTCATCGAATTCATGAATTTGCCTTTGAGGATAGGTACCTCAACTTTATACTAAAATTTAAAATACTCCTACATATTCGGAAAATTTGACTGTACTCTAAAAGCAAACCGCCTTCTTGGTTCCCTTTTATTGTTCCGTGCAACGGACTTTCAGTAAAGAAGAAGACTTTCATAATAAAAAACGAGACCCCGGTACCGTCCAACTTTTGGCTGCGCATAAAGAACTTCTATCCGATCCGGTGTTCCTGCGAGCAGAAGTCGAAGGAGGATCGTATCAAGTTCGCTTACAGAAAAGTGTTCGGTCGAAAGAAGGATGTAATCGGTAGAGATGCCACTGAATTACAAAATCCCAAAAGCTGATTACACGTTTAGCATATTCTGTGGCAGTAAATAGTGAACTACTTGCGAGTAGCTTCTCTCTTCGTTCCAGAAGAAACGCTGTGTCGGGTGAAGCAACCCGGATCAGGTGTTGTGATTTACATCGACCCCATAAATGCGGATATCGGGCCCTTCGAAGCTATTCCCGTGGACGTTTACGTGTTCGCCGACACATGGGGAATTTACGTGGACGAGCTGGAAATAAATATTACTGGCTTACCGCGGTACACGTTAGGGATATGTATTCAAGTCGTCGAGTCACCGATATCTTTGTCCATCAGCGCTGGAGCTTCATCGAGAATCCCGATCCTCAAGTGTGTAATGAAATTAATCGCAGTGGATCCTGCTCTCCAAAAAGATTACACCTGAAATATTAAAACCAATGCCAATTCATCTGAAAAAATAGTAATCGTTACTTCTTTTACACCCTGCACAGGTACGGAGTGAAAGCGCTCGGTTTTCGTCTGGAGACTAGGACGCTATGCTTGAAGAATACAAGCGTGGTGCCTATAGCCATCGACTGGCATACATTTGTGGTAAAGCCCATCGTGGAGACATTGCCCTTCAATGTTATATTTGATGTCTCCGTTCCGTTTACTGATAAATTGGCATCGAGATTGAAAGCCAGAAGAGACAAGAGTGACAGTGAGACACACATGGAGAACCACGTACAGCTGCAGACCAGATCAGAAACCTTGAACAACCCTAGCTCTCGAGACGATACACTTGTAATCGTGTCGAAAGAATCGTCAAGCGATCCATTGTACGGCTAAGCGTAAATAATCTTGAAGCCTAGAATAACTTCCAATCTTCCAGCAATTTCTTGTATTATCTTCCTACAGTGACGACTTCTGGCCATCGAATGACAAAAACTTGCAAGATACAGAAACTTCTATAGTATACGAGAGCAAAGGTTCCTCTAAATCTATGAAAAGTTACAACGACTGTGCAGAGAACGAGAAAAGTGTAGACTCGGATGCAGTCGAAAAAGCGGAAGACAGCGAATGTAAAATCTCGATACTTCCTTACTATGGCTTAGCTGATTCGCATGCTTGCACGGTAAGAGAATGGACAAGTTAGATTAATGTAAGTCGCCAAGACGAGTATTCCAGAGCCATTAATGGTAAAGAATAATTTGCATGTTCCGCGAGGTTACACCCAGGGAAGTATTCATTCTGCCAAAGGAGAGTGCCACTGTGACTATTACCGTCACACCTGATGCATTCAGGTATATCGATTCGAGGGAAAATTACGAAGAGGAATATCTCTGCAAGATTTTCGGATTCCTACGAATCGCTCCAGGCGACAAGTTCGTGCGCAGTGCCAGCTAATTATTATAATCTGACTGTGAAATATTTTATAAATTTACAGGTACCGAGACAACTGCTACTCCAGACAGGACGGATACTATTTCCCTCCCATAGAAATTGATGTATCCGCGAAGACCGTTAAACCAAATTTGGCATTTAACATCCCTAAGTCCGAACGAACATTTACGTGCTGCGTTAACGATATAATGCAGACCAAGAGAAAACTTTTGGAGTACATATGCGCGGAAAGCACTTGGGCATACTCTTTAAACAGCTGCTCCGATTGTGCGCTGCTTGGTTTAAATTTAATGTTTTTAATTGTAGGTTGTACAAAACATTTTTCTTCTACAATCAAGAGAGCAACATAGTAAGCGTAGCTTTGGAGACGTACGATCCATTTCACGTTCGATCCGTTTGGATTTACGCAGAAACTAATCCATGCAAGCCCGTAGGAACTATCTGCATAAACGGGCATGGATGCGCCGAGGTAACGTATTCATCTTTCATAGAGTAGAATAAAGTTTCCAACACCGCTATCTTGTAGGTAGAAATGCTATGTATCGTCGACGAAAGCCTCATCGAGACTGTACTGCACACGAATAAAGCTCAGGACTTGCACGGCCCACTGATTACATTGAAAGAGCCATTAGTCATTATACACACCGATAAACACATTCAGGTTTCGAATACTTCTCTACCTTTTCATATATATCGACAAAATGTACGCATCAATCTCGTTATGCAATTTTAGGAGGTGGAGTTAATTTTGCAAATTTGGTTACCCCTGATAAAATTATCCTCTTATATGTTAGATTTTGGTCTTGTTTATGTAGGTGATACCAAGAAGTTGACGTTGGTCATTGAAAACTTGTCAAGTATAGCTACGTTTGATAATTTCTTTGGCAATTAAATCGATTCCTTCTTGCGCTAATACGGTGCTTTAATTTAACAGTATGCAGGCACAAGTTTAAAGTGAAAACAAAGCTTAAGAACGCACAATTTGCGGTTGACCACTCGGAAGTAATTTTATCGGGCTGTTACACTAAAGGGACTTATTTCACAATTACAGTTTCTTTCCAACCAAGGTAGATACGTTACGTATATAAATTATATTATTACTAAATTTTGGAAAATCGTTAAAAAATTACAACCCTTTTTTTTATGCTTCTACTTTACTGTGTGAATGTTTCTAAACTGGGATGAAACACTGTTTTTGGAAAGAGCGTTTATTTTTTATTCCATCGAACGTAATATTACGGTACATCGCTCGCGGTGCTGAATTATTGTTTCATATACAGGCAAGCAGAGTTCACGACTGAAACGTTAGAATTGACAACAGATTCTCCGCATAACGTGGAAGAGTGCGTGCTTCACGGAGGAGGAACGTTAGATGAAAAATATCATACACCAGGTGTTTGAAGAAAGAAATAAAATATCGCACAGAACACAAGTGAACGTAGGTTTACAGTGAATTAAAGTAAATTTAAGATGATGTCACCTTAACACCGTACAGGCACCTGAGGCACCGTTTACCTTCCCTAAACTAGGTTAACTGCTGAACGAAATCGACAACACTAACCGGCGCGGCAAGTTCTACCTGGTTCTACCATTAAACAAATTTAAATTACAACGTAAGAAAATGGAAAGTTCCTAACTCAGCAGTGTCATCATTTGACTTTTACTCCTTCCCTTCGCCGGTATTTCATTCCATTAATGAAAGTCCACTAACACTCTAATCGGCGTTGATTGGCGTAATTAACGCTATACACGTATACAGCATACCACCGTGAGAAACTTAAAATATACAAATCGAGAACGTACTCTACAACGCTCGTGTCAGTACTTTCCTTTCCTCCTGCGATAAGATATATAGTTTCTCTAGAATACCATTATCTGAATTTATAATCGCGTATTCTCGCTTTCGCGAATCGAACCGCCCAGCGACCGTGTGTGCGTGGTCGCTGATGATCGCAGATAAATTGGATAAATAATAATACCCCGCCGTGGCGCTCGTGGCGTCCTGTGGCGTCCACTCACACACCGAAGCAGCCGAATTTTTCGCGACTTACCCCGAGCGTTGCCGACGGTGCCGCCACCTGGCGGGCCGAGCACGGGTCGCGGTAGATTTTCTCCGGCGTCACGTGACCCGCCCGGCCAATCGCCGGTTTCCGAGGGCCCTATACGTGGCATAAGGCATGAATCCTTTCCACGTCCGCCATTTTGACATACGGTACCTTTTCGAGAGTGTTGGTTTTATGTTTTATCGTTTCTCGTGAAAATAATCTTTTTTACTGAAACGTAAGTAACGCAAGTGGCCTGCACGGGCGTACGCGACATTACGGGGGCGGTCTCGATAATTCAGACGCAGCTTCTAAATAATGGAAGCTTGAGCGGGGAACCTTTGACGATTCGCTGGGGAGTAGGTCGGAGGTGACAGACAACCGGGGTGTACGCAGTGGCTTCGCAAACCGCACGATATCCTCCGCCTTTGTCGCAATACCTCGGTGTTGGCGTTTTAGGTAGCCGATCACGTTTTAAAAGTGCATAGAACGCCGGCGAGGCACTATAAAGTGATCCCTGACGGTATGCTAGCCCGATAATCATAGAGATGTATTGAAATGAGAATCAATAGCGGGGCAGCGTGTGAGCATCTCGTGCGTGCCTCTACACAAATTCTCTTCCCATTTTTTTTTCTTTTTTATTTCTCTCCACCCCCCTCGTTTGCTCGTCTCGGCGTTCGTTAAAGCCGGATTCCCCATGAATCACGTTGCCCGTAATTCGCCCCTTTTTTCCGACCGCGCGCACCACGTAAACGTGCAGGTTAGCTTTTTAAGGCTTTGTGTCAGCGTATCGGTACTCGACGCATGTTTCTGCCCCCGGGAGTAATTTCAGTTTCTTTCGCGTGTAGCGGGTCCTGCCTATTTGCTCGCTCATCTGGACACGTATCCGATCCCTCCGAGACACGTCTTGATTACTCATTTTCGGCTGCTACTCTTTCCGTGAGACTCGTCGCTCTTTCTTTTTTCCCCCCCGAAATTTAAAGCTTGATGTGGTGTTACACGTCGATCGGTCGCGCGTTGTGTGTAGTCTCTTGCATATGTTGGGCACAGTTCCTTTCCTCCATACGCCGATTTTAACTGCCGAATCTTCGCACCACGCAAAGTATACGCGTTTCTCTGTGTGCCTTTGTGTTCTCGAAAACGACGCTCTTGCCCCTGTACCAGTTCTTCGTTCACTTCTTCCTCCGCACATGTTCACGGGCATTGCTTTGCCTTGCGATAATCTTAGACACTGTCTGGAAGACACTCGAGAAAAGAATCGGAGACTCGGTAGGGCTGTGTTGCGCCGTACGTTACTGAAATGTTGATGCGACCTAAGTTGTACGATATCGATCAGATTAGAGCGAAACGCTCGAGTCGAGCTTTTCAAAATTCATAGATGTACTTGATTTGGACGCGTCGGGTGGCGATTGTGCGTTGATCGATCTTTCGTTGTTGCAGGTATTTACATAACCAGCACCAGCCATGGGGAATATGTTCGCAACGTTATTTAAAGGCCTTTTCGGCAAAAAAGAAATGAGGATTTTGATGGTGGGTCTCGACGCAGCGGGTAAAACCACAATTCTGTACAAATTAAAATTAGGGGAAATCGTTACTACAATTCCTACTATAGGTAAATATGAAATCCTCTTAGCTACTGTGTCTATCGTAGCTGCGTTATCGAGTGCACATTTCTCGCTCTTGTATTCTCCAATCAATGTCATTCCATGTGTTATTGACAGTAGAGAAAGAGCATCCTGTACTCGGTGAGCCGTTTTACTGACCCTGAATTATAAATTTTAGGTTTCAATGTAGAAACAGTCGAGTACAAGAATATAAGTTTTACTGTATGGGATGTGGGTGGCCAAGACAAAATCAGACCTCTCTGGCGACATTACTTTCAGAATACACAAGTATGCGACACATCGTTCTCAGAACACTCCTTTCTGCGTTAAACTTTACATTCCACTTACGAATCCGTTTATTTAAGACATTTGAGTTGAGCTTATTTTATAGTTTTCTTAAGATGCACGTAATCACCGGTGAACTTACATACATGGATGAAACTTACAGGGACTGATATTTGTCGTTGACAGTAACGATAGGGAACGTATCGGCGAGGCACGCGAAGAACTGATGAGAATGTTAGCGGAAGATGAACTTAGGGATGCGGTACTTCTTATATTTGCTAACAAACAAGTGAGTATATAGTTTCGTCGGTATTAATATACTTAAAGTCGAGAGTTGTTCGGACGTATAATGTTTATTATGTAAAGAACACGCTCTGTATGCACGAGGCGGCTGTCTCGCCAAGAGAGAATTTAAAGACGGAATAGCAATGTGGAAAGAAATGAATTGGTGAGAACGGTTTGAGGTTAAGAGGGTGTAATATTTTTAGGATCTCCCGAATGCAATGAACGCGGCGGAGATTACTGACAAGCTGGGCCTGCACTCTTTGCGTAATCGTAACTGGTACATTCAAGCGACGTGCGCCACAAGTGGAGATGGACTTTACGAGGGCCTCGATTGGCTTTCCAATCAGCTCAAGAATGCCAATCGCTAATTGGAACATTATTTTGTCAACATTCAGTTGCTATATTAACATCATAAAAAATCAGCTGCACACCTATCCCCCCCATGAATGAGTAATAATATATAAAAGAGGTAATACTAAGTGCAAATCGCAAGGCCCCGTCGGGATCTCGAGCGGAGGGCGGAGAGATTATCGAAAGTTGTCATTGTGCCAGGAAGTTTTGTCGGGGGGAGGGGAGTGGGGAAACGGCCGGAAGCACACATTCGAACGGCCACACAGGACTATTGCCTTGTGCAACTTATTATTATAATTATTATTATTATATTAGCATTATAGTTACACTTTTTACACAGAGATACCACGAGAAAAAGTGGAAAACTTGGAAGTAATTGTATTAAAGTACCTAACTCTGAAACATACAATACACATTGATTAATTAATAATTTGAGTATCTTTGAAAAAAAAAATTCAAGAACAACAACAGCAACAGCAAAACGTGAAGTACCCACGGTGTTGTCAGTTTGAATGCGTTGGACATACTGATTATCATAATGTAGCTGCATATTGTACATTACATTATTATATAAATACGATGATAAAAATGTGATCAATAGATGAGAGAATGTTGCTCTATCCACTACATTACAAAAATGTGTCGCATCGGCCCATCAGTTGACATGAACGAAAAAAGAAAAAAAATGAAAACAAGATGCAGTGAGTGGTAACTGACGGTGCAATGACTTACTGTTTCTAGTTACGAAAGTTTGTTTCTATTTTTTTAAGTTTTCAGTGGTATACGTCGGGGAAAAAAAGTAAAGCGGAACAATACACATACAAGAAAAAAAAAAATAAGAAAAATGGTTGTCTTACTGCTTGACTGCTGGCAGGTGCGGTAATTGCACCCACCTTCACCTGCTCGCGATAAGACTAACAGTCAGCCAACCATGCAATATCTCAGTGTAAAAGAGATATCATTTATTTATTGCACCTTGATAAGGTAAAAAACAATTTAGAATATTGTCGACATTCCGAAATTATGCATCGATCGTGGCGGGAAATGCAGATTTAAAATCACTATCGATTAAATAAATATAAAAGAGAGAGAGAGAGAGAGAGTGAGAGAGAGAAAAGAACTAGGAAAGAACCTCTCGCAGCAATGAGAGATAGGCCTCGCAATTTCTAAGCCAGCAATCCAAGCTGGCACGGCAGTCTGCCGGATTGAAGCCATTTTCGCGAATCTCCTTCAATCTCCCAATGTTTTCCTGTCCTTCGAAATACATTGTTTTTACAAAGTAATCTTCCCAGCCCCAATAAGTAATTGATCAAATCGCCTTTCCGTCATATGCGAAGATTCGTATAATTATATATGAATGTTTAAACAATTTGTGAAATATACTGTAATTGTGCTTTATGTAGTCTATGTGTTATTTGCCATTAAGGTAGTTGGGTTTTTGCTCTGGCTGGTTTATAAATAGAGCGTACGGTGAGAGAGTGAGAACGAGAGTCCTCCTTTTTGGGGGAGTGGTGCATGCATATTGCGCAGGGGAATGGCCAGGATAAAGGGATGCTCTGTACACCGACGGCGACGGCGACGGCGAGGAACGATTATAATTCGTAGAAGCGAGACATTGTACGTAGGCAAGGAATGTAAAGAGGGAAACGCACCTCTGTCCTCGCGGCTTCACGCTCGGCATGCACGCATCTCTTGTTATTCAGACGACGGTACTTCATTTACAAAGCACGGCTACTTTCGTTCCCTTTTCCGAACCACTAAAGACTGCGCACCGCCCATACCGCATGTTCCATTTAGCCATTTAAGTTTCGCCCCGTTTTCCTTTTACCGGCTATAATTATAGATTAGTTTGCGGACAATTTACGAGCCGTAGGTTTTTATTCGCCCCGAAACAAGCGGAGGAGAGATGGCGTGAAATTTTAGCAATAGGTTGCGCGTGACGAAATCACTTTCTTTCCCCCCCCCCTTTTCGATTTTTAAATAACGTGTGTATATGTTTAACAATTAGAGATAATGAATGGATCGTAACGAGGATATTATTTCCCCTCGGTTCTGTCAGAACGAAAATAAAAGAAAACGTAATATTTAAGATGTACGATAAAGTTTTATTACCGACAAGCGGATTTATCGACTTGTTATTGAACGGGGCACGCGTGCGGCGTGCCTTGTCTTGCAAAATTCGATTTCTCATTTTCTACCGTCTTGTACGTTTTATCAGTAATCGAGCGCTACACGATTGCAATTTCGAATCTGAAGGTAATCGTGAGTAATTCTACGGCTTTCGTTGATACACCATCTACAGTGTGGCGCATTAGAAACAGGTCGTTTACCTACGATACCGTGTTTGCCTTTAAACATCATTCAAATAATATTTTTCACATTTTCTCATATCGTCTCAGCGGAAAAAGATACTTGATTCTAAATTAGTTCTTGTTTCTAATGGGACACTGTATAGACACTGTTGATCATAAGTATTGGGACGCCTATACTCTGTGTGACATAATTGTGAAGAACGTTGCAAAATTGAAGAACTCAGAGACGAACTTTGAGATTCTGTCGCACTTTCCACAAAATGTCAAATATTTCAATTCAAAAGAGTGGAGACGATTTTAAAATTAATTCAATACAGCAAGTCACATATGAGTTATCGCTAATTCTCTATATGAAAAAAGTGAATTGCTTTTAAAGCTGTCGCAAGCCTCTGTATTTGAACCTTTTCCAACTTCTTACGTTCAAAATTTGCCGCCCCCCAAAAATTAGTACTTCCCAAATTTGTCACTCCCAAAAATTTAGTGCTCCCTCAAAATTAGTCGCTTCCCAAAAATTTAGGCCGCTCAAAATTTAATGCTCCCCAAAACTTCCCAAATTTTTACTTTTTTTGGGGCATTTTAAAAAAAAGTAGTGAAATATACAACAGGTGTCCTAATAGTTACGAACGGCAATGTGGTAAGAAACTTCACGGCGAGCATCAGTTCTGTTCTTTTCCCATTTACTCGTTATTTCAGCGTGCATTGATTCGCTTAAAATTCTTATTACTCCATAGGATATTATTCATACCGCTGAGTTATTGATTGAGAGGTCGATTAGAAATCGATAATTAGAATTTGCATATTACACATATACGTTGCGTTATCGGCATGGCGGCGATAAATGGGTTAAATGCTTATAAGTAGCATTCATGACATCGCCTCGTATGTGCATGACCTCAGTGTCGTGACATTTTCTCACGTGTAACCTTCGTTGTATGAGTAAGTACCCAATACGGTGCATTGTCATTTACCTTCGACTGTAAGTTACATGCGCGCAAGTAAATCCGGTTTCGTTCGAGTTTGTTTGTTCGCGTGGATGATAAAAAGAATGCCTGAATTCTCGGGGGACGGGCAGATCGACGCAAAATTGGCGATAAATTAATCTTCGGTGTACACGATTGCTTAATCGAATCAGTTTTACGTACTCGACAGTTTCGAGTTTCCATTGGAAGTTGCATTTATCATTGAGGGAAGTTTCTAGTTTGTACAATACTATAAAGCCTTTAGCGTGAATCGTCGGAATTTATAAGTGTTATTTATGAAGTAGTATGAAGTAAATGAAGGATACCTAGTACCGCTTATTTAAAAATACAGTAACCTTTTCTATTTGAGATAATGCTTAGCGCAACGCAGTGTGCGGGACTCTCGTAATCGCGATTGTTAATCGTGGATGCTGAACGCCGATGGGCGTTCGACGTACGTACCTAATACACTGACTGACTGAACGTGTACAAGTGTCCATGACGCCCACAGGGTTAAACACTTGTACCCCGCATTTTCATCAATTCGATGTGTTAAAATTGCGATAAGAGTAATGTATATAATTGCTTTCACGATTACGCAAGATGTCAACTCCTGATAACGAACGATTTTTTAATAATACCAATAAAAAACCAAGTGGGAATCTCCTAATAACTGGCGTTTGCGATCTATTTTTCAAGTAACCTTAAGGAAGGATTGCTAAGAAGTTCTAATTAAATATACATCTGCCTTTGAAAGGCCTGAACGACTTCAATGACCACTTTCCAAAACCTTGCGCCACTAAAAATCTAAAAAGAAATCATTTCGCGTATTAGGAACTATGATATCGATGTGGCGACAAAGCCCTGCACATTTTACATTCCCAAGTAGCTTAAATTACGAAAAAAAGATGGCGCTATCGATCGAAATGGGGTAAAATGGGGGGCAGCGCTCGTCATTCCCGTATCTATTGAACGCGCGCTTCCTATCCATCACGCTTTATGGTAGCCGGTGCGCGGCGATACGTGGACGCGAGCTTGGCGAAACGGCGCGAAGCCTGTGCCCCTCGTATTTTTAGAATTATTAACAACCTGCGGAGAGTAACGATCACGTATTGAATGTCAGACGGGAGAAGCTGTTTGTGATAGATATGCCTCGCAGACGGCGCCAGGCATCTTCTCCACGGCAATATAACGAACAGCGTTCTCTCGGCGCTGGCCGTCGCGAGGCCTTTCGGGATCTCTCTCCCTCGTTTCTTTTCACGCAGCCTCCGCGTAAACCCGTTGATCGCCGAATAACAAATAGCAAGGCGACGAGTGGCGACGAGAGGGGCTCGGACGGTTGTGAGTGCGCAAGGTAAGCGAAAATCCTTCGCGAAATGGTAATTGCGAGCACGGTAACCGTACTTCTGACACTGTCACTCAACCGCGAGGTTATCTGGTCCGTACGTGCACTGAATCGCTGGATATGAATTTTTTGGTCGAGCCCCGTTTCCTTGTACGAACGAAAATCAACGCTAGACTGAAAGGTGGAGTGGTGGGCTCGAGCAGTATCCCCCACCACGCACGTACCTTACGCGGTCGATCCTTTTTTTTCTGGTAATTGTGTCGAAAGCAGCGCGACCCGTCGCACTAACCGTACGGCGTACCCACGACTAAATAATACCACTGTAGTTACGATGAATGTACAATAAGCTTATTCGATTGTGGCCACTTTACACGGATGGCCCTTTTTACTGTGGCTGCACCTTCGTCATTTCAACTTTAAGATACTTTAGGAGTTTCTAGTAGCTTTGCTCTAAACCAGAGTTTCCTAAGTGATGTTCCGCGAAAAGTTATCTTACGTATAATAAGAATTCTAAACCTCGTGGTGCCGCCAGCGCACTGTATCTAAAGAAGAACTGTAGAGGTTAGGGGTTTCGTCAAACTTTAATAAGTTTGGAAAGGTTCCGTGGCAAAATTTAATTGTGAAACGCTGCTCTAAAGCATATTTCCAAAATACTGTGGAAATGTCGCAAAGTAGGCGCCAGCCGCTTGAAGTCGGCGCCTACTCTCTGCCGTGCATTTGCATAATAGAGTTGAAGTAATACTTTTTAGCTGTGTTATTGCGTTATTGCGTCGTCCGTCGTGAATCTATCTAAATGAAAAGCGTACGTCAGGCGATGTAGGTTACCTGTATATAAATAATGCTACCAAAATTATGGAACGCCGTGAATCGTGGATTCTAGTTGAAGAAAAACTTCGATTCCCAATGAGACACATTCAGGATAACAAGACAATATACCACGCCTGGGGCGTCTGGGCACGTCCAATAAGTCACGGGACATTACGAGGGGGTTGAAAGCATAGAAAATAATAGCTGGCACGATCGCGAAATATGCAGTCCTCGAGGCACATGCCTTAACCTATAACGCGTCTAGAAGCATCGCGCCAAAAGGGATCGTAAAACTTGCTCAGTTATTTTTTTCCTCCGCCCGTGGAGGATCCTAAACGTCGACTTTCCATCAACGCGTTCGAAACGGACCTCGCAGTGTCGAATATAAAAATTCGTCGGCGTGTGCAATCGCCGTTATATCGGCGGAAACCTTATATTTAGAATCCGTCGAAACATCGACGCGACCTTCGGGTGAAAGTGTCTCTAATGGGCGTAATGCATCCCGCGTCACGAGAGAAGGAGGGATGGCCAACTGTACGATTTTTATTTACCGCGGAGGCTTCGTAAACTGTCGATGGAGCTCGGCCAGTTTGTCCTCGCGGTATGACATTGCCAAAAGTGTGCTCCCGAGTCCCGAGAATGCTCGCGCGGTAGGCACACGTGCGCACTTATACACGGGTGGTTCCTTGCGCGCGGCGTACGATAAACTGTTTTAGTTTACACGGCCGTCTGTGTTTTCCCTTGGACGTGGCGCGAGTTATCAATTTCCCTCGGACATTGGGAAAATATTATTCCAAGTCGAGGCCAGATTGTTGTTGCGCCGCCAGACGAAATACCGAAGGGGTGCTTCCTCCGACGGCCCGGAGCTTCTCGATTTTAGGAGGGCTCGTCTAGTGGCACGAGCGACGGGTTAAAATTCCACTGCCTGCAATTCGGAGGTGCACGGGCTGTTTGTGAATTCGCGATGGGAATTGTACAATTCATAGCTGATCGAATTGATTAATCGATTAAAATGCAATGAAAAGTGTTACAGTTGGATACAGTGGTTCGATGCGAAAGGATGAAAGATAGTGATGTTGGTAACGAGACTTTTATAGGCATTCCGCGTTTGGAACGGCTTATGCTGCGATTGACACATAGGTGGCGCCCCGTTGGTTTTATGTAGAGTTCGGAAAAGAGTAATATCAGAAAGTGTACGTCGGGGAAGGACCTCTGCGGATTTTCAGAGCGACACAGTCTGGTGCAGAGAGTGGGGGTAGCCGTTCGGCGATTCCCAGCGGCCAATATCTTCCTCCCCGGAGTATATAATATCCATCGCCGGGGGAATATAGACGCGGGTTCTCGCGGCTAGCAACGACGGTTACTCAACCGGCGCCACGCTAGACTTTCGACGTGGCCGAAGTCTCGATCAAGATTATAAACGGCGCGCAATCATCGAATCGCGGACGGGATTCGACTTGCTTCATCATTGTCCGTCTGCGGCGTACGTCGCATAGACGTGCGCGCGCGCACAATGGGTACGCGAACGGCGCCAACATTCCCATCTGTCGACGCTAGTAACCACTAGTAACGGAGCGGGGCAGCGCGCGTGTGGGTGGCGGTGTGCCACATAAGGGATATAAGCTGAATTAGTCGTGCACGAACGGAGAATCGCCGACACGGCCGCCGGTAATGTTGGTAAATCCAGACACGCCGGGGCGCGTACAGGAATGCCGCATAATTCAGCGATTAATTGACGGCTGATCGCCGCTCATGCAAATCCGATTAATAGAAGTCGTCGCCGATAGACATCGTGAAATATATGTCTCTCGCCGCCTGGCATTTCGCCTTTTCCAGGATGAAAATCCAACGCGAGACGCGTCGATCATTTTTATTTACCCCGCCGATAGGATGACCGATACGACGCGACGGCTTGCGTTTCATAACGGCGACGCTGTTCGCGCTTAGCGCTTTATTTACGCCACACTGTCGCGGACGGAGCGCGCGCTCGGAAAGCGGAAGCGGGCTCGCGAGCTCGATATCATTTTCACGGCTCGAACCGCCGCCACCGTGATTTATCGATTCCACTCGCGAGCGAGGCGCGCGCCTGATTTATTTTACAGCCGCATAATTCACGTCACCCGCGCGGATTTAGCGATATTGGCTGTCGGCGCGGATGTACGGGCCCCGACGACCAAATAAATCTAATTTCTAAGTAACGCCGCGTCGCGGGGGGATACCCGGGTGATTGAGCGCGGCCGATAGGAATGCCAGGGTTTCGCGGAACGCGGCGAACTTGCAGATCGAAAAAGGATCGAAACCCGAGACCCCCTCCAACTTGTCCTGTGTTTCAGCCTACGCTAACGAATTCTGCAACCAGGAACAGCTTTTCCAAACCCACCTAATTCTTTCGTTTGTCTTCTCTTATCTGTTTGGTGTTATTGCAGGGCTCACTTAGGATCTCTTAGGACTTTGAGATTTAAGTGAAAAAAAACTTTTTCCAATCCCTATTTAAAATAGTGGATAAAGGTGATCGAAAAATATGGTGGTTTGATCGCGAATGATGTATCTGGAATAATGTGGTAATTGAACTTTCCAAAGACTACACCACAGGGAAAACTTCTGCCACAAATTAGTTACCTTTAAAAATTCAATTCTATATCTTGCAGTAATCTTTCTAATTATTCAAAACAACAAAATGAGATTCATTTCCCCAAAACTGTCACCCCCATGCTACTGTAATACACATAGCTGTACCCACCGTGCGAATTATTCGAATGGGGATAGCGATGACTAAGGTCGGGGCCAGATATATTGACCGGTGAATTCGTTTTCGCAGCTAACGCACACCTATTCTGATGTATGTATCTCTACGCTAAGAGCTCGGTTTGGCCTACACGTTAAGAGCTTCGCGCTATCCCCACCACTTCTGGCGCACTCTTTTTCTGGCAAGGCGAGAGCGAGTCAGAAAACACCGGCCAATATATCTGGCCCCGACCTTAGATTCGAGGGTTGCTAAGTGATCTAGTGTTGAGGTATTACTAGGGCTACCATACGTCTCAGTTTGACCGGGACAGTCCCGGTTTTCAATCCTTGCCCCGGGTGTCCGTGTCGTCTCCGTTTTCTTATTTCTTGATTTTGATTCTGCGAAGAAATGAAGAATAATGAATATATGAAATATATTATAGTCGCATTGTTAATTACTATTGTATTATTGTCTTATTTACTACAATAAAACTAGCCCTTTAAAAAAAATTGTTTTGTCCTCTTTTTTACTTGTTCCGATTTACTGGGGGAGGAATATGGTAATCCTAGGTATTACTATTGCGTACCTGGCAAATCAAGTCTTTCTAATGAATTCCTTTCCTTCTCACTCGCTCTTCTTACTAAATACAAACCTTTGCGTGTGTTGCTTGGTACACGTACACACTATTTACTTAACATAATAAAGACGATGAATAATAATATACAGAGTGCAAAATACAAAAAATCAAATACAGCTAGAGAGTATTTTTACATTTATCGAATTCTACTGCGAAGTCGAACGGTGCTAGTGTTATCGCGATCGCACTACATGGTCGCGCGTTTTTCCAGTCGCGTGTCAAGCGTCTCTAATTAGGTATCGAGAGCTGCGAAACCGATAAAACAGTAGAGATCGAGCGCGTTAGAGCGAATTAGAACGGATCGACTCGATGAGGACATTAATAATAGCTGAACACCGTTCGAAACTCGTATATTAATATACAGGGTGTCCTGTAACTAACGATGCAACTAAGAAGTTGATGATTGTGCTAAATTCTCAAAAATTTTAATTTGAAGATTGTTACATTCGAATATTAACAAGCGATCTAGAATAGAGACATCCTATTGGATGACAACCAAGGACCACCCATGAATTCTATTTCCTCCCACCCCTTCCCCATAATTCCTCCCAAAAATTTGACTATTGCTCGGTACACCTATGGACATAAAAACGAATAAAAATATTTTAAAGCTGGTAGAATCAAGTCCATGCACATTTAATAAATATTACAAATTCGCTTTTACCACAACACACCCCTATGTAAGAAACCAGTGGACTACACTTTCGTCTTACTTCTAATCCACAATTTTTCCAAAACAAACCTCTATAGCATAAGAAAACACTACCTTTCACTTTCGACATATTATTAATCCACAATCATCCACTTCCTCACCTTGCCCTCGCCACATTAATTACCCTGTACATCCACTATGAAACGAGAGAGGAAAGGCTGGGCTCGTCGGTAGCCAGCGGTAGATCGGTTTTCTTGTAAAGAACTATGTAGCGATAAAGGCACGTTAAAAGTGCGACGGTGGCGTTGATAAATCCACAACGATCGCGGTCTAGGGTCTGCCGAGCCCCATATAAAAGCCTCTCGAGGAAATAGGACGCGTGCTGGCCACCAGCTGCCCGCCGTAAAAGTGTTTTTGCGGGAATGGCGCCTGAATCGGGTTTTAACTGCTGTTAGGCGTGCAAGTCGCGCGGGGAATGGGGATTAGCAATAAAACCGACTGTGTACAACAAGTTGTCGCTGATAACATTGCTACTTTATCGTTTCGATAAATCACGGCGCCAGGACGGAAAGGAGGGGGATGGGGGAGGGGGTGCACGTCGTTTAACGAGCTTGAAAATTAAATCGATTCGGTTCCGCGACGCTAATCTGTCCCCGCGCGGAATTCCAGTAATTTGCTGCTTTCAAATCGATCGGCTGACGGTCAAGTTCCCGTTCCGCGCGCTTCTCCACTCTCTGCGGCAATTTGCACGCTCGAGATGCAGGCGCACTTATCCGATGCGCGATAATCTTCGGGTCGGGTGATTTTTGACCCGCAGCAAAGTCTGTTCGTCTTAACATCCGAACGAATTTTAAGGAGCGTGATCTGTAGTGGCGGCTTTAAGGAAAAAGTTCTAAGAGGCCTATTTTTTTCGGGAGAATCAAAAGGTATTACTAAAATTGGGCTAAATGTAGTAGTACAGGAAAAGAATATAGTGTTTAGATAAAATCATCATTTTTTTGTAGATGAGGTTCTAGGTGGTCTGGGTTAATGGCCTCCTGTGGTCATTAAATCCGCCACTGCTGATCTGAATATATTTAGCAGAAACAGAGTTGATTTGACGAGAATGAAGAGAGAAATGTGTGAATATGTCTGGAATACCAATCACGACCAACAAAAATAAAATATATCGCTGGTTGATAGTTTCTATGGTTCAAAATTCAATTTCTCAAACAAAAAAAAAATGAAATAAAATTAAAATAAATTAATTAGATTTAAATTACTTTTATATACACTTATGAGGCACTTATCGTGATTCGAGGCCATAAGTCAACTTGGACATCATTCTCGTGCACGTTAAATACTTTCAGCGACTTCTCCGCCAGCGGTACAGTACATAAATATGAAGCACGCTTATGTAAATAAAAGCGTTCATAACGTATGCGCATAATCGGTCTAAGTACACACCCTGCGCATTGATGCGGGCCTACGTGTTCGGAGCAGAAACTGTTCGCCCCTTCTGCGTCCGCAAATATACGTTCGCGTGGATCTATTAGTCCACGCCTGTTTGGCATATATGCATTCGCGTATTCCAGCGGATTATCGTACGCGTACAGTAACGCCAGGACACTTTCGGCCTGTCGAGTGTCGCGTCGTGTCCATTTCTTTTACTCGCGGCAATTAACTTCACTATTGTTCTTGGGAAATGGAATAGAAACGAGGCACAGGTTGTTCAGGGTCAGTTTATCCCTTTAGGATGAATTTGGGTGGCACAGCAAGCATAGTTAACTTTTTAACCCTTGCACGGAATAAATTATGATAATAATACACACGCGATGAGTAATAATAAAAGTAAATAACTAAAGTACCTAGAATAACTATACACATACAAATGGTAGTTACCTCAAGCGTTTACTACGCCGTTTTACTCACGTGTCGCATCTAACCACATTTCATAACGTCGAATATAATATCCCGTCATTTGGAAATCGGATTAGCGAGTCGTAGGAGCAGCTAGCCCGTCCTCCTATTGCCTCATAAATGAATAAATTCGTTGCGCCCATTCGGAAGGAATCCGCCCGATAACGAGGGGATGGCGAAGTCAACATTGTTGCGTTCGACTGTACACGCGCCGAGGCATTATTCGTCCCACGCGTTCGGTCGTTATAACGCGGCCGCGTCGATCCTTCCCGTGCTTTATGTCGAATGCGTTTTAACCGGCGCACGCGTGTTTATGTAAATGCCCGGAGTGGCGAGTGGCGAGTGGCTCGAGTGCGCGCATCCGAGCATTATCCGCGGTGTGAAGATCAAGTGCTAGGATGTTTGCGCGCGGCCGATGAAAAGCGTGGTTAGGCGCCGAGTCCTTCGATGGAAAAGCTCTGACGGGCTCTCGAGAGGAAGAGTGAAGACAGATCGATGGGTCGTAGTTCAACAAGGGAATCTTGAAAAACAGCCGAGTTCGTCGTAAAGTACACAGTGAAAATTGAATTCCGATATCTTGGGATCCCTGTCGAGAGGATGCTGAACTCGAAGGTCTCGACTCCGTTTTAGACACGGCTGTCGCCTTCTTAATGGCGGAGGGTTTAGGATGTAGGAGACTTTGGGATTGTGAGTGGAGAAGTAAGTCTGGCCGAGGTAGAACGCAACTAGATTGGAGGTTCGGCAGACGAACTACTATCGAAGCACCCACTTCTTTCAGTCCCCTACGTTTACGTATAAATGAATTTTACCAGAACCGAAAACGAGATGTTAAAACATCTCAGGTTTCTCTCCTGAACGCGATATACCTACCACAAAGGTCCGTCGCCCCCCGAGCTCGAGAACCCCGTGAACCTATCCTATTGAATCCGCCAACACGACTCCTATGCATCATCGTTCCCGCAAGGAAAAAAGGGAGAGAAGGGTGGTGGGGCTATATAGTTTCATCTAAGCGAAATTTTAACGAACGCCATTCTATCTTCCTCGCGCCGGTGATTTACGCGTAACGCAATACGTCTCCCTCGGCGCAGAGGGGAGGAAAAGAAAACGAAAGAACCGGCGCCGTCATAAATATCGTATCCGCTTTCTAAAACCCGTTCACCCTAGGGACCGGCCTTCCGCCGTTGAATCTCTAAATCGAACGAGGCGGACACTGACAAGCGGGTACCGCGAGCGGCTCGGTTTCGCGCGCGTGAAATTAAGATCGATTTCACGTCTAACGAGCGTCTCTGGCTCGGCGGCCGCGAGCGGGACAAACAAGAAGGATTGGAGGAACGGAAAGATGAGATCGAGCCGGTTCGGCCGAGCCAGTTTGCGACGGACGGCGCCCGTGATCCGGTCGGTTCGGCGACAGGAAACGCCGGGCGGGAGAGTGCACTCGCCCCGTGGGGAGGAACGAACGAAAGGCGAATGGGGGGGGGGGGGGTATGAAACTCGCGGGCAACATCGAGGGCAGGGGAAGCCTGGAAACGGGAAGAGGAAGAGAGGAAAAATGTGGGATACATGCAAGGGGAGGATGCAACGCGTGAGAAGCAAGAAAGTGTACACAGAGTGTACTTGACTCTCTCTAACCAACCGCAATAGAACAGTAAGTGAGTCAGCTTTTTCTAGACGCGATGGGCAAGGAAGATAGAGGAGGGCTTTATTTTGTATGTGTGATCGGTCCGAAGGAATCAAACTCACTTGGTGTACTTACATCAGCTGGTGGAGATTCGTCCTGTACCATCACGAATGCACGAAAGCCGTTGTAGGAGAAGGTTCCCCCTCCAATGGATATTTCTACTGCACGGGATTAGCGATGCGCAGGGCGGGTGCGCGTAGCGTCATTACGCCGCCGGCCACTGGACGTTGCAGGTCGAACTGTGTGGTACCGGGTACGCGCGTCGCGCGCTGCTATGGTAGTTAATGATATTTGTAATCTGTGCGATGCCGGGCACCGTAATTGCTTAATTTTTGTAATAGTATGTATAGCGTATGTATGTAACATCACTCTTGCGTGGCATCTTAGAAACCTACAAGTTTTGTTTATGACTCTATTATTACGGCGATTCGTTGAAATAGTAGTTCTTAGCTTTAAGTTTGTCGAATCCATATGTTTTGTGAGATTGTGCCTGGTAAGATCGATAAATGTATTTAAAGAAACAGCCTTCAAAAATAACATGTGTGTCGATTACCGATTACCGACAGAACGTCTCCTTAAGAGGACACCGAGATAATTGGATACGCCTCGTATATCGGCTGATGCAAAAGATCGGTAGGGAAGGGAGGCTTCTCCTTCAACCGCATTGATGCAATTGGGATACGTATGGGACGAATCATTGCCTGTCCGTGTACTGAGAGTATCCGAAGGTGGTGGTAGAATCGGAAAACGACGGAAGAGGGAAAAAGAGGGAGCATCGTCTGGGAACAGGAGGGAGGGAGTGTACGTTGAATACGTGGGATGGATAATGCTTCCTTGGCGCGTATAACGAGCTCGTCTGACGGCGCCGGCGCCGGCGCCTGCAAGCTCTCTCTCTCCGTCCTTTCCTTTGTTTCTCACTGCAGCGTATTTATAGTGCATTATTATTATTGTAGTATATTTACGCGACATGACACAGATATGACGTGACTAAGTTTACAAAACAGCGGTAGAGTAAAACCTTCGTTATAGGAACGCTAGATACATTGCATTATCAAAGCGCACCCCCTTTTTAATCCTAAACTACTCACATCAGATTAATGTATGTAATTGTAACAGATCTGAAGTGTGTAACGCTAATAATCGATCGCTTTGAAGATTCAAAATCAACCGCCATTAATAACCTAAGAATATGGAATTAAATATTTTCTCCAAGTTCCCATTACTTAAACACTAAGAAACTTCAAAAAGGGATTAGTTATCAGAAGCAACAGTTATCAACTCGAAGAAATCACACAATAAAATAAACCCTCGTTATTTCCCTCGTTTACCCACTGTAATACAGATTCGTTACCAGCGCCCCCTGGGAGGTTCCAATGGTGACGTCTCAGTGTGTCCCAAAATTTCGAGCCTGTCATGGTACAGTGCCGGCCGTAGTTATTCTCGTCAACACGTAAACGTGATTAGCCGTCGATTGTTCACAAGACGTTATCGTTGCGAAACAGAATACCGCCTTACGCGTATCGAAAGCTTGTACAGAATTGAGTGGTGTAGTAGAGACGAGGACGAGGGAACCTGCGCGCGCGCGTGATTCTTCTGTGACTTCGTTGAACGATGAAATGCAATTGTGTTGGTGTTCACAGTGATTGCTTTGAAAAAGGTGCAACGCTGCACCGTCGCGTGAAACCGTTTCCTTGTCGGTGGAACTGTCAGTCGAGGAGCGTACATAACCTTCCAATATCCGTGGAAATTCGTCAGCCGGTTCAGGAAGTTGGTATTGCTGTAAGCAAGCCAAGTTACGTGTTCGCGACTGCGTGCCGTGTTCATTATTCAACGCGGCGGCGACGACAGAAACTGGTGTTTACCATGAAAGGAGGAAAAAAGCGCGGCAGGTCTGTATTCATTTAAATTTTTCCTCTTTGGCGCCGTAATTAATTAACCTCGTTGTTGGTCGCGACTGGACGACTGCGTTTTATTCTCTGTTGCTTATCGTAATGAATTTGTTGCGCAGTACATAAGTGTACTGTTGAGCAGCGTTTCCCAATCGGTGTTCCGCGGAACTCTGGTCTTCCGCGAAAAGTTATCTAATAATAAAATTCAAATATTGGAAAAGGTGTCTAAATTATTCAACGAGAAACATATACCTGGCTGTAAAATTTGAAACGGCGCACTGTATACGAAAGAAAAGCTGTTCAGATTGGGAGGCTTCGCGAAATTCCCAAACGAAGCTTTCTTTAATAAAAATGATTAAAATTGTAGCCAATTAGATTTCCTCCTATCTTTCACTCTTTAGCAATTATTTTAATCCATTCGCGTTGCATTATTTACACGCGTCCCATACAAACAGAAGATAGTGCGTAGCTGGAGGTCACCGTCGTGAAAGGGCCTCCACATTCGAATAACATCGATGCATGAACTAACGAGTGGCAAGGTGGGGGAAGAGCTTCATCCCCAGAAGCCATTCCACGTGATCTGATTGGCCGAACCTTTAGCACACTTTTACGAGAATATGGTTCGTTTGCGAGACATAGTTCTTCTACAACGTTTCATCCCTGTGGTGAGTAGAATACGTAGATATGATAAATTTAATAAAAATTTTATACAAAGTTCGAATAAGTTTGTCCTCGAAGACCCTTCCCTGACCTTTCACAGACTATATATGTCCGTTCATCGAATCTTTCATCGAGGGCCGAGTCTCGCGAGGCAAACAAGGACCATGTTTCTTTTCTCCGGGGCCCTCGAAAACATCCAGACGAGGGGGGCGTTTATCGCGGAGTCCTCGTAAACGATGCGAATCGGGCGCATCGCGCAAGTATCCGCGGAGAAATCCGTGGGACGTGTGGCGTGCCCGACGCCGCCCTCGATCCGGTTTAATTAACGTCTCTCTGGCGGGGCCGCGAATAGATCGACGACGGCCAATAATAATCGTTATCTCGTGCTCGGAACGGCCCGATCGTGGTGGCCCGTCCAACAGATAATACGCGCCGGCCGATGGAACGTAAACGGGCGGCCTGCTCCTTGCTCGACGCGTGTTTGTTGTTTTATCGTCGCTCACGATAGAGTTCGTGACAGCGCGTGAAATGAGATCGACAGGGTTAATGGTCGGTTGGCTGTACGCGGGAGACACGTGTAATCGGATTCGAGCGTTACAGGCTCCTATGTTGGTTGTTCCATCGTAGGATAACGTGAGATTATAGCGTACGTGGGGTCGGTTCAGGCAAAATAAAATAGAAAACAAAATAAGCTACGTAGGGACCATAATTTTTGGGGAAAGAATTTTAGTGTTGGCGAATTAGACGCGAAGTGTTGCTTCTAGGAGGCGGGGACTTCCTCTTACATCTATCCGCCTCTATTGCATACACCAGTGTTCTAGGAGGGTAGGGAGGGGAGATCGCTCCGCTTACAAAGTCACCTGCGCGCGATCTTATTGGCCAAAACTTCAACAACTTTTTGCAAGGAAACGATTCGTTTGCGAAATGCAGTTCCCTTTCAACTTTTCATCCTTTCATGTAATGGAATACGTAAAACTAAAAAAAAAACTTTACAAGAAAACATTACTGGCGAATATCCAATCAATCTCCGCCAATTCATATTCATAAAATCATCCATGTAACTCCCGATCACTTCGTCTATCATGCTCTGTACATATCTACAATACACTACACAATCACAAAATTTCATCAGCTAAAATCTTTATTGTCTCCTTGGAATGAAAAGAAACAACTGTATACGTTGATGGGCGTGCCCCGATACGCGAGCGAGCGGTCATCCACGAATTATCATCCGTCATAACCTAGGCGTCTGGACGCGCGGGGTTGTCGGGCGTCCATCATATCGCTAGTTACATCGCGTTACGCAAACAATCGGCGCCGTGCCCGCTTCCTGTTTGCTTAATTCCGGCGGTTAAGGCCCTTTCCCTGTGGCCTGCTTCAATTTCAGAATTTCGCGCAACTGGCGCCGGTCCAAGGCGCCGAACAAACTTGTCCGTGGAGAAAACGGTCGTGCAGCCTGGTTCGATCGAAACAGAAACACGTACGCGTTTGATCGCCGTCCTCTGGAACCTCTGCGCCCGCTCGCGCGGCTTCCATCGATAAATCATTCGGTTGACGCGATCAACGGAATGCTAGTCCTGACGCGCTTCGTGTTCTTTGCGCATACCCCACGGGCAGCTTTTTTCTAAATACCATCGTACGATAATTGTGTGGCATGCACGCCGCACGGCGTATACTGCGTCGACGGGCTTGCAACATTATTGTGTTAGCTCCGGTTCGTATAAACGTACCTCTTCGAGCACTTGGTATCTCAGAACTAGCCTTTTAACCCCTCGAGTCAGGCGAAAGTCGTTAGCGCGGACTATGGACGCATATGTGCGTTTGTTGTAAAGGTTTCTTTTGCTTACACCTCGAGATAAGCCCCAAATGTCGTGGAACAGATATAGTACTTTAACACTCTAGTAGAGACTTGAGTAGGGACCCAACAGACACATTTCACGACTATTCACCCCCAAAGCTTAAATTCCAAAATATCTCTGCCACAAACTATACGTAGGGAGCGCGTCCGCGCAGAAAAGTGTGTTGAAGACTCGATGTGGGAGAAGCGGTGTCGCCGCGCGCGGGGAGGAGGCGGGCAGGAGGCGGGCAGGTGTCCCGAGGAAGGCGCCGGAAGGTCGTAAACCGATTCGGTATACGAGGTTTACCGTGCTGACTGCACAGCCTGCGGGCGTTATTTGCACCTCGTGGCTGCTCGTGGCTGCTCGTGGCGCGCTGTAAACCGTGCGCACCCGTCCCCGTTCCTCTGACCGTCCTCGACGGTCCTCGACGGTCCAGCGCTCGACGGTGCATTCACGGGTCCATTTAAATTACAGAGGACGGCCGGGGGGCCTACGGCTGGGCCCCTCTCTGCGGGTACCTTGCGCGATCAAACGTGCTTCCGCGACCGGCCACGGGATTATCCTCGACGAAGCGGGCCAGGTGAAACTAGCGGCGGCGCTGGTAACTTTATTCATCGGTGCTCGGTTCGGGCACAGTTTTTCGTAGAACCGGCCATTGTCTTGGAGATTAATGGTGCCGCGGAAACCGTTCATCCTCAGCACGTCACAGACCCGTAACATTTCGCTCCCTTTGTGCGACGACACCACCAGTTTCCCTTTCCTCCGCTCTCTGTCGCTCTGGCTCTGTCCGGCGCGGCGCCTTCTCGTTGGCCTGCTCGGGCGTCAGGGTCGGCCCCGTTTCTGGGGGCCCATTCAAGCGGGCCCTCCTCGACGAAATTAAGCACGGAGGGTGGATTTCGTTTCATCTTCCACGCTTTCTCTCCTCTCTGCCCTTTCGTCGCGGCACGCGTGCCAGCACGGGGGATTTCTTAATTGGCCGACGATATTAATCACGGGGCTCGTGTGGCTCGCTGCTTTGTGCGAGGCGCGTTTATGGGTAAGGGGACTTGAGGCCCTGCTGAAAGGAGGCAGTTCGGTCTTTGGGTGCGGACGCTTTGGGGAACATTTTCCTGCACTGTTCGAGAGATACTTGGTGTAGAGTAGAGTGTAGAATATTAGTAGTTTGTGTTTTATGGCAAATGAGACTCTTTAGTGCTACGAATATCATTATCAGTATTGCTTACAGGGGAAGATCCCGAACCCGAAAATTCAAACAATTCTGAAACTTTGTGAATACGTAGGGTATTTCCTCCCGATTATAACGCAATTCTTGCTTGCTGATCAAATTTACTCTAAGGGGGCGAAATTAACCCCTGAATATTTGGCTATTTTTCGATTTTAGTAAAAAAGTTTCAAGACAAAAGTTACTTATTTTAATTGGATGTATCAAATGATAAAAGTTTTATCAACTATTTAAGCAACTAGAAAACTAGAAAAAACTTATAAACAAAAGTATTAATGATACTTTCTAAAATTCGTTTCTTCACGTGAAATCTGAATTGGGGGTTTACACAATTGTGGAACAGCATAATCCATTTTTCCCCATGCAAATTCAGTCTTTGTTGTATCGCTGAACTGTGTTCCTCGACAATCGAAGGACTTCTGGATCCCATTGTAACGTACCTTAAGCTCCATGGCGAGCAATGATCTTCTAACATTTATTAGGAAATAATACTCAACACGTAGAAAAGACGTACGATAGTTTATATACTTTTTAGGCACCAATTGCACGCGTACATTGGGGACACCCTTCAACTCCCGTGCCCCGAGGCAAATCGAAACGAGTTCAGCAAGGCTCCGCTATTTATTCAGCAAACTTTATTCTCCCTCTTACATCGACCCGAGTAGAAAATGGTAGTCATCAAGTGAGGCATTGAAATGTTATGATTTTTAAACGTTGCAAGAGTGAAAGTGGAAGGCTCTCGGTCTGCAAGGTCCGTTGTTTTTCTTCGACGACAGCTCGCGGACCGTTCGTCGACGGTTCGAGATTGAACGAGGCAATCCCTCTGGCGAACAGGCCCGACAGTGGAATAATGCGACCCGCGGGCGAGGGGCGGAGAGCCGCGCGTGTTTTTGAATGAGAACGTCAAGGCGGAACCGCGAGGTGTCGGGTGGCGTCGCGTTAATTTAAACCAAAGATCACCTTCGGCCAAGGGTATATCGATCTTGCTCTATACATCTCTAGAGTCATATTTTAAGCCAACAATTAAGCTGGTCGCTACAATCGCGATGTCCGCGTGGCAGTGCTCGAGTGTCCACGAGAGCTTTCGAGGGGTTACATATGTATCGTCGTTGTGAGCGAAGCTGAAGAGGCTGGGAAATAAGGAAAAGTTTCTAACCCCTTCAGCTCGACTATCACTGCATATGCACTTGGAAAGAATTGCTACTTGGTTATTAGGATTTTTTCAAAGTATAGACCTTTAGAACACGTTCGTAGAATATTACGGTGAGATTTACGTTATTAATTCCGATTGTGTTGAAATTCAAATGATGAGTGTATCGCGCGTGCGGAAGTGCTCCAGTTGTATTCGTTAACTGTACTCGCTGAACGCCTATGGGCGTTTTACGCACAGACGTGTGAATTTTTTTAATTTTTCTTTTCTGTTTTTCCTAGTTGCTGTTGAGTTGACTAAATACATTAGTACCTATACTTAACCAATTCATGTAAGTTTCCCGGGTTTAGAGTACGTATACAATAAAACGACTGTACCTTCTCCATTTTTTTAAAATTCTAAATTATTCGACAGAATTCTATTTCCAAGCTCTTCGATGTATGTACTTTCGAAGGAATCCAAATTTAATCGACAAAAGATAATGGTACGTTGTTTCTTGACCTTCCAAGTAACCCTGCTTCTATTTCGATGGGTTTCTTCAGGTTGCGCGCGCATCGCTTCAAGTTTGACTGATTTCTAAAGAGGTCACCGACAACGAAACCGCTCGAAATTTATCGAAAACGACGTAGTGCAACGGCGAGAGGTCACGTGGGCATAATATTGCTAAACACATTGTTTATTATAGTCTGCAGCAACGAGCCACGATCAGTTCGCCATATTTTGCTCAGCTGATGTACGATTCGCGACAGCGTTGCAGAATTCTGTTGGCCCGGATTCAAACAAATATTTACGATTCACGAAGAAATTTCTTCACACAGAAAATATCGATTTTGGAAACGTCTGAACCTTATACAACTTAAATTTAGTCCTGTTACAAATGTTTCAGGTGTAGGTATTTTATAGTTTAAAGCTGAAGAAAAAAGTGCATAGGAAGTGGAATGAATATTAACTCTTTTTCATGTAATACTCGTATATGTCATATGTTTCATTTTCAATAGGTGGCGTTTCATATGTCCTAACGCTATTTCTTGAAAAAACCCTATGAACTTTTATACCAACCCGAAAGTGATTCCTGCCATGATCCTCACTTGAGGATGACGCATATTTTTCTGAATAAATCCACTGAAAAGCAACAAATATCTATAGATGGATAAAAAAATTTCTGAAGAAAAACAGCTGATGGACTAATTTTTTTGACTTTCGCTAAATAGTGGATGGACGAGAAAGCAGGTAGCTGGGTAGTAGTTCGTCAAGATTTTATTGGTCCGCTGCCTGGGACGCATGAAAGCCCGTTTATATTCCGCGCGTGTTTTATGCACTATGAGGCAACGTGGTCCCCGTATCGAATAAAATACATCGCTCGAGATGAGCCGTGTCACGAAAGTAAGCCAATCCCAACGGCCCCCCTGTTGCACCCTTGAACGACGTTGACGGGCTTAAATTTCGAGACGGGAATCGTTAAAACTTTACTTATCGTCGCGAGTCGCCTTTAACGAGCGTATCGAGCGGTATAAATACGCGGGGGAAAATGCCACGGGCGTGTCAGACTAGAGATACGCTCGTACTACTGACTAAACAGAGTGGTTGAGTCAAATCGCTTCAGAATCGGCGTTAAATAGAAATCTCTAAAGTCGCACGATTTCCAACATTATTTTACGCAATTAAGTGTATATTATTCCTTTTTTCGAAAACGTTATTTTTGTGTCAAGTATAAAAATGGCTTCCACTAGTACACCCAAATCTACAAGGATATCAGCTGGAGAGTTTTTAATCGGAAACAGACAGAAACTCTTTCCCATGGCCCCAAATATTGTCCGATTGGGCTGAAATTGTGCACAGATGGTAGTTAGCATGTTTGGAACAAAAGCGACCTTGTAGAAAACCTACATTTTATACTTGAAATAGATAAAAAAATTTAAGTTAAAGGATTTTATTTAATTTGATAAAAATGCAATTTTCACCCCCTCGAGAGTTAGATTTTTTAAAAAAAATTATATTGTCATCGTAACTACGTACACCTGCAAAGTTCCAAGTCCTTTGGATTTGTAAAAATGGGTTAAAATTACTTTTCAGGATTTAAACCAAACAAACGGACAGAAGAGGGCGGCTAATATAAAATCGTTTAAAAAAATTGGGCCCTACTGCACACATATTCAACGAATTTTTATACACAGAGTAAGGATACATATTCTGCAACTTCGACTTGTTCTCACACGAAGAAACGTGTTCATCCGCAGTAATATTGTCGGTGGGATCAATATAGGAAACTCGTGAAGGAATATGTACAATGGTACTCCAAGATGCCAGCGTTCTTGATTGTCTGACATCAACAGCCCAGGGCGACATTCAAGATAATCTTTAGCCATCAGTAGATGCTTCGAGACTCCGAGTGCTCCAAGGTGTATATGCGTTTTGGGCCTGCAGGGTCCAGTAGTTAATGTCGAAGAACAAATTTAGCCATTTTCATCCATAAAAGCAATTTATCAGTTCGCTACATCTATTTTATGCTTTTTGGTGGAAATATTGTATTGTCATCGGAATTACGTATGTGTGGAAAATTTCAAGTCGGTCGGATGTGTGGAGGTGGGTCAAAATTAGCTTACAAGATTTCAAGCCATCGAACTAAGAAACACGCAAGCGAAGCTAAAATTCAGAGATGGGCAAAATTATTATTTAATTAAAAATTTCGAATAACGAATAAAAGTTAAAAATATCATTCGTCATGTGTCGAATGAAGTTAAGTTTATTAACGTTTATTCGTTACTCGAAATTTATATTCAAATAACAATTTCACCCATCACGGACCTAAGGGAACGCTTGTAAAAAAAAAAACACGAGGCACAAACGTGACGAAGAAGGTAAGAATGACTGAAAACAGCAGGAAAATAATACATACACAATAATAATATAAGAATGCTCGTTACATCGGTGTGCAGAAAAGGATAATACTGAAGTCCGGACGTGAGTGCCAGGCGAAATGGAGGGATATACACATTAGGCGCACGCCGACAATGCGGTGACCAATCTCCCCGCATTCCTGCGCACGACAATGAGCATTGTACGATCGTCTCGAGCGTGCTAGGCGAGCAACGTCGAGCGGGCTCTTGACTTTATTCCTCCTTTACCCGCGGCGTGCGAGGGGATATCATTGTTAGAAGGGACAGGCAAGGGTCCACGGAGAAACGTCACATCCGCTCATCGGTGCGTTGAATAGAAGTCCTCCTCCCTTCTCGGCGCCGAGTCGCAGCGTCGGGGATCTATTAGATTTGTCATAGCACGCTGAATGGTCGTCTCACGTCTGATCCTTTTTACGCCCGTCGTCGTCGCCTGCCTCCTCATTTTTCTCCTTTTTCCCCCGGCTGTAGAGCCTGTAGAGGCGTACCTGCGAAAACGCAAGATGCACCGTCAGAATTCGATCGTAAAGCCCTCTCCAATTCTCCATCCTCCCTCCTGGAATCCTGTCCCGCGCCACAAAGGGCCACCGATGATTCCTCCAAGTAATTGAGTTTCGTCTTGTTTCATTGTGCGTGTGGTCCAGCGCAAATGATCCCGCCTCGCGCCGCCCGTGGCCGCTGGTAGAATAGCCGCGATAGGGAATTGGAATAAATCATTTCGTGACCATTGTGCCTTTTGAATCGCGCCAGCCTTTTTATCTCGTGTATCTGCGGCGGTGATCTTCGCTCCACTGCCGATCGGAATCTCGGCTGATTTTTATTCCATGGGGCGGCCGTTTCGGAGCCAACTCTGGGAACGTGTGCGCACCATTTTTTCCACCGGCTCTTTAGCCACGTTTCTCAAAAGTTTTAGATTTCTTTGAAATTTATAGGGATTACTTATTTTTCGGTGTAACTTCTTTTTGGGGAGGGTGTTATATCCTGAATATCGGAAAAGTGTAAATAAACTTAGTAAATAAAATGTTTTTAAAATATCAGCAGCCTGCTGAACGTTAGCCTCGCGTCCCGAAAGCCGCGCCTCAGCCGATGCGTCGCGGGAGGGATTAACTTGGATTTCACGCGCATCACCGTCGCGCAGGTGACGCGCCGAGGACGTTCGAGCGTCGCGCGGGAAGCGGCCCGCGCGGTTCGTCGTTGTGTTACACGGTTTATCAACTCGCATAAATCCGTGACGACGGTCCTCTACCCTCCGATCAGAACAGAGCGAAATGAAACTCGAGACTACACAAGTAGAAGTTGTAGGCACCGTCCGCCAAAAAACTCCGCCGTAAAACTCTCTCCGAGGCGGAAGATATTTTTCTTGGAAATGAATTCACCGCGCGTCGTCCACGACGAATGTGCATCCGGCTTAATGCCCCGCTGCAGAGCGAAGAATGCCGCAGGTATCTCACGTGGAATCTGCAAAAGCGTCGTCCCCTCTCGCCTTCGAACGCGGACGCGGGACGATCCACTCGCGACCGCTCTTTCGCCATTTTTCTTTTCTCACCTTAAGGCCTCACACGCACGCTCTACCCACTTGTCCTCCTTCTCGCCTTGCCGCGCCGCGCCGCGCCGGTCCGCTTTTCGTCCCTTCCTTTCGTGCCCCGCTCCTTCTCTAGCCGACCGTGCACGGGCAAAAAGTATAACGGCGCGACGATGAGACGGGCCTCGCCGCGATGTCGACAGACCGTCCTGCGAATTTTTACAAGCCGCTTAGCAATTAGTCACCCCGTCTTAGGGACGATTTCGTAACGAGTCCCGCCGCTGCCTGTGTCCCAACGCAGCAACGTCAGATTCTCTATTTTTGTATTATTCTTCCTTTTTCTTGTTTTTTTTTTAGTTGTGTTCGAGTCTGTCTTTGGGTGAGCCCCGTTGGCGGTCCGAGTAGGCAGCGGAGTGGGGCGCGATAAAGGATGGTGTTTCGTTTGACGGATATTTTGCGATGGAGGTTTAAGAAAAGAGGCAATTTGCCCGGACTTGAACGACCCAGTGCGCCCACGGCAGGTTAACATGTATCAAAGAAGGAAAAGAGTTAATTGTAAATTAATGAAGAGGAAATTTCCACCTTCCTCAATTGAAATTGAAAAACCTGTGCGAGCCGAAGGAAAGTGGGAAAATCCTTTAGCCATTTTCGAATTGGGATAACGAGGTAAGGTGTCGTGTCGATCCGCAAATATAGATTACGCGCGATGCACCGCGAGCTGCGATTTTACGCATGCGACGCGCGCACCGCGAATTTGCATCTGTACGCGCGTCGAACGCGCATTTAACGTTCTACGTCATTTCGACGCGTGTCGCGAATCAACGAGCCAAACGAAAACCACCGCGATCGCGGCTTCATTCACGCGGTATCGCCTCGCTCATTGATGCATTCCCGTGGATACTTATCTCCCTGCGCCTGTATCCGGCAATTTCTCTTCTGCTGCGCTCTCTAAGCTTTCAGTTCCATCGAGCAACGAAAACGATGTTTATACTTGTAGTAATATTCGACTGTCTCCAGCTGTTTTGTCCCTTCACATTTCGTTTGGCACCCAGGTGCTTCAATGGAACACTCACGGTTCAGAAATACACCCACTCCTTTCTTTGACTGATGATTTCGACACTGAGACAGTATTTGACAAAAATAGCGATGGGTTTGAACGTATCGCGTGTGTTTTTGTTTGTATTGCATTAGGTTATATAGTAAATGAGAAAGTGTGAATCTTCCTCCACCAACAAATTCGATTTTTTCTGCTCGATCCTGGTCGAATTCTTGTATTCTATCGAGCATTGGTTTTGATCGAACTTGGTCATCCAAGATTACACGACCACGGCCCTGGAATTTCGTGTCCCCAGACCCATCGTATCCCCATCTTCGCGCCCTATTCAATTTACGAGTTCGCTGTATCCGCTCCCATCTATGTAGGTACAGCACACGCATTCCGAGTTGCGCATCTACGAGCGCCACCTTTCGCGTCGGTCACCACCGATTTGCAACCCCGTTCCTCGCCAACGGACCGCTGAATAACTCGCTGAATAACGAGGTTGAGTTTAGGTTTACGTAGGAGTGCAAATGGAAGGCGACAAAAAATATTCGGGTACTATGTGGTATCCATAACCCCATAAAACAATATATTATTCACGCCAATAAATTTATTGGTGCTCACGAGATGTGATTCAGTACTTAATAAAGTTTATATATTTTAAAAAAATGTGTAAATTATTCAACGAGAAATACACACCTGACTGCAAAATTTGATACGGCGTCTTCAGTGCATTGCATCTAAACGAAAAAAAAAATTATTCAAATTGGGAGTTCCCTCAAATTTTAATGACAAAATTCAATTGAAAAACGTTGCTCTAACGAAACACCAAAACCATGTAACTTTTCCGAAACTTCAAATACTTGATCAAAATGTCTTGAATGTGGTTTCGCACATTCTCCTAATCTCCTAATCTCCTAATACTAAATTCTTCCAACGTCCAACTTTAATTCATCTTCCCATTAGCTTTCAAAACGGCACCTAAAATTCAAAATCGATAAACAAAAAACATCGTGCGTTCGAAGAGCAGCGACAGAACCGAGGAAAGAAATGCAGCTGAGACGACAAAGAGCTAAGAAGAAGTTACGTTTCACGCTCACCGATCCTCGCTACCGGTGTATTTGGCCGCTCGCAGTGTTCTGTGCACGCTAAACGCGACGCCAGTGGTGGGGGCGGTGGTGGTGGTGGTGGTGGTGGTGGTGGGAATTGCGATAGTGGTGGTGCGCGTGGTGGGGGGAGCACCCACACGCGCGGCGCGCTCTCGCACACCTCTTGGAGACGGCACAGTGATTCGCGACACCCACCGCGATCGAGGTATCGTACATCGGGCGACACGAGTTCTCTCGGTTTAACCCCGTCGCGTTCTGTCGCCTTAGAGAGTCTAGGACGGGGACGCGCGCGCGCGCAAGAGAGAGAGAGAGAGAGAGAGCACTTGCACGATAACGCGGTACATCGGGCACGGGCACGGGCATAAACGTACGGGCACGGGCATAAACGTACGGGCACACGTACGGACACACGCAGGGATGGGCGCACGTAGTAGGAGGCACGGGCCCCGGCACGGCAGCGTGGTCGGCTATCCCCATAAAAGCGACGGTCTCGACCGGCCTGCGGACAGTTGTCATCGTCGGCTACATCGGCGCAACGTGTCTCTTTCGCTTTCCGTCTAGCGCATTTCGAACGGAGGGGCCCCAGTCGATCGGCAACCTCCGCGAGCCGTGGTCCCGTTTCGCTGCACGGCGGCATGCTTCCCGGTCCGCGGGCAGACTCGCATGGAGAGACACAAAACGTTGCGCTATCACGTCCGCTCGCTTCGTGACACGCACTGGTCGCGAGGCAGAGTTCAACGGGGGAGCAGCCTGGGAACCCGGTTCCCGTGATCGCCAGAGTAAAAGAGGGAAACGATAAGATCGGCGTTGATTTTCGTACCGGAAACTATTTGAAAGGAAGAGGAGACGAGCCGGTAATAGCGCGGTGGCGTGCGCCAGACAGAGCGACGCTCCCGCGGCCAAAGACGTGCGGTGTGTGCCCCTGTCTCGTCTTTCGTGCGCGCGCATTAGCGTGCTAGCGCGTGCGCAGCTGACGGAGGCGCGCTGGTACGAAAGCGAAAAAGCGAAAAAGCGAGCGCAAGCGCCAAAGCGGAGGCTTTTTCGAGCGGGGCAGCCGCGGGCAGACGGTGCCCGATGATCAAATACATCAGATTCAGTGGCGGCACGAGCGCAGAGAGCGAGTCGAGTAACAGCTTCCCACCAGTCAGTCACTCGCGATCGGCCAGTCAGTCACGGCAGTCACGGGAGTCACGGCAGTCACGCGCGGACCGTGTCAGACGCACGCTGGCCCGCTGGTTCGCGTGGATAGAGGCCGGCGAGAAGGTGGCGCATAAACGGTGAGAAAGGATTTCAGTGCCAACCGCGGTAATCGTAAATCGCTATCGAGAGGGAAGAGAGCCGTTGAGAGGTGTTGGGGGACAGTAGACGCGCAGGCAGGATCGTTGCACCGGGGAGGAAATCGACACGCATGCGCGATGCCAACCTTGACGAGCCACGGGACTCGGTATCATTGATGATCGATTTCACACGAGTTCGAAGCAATCGGTCATCAGTCTCTTTGCGTCACCCGTACGAGCCGAGCGGAACGGAACGGAACGGAACGGTAGACGCGCGCACGCAGGCGCGATGCAAGATCCAACGAATCACGGGATTCGGTATCGCCCGTGATCCAACCAAACCACCAACTCGTCCGTCGGCGACTCGCTGAATTCGCGCAGAGCCGCGGGGTCCACCACGCGCCGTCGGTCGCGTCAGATGCGCAACGGCCGGCGTGCTCCACCGGCGAGAAGAGAGAAGGCAGCCGGATCGGGTCCGCGGAAGACAGTGACAGAGAGAAGAGGACGGAGAGGTGCCAAGGTGCTCGTGTCCCTCTGGTCGTACGAAACTCGTCGCTCGTTGTGTACCGCCTTATAAAACGCGCGCGCAGTAACACGGAACGGGCGACGGCGAGCGACGGCGAGCGACGGCGAGCGACCCGCGAGGGGGGGAACGGAGGAGCGCGGGGGATATAGTCCGCGTACGAGCAACACTCTGCGCACGGTGAAAAGAGAGAAAAAACGAGCGAGCGAGAAGAGGGGCGGGGGACAGGGGGAGAGAGTTGCCGAGAGAAAGAGAAAGAGAAAGAATTAAGGATCACGCGTGCACCTATAGTCTATTAAGACCCGTCGGATGCGCTTGTCGAACGTGTTTCGAACGTGTTTCGAACGTGTTTCGAACGGTGCACGACACTCGCTACTCAGACCGCCGCGTTATCTGCGGCAAATATTGCGGCCAGCCAGCCGCGGTCTCTACCGGTCCGCTGATTCTTTCCAATCATTATCGCACGCGTTCGCGACCCTCGCGCGTATCGGTGCCCGTCGTCGGCTGTTCGCGGTCACCGTCGGCCCCCTCACGTCTTCGGAATACCGTGGTCCGTAACAGTGCAGAAAAGTTTTGTGTGCAGTGAACGGTCGTTAATAGACCAGTGCCGCGGCTCCGACAACGGAGAGAGATAGACGGACAGAAAGGAGACGCGCGCGGAATAAGCAAGATAGAGAGAGAAAGAGAGAGACAGAGAGAGAGACACAGGGACGGTGGGTGCGCGGAGAAGAAGGACAAAGAGAGAAAGAGAGATAGAAATAGAAGTGTACAAGTGGGAGAGGAAGACCGGGAGAGTGGAAGCGAGACGAAGGGAAAGACGCTATATGCGTTTGAGAAGCACCCGTGCGCGAGTGCCCAGGGACGAGACAGCGAAATAGAAGGTGCGTGTGCGCGAGAGAGAAAGAGAGAGATAGAGAGAGAGTGTGTACGCGTATAAGGGACTATCCGAAGAATCCGACGAAAATGCATTGCCACGGTGGTCTGCTGTTGTCGATCCTGCTTATCGCCGTTACCTGCCCGTCCAGCGTACGCGCCCGCAGGGTGGCACCCTTGATCGAAGACGATTGGGCGAGGAGGCCTCATCGCGCCGCCGGTAAGTCGCCATTGTTCCCCGACCTCACGTATACTCGAGCTCTCCTCGTTTTTCGTCGGGCCACGCGCGTACGGTGGCCGAATCCCGTCGTTCGACGACGCTCCGATCCACGTCGACGGGAAGCGACGGCAAACCCGCCGGTGCTCCCAAGTCCCGCGCTTTCGCCGCCGAACGCTGGCAGTTTCTTTCCCTTTAAAGGTTAGAGAACGCTCGAAAATACCGGGCTTCGATGTCGCGCGGCGCTTTTACGTAACGGTGTGCGACGCACGAAAAAGGCGGGAATCGGGCTGCTGATTGTACGGTTTGAATCGGTGCCGCGGCGACGCGCACACGAGCGCATTCCTAGTCTCGTTTGTACTTGAAAGAACTCGGGGAATCTCCTCCGAGTCATTGGCACGAGGTTCAGCACGTTTAAATGCGGCTAGAGAGCGAGCAGCCCGTTTGGTTATGGCGGTAATACCTCGGCTGGATTTGGCCAGCGGGCGCGTGCGTTGAACGCCCTATAGGCGTTCCGCGAACGTCACTGACTAATGTCATTCTAGAATCTAAGACCTAAGTAGGCTTTCCGCACGCGGCGTTTGAGGAGTGGTGAGACCTTGGGGATAGGTTACGGATGAGAAATTTTTTCAATTTTCTTGGCCAAAATTATGTAGGTAGTTAGTGGAAACTTTGGATCGGAATGATTGTTTAGGTTTTTTTTTGGAACGAAGGAATATTGGGAAATTTAGTTTCGAAGAAGTGAACGCCAAAGAGGTAAACGACGACTGTTCGTGGATGTCGCGACGCGGCAGGAAGTTAATGTACCGGTTCTTAAACACCTCGCACTGACCCAGATGGTGGAACGAGTTAATGGATGTCTGTATTGTAGTCGCGTTTCTGCGCAATGCTACCGCGAGCGACGATACTTTGAGAGCCTCCGAGTCTTTCGAGTTCCGTATTCGTTTCAATGAACTGCACTTGATTCCAGCATACAGGACGATCAGTATTCTCAGTATTCTCGATCCAACTATATCGGTGTATTTTATAAAGAAAATAACAAAATATTGGTGGGGCTTAAAATACTTTATTAACAAATAATAGCAGAGTTATGAAACATGAAAGGTAATATAACAATGTTGCCATTGATAAAAAAATTGATTATGTGAACAAATTAGTTAAGTAAATATCGTGAATTTATCTGTACTCATGCCAGCCTTCGTATTTGATAATAATTCTGTTACTATATTTTGATAAATCATCCTTGAGTCTACACGTACGTGCGATCAGCGTTTCAATAAATACAGCGAGATCGTTGGTGATTTATCCTTACAAAGCAGTCGCTTGGCACTAAACATTTTGAGGAAAAATGTTTCGAGAGGGAATGCGGTTATATAGCCGGGGGGATTAATTACAGTTGCTTCTAGATTACGTAGCGTAATACCTTTAAGAACGATCGTGTTACCAGGCGAATGAGGTATCGAATTCAGCGTCTGGTAATCAATTTAATGGAGGAACGCCGAAAAGGAATGAATAAAACCAGAGGCGAGGCAGAAATCATAAGTCGCGGCGAATTAAATCGACAAGGGGAAGCTAACAGGTTCGCCGGATTCGAAGGAAATGCTCGGTTGGCGGGAAAAATTCGCCGCGCACGCGTGCCGCGTTGCTGCGCAGTAGAGCTGCGCGTTACGCCGAATTCTAATCTATTTCTCGCTCACCTCTCGGCTCTCTCCGAGGTTCTATGCGCTCGCCCGCCGGACACATCGACACTGAGCAAAGAATTAACGGAACAGGTACGCATCATCAGTTTGGCTACGTTTCCAACGCGTTGCCGACGGTCGTTAAAATCGCAGAAACTCTAACCTCCATTCGACGCGGCGGTGTTACTTTTTCGAGGGAATACATAAAAGTGAAATACGAATCGCGTCAGGCTACACGCGGCGTGGAAAGTACACGACGCAGAGGGAGTTCGCACGTTTCGTGCCATATGAAAGGGAATTTAAAGTGCTGATATTTGAAGGACGTGTGAAATTTCCGGCGTGTAGAGATCGAAAGTGAAGGCGATTGCGTCAGGGGATGTGAGAATGCGTAATGTTCTTCCCGTCGACGCGGAAAGCCGCGTCGTTTCGTTCCAGTTCCGCTGTGTATCTGAAAAACCGATAACCCGTTTAACTGCACCCACATACCGTGCGGTTCACGTTCTAGTTGAACAGCTTCCGGGCCGTTTCTGAAAATTCTGGTGGTCCAGTTTCCGTCTTATTGTTAGAGAGACCTAACGAATCGATTATACTAAAATCGGGGTTTATGAATGAAATCTTCGATCAGTGAACAAATAGACCATACACACCAACGATATCTAACGAAACCTGCTAATTAATTCTGAATACCTAACCTAAATCCTCCAATTTTTTTCGAAGAATCGAAAAGCTTCTGAATGTATGTATTTCACTGGAGAGAAATCGAGATGATTCAATAGCATGACGAATCCAATGGAATATAGCGTCGTGAACAATGAAATCAAACAGTAGATAAATATTCAGCTCGTTCGCCATTGAGACTACTCAGAGTAGATGTGCTCTGAGTCTAAATAAGCTTTCTTGGACGTTCAGTGATTTACTTATTACCGCAGATCGTGGTTCCGTCAGATGGAAAATATACGAAACGAGAGCGAAAGTTGTACTGACGCGTTCTATCACTCGAATTAAAATATTTTTACTATTTTCACCTTTGCTCTGAATTTACAAGTAACGTTAGAAATTACTAATCACTTGTAGGATGGTCTTAGAAAATATAAAATGTCTCAGCAAAATGTGAAGCACTTCGATAGAGGATTCTAGTGCTAATGCCAAGTAAACAACGCCATTCAATAGTTTATTGATATATCTCGGATACTAAAAGTCGTATTGGCGAGTTACAACAAGTTCGAACTTATTATTAGATTTAGATAAAGTTTTAAATCCATTTATATGGGGTTATTTACTGGCATGTGTGTTCGGGTAGACCAGATTTTGGTATCACGGCTCGCAGAATATGTACTATCTCGGTAGCACTTTAGCCTTAGGTAATAGAATCTTATTCTTAGGCTCATCCATGCGTATTTAGCTCCATGATTAATAATTGATAATGATTACTAAGTACGCATGTCAAATCTGACGTATGTTATTCATAAACACGAACTTTAAAAAATTCATATCTTTATAACCATTAACAATTGAACTCTCACCCGTAGTCCATTATTCACTGAAAATTAGCGCTGAAATCCACTGACAAATTATATTTCTCTTTACTTGAGCCATTCACAGATAAACACCTGACTATTTTTCTTCGCGTAAACTTTGGAGAGAACATCGAAAGCGAACGGTTTACTTCGGAATAAAACGTTCAGAGCGATGCAAGGATCGGTTTTCTAGAGGTCGTAGCGTTCAAGTATGTAAATGGTCGAAATGCTCGGTAAACAATGGTGGATCCTCGCGCCCCTTGGAGATAATAAATACACGATTGCGGTACTCTGTTGTTATATGACGTTTGCCGCATAATTGCGCAATGTTTTTGTAGTTTCGATTGTGAAGCGTATCTCGAGGCTTGATCGACGGTACGTAGAACAAGGTCGCCTCGTGGATACGTGGCGTTAATTCCTAACAAACCGATGAGCAACGTCTTCCCCCGTCCCCGATCCAAAACTTCTGTCGCCGACGATTCTGCAGCTGAGCTTCAACGATATGAATTTTACTCACCTCTGTTGAAAGACGGCAAAACACGAACATACATTTCTGGATACTATATAGGGTGTATTTTAAATAAAAGTGCAGTTCATTTGGATCTAATAGAAAATGCAGTTCTGAGTTAAAAGTTTTAGTAACTTGTTTCGAGGTTCGTATTTGAAGAGAATTAGAAAATAAGGTTCATTCAAAATATAAAAATAGCAGATGTATGGAGTCATCAAAATTGCCGACAGGTAGTCAAAAGCACCTGACATTTAATACTTGGAGCTCCAAGATTGAAACCCTTAGCACAGGCTGTGCGCGGAAATCGTACAATCTTATTCCTTAAGCGTACTCATTGAACGCCCTTCGGCGTTCCCCGCACTTGCCGCACTAACTAAATTATTCTACATAACATATCAATAGAAACATCAGAACTACCTTCTTTTTTTCGCAGTTGTCCTACGAGTCCATTGAAATGAATCAATATTGGCCGGAATATTTAAAATAGTGTATAATTTTTCTAGTAGCAATCCTCAATGATCGATGAAATTTTGGCCTGTAAATTTCGTACGACCATTCTGCGTGCAGCTCGTGGCGACCCGTTGCAGAAAACTCGCGGACGGTCGCGAGGAGAGATCTAAGCGGTTGGTTCTTCTGCTTTATAAGGATCTAGCAGTGTCCAGTATCGTCTGTCGCTGCTTCTGCCCTGCTTCTCTCTTTCTGCCGACTCCTCGAGCTACCTTGCTCCCGTCTCGCGTACCTGTTCCTCGATTATCGCCTTATCTAGCGTCGCCGGTCTGCTCCCTCGAAAGATGCCCCCGTCTCGAAAACCGGCGCTCCGTCCGAGCGCCTCGAAAATGGAGCACGAAAGCATCGCTGTTGATTTTTCTGCAGGAGTCGAGTGCCCAGATACCGTTTTATCGTCGGTGACATCACAATGCAACGCTTGAGCCGTTTATCGCGTAACAATAAAAACGGGAGCAACGGATATCTCTCTCGCCGCGTAGCTAATTCGCCGATCCGTCGTCGGCGACGTCTGTGTTCAACCTGTTTGCCTTCAGCTTTGCACCAAATTCTCGCGACTCGTGGTTCGTGGTTCGTGGATCATTGCTTGTAAAGCTGAACTTTTCAGTTAGCTACCTGAAAGTATAAGGTATATTTTAAAAGTTCCGAATAGAATTTTTTAACTTAAATGGGGTTTCTTGCCGAGATTTCACAGATTTATTATCGTCTCTATTTAGGGAAATGAGAATTATTTCTGTTACATATACAAAGTACAGTGGATGACTGAACACCTCCCCCACTCCTCCTCTGACTCCACCGACAAACGTCACTATTGCTCTGTTGCCCTAACTCTACATAAGTACTCTGAAGAGAAACCTGGTGTTTCCAAGCGACTTTAGCTTCATTTAGAGAATTTTCATTTCAATAGAGCGAATAAAAGTGGATTAGCCTTAAACTGTTGTCTCGTCGGTGGTTAGTCCCCGGTCCGAGGGATAGGTTGGGAAATCCCCAGGACCAACAGACCCAGCTGGTACACAGCACCTGTGCGTACCTGCCCGACCTACCTTGATTGATTTCTGGTGGCCGTGAGGTTAAGTACGCGAGACTACCTGTCGGCCCTGATAATTTCCGTGTTTGGATTACCCAGCCGCCTTCAGTCGCAGACACGCGCGCACGCAGGATTTTTAGGGCTCTGAGGCCGGTGTGGGTCTGCTTATTCGGTATCGCGCGAATGCCTGTTGCGGGTAACTGCTGGGCGGTGGGCAGCCTTTCGAGACAATAGGCAAGGAAATATTTGGGGATGCTTGGTTCTATTGGAGCCATAAACCTGAAAGGTGACATCTCTTGGAATGGGCTTGTCGGCTGTAGGGATATAAATATTAAGATTATTAGGGAGCCCAGTGTTGGCGTTTATATTGATCTAGGAAATTTTCAATACGGGTGGCTTTTATTGGATTCGGGGGAAAAGACTGGAACACCAATTGTGTTGTAAATTTTTTTTGTTTTAGTACGGAGTGTAGTGGAAGTTTTTGCTTCGCTCTTTAAGCAGCTTTTTTAGTGAGCTTAATGTGTAAAAATGGATGGAATTTTAAGTGACAAGTTCAGGATTTTCAGAGTTCAACAATTGGGATTGAGGGTTTAAAATTTGAAGGTTTCAAATTTTCTACGATTCTACGATATTGAATTGAAAAAATCTAGATTTCGGGTTTCAGATTCTAAGATATTAAATTTCCCAATTACAGATTCCAATTTTTTAAATTTCGAAATTTCAGATTTTAAATTTTAAACTTCAAAATTGCAAATTCCGTGTTTTCAAATTTCCAAATTCCAGATTCCAAGATTTCAGTTCTCAAGCACCAAACACCAAGTTTTCAAATTCAATACAACTTCTGCAATAAACATGTTTAGCTCATGACCACTAATTCCACTTGGTTTTCGCAATTACCTTCTCCTTGCCCCGTAGGCGCTCGTTTCGAGCTCGAGGTAACGTGTCATCGTCTTGCAGCGGTCTCTCGCGCAGCCTCTTCCTTTTCCCGGTTCGCCTCTCCGCTGCTTTCTTTTTCCCCCAGGGCACACCTGCTTAACGTAGCACGCCCGGCGCTAATCTCAATTAGTCTTTATTGCCGGTTTGGCGACGCTGGACGGCGAGACGAGTCTTGGTCCGCGACGGGACTTAATGCGCCCGCCACGACCTCACACGAGCACTAGGGATACACGCCACACGGGCGAGGATCGTCGAGACCGTGGAGACCGTGGACCCAACAGTCCTGTGTTGGTGTAAGACCTACCTGAACAAGGCCCCAGGGCACCGGTGATGGTTGTTAATCGAGAATTTATCAGGAATAAATACACTCGCGAAATGGATAATTAGCCTCTTCGAGCACAGGGCGTCCTTGTGTCGCACGAATCCGTACGACACAGTTTTTGAACGACCACTGTGCCTCTACTAATGTGTTCTCGCTCTTGCTTCTAATACGCTGCTTTGCACAAGAAGATCTTGGAAAGAGGTCGATGAATTTAAGGCCACTAATCGTATAAATGGACAAAAAATGTCCAGTCGATATAAGCTCGCGGATGAAGGTTAGTGGAATTGGGGCAAGATAATAATTCCTGTTTCGTTTGAGTTGCAATTTATCTTCTCAGTATTAGATACTGTGAGTGACAGTTCATTTATATTACTGTTACTAGTGTCCATTGGTATATGGAGTATTTAAAAGTGACTATTTTTTTATGGCCCAGCGTTATTACAACGATATTTATGTATAGAACAATAGTAAAGTTCCTAAAGAGTACAGAGGAGTGAATGAGAAACGAAGAACTCCATGGGAGGCCTAGTGCCCCGATACTAGATTACCTTCCAGACCTCCAATCTAGTTCATCCCCACTCCTGCAGAGTTTACACTGTGGAGCGGAGCTCGATGACCTTTGACCGCCTACGTAGATATTATTACTGCCGAATGGAACACGGCGATCGTTAATTTGCCCATCGATTTACGAGCTTCCGTGGCCTTGATGACTTTCATTATGGCTTGCTCGGCTCGTTTTGACCGCTGTTATTACGCTCGGGGTAGAAAAAAAGTGGCATTCCACGAGGGAAAAAGAGACACGAGGGTCACCTTGAAGTTTCCTCTGTGTCTCTGCGCCCGTGAAGGTGTCTCCTGCTCGGCAACTTCCGTCAGAATCGTTTCCTTTTTTCTTATAATATGGTATTTATGCGGAACATCGAATCTGTGTGACAGTGTTACTCTCCTTGGGCGCTGTATGGGCATCAGAATATTACGATTCTTTAAATCGGTTAGTGTCAGCAGATAGCTTAAGAGTCGGCGGCAGCGTATATGAGGTCCACTTTGACCCATAAGCTTTCATAGTAGATATTAAACTTATTATGACAGAAAAACTTTACTATCTTAACCTACTGACGCTAATAAGCGATAAATGACATATATAAGTAACCTCCAATTTTAACCCAACACAACACAAAAATCAAATTAATTTTACCCCACCAATTAAAGTTCCATTTCACTTCAATTGAAATACTTCAATTAAATTAATCTAATACAAAAGTTAAATCCACTTTTAAATGAAGTACATAGAAAGAAAGCACCGATCCCCGTTTCTTTCGAAGTTCCCGGGTCGAGGGAATAACCCCGTAGCGCGTGCTTAAAGGTTGCTTAAGGTCTCGCCGTGGTAAATGGATCTTATTCACGTGCAGCGCAGTTGCTTTCCCTCTCCGTCTCTCGTTTCCCCCATTGCCCCCGTGCCGTCCTGTTTCCATGCATGCTCACCGCGATTCCCGCCGCATGATTCGCGGCTAATTGGCCGCAGCCACGACGACAACGCGGCCGTTGTGCATTAAAGAAGTTTAGTAAGCCAATACGCGTTTTAAGTAGGTAAATCACGAGGCTCGCTGCCGCGGAGCGATGACGCCGGCCGCGTGATGCTCCACGGTGTCATTGCCGACGGCTCCTCGCTTGCATATAGTCGGGTCGAAGAATTTCACCGCTCGGAGTGATCGCACATCAGTCACCCCCCACCACAACTCCCTGCTACGCGCGAGATTTGATTCCAGAACCGGGAAACGATAGTTGCCATTCGCGCTGGCGGCACTGAACCCTCGCGGTAGTGCTACGTGTGAATGAGGAAAGGCGCAGCACATTGCGCGAGGATTGAGAAAGGTGAAACGGAATCGTTCTAGAACACGAGACACGTCGCATCGGGTAAAAATGAAGCACAGAACCGAGATTATCGGGCGGCAAAAAATATCCCAGACGCGTCGCTAGACGAATCGAATGACCACCCATGTATTACGTGTGGGACCGTTTATTCGTGCCGGTTGGAGAGAGAGAGAGAGAGAGAGAGGGGGGGAGACACAGAGTCACACGTACTCACGCGCGCGCGGCGCTGCGAGCCGAGAAAACAGTCGTTTGCCGGTCAAGTGATTTCGAGAATTAAAAATACGTCCGAGCTTTCGTAAGGAGGTCGATATATCAAGGACGAGCCGTGCCCTGTTTATTCGACCGCGCTCTATTATTGGATTCGAATACAACACAACGCACACAGCCGCACAATGGGATCGAAACGGACCTAATAGAATTTACATCGCGCCATCATCGTCGCCGTTGGTGCACACGGGCTATCGAACACACACGTAATATCGCGCGGGTACAAAGATTATCCGGTCGGGCGCGCGCGGCGGACCGTAGAGAAACGCAAATAAGGCTTGATGTAACAAATTGAAAATCGGATTACCGGCTTTGTCCTGTCGGTCGCGCGTGCACGCTCCGCTTCACGCGCTTAGCCTGATCCGCCTAACGTCGCGGTGACGGGGCAGGAAGAAGGGGCGATGTTTTAACCTTTAGATGGCCGGGCTGGCCACTATAGTCGCCACCTAACAATTTCGATACTACAATTTCAATGAAAAAATCCCGGCCCTCTAAAGGTTAAAGGGGGCTACGGGTACAGGGGGGGGGCGTGTGTTTTGGCGAAGACGTCAAAATAATTGCATATAGTAAAAAAGCTGATGTAATTTAATGTTGCAAATTAGAAGACAGGTTAAAATATAAAAACAATTGACAACTGTATATTCAGTCAAGGATAATCTTGGAATCCTTGCTTTTGATCCCAGGAATCCAGCCAGTGGAATTTCTCTGCTACAGAGAAAAATGGTCCTACCTGAAAAACGTCAAATTATTTAAAAGTTAAATTAGTATGCGAGTCAGGGAGGGGGGGGGGGCGTAGCGAGAAATCTCCCTCCACTTTTAGTCGCATTCGTTCGCCTTTCCTCGTCTCAGCGCTCACGTGGCGGCAGATGTTAATCACGCTGCCCCGCATCACGGCGGTACGGTTAATCGCATGACAAATATATAGACATCTATATTCGCTTGGCTCGGGCTACGAAGAATTTATATAGCGAGAAATGCGCGACTCACGGCGCACACCTCAAAGGATCGTATGTGCGGAGTCGCGTGAGTTCCGTCCGGTGACGCGACCCTCGATTTACGAGTTTTGGTCGCTTTGCTTTCCGCGCCGACACCCGGACCCTTTGAAGAACTATAAAAATAAAAGGCGAACGGTGGTAGACTCGCGAATCTATGGAACGACGAACTACCGACAGACAGGGCCGCGGGTGGATTTAGCGGGGCTTTTGAAACGGTCTGAAATAACACTGTCAGGCTGAGATTTGGACACTGGAGATTTCGCGACGGTGATCTACAGTGGGCTTCCAAAAAGGATCGACTCGAGATACCCCATTGGTCGTCCTAACGTTAGGAACACCCGTCTCACTCGTTTCTTTAGGTGGTAGGTTGTGTGTTAAGAATTGAGTACCATTTGGTGAAAGTAGTGATGGGCTTGAACGTCTCGCGAGTATTTTTGTTTGAGCGAGAACTAGTTGATTATAAGAAAATGAACCTTCGGCACGAGATTGATACTTCGTCTGTATACAGGTGAGTTTAAATGGGTATTCACATATAGGGTGATCTAAAACACTGAACGATATGACAGAATCTAAGAAGTGAAAGCTTTGTAGATTAACTTTCAGCTTAGTTAAAAGTTACATCTAGGACAAATACAGAAGAAAAACACTTATTTAATAAAGTTCCAATGTAACTCTTATAACATTGACAAGCATTCGCTAATCTTAGTAGCCAATTGGTCTACTCCTATCCCTTTACCCTACTACGTACCCCAGAAACACATTCCATTAAATCCCCACTAAACTTATAAAAATATCCTTAAATCAAAGCGGATTACCGAGAAACAAAAGCAATTAGTTCAAAATTCTCTGCTTCAACGGGATCAGCGGTTCAAACTACACGCGGTGTCGCCTACGGATGGTTCGCCACCGTGAGCGAAATTATTCTCAACAGCGCCGGCGATATGATAAACAGAAGTATCCCGCGGTGTTTTGACTTGCCCGAATACTTCGGAAACACGATATCTCGCGCTTGTTTATTTTAAGAAATCCCGTCCCCGCGGCAACGTGCACGCGGATCGCTCAACCGACCCACCATTATAAACGCAATAAGTGCACGCGCACATTTCGTAACGTTTAACAAATTTTGGAAGCGTTATGTGGACGATCGCGAGGTACCGGCCCCCTTGTGCCGCTCGGTTCGCTTTTCCGTGCGCACAAAGATTTCTCTAAAGCCGAGGATAGCCGTTAGAACGGGCCTGCATCTCTCTTTTGCGCGCTCGCGAGAAAGGCTGCATTGCCGAGGAGAGGACCGCGTATATTTAGACGGGCTGCAGACACAAAACGACTCACTACCACCACCTCCGCGACGGTTACTCTCTCTCTCTCCCCTCCTCCTCGCCATCCCCCTTCGGCGACCGTCGATCCTCGTGCCTCGAGCTCTTTCGCGTTTTTTTGTCTCGTTTCACGTTCGTTTCCACCGTTTCGACAATCGCGTCCAACGAGCCGTGCCCCCGCGTCAGATTCGTGCAGTGGACATAACCTCAACGCGTTACGTCTTCTTTTTTCCTATCTCGGAAACTTTATCTACGGTCCCTGAGAAATTGGCGCTGTAAGCGTTATCTGAAGAAAACTGACAAATTGAGGAGACGTGATTGAACGTTACGTATGGATAGTACGGTGCAGTGTGAACCCCACTCTCGGACGAGATGTGCAGGGTGTTTCAGTAATTGTAGTGTAATCGAGAATTTTTTGTGCAAATACAAATCGAAGATGCAGAATAAAATTTTTCGGGTATGAGTACAGTTGACTACTTGTATATCCGGATCTAAAGGATTTTGCTTTATAGTCTGAAAGGCACTTGGAATCGTAATAGCAGTTGGTCGACCAAGAATAGTTGTTTGACTAACTTAGACCCTACTGAAGCGATATGAAGGTGGAACGGTGTTGGGACGGTGAACAATTTGAGGGTCCGTTGAAGGTTGATGTGGAGAGTGACACGGGTTGTGGGTAACGTGATCGGTGAACGATGAAAGTGAGATCCGCTCGCAGATTTATAACCGTTCATTAGGACACGAATATAATGCTATCTGATTAACGATTGAATCATAGCGACCGGACAGGGCACGGCAGGATACACAAAATAGGCTGTCCGCTCGTATTACCTCTCGGGCCACCGCTTAGGTGTGGTTTGCGCTCGATGCATACCGCAACTGTAATCGGTTTCGGCGTTGACACTTTTACCCATATCGCTCAGCCATCTCCCGCGACCTCTCGCATCAAAATAGACGCGTGACGAAACTAAATACCGCTTGATAAGGAAAGGTTGTTTGGAGTCAGAAACGCAAAAGGGTAGAAACTTGTAACTTTCGACAATGGGTCACGTGGTATGGTACGCACCCAGTACTGTCACTCGGTCTCGAGTAAATAGTTTATCTGCCTTTATTGGCATCGAAATCTTCGAGGCATCGAAATCTTCCAATATCCACTACTGACCACATTACTACCACTACTACTGCTACATGCCTATCGTCTCCCTCACGCAAAATCGCATTCGTAACCGTGCACTGACCGGAAATGTGTTAATAGTATGAAAAAACGGTGCGGAAGGAACTGGGGCCCCCCGCAATTTGTCTCGGCGGGTTTTAAACAGCAATCCGGTACAATGTCGCTAATTCGTGAGAAATTTTAACGCGTCCGCGGGTTGTAAAAGTCGTCGGAGATGGCGGGGCGCGCGGGCGCGCGGGCGCACGTTTGAGCGTGCTTTTTGCCGCGGCTGCTCGGCGTGCAAAGAACTAGGGGGTCGTGCCGTGGAAGGGAACGGGAGAAATAAAGGGTGGAGCGCGGTGGGCTGGTAGGAGGAGGGACCGAGAGGGGACAACTCGTTCGGACTTCATGAATCTAAAATTACGAAGGCGTTTATTTGTCGGTTTTGCTCTTTTCGAAGCGCATGCTTCCAAGGTCACCAGACGCAACGAAACGAGATTCCTCGTTACGTATGCGCGGCATGCATCCGCGTGTACGCGCACAGGGCCGCGCGTTAACGCTCGCGCGCTGCCGGCTGCTCAGCGTTAATCCTTTGGGCGCTGCGGATGCATGCGTACGGTCAGGCGTTCGGCGTGCGTAGTCGCTGAATACGATTAGGGGATTTCCGCACAGGGGGTGTCTCACGTATTCCTGGGGATTTTTGAAATTTATGAAATTTTCAGAATATTCTGAGATACACTCTTACTGCATTCTACGATTAAGACAGTACAAAATTCATCCCCCTCCTTTGTTCAGAGGTTCAGCCTAAAACGTAACCATGGCTTAAAAAAATACGACTTGCACGTCCGTTTTCTTTCTGCAATGGGACGATTGCTTTCAATTACTTTCAATTTACATATGACATTTATTTCTTTTCTCTTCTCCATAAACAGCGAGGATTCATTCGAAATGTAGATTTTAGTATTTTCTCCGGAGAATCAGAGCCCCGCCGTCCTTTACCCGAGTTCTTGAACGTAGCACGACTCTCATGGCGGGGCCTACTTATCCATCTTCTTTGCTTTCCCAGTGTTTGCCAAGTGACGAACGGCCGTAGAATGACTTAACATTCGTTCGGTTGGCGATCTCTCGTACAGCCTGTCGGGGATTACGTTCAACAATGTCCCCTAGAATTCCATCGCTTACAATTTATACACTCTGATCTTCCTTTTGGCCGAGTTTCCAATGATACGCGTCCAGCTTCGAATGTTTTGGCAAGGAACGTCGAAAACTGACGTTGACGCGACCTTCTTCAGACGTTGAACTCATCGTTCTCCAAGCATTAAACACATTTGGATTCGTACAAAAGAAGAACCCTCAGGCGAGTCTCGTGGGTGCTCTGAGTGACGTAAAACAGGATATTTGGATCAGCGAACTCGGCAATCTGTTTTTAGAAGTAACTGCAGTTTCGCGTGATGTAAGAATCTCCGGTCCCCTTTGACGCGTCGTGTAACAATGGACGATCAGTCATCGTTCCGTGCACGAAAGCCTGGTTTCGTAGGCGGCAACCTAATTGTCCCCGCAAAACGCGCTTGTCTTTTGCAAATGTGCGTATCTTTGTCTCGTTCGGCGCCAGGAATCCGGTCCGCGAATGGACAGCGGACTTTCCCGTCCGTTTGTCGTCGCGACGGCTTTTCTCCGGGGAGAAATCGGACATCCGATTGACAAAAAGGAAGACTGCGACACGTAGGTGTGCTCCGATCCTCGATGAGGAATGGAGGACATTCCGAGATGCCTGATGCAGCGGTTTCATGCATGAAGAATGCGACGCGGCCATGTCGGCTGAAATATGGGATTTCTAATACGGCAATCGACGACTATAAATGGCTAATGGGTAGGTTAGGTAGCCAGTTTTCTAAAAACTAGCCTTAACCTGCATCGACTTCGTTTCTCTTCCAAACTTAATCCCTGAAACTCCAATATCGAGGTGGAGACGAAAAAATCCACCGTTCAGCAGAGTCTGGAGTGCAAAGGGTTAACGAACAATCAATTATATTATTAAGAATAAAATTATATTTCATTTTAGATTGAGATATGTAGGAGTTGAGAAGAATCGGAGGTAGAAGCGAAGGTATCCCATGATAAGCCATAATTTATTAACCACCCAACAGCAATGCCTCTATACTAGTTCCCACCAAACCTCCAATCTAGTTCACCACTATTCCCACAGAAATGGCTCCGCCCACTTTCCTATCCCCGCATGCGCGCGCACCTTGGCGACCCGATTGTCGCACGGTGTACCGTCTAGTACCCCTGATATCGGCGATTCCCGTCGCGAAAGCTAGCTCCATGTCCTGGGGTGGGAACGAAGCACGCGCAGTCACCACAGAGAACACCCAAACCGCATAGTTAAAATGCACGTGCGAGGCGTCTGACGACTGCAATTACGAGGTCAGACGACAATGACGGCGACGGCGACGGCGAACCTGGCATCGACATTGTATGCAGAATCCGCTGGTAATTGAGCCCGGCAAGGGTGCGTTAATTTCGCCACGGTGTGCCACGGAGAAATTGCCCGCACGCGAGGGAATCCGTCGGAGAAATTGCGGCTATCTCGTCTCGTATTCACTGTGACGAGTCGGAAACCCCGACTGCCGACCCGATATTCAGCTACGCGGTACATTGTAACCAAATGGAACGACGCGGACCCGTGGGCTTCAATCCCATCCGGGTTATTGATGTCCGTTGATTACGTAGGCGACAGTGTCTTCGCGTTGTCGTTCAGAGAAATTGCGCGTGTAATCTTTGCATTGCAGCGTGTAATCTCGATGGGTAATCTCGGATGAGGGACGGAGGGCACTGCGTCGCGATCCAGGATCCCCAAGAATGCAGGGGCGAGGTGTCTTCATCGGTGCTCCCTCTGAGCTGCGCGGTCGAGAGGCGCGCAGCGATCTTCGTGCGCCTGCGCGGAGGATACGGTACCCTGCACTCCGATATTGAGGCGAAGCGATAAGTACGTACATATGTGAATGGTCTGCATAGTGTAATAAATGTAACTGTAATACATTAGTAGCTATCATTAGGTACAGATCAATCTTGTATTTCAAGAAACTTACATTCCAGCAGAACAGTACAAACGAGAGCAATTAGGGAATTGGCGAAGAGAGTGGGAAGCGTCATAGATTCTTATTGTTCATTTACTCGGTGACAGTCATACGCTTGTAGTGGTATTGTTTAAGGAGTATTGCATGGTAGGTGGTTAGTCATTATGGAAATGAAAGTGTTAAGCCGAGCGTACATAGACTTCGGGGGATAATCTCCATCTACCCGTAGTAGGAATCTCCAAATATGATTTACTCGTATATAAGTATTTGTCGAAGGATCGAGCACATCATGTTCGGCACGTGAGGGAGTGTACAGCATGAAACACTTTGGAGAGAGTCCCGTAATATTGTAATCCGGTTTAATACGCCATCATTTTGCTTCATTACGCGCCAAGCCGACGCGTGTGTTCCGATGTGACAGCCAAAACATTGTTGGCACAACAGAACATGACTAGCGATAAATCACGGTTCGTGTTATGCCGGGGCCACCGATCGAATTTCCAGGCGGCAGCCAGAGGGGATCATGGGAAACGAGGCGCGAGGCAAAAGTTGGCGTTCGAGAACAAAGGGCGTAATTGTTTATGTATCGCCGGCCAGTAAGCGAAACTTTGCACTGCCACCTGCAAGGGATTAGCTTCTTTCAAGTTCCCGGAAGACTTGTGCTTTATGGCGTTGAAAATACGTTAACACTTTGAGTGATGCGAGGTTGGCCGACAGTTTCAAATCGGTTAGGCCTAGCGCCTTCAATATATCCCAACATTAATGGAAATTTAAGTTTGTATATTTTCTGTTAAACCACCGTGAGAGTATTGCCAATGAATAGGTGAGACTTTTCCGATTAAAATGAGCCCAAACACGACCACATTCGGACTATATTTAGTTGCACGTAATTTGAAGGAGTTTTGAATTTTCTGGACTACGTGTATATTAGGTATAAATAAAAATTGTCTAAAGGTGGTCGAGTTGGTAGTCATTTTTATCGGAAAATCTCATCGAATTCATTGGTAGTACATTTATGAAGATTTAATAGCGTGTATAGAAATTACAATTTTCATTACAAAAATTTGGCTGCTAAACATTCGTGGATGAGGACATGGAAAAGATATGGACGTACAAACACGTTAAAGCTGGGCACAGGGTAGAAATCCCTCGTCTAGATGAAATTCGTTGGCCGCTCGAAACCACTTATGCACTCTGACTTATGGTAGCATTACGTTGAAACATTTCAAACATTTCAGTTTTATAGATATCCAGCTTGATTGACGTTATGTGCCAATGGATATATAGGGTGTAACATTTATTCTGAACATTTTGAATTTCATCTCTGTTGAAGATACGAAGAAGTGTTTACAGTAGGTTCTACGTTACACAATTTTAGAATTTACTCCTTTCCATATTCCATCAAGACAATCGTTTGTTTTAAAAACAACAGTTTGTTAGTTATTCTGTTACAAATGTAGACCCAGCTTAAGATCAATATTTATTTATGTCGGTACTCAGACCGTTACATTCGTGTTCGTCGAAACGTGCCTACTTCTCGAAACGGGAGATTCTGTTATAGAAACGTGAAATCGTGGAGCCGTTTGCTCGTTTTCGTGAAACTTGTCCCGATTTCACGAGCCCAGCTTGCAAATACACATAGGCGAACTCGTGGCAGTTTGAGGTTACCCAACTTGACGCGGTTTGAATTATTTAAAAAAATCGCGGTCAAGCACGCTGGTGTCTTTTTTGGTACAATTCCATTTGGAATATAAAATAGTTGGGAGCCCGACTGAATTCAATGTGAATGGTAACAAAATACCATAACTTAACCTATAAACTGTCAAATCTGGCCTATACTTCTTTTTTATAAATTAATTTATCATTAAAGCATAACTATCTATACATCTGTAAATTTACATCACTATAGAATAAAAGAATTTAATTTATATACACATACAAAAAATATAACGTCCCAACTTTCTTTTTACGAGTCTGACGTATCTATAAACATAGAATATGAGCCCCTCCCCTTCGTCCCGTTCGTTTCCTTCGGTTATGCTAGTTTACACGACACTCGAATGCGACTTTTTTCCTCCGTTCCGTCGGTAGTTTACTGATCCTTCGAAAGACCCTGAAAAAGGCACCCGGCCTTCCGTTTCACTCCTGGACGCTCCTCCCGTCGTGTTTCTGTAACAAGCCCTGGAAAAAAGGGCTAGCACGTTACGATCGAAGAAAGATCCGAAGGAAGGGAGGAGTATCGAAAGCGAGACAGGCCTTGGCTCGCCTGGATCGTGTGAACCAGCCGCACGATGTGCGATTTTCTCTTTCTTCTACCTCCCCCTCTCCCCCGACCCTCTCCCCTCGCCGATGTCCCCGTCATCGCTTTTTTTTTCCTCCCCTGTTCCGCGGCCGTTCGCGTCGCAACGCTCGCTGTACTTTCTGGCACTTGAATCTCGGATTTAAACGGATTCAGAGAATCCGGTGATTCCCAAGTTATCGTTGTCCCCGTTCCTCTGCATACCGACGAACACGTGTCGTCTGAACAATTTTTTGCCGTCCTGCTTATCCTTGACGTAACTTGGACGATCGGTTTCTTATGCGATTGGTTAAACGCATCACTGAGTCGAAGAATGTCGCGTTTATAGATAGGCGATTCAGTTGATTTGGTGTTAGCATAAAAATTGGTAGCTTAAAATATCGGATTGCTTAATTGTCTACCGTCATGGGAAGGCGTGTGCCATTCGTTTCAATCCGCACTATCGAACAGTCGATGGTAGAGTAATCTTCTGCGCACTCACCTTGCGCATCGTTAATCGCATCCGGCGGGACTCGTCTATCAGGGGGAAGCTTCTTCGTCATGCGTTTGCGGTATTGTGTTACGTTTATCGTAAAAGCATGCGCAACGAAAGTTGTTAGAAATAAAATTTAGAAACTTTTATATCCCACACAAGTTTTCAATAGAGTCGATAGTAACCGAGATATCGACCCTGTCACCCTATAAAAGAGTCAAATCTATCATCTATTGGGCGTTCAGTAAATCGGACATTATCGAAAAAATGGAGTTCTACTGCACGTTTCCCACTTTCGACCTATTTCCTTTTTCATCGCGGAGACTTGCCCCATTGGTGTCAGCGCCGCGACGTTAAGCCGCGTCCAAACATGTGACAACAGTGCGCACGAAACGCGCAAATTTGTCGCGCGAGGTTCTCATTGCGCGTCGACCGTTTCGACCGTTTCGACCGTTTCAAGGGTGCTCTCACTGATCTGTATACACTGAACACGATATGGGCCTGAAATTCTTGCGTTGATTCAACTGCGGCATCTTTGAAAATAAACCATATTCGCCACCTGAATGGGGTTATTGGTACTAAAATTTTCCGATTCACATGCATGGTTATTCGCGCCATTACTTGCTAGCAGCAACACTTGTGGAAACGGAGTTAACTTCGTATATTTGTTATATTTTTGGCTGATTTATATTTCACGCCTTCTATTTTCTATAAAAAATATTTCGTATTACTCTACAAACTGTACAGGAAAGCACAAATGTGAATCCAGGAACGTAGTACCAATCACCCCAGTCAGGTGGCGAATATCGTTTATGCTCATAGATGGCGCGGTTTAATTGTCACGGAAATTTCAGGTCCATAACGTATCTAGTATATATAGATCAGTCCGTGTTCCGCGATTCACATTGCGCACGTCTGAACGCGGCTTTGCTCGCCGTCCCTCTCGTATTTTATTCGCGAGTGCGGGCTCGTCGCGGCACTACGTGCCCGGTGGGCTTTAAAGCGACGGCCACGAGCCAAGGTGAAAATGCGACGGCATGCGAGCCGCTCGAAACCGAGCATCCCGAGCGTCGAGCGTCGAGCGTCGAGCGGGTGTGCGCCACGTGAGCCGAATACGAGCGTCACGGATGATTTACGGAGATGAATCCCGTTCGATGGGGAACAGCAGCGGCCGCGCAACAGTTCGATCGTCCCGACGTCGTCGTTGGCGCCTGCCCAGTCAGCGAACCTAGCCTTCCTAAACAGTTCCCACGTGCTCCTTTAAGTCCGGTTCTCACGGGGGCCCGTGGAATCTGGAGGAGGATCTGTCACTTGCGATTGTACCATTACGATTTACACCCGTGTCCCCGATCGTTAATCCGCCACTGTATTAGTTATTAGACGCTATAGAAACGCGCATTACGTGTCCCAACCTCGCGCGGTCGCTTGTCGATTATATTCGCGAAAATCCTGTGATTTATGAGCCTGGGTGTTAGGTTAGATAATCCATACAGGGTGGACACTAATCTTTGTAGTGTGTATTTATTTTATCTTTCAATTTTTTAATTGTTTGTGCATTCGTCACACTGGTGTCTGTTTGTTATGCTGGCAACAAGAATCGTATTCTTTACTCTGACAGAAGTTGGTAGGTGTATTTACATTTCGAATTGTACAGATGAGGCACGCCTTTTTTTTACTACCAATCGTGTTCGTAGTATTACAGGTGTGAGCTGTTACGCGTTATGAATATTTCAATGCGAATCTGTAATGTTTGTCATCGGTGGCTGTGACGGTGGGAGGAATGCGTTAAACGTTCGCGTTGTTGCATCAATCGTAGATTCGATGCGTTCGCGAGAGCTTCCCCCGAAGGCTTTCGACGAAGCGCGCGCGTGTCACACTCTTAAATAACGTTCGAAATCGGACGGTTTCTCGGTAGGCCAGAACGATCAAAGCCGGCCGTTATCGGGACCTCTTCTGGACGTTCGTCAAATGAACCGCCGGCTGTGATTGGCCGGCCGTTATCTTCCATCTGTAACGAGAATCGCCAGAACCGTGCGCAAACAGGCTTCCTTAGAACCTTGAGCGCGAAGCCCGCCAGCGACGTGCTTTCCCGAGGAATTCCGCGTAACTTGGTTAATCCGTGACCGAGAACTGCTCTCGGACCGCCTGGAATCCTCGTTCCGTGATTCCTCCGCGCAAAAACACGGAATGGCAGTGTCACGGTACCGGTTACGACAATTATCACCGCCTCTTGCAAATAACATCGCGGATATCGGAGCGGAAAGGGATCTAGATAAAAATCAGAGGAAGAGTAGGTTGGATTTAATAACCTAAAAAAGGGTTCAAGAAGTTTTCGATGCATATAGTCTGTTTGGGAAGGTAGGGAAAAGGTTTAATTGCAAATTTATTCAACATGGAAGCTGTTGTAAAATTCATCTAAATTCTCGGATACAAGAGAATATAATTACTTCGCACGGGAATAAAAGATTGACTAAGAACACTATATCGAAAATTAACTCTTTTGGCTATTATAGGTCTACGCGCAACCGCGTTGCGCAGCTTGCAGTGGAGGAAACGCTCCGCCCCTAGACACAACTGCACATGACCTAATTGGTCAAAACTTTAAGACTCTTTTGTAAGACAACGGTTGCTGTCCCTTACAAGGTTCCTTTTCAGTTTCTCACTCTCTTAGCAACTGTACTACTCATAGAAACGACGACTTATATGTTACGAGATTTTTTATTGATTTTTAATATTATAGATTTTATAGATTCTATAGATTTATAGATTTTATAGATATATTTTCAGGCACAACAGCTTTAAAAAGGAACTTGGTTTTACAATTATTCATTCGTCCTTCCACTCTGACTCTCATTCCAACTTATAAAACTAAAAATCTGACACATTTTTCTTTTCTTTTAAACTTCCTTTCTATCCCTCTCAGCCATTTTATTTGCTCCCATTTGCCGTTTCCTCTAATATTCCTTCTATTCTGTATCCCAGTCGCTCTGCTTCCGTGCAACGAAACAACTTATCCTTTAACCAATTTCATCTACAAAATCAGTAACCCCGTTGCACTCCACATCTTCAGTTTCCAGCAGAAATTCCTCTTAATCTTCATTAGCAGCCCCTTGGTTTCCATAAGGACCATGCCCATTGAAAGAGCAAATTGTCAGCAGGAGGATCTCGGCGCGCCATTCTCAAAATTTCTCGCAGCCTCTTCCGATTCTCGGTAAACGATCGATCGGCGCGTTCGAATTCAGTTCGACCGCGACGGGACGTTCTTCGAGCCTTGGCAGGATGCATTATTCATCGCGCTCCCAACGCTCGGTGTCCGTCTTCGCGCCGTTGAACCCAGACACGGGGAAAACTACCGCGCCGCGATCATCGTCCAATGATTTCTCGTTAGCTCGTAGGCGTGGTATCTCCTACCGCGAAACGAATCGGGAGTAATTTTCCCCGACGCCTTTTAGACTCGTTCTACCCCAGGGAAAAGATGACGTCCAGTGGCTCCATATCCATACGAAGCCGACTATTTTCGCGTCCTACTCTTAATTCATACAATTATACTGCTACATTTCTATTTTTCTCCTTTCCTTCTCTCATCAGCAATTTACTTGACGGCTAATTTATCACGCGTCGTTACCCATTTTAACGCTAACATCTAGCGACTCCTGTGATTCCATGTTCTGTTAACAACTTCGGATAACGTGAACGATGCTTGAATTGAGTGGATGTTTTTGCGTTCCTGATAGCGAGGTTGCTTGTAGAAAAGTCTTCTTCTTTGTATACAATATATCCTGTAGATTGGAATGGAAGAACGTGGGATATCCTTGGTTATGGAAAGTGTACTAGTAGCTAAGTAGTAGACACAACTTTGATCTACGCGCTTTCATTGGTATTTTTAAACACGTAAAAAAATTTGAATATCCGACAAGTATTCGAAGCAACTCCATCACTTTTATAGTTTTACGACAGACTACATAATATAGCCTACCAGTAAAGCCGGGAGTCCACCTGGAAGCTAAGCTAAACTAAGCTATGCTATGCTATGTCTAGTCGGGGCTATAAAACATAAAAAACAGGACAGCTTAGCTTAGCTTTTGGTGGTAACGGTTCCGTAAAGCCGGGAATCCACTTGAATACTAAGCTTAGCTAAGCTATGCTATGCTATGCTATGCTATGTTATGCCACAGTCGGGAATCCACCTGAAAGATAAGCTAAACTATGCTACGCTAAGTTTTAAGAAAATTAGCTTCAATATATCCATGTGGAACTGTTTTCACCAAAAGTTAAACTAAGCTTTGCTATGTTTTTTGGAAGCTAAGTTAACTCGACGTAGCACCAGATTCTCTCGCGAGCGATTTTTCAGAAACATAGCAAGATGTATCTTATGTACCATAAGGAAGTATTGAAGCTAATTTTTTAAAACTTAGCATAGCGTAGCATAGCATAGCATAGCATTGCATTGCTTAGCGTCGCTTCCAGGTGAATCCCCGGTTTTCATTTACAAATGGCGTCTTCACCTCCAGGAAGTTGCCCTATGTACCTATATTAAAACCGTTTTTACCCAAAACACTTCCATGGCTCGCTAGTGCTACGTATTTCGTCCATTTCCACTAAAACGCAGCACTGACTTTAAAAGACAAAACGAAGAAAATTGGAACTGTGTATACCCAAGGTACCAATATCGTGCCACAAAAGTGTGTCGCGTGGAAAGGGCATAACGTTCCGTCGCGACGGTACGTACATCGATCGACTTGTGTTATTCCGGAAAAAATATATTTGCTCGACGATTCGTCCGCGTTGTTTTGCCCAGCCGTCTGTAAAAACATCGCTCAAGGTCTCCGAGATCGGGGTAAACTTTCGGGACGCCGGTTCTGACTCAGCCACCGTTTTTAGCGCGCGTCCGTAGGTACCTGTATCGAACTGGTAAAAGCGTTGGACCGGACGCCACCGCCGCGAGTCGAGTCAATCGGTCAGTTTTCTTGGCTCGGCAATTGACACGTGCCAGCTCGTGCTTGACAGTAGCACCCGCGAGCGACTCGTTCACGCTGGTCCACCTGTCGGGGGACAGTTTTGATTTAAACCAGCCTTAAGCCCTTGGCTCGCTTCCAATACCGTTGACTCAATACGGTGACCGTGAGTCTCGAACTTTTCGGCTCGGTCGATGGAAACTGCGCGTCGGCTTGGAGACCCGATGGAGACGGAGTCTCGATAATCCGAAGTGGGCGGGACCAAGCGGAACTCCTAGTATTTAGGGTCAAATTCGTAGAACTTGGAAGCAAATTTCTAGTACTAAGTGTAATTCATAGCGTTTCAAGCAAAATGATTAATATTTAGGGGTAAATTTAAATCCTCACGCTTCAATTAAATACGACTCGCTTCAGACTTCCATGTATCTTTAGTGAGATCAATGGCGACTGAGTGAAAGGTGAGATATATACTGTGATGACCCAAAACGAGGCTCAAGGAGAGAAATCATCAAAGAAGATGAAATCTTAGGTTGGAAATGACATACTTGACTTTGAGGAGCTACCATTTTTCAAGAAACAAAACTTCTTAAAATTGGCCCCGATTTATATGAAAAAAATCGTAAAAATGAGCCTATTTTCTGACCTGTCAAGGGTATGTAACCGTTTAAAGTAGGGATGGGTCGAGTTTTAGGATAATCGGTTACTAAAAAATGTGGGGAAGTATGGACCACTTGGACTACGTACTTATCTTTTATGTGGCTTACACTAATCTCGTTGAAGAATGCACGTAACCCTAAGATAGGAGACCACAGACATAGACACTAGACAGTTCTGAATTTTGATGCCTCAATTCATTTATGTCTCTAGTACCCAGCGTACATGAAATTAGTATTGACGTTATTTCGGCGTACACGCTATTAGCGATTGCGTAGTTTATACAATGTCTTTGATGCTACGCTTCCGTGCACGTTGCATAATTAGGAGTAGACAGGCACACGCAACAGGAATCCTTTTGGCGCCGGCTACGTGAAAGATGTAAGACAAGCCACTACGTTATCTGCGACACCAGCAGTCTGGCGACGCGAAAGATGATCGCCGGGTCGCATTGTGGCATTGTGGCATCGTGGAATCTGAAATATACATATGTGAGTGCAGCAGGATCAGTCACGTAAGGGCGTTAAAAATAGCCGTGGCGGGTGTTTCTTTGCTTGGAACGCGGATTATGGATTTTCGTAGATTTTCACGGAGTTCAACATCAAAGTGACGAAATTGTATTATGTCGGGATGACTCGCGGCGGTATTATGAGAGTAAGCAATGGGTCCGTCTCCTCGCGGCGGAAGGCCTTGGGGAGTTCTATCAGCGTCACTGAAGCGCGACCAATCACCTTTGTAACATGACTCGCCTCGGTCTACCTACGTGTAGATGTGTCTGGCTCTCCGTGCTTGCCCATTTTGCGTTGTGTTTTCCCTATTTTCGTAGTGTTTAGGTTAGACTCTTTTGAGAAATTGTTTGTCACTTTAATTTGTTTAGGGACGTACCTATTTAGAAATCTATCTCAATAGAAATTCAACTATTCACAGGCCAACCTCATTAGAAGTCCACTTATCCACAAATCTACCTCACAGAAGTCCACCTACCCACAACTCTACCTCAAGAATCCGCTAACAGCTTAGTAGCACACATGTAGTAAATACCAAATCTCCCTAATCCAAGCCCCTTTTAATCCCTGTACACTTGCTCTCTAGCACACCTCTCTTCCAGTACCTCTCCATGCATCCATTTGCAGTCTACCAGGAGTGCCCCACACCTCAAATCATCCCTTATTCCATGCGACAGTATCGCGTGGAATCCTCCAGGGTCGATTCCATTGGGTCCCAGCTTGAGGCGTTTTCGCTCCATCCTCTCCCTGGACCCCAACGGCGGGGCCCTCCGGAACGATGATCGTTCCGCGCTCGGTTTGCGCGCGCATACCGGCCGCGGCATACCGGGCGCACGTTCGCATGCGAATGCATATAAGCACCCTCGGTGCAGGCGTAGGTATGCTTATCAGCGCTTACCGATTGTGGGATCGGCCGAAAGGCTTGGCCAATACAAATGCATCACATTACGCGTGCACTGACTTGAGCCGCGGCCGCAAGGTCGGCATTTCTGACGCGCGCATGACATCACGTAGGCGTAGCGCGATGGAGCATATCGTCTGCGCGTATAATACGCGCCTTCCACGCGCGTCTTCGCTTCCATTTCCATGGGACTGTTGCGCGCCAGCGGGGTGATCCGCCGGGGTGTCGCGGGATCTCTTGCAGGCCTACGCGAGCATATCCGTTCGCAAATAGATGGAGACGCCCGAGACGGTTCGTTAGACCGGAAAGGGGCCATATCGCAATTTGTAACGCGACGGAGATGCAAATCGGGACTTTATGGGAGCGATTTATCCGAACGATGCGAATCGCCAGACGCCCTTCGGACGGGATGAAGCTTGATTCATGCCGCGACTCCAAAGCCTGATTGACGCTGCCAGTCTGGTCGCTGCGCGATCTCAATCCGTTTCGAATATTAATCGACGCCATTCCCGATGGGATGAAGTTTGATTTGCATCGATCGTTCGATAGTGATACGACGCTGGGTTCGTTCGATTGTTCGGTAGCCATCTGACTGGGCTGAGGGGAGACGTGCAGTGTGCACGCGGTGGCCTAGTCACGGTGCCCCGGATAAATCCCTTCGGACAGGACTCAGTTCCACTGATCCGATATTCGATTTGCGCGCGCAATTTATTCTTGGTACGATTACCGTCCGATTGTCGAGCGGTGGAATGGGAATTAGTTGGGGACGCTGGAATCATGCTGGTTATCTTTAATGGATGAGTGTCACATAGAAGGGAGCTTTGTGTATCACGCTGGCGCGCAGAGATTGAGAAATAGAAGTGGATTTGGTGTTGACTTGGAGCTTGGAGGGAATTTGATTAAATATAAAATTCCAGACAGACTGAACAGAGAATTGGAACTGGACTGAATTAGGAGTTGATACTGGACTTAAATTGGGAGTTAGTACTGGACTCAATTGGGAGTTGATACTGAACTTAAATTGAGAGTTGATACTGGATTCAATTGGCAGTAAACACTGGACTAAATTGGGAGTTAGTGCTGAACTGAATTGGGACTTGCTACTACACTGAATTGGAACATATGGAAAGAAATTGACATTCGGTACAGAACTAAACAGAGAATCCCCACCAACACTGATTTGAAAATTGACCATTTTTAAGCCCCGATCTATCGACCATACTCTAGAGCCCCCGTCTACGTGCAATTCTGCCAACTTCACCACCATCCCCCCTACACCGCGCATGCCATCTCCGTTCTCAGCGTCTCGGTGTTGTCCCCGCGTACGAGGGAAGATCGTCGATTGGTAGCCGCGACGTGTTAATCGTTGCGTGTTCCCCAGCGACGCGCTGAACCTGCATCGTCCGCGGGATTGTTCCGCGTAACGAGCGATAACGATCGCCGAGCGGCGCGAGAGTTGACATGGAGTTGACCGGGGGTCCCGCACGTGTCCGAAAACACGACGACGCGTATAACGTCGGACGAGCGATCGCGCCCGGTAACCCCGCGCTCGTTTGTTTCCATCAATTGCACGCGAGATGCCGCAGGGTCGTCGTCGTCGTTGCATCGTCGGAAGGTTCGCTGTGCCGCTTCTGCCCCCTGAGTCACTCAATAACACCAGCTGTGGTATTTTTACTGACCGACCTCACACGGCAATTCGCTGGTAAGACCGCGCTGATGGATGTCGCGCGACGTGGATGACGTCCGCCGTCGTTCCAGGCGGCCGTGGCAGGAGCTGCGACGTTAGTTTTTTCAGACAAATCGCCGACGACGTTCAGCACGCTATAAACTATAAAGAGAGACCGCGTGACGGCCAAATACTTTGCGATCGTTGCAATTGTTAGGCTACGGAGCCTTAACCCTTTCACGTTATAAATGTGTATTTTTTTTTTATTATCTAAACAATTTGCATCCGCGATAATGAATACTACGCTGCGGAGGTGTTAAGCATTTACTGTTTAGGTAATGCGGCGGTATTGGTGCGGGGATCGCCTAAGGGCGTTGAACGAAGGTCGACCGCACACGGTATACAGCACGGCAGGAATCTGAATAATGTAATAGATAAATATATATGTCTATGGTTGACCATAATTTTCCACCATTCGTCGAAAGTGAAATTGGGTTTGCTTCACTGTTTTGCCTCGTCTCTTTCGTCCAGCTTCCATGGATTATCTCGCCCACCGCCTCCCTCATTGATTAAATTGCTCGATTCCACCGGCGGTTACAGCAAATAGCGTTCACGCGGCGAACAGTTAGGCGACTTTCTCGTTATCTGCTATGCAATTCGCGCGCGTGCACCAGCTACCGTTCGCATTCATTAAACACTTGATAGCCGGCGGTTTACGTATGCATCAATCGCTAACAGCCGCGGAGTTTTCCACTTTGGGGGGACGTTACGATTAATTTAATGATATGGCAAGTAACGGGACTCGGAATAGGTATTTATGTGCGGCGTTGCGCCGCGAAATAAACAAATGAGTGTACGCATTCTAATTTCGGTACGTGTCGACTGGAACTGGAAACACGGAATAAGCTGTGATACACAGATAATCAGTTTAGCTGAAAATATAAATAATTTCATGGTCTACTGATAATTAAGGGGGTACGGTATTAACGAGTTAATGTTTAAATGTTAAAGGGTTAAATCGTCACAGTTTCAGTGTTAAAGGGTTAGAAAGTTTAAGTATCAGTGTCAAAGGGTTGAAGAGTTAAAGTTTCAGCGTTAAGGAGTTAAATTTTCCTGTATTAGACCATTAAAGTATCAGTGTTAAAGGATTAAGGAGCCAAAGTGTTGAAATTTATTTGTTAAAGGATTAAAGTAGTGAAGGGTTAATGGATCTGAGTATATCAACGAGAACACTACTACCCAGCGAAAAACAAATTGGGTGGTTTCCATCGTTTCAGTCCTCCCCAACTAATCTGTACCTCGCAGCATTACACATGGCGTATGTGATACGCCCGACGTTAATAACAGTGTCCAAAAACTATACAGAATGCATCTCTCTAGTCTCTTGACTGTCGACACCTCTAGTGTCCTGTCATCTGTACCTCCTATCGCTTTTACGACTCCACTGTATCTCTTCCATCCGCATATTTATCGCGGCGCTCAGACCAAAATGTCGGAAGCACCGCGAGGGTGAACGTATCTACGGAGAACGGTTGCCAACGGTTGACGTACTTACAATCCCACCGCGCGAAACGGTGTGTTAATGACTTAATAGTACCCAAAGATCTACTAGCTCCTCCCCTCCAGATCAGCTCGGTGATGGACGACAGTCATCGTATTCGTCACCCAAACCTGTATTTCGGTACAATTCGCTTTATACTTTTTTAAAACGTTATTAATAAATTCCCTACGATTTGGAAATTATTCTAACACAAACTGTGCTTAAAGTTTATAAGAAATAATTAAAATTTAAAATTTTATTTTAAATTAAAATTTTTGTGAAATAAATGTATTTTTTTTTTAGTAAGTATAGCGTTTAAGGGCCCGCAGGACCCACTTACCATCAGCCAATCTGACACACTGACCAGTCTGGCACTGCTAACAATGAGTAACACATGTAGTTTGGTACATTAGGTGGGTGAAAATGGACCCACCATCTACCAGGCGAGGGTTAAGTCCCATTTAGAAGCACACCCAGCAGAATCATAAGAACAGTCTATCCACTATCGTATATACTATCTCCAACAAAACAAACCCAAATTCTGCCACAAATTCAATAAGAACCACCCATATCGAGCGCATTGAGTTTCCAAGACCATTATCGCACACGCAAGCGAAGAGTAAACTCTGAGGATCCTCCTCAAGCGAAAACAGTCCCTGACACTCGGCGCGGAGCTGCATTCCCCAAACCTTATCGGTTATCATCGTCAGTCGCGCGCTGGAAATAGTTTCTCGCCGACATTCGTTCACCCCTCGCCCCTCCGCGCCACCTTTTTCCCGCGGCGTGTAGCTCGAAACCGGGATTCCGAGGACGCGCGTTGCCACCCCGGCAAGAAAGGAGAAGAGAGGACGGTAGACAGAGTGTTCCAGAACAGTGTCGGCGCCTAGAGGCGTGCCAGCGTTTGTCCATCGGTTACCGCAAAACTTGTCCCTACGGCTGGCGACTGGCGTGCGTTATATGAAAGCTACGATATACATAGCACGCGCGGCGACCGGTGGGGGTAGTGCAGTGGCCCGTGCCGCCTGAAATACACGGGGACAACCGACTCTCTGGCACTCGACTCCATTCCGAGTGTGCCAGCACACCGAACGAATCACCAGAACACCGTCGAATCCTCCTTCCTTTTCCCTCCAATTCCTTCCTCCTCTGCTCATCCTTTTCTCCGCAACGCGCGGTGATCCCCTTACCCTCTGTTTTTCCTTTTCTCTGCAACGCGCTGTGATCCTTCTCTCCTCTGGTCATCCTTTTCTCTCCAATTGCTGATCCCCCTCCCCTCCTTGCCGCGCCGCCATATGGTCGTTTGCTCTTCAAACTCAAACGCGGCTTCCCCTCGCTTTCGTACCTTCCGAACACTTCCGAAGAGCTCTTCACGCACGAGTGCCCCAGCGGCTCCCTTGTCGGACACCGTCGATACTACCGTTTCCTATCCTCCTCTCCCCCCGCCACTCCGTGAATCCTGACTATTTGGAAATTATGGAACGACGAGCTGAGGCTTTTTTCTTTGCCTCCTGTTGCTTTAGTTGCTCCCGGGCCTGTCCCCCTTTGCTGGCTTCTCCTTCGGCACTCTCTCGCCGAACGAACATTCGAGGAGTGTAGGGAACCGTGATGGATGCTTTCAACGCCTTTTTTTCGGGTTTCGGTTTTGTGTATGGGGTGGTTTCTTGTTGCGTGTTGGATTACGCTGGTTCTTTCGGCTGGCGCGCGCTGCTTGGGCGAAGGTGAGTTGCACCCGCTGATGGGATACGAGTTGTTAGGGATTGGCAGCTTTTGCTGCTTGTTGCTGGGAAGTGGATTTTTTGGATGAAAATTGGTAATTATTTTGCCTGCGGGTTTCTTTTATAGTGTGATTAGTATGGTGGCCTGAATTCGGTCCGAAATTTTATTCAGTGACCCAGGTAGGGTTGCAAACATTTTATCGCAAAAATATAGAACATATCAGAGGAAAGTGGTGCGAACAAAAACTACATTAAAACATCTTATTTTTTAAAAGTATATTTTTTGTGCATTAAGTATGTATATATTACGTAATACATCAAAGATTTAATTCTTTTGAATGTCCAAATTAGGTTTAAATTAGAAAATTAAAGTTTTAATGTAGCCATGGAATAAAAAAATAATTCAAAATTGTAGAATTTTATCGACGAGTTCCAATGCACACATAGTTCACTGTACAACCCTTACACTTATTTTCCTCTAAAACGAAGCACCATATTCAAAGTTCAAACAGCAATATAAGCATCTAACAAGAAAAAATAATGACCATTCGAAAACGTACCCTTATTTTTCCCCAGAATGCCACCGAGTCGCATAATCGACATGGAGGAAAAATTTCACCGCGTTTCGCAGAAGCCAGGAGCCCGCGGCGCGTGTAAAAATTCTGCAGCCACCGATCCGGTGCGCTTCACGGTTGATGCTCGCGTAAAAAATACATTTTATACGATGCAGACTGGAGGAGTTTACGCGTTGCCTAAAAATAATCGGGGCTCGGCATCGGGCGCGGAAAGAAAACGCGTTTGTCAGAATATTTAAAAGGGCCCGCCGCACGGCGTCATTAACGATTCAATGTTTTCGCACCTTGCTACCAATAAATTTGCCCACCCCACGACTTTATAACGTCCGCTCTTGCCGGGCTACTGACATTCGCCGGACTCCCCGCCGAGCTCTCCTCTTCGCTTTTAGTCGCTTTGTAGCTTCTTTCGTCGCGTTTACGCCCCTTCGCTTCCATCCTCTTTCTTTCGAATTCCTGTTTCGCAGCAATTCGTTTAGGAAACGAGTAATATTGCAGGCCTTCTGTAGCAGAATCTTGATAGCGATGCTGGCGATGCGATACCGTTGACGTTTCTTTGTAGCGTGGATAGAAAGGATATTGGGAAACCAAGTGGAGGCTTCGCTTAGATTTCAGTGCTGTGGTGGTAAGTTGGCAAACTATTGAAAGTAGGCCCGGATCCCACCAAACGTTCCGAATAAGTATTTATTAATCGAAGAAGTAAAAATTTAGTGAAACACTGACAATCGTATGGACTTCGTCGGATTTCGGCCTACTCGCAGTAGTTTAATTTTCTGTCACTAGCTGGCGTATCGAAATTCTTGATTTCCCAATAGCGTTGTACAGGTCTGTGGCGGATTTAAGGAGAAAGGGCTAGGTGCAAACATTGTGGGACACCCTGCATACGTAACTGTTTAGTTAAGAACATAATTTTTTTGGAAGATGTAGCCCTGGGGGGGGGGGGGCGGCTTATACAGGGACGCAGGCGTTAACTGCTCATCGACTGCCCGTTAAATCCGCCACCGATACCGGTATGCTAAGCAAAAATCAGATTTCTAGTGCGCAGGCGCAAACAGAAGATGGTAAGTGGGCGGAGCTAGTGGCTCCCTCTGCTCTACAGGGCGTAGCTGGAGGGGATAGCGATGAACTAGATTCGAGGCGTTGATATTGGATAGTTGGGAATGAGAACACTCTTACAGACCTCCTTTTACAGACGTATTAAATTAATCACCCACATTACAACAATTATAATTTCAATTCTAAGCCGCTGATCAATGGTTGCTGCAGTATGTAGAATGATTTCTAGTAACAGTAGTACCATTGTCGTACGCTTCTCTTAATACCTGTCGCGGTTGCATCACATGACAGAGACAGCACTGCGTTATCACATCCTTTTCCTTGTGAGCAGCTCTAGCAGCCTGGTATTATTGCTCTTTCCCGGTCCAACGACCATTATTAATAGTCTTTACCCGTTGGCATCGACTATCCCCCGAGCAAAGAACTTAATATGCATTATTATCCGTTTTATAAATAATTGAGTTCTTCGCAATCCCTCCCCCCCCCCTTCCTTTATCTCCCTATATATTACGTAATTACACGTTATGCAAATAATCACGATTCTCGTTCGAGTGGTCGCTGAATGTGCAACACTCAGCGTTCAGGATCGAACGAACCGATTCTGTTATATCGAGCTTGGTCGATCGAGTGCGCGCGCGTTGCTCGTCGTTAGCGATCACCCTAGGCACATCGAACTGCTTCGAGTATTGGACTGAACTTTCAATTAGTAGATGCAGAACTCTGGTATGTAGAACAGTATACATCTGTCGCTAACTTTTGGTCCTTTATTACCTAGGAGCCTGTAGCGATACCTCCGTTACTCGTCACCAGATGGCATTTCCACCGATCCCGATCTCTCGCAAGTACTCTCTCAACTACTGATTCCTATATATACCCGTTTCGTTCTACTTCCCGACATACCTGCGTCTAAGGTAGGGTCTGTTGATGAAGTCCACTGGCAGGCCCGCCACGAAACCGCATTTCTTTCCTTTTCTCCTTTCCTGTCCTACCTTCGACTCACACCTCCACAAGCCGTTTCACACAAGGGCCCTTTCTGTGGCTCGCCCACAGGTGTGTTTGTAACATAACATATATTCCTGCACTTTCAATCTCTTTCCACCTATGGGTAACCCTTGTGTTCGGGTGCTATGGCATTGTGTATTGCGCGCTCTTTAGTGCGCGCAGTGCGTGCGGGGAAGAACACCGCCCAAGGGCTTCAGCGCCGACTGCGGTCAAGAAAAACGCGACTAAAGGGGAGTGTCGCATGCGGCATATGCTAAGCGTTTCAGATCGTCAACCTGGCAAAGGAAATTAAATAAATAAGTTCTGTCTCTATGAATTGCATATAATAAATTTGAAACACTATTTGTGTGGGCCCTGGAACCCCAAAGAAGGAAGTGGCTTTGTAATAAAAAGAAAACTGGATTTTATTCTTTAAATAAATTTTTTTAATTATCCGTTCAACCTCCCCTCCAAGATTAAATCCTGAATACGCCACTGTACCCACCCTTTGCTTTTTATCTTTTAATCATAACCACCTTCCCCCTTTTCAGCCGCCCTTCGACTACATTCGACATAGTATACTCACAATTCTGCAAAATCCGACGGTAACTCTTTAATTCCAAGATCCCGTAACAAAGATCCCGGTGGCGCTAGTGTGAATTCAGGTAGTGGTTACTTTTCGAACAGAGAGTAGAGACTCGGACGCTCAGCTTTCTCGCTGCAGAGAGCATCTCCTCCTATCGTTATTCCTATTCCAGCGAACCGCGATGTACCGACACCCACGCGACCCACGCGCTATCGTGCGCGGATCGAGTCGATTCTGTATATTTGCGCGCGCACACGTAACTTACGATATCCGGTGCCCTGGCGTCGTTCGTCCTACGTTTGCGGAACGACACCACGGGGCCGGTGAAATTTTAATTTCGCTTGACGTTCGCCTGAGTACACCGCCAAACGCTTACATTGAAAACATTCCCCTCCTTTGTGAGAGCAGGATATAATTCCTTGACTGCTACTCTCGGTCGCGGCACGGGACGGTGGGGGGACGGTTGGCTCGGTGAACGATCCATTTCCGTTTCGTGGAACACACTACTTTCGTTTATTTGCTCCTGTTTCAATGGAACTATTTGCGTCGTCGATCGTGGTCGTGGATGTGGCCTTGAGTGGTCGATTAAAGTGAGGTGCAGTGTAATTCTGTAATGCACGGTTGTTGAATGTCTTCCACCGTTGCGAGATCCTTGGTGGCCTTGAATATTTTCTAACCTCTTTGGCTTCTTCAGAATAGTCGCATTGAAGTTTCGTAGTTTTGTAGTTTCGTAGTTTCGGGAGGGCTTAGTAGTGGGCTGAGAATTTTGCTCCAATTCAACCCTGGTTCTAGCCTTCCGCCAAGGTCAATTCCATTTTCTGTGAATTTTGTAATGCTCAGGAGGAAAACTGAAGTAGCTGAAAAAGAAGAGAGACCCCAGCTCAAAACTTCCATACAGAATTCGTAGGAAATAGCAGTGGCGCTGCCGTAGAATTATAATTGCAACTAGATTCGTCCAAAAGTGAGACTCTCAATTGAAGAGTCCTCGTAGAAAACACTGTAAGTGCCAAAATTAAAACAAAAAGAAAATTTATCAGAAAATGTTTTACTTAATTTGATTTTTGGCACTTAGTATTTTCTACAAGGGACTTCGATTCATCAATAATACAAAAGCTCATTCTTCTTTAATTATGAAGCGCAGTTCTCACGAGCTACACTGAAGCAGCTAAAAAATCGCCTCAAAACTTCTTAAACTTTGCTCTCCTTTTACACGACCTCTATAATCCCCAAAACTCTATGCCGGGTACTTACATAATTCCCCATAGCCGCATTTCCTACAACATCCAATCGCATTCACGTTCGTCATAGTGAAATTCGAGTAACTCCACAACAATGCCCCTGAAACGTCAGTTGGCTGGCGAATAGCAAATAATTATTTAGACGCGGGGGGGGGGGGGGGGGAGAAATAGAGAGGAAGCATATGGCGTGTCGAAGAAAAAAATGAAGATCGAGAAAGTTCACAGAAAGCGACCGAATGGCGGTGGAAATAGTCGGAAAGAGAAGAGGGTGGTGATTTCGATGGAAAATTGATAGGACAGCACGGTAGTGCATAAGAGTTGATGGTGGGGGTAGGGTAGGGAGGAAATGAGGTAGCCTGCTCGGCAATGGGTTGCGGTGATCCGGACCAACGACAAATACGGTCATAATTACGCGTGTAAGGAAGTGTAACGGCGAACCTGCCCCTTTTCTCTCGTCGAGGTTTGGCCATTTTCGGACGACGCCCTTGTACGGACATCGCGCGACGATTTTTCTGCACGGTCTCTCCTGGCTGGACTTATCGTGTCGTCCGATCTCTAGCGGGTTTCTGGCGCCAACAGTCGCGCGAATTTCAATTTATCTCCCACTCCCCTTCTGACTCTCGATGTTTAATGCAACATGTAGCCAAATTTAATGCAACGCTCCGAGACTATTGGGAAACTACTGTGTCGAAATTGTGGAATGATGATTTTTAGACCGTTTCGTCGAGAAGTTTGTGGTTTGAAGATTGGATTGCTTGTAAAAGGCGTGGGTAAAATGTTGTGGCGTTTTCTTATGATAAGTTAACAATTGACGATGTAATTTATTGAGGGAGCAGCGATTGTTTTACTTCGTGCTGCGATAGGAAACAGTGTAGTAACTTATATAATACTTCTTACAAGATTTCATAACACGAACGTAATTTAATTTGAGAACTATTCAAAAAATTTCATACTAAACTCGTGAGATGTTCCAATACTTCACTCGGGGAGAGTACAGTTGGCAAACAAGTGTAAAACTACCTATGTTTCAGTTCTTTTCTTTCAATACGTAGTGAACATATCGTAAACAATTTTTGCTTCACATTTTTGTCATATATTCGAATTTATTTCAATATAAGATTTTCTTTGTTCGAGCAATCTGTGAGTTTTAATACCGGTTTTAGTAAACCTTGCATTTCTTACGCATTTGAACGCTCAAAACTAAAACTATTCCACATACTTTTCTAAATCGACTGATCAATTTGTAGCCGATTCACTTCTGAACAGATTCCAAAAAAATTATCAAAATCGCTTCAGTGGTATTCGAGAAAAAGGTACCTGTGGCTTATCTTTGAATTTACATATTTTTAATGCACACAGACTTGTCCGAAAAAATCTGATTAGTTCAAAAACTTTAGGAAAGGTCCTAGTTTTTTTTTTAGTAAAAAGTTTGTTTTCGAATTTCTGGTAATTTTCGACTGTACAATGATACAGGGTGACAATTTCTATCACCGAACTCTTGCCCCATCCATTTCCTATCCCCTCTCCCATGAAGTCGACCCTATTCCCAGTAACCAAGAATCTACACCTTCGGCTACCCCAGATCTGCGTGTATCGCCGAAGCTCCACCAGAGCTCAGGTTCTCGCGGGATAATCCGAGGCGACGGGGAGAGAAACGCGAGGCTTCGGAGCCCGATCCGCTCGCAACGCCCACGGCTATGCAAATTGAAGGCGGGCCGTCCCACGCGGCACGGTGCCCGCAGGTACTGTAGAGTCGAGTCCTCGGCGGGCGCGGACGGAAATCCGCCGAGTCAGCATTAACGATCGTCGGAGCGTTGCTTGTGAGCGCAGCAACAAGTGGCAGTCGGCGGGCAAGCATCCAGGGGTCGCGCTCGATTTGGCTCCGGTTTCCCTAAATATGGGCCTGCGCGTACGCGCGGCGTTAGGGGTCGAACGGCGACGGCCGTCGCTGACGATCGAGCGACGTCGACGCGCGTCCGTCGCGTCGGGCGTAACGGGCTTACGGGCCACCAGACGCTGCGCGACGCTGCGCGACGCTTGGCGCGGTTGGCGCGGTTGGTGAATGGCCCCTTGATCCAGATTTTTGTAGGGTGATTTTTGTGCACTCAGGGCTACCTATATATAGCACTGGCCACTCGGCGTCCCATCGGCAGTCCCCGTCTCGACGACACCGCGAGACTAACAGGGAGGAGACATCTCCTCCGCCTTAAGCAATCGCTGTCCCTAGTTGCCTTCGTTTTCTACTTCTTTCGTGTCGGGATTCTGTGCTGGTCCACAATTCTATTTCACTTTTTCACTTTTTCACTTTTTCACTCGTTGACTTTCACCCCCTCTTTCTATCGTGATTTCCCTGCGATCTTTGCTTTGCTATCTTCTTTTTCTTCCTGGGAATATGCCATGTTGTATGCTTCCTCTGTAGTGGGTTGGCAATTGTGGGATGAAGGTGGGCAATATTAGGGGAATTTTGATCTTTATTGCGGAGTCGAGAAGTTGAGTTGTGTAATCGCAGTGGGTTTTGAAGGATTTGTAGTGTGGAGTGTAATTTGGTGGGAGATTTAAACTGTATTTAGTTGGAGGAGAGTAAAGTTGTGTGGTAGAAAACGAGAGAAATGGGGAACATATAATCTTAAATTTGTCGCATTTACAAACTCTATACGATTTCCCATGTCACTACTTGAAATTTCCATTTTACACATGTACTTAATTCCATATATTCCCAAAGATGGCGTTTCAAGAAGCTTCTTATATTACCCAAAGAACCCTACTTAGTGATGTCACTTGGAGCACTAATTCCAGTAAACTGTATTTCAGATGTTTCTTTCCAAAATTTAACCGAAATCACTTTAATGCGCGTTATTGTAAATTTCACGTGTCACACAGGGCGCAAAGGGGAGCATTGTCTCGCGTGGCCGGCCAGTTGGTCATCGGACCGTGTCCCGTCGGGCAACGGATAAATTTATTCCGAGTCAGTATAAAACGCCGTCTCTAAATCGGCACCGACGCGGTCCGCGAACAAAGCGGCATTGTTTCACTCGCGCGCCGGTAAAACATCGCGCGTCTGTCAACCTGTGACACGCGCGGCGGTTCCCCACGTCGCTCCTTCCCATGCATTTCAAGAGATATGGAAACGCGTTAGGCCGGGTACTCACGGATGTCATGAAAAGAGTAATGCGAATGCCTTTTCACACGAGACACATACATATGCGTTTCAGATATTTGACACATTTGGTGATCTTCGCTCTTTTGGGTTTTGCTTTACACGCCACTCGAGTAGGCCTTACTCAATTCGCCATATAAGTTCTATCTAGATGTCCAAAATAATAGTTATTTAAAAAAAAAATTGAAAAAATGTCTTTCATATAGAATAATCATATAGTGCATGCACACCTGATAAATATTCAAACTCAGTTTCTTAAAAAAATGAACCACATTACGAAATAATCTTATTCTACATTTTTGAATTATGTATTCAGGTAAAATCTTTCAAGTTTTGTAGTAAGAGATATAACCAGAACGTAAATTAAACTTCGAGTCGTTATCTATTCATACTTCCGCCAATTATTTTGTGTCGACGCTCGAAACATGTTTAGTTTAATGCTCCGCTGGTTTTATAGCCTCGTTATATTTCTTTCAAGTACTGTATAACCAGCTGCTGGATACTTTGCGTGTTGCATTGCGCGCATATGAACCCAGCCTAAGGCGCGCGGTAGGTTGGCTCGGGTTTACGCGCGCCGTTTCGCGAGTGGGAACGCGTTTCGGGTCACCTGGTCGGCGGACCCTCGTATAACACAGCCACTGGATTAAATGTTCGTGGTGTAATATGGTATTTACGATGTCGTTTGCGGGAAATTAGTGCGACGCCGAGTGAATGCTGCAAATACACGGGTTGGGTCGTTGCATGGGTTCGAAAGGGAAACGAAAATGTCGGAATAATTTTCTGCGAGGTCTCGATCCGTTATCGAACGCGTCATATATACCACACAATACATATACTGTTTTTTTTATTCTACTTTAAAAATTTTATTACATATGGATTTCAGGAGAAAGTTTAATGAAATGTAAAATATAAGTTCTTATCTAGTAAATATTATTTATTTATCTGTTTATTTTCAAAATGGATGGGATAGAGTCCCTTCCTCAAAACTTTCCGAAAATTTAACTTTCCCTGGTAAAACGGTAAAATCCTGAAGGTGTGTTCTTCCGATCACCAGTTAAAGCCCCGCAATATTACATAAAATGGAGTTGAAATCTTTGATTGACGTACGTGGGCAAGAGTGTTTCGTGACCAGGAATTGTGTGGGCTTGAGTTTGATTTCAAACTCGCTTTTCCCTCGAACCCACAATTCTACGATAATAACGGCACGTTTAGATTACGTCGTTTTACCCACGGCCACGTATTTACTTTTAATTTGGGTTATATTGGGCTATTAGCGTTTCGTAACGTTTTTCAACGACCATAGAAGATTACTGAAATCGTGGCTGCGATGTAGGCGCGCGTATCTGTTCTGCGACTTTTTTTTTGAAACGCGTGTACCTGCGCTTGAACGCCGTGTCTACGTAGGTAGAGTCATCGTTGCTCGTACCTGTAGCCGGCACGCGCACCCTGAAAGGAAAGCACGAGACGCGAGGGCGCGTCGCCTACACTATGCCCGCCTATAGTCGGAACAAAATCTATTGGCCGTTTAAGGTCAGTGAGGCGCTATCCCCACTACTCTACCAGTGGAGAGTGCAGATCCACCGCTCAGCTATTGAAGGATACTCACAATCATTGTCCAATTACCCCTGAGACTACATTATTCTTTCACACTTTAAGCCATAACGCCCACAGTGGCAGCAGTGTTTATGTCAACCATAAAGTGACGCTCGTCTTAGCGGTAGATCACCGATAAGCAAAGCACCCCTCAGTATCCTATAACGCTTTGAGGAGCTTTCCACTTTCCATACCCCAACGGTTAACCATATAGATCCAGAAACATCGAGTAAATTGAGCACAGCTCCCTACTAATCTTCATTTCCGTGCAACAGCGTTCAGGGTACCATTAAAATTAATTTCCGATCCCCAACAAAGTACTTAAATCTCGATCGGTCTCACATGGGTACCGGTGAAAAAGAAAGGACCGCGTTGGAATTGCGTGCGGCTGTAAGGAGGCCGCAGGTACTCGGCTTTAAATCCTCTGTATATTAATGCCGATCGGGTCGCGGAGAAATACATATTCGATCCCAGCCGCACGTAGGTGTACACCTACGTGAAACCTGTAGCCGAGAGAGCAGGTACGGTCGCTTGATGTGTCGCCCGTGGTTTATACATAGCCGAGGACGGGCCGGGGCGAGGTGAGGGGGCGGAAGGACGGCGACGTGTGCGCCGATGTCGAAGAAGTCGCGAGGAGTGTCGCCTACGTGTCTGCCCACTTGCAGACGCGATGCCCGACAGCAACCTATGAGAAAGTGGCCCGAGCACCGGACCGGAAGATGAAGATAGCGGCCACATCCTCGTCGAGACGCCGCTTCACGGCCAGAAACCGTTGCGTAAGGGCGATGTCGACGGCTACGGACACGCACCTGGTTCACCGCTCTCTCGTGTTTTTCTTGTATTTTTCTTACGGTCGAGACAGTTCCGCTGGGAGCCGCGGAGACGCGGAGACGCGACGTCGCGTTTTATTTTCGTACGGGCGCACGACTTCGCCCACAAGAAACGTCTTCTGGGCATCTGGCCGTTGGCTGGAGCCTCGCGTCGCCTCTGTATCCCATTTTTCCTTCCGCGACAAGATATCTGTCGTCGTGGTCAGCGTCTGGTACTTGGGGCATTGATTAGGGATGTTGGTTGGATCAACTATTGATGAGTCAGGATGTGGCTGTTTCCAGGGGCCCGATTTTCTATCAGATTTAAACGCAAGGTGAACTACGTTCACTTATTCGCTATGCTTAAGGTTACTCTGGGGGAGTTCACAGATATTGGCTGGTTTGGGCGGTTCCGCGAACAACGATCGAGGAGAAATCCCCTTCCCATTTCAGCCTTAAGGCGTAACCACATATTCGGCAAGATCGTTAAATGCAAACATTCGTACAGAAGATCGCGCAAACATTTGATAGGTAAACAGTGAGAATTTGCGAATGCTACATGTGTGGAACCACCTTTATAGTCAATTTACCCTGTGTACCGAAGCTATTGATTTCCTTTGCTCAATTTTTCTCTTGTAATTAGAACGGACCATGTGCATTTTCATCTCCCAGCAGTGACGTAACCTAGAATAGCAGTGAGATGTTGGAAATCTGTCTTACACTCCGTTCAATTGCATTTAAAACCCACCAGTTTCCTGCCTTCAAATGGACCTCGCAGCGCATATTTTCATATACGTATAACATCGTTAGCCGCAGTAGCACCGAAGCGTTGGAAATCAGCCCTAAAAGCAAGCCGAACCTCGCACGGGGACCTACCGGTTCTCCTCAGTACATATCCCACGTCCAAATCTGCCCCTGCGATGCGTATTTCTATCTCGTTACAATTCCGTTATCCTGGAGTGGTAATAAAGTGTTAGAAATAAGCCTTAAAGTGTCCGTGGGCTACCGTTCTCCACCGCTGCCGCGTGGTATTTTCATACCGTTTACAATGTCGTTATCTCGAGTGGCAATGAAACGTTAGAAATCGGAAGACCGAGACGTATATACACAGCCGCGTTAAGATAAAATAACCTCTCCTCGCGGGACCCTCGACGTGTGTATCGCAATGTCACGTGACGTGAGGCCGTATACCACCGTATACGATGCTAAAGGTGATGTGAAACTCGAGACGGAGCAAGACGAGCGCGAGCGACCACTGGCGCGAGAGGGAACGAGCGGGAAAGTGCGGCCCGTGCGGCCGCGTGACGGGGACGATGCATAGACAGTACAGACGGAGAAGAAGCGAGGCAAGTGAGAGCGAGAGGGAAGGGAACCACGGACGAGAAGGGGAAGGAAGGAAGCGTAGCGCGCGCGAGATTCTTGGAAAAGAAACGAGATGGAGAAAAGTGGGGAAAAAACGAGAAAAAGAAAGTGGGCCCCCGGCGTGTGTTTGCGCGTTCACTCACCCGGGTGTCGCGCGCGTCGCCCGCGTCGCCCGCGTCGCCCTTCTTTCCTCCGTTTCCTTTCTTCCTTTTCCCCCCTTTCCTTTTTCATTCGCCACGGAGAGCGTTATTTATTTTAGCGAGCGCGGACATACTCATGGCTTTCTGCAGTTTCTGCTCCCGCGAATTCGCGAAAGCGAGAGGGACGCGACGCTGGACAGTTCGAACGCAACCGCGATTTAAATGTCGCGCCGATGGAAGAAGCAAATGCTGCGAGGCGCGCGCCCCGTCTTCCCGCGGACGTTACCGGATCCGCGCTCGCAAAAAGCAACACGAGAATTTATGTAACCTGGCTGCCGACGAAATTAATAACTCGGCCGACATTACACCTTGCGGACGAAAACGCCGTCGAAAATCTCGCCTGTCTCACTCGTAATTTCGAAGCTGCAGCAAAAAGAGGTGGAAAAGAGAAATTATTACCGACCCGTTGCGAACATCCCTGCAACTTTTTTAACGTTCCTTCAAGCATATATTCGTCCCGTTTATCGGGCGAGTTCGATGGAAATAAAGCTCGGGCGGATATTTTTCCAGGAATTTTTTTCGGTCGTTGTTTTTTGGCTTGAATGTTTTTGACGTTCCTCGTGATAAGTGTGTGGTTAGGTGGTTATTATGTAGGTAGGTTTAATGGCGGTCGCGCGCGGAACGCTCGTCTAAATGCAATCCTGTATCCGACGGACGAGAGTCAACGGTCGACCGTTCGGATATTTTAGGATTAACAGTGGTCTATCCTGTCGTATTTTTCCTAAACGGACTACGGTGGAAGACTCATCGCGGTTCATCGAACTCCGGACTTGCAAGCGCGCGCTCAACGTTATCCTAGAGAAGCCCTATGTCTGAGAATAGTGGCAGAAATCGTGTTCCTGGGAGTCTCGATGAAATTCGTGTGAAGCTGGTTAATGTTCGGCCCAGAGTATCAGGGTACCAGATAGCTATAATTACTTCTACTGTTACGTGAAAAATGGGCATCCATTATCAACTCCTCTTCGTGAGATGTAGCACGTAGATATTATAGGTTATAAAGAATTTAGGTTAATGTAAATTCGTTTAGCCTTAGAATTCTAAGTTACATTCTTTTATTTCTTTGCATTTAATTCCACAGGAGGATAAAATGTTGAAGAGTTAAGAACCTACACTGTTTATTTCTTAAACGTCTGACCATTTATTTATCAGAAAACAGTTCGTTTTTGACCTTGGAATTCCAAGATTTATTTTATTATTGTTTATTTTATTATAGTTGCATCGAGAAGTGTAGAGGTTGGGATATGGAGTAAAAGCTTTTTTGATTCATCTTTCTGTTTAGTCTAAGCCAATATTTACGTAACGAAACGACACCAGCGCTGGTGCAATGAAACTGAATTATGCGAGAGCGGACCAAACACGACGCAACTGGCGTCGCAGTTATCGTCTCCTGTTTTTGCGCTCCTCGAAACGCGACTCGAGTCTGCGACGCTCGGGTCGTCTGTTTTCCTTGCCTTCGAACTCAACTGTGTGTTACCATTTTTCATTTCTGACGGTCCTGGTACTGGATCGCTCGAGTACCCTCCTTTTTTTCGCAACTGCTGCCAGGGAACATATCGAGCTTCATTACTTGCTGCAATGTATTTCCCCGCGAACATAATAAAGTTGCCACCTCTTCGGTCAAGTATTCATTTGGAAACTCGCTTTTTTATCAGTGATCTCCAATCTACTATACTTAACAAGCTTAAATTTTATTTGAATTTTAATATTCTTCCAGTAAGCTTTTAAATATGCCCACACCACAATGTGTACTTAACCCCAAAACGAGTTAACTCGTCTTTCCTGTTTTTTCTTTTGTCACGATTAACACATGTTACACGTGGGGTTACTAAATTAAACTGAAAGTTTATCTGTTTACTAATAATATTTTTTTAATCCATTGTTTATTCATTTACTGGTGAATCTTTCTGTTTTTATTTGCATGAGAAACAGCATTAAGCCATATTAAGCCATATTAAGCCAGGGAACACTTTCGATCGAAAAATGTGCCGATTAACAGCTTAAACCAATCCACGAAATGTTCCCCATTCATCCCTGGATATATTCAAGCCCACCTAAGTCCTCTAATTTACGGATTCAAACGCACTGTGCGCAAAGGAAATCCCTTTCGTCGGGACAGACAGCCGCTCGCGCCTAGGCTCTCGCCATCCTTTATGACCAAGTCTCATAATCTCCGGGTACCGTAGCGCGAGGAGGTGGCAGTCCTAGAACAGAAGGAAGGAACGCCCGGTCAAGACACCTCCTCCGTTTATGCAAATCGCGGCCAATTTACGGACGTTCCTAACTCCCACTGATGCTTTTCCATTGCGCTTAATTTATGCTAATCCATTTACACAAAACGTCGCCTCTGTGTAATTGGCGTGGACGCTGTTCCGCGGTAGACGGCTGGTTTCCATAACCTCACTTAACTCTTGGATGGACGGATTAGTTTAACCGTTCTTTAGATGCAGGGTCCATTTCTTGTCTCATAATTTTATTCCTGCAGATCTCAGAATAATATTTACATGAGTTTCTTACCTTTTTCTGATCTATAATACGTATTTTCTTCGAGAAGATACTGATAATGAGGAATAAATATGTACTGTAAAAAGCGCGAAAAAATATATCCGCAGGTGATGGGACTTGAACTCGAGATCTTTGGAGTGTTGCATAGTGGTTAACCGCGCTTTACAATTAGCCACTTCGGCTACCGCTACCCTCCTAGTGTCACTATTTTCTGAAACCCTTTTATTGTTAGGGCGGTTTCTGATCCCACAGTACATAGTTTGATGCGTAACTGGGTTGAGAATTGACACCAACATCCGTCAACCGAGGGTTAATCCAGGTTAATCTCGCTGAGCGTCAGGCGTGAAGGCAGCAGCACAAAAGCGAGCCTATCAGGAAAACAATGAACGGGCCCCGCTATTGGGTTTCCATGCCCGTGCGCTGGGAGGGCGCGTTCAGCGTTCCACGAAGGCAGCCTGCGGACCGACGGTTCGAGATAAAGCGGGCGAGATTTTACAGTTCATAAGTTACAACGGCGGAGTCAACGGTCTATGAAACGTTGGTATATGGGCCAAATTAGCACCGGCCACACTATACTCCACGCCGACACAGCCACGGCGTGCGTCCTATTCTCATCCTTCCAATAATAGATTAAACGTTTAGCGAGATTGGGCGCCTATGCTCTATCGCCGGTTACACTCTGTTGCTCGTGTTTTTCACCGTTGTAAACCGCGGCTGCGACCGCCGCGGTTTTATCCTTCCGTCTACTCCCGCCGGATTCCCCGCTAGAAGCGTTAAGCCTATCGAGAGGCCGCGTACAAGCGGGTAATCGTTGCTCATCGTTCGCCGAATTTTCGTCGAGCATTGTTTTTTTTTTTTTTTTTGAGGTTACGAGGAGGTGATTTCGAGTTGGGTTTTGTTTCGCGGGATGGTGGAGTGGGGGCGTGTGGCGTGTCGGTCTGTGAATTTTAGAGAAACAGGCGATGGGGCACGGGCAGAGAAAGAGAAGAGATGCATTAGGAGAATGTTGGATCGGAGCGACGGGGCGCGTCGGCCATGCATGCCGCGCGGCAACGGTTCTCTCGGGCTTTTCTCCGATTTCGATCCCTCACTGTCGGAACTAATTCACTCGCGGACGTTTTCTCCTCGATATTCGAGTAATTTATTGGTTTGTTGGCGAACCTTGAGTTAAACGGGGCGTAGGAAGCTGGGGAAGAAGTAGATGGAATTTGTGGTATCTATTGGCACCGGGCGTCCCACCATTTATCGCCAGTGGGGGTTCCTGCTTATAAATACAAAGGGTATCAATACATAAACAGTGACGAAAAGGGAAACAGTTACGGCAGATTGTTTCCGCTGGTTGCAGTGAAAGCTGTATCGGTTGTAAAATTGATGGGTCAAATTGAAATCTACGTGGTAGATATATCCCAAGTATATCAAGTATATTTCATATATATTAAATATACTTCAAGTATACTAGAAGCTGGTCACGTATACTAAATATACTTTAGTACTACTCGCGCTCTAAGATTCAAATACATATTCACCATCCCATTTGAATTAAACCACACGTACGAATACGCAAGTTTACCTGTCTAAGCTCAGACCCGACTCAGCAATTGTCAATGTCCCCCCGAAGTGGGTAGAAGCTGCTCGGTGCACGGGACGGACGCGCGCGTGAAACGGCCGGCTATCAAGCGTTAATCGGGGAGAAGAAACGAATAAGGGGGGTTCGATAGGACAACATAGCGTGTACGGTTCGATTCGCATATTTGCGATGCGGTGGCGTGTCGAGGCTCTCCTCTCCCGAGCCGCCGGTTGCTTAGGACCGACTCTGCGCTTAGAACGACTTAGCACGCGCGGTGCAACGACCTCGCGCAACGAGCCTTGCCGTGTGTCTTTATTCCTCTCTTTCTCTCTTTCTCTCTTTCTCTCTTTCTCTCCCTCGCGAGCACGGCCAAAGCAAACGGACGAGTGGACGCGTATACGAACCCAAAGCAATTCAGCCTGTCGTTGTCGTCTAATAAACCGACCAGAAATATTCTCGCGGTCCGCGATGCCGAAACACCGCCCGACCGTCCTCGCCTTGCCTCGCCTTGCCTCGCCTTGCCTCGCCTTGTGATCATTCACACAACACGAAACAGATCCATTTCACCAATACATATTCTGCAGGCATTCGGCGTTTGGGAACGGCCTAGGTAGCGCCCCGTTAGTTTCTGTACTTTTGGAGGTCGGAAAACAATAACATCGGAGAGCCGGCGTTGGGGGAATTGCTAACGCCGCTGGCCAGAACTCCGCTGATCTTGGCTTCGAGTCCCGTCCAGGTTGCCTCGGCTTCTCTACAATAATTTAGACTGTAGATCGATAGCAGCGTGCAGTAATGCTTCGATCCAAGTCAGCAATTCTCTGTTCGATGGTGTTGTCACTTCCCATCCCCGACAACTAACAATAAGTAGTAGTGTGACCACTTCGGATGCAACCACCCATGGAACGTAAACTCCCATTCACTGTCCCATTCTTTCACTGCCCTTTTCGGCAAAACGTAAATAACGTGTGAACAAACAGCTCGAAATATCTGAGATGCCAGACAGTAGGGCCATTTACGATTCATGTTGCAATTTAATCTGAATCTCGGAACAAGAATCGAATCAGCACTCTAGTCTCTTGACAAGCTTCACAGTGATTCGTGTCCATTTATAACTACATCACCGTGCACGACTGCTGATGTCAGCCATAACTCCCTCTATCAAAAGCAACTTACGACTTCTTACGGCCGACCGGCGTGACAGCTGAACGCGTTAACTTGCTACTTACCACCGCTAGGAATCGGCGTGTGGCGGATACGTGACGCGCGGTGACGCGCGCGTTAAAAAGGAGCCGCGACCAGCGCGTGCGCGCGGCTGCGCTAGGATCCCCCGTACACCCGGGAATGGAATAAAAGTGAAACCGCGGAATGAATGGAACACTCCCACCCCGGAGGCAGCGTTAATCGCCCGGTTCTGAATCACCGGCGCGAACTGGCGAACGCGTCCGCTTAAAAATCGCCGAGACGACGATGAGACGGCGCGCGAAACAAGAAACCGGCGACGCTGGCCGAAGGTGTGTGTGTGGGGGGGGGGGGGGGCAGAGGAGAGCCGCGAGCTGGGAAGAAGGAAAAAAGAGCGCGCGCCGTTCTCGCAAGGCCGTTACCACGTTTAAAAGTGGCGCCTTACCTTCTTCCGCGAAAAGAAAAAAGGGGCAGGAATAAAGGGCGGCTGACTCGTGTGTATATGACTCGCGTTACGACGTTCTTCCCTTTGCACGTAAAAATAAATGCGCGCCACCGAAAATAACGAGCCTCAGACTGTTTTCGACGTATCACTTTAGTCTGGTATGTGGCAGGTAGTATACGCGGTACTAGATTTCGCGGATGAGGAATTAAGACGGATTGGGACTATTACTCTGTGAGCTTTAAGTAGCTCGTAGTTGGATATTGAGCGCAGTTCGTTTTTGCTGGTTTGTGTTTAATGTGGTCGTTACGTGTATGTTGATGTTTTTAATTTTAATTAGGTAATGTGGTACAAAATGACATAGTTATATATTTATGTGGGGTGTCCTCGGCACCTCGTGTAAATTTTTGCCACTCTTTTCCATAATACTACTACTCCTCGATAAAACTACTACTAAATGATTTTATGAGCAATAATAAATAAAAGTTAAGAAATATTTTTAAATTTATTTATTTTTAATACATATATATTTAGCATTATTACATAATATCCCACGAATAACATACCGTGGGTGCTAAGAACACCCCGCATACCTAATTGAAGGTAAATGGTGGAATTGTAGTTCTACGGGCTGGACGCTGTGTGAGGCAAAATAAGTTTTCAATGCTGATGGGGCAAAATTAATCTCACGGAGTTCTTTCGTTTAATTTTGAATTGCATTTATACCTCACATAATCAGTAGAAAAATTTTACCACCCCGTCCCCCAGGAAATTAATTACACACATTCTGCTAGCTGATAAAAAAAGACATCAATCTGCAGAATTCCAGCCCGTATTCTGTGATTGCACGCCATCGCGGCAAAAGCCATCTGAACGTTCACTGGATCAATCGAAATCGCCTGTTTTGTTGCAGAATGCACGTTCGGCAAGCAGATACGGGAACTGGGCTCCACCTGGTTCGCGGATTTGGGCCCGCCCTTCGGAGTCATGTACTGCATCAAATGCGAGTGCATTCCGGTACGTATTAAAGTGGGTGTGCCCTCACGCATTTGCTCCGCGTTCGTGTGCATGCATCGCGGGGCCCGTTGCATTCGTCTGCGTCCGACCTATGACCCCTTTCGAGCCCGCGCCGCGTCGCAGTCTCGGGCCTTGCGCGCGTACCAACATTACTTTTCCGTGTAACCGCCAGCCGACCCGACGCGACTTTTACGGGACTCACGGGCCCCGCGAGCGCCGGAACACCGCGCGACACCGTACTACAGGTCCTTTCAAACCTCTGACGACAGTTCGCGAGGGTTTCGTTGGTTTTTTTTTCTTTAGGAGGGGGGATTAAGGCGAAACTAAGATTACCGCAGATAATAGATAGCGTATACGTGACATAGGACAGGAATAGTGTAAAGCTTGGCTTTTTCTGGCAAGTCGGTAGGCGTGGCAATGCCCTTTGAAGAGCACTGTAGGTCGACGTAATACGCGGGGCACGAATTAAATCTCGATCTGGGTGACGTGACCCACGGAGACTTGACGTGCTTTCTAATCCCATTCCTGGTCCGAGACAGACTGGCGTCCGCTTCTGAGCTTGCCTACTGCCGCTGTATAGAAATGCGAGCGCGTGTATACCGTGACGCATCGTATCGCGTCCGTTAAAACTCGATCGAGGAGTTCCCGTGCACTTCCTCGTACGGTCACGAATTTCTTCTTCGTTTCTTCTTCGTTTCTTCTGTGTGTGTCCGGGCGGGACTAAAATTTCAGGGTACAGGGCGTCTCATAGATGGGGGCCCTAACTTCAAATACGAATTTAGAAGACAGATGTGATAATGAAAGATGGATTACCACGGAACGTCTGTCATACCTGATGTTATACCTCTGTGTTTTAATAAATTTCGATATTAGATTTTTGATTTTTTTATTTTTATGCTGAAAAGCATTCGGAAAGGAGTGAATTTTTCTGAGGCACGATCGATTATAATCGCGGTCGTGGTGTATCGCTACGATCGGTATTGTCCTGGCTCTTTTTGTCGCTGCGAAACTGTCCGCATTATGCGTTGCCACTCTTTTATTTCTGAGTCGAACATTCATGGGCCGCGCCTACGTTCGATTATACATTTATCGCGCGTACGCGCCCTCCATTTTCAATGAAGCCGTCCGCACGAATCGAATCAGTTCCGTATGCCAGATGGAAGAACAGATTCGTCGATGACGAACCCTCATCTGCCATTTAGTACCACGACAGTTACCTTCCAACAATTTAAGCCCACCTTGGGTACCATTCCTGTGGCAAGTAATTTACTACCATCGTGTTAGCTATACTTTTCCTGTGATATCTGTTATGGATGATTGTTTACGAATCTGAACCCTTCACGATTCGCATAAGACATTTTTGACCCTACTAGAAAATGAAAGTAAAGTCCACTCTAATATTCCGACTCCCCCAAATTTTAAACGTTTCATTGAACTGAGAGACAGTAATCCAGAATGTTCTATAGATACACCAAGTACTGAGGTTTCTGTCCCGCAAGCGTCGATCTTTCCAGCGATCCACGATCGGCAACAGCTTTCCGCATAACGTTTGCACGAAACCATGCGCAAACTTTCCCAAGTCGCACTTTTTTCGCTCATTTTTTAGTTGCTTTTTCTGAACATTACGCAAAACTGGTGTCTACGTTTCGCAACGTCGCAATGACGATATTTTAATTAATCGCCTTTCACGATATCTTGCGCAGCCACTACGTTCGTGACTCGATCGAGGGCAACAGAAAAACGTTCATAAGCAATTTTCAAGAAAAAAGGTTAATTAAATGATCGATCTTGCCTTGGGTGTTCCAAAGTGCGTTACAAATAATTTCACTCCACGCCACTTCTGCGTCTCCTTTGAAAGCTACGTTTCCATCTAACCCAAACCCACGGTCCAAAATTACAAATATTATCTGCTAACGCTGGAAAAAAGACTCGACTTTGAAGAAGCATTTTTCAAAACCTTCCACCACTCAAACTTTCAAGAGCGTCGCGCATCAAAGTGCACGTCGTTACTCGTATCGTAAAAAATACCGTTGCCTTTGGAATCCCTTTCGAATATCATTTGCGAATTATATAATAAAAATATCGAAGCTTCTTCGCTAAAGGCAAGAGCCCTTTATCCTCCGCGACAATGATCCTCAATCCTTCAATCCTGGGAGAATGTTTCGCGGCCGTTTGTTCGGCTGGAAACGATCTAAACAAGGAGTTCAATTAACAAAAGGAGGAATCCAGATTCCAGATCGTTATCGGGCGAAACACCTTTCATCCGACGCGGGAACAAAAGCGCCGTTTAAACGAAGATCCGGCGGAGATTTCGTTGCCGGTCGTCGAGAGGATACCGAAGGGCTTTTGATACCCACGAGTTGTCGAGCGCCTTGTACCGGTCCGACTATTAAAGATACCCATCTCTTTATACAAGGCTCACCGACACCTCCCACGCGATATCTGCTTTCATTCTTCTTCGCGCCATTCAAACCCCCTCCGACACCGTGCTAAATCGAATACCACCCAACCTCCCGAATACCGGCGGGTAATTTCCGTGAACGTGTACCGCCTGAAAAGTTTCGTCCGTGCTACTTACCGTCAGTCGAAAGTCATGGGATTTGCGGTTTAAGAAATGCACAGGGAATTACGTGTGTAAAGAATATCGCGTTTTAGTGACGGGATGATGAAACTGGGAACGGTAAACGGTAGGAGGGATATTCTACATAAAATTAGATGTACTGTATATTGTCGTACTGCTGCGGCACGCCACGTGACTCGATTGGAACGTACAGTTGTGTCATCCATCGGTGGGGTGTGAACAGCGGGGGTAATAAAAAACTGTTTATAGGATCCAGAAGCTGGTTGGGGCTGAGTGACGGGAGAGGGAGGGTTTGGCAACCGCCGGGTTAATAACACGACCCGGGTACGTTTAATAGCGGGTTAAGAATGTGGAAATAAACTCGAGGTCAATCATAAAACGATTCGAAGCGCTCGCCGTGCGGTTCAATTAATATCCCCTATCGTAGTAACTAGTAACGGGTTCTGTCGTGCACGCGTTTGTCGTCCGGCCAGAACAGCCGCGACTGCCCTAATGGACTTTAATTTAGCCAATCTTCATAAACTCCGTCCTTGACTGGCTACCGTTCTTACGTGTTTGCCTGTAATATCGTCTTAGATTATCTCTTTGGTTCCACGTTCCCTCGTTTTTTCCCTGATTTCCATTCAAATGTCCAATTGGCCTTGAAAATAGGGTAAAACTTGTATCGCTCCACAAAATATGTTGTAGATATAGGTTTCTTTATTGACAGCCGCTTAAAGAATCACGGAGTCGAATTTTAAACGGTTAAATTTTCCACTGATATTTTCTGATTTTCTCTACTGTGGGATCTTCAGTGGGATCAGTACTGTGTATGTATCGATCAAGTCCTCGACTCTTTCCCCTTTTAGTAGTACAAAGAAATTCAATCGCCGCCTATCCAGAAAGATAAAGGTTAGTTTACACAAGATGTCCCATAGCATCTCGTGGACCATCCTCGAACACTATAATCGACCAGCTCGCCAGCTGGGAATTCGCAAAAAGCCGACTGGGCGCAGGGCAAAAGGTGGAAAAAGGTGGAAAAAGGTGGAAAAAGTGAGGTAGAGATGGAAAGATAAAGAGGGAGAGACCGCTCGGCGGAGCGTCGGCTTATGGACAGACGCGCGAGCTCTATTTTTAGTTCACGGTGGAATGACAGTCCCTGTTGAGTGTACATGAGGAGCTATTGATAGGTCGCGGGCTCGGTCGGGCAGACACGTCGCGTGAATCACACGAGACGTCGTTTTCTTTACCTAAACTCCGCCGCTGTCCAACATAACCTCTCAAGCTTACGGACCTCCCTCCCCTCTCAAGCTTCCTCCACGTCGCGATCGTTAACCTATATTATTATCGTCGTCACAACGAATTTATTTCGCGTTCGAAATGAGAATACAATAATCGTGTGATAGAGAGCATTACTGGCGCCTCAAGCGGAACTAACGAGTCCTACCTATCCGCAGAAGTATTCGCTATTATCAAATCTGCTAATTAACCTAATAGAGGTCAGTCGTAAATTAAAGTGTAATAACGAAGACAAAGATTACGAGCGCAATGGGGAGGTACAGTGTTGCTGGAAATCTGACCATTTGATTTTCTAGTGTCTGCTTGCCGGACACCCTGTATGCACTGTATTTTAAACAGGCTATCATTTCGAAAGGTTTCTCACGAGGTTAAGTTCGTGTCGGACGGTCGTCTCGATTAAACAGCGTCGCGCTGCGCGCTGCGCGCTGGCGTGATTCATCCGCCCACGATTTTCTGCTCGGGGTAGCCATTCATTATTTTGACACTATTGCAGAAACGCTGATAGGCGCGACCGAGCCGCGGAAGTTGGTGTCCCGTGTGCCGTGTGGGCCTTCTCTTCGAAGAAGAATGAAAACGTGGTCCCCTTATTCTTTTGCTTACTGTTTTGGTCACTGGTTTGCAGCGAAAAGTGGATGAGCACCGCTATCGGGGAGTATCCGTACAATATAAAGTAGAGCTGTTTTGTATATACGAATATTTTAAGTATTCGAATTTGAGATTAATTAGGAGTATTCGATTAATTAACTCGCAGCTTCTATTTTCACATTCTATCCAATAAAGTCTTGAAACAATAGCTTATTGAACCAGCAATTTCACACTTGGATGAAAATGTAATAAAGAGTGTACACTCTACGTCATTGAGGAGATAACATATTAGTGTTGGACAGAACAGCAAGATGGCTGCGGTGTTTTTTAAAGCCCCTGATATGGTTCACGTTCCGTCCACATCAATGAGTCCTATTGAGTGGCGAGTCTAATTAAATCCAATTATTATTCCTAACTTCTTACTTATTCTTGTAAACACGCCTTAATTAACCCCCTAAGGATGCGTTTCCATCTGCAGCTTGGAAGCTCGCTTATCCAAGGGGCAATTAAACGCACTAATATTTTATCTCCGCTCGTTCTTTACGATCCGTCTTATCGTTATCTCCGCCTGCTTTTTCTAGACCGTTTAAAAGTGGACGGTTCACTCGGTATCTTGACGACTCGCGGAAACTTATCGGAAGTGCTCGAGGCATGCGCCGCCCCGACACCTGAATGTATCTCCGCGCGATAAGAATTGCACCTACCCGCTCAGGTCCCCGATCTCGTCTCGCGATCGCTTGTAGTTTCTACCAACGGGGCCCCTTGAAGCTCGAAATTTACTACTGGCGCCTCGGTTCTCTCGTTCTCTCGTTCTCTCGTAATTCCAAGTTTAACGTCTTCGGCTGGAACGTCGATTTCTTTATTTTTCCCCCTTCCACGCCACTCGAATCAACAACGAACGCGTCGTTTCGCGATTCAGGAATGCCATGCCACCTCTATAAAACCCTCGACTTAATCTCTGCTCTTGGAGCTTGGAGCGCCGCGACTGGGCCCCAACCCATCCTTCTCATCCCTCTTCACTCGCGTCTACGAATCCCTACAGATTGCCTTTTCACACCCAGAGATAGTCGTACAGGCGCCGCCGATCTGTCCTAAACTTGAATGTTTATCGCCCTGGTCACACGTGTCCGTCCGATCGCAAAAGATTCTGCGCGCCGCCTTTGACTTGGAGGCCTCGATATTCAATGGTCCTTGTCAACCCACGTGCGTCATCTTTTTGCCTTTTTGCCTTCTTTCATTCATTCGATACTACACAGTTCCTTTGTGTGGGTAAAAAAAAGAAAAGTTCAAAAACACCCATGTGTCTTATCGTTAGATGAACCGTGTTCCTGTTAAAGGGTGCTTCAGAGAGAATCCACTTCTGAAGAGACGAATGTTACCGTTCTCGAGACAAGCGAGCGTAAGTGAGACGCTCAGAAAGCGAAATAGAACGAGTACCTAGGAACGACAGATCTATGGTAGAAAGTGACGATCGACAAAGTCACGGAATATGGATTTATTGGATGGTTTGGGGATCGGTGATCGGTGACGCCGCGCTGACAATTCTCCTGCCCGCGTAGGAAAGCGACAGAGACGTTAACCAATAATTTACATCCCGCTGACTATTGTAAATCGTGCCGCGGATAATGCCACCACTGACCGTGATAAACGGGTCCTTTGTGATCAATAACACCTACCAATTACTTGCCGATAGGTTTATGCCGTGTCGCGTGTGTAAACGTTGGCCGGCCGATCGTCAGCGATGCGTAAACGGAGTAAGAAACACGCAGCCGCGTTTCCCAGTCTTGGAAACGTCACTGTCGCCGCACTTTCCAGCGATGTCGCCGCGGACGTGTCCGCTGGGATCGTGGAGAAAGTCCAAGGAATTTGCTTAGTTTCCAATGAAACACTCCACCGTTGCCCTGTTATTCTAGCACTAACACTCATGATGGCGCAGGGTTTTAGAACGGTGCTGACTGCTGCCCATCCCTCGACGTGGAAACGTGGAAACGTGGAAACGTGGAAACACGCCGTCGGCGGATTGACATAAATCAGTTCCGTGCCGGTTCAGTGGTTGACAATTCTGTGTGTCAGTTACTGTGTTACTGACACCGAAGCAAAGTGTCATGCCCGTTCACACTAAACGGCACTGAACCCTCGTGGAACTGACATCTGTGAATCCCCCTTTAACCCACTAGTGGATTATCGATCAGTTTGAATTGTAACTAGGTTATGTTCTGTTCGTAGGTACAAAAGAAGCGGCGAATAGTGGCGAGGGTTCAGTGCCGTAACATCAAGAACGAGTGCCCCAAGTTAACATGCGACGAGCCCGTTCTGCTGCCCGGCCGTTGCTGCAAGTCGTGTCCGGGGGATTTCAGTAAGTAATTTACTTTTACGCCACTTTTTGCGTCACTGCGCTGACAAAAGAAAAAAAGAGGGAGAAGTAGGACACTCGTGGTTGCTAAACGCGACATTATCTCCGAGATAAGGAATGCTGACGTCATAGGGTCCTGGTCCACGAGCCTGCCGTGGCAAGTGGCAACCGGCAACCGGCAACCGGTGGCTCCTTCCTCGGGGACACTTGTTCTTCTTTATCTTGCATCCACGAACTATGCTAATATCGTCCTCGATCACGAAAACTGCTTTTATCATTATTATTCATCTTTATTGCGGAAAAATATGGGGAAAGTTGTTAGTACGCATTTCGTAAAGACGAGATACGTAGAAACTGCGAAACAGAGGCGTTTCGAAGTTACAACACATTTGAAAAATAGGAGTACATTTATTAGTAGAATTTAGACTGAAAGGATTCGCCAACGATTCGAGTGGTTTAATCACTTTAAACGATCAGCGTAGTTATGCAGTGGACGAGTTACACGATCCACTGTACTGCGCATGCGCCGTTCCGCCTCTGCTAAAAAATTCCACGGTTACTCCAGATGAGAAAAAGACTGTTTATGTAGCACGGTCGAAGCCTTCGAAGGGGCTTCGAGTAACTAAACATGAAATACGAAGACGGATGGGAACGATCTGCTACCACCAGCAAACTTGAGACGATCGTGTCTGGCGAGGATGGCGACAGGATATAGACGCAACGTATCGCCACTGGAGGCATTAATAAGAGTCAAGTGGCTTGCATAAATCATTTATCAACGATCGCCGCCTCTCTGCCCGTGTACTTCTCTTTATCGGCTTCCACGGGACCTTATTCCCCTCTCTCTTCATCGCTCCGTAGCTTCCTCGGCTGCCTCTACCCGACGATCCACTCGATAATCGTATTTCCAATGTCACGTAATCATGGCCGAGCGGTATCGCCGTCTACCTTTATTTTTATTATCCACTCGATGCCCTTATTAACGGATTAACGGATCAACGGATCAACGGATCAGCGCGTGGATTCTTTCGAGAGCGTGCCACGCTTTAGCTTTCTTTTCGTCGTTGCGGACACGGCAGTTGTTCCGTCCGCTGTTGATTTACAAGTACAATATTTCAAAAAATTTTCAAACTTTGCAGGAGTGTAGTTCACGCGATGCTAATAACGTAATTCTAGGCCAGAATACCTCTTAAATTAAACAAACCTTCAACTGATTCTACCAATCATGATCGCTTCAAACAGACCACCCTCTAATAACTAATCGCAGAATTATAATTACCACTTAATCTGCTTCCTTTATCGCCTGTCTAATCTGACAGTTGTATCGTTGCTCCCCACTTAAGAATCCAAGTCTAGAAATCCTTACAGACTGATATAACGAATTACACGAACGGTTTCGAACTTCCAAGCCAGACTAGTTCTGCGTTCATTACTTTGGCATTATTTGTATTCGACAGAGCATTATCTCGCAGATGTGCAACTTTCACTGGAACAGCCCGAGCCAAATTCGTTGTATGCACGTTCACTTGCCTCCTTTTGTCCCCCACCCGTCCACGCCTCTCTTTCTCTCGCGCAACAGACCGATTTCTATATCGCTGTTAATCGCCATAGAATGCGGATGGAATAAACGAAATGGCAGGAATGCTTGCGCCCATTCCCGCGTCGGCTTTTAAGTGGTAATGCAGGGAGCTGCGAAAAATGAAGGCCGCGGATTTAGTACTGGTCTCGCGAACGGTGTTCTGGCCTAGCAAAATCGCGCGTACAGTATGTTCCGAGCGTGTACATACCTACACGGTAGGCGAGACCATTTAACGGTCGGCGATAAATTTGCCGCCAACCAAATTGTTTGCTTGCTTTTCTGAAATATGCATTCCGCCGACCGAAATATACATTTACCCGTTACCGGATCAGAATATGGGAAATATTAAATAAATGGCAGAATATATTGGTCGGTTAACATTCTTTGGTTTCTAAAACTAGGTAATAAAGGCTGAAATGAAGATTGAAATAATGCGAGCGTAATTAAAGGTGCAAGAAACTGTCTGATGTTGGGAAAATCACGTGGCGATTAAATGGATATTACCGTGGAAATGGTGGTATGTTTAGTTAGTCGTGGGGTAATTGACGTTGTCACGCGCGAGCGAAAGAAATCGACGGCACAATTAAAGTAGCCTGAGGATTGAGAAAAAAGAAATTTAATCGGACAAACACGCGCTAGGCGCCGAGAGTCCTGCAGTTTATTTACGAATAAGGAAACTGTGGCCACCTTTTATGTGTTTTTCTACAATGCGGTCGAGGACGTGCGGTACGAATTCTTGTGACGAAATAGCGTTGCAATTAATGGCACGACAAAAGAGAAACGATCGTGTACAACATATTCCAGCAAGACCAAGCTTCGTTTCCATTGCTAAACGCAGGAAAAACGTGAAGTTGAAAATCTGTAAAACGTATTTAGTACGCCGTAGTTGAAACTCTATAGAAGCTAGTACTACGCGAAGTTGAAATTTCATAGAATATAGTACTACGTGAAATTAAAAGTAGAGGGAACGTAATACCTACACTTTGTAAAAGTCCCATCACGTATATTCATTTCATTTCGATTTACGAAAATCGTTAGAGGTTGAATTCTTCATCCCCAGCGTTAGAAAAACGCACGTGCTTTCGCTTGGCGGTCGCGCATTGTTGTGGCGAATGCGTTCAAACAGAAAGGAATAAATTACACAGAGAAAAGATACTGCGGTCGTATGCGCGCGCACGCTCTGTTCGCCACACAATACTTTTACAACGTAGGCAGCGCAATTTATTGGTTACTTAGAATCAATTAGCGAACTCGCATTTATTACCCGCGGACAAGTCCCGCTGTCATTGTCCCTCGCGCTTTCTACTTCCATTCGGGGCGCGCGAGATTTCTTTATCGTCCCCGTAGAAGCTACGCCGATCCAACTGCACGCCCACTGCTACGTTTTATTACGCATTTTTCTTATCCTACATTAATTCGCGCAATCTCGTGAATGACTACCCGCCGAGTTCATCGGCACCACAGTGTTTTCAATTTTCCTCAACATAACTGAAAATACCTACGTACATAGTACACCACAGTATTATATCATAGAAACTCAAATAAGCACCAGCCAGTTTTTAATTTCTCCTCTGAACCATTGCCTGTACACTTCGAGATCGGCAAGTTACTATAGATCGTGGTAATCCTCGGCTGGCGGTGCTGGGAATTTTTGGACCAAAGTGTAACGTTACCGAGTGTACCAGTAGCAGGGGAAACTTCAGAAATCGAGAAAATTACTTCGTTACTGCTCGAAGAAAACGAAAGTAAACGAAAGTAAACGAAAGTAAAGGTGGATATAGTAGAAGAGTTAATACGGGTCGAAACTGACCCAGGTACCTCCGTGTCATCACCGTGGGGCAATGTAGCGTAGCAATACCTCCGCACTCACCACAACAGGGCGTTTCAACCGACCTTGCTTTCTCGCAACTTCTCCCTCAACTACCAATTTCTATATATGTATATCTGTTGCGTCGTAAGGCTCTGCTAGGTAAGGCCTTACTGATGAGTTCTCTTTCAGGCCCAACACGAAACCACACGCCACACCTCTTTATTTTCTCCTTTTCAGTCCTACCTTCATCTAACTCACACCTTGTACTCCACCCTTAGGGCAGGTGGTTCTCACGACGGCCCCGGTGTGCGACTTCTTCTTTCTCAGTCACACATCTAAACTCTTTTTGCCTCCATCAGTTGTTCAGAGAATTCCCTGCCAGCGCGATTGACAATTTGTTTCAATGGCCACCGAAGGCGGCTGGCATTGTATCCACTATCCACTCACAACTATGCCTCGCTTCTCTTCCTCGTAATATCTCCGAGCAGAGATCCGCCGCTCGGGGTCGCGCCCAGGCAAAGCGGGATAGTCTTCCTCAAATTCTCAAAGCACATAAGAGAAGTATTAGGAAGCGGGGCAGCCTACCCCCACCTTTGCTTCTCAAAAGGAACCGCAAATCTGCAGAATATCGCCGCGAATCGTTTCTGAAAGGCCCCTGCGACGCACAAGCCTCCTGTCCGTCGTCGTGGGACAAAACAGAGCGCGGCAGATAAGCGACCGGAATAACGATCCGTGAGAGAGGCTGAATTGGCCAGAGAGGGCAGTGCAAAAAAGCTCAACGGGGAAAAAAATGTGGCCGATGATAAAGAAACAGCGGCGACCGGGACGCCAAGGGGGGTGAGTAGACGGTGGAGTGTAGTGGCCAGTGGGAAGCTCCGTGGTCGCTGGACCCAGAAAGGAGGAGAGAGAGAGAGAGAGAGTAGAGGTCGGGCGCCACGGTTTAGCGCCATGGCGCCGGCTATATTACCGCATGGCGTCACTTCGATTAAGCCGTGCAATCAAAATGTAAATATTAGCATACGTAATGATCGGGCATAACGTGCGCGCGCGCGCACGCGTGCACGCGGGAATGAGAATAGACGAGCAGAGGCTGGCTGGAGGGAGGGTTGGAAGGTCGCAGGGGAAGCGTAGGAGGAGGGAGAAAGAATCATTGCGAGCCCATTCCTCCTCCAATGAGACACGCTCCACCGCCGATGCTCTCTCTTCTGTCACGTCTTATCGCCCATTCGGCATTCTGCTTCTGCCTGCGCGCTTTATCGCCGCTAATTTCGCTGTGCTTCGGTGTCTGGTATAATTATATTTTTTTTTTTTAATAGTAGTATACCAAACTATTTTCACCCTGGGATGATGGACCAACGGCGGCGTACGTTCACCGTTCAACTTCCCAGCCCTCGAAACAGTGAAAACCTCACTATATCGAAATCTAGCGCGCAATACTGTTATTTCTCTGTTACTTATCGTCCCTCTCTGATTGTGCCTGCACGCTTTATCGCTGCTAATTTCGCATTTCCTCCTCTTCCTCTTCGTCCCTTCTTCAACAGTCCTATGGCTTTGTTACTGACTCACTGGCTAAATAGCGTGGGATGTTTATTATCCAAACCTGTATCGTCCGAATGCTCTGCTGTAGGTACGGTTTTTTTTATCGAAACGGGGCATCTTTCCACGCACAGTTTTTTAATTGCGACCTCTGCCCCCCTTCCAATTGTGAAGATTTTAACGTCAAGGGGAAATTTATTCAAATTTTTACGTAAATTGGTACAAATTGAATGTGAATTCGGATATTCGGAAGACTTAGACCGAAAAGTAATAGAATTGCTTCCCTGGATTTTCCACGCGTTCCTCTGTTGATTAAAATAGACCAAGACCCTTGTATGCGAATAAAACGGACTATAAGTGTACCAGATTCCAAACGTACCCGCTCCTGCAAAAATCTAACAGAATGGACGCGTTTAATAAATATGTAACGCGCACCCTAGTGAGCACCGCCGATGGGAACGATTTACATATGCCCGTTACTTATTCGCGACAAAAATTCGTCCCGGCACGTCGGTCCGCGGCGCGTAGTTGCTCCAAACGCTGAGACAACATCGCGTTCAGTTATACAGGGCCCTTCATACTTAACAGTAACCTTCGGGAACGAATTAGTCGCACAGAAATAACGAAAAAGTTCGTGTAAAGATTTATCAGAGGCCAGATCGGGTGGGCTCGTGCTATGCCTTCCATTTATGTGAAAAAAAATTGAATGAAAATTTGTTTACTGCTTTTCTTTTGAAAGAATTAGAAATCGCGCTAAAAGTTTATTTTAAAATATCTTTTCGATGTCTTTCTTTTAATATATATATATATACGCCGATCCCATTTTAAGACCGTCTACAAATCTTGCTATTGCTTGGTACACATGTAAATTTGTTAAACTGTCTCTATTCTTACCATCTACCTAAAACGTTCCCGAGGCGACGGTCACGTGCTGTGAAGCAGCCTGTACGGTGGCTGTTAGCCTTTGATCAGCGACTTTCTCGTCGTATCGATGGCTGATTTGGTTTACGACGAATGACTCTTCTTTTTTCTCGGGTCAATGCGTCGGCTCGTGACACACGCTCGTAAGATAATGAACGCGATATGGTACTGGAATGACCAATAATAAATACATGGCGCAACGACGAATCCGTATAGCGAGAATGTAATGGGTGCAGGAAATTAGCCAATTGACAGTTCGTTTAACCGCATGATTATTTCAATCGATTTTAGAGGTAAACAGAGCTATATTATATTGTTATTATTTGCTTATTCTGCCAACCCTCCAATTTAGGGGATATAAATTTTAAAATATAATTCTTTCTAACGAAACGATCTTATTTTCCTTACCATTCCCAGTTTAAACGTTCGTTTCAACATTATTATAGAATCTGATTTGAAAATTGGAACCAGCGCTGACCTGCAGCCAAACTGAAGTACCAATTGAAGATTTGACCAATTCAAGGATTAGGAGGATTCTTCTAGGAAAACTGATTATCAGCGTTTTCCTTGAGTTATTCAAAAGGGTGGGCATCTTCACAATCTATCCTACGCGTGAACTTCTCTGAGACTTCCAATTGTTGAACTGCTATCAATCCAGAAAATTAATTACATTTGTTTATAAGTCTAGTAGCATCCTTCACAATTTATTGATGATTTGAATTAAAGCGCAAGTGTCACATTCGCACCACCACTGTCATCAAGCATAATCCTTTAAAAATCTTTGTAACATGAATGGGCCTGAAGAACTCTCGCCTTTCTCTCCGCGTGTCCAGCGTCCACGTCTTCTTGTTCTGGGCTGCATGTCGTCGTGATCGTCGTATTCGTCGCCGTCTGGCAGGCTCGTTACCACCCGCCGATGGAAGGTGAAGCCGCCTGGCGATTATCGATCAGCCTCTCCCTTTTGCGTTCCACGAGAAGAAACTGCGACCCGTGAGCCGTGAGCCCCGTCGATTGGACTGTCACATCGATTCTCATCGATTCTCATCGGCTCGAACCATGAAAATCACGTTCCAAATGTGCCAAGGGACGACGCTCGTGTGAATCTCCCGCCCTTCAGCAATCCACGTCAAGAGTCACGGTACCATTAGAGTTAGATTACAATTGCATTGTATCCACCCTTAGGCTGCCGAATTCTTCAAATCACCACCATGGAAACTTTGATTCTGATTCTCTAATGATCCGCGGAGTCCTCTGCGTGCTAGTCAGCCGAGTTCCCTACCAATTCCCCCAACGCCGCACGATAGGACACGCTGCATTTTTTTCTGTCAAATAGTAGAACTTTTGATAGAATAAGATAGAGCAGTGGCGCCATGGCTCCGGTGGGGGCAAGGGGGCCTAGTACCTCCCAAAGAAGGGGCTTCGTAGGAAGAAGAGAAAACTAGATTTTTGTTGCAATAAAAATAACAAAAAAAAATAGCTCTATTGCATGACAAAATACAGAATTAAGCGATCTTCAGCATTATTCCCGATGCTATGAAACTTAACACTAAACTTTTCGATAGTTACAAAGAGGAAAAATGCCGGAGGACTACCATGGGAGATAGCTTAGCTTACCTTAATTTGTAAGGAAAAAGAATTGCCTCGGGGAAAATAAGGACTGCGACTCCCATCACTGCTTGTAAATAAATAAATAAATAAATAAATAAATTGAGCAAGAATGAAAGTTTCATTGCACTGCTTTGTACACAATCGTCACATACACCTGAAAGTCGAAGAATAGTTTGAATTTACACAAAGGAATGTGTAATTCCACAGGATCACCGTTTCGAGGGGAGCCCGTTAGGCAAGCTCGCAGATTTCGGCGACTTGTGACGGCGAGTACGTTTAATCCTGAATAACGACCGTCCTTCGGTCGACCGTATCGGATAAAGCGTCGATTCTCATGTCTCGAACACCCATTAAACCGCCTTAGCGATCTTTCTAGCCGCGTCTACTTGTCGTAAAATCACGGATCTACACCCTGCCCCTCTAGGCGCTTCTGTTATTCCCCAGAAGGACGCCCAACGAAATACCCAGCGATTGTTCCGCGAGAGACGAAATGGAGAAGCTAAAAGTTACCTTTGCAGGGTGAAAAAATTTCAAAGTCACCACAATCGTCTCTCGAATTGTAGGATTTCTTTTATTTCCCAATGACGGGCGCTGTTTTATAGTCCATTTGATGCTACGTTGGCTAGACCTTCCTCCAAGGTTGAATCAGAGGGATTCCGAGAAAGAAATTGACGCGAGGAAAGGATGTTTGTTAAAAATAAATTATTTACAACCTCGCAAGGAGAGGTTTTCGGGTATCCGCCTCCAATTGCTTTGGTTTTTTGGATATGTTATTGAGGGCCGAAAAATAAGAAATAGGTGACGTTTTGTTTCAACCCGTTCATAAGAAGAGGTACAAAAGTTTCTATTGTTAGTTTAAAGAACATTACAACATTGTGTTGAATAAAATTTGATATATACAATATTACAATATTTTTTAAACTTAGAATAGGAACATGCAAACGGGCCTAAGTAAAAAAAACACGTATTTGTTATTTTTCGGTCACCTAAAACGTATCCTAAAACGTATCCTAAAACCAAAGCAATCGGAGTCGGACGGCTGAAAACCTCTGTTTGTTAGCGCGAGATGTTCCCCAGCGTGATCGTTCTCGATGATCGCGAGCATCGATGACCACACGAGCGTGCCGACGCTGACGTAATTCCTGGGGAAGTGCAGCCTTTTGGGCGTCTCGATCGGCCATTAATGCGCGGGAGATAAAGAATTGAGGCGCCATGGGCCATATGCCCCTTTTGTCGGTGCGGCGCGCGAAACCGAAAGCGTTTTTAAGCTCGTAACTTACATCCCGCGATAGCGCTGGCTATTGGGATTGACGGCGCTGGGTCGAAATTGGAGCAGACGATTTACTCGACTTTACGAGCGATAGTGCATTGTAAAACGCGCACGCACTTCGTATCTCACGATAAACCTTTCTTTTTTTTTTTTTTAGAAATTTTGCAAGTGTATCTTAAAATACGTAGATATGTATTTCGTATTAGATATTTTGACGTTGTATAGAAACTATACAATTAGTTTCTAAAGTGATAACTTAAGGATTCTTGTATTACCACGATGCCGAAAGTTTTCTAATTTTCTATGAGAAAATACGAAACGCATGAGTCCCCGAAAAACATTCAGAAAATAGAATGTTTAGATAACAGGTGTTCGGATACTGGAGGTTCTACTGTACTTAGAACTCACTGTATAGGAACTTTACTACATTACTGGAAATATTTATTGCATCGCTGAAATATTTAATGTCTATTAATATTCGGAAAATACCTTTGTGCTATTGTTGACTAAGTAGACATAGAATCGGCCAATATGTTGGTTAAAATAAATTGGAGGGCAACTGCTTTTGATAGAACGTGGATTTCACGGACGATGCTTGATCCATAGAATCTCTTAGCTAAATGGTAAAGACGGGGAAAGGTGAAGCATCGCGATCGCCGCGATCGCCGCGATCGCCGCGATGCATATACCATGGCCGTCCCATGCCTGTCACTCGGCCGTACATACACCAATTAACGTGTCGATGCGGTTGGACCGGCCGCGGCGCGGTATGCGCCATAAAAGCAACACTCCAAGTAGCGGTGGTTGGCGCCAGCCGCCAGCCGCCTCTTTTCCTACCCCACTGGCATTCTTTATGGCCCGTGCACACGACGCGGCTGAATGAGGATCCGCTGCTCCCCTCCGACCTCCACCATCCGCTCGGCGCGCGGTTATTTTTGTATTTCACGCTCGACTCGAGGCAGCGCCGCCTTATAATCGATACGCCACCGCGCCGTGGATCCTTCGACTCAGCTTCACGATCGACGCGAATACACAGCGCCGCGTCCATTATCCGTGAGAGGGTCACGCGGGTAGAAGCGCTCGGGCACGGTCGTTCGATACTTTTAGCGGCGATGGTCGATGGGCGTACCGCCACGACGCGTAAAACCTCGGCGTATATCACTGGCGCAACAGGCGACGGACCTTTAACGAGAAGCATCTCGCCAAAGGGCCACCGTTTCCCGGTAATTTACGGCCGATCGAGGGATTCCTCGCGACGCGCGGCGTTCACTGCGCTCAGGTCTCTGGGATGTGGATTGTGGAAATTGTCGAGTTTGCGTATACGGGAGAGCGGGGTGATCGTGTGGCGAATGGAGGGGGGTTGTGAGCAGGTTTTGTTAAAGGATATTTAATACAGCAGAGTATAGACTATAGAGGAATACCACTTTATAGGTGTACCAAGCAATGGTGAGATTTGTGGGCGAAGTTGATAGGAGACTGCGCGGTTTTCATATGCGCATTCGAGACTTCACTATTGCTCGGTATGGCTGTAATTAATTGTAACCTTTATTTCGAAATTTTAGTCCCTGACTTACAACTCCTAAGGTAGGAGGTAGGAAAAGAGGTGAGTTGGGTAGCTCTGTTAACTCGGTTTGTCGCCCTCCACGAACTATAATGTGAGAAGGGGAAACGCTCCGCCCATTCAGTTATATCGCGCCACCCGATTGGCTGTAACTTTAACTGTTTATTCTGAGTAAACTATTTGTCTGCGGCATGTGGTTCCCTTTTAACTTTTCATCCTGTTATCGAGCAGATTTCGTAGAAATAATGCAAAACTTTGACCTAGAATGTCAAAGTCAAGCCCAGCTTTATACGGACTTAAGTATTTAAGAATTTCGAAGATAGCCCCAGTGAAATCATTATTCTGCCAATTGCAAAGAATTTTGTCAACAACACCATCCTGAGGATTCTCTTCCTCGTGTTCCAGGTACCGACATAGTGCAGGACCTACCAGCCCAGTTGTCCTCCGAGGAAGAGGAGCGGAGCTTGAAACGTAATTACATAACCCTCTCCACCAACGAAATATCAACACAACACAACTCCGCTAATCCCTGATATTTTTCCAGATTTCGGGACCTTGCTGACAGGTAGAACATCCCAGGCGTTGCGTCGCGACGAGCCCACCCCGACGTCCATGTACAACAGCGCCTACAATTACCTGGCAACCGGTCGCTTCACCTTCCACAGGAAGAACCTCTATTACTCCTTCTACTTATCGACATCCACGCCACGACCACGAAGCATACAGTTTGTAGACGGTTCGGGTAGCATTTTGGAGGAGCAAACCATCGATCCCATCGGCGGTGTCTACCAGAACGCGACAGGGAAGCTTTGCGGTGTCTGGAGGCGAGTCCCTCGCGACTATAGGAAGCTTCTGCGTGAGGAGCGCCTCCACGTGTCCTTCATCTGGGAGCCTTCCGCCACGCTGACCGGACAATTGTCCCGGTACCGTGCCCTGTCCACGGAGCAGTTCTCCTCTTTACTAGAGCCCACAATGGGAGTAGACAGGTCCCTGATGTCTGGCGCTGGAGCCACCGCCATAGTCTCGGCGTCCTCCGCTTCCGCCCCCTCGATCCACGTGTCTCTAGTATTCAACGGTGTGTTCCTTCCGAACGACGTGTCCGAGGTGCCTTTGATCGTCCAACTGGAGCATCTCGAGAAGGACTACGTGGTGCTGAGCGAGGAGATAGTAGTGAAGAAGCCGTCCAACGAGCTGAACTTTGGGGAGGTCCGCAGCGCTCTATCTGGAGCCGATCTGCGGCTACTGACGCGGGGCAAGCTGTCCATCAGCATAATGTCGAGGAAGGACCCCCAGGCGCTGCGATTAGCGGGCATGGTTGGGCCACGAGTCACTTGCGACATGTACCAGACGCTCCTTCTATCCGAGACGCCATCAGCGGCGTCTGGTCTCGCCTGGGCGTTCCTAGACCGCGCTGGCTCGCTCCGTTTCGGCGTCCAGCTGATTGGCCTGGAAGAGGAGAGTCCGTTGGTGACGCTGGTGGACGAGGGAGGCAAACGTCGCACCGAGCTGGAGGACCTGACCCCGTCCCTCGTGGACGGTCTTGCTAATGGGTCAGTGGACCGTCCAGGTCCTAGATTACTGGAACCACTGTTCAACGGTGAACTGTCAGTGGTGGTGGCCTCCCATGTTGGCTCTGTGCTACGTGGTAGATTGCTTCAGAGACCTGTAGCCGACGCTAGGGACACTGCCGCGCCAGTGTTGCTCAGGAGGCTGTCGCAGGATTCAGTCTACCCTGTTCCGGTTGGGTTGATCTGGACGGCTGTGGACTTGGACTGCTCCCTTCACTACGAGCTGGAGATAGCTGCTTTCCCCCAGGCATCGTCCATCAACAATCACGAACCGCGCACTTTCCGCCTCTACTTGGAGACCATGCCGCTACTGGCCCAGGGAGCGCCTGTCGCCAGGAGACTACTGGAAGAGTTCACTGGCTACATACTGGAAGGGTCTGTCACTGGACTGTCGCCGGTCGAGCTGTACAGGATCGAGTCGGGGATTGGCTTTCTTGAGGTTACCGATAAACAGGCTGATAGGATACTGAAGGCACCGTTTAAAACCAGGGCGCCTCTCAGTTGCCTCCCACATTATGCTGATAACGACGTCGCCTCGGTAGTCGCGTACAATCTTCACCCACCACCTTCTGATATCGAGACTGGCGCCTGCTTCCACGAGACCAGGTTCTACGAAGAGGGTACGCAGTGGACGTCCAGCACGGATCCCTGCTCTATGTGTCATTGTTATCGTGGATTGGCGCAGTGCGACCCTGTGCCTTGCCCAGCACTCACCTGTCCCCAGGCCAAGCAGCTGAAGCCTCCTGTTGGACACTGTTGTCCTATATGCTCAGGTACGTTGTTGGATTTGTTTAATTGTTATTTATAAGACGGGTCGTGACTGTAATACTTTGAATAGTGACTTTGGGGTTCAAACAGTGTTCTAGCTGTTAATCCCCTGGGTAAAAAGGGTCCGTCTTGACCCACGGCACAATAATTATGTTACTCAGAACTTGTTAGCATCACTGTTTTAAGAAACTAAGTGACCAAGAACACATTTATCTACCCTTGTCCTCTAAAATATTACTATACACCCCATTTGAATGGATCTTGAGTTTAGCTACTGTATCCCTGCGAGGCATTACAATCGAAATTAATAATCACCTAATCGGCACTCAGAACCATGTAACCTCGTGTAACGCGTAGCTATCAGCGGATTAATTGCCCTTCCCCTTTCAACGGTGTCGCTCGATAAACTGCGGCGGGGAATTAAGGCAACGGTCGCGTGCCTGTCTTCGGTCGATGTTTAAATCCGATTACCCGTGACACGGTACGGCGATAGTAATCGCATAGAATTAGCTACGCCTATCTGCAATCCGTTTAAATTACACGACTGTTTAGTAGCCCCGATACAAGGGAATTATTCCGCGTCGCGTCCGATTCCACTTATCGTTCGAGCACGCATACGATCGTTCTGGAAGATTGAGAAACCGATCGTATGCTATATTTGATACATGGGATACATCTTCCTCCACAAAGGATACCGAACCGATGTACTTTTCCGTGCAATGTCTGACATTTGTTTGACTCGTAAATGATTGACCGTTAAGGTAAGGGAAGAATACAAGGTGTGGTAGTTATAGGGGTACTGAATAGCAGTGAGGTCTCTAATGCGCGTGCCCAAGATGTTAAAGTGGGCGGAGCTTCTGGCCTCCTCCACTCCATATAGGGAATTTTGTGGGAATAGGGATGTTTAGATTGGATTACTAAGGGTCTCTCACTGACTTGTTCATGTACTCTATGTATGCTTTTATGTACTCTACACTTAAGCAGTCATAATTAAACTTTGCATTCACTATCTCCTCTAAAAATATGCCCACTGCAAGGAGGTAAATCTCTTCTTGTATGTATCAATACCAACCTATTCAATATCTACTTCTATCTAGATTCTAGCAAGTGATTTCCACCAGAAGTGGGTCGAGAATGTTGAGATTCTTCTGAATCTTGCCGTCCATTTCCTAAAACACATCTGCTTAATCCAACACCATGCAGTAGCTTGACAGGGAATCGTAAATTAGCCGAAACCGACTGGTCCTTTTTCAAACCTGCTTTCCCAATCGGTCAGACGAATCGGTAGCCGCTTCCGTTCGCTGCGTCCTAATGATAGAGACGTATTGCTCCGTCCAGTGTAGCTCGTGCCTCGATAAAAACGCCACGAACGTGGAATCGAATTAAGTCGAAAGCCGCGCCGATCCGTCATCTTTTACGGCCCCTGTCCGCTGTTACATCCACGTTCCACCGCATCTAATTAAATTGCCCGACTCCGGTACGCTTCCCGCGCGATATTATTCCGGTTTCCAGTATTTTGTTGCGTTATTTAATCGCCTTACGAGGCTCGTTCCCGACACGTCCTTCGCTCCTTGCGTCGGTGTTCGGAACCGAAGGCAGGCGACCGCTAGTCGGCGAAGAATTAATCTTGGGCGAACGTGTCGTGCGTTGCCCACCGGTTTCCTGAAAGATCGTCCCGATACGCCCGACACGGTTCGACAAATGTGTGTCGCTGTGAAGCATCCGTGAGTCAGGGGACTCATTTTTATTCTGCGCCTTGGAACGGAAGCTTGATGATGTCCGTGATGTCTCTGCTTTTTCGAATTTTGCGGCATTCGATTAGCGAGGCGAGGCAGTATTCAGGGCATGTTTATGGTCTCTTCAAGTTGTCTCCAAGTTGTCTCCAAGGTAGTTTTAGAGTGCTTTCAAGATATCATCAAGGTGCCTTCAAGGTCTCCTTCAAGGTGTGTTCAAGGTATTTTCAAGGTATCTTCAAAATAGCTTGATTCTCCAGAGTCCAGACACGATGGCGATTTGTGCAGCCCACGGATGTCGACTTCGAAGTCTTACTAAGTACTTTTACTTCACCCAGTATCGATACGCAATTAATACGAACTGCTACGTAATTTATGTTTCAGGTCCAGGTATCAACATGAACGCAACGGGAAGGAACGTCAGCTCGATAACCAGGGGCTGCACGCTGGCTGGTCAGTTTCATCTAGCCGGAGCCTCATGGCATCCTTATTTGCCACCCGTGGGTTTCGACACCTGTGCAGTCTGCACTTGCGACGTAAGTTCTTCTGTTCTTCTGTTTTTCGTGAAACTATTCTTCCCTAAAAATTCGAAACCGTTCGAAATATTCATAAACTAAGGATAAATAGATTCCAAGATAAAAATTCATAAGTACAACCCATTTCCACGAAAATAGGCAAAATTCGCAAAAGATCAAAACCCTGTACTTTTTACACAAATTCAAACATAGCAAAATGGTGGTACATCATATTTCATTTTGAACGAAATCCCAGACACTGAGATAAAAAAGTGATCTATTTGACGTGGAATGGTCCCGCATCATTCACGCTTCAAAGCGATTCCCAGTTCCCCAACGTTCGAATCGCAGTTATCCCAGTATATAATTTCCAGCAGCGATCCTTCGAATTGCGAACCTCGACTCGACCCTGTACGTGACTGAAAACTCCCCGTGATTCTTTGTTTACCTTTTTACCATACGTTCACTCGACGCGGCATTTCGTAACGGCTCCTAGCGTCACCGCGATCCCCGCGACATATATTATAAAACGCGTCGCGGCAGCGCTACAGCGCAGCCGGCCGCCTTGGAAAAATCCAACCAGACACCGTTCCCGCGTCCGTTGCGCCAGAAGAATGTGGTTGCTCTCTGCCGAGTCATGAAGGAGCTCAGCTCGCCGATCGGTAATCAGTGACAGGCCTTTCTAAATAGATATTAGTAAATTGTTTGAAGTCATGCTTGGAACGCGCTGCGCGAGGCCCTGTCAGTTTCTGCAGCAATAGCGGCAGTGACGTTAATGCCCATGATTGCCGTTCGAAAACCGCCCGATCCGGCTCCTTTCTCGCGAACGCCCTCTATGGGGCAGTCAGAGCAGATAAATAAATAGTTTAACCCTTTGCGTTGGTTACGCTAAAACGGTGAACGTATGCTTTGTGCGGAAATCTTTGAGCCTTGTATATTAACCACATCCACATTCAATATACGACTTGTAGGCATTTCACGCATGGACCCTACGGCCTACACACTGACTAAAGGGATGCATGTGTGCTTCAGAAGCAACCGAAGGGTTAAACGAAGTTTGCCCCTTAAACTGCGATTGAAATTCAGTGGGGATTTGATTTATCGTTGCAGCCAGTCACGCTGGAGGTGAAGTGTCCGCGGGTGCAGTGCCCGCAATTGGACTGCGACGAGAAGCTCGCCTTCAGGCCGAGTAAGAAGGCCTGCTGCAGACAGTGTCCCGCGACGACGCCCAGCAGCACGTCCATCACCGGGGTCGCTGGCGACACCACACGTTTGCCGCGCGACCAGGCAGCGCCGTCCACCCGACGCACCGCCGACGAGATACTGGCATCCGGCGGTTGCAAGTATCCCCTGGGTGGACCATACGAGAACGGGATGGAGTGGCATCCGCGCGTTCACTCGCATGGCGAGATGAAGTGCGTCAAATGCAGGTGCAAGGTGAGATAATCACTTACGAGACATATTACTTTCTGCAGATGGATTGTAAAGTGTGGAAGGTGGGACTTAAGAGTTTTCATCGCAGGCAAATTGCGAAGTGCCATAGGGTGTAGACAGTAGGTTCGAGACAGAGATCTGATAGCTGAGAATTGAGACTTGGGATACCTGAGATTTCGGGACTGTATCGAAGTATTTGAAGCCTGAGGGATCTGGAATTTGAGGTTCCTGAGATTTCGGAGATCTTGAGATATATATCGAGGTTTGAGGTACCTGAGATCTGGGGGTACCTGAAATCTAGGATTCTAGGGGATCTGAGACTTGAGAGACCAGAGAGTAGCGAATCTTGAGATCTGAGATATGATAATTAGGAAATCTAACATACGATACCACCTAAAAGGCTTGCGACCTGGGAGATGTGACAATTCAAATCCCCAGCCGTAATGCCTGAAGAAATATTCAAGTCCATTCTATGTACTGTATAATATTCGCATATAACGCGAAGCTTCCACAGCCTTTCCAAACCCATTCGGAGCACATTCAACCTATCGTTGCCGACAATCGCCGTGGATAGATCGGCCGAACGGCCAAGGAGATTCTTTGCGGTCGATCCGCCAAGGTTTTTTCTTTGCCCCGGCACAATAAGTACGGCGAGGATGAAATCCCGTCGGCGCTTTCAGCGCGAAGAACGTCTCAGGATTGAGACGATTTTGTGGGGGAGATTGACTTTCCATTTGGCGCACGCAATGGGAATCTTTTCGATCGCAGATACCTAGATTGAGTGAATTTCGGCTGATTATTGCTGCAGCTCATGTTACGAGAGGGGAAGAGCGGTCGTGAATGTTCCTCACACTATGCGATCAATATTCGACTCTATTTTGTAGATACGACGACAGGAGTTGTGAAATACAGTATTACCACAGAAACAAATTATCCGCGGTGATTTTGCCAAATGAATTTTTCACTACACTTGATTTAGAATTAAACTGGAACTTGACTATAGATTAAACTGAATTGGGTCAGAATCCATACAGACAAATTTTAAAGAGTTTCAAAATAGAAATGTGGTAAATTGATTTTGCAATCTATAAACCATTAAGAAATTGGTAATTTAAATGAATAGAAATTTTTATTTATGAAAAGTAGAATACGAAAGTACTCTACGAATCAACTTCAAATGATGTCAAAAGTTTTGACCTAGAATGTGAATCATTTATTTAAAAGAAAATCCTTCATTGGAATCCTTCAAGGAATCGGTATCACCAAAGAAACAGAAGCTCGAACCAGTAACATCAACCGTAAGGTTTGACAAACAGGCGGACGCATTAGAACTATACAACGCACTTAGCTACTGTACAGGCTGTTCGAGTACTGATGTTCAGGGTGCCTATCACACTGTAGAAGCTCATTTAAATATCGACGCACCGACCTAACTTCGTCTTCTTATAAGCAACGTCACTGAGCCGTAGCTAGTAAACTAATGCTAAAATTATAAATTAAGGTGCATCTATTCAAATTGTGATAATATACAAAATGTTCCGTAATCACGGATTTCTTTCGGCGTTGCACAGCCGCGAAGTGGATTCCATCGGTTGGGGGCACCGTGAGGAACTAGTAGCGCGAGATCGTCACGGTACTTTACTCGACGAGCGCGACAATTTCCGGTTTACACGATCGCTCTTAACCCCCTCATCAGCCGCATTCCGCACGTGCCTCAAGTTACTGGCCGACACGGTTCAGAATGCACGTCTTCACAAACCTTTTCACGGTATCGTTTCTTCTTGAACCTTGGCATACGAACGTCGAAAAAGAACTGTAATTCAATGGTGCTCGGTTAAATTCAAACGATCCATCCCCACCACCATTTTTTCTGCAGCAGACGCACCCTCATTCTTTCTCACCTCGAGCTCAGCGAAACATAACAGATTGGCAAGAAAAGTGAACAGATATATAAAAATACTGATTTTCATCATTTTCATCCTATCTTTATGCGAATAGTGCGGATCAATTGGTGAGGTTCTTTCGTTGAAAATGAGCCCAAACACGACATAAATCGGTCTACTTTTAGGATTATTAATAGTTACACTGTAACTATCAATAATATAGCCTAAACTATGAATAATGCGATAAGTAGTCCGATTTACGTTGTGTTTGGACTCATTTTCATCGGGAGAATCCCACCAATCGATCCGTATGGTTTTCATACAGAAACTACGGTTCGTAGTTCCAAAAAATTCAGAATTTTCGGGTTACCCAAGTTCCCTTGTAAGTTGAAATATATACCTAGATAGCAGACTAGTTAGATTGACTCGAAAAATGGTCTGTATGGTTTATTTTTGCAGAACGGTGAGGTTAGGTGCGACAGGAAACGATGCCCACGGGCGCTGTGCAACTCGATCGCGCACCAGATGAAGCGCGGCGAGTACGTGGCGGATGCGGACGACTGTTGCACCGTGCAGTGCCGTCGGGCGAGACGTCATCATCGCAACAACCATCATCCTGGCAGGCACTCGGTCACGCCGCGCGAGCTCAGCTGAGCTTGGACGCCATTTTGCATCGAGCCACCACCGAATTGTCCCGCTACAGGGACACGCTCCTGGGCCTTATGTCGTAGCCATACTCGTCCCGTAGCCGTCGTGGTCGTCGTCAGTGTCCCTGATTCAGACTCCAGAGCGACTAGTACAGTGACAGGGCGAAATAGAACTCCAGGCTCGCCCAACGCGCGGCTGACAACCTGGAGATTTCGTGGGTATAGGAGGTGGAGGGATCTGGGGAGGTATTTGGGGGTGGGGTACGTACGTGTGGCGCGTGACGGTATCCATAAGAGTGCAAGTTGTTAAATGGGTCTTTTGAGACTTGTAGGGTCGTGGGCTTTTAAATACATATCTGGAAATGTAGGTCGTTGAGGGTTTGTACTTGAAAATTAAGGGTGTAATGTTACGATCTTAATTACTAGCATTCATGTGCGCTATTTTCGGGATGTACAGTCTGCTACTCGATTCTGAGCGATCCGATAAATATACATGGCAGCTAGTGTCGCACTTCACAGAGTTAGCATTTCTTTGAGTATGTCTACGATATATCGTGAATATGGTTTGGAAGTTTAAAGCGAAGTCACGGCATAAGCTCCCGCTTAGGCCATATTCACGAAGTATTGCAGAGTTCCAGGAAGAAATGCTAACGATGTGAAGTTCGCCAGTAGCAGGTCGAACAAATTTTAAAGTCTACGGTTGCCAGACTCGAGTAAGCTAACTGCACTATTTTTAGGATTTCACTATGTTTCTTCCACCTGCTATACACAGGTTAAGAACCATTCCTCGACGGTGAAAATTTTAGTCTTGGGATTGGGAACGCGCAGAAAGTGCTTGTGCTTTGATGTTTTCACGTGACTGGTGAATTGGGATGACTTAAAAGGATAGAGGCTGAGGTTTATTCTTCTACGCCTAGAATCCTCGTTGATTAGGTCACGAACGCGCTGAAAATATCTGTATTGCTCTTTATATGCGATTGGATGATGCTGCGTCCAGCTTTGAGTCATGGAGGGGCAGTGCCACGTAGGAGACTGTGACAGATGTAATTCGAAATTTACGAGGAGGACGTCATTTGACGGGAACATCTGGACGAGCAGGGTGCATGCATCTCTATTAACCTTTTCGGTGCAGAGATATTTCTAAGCTAAATATTTGCCATGGGCAGATGTCATTTAATTTTGTCTGTCGTACCTAAAAGAAATGACATGGAAGTGTAGGCACGGGGCAATAGTGAGGCCTCCAATGCACATGCCCAAACAGAAGATGCAAAAGTAGGTGGAGCCACCATCTCCCTTCACTCAGCACAACGTTAAGACCATAATGAACTAGATTCAACATTTGTGTGGCAGATTCCCCACTTTTCCACTTTCTATTTAGCCGCTCTGAAATTAATATTTGAGGTTACTTTTCATGAAAATGGTTACCAATCAGTGCCTACTATGATACTAATGATCCATACTTATTTATTTCCACATTTAATACCCGTTTCCATATGAAAACGTTGGCTCAGGTTGTGACCTCCCATTCTTAGCACCGGAAGGGTTAAAGGAGTAGCTCTAGTACATAGAAGTTGATAGTGAATCAGAAAGGCGTCGTTTGAGAGCGATCAGGCGGACGGGAAGACGGTAATCGGCGCAACAGAAGGATTCTCTGCGATATGATGGAACCTGCGATGATGATAATAATAAGAATAATAGAAGCGACAGAAGAGGACGTGGACCGTTCGTCAGACGCTATTCTTATTCCCGACCGTTTGCTAGCTCGGTAATTCGCTCTGGAGTCTGTCACAGCACCCATAAGCCGCGTCCAGACGTCTATTAATCAATTGCCTCTCATCAACGGATAAACTGTTAGACCGGAAGTCAGTCAACCATCGCTCTCTGTCTCGAGTGACCTGTCCCGCGGCGCACATGACGGCTATCGTGGCAACAGGAGAAACGAAGGAGGAGGTAGGATGGGGGGGGGGAGAGAGAGAGAAAAACAGCGTCGCTGAGCGGAGAGACTACCCCGGGAGGGTAAAGTGTTTACGAGGGGATCGCGTCAAATGTAACGCACTGATTTCGACGAGACTTCGCGGGTAGACAGGAAAGCGAACATTATTTCACTCGTATCTGCGAGTTTGCGCAGACACCCAGCAGTTTATCCAATATTTAACGACAAGCCAATGCTTTGCTCACACAATTGTCTTGCTCACTGGCTAAGTTTTCTGTAGATATACCGAGCTATAGTGAAGTTTTCAATGCGCATGCTCAAAGTGACGATGGGAGGTATTGGCCTCTTTTATTCCATAGTGGGAATTCTGTGAAGACACCCATCATTCATGTGCTCGACAGATGTGTATCAGGGGCATTGTGATAAATAAAAGTTATTTGGTGGCAGCAATTTTAATTTAAAAGATATAATTATCAAATATGATAATTATGTTTATTGCACGAATTCAAAGGAGGAAGAAGTCTGAGGTTATGAACTTGTAATGCACCAGTGAGCAAAGTGCAATGTGTGTTGTCAAATATTTCATAAAGTAGGTGTCGACGTAAAGACGCGGACGTGGGTGTAATATCTTCCGATTTTCTATTTAATTACGAAGCTTCGTCAACACCTTAACGTGGAATAACATAATGTTACTTGAAATGATTTTATTCGTGGGAATTGTTAGTTCTATAACCTATCAGTTTTTCTACTGAAAAGTTTCGGTATATATTCACCATTTTATATATTCACGGATTTTTCAATTCGCATTAGGCGCAGGTAATTAACACCGAGGCCTGTGCCGGTAAGGTGTTGAAAATTAGCGTGCAGTGCTGCGATTTCTCCCCTCGTTATCCGTGCCGCTAAATGCAGAGGCCTACCATACCCACAAACCTCACCAAGTTACCCAGCAACCAAAGAAGACTGAAGAACCTCCGATACGGTGGCATCAGTTATCATTTGCGCGCGAATGCTAACGTTTACTATTAACTCCAACTTAATATGATTATTACTACGAATATTATTAATATTAACGTCGTTAACATTATTAATCATTAACTTCGTTAGCGTCATTCTCGCGTTATTCACTGTTCGTCGTAATCGTCGTCAGTTGTCGTATTTCATCGTCATTCAACATGTCGCCGTCATTACAGTTATAATTACTATAAAACAATTATTATTAATATTTCTATTGCTATTTCATATAGTACGAATATTAATGCTATTAGTCTTAACGATATCATGGACACCCGTTGCTACCAATATCACCACCGTTATTCTTTAACGCGCTCACAATCCCCTGACCCGTGCGCGGGTCAGGCGTACACAGGTCTTGGACAATGAGCGCGGCGCGTTAATTATGCCGTGGTGGATATTCTTCTACGATGCATCTTTTTCCTCTGCCACGATAACCACTATATCATCTTTTAATTTGGCGGGGAGAGGGGTAGGGAGAACGCACTCTTTTGTAATTTATAAGCGTATTTATTGCGTTGGGATCGTCTTTAAGTTATTTGATAGTGGCTCCTGAGGTTTTCAGGCTACCCGACATCGTAAACAATTTCAAAGTTCAGGAACGATATGCATCCAACAAAACACCACTGGGAGCCACTGTCATTACGCGTGTGTGAGTGCGGTCATATAGCGGGGACAAAATCATTGGACCACCTGGGGACACCTAAGGGGGACACCTTTAGGTAAACTGAGCAAGTCTGAGACCATTTAGGAGGGATTGGAAAGACAAGAATCCTTGTGTTTGGCTGACTGTTACCCAATACTATGTATGTTATACCCTCCACCGCGCGTGGCCGACGCTCGACAGCGTAAAGCGGCTTTCACACGGACACGCATGAGGGGAACATACGAGGAACAGGAGACTACCAGCTTTAATCTATTTAGCTACAAGCTAATGCGTACCTTTAAGTATCGTTAAGTGGTACACCAGAGATAGGAGTCATGGAGAGCGAAGATGCATCCGACAGACCATTCGAGGTCTGCTCGACTCCGCATGTGTCCCTATTTTTCTCTTTGGACATGCGCATTCCGCGTCTCAGTCTTCCTCAGTTTATCTACATGTACCTTCACTTCATGTCAGGTTACCTCTCCGCGAGATAGAGGGCGTAAGGTTGCGCGAAACCACGATAGATGGTGCTGCGTGCTAGCCAGAGGGTATGGAGGGGATAATCACTCAGCAGCCTCGAGGGGTCAAACGATTTTGTTCCGACTATATCGCAGATGTATTTAGCGTATGCCTGTTTTCTATGGGAAAGAGAATGGTGTAAAAGTCCGTAGAGTTCTGTTGGTTTTTTTTCTTCCAAACGCGGGGGGAGAAGTTTTCGTAGGCGACTAGAAAGAGACAGCAACAGAGGCGAGGAAGTATGTGTAAAAAGTCTGCAAATATGTCATCAACTGTCATGGATCACAAGAGCGCGGTTTTTCGTTCTACATTACCATCCGTGTGAACGATAAATAACACTAGTGTAGGCACAAATCGGTTGTCGTTAGAGGGAAAGTGCGAACAGGAAGTCAGTAGCTACGTATGGTTTGAAATGGGCGATCGTAAGCGACATTGGAATCGAAAATTGTAGGTACCTAGTGGTGGAAGTCCCCTTATTTTTCGATGTTTTAGGGACACACAAAGCTTTCGAGTTCCAAGCTCGTTGCTACCCTTTCATCCCACTAGGTTCCTAACTTCATAGAGTATGACGTCAGTCCACAGCTTGCACCGCGACAAGCGCGTCACGGCTTTATTTCTCTCTGTGCATTTTTTATTATCTAGTCTAAGGCGCCGAAGCGTCTTTTCTGGGCAAGCTCGCGGAAAATGGACGGGGCGATAGGGTTGCTTTCGTGTTCAATGTTCGAAAGTTTCTGATACGGTGCCACGAAGCTGCAATTGTCACGTGACCAGTGACCAATGTCCACTTTTCTTTACCAATGAGGTTGCACCATTGTAGGGATTAATTACGATTTTTTTCTCTGAGTCGCTTATTCCAAGTAAACATGTTTCTAATAGACGTTCAAGTGGAAAGATGCTTAGATGTGACGGTATATGATTTTATCTAATCAGTGTTCGTTGTAAAATACGTGATGGATCACAGTGGAGAAAAAGGAAACTATTAGAGATCTGGGCTTCGTGGTATTAACTGATATACAGTTTCGTGGAAGTTTGCAGAACGCGTTAGTTCGCTGTTTACCGTTTGTGTCTTAAAAATCCTGTGCATGCACTTGTTAGTCAATGCTGGCAGTGCTAGTTAGTCGGGTAGTGGCCTTGAACATGATTTACTATCAATGTTTTGTACATAAACGCATATAATATGTAACTGAGGATTCACGACCACTATTATCTGACTATCAATATTGCGATTACTATTATTATTATTATTCATATTGATAGTAATAATTGGTGGCTGGTCGAATTCGCTAATATGTTAATATTATTCTATTTTATTATTGTCATTATATAGTAATACTATTTTTACGGTTATTATTTAAAGTCATCCCCCGTTGTAGACGTACATGTTAACGATCTTGAATTGAGAGGGCGTTTGCGCTGTTAAGAGACAGTTATATTGCTCTGAGATGCATTACGCTCGCGTTACTTTTTATTTACTTTACTAATATCCGCCTAATATCGTTGTTGATACACGCGCGCTTCCACGGTGTAAGCATCGAAAAACGTAGCGGTTTCCGCTCCATGCGTCGAAGTATTCGCCTGTATGAGATGGAAATGTGTATATACCGGGTATGCCGTCTAAAACAAGCCACCTAAATGTCTTCCTCCATTGTGATGAGACAAAGAGTATCAAAGGGTGACTAAAGAAGGTATTTATGTGGGACAGCCTGTATACAAATCAGTGCTGTGAAAAGGATAGTATAGGTGGACTGAGACCGTTCGGGAGCAGTCCAGTGATGAGATATGGGGCGGGTTTTCTCGCGCATGCGCGGCGGTTTCAGCATCAGTATAGTACACGTTTCGATAAAATGGGGTATCTTGATCACCCTGCTGCTATCCCGCCAATAACACCTACAACTATTAGTTGCGCCCCAACATAGATACGGTACTGCAAACGTCGCGCATGCGCGAGAAAACCCGCCCCATATCTCATCACTGGAGCAGTCAAGCCGAGTGAGTGAAGAGGGGACCAATGGGCTAGTCGAGATCTGCTCAACTCCGCCTACTTCCCCACTCTTCTCTTTGGGCATGCGCATCCTGGTCTCAGCCTTGCTCGGTTCACCTGTATACCAGGGCTGTCCATAAGAGGAACCTCTAAGCGGTTTTATCCCCTCTACGCGTCACATTGTCTTTGCGTTGAGTGCTACGTGGCATTAACCATACAAAGTGTTTCAGAATTGTGGGTAACACAAGAAATGGTTAGCCGAATTCATAAAGAATTAGAATATGGGAGAGCCACACAAAATGGCTGCAAATGAGGATGCTATTTAAAAAACAACTGTTCTGGGTGAATATCGGTAATATCGAAGAATGAACCAAAGTACTCCATAACAAGATCCGTTAGAGATTAAGTATTCATTTCGAGAATTGTCAATGTATCAATCGTATTATTTAATATTAAGTAGCTATGTTTCTATCGAACACCGCAGAAGCACCTTGTATAACAGTGTCCATGTGTATGGCGACAAAGGCAGAGTGGGGGAAGGCCCCAAAGCTCCAGAGCGCTGTATTGGGCAGCATTGAAAGTAGAAACTGTTATAAACTGGAAATGATGAACAGGTCAGCGCGGAAACAGTGTTAGCGTATTGATCGATCGTGATCTATCGATGGATGGAGCGGATGCTTGTGTGGATGACAGAATAAATGTATAAAATGTTTCGTCGAGAATCGATGTTACGCGCGTTCGGCGTCAATTGTAAATGTATATAAATTGCAGGGCGACTGCGAGACACCGCGAGTAGTGCCTTAAGAAGTATAATTAACAATTGAAAGGATCAGTACGAAAGTGTCGAAGGGACAGTATTTAATTAATTGCCATGTCGCTATTTCGCCATTAAACTTCACGTAACTTCAGGATACCGTTAACGCGACTAAAAGTGTCCAGAATTATTGGTCTCTGATCATTCTGACCAACACGAGAAACGTCACGTAAATTTCGTATCGTCGAAGTGAACGATGGAGTGTACCGAGGTACGTGTTATTCTGTGCCAAAACGATCGCCAATTAAGTCGTGATTAATCGTTAATTCGCTAGTACTGTCGTTACTTGAAAAATCAGCTTGCAACTGCGTTACACGCTCGGTTGAATATGTATGTGCCTTATTATTCGATGGATATCAAGCCTATGTGTGCGGGTATATGGGTGGGAGAGAGTGAGAGGGAGCGAACGAGTGAGCGATAGAGTGAGAGGAGAAAAGTGAATAACCAATTGTTGATATTGCTAATTAATGTAATAAATCGTATATTTGAACGTAAGCAGACGATTATATTAGAAATAATTGTATGCCGATTTCAGTATTTCCATTAATAAACAAATGCACTCGACTGAGTTTTTCGATTGGTACTCGTGATATTCACGGTTTCATAAGATTTATTAATTGTCCGCAATCGTAGTTGTTTACCTTACCGCAATTATAAAAACACCGATGTGAATGATGCCGCTTTCAAAGCATCACGTAACGTAGCAATATCTCTGGTCGAAACGTGCAAACAACAAATTTTTCATATAACTGAATCTATCCTTGCTCTTTTTCTTCGTCTATACCATCTGTGCTCGTATTCGTTAAAATGTTAAATCACAAATATAATGCCATAACATAGATGAGGTGTTAGACCTTACATCTTATGGAAGTTCGTGTCACACGAAGTGAAATTCTGACTTCGTGCAAAAGTCAGTGGTTTAAGCGCGCACTCTAACTTTAAGAACGGCGATTCTGGGAATTAATCCAACTGAATCACCGAAGTCGGTAAAGTTGGTAAAGGAAACAATAGTAGCGCTGCGTTCACAGTGTAAATTGGCCTGGATTCACACTGTGGATCTAGATCGATCCAAATTCGTGTTGTTTCATAACAATTCTCATCATACTTAGTGAAAATTCTAACTGCTAAGTAGGATTCCGATCGAATTCCACGCTGAATCGGTAACGTTGCATGCGACACGAAAATGGTAATTTGGGTGACAAGAATTCGCATTGGATGGAAACTATATTCTATGCCTGCTCTATGTCGCGACGTTCACGATCTTTAAAACCCTAAAAATTATTCGATCACCCGAAGTACCGTGAAACTTTGAAAAATAATTAATTGCTATGTAAGATGGAATAATGATTACTCTGTACAACATTTAAGCGCATAAAGTATTCTATATTTTACCGTCAGACTAATCCCTTGAATTTTGATAACAAGAATATACAAAAAGAATAAACTGACAAATTATGCTTACAACCACTCGTTGCTTCATTGCTCTGCCAGTATGTACTTCAAACGGACAATCATTCTTTTAGAGTTTCGATGAGGTGGCATGTCTCAGTCCTTCGTCAAAAGCGCGCAGCACGAGGTCCACTGTTTTAGACGTAGCATTGGGTCCCAACAAGCCAATCCGTAAGATTTTACCCATGGTCGGTCCCAGCCCTTTGCTGATTTCGACTTTGTACCTAAACGAAACACGGCAGTTCTCGTAATTATCGGAGCCAATGCAATTGGACGTAGGATTTACCTCTCCATGGCCCGTTGCACGATAATATTGCTATCAACGCCAGGTGGCAGCTCTACAGAGGTCACCGTCGATAATTGATACCGTGGAATTTTCACATAAAATTTAAGTCCTCGAGCTTCGAGACCTTTCCGTAACCTTGCAGCTGCAACCGCGTGTCTAGCCCAGGACACAGGCAGGCTTTCCTCCGCCATTTCCGCCAAAGCCTCGCGTAGACCGTACAGCAACGTAGCACTTACCGTGTGATGGTAAATCCGATCATTGTTCCCGAAACATTTCCAATAAACTCCGAGGATATTCAGGTCCCAGTAGAAGGAGAAGGGTTTCGTTTTCCTTCGGAACAGTTTCTCCCTGTTATGAACGGGAAAGGAAATCTGTTAATTACGTGGCGTTCGAGTCGCTGAAATTAATACCTGCTAATGCTTAGATGTAGCCAAAATTTGGTTTAGAAAATTAATGGCGATAAGTGAGACTGGTAATAAGAATTGATAATCGAAACTGATGTATCAACGGAAGGTGATTAATTTCGTGGGCAAGTGAGTATACTGTAATTCCAAAGCTGTAAGTTACAGTGTCATGTAGAATGAATTCATCGGTTATGCATGTCACTCTTTGTGAATTCGTAGAACTCTGATTCTTAGATTTTACAGTGGTAGAGATCATTCGATATGTGATGAAAATTGAAGAAGCAAGCTCAGCGACTAAATTACATACGTACTCGGCCCGTGGGCTGAACGAAAGAGGAGCTAAACCTGGTGGGGCACCGAGGACCTTCTGACTTCCGGTGTAAGCGGCGTCGATGCCCCACGAATCCATGAAGAACGGCTCGCCGCCGAGTGACGCTACCACATCGACGATCAGAAGAGCGTCGTATCTGAAAACAGAATTTCCTTTTTTGAAAATAACTTCGGCATTAATTCAATTAAAATTCAGCTAGAATTTAAATAAATTGTATAAATTAAAAACGCCTTGAGGCCAGGATTACCAGGTGAAACCATTTTTTGGTGTCCCCTTTCTAATGTTTTAATAAAAAGACAGTCTGTTTTACTTTGTATAGGCAATTTGTCGCTTTTCGTTAAATAATAACGGAAATACTTGTAAAGAAATGAAATAAAATCGATTTTTATATTGCGGCGCCCTCGTGAATCGGCGCCGCTGGCTATGCCCGTACCGCATATTCTGCCGGCCCCGTTGAGCGGTCTTCCTGATTACAGTTTACTAAATTACCGAACATAACTTGATGCACTTATGCATTTGTGCTTATTCAGTTGCTTTTACTATCTTGCGGCAAAATGAATTACCCAATAAATCCTAAAGACAATATTGAATATTGAAAATGCAAGTGATTGTTAAAAGTTTCTCAAGAATTACAAATTTCTGAAATTTTGCGGAAAATTGGATCGAAACGAAAGACTCGCACTTGTGCACAAGGTCGCCGAAACCCTCCAGGGGTTGTCTTAAGCCAGTAGAGGATTCAGCATGGACCATGAACACCGCCACCGGTTTGTGTGTCCTTAAAGCGGATTCCAATTGATCCATCGTGACAGGCTTGGTGTGCTCCGTTTCTATGACTTCCACCTGTGTTTCGACATTTGCAAACTGAGTATATACAGGGTGTTTATGAAAACGTGGGCCATTTTTCAGAATCGGTTCTACTCACCGAAATAATGAAAAATGTTGGTATATCCATATATACAATAGTCAATAATGCTTAGCCGAACCGTACATTAAAGTGGCATTTCACGGAGCCCAGCTGTGTTTCCGCGGATCGATATATTGATTATCATTTTGGGCTTGTTTTTCAAACGCGAGAAGGAAAGCGTATGAATGAGAATATAGTGTATTAAGGTGAATTCCCACGGCGCGTGGTTCGACGAGTTTAGTGCCATGGGAATTCTCCTTTAGGCCAACTGACTTTTAGAGATTATAGGCACTCCGGGCCGGTATTTTACGGAATATAAAAATCTTTTATTCTTTTAGTGAGTAGAACCGGTCGTGAAAAAATGTCCCACATTTTTATAAACAGCTTGCATGAGTACATGTCTCGATGAGAATCAAATACAGTTTAGCTTCGGAAAATATACGAAACGTGCATTGGCGCCAATCCGACTAGCAATGTCAGCAGCCCGTTCACCCCAAATCCCGCATCTGACGATCACTATCGTTTCACCTGGCTCCAATAAGTTTCCCAGGCACGCTTCCATTCCGCCGTGGCCAGTTGCGCTTAATACTAGGGTCAATCTGTTCTTCGTTTGGAACACATACTGCATACCCGCCTTAATTTCGTCCATTAGCTAAAAAGTTGTAACGGGTTAGCCAAAAATGAGTAGGTGCAAATTAAATACTTGTCGTGCATACTACGTTTCAAATGTGCTGTACCACAGTTCTAATGGATGAATTAAAAGTTTGCCTTTTCTCCTCGAAACGATTAGGGGAGGGTTGCTAGGAAAATCCCTACCGTAGTGGAGGCGGAACACCTACAGTTAATGCGGTATATGTGCGCGTGATGACGTCGTGACGTCAAACTACGTTAGGAATTTTCCTGGCAACACTGGATCCTGAAAGGGAAACCTGAAAGTCCCTAGACGTGAAAACACGCCGACGCCGATAGAAGTATCGATAAAACGAGACGAAACGATTACCTGGCAAATTTCTGGATGGAGATGGCCAATGATTTGATTCTGAAGAGCCTGGAGGACGCGTTTCGAACAATTTGTTGGCCCAGCGCCCGTTAAAGTCTTCACCGGCAGTCGCATTTTCATCAGAAGCTCCTTCGGTGGCTTCTTGTGAACGGCGAGCTGGCTCCATTCGCTATTCATGCTTACGCTTTCACAAAACGAAACTGTTATTAAAACGTTTCCTGTTACCTTAAGATCGCGAAGAAATTCAATCGAGTTACAATCGGATCAAGAGATTACAATCTACACACACTCCTTGAACGCGGCTGTCTCTCTAGATTTTTTACAGAGAATTACGAACTTACAACTTGTTGAGAACGTCATGTGTGAAACTAATACTTCTTCATCATACATGATGGCTAGAAGAAATTCACGAAGCTGAAAGATATTAAAAATGTTATGGGGTCAGGGGATTCCCCGAAATAGACCAATAATGTCAACAAGACGAGTTTGTTTACATCAGTCCAATCCAGCACTGGATTGGAACCGGAATAACGCATAAACAGTGGTTTCATTCCAGTACAGTGCCGTTATTCCAGCAGGTTTCAACTGGATCGATAGCCTAATTTTCAACCCAGTGTGTTTACCCACACCATTGAGAACATAATGTTCCAGCGTTACTGGAATCGTCTAGAGTCTAGACCAGTGAGGTCCAAGTGGGCGATCCGAGGACGCTAGCATCCATAGCGTCATCTACGCGTTGCGTGGAAGAGGGTGCTCGAAGCTAATGAAGCGGCGGGCATGCCACGGATATGGAAACCTCTAGTATCCTCTTACTGCTCTTCTCTTGGGTCCTAAAGGTGATCTTCCACGCACACTACTAGAGGTTTCCATATCCGTGGCATGCAGGCCGCTTCATTAGCTTCGAGCACCCTCTTCCACGCAACGCGTAGATGACGCTATAGATGCTAGCGTCCTCGGATCGCCCACCTGGACTTCGCTGGTCTAGACACTCTAGACGGCTCAATCCAGCGCTAGCTGAAACGTTCTACAGTGTGCATGTGATTACAATACACATACAGTCATATATACGGTAAGTACCTTCCATTTCCCTCCTGTCTTACCTCAAAATCGTACCTCCGTACGCCCAAAAAATACCATCCATCGACCATCACTAAAGTTTCTACGCACAATTTCTTTACCCAATTGATAAAACTAAAATAAAAGTCCCTCATCGACCTTCACATTGGAACGTTCAAGAAATACTGGTAAGAAATGGATGTTCGAAGGTAAATGAACTTACATTTTAAACGTAAATCGTAATACATAAAAATATAGTCACTGAATACTATTATAATGGAAACTTTGGCCTGAATCCATTAGAACTTACAGTTTCCAGTTGCTGTCGTCACTACTATCTCAGATGCTCAATGTCGACGTTATCGTCCTTATCGTTGGCTTAAGAATCAGTTGCACTGTTCACTGCGTCGGAGCATGTAGCGTACTGAAATCTTGTAATGCCCGCTTTGACAACTTTAGCTTCGAGATGTTAGACTACCGCACGGTCACGTGCCATCGTAACTGCGTGGTCAACATTGATAACCCAAAACAAATTCCATTTATATAACTCGCAGTATCCTATCGATGATTCACCATGGAGTCACCTGTCTGCACAATAGCCCACATTGTCGACTCGAACAATTATTGTTAATAAAGCTTTCGTTTATATATTTTTCACAACAGTTTCGATTAAGGGTAGTTTTCCCCGTTTCGCTGGGTGAACACGTCAAACCTTGTTACATTTATTTGTAAGTAAATGTTGGATGCCAGGAGCTAGATAAACAAAGACTTTTATAATCGACAGTTTAGCGAGGGACTGAAAGGAAGCGAAGAAGTCTTTTCATTGAATGACGAAATAAACATGATATGCTACTGCCACTTGATAACCTTTCGAAACCTCCTGTCAGCATGAGTAAGGCAAACGTGAATAGTTCTGGGTGTACACTGAGTGTAGAAAATATTTCGAAGATATATCTATGTGAAAAAGTGAAATGCATTCAAATTTGATAGTGTAAGCAATGTGGGTGGGCTCGAGCAGGGCTGGTCTGGAATTCTTAAACTAAATCCTACTCGCAGGGTAGATGTTCCCTGTCCACTACGAGTAGGATTTACTTTAGAAATTCCAGACCAGCCCTGGGCTCGAACGCCAAGGAAAGAACTTCCTTGCTGAGCCACGTGCCATGCCGGTGGAGTTCAACTTACCACTGTTCTCCAGCACAAAACATGGGAATATAAAATAAACTGACCTTGAACGCCAAAGTCAAAGTGAAATTTTCACCACCTGTCATCATCAAATCTGATCTTGTAGATTGTATAAATTAGAATAAACCAACCCTGGCGGTGGATGCTGCTCACAAAATCTATATATGTATACTTTCCATGAGAATTTGACGACCGCTGATATGATTTTCTGCAATATTTGAATTCTACTTGACTTAACATACGAACAAATAGAGAAGGGTAATTTATGTATCGTGTGAAAGGAAGAAAGTCTGCTTGGAATTTCAATATTTTCAAGTATAGTCAACGATGGACGACTCATGTTTGCGCGGACAATTGTTTGACTGCCCCAGCTAGCAGCTTTGTAGAGGCATAGTGACTAACCGGAACCCCTCAAGTGTATATTGTTGAAACGACTAGATGCATTCACTGTCACTTATTGCGTTTCAAGACACCTTGGCTTCTCGACGTACTAATATGCAAAACAGATGTTGACCACCTTTCTGGAGTCCCAATCTGTCGTCAAGACACCCAAGGGTCTTATAGGACTTACATATCACAAATAGGCTGCATTCTATATAATAGGCTGCGTCATGAATTGTTGTCCCAATTTAATCTAATTTAAGAATAAAAATTATTGCATTGTATGGTCTTAAATGATTTTTCCTCCAAGTGTGCGATTCCCCTTGGACTATGAAATTACGAAACGGAAACAGTTTAGTGTAAACTTGGCAAGAATTCATCACACATCTTTGTACTTATACATATGACAATAGTAGTTTCACTGAGAAGGTTGAGATATTTACTATAGGAACCCAAAAAGATGTGAAGAGAAATACCACTACTGCGTTCCTGACGACACGGTCGTTAAAAGGTTGAAGGGGCCACACGCCGACAATCGAGCTGAAACGCTTCGACACCGAATACGCGTTTTGATCGAAGAAATCCATGTCCCGACACGGAATGGACTGAATGGACGGTCACCTGTTCTGTACACGACTGCCAGAGGCAAGGGAAAAACGTTATATATACTCATGTATTTTTTATTCCGCGAGATTACCTTCTGAATTTGAAGCCGGCAAGTGTAATGCGACAAATGCGACAAATGCGACAAATGCGACAATCAATCGCACACACTGCGGCAGACTGTAACGTACAAACTATGTACACAGTCAAATCGACTCTATCTGCCCTTAGACACTCTATTTGTCGTTCCAGTACGTTAGCACGATTACTACCTTGCGGCCAGCTAAAGGGAATAAGTGCGGAATGATTCCGAAATAATTAATAATGAGTGATATCGCTGTAGATCGTTTCTACCGCCACTTTTACGATGATGGAAGGGAATGGATATCGATTGAACGGCAGCCGCAGTGCAGGACATTATCCGTATCGTTCTCATGGTGCACTTACTTACTTGGGAGTTGGGAGTGCGTCCGTTGGTGAAACAGGTGGTGGACTCGAAAATGCCGGATCCGTTCTGCTCAGCCCGGCATCTTTACGTCGCGAATTTACAAGAGATACTCGTCTATGACGAGGGTATACAGACTAAAGTATAGCGGTGGATTTAGGATGTGCGGTGAATTAGCTGCGTGTCCGATTGTCTACGAAAGAGAATATCAACGTGATCATCTCACTGGTATCCTTTCGTGAAAACTGCCTTCAGCTGCTGTAATGGTTGCTTCTTTGGCAAACTGTATCATTGCTCCGAGAGCTTTATACGTTTCGTTTGTATATTGAGTAACGTTCCACTGTCACCGTCGTTTCACCAACTATCATCATCTCGTTGACGTCCCTTAGTCAGAAGAAGATCTGCTTGGAGATATAGAATAATACATATTTAATTCACTTTCCCCCATAGATTCTAAATAAGTTTGACAATTCAATTTAATTTAGTTTGAAAGGCACAGTGCTAGGTTTTGATATTTTGAGACACACTACTGGAAAAAAGCGAGAGGCTCGAAAGACCCGAGTATCTCGAATTGTTTGGTGCGGCTCGTTTTTATCGAGCTCTCGGATCGGTTGAGAAACCGAGCTGCCCGAATATTCGAGTATTCCTGGTGCCCTACATAGTGCAGGGGAGATGGTGAAATGCCTCCAGGAACTAAATACATTGAATAATTTGTATCTGGTTTCAGTTTATAAAATTAGTCTGCTCGTGGGGTGTGGACTATGATGTTGCTATCGATTGTATGCCACCCTTGCTCACCACGTCAGTGGTAATGGCCAAGTATTTCAACGGTGTGTTTCACGTACGCAAGGTAACTGAAATTCACGTAGGCTGGGTTAGAGGAAACGTGACTGTAATAAACTTCAGGACGACCAATATGTACATACCTGTTTATTTCAATGAAAATGGTTTACGATTCGCTTTTTGTTGCAGCTGGCAGAAGTGTGTTACATGATTAGAAGCGACACCGAGCGATTGAAGGATCTTCCACAGTTCGAGGTTCTCCATTTCTACGCTCTGCAAGGAAGGAGATTCGTGGTGTCCTTCGCAGGTAAATGGATGAATTTCAATTTTATAATTCTTCTTGAATGAGCGAACTGATTTTAAATGTTGGGTAACCAATTGCGCAGGGATATATAACTGAGGAATCTTTTTTGCCATCTGTCGTGTCACTTGGGTGTGTTGAGTTACTTTGGTAGTGATGGATTCGAATACCTCGCGAATATTTTTGTTCCAACTGCTAATAGTAGATTTTTGCCAAATCATACTTTGAAACATTGTATTTTGTGATCCCCATGAAAACGCGATTAACTTTAAGCAAACATTAAGTGAAATTTTGTATATTTTATTATTAAATTATTTCGTATACCCGTGTTATTCTCGACATTCTATTTCAGTTTCCCTCGGCTTGCTACTGGTGCTATACCTAGCACTTCCAACCGCGTTAATCGTACACGACATTCTAACGAAAAACGAGTCGGAGGAGAAATATCTGATGTATCCAGTGGATTATTATTTCATAGATACACAAGATTACTACTATTTTGCGGCAGTGCATGGTTATGTAGCGTCTGTGACCCTCATAGTTCTCATATGCACGCTGGACTCGATGTTCATTATTTTCATACAGCATGCCTGCGCGATGTTTGCAGTCACTGGGTAAAACATTTGTATTTCCTTTCAATCAGTATCAGGTTACAGGTATAATTCTACTTATAAGGGTGTCCCAAAATTCAAGGGCTTGCGGGGACATGCAATATCCTCATCGAGCTAACACACAAGCCTCGGATTTCAAAACGGTAAAGAACTTTTCGACCAGTTTTTGCAGCCGGATATTGCATGTTCTGGAAAGTGCCTGAATTTTGGAACACCCTGTATAATGGCCAATAACATCATTGCTCTTAAAGCTATCATTTTATTCGCTCTGCTAAATCGAGCGAATTTCAAAGCACATGAAATATTTATTTATTTCACTCGTACGGGTAAAACCCATTTTGTAACAACCAAAAAAAAAGGAATATATCAACATTGTAGAGACGCGTTAAATAAATAAATCATTTCGAACAACCGAAAATACGCGTTGGGGAATATTCAATTCCATGTAGAAATTATTTTTTTTACCACAGGTGAGTTAACGTGAACTGATTCCGGGCTGACTTTTACATATCGGTGTAATTGTAAGAAACCCATAACAAACGTGTGCATTTTCTTTGTAGACATAAACTAAAAATGATGCACGTTTTGAACAGAAATATATCAACGATCGGGGTTGAATCGAAGTGCCAAAATTTTGCGGACGTGCAAGAACGAATGTACGAGAAACTTGTATTATGCGTCAAGGAACATCAAAGAGCTTTGGAGTAAGTTTTCCATCATTACTGCGACACTGCGAGTATATTGTCCAAATTGTTAATCTCATTTAGCAAAAAGCTCCTGCATAGAGATAGGATGTACTGTGCAGAAGTCAGTCAAGTTAAATATATTTCATCTTCATTCGCATAGTGAAGAACAATTTCTTAAATCTTGCTCCGTCTTTCCTTGAGTAGAGCTCAGGTTGCTAACGTATTTCAACGTTTGGCATATTTAGAGCCAAATTCTGTCACGTAAACTAGGATGACATATTTTTCGAAACACACTAACTATGTACAAAATTTCAGTTATATCGGTCACTCGATACTCGTGAATCTCGTGAATCTCGTGAATCAGTTAAGAGTCCGTATTTCTGTACCTACAGGTGCACGCAAATCGTACAATCAGCATTCTCGGCGACACTGTTTGTTCAAGTAACGATGAACATCCTAAGCCTCAGTATCACTGGAGTACAAGTAAGAGTTCGCCATCCCCCATGCTCGTTTCCTTTCATCTATCAACCATTAAACATAGAAAAGTCTCTGGAACTTTCCACTGCCAACGTATGTGCACCGTATATTATATGATTTGTGAATTGTAAATTACTTGCTCACTCGCGCACATTCTGCAACTTTCGAATTAGGACAGTGAACGCTAATTCACTTCTATCAGTTCAGTGCTTTCAGTATTGTTGGAATTTTTCAGGCTTTGCTGAAAATGTCTGATGGAAATATATCGGATATGTTAAGGCTGGCAATCTGGATGATGGGACAGTATATTCATTTAGTTTTTATCCACTTTCCCGGGCAAAGACTGTCGAATTTCAGCGAGCAGGTGTATTACGACTCGTAAGAACGCAATATATTGTGCATAGGTATATGTTGCAAGTACTAAATCGCTCTGTTCTACGTTCCAACCGTTTAAAACAGAACGGTTGCAAATTTTGAACCGGCCAATGTACATCGAATTTAGTAAGAAAGGCTTAATAAGTCGGGATATCGAAGGGTATTCTGTGTTGTTTCTTTTAAATAAATGTAAATGTACATTTAGTATTATAGAACTGATCTCACATGTATGCACTATTAGATACATATATACATATTATCCATTATACTACTTATCCCTACTTCTGGGATCTCTGCACAAAGCCGACTTTCCGAGGTCTGTTATTCCGGTCTCCTTCTTATGGGGCTTCCAGATCTCACATCACGACATTCAAAAATTTATAACCTTTTCCATTTACTTTTGATATATTTACAGGTTGCAGTGCAAATGGTACAAATCTTTCCACAAATCACGTATTGTGTACCAGTTTTTCGTTATGAACACGTTAATCCCGTGTCGGTTGACCGCGTTGAAAGTGACAACGTTGAACATGGAAACGTTACTGTCGGTACGTGACGCGAGCACTCTGCGCGTACTGTCTTTATGTTCTCTGTCGTTAAAATACCTACTAAAGACTACAAGCGCTTCGCCCTTTTCTTTCAGTTCACGCAGGCTGCCGTCTCGTATTTCACTGTTCTCTCATCCTCGTTATAATCGGCGATAGTGATTCCTATGCAATGAAGGCGGTTAATACTTGTTATAAGCTTGTTATAAGGTTGCCTGAAGAAAAGTAAACGGTACTATATAGTTTGTAATGTTAACGACTCTATGATAACCACCCTGCATAATTCCCCAACTCGAGGACATCGTTCTCATCCCAACACTCAACACCGCCGCCAGAGCCATACAGAATGCATACATAGGCAATGCAAAGTGAATGTTGAGGCGATATGTCGAATATTGTCGATATGTCAAGCACTCATCAGTGCTTCCTTTTCTTGAAGAAGGAAGGATCTTAAGGTAATTCGTAATGTGTGGCACGCCGCACGTGTATGAGTGTATACTTGAGAAAGAATAAAGTCAGTGGCGTTGATATATTAATTTTGAATGTTCGCTCTTGATGCATCCGCGTAACGTATCATCATTATCATTTATCGAACGTTTAAACATTGACAATAAAATAAAATAAAATAAAATTCATTCGGTGTAGAAAATCATTTCAAAATCCAAGTCCAAGTATTACCAATTTCTTTATATCTCAAACTTTACCGATCATAGTTAATAATAATTTACCCTGGCCCGCGTGTTTGGAGCCCGCCCGGCCGCGCTTTCCCCCTCTTCATCCTGAAAAAAACAAATGCGCGGCTACTCCCGACTGTACTAGTCCGTTTTCTAGGATTCGTCCCAATTACAGATTCAGGATTCAGGATTCAGATTCTTGGGAAACGCCATGCGTTGATGTTTGCTGCTTACACTCTCAGACTACGCAGTACGCACGTAGTACGTGTTGCAAGGCATAAGGTAAGTGAACTTACGGTAATGTAAAATGAAAAGTATAATATTAAAAATTACATTATTAGGAAATTGGTTGAAAAGAAACGGTATCAACTATCAATATGTTATTTCATTATCGAAATGAAATAGAAGGCGATGTAGTGGAAGTTTTTAATAGTAATAGGTAGTAGTAGGTAAACAAAACGTGGCACTGATTATAACCGATTTCTTTGATGAATTTAAATATCCTGACATTATTAGAAAAGTATTAGTAGAACGGGGCTCTTTTCGCGACACATCTCTAAGCAGTTAATTACAAGGCTGACGATAAAGGACGGAAATTTAGTAATAAATATTTTATGCGAACATTAACAAATTGTATACTCCCATAAAGCATTATTAAAAATTAATAAATATAATTTTTTAGGATATTTGAATGAAAAAATTAATTGATGAAGAAAGTGTATGAAATAAAAAAGGAATAAATAATTAGAAATTACGTTGTACACCGCGCAAGAAGTGTCAAAACTAAAAAATTCCATTTTACACTTTTTTCACAATGTTTACACTATAAAATTGTATATACCAAAATATTTAGTAAAGGAATTGAATAAAAATATTGATAAGAAGTAGAATGCGCCAGAAAAAAATACAAAAAAAAAACAGGTGTAGACTGTAGAATGGTAAAAAACGGTTCAAGTTCGTAACGAGAGCACACACTAATAAAAACATTCGTACTGAATGCGTATGCAAAAGGAAAACACGAAACCTGCAAAGCTCTACTTTCCCTTCCATATTATACATATTGTACACGTCACACGCCGTAGGATCGGAATATCTCATTACGCGAGGGTAACATCGGCCGCATGGCGCGGGCGCACGGAACGTGTTAAGAATAGGTGGAATAGGTGGAGTGGGAAAGGCGAGGGGGTGCCTTCTGGTAAGAGGACTGTGACGAATCACAATTCACACGTGATGACGGAACTTACCTCAGAACTTTTGAATGGATCGGTTGTTCCAAAATATTTCTAACATGCATTCTTCACAATAGCTTCGGTCAGTGAAAGTGTTCACTGTTTCGCTAGGTAAAAATGTGAACTCTTGTTATACATATTAATTTGTAAGGAAATGTTGGATGCGAGGGGTTAGATGTACAACGACTTTTATAACTTTAAATTTTTAGCAGGCGACTAAAGGGAAATGAAGAATTCTCTTCAGTCAATGACCAAAATAAACTTGATATGTTACTGCCACTTGATGACCTTCTAAATCCTCCTGATATTCTCGTATGAATAGATTTTGTTATCCTTTTAGATTGTATAAATTAGAACGGTGCAAGCCTGGCGGTGGATGTTGCTGAAAAAATCTATACCTTCCATGGGAATTGGACGATCGCTGATATGCTCTGCTGCAATGTTTCAATTCTACTTGACTTAATATACGAACAAATACAGAACGATAATTTATGTATTATTTGAAAGGAAGAAAATCTGCTTGGAATTTCAATAATTTTAACTACAGTCACCAACGGGTCACTCATGTTTGCCCGAACAATTCTTTGACAGTCCTAGCTGGGTGTATAGTGACTAACCGGAACCTCTCAAGCATACAGCTCTGAGTGTATAAACGACTATATAAGTAAATGTATTCACTGTCACTTATTACGTTTCAAGACACCTTGGCTTCTCGACGTATGTACTAATATGCAAAACAGATGTTGACCACCTTTCTGGAGTCCCAATCTGACGTCAAGACACCCAAGGGTCTTATAGGACTTACGTATCACAAATAGGCTGCATTCTATATAATAGGCTGCGTCATGAATTGTTGTCCCAATTTAATCTAATTTAACAATAAAAATTATTGCGTTGTATGGTCTTAAATGATATTTCCTCCAAGTGTGCGATTCCCCTTGGACTATGAAATTATGAAACGGAAACAGTTTAGTGTAAACTTGGCAAGAATTCATCACACACCTTTGTACTTATACATATGACAATAGTAGTTTCACTGAGAAGCTTGAGATATTTACTATAGGAGCCCAAAAGGATGTAAAGAGAATTATCACCACCGCGTTCCTGATGACGCGATCGTTAAATGGCTGAAGGGGCCACACGCCGAGTAACGAGGAGAAACGCTTCGATATCGAATACGCGCTTTGATCGAAGAAATCCATGTCTCGACAAGTGAATGGACGGTCGCCTGTTCTGCACACGATTGCCAGAGGCGAGGGAACAACGTTATATATACGTTCATGCATTTTTTATTCCGCCAGATTATCTTTTCCATTGGAACCCATCAAATGTAATGCGATATTCAGCCACACACTCAGCGGCAAAGTGCGTAATCAACTCGACTGTATCTGTCTTTAAACGCTCTATTTCTTGTTGGAATATGTTTGTACGAGTAACGCCAGCTAAAGAAAATATCTACACCGTGCAGAATGATTCTGAAATAATTGATGAGTGATGCGTTTGTCTCCACCGCCACTTTTATGGTGATGGAAGGAAATGTATATCGATTGAAGAATGAAGGGCAATCCGAGTGCAGGGCAATATCTGTATCGTCGCATGGTGCACTTACTTGGGAGTGCGGTCGTTGGTGAAACAGGTGGTGGGCATGAAAATGCTGCATTCGTTCTTCCCAACCCGGCATATTCAAGTCGCAAATTTACAAGAGCACTGGTCATGGCATTCGTCTGTACTCTGTATTCTGTAACGAGTCTGTGCGGACTACGTCCTACGGTATAGCGTTTAGGATGTGCGGTGGATGAGCTGAGTGTCGGCATCTCTGATTCTGGCGAGCGTAAGAAGCAGAAGAAAAAGAATATGAACGTGATCATATCACTGGTATCCTTTCGTGAAAATTCCCCTTCAGCTGCTGAAACTGTATCATTGGTATCGAGTGCTTCATACGATTCGTTTGTATATTGAGTAACGATCCACTGTCACTGTCGTTTCCACTATCATCATATCGTTGACGTCCCTTAGTCAGAAGAAGATCTGCTTGGAGATGTAGAATGATACATATTTAATCCATTTTCCCCCACAGATTTTGATTAAGTTTGACAATTTAATTTATTTTAGTTTCAAAGACACGGTGCTCGGGTTTTTCGAGTACTCGAAAAAGGCGAGAAGCTCGAAAGACCTGAGTAGCTCTCGAATCGGTTCGGAAACGGACTCCCGGCTCGGTTCGAACTTTAAGCAACTGGAATATTCGAGTTTCCCTGCATTGAATAATTTATATTACGTTTCAGACTATAAAACTGATCGAATCATGGGGCGTGGACAATGACATTGCTATCGATTGTATACCACCCTTGTTTACCACCGGAGTGGTAATGGCCAAGTATTTCAACGGTGTATTTCACGTACGCAAGGTAAGCTGGCGATCAAAGTTCACGAACTCGAAGTCACGTGGGCTGTGTTAGACGAAATATGACTGAACGGCTTTAGTAATGTGATAAACTTCGATAAGACGAAAAAATCCAAATTCTTATTCGTGTAAAATTGGATCTCCAGGCGAACACAACTACGGCACGTAGTACGATGAAACGCGCCTAGCAAAATGCAAATATGCGCCTGCTGATTGGAATATCAGCAGATGCTATACAGTATACACTATACAACATTTGGCTGTGGAAGAAATATTAAATTACTGAAAATTGAAATCGTTCTGTTTGTTTTGATACTACCTAAGTAGATCGCATGCAATACGTGTTTAGTGCAATGAAAATGCTTTACGCTTTACGATTCGCTTTGTGTTACAGCTGGCAGAGCTGTGTTATATGATTAGAAGCGATTCTGAACGATTGAAGGATCTTCCACAGTTCGAGGTTCTCCATTTCTACGCTCTGCAAGGAAGGAAATTCGTGGTGTCCTTCACAGGTAAATGGATCAGTTTTGATTTTTCTATTCCTTCTCTGTTGGGCGCAGTGGTGTCAGTTGTTACGTACCCAACTACGACATGGATAGATATTTGAGGAACCTCCCATACCATCTTTTCTTCCTCGGGCGTGTGGAGCTTGACTTTGGGAGAGATGGGTTCGAATACGTTGCGAGTATTTCTTATTCCAATGATTAATAGGGTGTCTTTATTTACAACATGGTGAAACTTTTTTCAAGATTTTTGAGAAGTATTTAAAATTTCAAAATTTCAGAAATTTTTTTTAGTTTTTCGAAAACCGTTTGGCGCACGAGAAAAAGTAATACAACATAAAAAAATGTTCTTGTCTGGATTTACAACTTTTGTTTGACATATTTTTTTATGTAATCAATAAGTTAAATAAGCATTTAAATGTTCAAGAGCCCAGGGGCACCTTATCCGATCGGGTTCAAACTTTACACAGAATTTTTTTATTATTTGGAACTATTCTGGGGCGTGCCGCGATGAAAATTCAAAAGTCGAAAATAAAAGCCACCGTAATGACTAATACTAGGTTTTTAAAAAATCATACTTTGAAACATTGCGTTCAGTGATCAACTTTAAGCAAACATTAAGTGAAATTTGTCTAAAAGTAATTATTAAATTTTTTCGTATACATTATTTGTTATTTATTAGTTTAATGTATTTATCGTTTGGCATAATCTCGGCTTATTCTCGACATTCTATTTCAGTTGCCCTCAGCCTGCTACTGATGATATACTTGGCACTTCCAACCGCGTTAATCGTACACGACATTCTAACGAAAAACGAGTCGGAGGAGAAGTACGTGATGTACCAAGCGGATTATTACATCGTAGATACACGAGAGTACTACTATTTCGAGACGGTGCATAGTTACATTGCGTCTATAATGATGATAGTTCTCGTATGCACGCTGGACTCGATGTTTATTATTTTTATACAACATGCCTGCGCGATGTTTGCAGTAACTGGGTAAAACATTTGTATTTCCTTCCAAAAGAAGAACAACAAATCATCCCATACTACGCTTCGCATCATTACTTTCAAAATCATCAATATTATCTTTTGACTGAAGGGTTTAGACCACCTTGGACGAAGCAAAGTTATATTTTTTAGGGCAATAATGAAATATTTCATTATCTCCCTGGCCTAACACCCCTTAATCCTTTCGTTACGGCGTATATTTCCGCGATAGTGTTTTTTTCTAAAATTATTATTTTTTTTTAAACTACCGGAGATGCTGACTAAAGTCGACGCTCGTTCCGTGACGCCGATTAAAGCTGGCGCTCGTAACGAAAGGGTTAGACTTTAGAGAACAATGTTAAGTCGCAGAGGGAATTACTGGCCGACTCGTATGTCAGTAATCCCCTCTGGGACTCAACATTGTCCTTTCTTCTACGTATCGATCTCTGATCGAATTTTATGCAATACTTATGAGTCCAATTAAAAGAAACGCAGAGCAAAGTTTTTCGTTTGCTTTATAGATATCAGCTAAAAACGGTGCACATTTTGGACATGAATACAATGCCGATCGGAGCCAATAAAGCGGAGTACCAAAAGTTTGAGGACGCGCAGGAACTAATGTACGAGAAACTTGTATCCTGTGTTAAGGAACATCAAAGGGCTATAGAGTAAGTATACCGTTGCATGGCTTTCCATCATTTCCGTGAGTAGATACTTGTATGGATCACTGCGCAACATTTCGGTGCTGCATAGTGAATGATGGATGGCCCACAAAGGTGCACACGGAGGGTAAATCGCGAAAAACACTTTAGTTCTAGAAAATACACTGACAATGTGTAAGAAATATTTGTCTTACGGTAGGAGATCAATACGCGCGGTATAAATCAACGATATCTCAGTATATTCTGATGTACAGGAGTCAGCCGAAATCGTACAAAAATACGCGGAGGGCTTCTGTAGTCGCGACCGGTGCGTCCCAAGTGGTCCCAAGGACCGTACAAGAGTGGCTGCGTCCTGGCCAGTCCTGGCGGCGCGGCCGTAGCGTCCTTCCCGTGACGCTTCCCTTGTCCCTGGGTTTTCCCCAAGTTCTCCCGCGCAAACGGCCCCAACCGATGTATCTGGGTTTCCGGATGGTAGGCCGCGGTTTCCGGGCGCCATTTCAACAGGCGACCATCGAATTTTCTTACAAATGAGTGGCTTATAATGAATGATTCCAAATGGTTAGCCTTTAGTAAAGAGCTCCTACACAGTGATAGGATATATACTGCGCAGTATTCGTTAGCCGAGTTAAATATATTTCATCTATCTGAATATTGTTACATGACCAACTGCTGTGTTAACGATCTTGATTCACATTGTGAGAAACAATTTTCTAAACCCTGCCCGACTTTCTTTGTGTAGTGTTCAAGATACTAATGCAATCCAACATTTTGGACACTTAGAGTCAGATTCCGCGACGTAGTCTCGAATCTCGTGAACCTCGTGAGAGTTGAACGGCGAAAGAAACATCTTTCATCAGCTAAGAGTCCGTATTTCTGTTCAGGTGCACGCAAATCGTACAATCAGCATTCTCGGTCACACTGTTTGTTCAAGTAATGATGAACATCCTAAGCCTCAGTATCACTGGAATACAAGTAAGAGTTCGCCATCACCCATGCTCGTTTTCTTTCATCTATCAGTCATTAAATACATAAAAGTATCTGGAAGTCTCCACTGCCGACGTATGAGCACCGTATATTATATGAATTGTGAATTGTGTATTGCAAATTACTTGCTCACTCGCGCACATTCTGCAACTTTCGATTTAGGACACTGAACGCTAATTCACTTCTATCAGTTCAGTGCTTTCAGTATTGTTGGAATTTTTCAGGCTTTGCTGAAAATGTCTGGTGGAAATATATCGGATATGTTAAGGCTGGCAATCTGGATGATGGGACAGTATATTCATTTAGTTTTTATCCACTTTCCCGGGCAAAGACTGTCGAATTTCAGCGAGCAGGTGTATTACGACTCGTAAGAACGCAATATGTTGTCCATATATGTTGCAAGTAAATCGCTCTGTTCTATGTTCCAACCGTTTAAAACAGAACGGTTGCAAATTTTCAACCAGCCAATGTACATCGAGTTTAGTAAGAAAGGCTTAATAAGTCGGGATATCGAAGGGTATTCTGTGTTGTTTCTTTCAAATAAATGTAAATGTAAATGTACATTTAGTATTATAGAACTGATCTCACATGTATGATTTTTGAACTTGTTTATTCGTAATGATAGTCGTACTGTGTGAGAACAATTGATGAGTCCTTGTAGAAAACCTTGTATATGTGCACTAGATACATATATATATACACACTACGTGAGAATTCCCCCTCTACTGCTCCCTATTACGTCATAACTAACTAGTATCTGTTGTCCCTACTTCTGGCATCCCTAAACAAAGCCGACTTTCCGAGGGCTGTTATTCCGGTCTCCTTCTTACGGGGTTTCCAGATTCTACATTACGACATTAAAAAATTTATAACCTTTTCCATTTACTTTTGATGTATTTACAGGTTGGAGTGCAAATGGCACAAATCTTTCCACAAATCACGTATTGTGTACCAGTTTTTCGTTATGAACACGTTAATCCCGTGTCGGCTGACCGCGTTGAAAGTGACAACGTTGAACATGGAAACGTTACTGTCGGTACGTAACGCGAGCACTCTGCGCGTACCGTCTTTATGTTCTCTGTCGTTAAAATACCTACTAAAGACTGCAAGCGCTTCGCCCTTTTCTTTCAGTTCACGCAGGCTGCCGTCTCGTATTTCACTGTTCTATCATCAACGTTATAATCGGCGATAGTGATTCCTATGCAATGAAAGCGGTTAATACTTGTGATAAGCTTGTTATAAGGCTGCCTGAAGAAAATTAAACGGTATTATGTTAACGACTCTGTGATAACTATCCTGCATAATTCCCCAATTCGAGGACATATAGAAAATATAATAAAATCCAGATAGAAAAATTTCGAGCCGTAAGGGTTAAGCTAGTACGTTCATAAGACGATCTTCCAAGTCTCTGTACTCCCAAGGACGCCACAACACATTATTATGTAAAATAAATATTATACATGCATCGACTGTTGGAAGGCAAACGAATACATTTTGATCTGGACACGACTCATGAGTCGTGACTATGTACGCTTCGCCCCAAGCCCAACCTCCCAACGCTGTACACTCTCCCCTCACGTCGCTTGTTCCTGGAACCGTCGACGTTCAGCTTTTCATCTCGCCGAGAAGCGTTCCAAAGCGTTCGACGTTCGTCAGGAGAGCGCGTCAAAATTAACGCCTGATGGTGGACGATCACGACGTCCCTTCAAATTCCCCCGTGTTTACGTTCCTTGAAGCAGAGTGTTTCAGTGATCTGTGATTGTGAGTCCCGCAAAAGTACGAGTCGACGATGATCGGCTCCCGCAGGATCGACGGCACGCTGGTCTTCCGGCTTCTTCGAAAGTTTCGTGTTCCTGATGCCTAGCTTCCTGGGACGTTATCTTGGCATAACATTTCGGACCGAAATATTGATAATGAACCTCGTGGGCTTGGTAAGCGACGCTCTCGAATAGATATGTATACCCTTTCTACCGTATCACGATTGCTATTTCCTATCTGCGTTTCTAACCTACAATAACCTTTTATGCGACGCGACGCGACGCCACGCGACGCTTTGACTGGATTCACGCACATGGGTGTTTCCTATGGGCGAAAAACGGTGGATACACCTTCGTAAGCTCTTTGATGATGTGGAATTTTTCACGCTTGCGGATTTAACGATCAACGACAAATAAGAAATCAAGATGAACGTGTTTCTTTGATCGGGGAAAGGATATCGTGGAAGCGTCGCTTTTCTACGCACCTTTCATCACAGTTTTTTTTTCCTTTTCTTTTGGAATCTTTCAACATGTTCAAATTGGTGAACAAAAGTATCGATTGTATGTTCTAACAGTCTAATTCGTAGATATATTTTTTTTAATTACAAAACCAACAGAAAGGATTTTGTAATTTTTTTGCTAGTGCGAACTACTGTATTCGTGAGTTTTACGAAAACTCGTAGAGCTTGGTTGCCTTACCTTTAACCGCGGAAACGGTCTTATTCGAGACGCCATTTTCTGCTTTCGCAATTTCCGTTATTTATACTATAATTGCAGTGGTGTATAAACATATTGAGACTACATTCAAATTGCGTTTTCGTTTTTTTATTTTGAGACAGTGAAAAGAGACGTAACGGAGAAATTATCGATCAACTTATATAAACGTTTTCTTAAATTCGAAACATTTATTTCAAAGGTTAACAGCACCTTGGACTGGAGTCCCTTAAAATGGACGAACGAGCTCAAACAAATCTGGAATTTGTCTCTATCGCAACGAACGCTCATTCTCGATACTATTGGCGAGGACACAATAAAAACTGGTCAGTTTTCCTCCGCCTGTAGCGCCGACCATCTTTGGAAAAGCATTAATTAAATTTTCCAATTTTGGAAAAGCACGAATTAAACAAACTTTGTGCCATGTGACTCGTTAATGGATTTTATCATTTTTGTCACGTGCGACACATTCTATGATCGGTACAGGGTGTGTAAAATGTAATGGCCACTACGTCCGGGCGTGAATCTACATCTCTGAATCGATGGACATTTTATAATGAAAACTTACCACAAAATTCTTCATGACATTGAAAATTAACGTTAATTTTTATGAAATAACATCAATCAACATACTCCGCTCGATAAGAAGAAAAAAGTTTAAAAGATGTTTCGAAACGGTGCGTTTGCGGCACCAGAATTTTTTTCTTAGTCAGCAGAGCACATTGTAGAAGAAATTTAAAATTAATTTCCAATGTTATAAACATTTTTGCGGCAAGTGTTTTTCACCAATGCCCATCGATCTAGAGGTGTAGATTCACCCTTGCAAACAGTAATCATTACCTTTTCGTGCAAGTATATTTTTCAATTGGGTGTTGAAAAGATCGAAGACAGGGGAAAAAAAACTGAACTGTAATATGAAAAATTTCACACATACATCACTTTTTTTACAACTGAATACTGCAATCTATTTTTTTGTCCCATTAGTTGAAGTCCAACTGGAAATGTAAAAACTGCAACGGAATTGAACTTGTTAAAAAAATGAATAAATGGATTATGGTGTTTATAAGAAAGCAAGCTCTTAATACTTTGTCCTTGAATTTTAATTTTTCAGTTCTATCATGGGTCGTGATCACGAGAATCGTTATCGCCCACATATACACACTGACTTACGTGACAAACATTTACCCGATATATACGTGGAGTCGCCCGAATTTGTTGTTACCCTGGCTGATCCTCAGCTTCTTTAAGAACGTGGTTCTTGAGGTGATCGTGATCGTGATAGGCCTACTGCTGTGGTACGACCGGCGGTTTTCAATACCCATCTTCCTCGAGTTTATCCTCGTGAAATTGGTACCACTGAGTAAGTAGATGGCCACGAAATTATTCACCTAAACAGTTTCGTGTCTGTTGATAAGTTGAGGAAATTGATCACGTTTCAAGAGAGAGACCCCCACCCACATTCTTTGAGACTTTCGACTTTTGGGATCTTGAAATTTTTGCAACATACGAATTTTCGAATTTTCGAATTTTCAAACATTCGAAATTTCAAACTCTCGAATTGTCAAATTTTTGAATCTTGAAATTTGTACACTTCCGAATTGTGAAATCTCAGAATTCGGAATTTCTCGAATTTTCAAAGTTTGGAAACTTTCGAAATTTAAAATCTTGAATTTATGAACCTCTCGAATTTGCAAGTTTTGTAATCTCAAAATGTTGAGACTGTTATTTTGGAGAATAAATGACAACAGATTAATATCCACTCGGAATTTAGAACTGTTCTTTCATTTTCGAAATTCCGGAATCTTTCAGTTTTAGCGAGTTACAACTGGTATTCAAATTCCTGCCTGTTCCTGCATCTTCGTCACATGGAGAAAATGCGGACCCTGAGGAGAGCGATGCGGAGCGATTCGAATTTCATCACTAGCCGGCTGTGCGCGAAGCTCGAGGACTCTAAGTACAGGACACGGTCGCTGACCACCTTGTTGTCCTGCGAGAGCTACGAAACCTACGACACGCACGACACTATCTCGCGAATCCTTGAGGATGTTAATCTGACGCCAGTCCAGAAAACCATGAGGGTACTTCATCTGACCGATGAGGACGTCGCGGAGGCACGTGCCAGGATTAAGAAGAGGGTGGCGCACAAAAAGTTGACGGAAAAGAGTGACGAATGCTTCGAGGAGAACGATGGCATGGATCTAACTCTTTATTACTCCATGGACAGCGACTACGAAAGGGAAACAAGCTTTATGCTGAGAACGAAGGATGAAGTTTTTGGCGGCGATTCAATTTCGGTAGGTTTGCATCTGCATTATTTCTTAGCCATTGAGTGTCATGAAAAACGTCTAGAAAAGAAATTACTTAATGTTTGTCCTTTTCAATACAGTTCAATTTTTCCTTACGACGATTTTACTACCTGTAAAAGTAACACAGTTAAAAAAAAACAGTGGGATCTGTAAATCCACAATTACTAAAGATTAGAAAATAAAAAAATATATAAAACAATTGATGTTAAACAATTTTATTAAAAATGCACTAAAAACTAAAAAAATAATTATTTTCTTGTACTAAAATTTCGATGGTGTTTTTTCACTTTCAATAAAATTGTGGAGCATTATATTTCATAACAGGATATGAGAGTCACTTTAATACAGAAGCAAACGTCGAAATGAATTCGTTATCAGACAATTTACATTTGCATTAATGCAAATGTCCATAAATCTTTCGCCTTACAAATAATAATATACTAAAGGATATTACATGCTGTTCCAGAGCGAAGCAGTTTCATCCCGCATGAAGAGCCCCTCAACTGGATACCCAGAGAATGTGGAAGAGATGCGCCTCGGGGGGAAGAAGAAAGAGGGAAAGCTCGGCCCTTCTTCTGATCAGGACGACACGCAACCATCCTCCCAAATTTCGAGAAGAAAAGATACGCCGAGATTCTGTTGCGGACGACGGAGCTGGAGAAGCGTGGAGAAGAGCTGCAGCCCTGTAAAGCTGCAAGCTCTGTTCAACTGCGACTGCTTATCCACCGATTACTCGTTCAGAGAGGCGCAAGATTGCTGCGTCATGATCGACGCTACCTTGAGGACGTCAACGCCCAGGGTGAAGCCTGACAACGAGGTATCGGTCGTGGACACCGATGCATCACCGAATAGTCTTCAAAGTAAAATTGCTCGGCCGTACATATACACGTGCAGTGTTAGCAACGTGACGACCGACTTTGCGAGAAGTGGCTGCACGCTTATGGAAACGTTGCTCAAGAACAACCTGGAGATACTGAAGAGCGTTAAAAAGAAGGATCGAAGTGCAGAGCGGAGCCTGCTAGCTGGTGACAAATTGGCGCGGGATCTGGAACTTCTAAGGCCTGAGGAAAACGAGAGGCTCACTTGCGGAGACCTGTCTAGGCACCGAGATGCGAGAGCCGACGCGCAGGACCTTGCAGACTTTGTGAAGGATTTAACTATAACGAGAAATGTGATGGTGAGTTTGGAGTCATTGAAGATAGAGGAAGGAGAGGACGATCCGGAACAGGAAGCTGAAATGGAGTTGCTGAAAGCGGTGGTCGCTGTGAAATCTTCTGCCGAGGACTGTACGTCTTCAAAATGGTTGTATAGGTATATCGGCCAATAGTGAGGCTCCTCGGAAGAGTTAAGAGAAGGAGATAGGAGAAAGATTACCGAACCTCGAAATTATTTACAATTATCGCCACAGAGTTGGCGCGGAGTAGGCAGACTTCACTCATTTCTCTATCTTCTCTTTGGGTATGCGCATTAGAGACCTAACTATTGCTCGACTAACCTATACAGCTTTCAGGGCAACATAGCCAAGAATTTTATGTAATTTATAAAAACGGGCGTGTTAAAGGGTAATTATGCATTTCCGTAGATGTAAGTTCCGTTGAGGACAGCAACACACAACTTTACACACCGCCGGATGCTGAGACGGGCGCCTTGAAACCGGACCTTCCTGAATATTCATTTGGAGACACGAACATCCCAAGATTCTACAAAGATTCCATGGAAATGTTCGACGGCTGCTACGAAAAGGACTTCGACAACAATCCAGAACTGCAGTGCCTACTCCATCAAATGGAGAAGAAGAAATGGAATCTCTTCGCTGGTCAGACGAACCTCGAAACGTTACTAGCTACTGCGTTTTTAAAACGGGAGGGGCAAATTGACGAAGGGCTGCAGAGCTGGAGTTCAGACGCCTCTGAGAAGACAGACAGGTAACGAGAAGATTGTAGTATAGCAGAAACTCGTTAAAATCGAGCTCTGCTTAAAATACATACGCAGGATGTTCGTGTGAACTGACTGGGGTCTACCGGCAGTTAAAAAATTATAGTATCATTACAACAGTGCATCCCTTTATGATAAATACTGTGGACCACGGATCAACGACGTATTCATTTTTATAGATTGCCTCTTACTTGCTTATATGCTTCGTTGTAACTAAAGGGTATTGCGCGTTAAAGAAATAAAATAAAACTAACATCACACTTCCGAGAAATCGTAGGCTCGTGATATTCCTGTAAGCACTACTAACTGAGCCTTAAATGTATTTACCATCCAGATTCGAAACGGTAACGTCAACCTCTTCGAAAGACACACTGACAACCGAGAACTTGGCCAGCCAGAAAGTGCAAGCTGACGAGGATCACCGGCAGCATAGTCGTCCGAAACCAAGGAGCATTTCCAAACCCAGCACCGTTCGCCCAACAAGGGATGCTGGTACCGAGACAGACGATGTTTTCCAACAAACAAGATCCTTCAGCAGCCTGACGAAGGCTAAGAAGCGCCAGTACGCGAGAAAGCGCAAGTTCTTCGTGGACAAAACTGGAAGTATTTCCCAGACCAGCAGCGGGAAGATTCCAGTCACCAAAACGGAATCCTCTTCCTCGGTCCCCAAAGATCATCCCAGATCCCAACCCACACAGCTGCACCGAAACATTAGCAGCAAATCCACCAACCGGGGGACGCAGAAGCAGGGGGACTTGGCGAGGTCAGCGTCCGAAAAGAGCGTCTGCGACTGCAAGATGCAGGAACTGGAGTCGAAATACATCCCCGAATTCAGATTGGACAAGAAAGAAGTGGCCCAGAGGACTGCAGCCAGGGCCAAGATTGACAGCTTTGGTACCCTGACCTTGTCGCAGGTGGCTCGTGTTTCTGAAGTTCCCAATGTTCTCTCTCGAAGGAAACCGCCGGTGTATCCGAAGAAGACCAAAAAGGAGAATCCCGCGCCGCCCGTTGCAAAGAAGTCTGCTCCGAGGGCGCAGCAGGATTTGTTGGAGTCAAAACGATCGATGGACAAGCAGTCGTACAACTCGAAGATGTTCAAGTCGAGGAACCGTGTACAGTCGGTGGAGGAGCAAGAAGCTCGTGAGATGAGGGCGTTGAAGGTCTACAACGAGTTCACCTTGCTGAAGGATAAAAAGGAGCTGGAAGCCAGGAAGAAATTGCTCGCTAGCAGGAATCCTGTAAATCGGGTCGCTGACGACCCGAAGCGATATTCTCGATCGAGGAAGGCTAATTTGACCCGTTCCGAGAAGACGGCCCCTGGAAATGCGGCCACATTGGGCGAAGGCTGTGTGGATAAGGAGAATATATGCGTGGACGCGAGGACTGAGACCGATTCCTCGGCTGCCTCGTCGTCCAGAGAAACCAAGCTGTCGGGAAACACCGCAGCATTAAGATCCTTCCACGTTCCCAACGACAGACACGACTGCTCGAAGCTACTGAGCGTAAACAAGGTCACGGAGATACTGTTGGACAATTTCGACCGGCTGCACGGTAGCCAGGTGATGAAGCAGAACGTGAAGAAATGTAAAGTAACTGCTGAGGTGGATAACAGGAAGCAATATAAGAGATATAGGAAGCCTAAGGCGCTGATAGACGAGGAGAATGTGTCGGCAAGCTCTAGCGAGAAACCCGAGGGCGCGCAGAAGGGTCGTGAACTGGACAGGACACCTGCTAAAGAGGATGTCAGGAAGAAATATACTACACCTGTGAGGTCTTATCGATTCCCCAGGGTTGAGGATCGAAGGGGTGGGTTGAACGATTTTGAAACTTACGTTAGATATGATCCTTGTTGTATTAGTAGCAGGTTTAGCGATTTTTTTTATACTCTACTTTATTACTGGAGCTAAACAACTGGGAAGATGGGAAAGTGGGCGGCGCAGTCGCCCCACCACTTCTATTTACGCACGTGTAAAAAAAGACCTCGTTATTACTCTGTATATCTATATTTCTCTTATACAGGGTGTTCTCGTTTTTTAATTTAGAAGGAAGGAAGTTAGACAACATTAATCTCATATAAAGTTATTAATTTTCAAACGGGGAATCCGACTTTTGCACTATCCTCTTTTAACATACTTTTAGACATTAATTACTTCATGAGGTTTTGTAGTAGCTACTAATGAAGTCGTTATCTGTGCTTTCAACGTTTGCAGACGCCACGAGCCCTGAAGCCAAAGACAAGGAGCTTTTAACCACGATAATGTTGAACATGGATCAACCTATGGTGTCCAGTTGGTCTTCAAGCGTAGTTCCCAAAGTTGACGAGGGAAACGAAATCCAAGCTGCGTTTGAAGGTGAGGAAACTGAAAATAATGTGATTCCTCCTTTACACCGGACGTTTTATACTTCTACTGATTACTATATTATTATTATTATTATTAGCATATCTGTTACAATTTTTTAAAAAAAATTAATAACTGAAGAACGAAGCCTCCACCGCAATTTCGTTACTCTCCATTTTAAGTAAAACTCCCGCCTGATGCTGAACATCCTGTGTAACGATGCACCCTTCCATTTCAGAGAACACAACCACCCAAGACGGAATACAACCTCTCCTAGACACCGAGGAAAGAGAAGTAACGACGGATCCTGGAACTCCAGACGCACCTTCAGTTCCCCCTTCAAGTCCAGTGGAGTTCCCAGAAGAGACTGAAGCTACAAGAATCGAGATCGACGCGAACCAGAGAGCGGGTGCTCCCCAGAGCGATGGTTCCGGAGCACCAAGGAGACCAGACCCGACACACTTCACCACGAACATCAACGTAAACTCTCTAGCCCACGGTGTCGTCCTGGCCAACATCAACGCCCAAGGGAAGAGTCGTCAAAGGGACATCCTCGACGACAGAACCGAGAGGCTGCTCCACGACGCCTTCTCGTACAAGTCGATGGACTCCCTCCTGGACGTACCTCCGGATGTCCTAAACGTAGAGGACATGTTGAACGACAACAGTTTAGAGTCGCCTGTCGACGAATTTGTTTGTCGATCCAGCAACGACGCTGTCGATGTCCTTACGGATCACCTTCCAGTAGTGTCCTATCAAGGGGGCAGCCTCGAGCAGACCATCCTGACCACAATTCGCAACTCCCAGGAGGACTCCTGGCTAGAAGGCCAGGAGGAGAGCACCTGCGACCTCTGCATCATCACCATCGACAACGACAACTCGGCAATCGACCCTGAAGAGGGGGCCGAAGGGACTCTCGAGACACTCGAAAGACGCCATCGACCTGGCGTCGGTGAACTGGAGATGAACGAGGTTTTGGCCTCCATCACGGAGGCCCTCAAGAACATGAACATCGGTGGCCTTGATCTAAGCGCTATTGGCAATCTCACGTTCGAGATCCCTCGGGATTTCGCGAGTGATGGGGATGCTGAAGCACAGACTGGGGCTTTGGAAGTGGATGAGGTGGAAGATAGGGACCAGGGTTCGAAGAAGGAGGAAGAGCTTTCGAGGTTCTTCAATGACGATATTTTCACGAATATTCAGTTCCCTATCGTGATCCAGAGGTCTGACCTTGTCCCCGATGTTTTGATTATCTCGAACGATGATCCTCGGTCACTGGATGCGACGGTGGGCAGGCTATTGAGAATGAATATGCTGACGGTAATCGAGAAGAAGGAAGAACAAGACGGCGGAGAGGAGAAGGCAGAAGAAGATGGCGAAAGAGACAAGATGGATGAAGCTGACGTGGAAGAAGTTTTCCAAAGGGTATTTGATGTGAAGATGAATAACTTGCTGGAAATTGAACAGTTGATGGTTGCAATAGTGCCTGAACATTTGTCCAGGGTTCCTTCGGACCATCTTGTGGATGTTGATAGTGGTGTTGAGTATCTAGAGGAGGAAAAATTGTCTGCTGATTTGAGGCAAGAGTCTGTCTGTTTTGTACGGGATTCTTCTGTGAATCTTTCGAAGGATACTGTACTGTCGTCAGAAGCTGACTCACTGGAATCCCATTTAAATCCTACAGGAAATGACCCCTCTTTTGCGCGAGAAGATTTAAACAAAGATCCTGCGCTGGAAGATATAAACAAGACATTTGACGTGGTGAAAGATGAAAGCTTATACGAAGATGAGGTATTCAGGGTGTTTGAAGTGAGGGAGAGTATTGGGGACGAAGAAGCTGTTGTCGAAATTATAAACATTGGAGAGAGTATTAAAGTTGAAGAGGTAGATGTGGAAGAAAGTGTTGAAGCTGGAGATATCAGTACTAAAAGCAGTGTTGAAAGTGAAGAGATAAAGGTGGAAGACAGTTTCGAAGCTGATTATATAAAGACTGAAATAATCTTCAAACTAAAAGACACAACGACTGAAGAAAGTATTATAAGTAAAGAAATAAAGACTGAAGAAAGTATTATAATTGAAGAAATAAAGACTGAAGAAAGCTTTATATACAAATATATGCAATTTAATGAATTGAAGTATGAAGATGAGAAGACAGGAGTATCGAACCTAAACGAAGGAGAAGTTAGCCATACCATCGGAGGGGTGAAAGAAGACGAAGAATGCCGAAGCTTAAACACCGAAACCAAGCATCAAGAGATCGTTGGTGTCGATCCACAAGTGTCTTTGAAAGTTGTCATCGTGTTTTGGTTTGTCGTTTTCTTTTTCTACATGCAATATTTTTACCACAAGATCTGCTCCTTCAGTCAAATCTCGAGGTCCACTTCAACCTTCAGGCCCTTCGAGGTTCATACAGTGTCCACCTCGACGTCGGTGTTCCTCGAGAAAGCGGAGCTGGTCAAGAAGATTCGAGATGAAATCGTACCTGAAGATGACGAGAACGATTCTTCAGAAAAATCCATCGAACTCGGAGAAATGGGCGCTACACATTTAACTGAAATACACCTCCCAGAAAATCTAGTTTCAACAGGTGTTGGTATGTCCTCGAACATCATAGAATTCGAGAACGAGGACGATATCGACGTAGTGACGAGGGAATTCGAAGAGCTGATGATGAACCTCAAAGAACAAGCTGCACATAACTCTGAAATTTCTTTATTGTCCCAATTTGACAAAGAAGCATCCACCCAGCGTAATATTCTCGATTCATCTACCATCGAATCGCAGGAAGAAGGAGAAAGCATTCCTGTCAGTCTTCCAGATAGTGGAGATTCTCAGCCACAGTTTCCTCTTCGTGAAAGTCAAGAAGATGGATTAAAATCTGTTGACAATCTGCAAGAAATTACAAAGAAACGATCATCCATTTCAGAAGAACGTTTGGAGTTGAACAGGGGTGTAGAAACCAAGACCTTCCAGTTCGAAGAAGATGACTCCAGTTCGTCCAAGTCTCTGTTGGAGGATGATCATCAAAGATCGCGTGAAAGTCAGTTGAATGTCACTGGGAAAGTAGAAATTGACGAAGAGGGGCCAGAAACTGAAGAAGTTGTAAGAAGTGGCGAAAAAGTGGAGACAGATGCATTAGTTGGTGAAGGCAAGGTAGAATCGAACGAGGAGGACGCCCCAGTTTCGACTGAAGAAACTTCGGTGCACGAAGAAACTGTCTCGACAGAGGGAAATGTCGAGGGATCTAGAAACTCTGCTGAAGTTACTGAGACCATCTCACCTGACCTATACGAAACTAGCCTGGTAGAAATTGACAGTTTCGATTCCACTTACACCAGACTCTCTGAGACCTCGAAGAACGGTGCTTACACTGTGGACCTCTGCGACAGTTCTATGGAAGAATTTCCGGTTACTTGGAATGGGTCGAACGAAGCCACCTGATGGATAAACTTAAGAACTTAGTCCTCGTCTTTTGTATTTTCAAGTTACTTTATCATTTTCCTTTTACAGTATCGAACAGTGAATTTTATCTTCGTTGAGCAGTCGATTAGTACTTCTTCTTTTATCTTCAACCGATGTTTTTCTTGTAACATAAGATGTGTTGTCAATGCAGCGAGAGTTTGTAAGACTAAAATAGTAAAAAGTTCCTTTTTATTTTTATGTTGTGAAGATGTTGTTCGGTGAAGACACCGATGTGTGTTCGACGTGTTTTATTTATTTCGTTATATGATTGTCTTCTATTTTTGTATTTTGTTAGTCACCTTTACTGTTCGAATAAAATTCTTTCTCAATTTCAATATTATTTGCACATGATGCATTAAGGGTGTCTTTATTCACCCCTACCTTATTCGTTTATTTAATATGTATGTTACAAATGTTTAAGTACAACACACGCCATGAAATGTATCTTCGTTCCTTGCGAATCAATATTCAGGCTGCTGACATTCGAATAATATTTAGAAAAATGTGTTTCTTGTTTCTACATATTGTGCAGAACAATGTCTTTAAATCAATACTTGTTCTGCGGGCACACTGGGAGCAACTTTCACCTCATAACGCCCTTCCGAAGCAGGTGAGGCCGTCACATCAGACTGTGAGTCTCTAATGGTGCACCTGTTCGATAATATACTTTCTCCCATTGCATAATTCCCCTCGATACGCTTCTTCGCTCCTTTCGGCTCATTGTTCTTGGAACTGGAATTAGAATAGCACTAGAAGCTCGATTACGACGGATCGTGTGCTCCACGAATACAATTGTTTTAAAGTTTAATAGAACAGTAATTTCAGGACTGGATTATTCAATAGGCACAGTGTGTGAAGATTACGAAGGAGAAGAAACAACTTAAATCTAATTGATCCAATCAATAGATCTGCTGTCCAACCTGTTTATTGTAAACCACGGGTAGTTTGTAGTGGGTCATTCTGAAGTAAAATCAATACTCTTTTTCAATTGTTCACACAAATTCAAAAAATGAAACAAACATTAACATTAATATTAGATTGTAATTTATTATATTAAAATTATATTTTACTTTGTTTTTTGACAGTCTTCGCATACCATGGTATGGTTACCACAAACACAATCGTGGTGGGTTTTTAATAGTACCAGCTCTGTTCAGAGCGTGAAATTCAAGTCGATTGATAAAATTACTTTTTACTAAGTGGCTGATCCTGTCAGTACCTCAATAATTCAATTAATTTACATATTCCTTTCACACTTCCAACCCCGCTACGGCTCTCGGACCAAAACCCGATTGTCAGGCGTAGTAGGGTAAGAGGAAAAGTGCCTATAATCCAGTCCTAAATAATTTCCTATCTTGTTACTCCCGAAGAAGATGAACTCGAGGTAGTTTCTCCGTCTACAGCTCGCCGCCAAACATCCCCATCCCCGTATTCTGTACAACTGTCAATTTGCTTGGAACGAATTCCATTCTTCAAGCTCCCTTTCCAACCCTAATCCCCACCTCTCAGCAAGTCTCGTCGTAACCGCTCTCAGCCCCAGGAACCACGTAATTGGGATCGCAGACTGTGTCTTTGACAGCCTCCATGGCGTTGGCCTTGAACACTCTGTAGTTGAGCTTGCTGCTATCGATGCGCGAGTAGAGGTACATGGCCAGCCTGTTGGACAGGACCCAGACGTTCTGATCGTACTCGTGGTCCACCCTGATGTCGTTGGGGAACACCAGGGACAGGTTGCTGGTGCCTATCACGCCCAGGTTCTGAGGGATGTACTCCTTCCTAGTGTCCCAGCACCACACCGAGTCCCTGGTCACCATGTTGAAGAACATCACGCCGTTCCTGTCCACCACGGACCCTGAAGAGTGCCCGTAGTCCTTGGCCCTGGGCCTGCCGATGGGCATGAAATGCTCGGTGTTCGCCTCCGCAGTCTCTTTGTCCCTCAGCACGGATGTGGACACGGCGAACTCGCGGAAGCTAGACATGGGGTGGAAGAACAGGGTCCTATCATCGTGGATGTCCATCGGACTCAGGGCTATCCCGAAGATCCCATCCGTCCATTGAAATTTGATGCCGTGCAGCTCGTATTTCGAGGCCAGCGGGTCGGGGTAGAAGAAGTGGTGCTGGATCCTGTAGGAGGTATCCTTGAACAAATCGTACACCAGCAGCCCGTACCTGAACACGTCGGAGGCGTACGCCACCGCTGATCCGCAGTCCTCGTTCCGGATGTCCACGACGATGTTCGTATACAGGGAGTCCTCTTTTACCTGGTCCTCCGGTATAATGTACTTTTTGACGAGGGTGTCTGTTTTCAGGTCGAAGATGAAGATTGCTGGGGGGCAGGCTGGTTTGCCACCCTTGGATATCTCCACTTTGCCTGAGTCTAGGACCCAGAGACGATCGCACTCGTCCACTTGCACCCTGAACACGGACGTCAGGCTCTCGCAATTCCCTGAAAAGGAGGGTCCGGGTCAGAGCTCGACACTATCTCGATAAAATGTTATTTAAATAAAAAATCGAATGCAAGATAATTAATCTTTTATTCGTTATCCGGAGGTTCCAATCAGTGGCGGATTTAAAGAAAAAGGCAAACGTTCCGAGACACCCTGTACAGATAACAGAATTACAAATAAATCTACGCGCGTGTGGTATGAAAATTATGGCAAACAAAAAAGAATATATCCCTAGTGTTTCGATAAAATTGTAATTTTTTTTCTTCAATGGGGCCCTGGTGGGACCTTCTAAGTTATCTTTTATCGATGAATATAGATACTTTTTTATTCGTGGGAACATTTATTTCGAATAACTTTCGAAATTTCAAAATTTTTATTTAGATGGAAATTTTCACCATCTCTGGCTTTTTTTTTTATTGCACTGTGTGGGCCATTTGATGATTTGGTGATAACGATGGCTAAGTTTAAAAATGGCGGGTACCACAAGATTGCAGGTTCACCACGCCTTAATTTTGGTAGATACTCAAAGTGATAACCAGGTGCGAAATAGTTAGTAGAAGTATCTTCTACATATTTAAAATAATCGTCCGACCAACCTGGCTGATGCCATCCCCAGTCAGGATAAGGCGTCAACTTGGGACTCTTCGTCTTGGAGTTCTTAGGTACAGTCGCCAGCGTAGCGGGGATGCCGTTCTTCCATTTTGGTAACGTTATGAAAACTTTATCTCTCCAAATGTCGAGACCAAGCGGTACACTGTTCTCCGCGATGAAATCTCCATCGTAGATGGCCGAATCTCGAGCCTCGATGCTGTCGTACGTGAAATCCATAGTAGACCATGCATAAACCTGTGAAAATAGCAAAAGAAATCAGTTAATACCTATTGTACTGAAAAATGGATTCAGTCTCGAATTTCCTTCATACATTTATACATAGGTACACAAAGCAGTAACGAAGCTCCTTTAGTTGAACGAAAATTTTATAAAAATAGCCCCACTAAATTAAATTAATCTGGGACGAAAAAATCTGTCATGACTTTCCTGCTCCGCCCCCTTCTCTCATTGAAAGTAGAAACTCACTAGCTCCATGGCAGGCCCCACGTAGTCGTCCTCCACGTGTCCCCGGCCAGGGTCGTAATTGAACCCATGGGACTCGAGCTGGTTCGCCGATTGAGGATCCCCCTTGAATATATTCAAATTCCTTCCGGTTAGTCTCGGATGGAACCTGTTCCTCTCGAACGACCGAGAAAAGTACTCGCTCGAGTCAGGTGTCGAGCCATAGAGATGGTTGTTGTACTCTGGGGTCGTGGGCAGCCTCTCCATTGAATTCACATGACTCGTTGAGGTGACTACGTGCTCCGGACAAGTTATGTGTCCTGGGAGCTCGTCGTGGCTCGATATCAGAGCCTTGTAATTCCTCAGTGACTGTGAGAGTGTAAATACAATTATGGTAATGGTATTGGAATGGTAACACCGAACACTGCTATATCCAATTATTCAGTGATAAGGAAACATTTCTGCTAAAAAATTCTGATTTTAATGTAGAACATATCGATGGATTACTGTACAAATATTCTAGGTATATCCACTTTTAACGTTTTCCAGCAAAACAGTTTTAAAAATGCAACGAGACTTTATAATTAAAATAATACACAATTCCAAAATTTCAGAAAATGTGGACATGCAATATTTTTGCACTACGTCATCGATATTAGAGTTGGTACTTGCACAGAGCAACTTCTTTTCTGTGAAAAATCTATTTGGACGAGTGAACTCAGCCCTCAAAGTTATCGCGTTTTCCCTTTTTTAAATATAATTTTATAACAGTGTAAAATACAACAAAACTTATATGTATATTAGAATTGTTCCATTTTTTATGCTTTATAGGTACATATAAAGTTACCCTCAACATCAACTTCACCGTTACAAATTCAAGAGTAAACATCAGATTACCGATTCTCGGAACTGAAAAAACAAAATCAAATATTTGACGATAAATTGCATTAGGTGCTATTTTTTAATCCAGTGCCCATCCGTGATCGGCGACACCGATCTTCCATTAACGACTATCACACTTCTGACGATTGACGTAGTCGTAAACGATCTTCCACTATAATACACACGTGACATTGCATAAGGGAAACTTCGTACCGAGCGGATCACTGAGGACACGCTTCCAAGATCTCGAGAAAGCGCGTTGATCCCAGGCTGATTGGTGAGCTGTTGAGCGCCCAGGAGGCACATGGTCAGCATCCATGGCGCGAGGCCCGCCATACCTGAAAAGGAAAGAGACTTGGATGCGTGTATCGGTGTATACGAGAGTGCCTCGACCTTCGCTGACCGATTTCTCAACCAAGTTCACGTTGACCCGGTTACCGAGTTATAGCAATTCGATAATCGTTATGCAACGGGGATTGAATAATATCGAGGGGCCATCGATCACTCGAAAACCTCACTGTGATGGTCGAAAGTTTCGCAACGAAAGTTCCGGGATTTTTTTATTTAACATTTTATCAATTAGGAAATATTAATATTAATGATATTAATATACGTTTAATATACATTATACCATTACAAATAATGCTCCCCGCCTATATGCAAAGCTTGATTAAAACCGCTGACCTGGACCTATTGCACTCTCCTTGCTATATAGCGACATTAATAGCAGGCGATATTATCATGTTGCCATTTCTTCAAGAGGAAATGTGGATCTCAAAGAACGCTTAACGGCTGAATAATCCATGATACATGATTCATAACAATAGTTTTTAATCGAATTGGCTTCATGAAAGCCAGCGAGAGAGAATGTTGGCGCGACTCGTGACTGTAATGGCATGGCGTCGTCGTGACAAGCTTTTACAATTATCGTTGCTTTCGGATCGATACTTCTCTGTAGAGTTTCGAATCTTTCGATCCGTTAAGATTAATTAATTCGAATAATTCGAATAATTCGAATATTAAAATATTAATATTCGAATCTAAAATTCGAATATTTGAATACTCAGAATTTTCGAGCAATGTAATATTTGAATACTTAGAATAATCAAATATTCGTAACAGCCCTACTCCTCTGTACCGGGCCTCTGGATAGGGTTACTGATCCAACCTTTATTCTGCATAGATAAAAGGAGCATCTGTTTCTTTGACCGTTATCCTTTCACAGTTAACACAGCCTTTTGTGCTCAGAGACTTTCAGAGAGAGCATTTTTAAAAAAAATACATACTACACAATTGACCAAAAGAATGATGTTTCAGTGGATGGCGTTACTTTCTACTGCAGCCAGCGGCTAATTAATCGTACGATGATTTACTCTATTCTCAATGTGATTATTTGGTAATTATTTAGCTTACAATTAGCAGATATAAATCACGAACCACTACCTTAGCTTAGAGGAACTTGATCGCCAGTGAGGCTTCCCGCTTCTTATTCTGTTCAAATCGAAATCGAAATTCTAACTTCGCGGGGAACGCCCAATGTGCGTTTAATACGTACGGCTAACAAATTGAACTGTTTTCAATCTTCGGGCGTGGGGTCTTAAATGTCACTTACTAATAAGTAAAATATTAATAATGTAAAATTTTCAATCAACGGCTAGTCCTATTCTAACGAACTCAGAGTCCATTAAGCTCCAAAATCAAGGAGCCATTTACTGTCGAGCCAGAGGTGTCGACTGTCGAGAGTTAAATTGACCGTTAACCGCCTGGAAACGTGCCTGTTGCGCAATTCCTCGTAAGAAAACCGTAATAACCGTAATAACCGTTAATTAACGCGTGCACAGCATGAACGAGGCGTCGAGGAAGACGCTGGATTCAAAAGGAAAGCGAACACGTACACGCAGACGTGATGAATCCGCGGTTTAACTACTTTCAAGGTGAACACTTTCCCCTGCGAAATCCATCAACAGCGACGCGCGGCGAATGCAATTCCAATTTTCCACGCTAACCAATCCAAGTCCTCTATTCACTCTCAACTGTCAGCCGATTCAGAAAAAAAACTCAATTCAGGCGCTTTGACGTAATACGTAAAATGTAAACGACCACGTTCTTTGCGCACCCAAAGCGAGGCTGGCGACAAACAGTCAAACAATCTGTAGCTTCTTTTTATGCAAAAGGCACGAATAATTATTTTTAAATTATTTTCTCCTCCCATAATTTATGCGCTTTATGCAACTTGCACTTTTTTCTAAACTGAATCTTTTTGATATTTTATTTTTACGAGGATACTGAAATCACTATTTAGAATTAAATACTTTATGAGATGTTTCTTGCAGGTGGTGCGTTCCTGTATATTTTAGATTCGCGCGATTTTAATCAAAATTAGCGAGTTTTCAGTATGAAAGATTAATCTATTCAAATTTTGTGCACTGGAGTGCGTCCAATTAAATTAAGGAACACGCGTGCCACTTCTTCTGGAATGTGATGCGCGTGGAATATTGCGTGATGTGCTGTCAACATCGCTCGTCTTATTTGCAATCAGAATTGGAAATGAGAGAACACGTGCTCGATCACTTATATTTAAGGCTTGAGAACCGAAAGAACTTGCGCACGGTTCTTTACGGTCTTAGTATTGTCTACTTTACGTTCCCATTAATTAATTTTCTTATTAGTGCAGTGTTTTTCAAGCCGCCTTATAAGACGAAATACTTGGCATATTAAACACAGCTGCGTATATAATGCAAATTTACATAAGTTAATAACTCAACAGTTCTATATTTGTTGAAATTACTAATGAATTATTAAATTACTGCAACATGCCAAATAATTACTAAATTAATAGACAAATTTTCCTGCACTTCAATAATTAATTATTACACTGCAGAAGTTTATGCAAGTGTGATATTTATTACATATGCAAAATAAAATGTATATTTTTAAAACCCTTCAACGATGAGACTTATTTCTGTTAAAGTCCCACTTATGTTTAGTACTTTCCAATAAAAATATATATATGTGCAGAACCTTCCGCAGTCTATTCACTATTCCCTTCGATTTGCTCTTTACACTTATTTATTGGTCACTCCGAATGGCAGGGCAAAAGCAACTAATCGACGAATCGAACATGGTCGTTAATGGGGACATTTACCTTAATCGTCGACAGAGCTGTCAACCGAATCAGTCCACCTAATCAAACCAAGTAACTTCATCGACCATTATCAGAATCTAGAAAGTACGCTTGGCAATCCGACAGATTCGAACCATTCAAAAAACAGCACACATAGGTAAGTGTTGTGTGAGAAATTCCTAAATATTCGAGTTAATCCCAACTATTATTACCATTATTAGCTGGCTCTATTATTTCAGGAGGTAATGTATTTTTTTTTTTAAATTTCGTACTGGATAAAGTTTCTTGTTATTTATGCAGAAACACATATTAATGATATTGTAATTTTTCTGACATTTCCCAAATTTTTAGAACTGCTATTTTGTAAGGTGGCTCTATCATTCTGTGACGCATCTTAACTCACAAATCAGTCACTATTAGAAATTCCATCACAAAATTTATTTCGCTTCCATTCTATAAACTATGTACCTGGTAGCCTTAAAAACCGAGCAGAAGATGTTTATATTGCGAAAAGGAAAAGTTCCAGGACGTAGATATGTTTCTATATCCATTTTTCATTCTTATATGTAGAAAGAGCAGAGCGCGATACCAACGTTTGCCCACCTATTTCGATTACACCCTATATACTATTTACAGATATAATTCTTTCTATTTCTATTTCTATTTTTTATATTGTAGTTATTATAATTTTTTGTTTCTTCTTATCACTATTACTGTTGTTATTGAAATTAACGGGTGAAAGCCCTTATTACGCAAAATACATTATGGTAAAAAATGAGAGAAATGAAAAAATAGTTCCGTTATTGTTATTATCGTACACAGTTTAACCTTTGTTTCAACCACCACTGCACCCGGAAGGTCCCAAACACTTGCAGAGGTGTTGCTCAAGGTGACCCACTGACTGTACGTTTCCAATATCCGTTTCACTAGGTTGCAATCCCGGTAACTGTAGCGTGGCGGAAAACACAGAAACTCGAGCGGGTTGACAATACGAGGCCCGCACCGCGAGGAACAGCGAGGAACAGCGAGGAACAGCGAGGAACAGCGAGGAACGCGCGAAGGATGGTAACCAGAGATTGGCAGAGATTGGCAGAGATGCCCGCACGGGATGAGTCCGTGGATGCTACCCGACTGCCATATTCGCTATCCGGGTCATAAGTGTGTCTAGGTGTACTACGAAAGGAGAGAATGGCGGATCCCTTCTCCCGAAGACGATTTTCCCTCTCGTTGAACGAGGTGCCGCGGCCGCGCCGGCTGTATAGGTCATTGGCGGCGGCCGGCGAGTTCATGGGAGCCTGGTTTCGACTTTCGAGCGCGCGAACCCGAGGAAAAGGGAACCACCCTGCGGCCTGCTAGTTGCTACTCCGGGATGTGCTCTGCTGTGCTCTGCACAACTTGTCTCGAATCCACGGAGTTTTGCCTCCTTCGGGGCAATGCTCGTTGTGTCCTTCGGTGGAATGAAGAGTGCGCGGCGGAATCCACCAGCGGTTGATTAAAGGTGAGCAGGCGGTGACATTTTGGTGCGCGCTCAGCGCTGCGAGGGGGACTTAATCGCCGGCATTATGCTGGCAATTCCAATTCGCGGTGGTAGGTACGAGAAAGAGTTTACGGCTTTCTTAAGCAATTACATATCCCGAAGCAGATGACTCTAAAGTCTAACTAAATCTTACAGCGTTTTCCCGCCTAAGGGGTGTGAAAACTAACCTTAAAGTCAAATAGGCATCCCCTCTTTTTCGCGTAACAATGTTGCGTTAATAAAATTTTGAAAAACTTTTCTTTAGTCAGGTAAAACTATTTTTTTAATAAAGTTTCTGTTCCGAGGCCTCAAAACTGTAAACTTTGGGACTCCCTATATCACTTCTAGCTAATATTATATATTATAAATTACAAAGCCATGATTTGTAGTAACTAATCTACATATGCTGCCGCTTCGCATATAATCCATCAAGTGGAAGCTAATAACACTCGACTGGTGAACATAATGGACGCGTTCTCTACACGCAATCATTTAATTAACTAGAATAATTTAGATAGTGCTTCCTATCTAAAGATGTTTCAGTTCAAGTCATTACACATTTACGCAATTACAATTCAGTAAAAGATCACTACTTTTTAGTATATTATGTAAACAAATTGACGTATTACGAATCTGATTACGTGGCTAAAGAAATACACTGTTTTCGTCCAAAATATGTTTCCCTACAGCCTACAGTGTATAGTTTCCGAGATATTCGGGACGTTCACTGATAAAAAAAATCTAATCTACGCAAACCTCATGAAAATCCGACGTGAAACAGTTGGGTGATGACAGCGACTGACGCCGATGGCTCGATATTTAGAGCAAGTTTTAAGCAATCGTCGATCTGGAGCATTGCGAAAGCAGGGAGCCTGCTCGGTCGAATGCATCGGCGCATCGTTACGCCAGCATTAAGTAATCTCGTGAGAACTCTTCAAGTTTTCTCGATCAGCGCAGATAGCGCGGCCCGACGAAGGGGTAGATGGAGAAAGAGGAGAAAGGGAACATAGGGAGACGGACGCGAAGTAGTTTGAAATTCCGAGAGGATTCCCTTCCATTCAAGGCAAAAGCATTTCACACCAGCTTAATGATCACTAGATTCGCAGAACGTTGGCTCAAGGATTGCATTCTTAGGTGTTGCTTAAGGGCCAAGTTAGGCCGACCCCTTAACTGCACACTAAATTTTAGTTTAGATTTAGAAAAATCTTCAAAAATTAAAACATCTTTTATGTTTCTATTTTACTAAATATATAAATATTCATAAACCGGTATTAAACACTGTGCGAGAATCGTAATGTTGCGGAAGATGGTCTTCTGGGGTTAAATTTTTCCCGATTTTTGGGCGCAATAGATTGGAAGTTAAATTAGATTTTGTGTTAGCAAAGGGATAGGCACTATTTCAATGATTATAATTTTTATTCAAATTTTTCCTCTGGGTTTGAAAGGTATAGTGATGTTTTTGAGTTTCTTTTCACGTTTACGGGCGAGTAACTCGAAAGCTGGTTCGATCAAAATTGATTTCGAAATTCAAATTTTTATTATTGTGAGTGGGTTGTTGAAAGAGGGTGATGCAGAGTACCATAAATTCTTGTTTAAATTTCTCTGACGTTACCCGAGAGCATTTTTATATTCGTGTCTCCGGCAATTCTGTAGATATGCAAATTGAAATAAATTTCATGAGTATATAATAAATATTTTATTACATATTTCGTCACCATCTAATGACTGACGATTTCTTGACGATTTCTTCTCGAAATATTTCATTGCGCAATTCTAAATTACTTCTCGCCATGTTGGGCAAATAGAAAACGTTCGAACAGTCGCGTGTAACATTTTTCTGGAAAGCGATTCGGTTTATGGCATCAGTGCTGACCGTCATCATTCCATTTTTACGAGAACTACCCGCCATTATTTTTGCACGCCGGCCAGTCGTACCAGGCATTCCTACATTTTTTCTAAACAAATTAATTCACGGGAGTCACAACTAGAAGCTCAACTAATCAAACTAATTTTATTAAAAATATTTCATTTAATTTAATTGTTCGAAGGTGATTGAATTTTATGAAAATGTATTTAATATTTATTGAATTTTGTAAATTTGAAGGTTGTGTATTTATTTGCTACCTATTTAATCTTATGAAAATGTAGTTAATATTTATTGAATTTTGTAAATTTGATGGTTCAAGAAATTCCATTTTCAATTCAACGTTATAGTGAAACGAACCAACGAAATCTGAATGAGAGTATGAGATTATGAATTGGAGTAGTTGAATGTTAGGTAAGAAAAGATTATTTAGCAATTCACGAAGAAACTACTACAATGTTATAATGTTCGTAGTAATCGTTATTATTCCAAGAGCGTAAATAGCTTTAAGAACGCGCGGAAATGAGCGAAAGTGTGTGAGGGAGTTATAGAGTGCAACTATGAAATGTAAAGTAGGAGTAAGTATACATAGATGTAAGATGTAGACGAGGAGGATTCTAACATACGCTAAGCTTTACTACAAATTAAAATTATCTTCAAACGAATAAAAAAGTATACCTTTTGAAAAAGCGGTAAAAAGTAGATAACATACATGTTTAAATTTAATATCAAACTTATAAATTGTTTTTAAACCATCCATGACTCTTTAAAGTCGAAAATGTTTTCAAAACTTTTTTAATGTATTTTGTGATTTTATGCTTTGATTGTTTTCTATTAATTTTTAAAGATATTTTACCTCCTACCTATATATTTTATTGTTGTATTACAGTTTCTTTATTCAACAAATATCCACAATAATTTCACACATTGTAAAAACTTATATTTTAAAGTAATTATTTATTAGGGTGGCAAAAATCGGCGTAAGAGCTAGATCGGGCCTTGATCTCCTATTTACTGATTACTCTTGCGCATTAGAAGCTTCAATATTCACAACTTACCTCCACCAGATGATCCTCGTTTATAAAATTTTTGCTTCAAGCACTCATGGTCGTACTTCGCAGCAGAATTGTCCCAATTGTACGCGAAAGAGTGGCTCGGCGAGACGTATACGACGCCACTCGATCGTTTCGATGGATTCATGGACCTCCACTTCTTCTTCAGCCCGCGTGACCCAGCTTCCGCTTTGTCGCTTCTCCGTTTCCTCGTCATAGCATGTTGTAGCATGTCTACGAGAATGAGAGCTAGTGTCTGTTACATGACTCAATTAACAGGCGCGGACACGTGGCCGAGAAAGTGTGTTAGAAAAACGTGTACAGCCACGTAATTGCCGCCAAGCTGCCATTCAAGGCGCGATTCCGTAACACCTTGCGACTGCTAGTATGAATTTATTTACCTATTAACTCTCTACAGTCTACAACACAAATTTCGATATTGTGGGCACTGGGCATTAAAAAGAATTATATCTATTATTAATAATAATACGACTTTATTACATTCCCTTCCCAAAAAACACGACGAGAAGTGATGGGCGAGATTCAGCAATTTTCTGTTCTTAAGTCTAACCCTGAGACTAATGACAAGATAAAATAATAATAGGAAGAGAATATAAACGCAAATAATTACAAAATTAAATGAAATGAATTTACTGGCACTAATGATCAATATAATTATTCTAAACATATTTTAATGACTAAAGAAATAGAAGAGAAATATAATACAGTTATTGCGAAAAATGTTTGAAGTAAAAGTTGATAACGAGAGGAAGCAGGAAACCCTTCTCACCGAGATCTCTCGATTTGCCACCTGTAGCCTTTTCTTCTTGGCTTTCAACAAATTACTTCTGCAACATTGGGGAGGGTGCAACTATCTTTTAGGCCTTTAGGGATAGAGTAAATCAATGCATTCACGTCCAAGCAACTAAGTAGAGTTTCTCGACGTTCAACGAAGATAAGTGTGGAATGGCAATAAATGATCTTGAATGAACTTGGAACACCAACATATTTAGGTGGATGAATTCATCGATGAATCATGGAACAGGCTACACCTCCATTTCAGTAAAAACATCCTAGTTCCTTTTAAAAAACATTTGTGACTATTAGAAGGTGCCCCTCTCAAAACGAAGCAAGTTTTACTTGAATCATTTTTTTCAATTACGATTACATTACGAACGCCCTGGATACTTGTTAGACAGCGAAATGTCCGCTCTCCTTTCGACAGTTTCTCAACATAGTCAGAAGAAAGAGACTTATCTTACTGCCAGAAGCGGTGGATAGGTGCACGTTCTAGTTCCACCCCACGTAAGAAACTTTTTCATTACCTGCAACCTGCTTTTACATTAAAACCGTATTTTCGCCGTAATCGACCATGTAACTAATGAAAATTCGTTTCTTGTCTTTTAGCTGCAGGAACCGTTAAAAAGTTCGAGGATTTTGTAATTCCAGAAACCAATACATAATTCAAAGTTACACCTATCATAATTATGCATCGAACGCTTGTGATAATAAAAACAAAGTGCATTAGGCTGGAACGGAAGGTTGGCTCGCTTATTTTTTAACATGAGCACAGACAAGCTTATATAAACCAGAAGTAATGAATGTACTTTCCTTGCTTTTGTGAATAGGGAAATGTAAGAAGGTGATGAATATTGGAACTTTCTCTGTATTACATTTTGAGTTAAGTCTGAATTACAGTCTCGTGTCTCCGAAATCAATCATTGGATTTAAAGAAAGTCTATATTGCCCGAAAGTAGGTACGTTTTATGAACTAATCAATATTTCAAACCCGAAACGTTATCGATTGGATTCGCATAATCGCATCAGACGATTGTGCAGGCCAGTGGAAACCTTACTATGCAGTATGCTCTTCTCTTCTTAATACATCTTAATTATCTCTTAGTTCGATGAAATGCTATAATTATGCAACCTATAAAACTTTTCAACTTCCGTGCTATACACTATACAGCGATAAGGAAATAAAATCGGGAACAATCCGTTCCTTTCCAACTTGACCCCTCTAAACCCAAAGATCTACATATATTCTATAGGAATTCTTGCTGCATCCTAGGAGTCAAGCTCATGGGCCATGGCCATCGAATTGCAGGTACCGCCTCAGAAACGATTCGATTCGATTCGATTCGATTCGCCTTACCTGTAACAGTATCTGCCTGGTTCCAGTGGCTTCCTCCACAAATGGTGCGAGACCGTTGGAATTTATCATAAACACCACTTTCCACCGCGGATGGAATACTTTCGGTTTCGCGAGTCACTTCCTACTCGAACTTGTGAATTCCTCAATAACGAACCAACAATAATCCTTAGCCGGACAATTCAAAACAAACAACACGATGAATATCGTTCAGTGAACTGTACAACACTCTCCACATCTTTCGCTGCTAGTAGAAAATTCCATTTGTAGAAAAATTCACGACCAAGTCATCTGCTTTGAATTCTTCGATCCTTCGATCCTTCTTCATTCCTTCAATTCTTTAATTATTCCTTTCTTCGGTTATTCAATTATTCAAGTATTGAATTCTACAATTCCTCAATTTCTCAATTCTTCCGCTGAGGGCCTCCTATTCTCTTCTCTTCTACCTCATTTCACTCTTCCCAAACTGAATTCAGTTCATTTTATTCACTTTATCGCACGACGACTGAACGCAAGTGTTCTGGGTTAAAACTTCCTCTCCTCACCCTTACTTCACTCTTCTCAAATTAAATTCACTTCACTTATTCAGTTTAACTCTATCATATGGCCACTGAGCTTAATCACTGCATCACTGATCCCCAAAATCAGATTTCGATTAACTAAAAGTCTACTTAAATAATAATTTTTTTTTAATATCTCGCGGTTTAGGCTTCCTGCACCTCTTTGCCGCCTTCGATCTCTCCTTAAATCAAGTTACCTCTAAAATTACGAGAATGGCCCCTCAGCGTAGACTTTTTTCTGTGCCATCGTTCTTCCACGTATCTTCGTTAGATGCGCTGGAATCCCGGCGTTGTTCCAGATTACTTACAATTAATCCCGCGGGCCGACACTCGCGGACCGACTGAAATCGCTCTGTACAGTTCGACGGGACCGAGAAAGCAGAAACGGCGGTTTTTATGCGTCCACCGTGCTTTTCCTCCCGCCCTACGCTTGGTATGAGCATTCGGCAGTAGCCAACGTTATCGCGGCATCTAATGTGATTCTTATCGCGGAGAACGCTAGTTTACAAGCGTGTTGCACCATGTACGACTGTAAAACATCATCGGTAACATAATTATCATTTAATTCTCTTTCCGAAATTTCAGGAAGTGGATTTTATGAATTCGTCCAATCTCTCTTAATTTCCAAGGCTTCTTTGGAGTTTTGAAATTCCGGGAACATTTACCATCGCGTTTAAATCACTTGTACTTAGTTTCCACGATGAGGCAGCGATAATTACACAGGACCACAAAACTTTTTTTTTAATTGGCACAAACTAAACCACGTGTCTACTAACCCCAACACCACACAACCTCTAATCCCATATTTCTTTGACCCTCTAAACCCCAAAGTTACAAGAAGTTATCTTCTTTTTCTTCTGTAAAAATTCTTCGTTATCTTGCATATTAATTGCAAAAAGAAAGATTTCCGACTCACTTCTGGAAACGAGACATGGCACCACCAAAGAAGGAGCTTTGCAACAACAAAATAAATCTAGATATTATTCTTTAAATCATTTTTTATAATCACCTATATGCTATAATACTGTCTAATGGAACTATTATCACTATACTGTATGTAGGAAAAACCTTAGTAGTATTCAATTTAAGAGTACTGCTTAGTTTACTAGCAGGAACGATTTAACGGTATTGTTGGTAATAATTAATCAAGGGACAGTGAAGAATGTTATATCTTTAAAATCCTGAAGCATTCGAGTACCTGTACTTAAGTGTAGAAAAGTGAATGTATGAAGAAAGAACCTATTAATTAGAGTGTGGATTGAAGGGAATTATTAAATTCCTCGGCACTTTCTACTTTACCAATGTAATTATTCAAAGAAATCGATTATTACGGGCAGTTGGTTCACATATAGGTACTCAAAGTTCTGCCGCAATTGCAAGAAGAAAGCCTTTCAAAATCACGGAGCCGCGATCACAAGCATTAATCAACATTATTCGCTTACTTATTCGCATCATTCTTGCAAACGCATCAGCCTGATTGATCATTCGTCTACAGTCTACACTCTACCGCAAGACAAGCCACCAATCTGGCAATTCCTCTCCACCTCTTATCAAAATTCCGACCCCGACAATAAATTGCGGGCAATCAGCCGCTACCTACATAATTAATGCCAATCTATAGTTTATAGTTTAATTTAGGGTAAGATTTTAAAACATGTGCATAAACTGATGTAGTAATAAAGCCGTATTATTATTATTCTTATTATTTATGATCCGCGCGTGGGCCACAGAAGCGATCAGTACACTCAACACTGACCGAGCCGAAAAGGTCCCTCTCTTATATAGTCCGCCAACGGAGTCCCAATATCATGTCCCGTAATCTAAATTTTCGTTTGCCTCGAGTGGCTAGCGACGCACACCCAGGGGCCATTTACATAAAAGCAATGTACCGGGCCAATTTCGAAATCCTGAATTTCGAGATCCGATTTCTCGGTCGACGAGAACCCTTACGGCCAGTCCGAAGTGGATTTCGCAACGCCAACGATGTCCGAAACGCGTTTCAGAGCGTTTTGTCTGGGCGACCCGGTTACGAGAGCTCTTTAAATAAAAGCAAACTGTTGTTCCGTCGAATGGACCGTAGATTGTAGACTGTAGACGATGGACAGATTCCATGCCCACGCGATGCGTCAGCGAAAAAAGATCCATTTCGTTGATTTATAAGCTGATGTTTATCTTTTCGCGAGGGGAGAATTAATGCTGACTGGCGTCGGCGTGTTTCCACCCCGTTTTCGCAAAACTTGCCGCAACCCTCGAAATCTGCCGTTTCGAAAAATTTGTCCCTCTCCAAAATTGATCGCAGAAGGCAAAGTGGAGCACGTCGATGGGACTTTTGTGGTTCTTTTGTAGAACCTCTTCGTTTACTGTTATCAGAAGCTTCAGAGTCTAAGTGAGGTGTTTGAAATGAGAGAAACTTTCTTTATAGATGGAGTGAACGTTTGATACCTGTAATTGGTGATCAACGAGCGTACTTCCGCCTCCGATGGATCCTCTGACCTCTGACGAAGCTATGACGACAACGTTGCGTCCCAATTTTTTTTTCAACCACTGCCATTGGCCCTCATAAACGATATATAATAAATAGAATTTCCGATAAGTGTTATTTAGTCTACGCAAGTTCCCGTGTGGCGTCGACAATTAGTATAAATTTGCAATAATTTGCAATAATTTGCAATAATTTGCAATAACTTGCAATAATTTGCAATAATTTGCAAAAATTAAGATTGACCACGTTTTCACCGCCACTAGGGAAGCGTAGTTTGGTAATTAGCCACAAATCAATTCCAGGAAGCCATCGTTGGAATTTATGCCTATATAAGCATGCTGGGTACGTTACGCGGTTTTTACGAAGCATCGGCAAAACATTTCGAAGGTGGAAAAGAATTTGAAGTGCAATGAAATAATAGAGAGCCATAACTTTTGAAATTGTTGAATGAAGTACGGGGTCTTTTCGAAAACTGGGGCTTCTTTTTCTGTACTGCTAACAATAAGATAGCTGGGTGGCCAATATTCTGTCGAATAAAATAACTTTGTTGCGATGTGTTGTGCGAGTTAGTGGCGAAAGAAACAAGAAACAAGAAACAAGATTCGTTGGATATACTTGTTTATTACAAGGGAAATGTACATAATGAGAAATTATAATAATGTATAATATTAATATACATTAATAGAATTCTTGGTGGTTCTTCTAACCTTTGAAAAAAAGTACTGGCGCGCAAGGAGTACCGACAATCATTTCCTTCACGCTGGCTGACTGTATTCTGAAGTTGACGTCGCTGAAGTTCATGGTTCCCGTTGCTATCTTTTGATAACGATTCGTCAACACTAGTAACTCTTCCATTCCCAGGGCCGATGTCTTCACTTTCATACCGCTGGTGAATTGAAGCGTCTCCGAATTTTGGCTGACCACAACCTGCAATGGGTAGAAAAGTCTGCGATCTATCACTCAAGCGAGTATCTATGCTTCGATATAAAGCTGAAGAACAATTTCTTAAACTCCGTCTTGACTTGCCACACTCGTTGTTGCTCCACATATCAATTCTCATTTCAATTTAGTACGATTTGGATCGTCAATTTGGTGCAATAGCGATTAGCTGGCTTGTTAGTACAAAATACAAATGACAAAGTACTTCGTTGCATCTTAAAATTTTTTAGCATCAATGGAAGCAATTACTTTTGAAATTTTTACAATAGATTAATAAGAATACATATGCGGAGTGACTTATGTATTTTGCAATAGATTTCAATTATTGCCTGATTTATAGTAATAATATGTATTGTAGGCGAAAAAGAAAAACTCGGGCGATGGGACTCGAACCCCCGATTTTCCGAACTCTTTTCTGAACTCTAAACATACAAATAAATGTGCTAAAGTACCTAGTTTAGTAAGGAGCATTCAAACTTGAATTTCAGTTTTCTCCCTCCTTAAAACTCAAATTTAGATTTGGCTGTCCTGAAAACTGAAATTTGGATATCCCCTTCCTTAAAACTCAAATTTCGATTTCTCCCTTCTCAAAACTCAAATTCAGATTTCCCCTTCTGTAAGACTCAAATTTAGATTTCCCCCTCCCCGAAACTCAAATTTGGATTTCCACTTCATTAAAACTCAAATTTGGATTTCTCCCTTCCAACTCAAATTTTAATTTGTATCCCTACCCAAACTGAAATTTGAGTTTGAACTCTCCGTACTGTACTGCTCGCCAATCGCACCATAGGCCATTCCAAAAAGCCGAACGCGTACAATGAAATTTGCATTTACCGAAAATTAAGAAATTTCTTAATTTTTGAATCACATAGCATGGATGAATCCGCAAGCTCAAGCAGAAGCTGGAAAAGTGGACGGGAATTCTGTGGCCGAAACGATGAACTAGTTTCAGAGTTTGCTGGGCGATCTAATATGGAGACTGACTAACGATTTTTTTTGCTTCTCACAACTACTTAAGTACACTCGAACCAGTTCATATCAGTCTCAGAGAATTTCTAGTTTCTTTTAGTAAGATTCAAAAGTAAAGTACATTTGATATTATCTTGTTACTGGAAGTTCGTTCCTGTCTTCTGTCAATTAAAATCGTGGATTCAGCGGAAATTATTGTATTCACAGTTGCACTACTCACAATATATTTTTCTTCGAGTGGCATAAATTCGTGCCAGCACCCGATCGCCGTGTTGTTCACCATTCCAAGGAACAGAGTTCCCTCGTACGTCATAGCCTTCGCGCTCGATTGGGTGAATAAAACATTTTTATATCTACAATTTAACACAATGTGTCATTAAATTTCCATAAATTTTCAAAATCTCTTAAACCTTGTAACTTGCCAAAACTATGGTACTTTTAATCTAAAAGTTTAAACCGATTAACACGATAATTACTGTTTGAACGGCAGGTCGTTGCTTTCCGCTCTAATGACGTCGTTCGTGTCAATGGAACCCATGTTGTGGGACGACATGGGACTAAAGTAGAGTTCTCCGGAAATAGGGGACAAGGCCATTCCTACTGGGCCATCTTCTAATGTAAAGCTCTGTCCCTCGATCGTGTAAGTCGTCGACGACAGTTGTGGATCGTACACCAGCGCACTCGAGGTAAATCGTCGAATGGTTTGGGTTCTATGGTTGTAAAACAATAAGGCGTACCCCTCGACGTCTGCCATATACACCTGTTACAAAACACTATCTTAAGGCTGTATACACAGATATGGGGAAATACTATCTTCAGACCAGCGGCCGTAGCCGTGATGGAAAACACCGGTTCTCGTTGGATCACCGAAGTTAAGCATCGCGGGGCGGGTACTGGGGAAAGATGGGAGACCACCTTTCTCCCGGTGCACAGTTGCTACTGGGACCCGAAGGAGAGAGAGGAGAGGAAAGAGAATATGACTTATACTTCGTTGGGCAATATAAGCGGTTAAGTTTGAAACACGCCATCCTGTTTAACAGGAGAAACAATATACAAATATGTACTCGACACACAGATTTCGGATACTCATACTGTTAACAGTGTTAATGTTTATAGGGAGCTTAAAATAGAGTGGACGCGAATTTAATTCTATTCTCAGTGGATACTCACAGATTTGGGATACTGTTAATGTTTATAGGCAGCTTAAAATAGGGTGGACGCGAATTGAATTCTGTTTTGTGTCGATACACATGGATATAGGATGTCACCATCATTTTCGGGGAATTTCGGATAGAATGTGGGAAATACAGGCACTACCACTTCAACACTTTGTAAATAAAAGTTATCGAATATATTTATTTAAGATCGGAAAATAGTACTTACGTAAGTCTCCTCACAACGAGGTCCGAACGTTTGAACGATCGGGGTGACCAACAACCCTTTCCCACTCGTGGAATTCACTGCGACGTCGTGCGCTATGGTCACCCTTTCTAATAATTTCGAGGTTTCCAAGTCAAAGGCGAGAAGTTGTGGCGGACATACCGCTTTCTCGCCGACTACACCAGTGTCCAGCACCCACAATCTGTTGCAGCAGTCGATCTGAGAATAATGCGCAATCTAATTCAACTCATATTGACAGGAAATGATTTTACTAGCGTCCTTTTGGAGTTAACAGTGGATAACGAAGGAAGGAATCTGTGGGAAAAAATAATATCGTGTTCGAAGCAAACAGAACCGCAAACAGAACCGCATAGACCCAGATCCAATACGATCAAAACAAACCAACCCAAACACAATAAGAATCGACAGATTATGAAAGCAAACGGAAGTGAAGAAAATATACCATTCAGAAGCCAATTCAAACAAGCCTCCACCACACACTCAATGACATTCTCAAATTGTACTTACCGCGACTCTATAAACACTCGTGATACCAGTACAGTCCGTTTTAGTCCAACTCCAATCAGGATAGGGTATAAGAAGAGGTCCACCATCGCCCCATTTCTTGGATATCACGTTCAAGGACGAAGGCACCCCTTCGTCCCTTATTACGGTGACAAACGTTAAATCTTAAAACAAAAAATAAATATCATAGGAAGTCCCAAAAAAAAAAAAAAAATCAATGAAGACACCGACACACTGTTATCACTAAATGCGCAACCATGAATTCTTAGGAAGCACAGCACACTTTACCTCGCCAGCGGTCAACGTCTATGGGAAAACATTTCGTGTGATCGTATTCGCCAGATTGAAGGGCCTCCGCCCTCTGCGTTTCATTCTCGTAAAGGTAGTCGATATACTTCCAGTTGTAGATCTCACACAACGTCCTGTTCAAAGGCAGTGGAGAAGCAGCCACTGATCTACTCCCCAAGTGGACTGCGCCAATGCAGACCGCCAGTAACCATGACGTTAACATGTTTCTAAAGAAACGAAATATTTTTTAAGCCCAGTAAAATAGGGAGGAGTGGGAATTATATTCGGAGGTTCGAATAAAAATCGATTTATTCGCTTCCAAGGTGCCCACGTGTTTGTAATTTGTATTCCCCGGGTGAAAAGTGACGATCGATTGTTTCTTGGATTTGAATGCAAGGCGTAAGAAGGGTTTCGAGCAGAGGAGCAACTACAGGCGAATGCAAAAATTACGACTGGTACTCTAGCATTAAATATGAGCTTCTGACCTTCCGGGGAACTGTTAAACAGATAACGGTAAAACCGGAGAAGGGGTTGATGATAACAAAAGATTGTAGAGGGAAAATTGTGCGTTTGAATATTCAGCGCCTACAGTTTGTTTTTACGTTATGCGCTAACCTTACGGCGCTGTAAGCGTGTTTGAAGACAATTGATAAGGCCTGCGAATCTTACTATGTAATCGTTAACCTTCTTACGCGTATAAAAATTATGGCTACTCTAGAACAGGAATAACGATTTTAGCAAAAAGATTTATTACTTCGAAATATAACAAAATTTTGAAGAAATCGAAAATACTGGAAAATGGAAATTAATTCAATTTAAATGGGATTCCACTCCTAGAATTTCCATTTGCAATAAATTTCCCTTTATTGAAGAATTCAAATCAATGGTAATAATTTACTATAATAGAGGTATTTCTCAAATTCAAAATAAAACAGTAAAAAATTGTATTTGTATGAAATATTTTTTCACGCTTTATAAAAGATCGCAAAATGGTTTTTTAAAGGTCGAATAGAATTTCAGATGTAAATTTATAAAAAATTACGGGACATTTTGATTACCATTTAATTGGAATTCTAATTCTGTTAGTTGTAAATTGGGAAAGCGGGAAAGAAGGTAGTCAGTGGGGGCAGTGGGAGGTGTTTGTTCACCCATCACTCAATGGTAATATCGCCTGTCAAACTTCGAATCTAATTGTACTATACTACTATACTACTATAGAATACAAGGCGGGCCTCAGTGCCAAAAGTCAGTTTCGAGAAACCTATCTGTAAACATTACGAAGTTAGATATTTTTTTATACATATAGTGAAGTTGTTATATATATAACTGTCTATCATATTCGAAAAATGTATATTTCTCCTTTGTAGTTACATTTATATTAAAATTCGAATTATGTAATAAATTAATCAGTGAAATTCATTTTAATTATAGCACTTTCACGCGCTTCTTGCAGAAAATGGAGAAATATAGAAAAAAAATGTTGGCTTGTAACATTATTTTTCATTATTTATTTAAAAATATAGTCATAAAATTAGTCGATGTGTGCTTAGATATGAGTTCACAAAATTTCCCATAGCTCTGTCAATTTTAAAAATACGCCAATGAAATTTAGACTTTAGAGTTTAGACTTTAGAGTGTATAGGTACATATGTATGTAGAAAAATATCCTGAGGCCGTTCTTACATTGAACAGTAGAAAATTATTGCTATCTCCACAGAAGAAAGTTGTAGATCCCCAGCGTTCAACGACACCTAATCAACCGAAATATTACATAATGTTTAAACACCGACGACGTAAGTACCCATTGTAAAACAGGTGACTTCGTAACTTGAGTAAACATTTTCTAAAGCAGACAGTTAAGGATTATCATTTTTAATAGGTAATGTTGTTTCTAAAAAATTGTATCTTCTTCGGAGACATTACGTTTATTCAGTCTCTCATTTATCAATATAAATTATTCGTTTATTTTTTAAAAACCTAAAAATTAAAGATGGGTACCAATAAACGGGGAAGTGGGGACAATTTTTATTTCATCTGGGTATCATTACGTAAAGAAATGCGCAAATCGTTGGAACGCTAAGTACGTCCCAATCGCAACGAGCGATACGCGCCGTTAGAAATGTATTATTAAGTATGTACACGTTACACCGAAGTTTCAAATCGTTTACGCGGAAACGTTTTCAGTTTCACCTTCCTTGATTATATCGCTGATTCCGAAATATGATGCTTTTAATCTAAAAGCCGTAGGTAATTAGGTATTAGAGCTCTTACTACCCGTAGGTCGTAGGATACCACATTCAATTGCTTCAAGTTTATTCCGTTATTTTTGATTAGTGTAAGCTTGCATTACGCCAGGAGTCCTCGGACCTCACTATATACACATCCTTCTTTTCATAATAATAGAAGTAGACATTTTTCTTATTAAAACAATGTGAAACAATTATTTTTTAGCTCAGTTCTTTTCAGATACCTAATTCGAGTATAAATTGTTCATGTTGTGAACAATACAGTCATATTCGTTGAACCTTGTTTCTTTACCGATGGACTAAAGTATTAAAACTTGATTTTCTCAATGAAGCTGTTTTATGACAGTTTCACTTATTCGTTGCAGGCTGACGGTGCCGATAGCGACGCGTCTAACGCATATGCGAGATACGAGGGGTACCCCGTCTTGCCCCACCTTCCCCTCCATAGTTCAAATATGTTGTTGAAAATAATAATAAACAAAGTCAGGATTATAAATGCTGTTTTAAATGAGAATATGCTATTTTATTCATATAATAAATATTCTTGCCTATATCAACAGTTAAAAGCATTTTCTAAAATAAATACAAAATTTATTTATGTTTAAGACAAAGACATAACATTCTTATTTATATTTCACGTCCACTATGTGTAAAGGTGTACATTTATTGTGGTTAAACCCGATGATGTAGAAAGATGTAGAATCGTAGAGTCATAAACAGTTCTATTTCTCAAATTCTTAAATTTTCTTTACACAAATACCGTGGTCTACGCTACTACATAGTAGTCTTTTTTATATTTATACCTATAAATATCCTAGGAAAATAGGACACCTATTTTGTCCACAGTTCCATTATTTGTCAATTTGTCCAATTCCTCAATTTTCCTTCCATAAATCCTTTCATCTACAATACAAAACAGTGGCCTTTTTTACATTCCCATTACTTGAAATATTAAGTACCTAATTAAGCTCTAGATTCTGAACGGCACCTTTGAGACCTGAGTAATCGTAGTTCCTGAATTACATTCTAGAATGGAACGGTCTGTTGCTGAAGAAGGAGTACCGCAAAGAGGACGACGACCCCTCGTAATAGTGGTTGAAGAACTGCTCGCGGTGCCACGACTGTCATTTCGAGTGATGAGATACGGCCCCACTGGCGTCTAAGGAAGTGACGTCGCAGCTGGTGCCACGGACCAGCTCGTTCACGAAGCCAGCTTGGATCCTAAAGTTGGTCTCGTTCGCATCAAGGGAACCGGACATATACTTTTGGAAGGAGGCAGTCAGCACCCACAGCTCCTGTTGTCCATTTTTTATCGTTATAATCTGCAATAAAGAATCGGTTTCGTGGTATTAGGAAAATTGCTGGTGCGTCTGTCCAATATTTATTTACGTATCTACCGAGTCGGTGCAGAAGTTTCTTCGCTTACTATTAGTTAATGTTAGGTGTAAAAAAATGTCTTTTATTACTACACCTACTTATACTTTTACCAGAAAACTGGCAAAAGGTTATAGATAATACTCGGATTAAAAAAACATGTAATATATTTTCACTTTTAATAAAGACTTTGGTTCAATAATCTGTTTATATATCAGTCATGTACTGTACCTTTAATCCAGACGGGAACTGCAAGGTTTCCTGGTTAGTAACCAGTACCTCGTTGTTGCGTCCACCATATTGAGGGTAATGCTTGCTATTCCAGCAACCAATCGCCAGATCGGACATCAAGCCGAAGAAGAGGACTCCGTTACGATCCATGGCTTCCGCTGCCGACTGCGAGGACCTTTCCTTCGCGAATGGTACGAACGACCTTGCCGCTGCGTCAGAGTTGTTACCGAACAGACTGTAATTCCTGATAGACGATATTATATCAACTTGATGGAATCACATATTTAGACAGCTCCCATAAAAAACAATCAAAATTTAATATTTTCCAAAATTTTAAAAAATAATCCCACCTTGTGTTCAAACCAAAGTGGTACTCAATTGCTAATAATTCTTTTCACTGAGAATTTTCGAAAAAATCACTGAATCACCGATGGCACGCGATAGTTATCGATAGTGAAGTTTTTAATCAATAAAAAATACTCTTGCACAATTCAGCTTCGAAAATAAAAATCAGTTGAAATTTGGAAAATATTGCACAACTATTATTCTTCTACAATCGAATATGGCAATTTAGTTTGTTCATCACTTTCTATGGCCCTACCAAAAATCTGAATTTCCACCGTGGCACAGAATACGTTAACTCTTTACTCTATTTCATTCAACGATCGATTACATTAAAAAAAGCTCTATAGCTAATGCTTGCCAAGCTGCAATCTGGCAAGTTTGGTCAATTGGCTAATTTTACCATATCACTTCACTGCTTTTCCTTCTAAGTAGTATAAATACGTATATATTCGTTAAGAATATAAAAATTAAAAAAATATGAATAAAGATTCATTTTCCTTGCATAACGTATTTTATAAATAATCACTCGTTTGGACTGTTCTGGTAGAAATAGGTATACATTAATTATCGTTAGTTCTAGTGTTAATACCAACACCCCCTCACCTGATCACAGAGGTGAGCACCGATCCCTCGACCCTGCTAGCCAAAGAGTGGAAGTAAAGTGTCCTGTCCCCGTTGTAGATAGGGCCCAAAGCTAGTCCCAGGATCCCGTCCATCAAATCGAACGTGTCGCCCTTGATATGGAAGGTACCATAGGGCGGGTAAGGGTAGAACAGGTTGTTTTGTATCCTCCAGGACCGGGAGTGACGGTAATCGTAGACGAGCAACCCAAACCCAGTCACGTCCGCGATATAGGCGAACGTGTCTTTGCCCCCGCGATCGTGGTCCCGTACATCGACAGCCACCGTGACGAACAGAGAGTCCTCCTTGGTCTGATCTCGAGGAAATCTGTACCGATGGATCAGCTGATTCGTGTGCAGGGAGAACACGTGCAGCTGCGGCGGACAAACCACTTTGTCGCCTAACTTTCCCGTGTCCAGTACCCATAGGCGACCGCATTCGTCTATCTGAGGGAAATGTTTACGATATATTATACAGGTGCGACGAGGAATAGTGGAAAACATTTAAAAGGGAGTTGACAGTTGAGAGGAGAGGGTGAGAAAGGAAGGAGAGCCTGCGAGATCTTTGGTTAGCTCTTTAACACTCTTTAACCGTTATTTCAAAATTGTGAGTGATTTTCAAAAAAAAAAATTAATAATTAATAAGTAACATGGTTTATAAAGTGATTCTACGGTACTTCTAGTGTTTGTTCGACTTCGGTGGGTACGCCTAGGTTAGGTCTATTTTTAAATGAACCTTAGTGTCCACGTCCAACTATTTAAGTAGAGGACATTTATTTAACTGCAATTAGCATGAAAATTCTTTTCTTACAAGTACATACTCGGAACTATCGATTTAATGTACACTTTGTAAACAACGCAGTGAAGTATCTAATCGCTCAGTTTTATTGCCTGTTAGGTGTTGTTAGGCAATGCTATATAGGGGTTCGCGAGTAAATTCCTCCATTGGCGATACAGCAAAGATTAACACAGATTAACAAATACGGGAATACCCGTGAATAAGTACACGCGAGATAACAACAATCTTTGTCGACGTCTGTTCAATGCTCTCATGCTCTCTTTGACCCACTGATAGCGAATTCGGACGGTCGCTACTCGGTCGTAAAAAATAATTTAATGAAATTTTGTCTTGTTCGAAAAAAAATTATGATTTTATCCGAACATTATATATTCTTCTGTTTGCCATTATTTTTAATTCTGTTATCTATACAGGGTGTCCCAGAACGTTTGCCACCTGGGCCTTTTCCCTTGAATCCGCCACTGCTTAAGCTCCAACGAAAACATTAAAGTGATTGTTCGAGGTAAACGGTACCTGCATTCTATAGACACTGGTGATGGAATCACAGTTCCCTGGAACATTGTAGCTCCAATTCGGATAAGGCGCGATTATGGGATTTCCATCCACTGACACCCGGTCGATGACATAGCCCAAGGTCACCGGCACACCGTCCTGAAACCTAGGAATGGCGACAAACACCGTCGAATGTTTGTCTTGGAAAAATAAAAAGAAAATATTCGGCTTATTCAACTCGTCCAATACGGATAAAAAATTTTGCAATTAAACACCTCAAGGTTCGTGATTTTTCTTTTTTATTTTATAAAACACTGTGCAACCCTTCTGAGTATAATGACAGATAATTGAAATGAAAATATAAGAATTCAGGTGGCTACAGATATTATAAAATAATTCTGTACACTGTTTCATATAATAGTTCTGCAATATTGAAGGATTTACAAATTATTATCTTGGTAAGGTTTAGAATTCTAGAATACTTTTGATACTATTGTTAAATAGTAAACCAAGCAACACTTAACACAATAGAATTGAATTCTTCTTTTTCAATTGATATTCGTTAGCATTTTAATTACCATGACTTGAACATTTTCCAAACACGTCGCAAGACTAATTGTAAGTAGGAACCTAATGGCATTGAACGCACAGGCTGCGGGGATTCATCGAACATTGTATTGTTGATTCATACATTGTATATCGGCTACCATAATACCCAAAGTGTTAATATTAAAGACATTACCACCATCAATACTATATTACAAATTACATCGTGTTGTTGGAAAGTCGAAATTTTCGTGCTAAATTCGATGAAGCCAAAATTAGTACCTCCGGTGTAGACATCGACGTCGATGGGTACCGGTGCACCAGGTATGAAGTCCCCCTTCTTAATGGCAAGCTGTCTGTCATGTTCATTTGGAAAAGCAAATTCCAACGCCTTCCACGAGTAGATGGTCTTTAGCTTCTCGTGGGTCAGCGAACTGGAAATCCCCAGAACCAGCAAGATCGTCCAGCACAGCTGCCTCATCTCCAGCTTTAATATTAAAACGCAAACAAAGTCGTTATCGAGTTAGAGACACCTGCTGGCGCGAATAATCCGCCGATTTTCTGCTCATTTTCTGGGAAAATTGATTTTCCAGTCACTCCTTATGACACAACTCCTGGCAATTATTCAAAATTACAAGCCTCGCATGATGTTTTCAATCGAACACGTTATTCGTTATTCGTTATTCGTTAAACGTTATTCCGTAATTGCTGGGAAAATAACTATTATCTGCTAATCGACTTGAATTTTAACAATTTGACTGGCCTCCGCGTGTTTTCACGCCGAGGGGTTTGCACGCTGCGCACGTCTGCACGTTTACATTCCTTGGAAAGCATCGAGGGTTTTGCCCTGCGTCTCGGAATGTTCCAACATTTTCAATTCTCGCGGCAAACCTGCACCGCGTGCGGAATTCCTCTAGTCGTATCTCTTAACCACAGTCGCTGAACGCCGATAGGCGTTCACAGCACAGGCTATAGAAATAGACCGAACGTCCACAATACCCAAAAGTTTAATATTAACCACCTTTGTGCCTAAGTTACGCTGAATTTTACGCTATTTTTTTAGGCTCGACAAAATGAACTGAATCACTGAATAATTTTATAAATTGACGTGGGAAGTCAGTGGATGTTATGTTTATTTAAGTTCGACAAAATATTATTGAAAGGTGTGGCAACGTTTTCACTGGAAATGTTTCTTTCTGAAATTCAACATTGCAAAGAAGTGTTTGAAGAATCGTCATTGAAGATGAATAATTGTTGCAAACATTTACTGACTGATAAACGTCAGCATGTGAGTTTCTAACATTTGTCAAAGAATGGCATTATGTTTACATTCTGGAAGTACATACGTTGTTCGCGTCTTTCCTCGAAAACGAACACTTAAATTAACAGCGAGGGACGTAATCATCCACGTGCAATAAATCGCAATGCGTCATTCTTCAAAACAATCCTCTGTTATTTTAATAAATTTAAATTACAAATTCTCAAACTTTCGCGTACCTTTGTGTTGAACGAAAAAGATTAATTCAGTATTTTGAGAAATTCGAGAAGTTATCTTTCTAAATTGATACTTGTTCTTAGAACTAATCGTCAGTTGTGACATTTCACACAAGATGTGGAATAAAACTGAAAATTTCAAACTTTTAACTTCCAAATTTGTATTAAGTATTTATTAGAACTCTTATTTTTTCACCCGTCGCGTCAGCTACCCGCCTACCTGAAACAATTTCAAGCCATTGAATGATGTATTGTTCGATCATTTTTAGCTAACATCAAACAATTGCTTGAAGTTGTTCCGGGTAGCCGCCAGCCGGGTACCCGACGGCTCAAAAAATAACAGCACAATTATTTATCCAAATGTAATCAATTTCAATTTTCCATACCTCAGAAACCAATGTATTGTGAAGAAATGAAGTGAAATGAAATGAATGTTTTGCAAAGAAATTTCTCTATTATACTCGCTTCCAATTACTTCTTCGTCCTTTTTAATTCGATCAATTCGAAAAATCAACGTAGGTGTCTTCTTACCTCGGACTCTTTACAGGAAGAAATTTAAAATTTCACACTTTTCAATAGGGAATCGCTGTTTCTTCTAACGGGTAACGTAAAAAGAATATTATCTGTGGCGATTTTTAAAAGTCACCTGAAACATGTTGATATCCAGCAAAATGGCAACTTCCGGTTGTAAGGCGCGAAATTCCTGATGAAAAGGGGGCGACTAGGTTTTCTTCATCGACGGATCGTTAAAAATGAGCACGATGTCCTTGTTGCTCGTTCTCTCGTGAAACACAGAGCTTTTCTGTGTCACCAGCTCTTTCTTTCCTCGTCACTTTCACCGTTGCGGAAATGGCACGGATATGAGTTTGTGGTCCTGATGGAAATTCTCGATGATTCAATGTTCACCACGTTTTGGGGGCACGGGCGATCTTCACGGAAGACGGGGAAAGGAAATAGCGGATCGATCGTGGTAACACTCGCGTGGCAAGAGAAAACTGTTTTTTCTTCAAAATCTAATTATGCAGATGAATTTATCTAAAATGTTGTACTGTACTGTAAGTATTCAAAATGTGTGTGTTAAATTTTTGGTGACCTTTGGCGTGAGAAGGAGAGTTTGTTTGGAAAACTTGGTGCTAAAAGTATTTTGCAAAATTGCTAAAAGAAGAGGGAACTCAGGAGGCTTCTATTTTTCGAATTTGATAATTCCTATATATAAAAGTTGGCGAAGAAAAACTTAAGGGGGCTTCTATTTAGAAAACTTAAAATTAGATCTATTCCCACTTCGGAAATTTGGTGGAAAAACAGAAAATCAAGAAGATTTCCCTTGCCAACTTTAATACTTGTGATTTAGAAAACCAAGTACGGGAGAAAAATGTATTACTTTGCTACAGGCAAAGGAAATCAAATGTACCTTGACTCCAGAAATACGGGAATTCTTATTAAAGAAAACAAGGGGTAAGAAGACAATGTCTATTTATCAAATATCCAATCCAAGTTAACGCTGAATCGTCAGCAAGTTGGAACTATCGGACAACGCTCAGTGATGAATAAAGTCCGACGAGAACGACGAGAACGACGAGAACGCTGCGCTCGTGGTGGCGCTCGAGCACTGACTGAAGAGTCATTGCTAATCGAAGATCAACGATCCCCAGCGTCAATCACGCATTCTTCTCCGTGATCGAGTCAGGTCGAGCAAGTTCCTATTAAATATCGTGGCCCCTTTGGTCACGGTCGCGGAACAGGTTCAGTAGGTTCGTGAGATTTCAACAAACCTGCCGTTTAACGTCGATTCACGTTATTCTTCAAGTCTGTATTATCCTTTCTTCCTGCAAAGGGATCCGGCGCGCGTAAGAATGTCAGTTACGAAATCGCCTAATGGGTTTCTCTTAAGTACTTGGTGCTACCATAAATCTTCTGTTAGACGAGGATAAGCCACAGCTGAATCGTGGAATTTCCATCGATTTTATGTGAATTTCACTTTTCCTCTTTTTAATGGGAAATCTTTGATGATGAATATTGAGATAATCGATTGAATATTCAGTGCTTCTTTCCACCTGGATATAATTGTAGAAATAGGCTTTGTAACTTTCGCGATTTGTGGTTCATGGATCTTTGCTTGCGAAGAATTTTGTTGGAATTTTGAGTTGTGTTCGTATATTTTACAAGTTCCAAATAGGATTTTTTAAATTAATGTGTTTGGTAGTAAGAATTTTCAAACGTAAATGGATTGTCAGCTATAGTCGAGTTGTCTTTTATGTTGCAACTTTGATATACTATAGAGTATAGTAGAATACTCTGTAGGAACGATTTTGTAATTTCTTTGTGATTCGGGCGCCACGGAAAAAAGGTTTCGTGCGTTGGGATTCGAACCCACAAAGCCGATTCTCCATTCTCCTCTTATGGGGGTCCTGGTCCCACATACTTATTCTTTTGTACTGTGAGTAGTGATTACGAATTTTGAACAGTATTTTTATTAGTTATGATTATGTTTTTCCACGTGGTACCATGTGGTTATAAGGAAGATTCGTGAGTCATGTAAGTATAAGTAATTATACGTTTTAAGTATAAACTATAAATCGTGATTTCAGATTTTGGTAAGATGACTACATAGCACTACTACGTTGTTCAGCGAATAAACATTTTCAGGGCAAGATTGACTTGCTTCTTGCTTTAGTTAACTAGTGATTCAACTATATGTATAGTATTATTCGTATTAAAATACTTTGAATATCACTGAATAATAAATTGCATTAAGTTTTAAGTTTTAAGTTTTACAATTTTCCATCCTGAAATAATATTTACGTCAGGATGACAGTGCGGTATATCTTTTATCAAAGGTAATTTGTGAATGGTGATATGAATATTATCATTGTTTTGACACTTACACGCAGTTATTGTTCGCAATCAGTATCAGCAATCACAGTTGGCGCTTCTAAGGCCAGACGAGTGATTTATGCAATGATCGCATAAGTATCTATTATGCAATTATACTTGTGTACGAGGGATTTATTGGAAACTTGACGAAGTTGCATGCAGTCATCGATAAGACGATAAATTTTCTGATTACGGATTCATTTCTCGAAACACCAAGATCCTGTTTAGTGTTTACTGGTTTCTAATAATTTTCCCATGACTTAGACACTTGGACCAAATAACTCTGCGCATTTTGTTGACAATTTTTAAATATCTTTATTGATACAAAGCTCCCTAACGAAAGTAGATGAGTATTTCGATTTTGCGGAAAATCTCAAAAATCAGTCACTCGTAAAACAGTGATGCTTCAGAGATATTTTCAGAAAAATGGCATTTTAACGTAGAGCTGTGAATGGAATCTTAGGTGGAATCAAGTCACGAGGAAATATATGTTTTTAAATTGCTCGTTTGCGACGATCTCCGTTATACGCCATTTTCGATAAAAATAAAGAAACGAGTATAAATAGGCGAAAGGGAAGGAAATTTCGCAATAAATAGAGCAATACTATAAATATGTGTATGTTATGTACAATTGCACATACTTACCGTACAATTGTTCAGATCTTTTTGAGCAATATCTAAACAAAGCTTTTCATATATTATTACCTAAAAGCCAAACCATGATTGTATAGATACTACTAATGGTTGTTGATACTGATGATGATATATTTATTGTTAGTATAGTGGTTCCTGTTTAGATGGTAGTATGACAGTACTATTATACAACTTCCAGTATTGGGTTCGTCAAATTTATGTACTATTCTACATTTTCTTGCTCTTACTGCTCTACTTTTACTCTAAATTCTGTTTCTAATCTCAAAATTTACAAATTCACTATTCTAATAGGTACTACTACTCTACTTCTATTCTAATAATTCTAAAATTTACTATGCTACTTGCACTCTCAGATTTTTCAAATTTACTATTCTACTTCTACTCTCAGATTCTTCAAATTTACCATTTACCATTTCACATCCACGGTGAAATTCTACTAATTTACTATCATCCAACCAAATTTTGTCACACATTTCCATCATGCCCATTACTGTACGATCTTCCAAGGTAGTGCCACACCAACCTTCGAAACGTAGAGCTACGAATCAATGCATCACTATCAATACCAATCGCCAGTACAATCATTTATACAGTCATGATTCACAAACAAGATAACCACCACAACGTAACTAAAAGCCTAGCGTATTATTATAATAATAGAGTGGGAAATGCCCTTGGCTGTAGGAATTAAGAGCTCCGTTCTTCAGTGGATGTTGCTCGGGCATCAGCCTCATGATTCGAATGTTCATCTCCCGCGAGTTCACTCGTCGATTGAAGAATTTCTGGAACCTGGTCGTCAAGATCCAAAAGTTACCATTGTCGTGATCTGCCCATCGTATCTCAGCCACGAATTGAAGCTTCTCTGGGCTGTAAGCCAAGATCCTGAAACAGGATTACGCGTTATTCCTTTGGCTTCGATTTAGAAGTTAGAACATAAACATAAAAAAATTAGTAAGTGGCTTTATTCGAGATAGTGTATAGGACATAGGTGTACCGAGCACTATACAGTGAGGTTTCCAATGAGCATATTATGCCGGAATAGGAGTGACTAGATTGGAGGTGTGCTAGTATCGAAGCATTACTTTCCAATGTGCATATTTTGCGTGAATAGAAATAAAATCGAAATAAGAAGATTTCTATCATATAAAGAAGACTCCTTTACACCGCACTGCCAACCAAGTATCCAACTATATTATAACTAAAAAGATACATTAATTCATTAATTCACTACTTCATATGCTAATTCTGAAGTGTACCTCTGCTGGTTGGTTCGAGGCTGCCAGGCAGCGATCGCCGTTTCCGTCAGCGGCGAAAAGAGGATCGTGTCATCGCGAGGGTCAACGACCAACGCCAGACCTTGACTAGACTTTCTGCCCACCAAGGTCACAGGTAGCTGTTCACCAAATGCTGGAGGGCCAGCTTGAAGCGCTGTAGTAGGCACGCTGAAGATACGGTCCGTTGCTAGTGGCTGATAATAAACCAAACCGAGTCTGGCAGAGAATGCCAACCCTACCACACCGTCCAGCAATTCAAAAGTATCACTGCCAATCTGGAAAGTGTGTTGAAAGTTGATATACAATGATAAGTCACACTGGTGCTGCAGATTATCTTCCATATATCGAGGCAGACATTCATGCGTTGTTGAATTTAACAAAAAAAAAAAAATATAAGTAGTTAGATCAGAAATCACTTGATTTAAGCCAAAGTTGCAGATACGTCCTTTAAATTCACACTGTGTTAATTACCCTGTAAGTAGAGAAATCCGGATGGGGGTACATCGAAGCGTGCACCACGCGCCAGCTTCTGTCCCTGGCGGCGTCGAAAACCAATAAACCTTGAAGAATATTTCTAAATGACACGTAAGAAAAATTTGTTATTGGAAATTGGCTATTACTAACCAGGCCCAGCGGTGTCAGAGATATAAAGGAACACGTGGTCGCAGGTGGTCGCTGAAACGTCGTCGATCAGCAAGTTGGTCAGCAAAGTGTTGGGCCTCAGCACCTGGGAAGGCGAAAATAATCTTGCTACTTTCTCATACGAAACACTTCTTCGTCACACCCGAACGGTCACGAAAACTTTACTTCAATTCACTTGATAGTTGCATGCGTGATTTAAAAACGGTAGAAGAATATAAGATATCTGTGATTATATTAATAACAAGATCCACAATTTTCTATATTTTGATATTTATAATATATAAGTTTAAATATAAATGAATTTCAATTGAAGATTTAAAGTTTAATTATACATTATATTGATTTAAATCTGTATATTTTAATATTTTTAATATTGATAAGGGAACAAGTTTAGCAGTACCGCTCGCTTTTTCATATCACTATTAGGTGTTCAACTTTACGTACTACAGACTGTTTCGGTACAAACATACGAATTAGAACGAAGAGGAATCGTGGAGGGCGCGCGGTAGCTCAGTGGTAAGAGCTGTCGCTCGGAAACTAAAGGAACCCGGGTTCGAATCCCGACGCGGTAGCTCGATCGGCCAATTCTTTTTCTCCTAAAATCCAAACAAGTCACTTAATCCTCGTTCACATTAATCCAGTTGCTTCACTTCAAGTCAGTCGTTTGAATTCAAGTAACTCGAAACTACCTACTACTTTACCATTGTAAACCTCTTATTTACTTGACTTCATGTGACGTAGAGATTCTTTCAACTTTACTTGCCTTGAAATACAACTTGACTAACGTGAACAAGGCTCTTAACCCAGAATCCCAGAAAGGAACCACCACCACCACCACCACCACCCCACCCACCTCTCGAGGGAACGTGAACTGGCGGACGAGCTGATTGGTCTGCAGGTCGAAGACCAGAATTTTTGGCGGGCAAACTGGCATAAAGTCATCGATCGAAGTCATCACTCCACTGTCTACGACCCAGAGCCTGTTACACCTGTCGATCCTGGATCTGTAGACGGAAATCAGTTTCGAGCAATTGAGATCGCCTTTGCCAGCGCCGTGCCAGTCCCAGGATGGATAGGCCTGTAGCTGGGGGCTGCTTTCCAGCGGGAGATTCCTCGGTATGTAGTTCAAGGTTGAGGGCACACCAGCCCGTAACCTTGGAACGCTAACGAAGATCCTGTCCCAGGCGATGTCGATCCCAGTGGGCACTATGTTCTCAGGACGATACTGATTCAGGAGTTCTCGATCGTAGGGCAGAGCGAAGTCCATCAGTGGCCATTGCGCCACCGTCTCCAGCTGTTCTGCGTCGGTATAGGCGCAGGACAATCCTGCTAGGAGGAGGAAATGTGGGATCCTGCAATTGACAATGTTAATAATCATAGTTTCTTACAGGATTTCATTCGATAAATAATGTTGGGAAGGGATGTAGTCAGTAGTCACAGCTTCACCTCTGGATCGATGGACATTTGTAAAAAAAAAACAAGAGCCCCGCGTCGTTCGATAACTACGACTGGGTGGACAATTTCAATCTTGCGTGTTAACATTACACGAATAGAGAATCTAGTTACTTTTACGCGAAGATTTGTGTAGAAAAAGTTTCACTTCGAAGGCGTGAACTTGATCTTGTACGCATCGGATGTTTCCGCCTTGCAGCTGCATAAATTACCAACGAGGCGCTTATGCAAATTGCAAATACGAGCTCGTGCCTTGAGCAGAGTTATAATTTTCTCGTTTCTTCGCTTTGATGCGTGTAGAATGGTGATGAATGAATCAATAAACGAACGCTTCTAGTGTAATAATAATGATTAATGACGAAGTACATAACTCAGTACTTCTACCATATTTCTCTATTTGCACGAATGGAAAAGGAACTTATCTTGCCTAGTGTAGAAGAATTTTCAAATGACGAGTTAACTCTTCTTAGCCAATTCAGAAGAATTTTTGAATGGCGAGTTAACTCGTCTTGACCCATCCAGAGGAATTTTCACATGACGAGTTAACTCGTCTTGACCAATCCAGAGGAATTATCACATGACGAGGTAACTCGTCTTCCGTAGTTACCATGTTAATATCCAACGATATCTTTGACTTGTCCCTTAATTGAAAAGCTACAGAATAGGAATATGTTGTTGCAGAATTCTATTTGCTGCACTGTGTCGAAGATTGTATACCAAATCAGCTCACTAATCAATATTAATGCGACCCCGTGCATATTACAAAATTGTAGCTGCTAATAAATTATTTCATCTATATCCGATCACGTCTTATATTTATAAAGGCGAGGCTGGTCTAATGGCGTTTGACATTTTTCGTAAATTTCCATATTGCTCGCGAATCTCTTTAATTGCAAGAACTACTTATTTTATCGTATATTCTTATGTCAGTGAAAAGTGAATCGAAGTAGTGTGCATTTTATAATCCGTGATTTATAACAATTCATCTTGCTCGTAATGGAATCAATCGACGCATAAATTGGAAAATGCTGAGATTTCGCGATCTAGCGGAGCGTAAATCGCAGTTCGAACCTACGCAATCGAAAATTATGGTTTGCAGAATTTTAACAAAGTCACGGTCTCAATTTCCTGCCCTGACAACTTTTTCCGACGCGCAAGTGCAACGGGCCTCGAGTGTCGTTAAACCGTACGTTACGCCATTCGAATAATTTGCATATTTGTGGTTCAGATGCTTTCCATTGCTTTTTGTCTCGTCGATTTCCTCGATTTATCATCTTCAACTGTAAACTCTACTTCACGATATCCACCTCTTTTGACAAACATCTCTCACTATTGCTTATTATCAAAAATACATTCGTTAAAATATTAAATATTAATATACAAACATCTACCTAAATCCCCATTCACCCTTATTCATTAAAATTGAGAATTCGAAAGTAATCCCCCAAAATGGGACCCACTACAAGTTCGTGAAAGAATATAAAAAATAAAAGGAGCCAACCTCATGCTGTCCAAGAAGTCTCTGATTCGGTGCGTGAAAAACAGTTTTCCCGATGGAAAAAAAGAGGAAATGTCACAAATATGAATTTTTACACAAGAAATCCTCGAAGGCAGTCGCTGAAGAATCCAACACGCTCGCACCTGAATGACAGACAGCTCGAACCAGCACCAAGTTCGTTCAACGAGCGTGTACCAAGTCCCGCTTGCTGAACACAGACTGATCTAATTTCCAAGCATCGACTCGGATCCTGGGTGTCTGAGAGACAGGGGGCAAGCTTACAGCAAAATGGACACATTGTGTAACCCCACGTTCGACTCACCTGTGTGTGCACCACCGACACACCAAGCCGATGAATGGTGTTTCATGACATTCAGGTGCACACCTCCAAAGGTGGGTGTGTTCCCTCCAAAGGTTACCAAGAGGATCTTAAAATCAAACGATGTCTGGGAAGGTGCCTGGACTTACTTAAACTTTAAAATAGAATCAATCGAATAGGTAGAGATTTTCTGATTAGTTTTAGTACCACGAGGACAGAAAATAGTTCAGTGGAAAAGTACTATTCTGATCGTAGAATTTCGCCTTGACACCTCGAAATTTACAGTTAAAAGCTTTGATTTGAGTTATGAGTTGTCAGTGACTCGTTGGTCATTAAGACGTTAGGACGGTGGATTAATAACATTCTGACACGTCTGGTGGAAACTGTTTGGAAAAATGAAGGTAAACGGTTGGAAGTAGTAGCGCGCTCGATACGAATCACCGTCCTGGAGAAAGTGATTTACATTTTATAGACACAGCTGGGAACAAAGGCGAGCAGTCGGGGTTCGTGGCTATTGACCACGTGAAACGCCCACCTGGAACGCAATTCCGAGATTCTTGTGCTGACCAACACGAGGATTTTAATTAAGTATAATTACTTCCAATTACGAAAACGAAGCTCCTCACCAGAGATTTCGTAAAGATATATTATTTTTTATCTAATCATCGTGTCTTAAATAGGTACGTTGATTTCTTATTGAATAGTCAAATTTCTTTTCTATTCACAGTTATCAAGGCTGGTGATGTGTTTAAAAGATTTTTTTGCTTTGACTAGTCAGGATAATTATAATATGAAACCGAAAGAAGAAATTCAGTTAAATCCAATTCAATCTCCCAACTTTGCAAATCAAGCGATTCACGCGTTCTTTCGACTCCACTTGCTAACATCTCGGAATCATCTGCATTTCAATACTCGTGTGCGTGCACAGTGTTACGTCTGAAGCTTCCAGTGAGCAGAGTTCCGAGAGTTCCGTTCGAGCTTTCAACCGAGTCCTTTGCTTGCACTTTTACTGTTAGCCTGTGCAGTAGAACAGTAACCTTCGAACAAACCAGTTTCGTGTTTGACTTTGCATTTTAAATGACAGTTATATTTTACTGTGATCCAACTATTTTATGTGCAATGCGAATAAACTATAGTGGAGTATAGTGGAGTATAGTGGTTTGTAGTTATTCTATAGTGTTTTACAATATTATGTAGCATACTATAGGTTTCTTCCTATAAGGAATCTACAGCAGTCTACATATAGTAATCTACAGTGTTCTATAGCATTCTCGTATACTGTATAGTAATCTATGGTAATGTATAATAATAATTTATAGTAATTTATGGTATTCTATAATCTATGGTATAGTATTCTACAGCAATTTATAGTAACCTATAGCCTTGAATAGTAGTCTATAGTATTTCGCAGTAATTTATAGCCACAAGGTAGAATATCGAGGTGTTCTGCGCCGATCTTTTGCTCCTTTGAATATGTTGTTAAGCACAAAATCTCAATTTTAAGGGGTGAAACAGCCCCACAATCAACAGCTGGCAAGAGGTAAACAGCAGCTTATTCAGATTTGAAGTATAACGACGTTAAGGACACTTTAAGGGTAAAAGAAACGATAAATATGTTATTGAATTTAACTACGGTGTCCACGATGTGTATGGTCGCCAGTGGCGTGTGAAAAAAATTGCAAATTCTACGACGTACAGTGGTGGTAAATGTTATGTGGATATCCTTGATACGTAACCCCGATCGAAAGTCCCCGGAACTATAGACCGCGCCCACTCTTTTGGCCAACGGTTTAGAATTCTGCAATTCCCACATATATGCCATATGGAGGAACACTCAAGACAACTATCTCCTAAGGCACATTGATTTTCGTATATTTCATCGCCCACGTACGCTCATATCAGAGATGGGCAAAGTTTTTATTCAAATTAAAATTTCGAATATTGAATAAAAGTTAAAAAAAATTATTCGGCATGTGTCGAGTTAAAGTTGAAGTTGAGGTTGAACTTGAAAAATTTATTCGACGCTGAGGTTGAAACGCTCGACGAATAAAAAAATTAACTTCATTCGCCGAATAATTTACAGTCGCAGTAACTTGTACCGTTATTTAAATAATTTTTTATTTAGTTAATGCCCACCTTTGGGCTAATTGGTTACATCAACTGGACATCAGCTTTTGGTTCTTTAAAATTCAATTTTAAAAACAAATCGTCTACATAATGAAACGCCTAAAAGCGAAAAAAGAAAGAAATCTCTCGGAGCCTGAAAAGAGTGGAAGGTGGTGGAAGGACCAACTAGGTCGCGGGCAACGACGCTGCCCTCTGTAAACGACACATGCGGGATAAGGTTCTCGAAGTTCGCATCGTATCGAGATTGAAGAAACTTATGGAGTGCCAGACGGTCGTTAAGCAACGCTTTGTTACAGATCTGCATTTTGAGCTTGCGCAAAGTACGTCTGGGTACTTATCGTTAGTAGTGGAGGTATCATGGGAATTGCCGTGCATGGACGGAGTAGCGAGCACTCCCACGGAAAAACGGAAGTAACGAAACCTTTCCGTTTCCACCGGTTCAGACAAATGGCGTTGCTAAAGATGGTGGAATGAGTTACAACCAAATTGCTCCATTAAGTGTATGGAGAATCAGCAGTTTTTAGGAATTTTCTCCTACCAGAATAAACGTTCTACAATCTACATAAATAAACTAACTTATTTCTTACAGATTTAAAATTGCAATATAAATACTCCCTTTGCAAGTGCGTGTTTTTTTTTTTTTTTTTATATTTAATCTGGCCATTTTTCAGGCAATATTGATCGTTAGTTATCACGTTTAAGTGTCTCGTTAATCAAAATTTATAATTTAAGTTCAAAATAATAATTAAGTTATTTTCAAAAAATTCCTCCTTCACGATTACCATGATTGTATTCATCCGAAATAAAACAGCTACTTTTATTCTATTCAGCAAACTTGCCTTTATCGTCCTTATAAGAAAATTTTTTACTTTGATCTGTTATAATCTACCCTATAACTATAAAATCATAATGTGTCGACTTCAATTGTTTTTAATCGATTATGTCACGTTACGTAATTAGCAAATACAGTACTAGACACATAGTGAAAAAAGTATCTACCTAAACTGAGGATATTGAGTTGACTTACGACAGTGACGGTAGACGGTCGCGGCCAGTAGCAGTAATTACGAAATGTCAGCCACGTGTCTCGCGCTCAGGATCATTCGGCTCTTTCCTTCGAATCGATGATTGCTCAATAGTTTGTTGAAATACAAAATCGTAAGGTCAGTTTGTAAAACGATTGGAATTTCGATATTAAGAAATTTAAACGATGGTAGAAAAATCGAAGCTGAAGGAAATGGTCCCCGTCAATTAAAATTCTGTACATTTCTATACTATTCTAGGTTGAGTTAGTCGCAGTGTCATCATAATGCCCTACGCATTGCTACTTATAATTCTCAAATCACGTTCCATGCTACTTTAATAAAAAGTAAAAAGTAAAAAGTAAAAACGCACGATCATTATTATTGGACTAGAAAAATAACGTGCCGTAAAAAAAAGTGGACCAGTTTCCAGAGTGTCGCGATATTCGAACACCATCGTTGCAGAAACCCGCGGTGTTGGAGTTTAAACGGCTCGTTCGCGGCTACAAGGCACAAGGGTTCGCGCAAGAATAGCCAGTAATTCAGCACTGCAAGGTTGTTACGAGTCTTACGTAAAGCTGCTGAACGCATTATTGATGTGTATTCAGGCCGAATTCATGGTTTCCTGGGCAAGTAACACTATTGGTCTATTGCGCGTACGTGTGTCCGGCTTGGAAAGTTGGAGCGCGGCCGATCGCCAGACCTTTCCCGGCACGTCGCTTCGGAGTTCGGAGTTCGGAGTTCGGAATAGTTTCTCCCGAATAAGTTTTCAGTTCTGGCATTCTTTAGCTTTGGCGGAATAAGTATGGTAACGCGCCTACGGAGTGAAATAAACTTAAATAGCGAAAGTTTCTATGAAAAGGTGTTTAGAACACCTTGATTGTGCCTTGTGATTTTACTATTTCATTTCGAAGACTAAAGAAATTCACTTTAATTGTTACTAATGATTTAATTGCTATAAATGCCATTGGAGTTAACTCGTCATGTAAAAATCCTTCCGCGTTAGGGAAGACGAGTTAACTCGTCATCTGTGAATTCCACTGAATTCAGCTAGACGAGTTAACTCGTCGTATAAAACTTTCTCCGCATTACGGAAGACGAGTTAACTCGCCATCTAAGAAATCCTCTGCATTCATCAGGCAATTCATCTGCTCATAATTTCGAGTCGTTTCTCATGTCTCCGAATAAACTGTTGTTTAACTAAAATCCATAAAGTAACAAGATCAACGTAAAAAATAAACACATAACGTTGAACCTACAGTGACGTTTGATCGTGTAAATGAAAAACGTGGCGTAATTAACCACCGCGTAATCGACGCGGCATATCAAAACTGATTAGTCTCGCCGCTCAGCTGGATTGCGGAAAGCATCACGGTTTGCAAACTTGTTGCATAAAATCGCTCGATGGTATCGTTTACACCCCAGTGGAAAACAAATCCAATTTACAGAACATAATCGTTGGCGTAATAGGCGCCGCGCCGCGCCGCGCCGCGCCGCGCCGTGTAGACCTCCCCGACGATCGAGATTACGAAAAATGCATTGATAACGCGACACTACCGGGTCACACTGCGATTCCATCAAGGGTACAAACTACAAAGTGGCTACACCGCACGCTCGAATACTTTTACGCTGAAAAATCGCGTGTCGATCGCCACGCGGGGAAAGGTTTGCGGAAGGACAGAAGTCTTGGATAGATAGTATGTACTTACTTAGTAATATGCAATATCGAGTGACAGGAGCACCGAATTTTAATAACTTCCCAGACTTTAAAAGTCTTTTATCGATTCCAAAACTTCTTGGGAACTGAGAATTATTCTGGACTCATTCAACAATTATTGATCATTGATATTGTAATAAGCACCGTATACTAATTGTAAGCAGTAAAACGAAATCTATTTCTTCATCAACCCTTTATAGTTTATTGGGGCATTCTCGTCTATGTAGATTGTAGAGGGACGAGATCCTCTATTCTCTCTAGGGACGACCGCACAAAAACACTGCATAGTTTTTACCGATGAATATTATCCACACGTATTTTCTAACATTTCAGTAAGTTGTAATAAAAATTCAGCCAATGGTTCGAAAAAGTTATAAATAATCAAATGTCCCGCTTGCTCCACATTTAAAGCAAGAAATACCTATTGTCCTATTCGATAATACCAAACCAACGACAGTATTATAATTTATATCACACTGCAACCAACTTCAAAGTGGCAAGAGAAAGTACCGCCACGTAAAAGTATATTCTTATATTTCTTCTCCCCTTTTGGTTCTCCAATAAAAAAAAAAGTCACGACCACGTTGTCCGACCATGTACGAATAATCCCATGCATTTCTTTCTTCGATCTTCCGCCTTTCCACTGGCATCGGAATTAATTAACATAGTAAATAGTTAATCACTAATAGAGTTATTAACTAACGGGCGTACAATAATTCCATATTACCAAGTCGATCCTCCAGTATTAATCACCAAAATTTTGTAGTACATTTGAGGAATGTAAATAAGACACGTGTTTCTTATTCAACATAAAATTTTTTTTTAAAATAATTGAATCTTTTCTCTCAACAAAAATCTGCAGCAATGGCCCGTCTACAGTGCACAAGACAAAACCGCGAAAGGTTAAAATTTCCACTTAAAATAGAGCATCATAAATCCTTACGTCGCGTCGGTGGAGCTACAATTACGAGTGCTCCAGTTCCAGTGGAACCAACAATAATTTTTTCCCTCCGATAGTGGGACACGTTTCGATAGTAGTGAACGCCCATCGACATTGCAGAAAGCTAATTAAACAGAGCCGTAATCCTGGTAGAGCTGTTGCGTGACTCCAGGCAAGGAATTCCACGAACAGGTAGGCACGATGTCATACAAGAAGCACATAAAAGAACCCATAACGCTTGGATACCCGGATAATAAAACAATAAAAGTAAAATGTGAACTACTTACTAAAAACATTGCCGTTTTTAAGTAAAAACGATTTCTTTAAAATCACCTCCAAAGTTATCCTACCATTTTTGGCCTATCATCGTGAAGTTGTCTCGAGAGAATATTTCATATTCGATCTGTATTAAATATCCAATTTTGTGGATAGTAATATAGCCTATAGGTGAATCCATAAAGCTTGGATTCGTGGCGAATGAAAAAACGAAAGGAAAAAATGTGTTGATTAGGGAATAGGCAGGTGCTCGTATTTGGTTTTGGAGTGTATAAATTTATTAATTAAGACGATGTTAGGTGTACACGGGACTACGTTGCGTAAAAACATTCTGATTTTATCGCGCTGTGTATTCACAATGAGAGCGCAGTTTCTACGCAGGATTTATTACACACGTTTTTCGCGTTCCGCCTGCTTTAAACGGTAATTAATACGAAAAGCATAAGGAGCGACCGGATTGAGTATTAGAAGGGTAATGGTATACGATTACACTTTCACCGAGATCTCGGATCGCGTCGATCCAGGAACCAAATTTGATACAAATTTGATACTGAAGATCGATTTTCAGGGAACGTCACGGCTTTTCGATCGCGGAAACGTGATAACGTAGGGTGACAATGATATCTTGTTAGTATTTTATTACCACTTACAATTAGTGGTGGCGAGGGAAAATTTCTACATGAAAATGCCGTTGCTGGTGTTAATTTTGTTGTAAATTTTGGGGAGTGGAAGAACAGTCATTTGAAGGAGGGAAAATTAAAATTGGGGAGGGTGAAGATCTAGAGCTGGAGTGGTTAGTGGATTCATGTTCTGAGTCGAGTCGACTAATTTCCAGTCAAACTATAGAGTCAAAGCTCAAGTCAAGTTCAAGCCCAAGTTCAATTAAAGTTGAGTAAAACTTGGGGAAAAGTTAACGTCAAGCAAAACTGCAGTCAAAGTTCTTCGATTCATTTATAAATATTTCATGTAAATCACAGAACGTAAGCGGGCACGCAGCGGAAAATTGAGTAGGATCTTTAGAAACCATACTTTTTACTTTAATCATTACAAAACTGAACATTCTACGAGAAGTTATCGTAAAGAACCCATTTACAGCAGCTCACTCGCTTACCGAGAATTGCGCCCACAAGAACATGTCTCAAATCTATATTACGTATCCTACGTGTCCTACGTGTCCTACGTGTCCTTTTTTTCCTTTATAGGTATCAACGTTCTACTGAATTATCGTTGGTTGAATTTAAACGAGATTGTTTCACGTAGCGAGCAATGCCAGCTAATCACGACAGAACGCTGCTGAACGGGTGATTGTAAGAGAGAAAGGTTCCTTTTTCCTTTTTCCTTTTTTTCCTGACAAAGTTCCCCTATGCCGTTGCAAGGGAACTGTACGGGGTACTGAACCAACATCGCCAAACGATTTGCATCTTGATTTATAGGCCTGGTCTGACACATTGGCGTAGAAGGCGCGGCATGCTCGAGACAAAATCGCCTCGGATACGATTTTCGATCGATCTATCGGTATTCGGTACCAGTGCTCCGAACTACTTTCCCACGTGTTCTGGAACGACTATATAACGAAGCAAGGATATTGGAAATTGAAATTTCCAAGAATTTCTATAGCCCTTGTTCCTTACATATATGTAAGTGTGCTTTTCAACTCCATTGGGGGATATGGGGAAGGCATGGTGTATATAATATGAGCACTTGATTCAACCTGTTAAAGCCACCATAACGATTATTAACGATTATTAACGATTATTACTTGCATGCGACCACGCTGCCGTTCATAAGTAGGTAGTGGGACACCTGCTGTATTTGCAGAAAATTTGATATTTGCTACCGGTTTACCTAATACTTTTCACTGATTTTATTTTCTGGTTTGAATTTAAAATTCCCAAATAAAATAAATTTATTAGAGTTGTTCGATTTTGAAATATTTGTCACAACTACTTGACACACGGTAGGTGTTTTAATACTCATGATTTTTGATTATTTTCCATCGGAAACGACTCCACTGGCCTTCGACTTGACTCTGACTTGACTTTGACTTGACTTCGACTTCGACTTCGAAGACTCAAGGAAACCGCAAGGAAACCGCAAGGAAACCGCAAGGAAACCGCAAGGTAGACAAATTACACGATTGCTACTATACATAGAAATTTATTTCACCACCTGTACACGCAGCTCCCACTCTACATAATACGAAGCGCTTGGTTGGCGCCGCAGCCCACGGTGCCCTCCATGAAGTCAGGAAAATTGGACTCGAGCACGCGCATCCTGGACCTGTTGTAATCGGCGACGACGTGGGTAGCCAGCGAACACTGGGGGCTGGTGTAGACCAATTGGAAGTAACGGGAATCGAAGGGAGTGCAGCTGCTGTCCCATCGGTACACGTCCGCCTCGCCCTCGTAGCGGAATAACAGGGCGCTGCCATTGTCCGTACCCAAAAGGACCATCCTGTTCGGTTTCAATCCAAGATCGTGGATACGCCCGTTCGCGGAGCCATTCCGCAGGTGCTCTGTTCTGATAGAGAACATACGGCTGCCGCAAAGGTAGGTGAAGACCAAGCAGGTGCTTCCGTCTGAACGACGTAGCAGGGCGAGGTACAAGACGTCTCGTCGGCTGCATCCCAAAGTGACAGCCTGCGGCAGGACGACACGATAGCCGCGACCTGAAGTGATATCGTAGACGAGGATGGCGCGCGTGGCAGCGTCGGACACGTAGATGAACACGCGACCGTCCTGGCTGTAGTCCGCCACCACGTACTGAAGACGGGACGTCGGGCTGGTCAGACCAGTCAGATCCACTGTCTTCACCAGCTGTGGGAGAAATTAAGGGGTCGCGTGTCAGATCCTGGGCCCCACTGGGATGATTTGTGCCAGGGACTCAGAGGGTTCGAGTCCCATCGGCCGAGGCGTTTTACCGTGGCTCCCGGAACACATGGGAATTACAACAAAGGGATAATCGAAGGGAGCGTACCTTCCCAGTGCTGACGTTGAATGCCAGGACCTTCGGCGGACATTTCCGAACAGGTTCCTCCAAAGTGTTCACCACACCGGTGTCCAGGACCCAAAGGATATTCTGAGGATCCAAGTAAAGGTCCACTACGTTCTGGAGAGCGGTGCAGGTACCCTCTTCTTGGAGGGACCAACAGGGATAGGGAGTCAGAGTTGCTTGGCAGCCTGTATTCTGCAGGGACACTTTGGCTAATGTTGCTGGGACGCCTGCTTTGTACCTGCGTGGTATACCAGGTCATACAAGATTCTGATAAAGATATAGAATCGATTCTAAACGATGTACAACGTTTCTGTAGTTTCTCAACACTCCAAATGGTGTTATATAAAATACACATTACTTGGTACTGAAATACTTTGTGCACTTCTAAGTAGTAAATTTGTACAAAATATGAGCACTACCAGAGGTGGGGTGAATTTCAAATACACATTATTCGAGTATCATTCTTCATCGTTTCGACTGTAACACAGTTCATCAATTTCACTAAATTTATAGAAGCTTATATCTTATTATAAGATATATAGAATTGTCAAAGATATGTCCGAGATGTGATTTAAAATGTAGTTCCAAAAGACACCTGAAACGTTACGAAAAATGGGAGAAAAATGTATGTAGGTATGCTTAAGTTCCAAATACAATATTCCAATATGACGTCAGCTGATCGAACATCCACCAATTCCAGACCATTTCTTTTGAGAATAACTTAAGAGTTTAACAGAGAAAAATTGTCACTTTACCCACCTAGGTAGGGCCACAATGGCATCATCGTTGAAAATGGCAGCCCTGCTGGCGATCACGTTTTTCGAGACGTATCTTCCACTGTTCTTGAACATGTTCTTCGTAGCTGCGCACGGCCACTCGAAGGATCCACCGGTCCACTGAACATCCCCGCTCAAAGGTACGAGTTCCTCTTCCGCCAGAGCCGTGGCGACGAACACGGTGACGGCCACCGTCAACGTCACAAGAAACTTTAGCTTGGAAAACATTCTGTGCAGGTCCCTGGAAGGAATTGTCGATCGAGCTCGACTGAACTGAAAAATCTTCACGATCACACCAGTTATATACGAGGTTCAATGCCTCTGGAGTGACGAAACACTCGAGTTTGCCAAAATATTTATTGTTCCGCCGACATGCGCAAGCATTCCGTGCTTCGAATTCCCTTAACATTTGTTTTACTTCTTGCGGACACGGAAGCTTTGTGGTGTAACTACTGGTAGCCTAAGCATTTAACAATTTTCCAGCGTCCTTTGACTATGTTCCCTCCTACAATTATCGAAGCATTGAGAGCAAAAACGGACTAACCCACTATCAAAGAAAAAATTCATTTCTCCTATTTTATATGATTAATAGAGCCTAACTCAATTCGCGAAAAATATGGTGCGTTTTTATTCTCAATGCCTCAATTCTGCCCTCGTTAATTAAAATGTCCTATGTATTTCAAGCTCCACACGTCTTTTACCTTTTCGTACAGATTTATTTAACGTACTAATTGCTTTTGAAATTAATTGCTACGTTAATAATACATTATATACCGGTATACCTATTAGAAATATTTGACCACATTTTTTCAATTAAACGAAGAAAAACAAGGCGGCACAAAGAAAAGGCAAAACTTCAGTTTTCTCGGTTCTTTCGAAACGCTAGATACCGATTTAGCACATTTTAACAGTATTATAAATTATAATTCTATTCCCCGTAATGTATTTTTTAAAATACTTTTTGTAAAATAAGTTATTAAAGTAAAATGAAGAGGAAAGGGAGCTTCTGGAGATAGGAATTTCTTAGGTTGCAAAGTTTAGTGGAAGTCGTGCGAAGTTGGAGGAGTTTCAGAACTGGAACTTCCCGAGTCGCACAATATTTAGTAAACACTCGTCGTTGGTACTTTTCCTTGTTGTTTTCTAGACGTCGTGCAGCCTTGTCCGAGCGGAACTGTTGCGAAAAACGGAAGAAGAAGTTACTTTATAAATACACAAAGTATGTGCTATCAGAAGGTTATGGAATCGTCGATTCCCCTGCATATATATAAGCATAAAGCCGAATTTATCAGTCACATAACCGAGCGTCTTCGCCCATCCGCACCGGAAAGTCGCGTAAGTTGCTTTTCATAATTACCTTCCACTTACTATTACTCAATAGCAGTCTTTCCAAGTCCAATTTTCAGTTTCTTCTGAAAGATATTCGAGAACAGAAAACATCTTGGAAGAAAATTTTTTGTTCACGAGTGATGGGTTTGAAAATTTCTCACGCAAAAACTTGTTACTCTAGTGATCGTAAGTTATTGATGTAAATTTCGGAAATTACTGACCCCCAGCTCTTGAATTTATTAAAAAATTGGAATTATTAAAAAAATTAGAACCTTACGAATTCTCAATAGCTTCTCAAACCGCCTTTAAACAATAAAAGTAGGAGCCCACCAATAAAAAGAAATTATTTATTTATTTCAACAGGATCGTATTCTTCAGTCAAGAATTTAATTAATTCTTGAATATGATAATTTGCTTAAAGTGAAGTAATTAACTTCAATTTAGTCAAATAGCTACTTAGTTCAATTTTTTACGGAAAAAACCCATAACATTCTCTCTCTGAATCCATCCCGAAATCAATTCGCATGACATTTCTCATCCACAGTGGCCCAGATTACTCTCTGCACCAAGTACCAGGATGAAGAGGTTCCTAAGTGTCATCCTCTGCTTGACGATCTCAGCGAGCCACCTCTGCCACGGTGACCAGGTGCTGCAGAACTTATCATTGACCTTGTCCGGACACAGTTTGAATTGGCCCTGCCAGAGCACGAAGAACATCTACGAGACCAGCGGTCGTTACATCGCCAAGAATGTGATCGCCACGAGGACGCAGGTGTACAAGGACGAGGCAATCCTGGCGATGCCACGCTACAAACCAGGGGTACCCTTCACCCTGGGCGTCGTTTCCTTGAAGACGAAAGACTGCGAGCCGAAAGTCTCCCCCTTCCCATGCTGGGCCATCCAGGAGGAAGGCAACTGCCAGGCCCTCCAGAGCGCCGTTGACATTGTTCTGGACATGCAGGACATCCTATGGGTCCTCGACGTTGGCATCGTCAACACTTTGGAGCAACCTGTCAGAAGGTGTCCTCCCAAGGTGGTTGGAATCGACGTGAAGAGTGGGAAGGTAGGTCTGACTTTAATTCAATGATTTTGATCCCTCGTAGAAGTGAATTGAATTCCAACTGAATTTAATAAATCCCGACACAGGTGGTGAAGGTGATCGACCTGAGGTCGCTAGTGGACGAGTCCTCCCGCTTGCAGTACATGGCCGTCGACTACGCAGAGGACGGCCAGGTCTACGTGTACATCTCTGACGCGGCCACCAGAGCCATCATCGTCTATAACGTCACCGCCGACGCCGGCTACCGCGTCGTTCTTCCCCGTGCCGTCACGTGCGGCTCGGAGAAGAGGGACGCGCTCTACTTGGCGCTGATCAGGAACAGCTCCGGCATGCAGGTGCTCTACTTCACTTACCTGGGCTCCAGCAGAGTCTTCGCCATCAGGGCCACCAACCTGAGGGCTGGCAACGCGAATGGCTCCGTAGTAGACCTTGGTCTCAAGAAGAATAAAATCGTCATCCTGGGCACTGACAACGCGGCCGCCATTTTCTTCAGGAACAAGGGTAAGAGGAAATTTTTAAAAAAGAGTATAATATAACGAACTCTCCAACTCTGGAATTCGCGACACAGTGATCTGAGTAATCCAATAACACTCGGGCCATTTTCTTTCACGGCTCAGACTATATCGCTGGAGGAATCGGGAAACTTGAGCTACTGACCCCTAAAATTGAGGAGTTTAAGTGAAAAAAGTAATCTTCCATTTCTATGGCACTTACATCGTTCGCGATTTCAACTCCTCAATTCTGTTTTTTTTTTTTTAGCAATAAGATAAAACTTCTGTTCTAAAAATTTCTATCGGAGCACGTGCACCAGCTGAACAGTGGCGCAGTTTCCGAAGAAGTTAGGGGTGGCTTTGAGTTCGTTCAGTGTAACCGACAGAACGTTTATGGTTTACAGGCGAGTCCGACGTCTACATGTGGAACACAGAGACACCGTTCGTCTCGGACAACTTCCTGCTGGTGCAGAAAGGCAGTGACTGCAGGCTGCCAACCGAGGTGGTTGCTGGGTACAAGGGGCTGATGTGGGTGATCGAGAGCAACTTCCAGGATTACATCGAGAACACCGTCAGCTGTTCCGGTTCATCGGTGTCCCTTCATCCTCTGGTGAATTCCTGCGACGATCAGTACTGAGACATAAGACTGACGAAATGAACTGTGTTTCGGGCCGTGAATCCTCAAGTGCTGCTGTTTAACACTCTGAACGCTATGGTACAGGGTGTTTCAGAATTATTGGGACTGTATGTGTCTATAGGGTCTATGATAGATCATAGACTTAATATTAAAGGAACAGGTGATACAAATAAGTTACTGAATCGCAAGTGGTATTGCGGAAAACTGATGTCTATCGAGTTCACTGCACACGTGTAAATGATCAATGAGAGATCTAGGACTAATTAGATCCCTATTACGGATTCAGTTCACGTTTTCGGTTTGGTGTGCTAATTCTAATTTTTTTAGAACATAAAATCCGAATACGGATTTTCTTGCGCGTAGAGTTCGCTTCTGCTTAATTCTGTATTAAGCCAATATGACGGGCGAACATGAAGCAACTCGACAGTACCACCAAAGAAATTCATTACTTTGTACAAAGAAACGAGCACCTTAAGAATAGAATAGTTCAAGGACCCAGTCAATTTTGAAACACCCTAACGTTATAGCGTCTAACGAACTCTGAAAACCAAATATTGTAGTTGAGGACGATCTAAAAGACTTTTCGCACGAAACACTTTTACATGTCACATATTATAGGATCAGGAGCCCCCTTAAGAGCAGAGTTAGGCATTGACTAAATAAAAAATTATCTCAATAACGAATCAAATAAAAGTTACATTAACTTTATTCGTTATTCTAGGGTCGGAAATCCTACGTATGACGAATAATTTTTTTTAACTTTTATTCGTCATTCGAAATTTTTATTTAAAAAAATTTTTGCCCATCTGTCCTTAAGAGGGAGTCGGTTCCAGGATCCGCAAGATCGCGGGTCCTCCAATCCCGTCGGCCGAGGTCGGTTTTTTCCGTGGCTCCCGAAACACCATAGGTATTATAAAACCTATTTCTACAGTATTACTCTCACATCTCATTCTCCCTTTTCCTGCACTAGCGTTGTCTCTGTGAATTAAATACGTCAAACAAAAGTGTCACGTACGAGAAGCTAGAATTCAAAAAGTGATATCTAGCCAATAAGAATTATTCTAACACTCCTCCAACAACTATGTAATAAAACCCTCGATTTCTTCTCGCGAAGAACTCAACCTGGACAAATAGCAACCAGTGTTACACAGAAAATCCGATGATCCTTCGATCGTCGATCGAGACGATACGACTCGGGCAGTTTACTGTTCAAACAGTGTCGCTTACGTAAATAAATTCATTCTTAATAATTCCGTCTCGTAAATCCCCCTTGGACTGGAAACTTCCTTGCCAATTAATCAACCTTCCCTGTAACGCATAGACAGCAGCGCGTAACGTGTTGAGATAAGTGAGATTAAGTGGCTAATATACGGGTGCCCTCGTAAAACGAAAAATGCTTGATAATTCGAAGGCAACTGTCTTCAAGCAACGTATAATTAAATCGTTAGTCAAGGTCAAGGCGGATGGAAACGAAAGAACGTCGAAAGGTGCAATAAATTCTGCATTAATTAGACAACATCGTGTAATTTTAATTACCCTTGAAGGCTGTCGTTTCACTTGACCGTTATGTATATTAAGTGTTTAAGCATCGACTATCGACGACCATTAATTGCCATTAATTTAGGGACAGGGCTGCCATGAAACCAGACGAATCGCAATGTCAATTTCGTCTCCGATTCCGACAGCCATCGCTCACTCTAGCACCCTCTACATAATAAACTCCGATGGCTGGCCATCTGGACCGAGCGCCACGTCTCCTTCGAGTTTCGACGTTCAATTTCCCCTTCATTTACCGCCAACAGGACAGGTTAACGTGAGTAATTACTCCTTAAGTGATTAACGCAGGATTAAGAGGCTCTCACTGACGTTTCTTGGAATTACAAAAGGTCATCGATGGAGGTAGGTAGAAGAAAAATTAAGTTAATGACGTGATTGATTAAATGATTGCGTCCAGTCGCTCGCGCGAGATGAAAAATGAGTTTTCAGCAGATTTTCTGATTTCACGAGTTCCTATATCTAGGGTCTTTGTGGTGGTATTTGCATGGTGGACCGTGGAATTTTGACGCGAAGCCTTTCACTAGCTTTCCATCATGTTGGATTTGGTAGGTCGGCATTTTGGTTTCACGAAATCGAATACTTTCCAATCTTAACAGTTCTGGATTTAAGTGTCGATCGGGAATTGAAGTTTCTTGAGAACGGACACTGTAAGTTTACCAAGCCCCACAGGTTCTTCTGGGCGTCCATGGCGTAATCGGTTACGCACGGGCAGTTTTCATTCTGCACAAGAACCGAATGACTCTCCGCCTGGAAATAAGAAGAGATGTATGTCATGGGACTTTTTTCTAAGTTTCTTTGAAGTTTGAAGAGAAGAATGGAATTACTTTGAGGGGGAGTCTGGTGTCCCAGCGGACGCTGGCTCTCTCCGAGGACATGAAATAGTGGAGGCCGTCCTTGGCGTCGCAGAAGAGACCCGAGGAGGCGCCCATTTTGCTACCGTGCCAGACGACCGTAATGTTACCCGATTTCTGATGTATCGTGCAACAAATCAAACAGATTCTCAACAGGATCACAACAAACAGAACTCTACGTGAATTCCGAACGAATTCATACTGGAGTGGTAGTGAATTCCGAATTAATGCCACGTGAACTCTCAATGATTTCCTACTTAAACAAATTCTAAGTGCATTCTAAGTACGTTCTAACAATGTAACAGAATTCGAAATGGGCTGTAAGTGAATTCTCAGTGAATTCTCAGTGAATTCTCAGTGAATACCAAACGAATTGAATTCCAACCGAATTGAATATGAAGTGAAAAGAATTCGAACTGAATTCCATACTAATTATTACCGAATTCTAAATGTGAGACCCCCTCATATGAGGTCTAAGTGAATTTCACACAACTACCGAGTAAAAATCATCGTAAATTCCTAGTGAATTCTTCCTACATTTCAACTGAATCCTGAATCACTTCGAAGCGTGTTCCAACTAAATTCTCCGAACCTTTAGCGCCACCGTAATTGAATAACAAAACAATTGTGTCCTTTCTACGTACGCCTTTGAACGTCGACGTGTCCTCCTCGGTCCATAATTCTTGCAGATTTATGCTAAACAAATCGAGAGAGTCGGAACCCGTCATGTACAATACCGAATTCTTCCTGGAAATAGCGAGGTCGGTGCTGAATACGCGAGGAACTTCCGGTCCATGAATCATCTTTATTCTCCACCATCTTTCCTTCTCTGCGAAAAAGTTTACGTTCACGGTAAGTTTACAAGAAGCCTAGCTACCTTCCACGATCTTTATCTTCATTTATTCACCTGACATAAAAGCTATGATCGATTCATCCCCGGGATCTCCGATGTACCCTCTCGATCCTGATTGATCGATGGCGAGAGCTCTTAAGCTTCTTGTCGGCACGTTCGTCAAATCAGTGCACGACACCTTTTCAAATTTTTAATTCGCTTTCAACATGGAATAATGACAAATCCTTCAGCCGTCAAATTGACAGGGAAGATTCTTAACACCGAAATTCAAACAATTATGAAATTTTGGGGATACGTGTTTTTTCGCTCCCCACGGTCACTCTAAGAGTGTAAAATCGACACCTGAAACTCCACCTATTTTCGGATTTCGTGTTATAACTCGTCAACTGTACGAGATAGAAAAGAAGTTTCAAGACAAAAGTTACTTCTTTTAATTAGGACTATCATTTGGTAACTTACAATTCTTACAATTCTTACAATTCTTACAAATCTTACAAATCTTACAAATCTTACAATTCGCGAGTTACAACAGAAAATCGGAACATAGGCGGGATTAAAAGTTCCAGGGGTGAATTTCACCTCCTAGAGTAAATTTGGACAGCAAAGAAAATATATATTCAATAGTTTCATAGTTTTTTGAATTTCCGGGTTGGAGATCTTCCCTTGCCAGTAACTTGATACAGATAATCATAGATAGTTCGCAATGTTCTCCAATTCGCATCTCACCAATTGGTTGTTCCTCCTCAAATTATAAATCACAATCCTGGCGGAGCAATCGAAGTTGTCTGGAACTTCCAGCAGCCACAAACGCCCCCGTACATCAACGTCCAATCCCACGACCGTTCGAAGGCACTCGTCATTCTCAGGTTTATTACGCGAGACGGAGGAGAATTTGGTGGATTTAACGACCGGGAAACTAGATTCCGGCCAAGCCGCTTCGAACAGTGTCGTCGTGCCCTTGGATGTATCGTTCCCCTGCCATCTGCAGGCCAATATTCCCATTTCCCATTTCCCTCACGAACCATCACGAACTTCCTGCCGTTCAGACTTCTCTGAAATACGATTACCTTGGGATCGCTAAGAAGCCACGATTCCTCCAAACGGCGAACTTCCAGATGAAGATGTCCTCCGGCAGACCCGCCGCTGCGAACTCCCAGCAAGTGGACTTCCGCGGGGTGAAAAAGATAGCTGTCGCGATGTAAAGGACAGAAACCGTGTAACGAGGAAACATGACGACGATTGGATGGACGCGCACATTTGACTCTTTGTGGATGGATTAACTCGCGAGCTAGTACAGGCCCGTCAGCAGAAGCTAAAGCATTCGCAATCCGCGAATCAGCATTCTATGGGACTCCGTAGGCACCGTGAAAGAAGGTCACGATTACGAAAAATTTCACACCCGATGGCGTATAATTAGTGCAGAAATATTCTATGTCCACTTTTTCTGAAATTACAGTTTTTATATGCAATGAATATTTGTTGACTGTTTTTTATGCTGTATAAAAACACATTTGTATCTACTTGCATACACGTTAAGGTTTTAGTGGAGCTAAGTATTAGATAATAGATACTATCGAACGCTAGTGAGTAGTGAGTATGCCCTCAGTTTAAGATAGGTTTATGTAACAGTTTAACAGTTTAACAGTTTAACAGTTTAAATTTACCTCCCAAAAAACTTTAAAAAAGTAAAAAAATTATGCGAATGCGACGGCCATTTACCGACCGCTGGAAGTCTACCGACCGAAGATCGAGTTATCCTCCGTCAGTAGCATACCAGTTGCTGCCATCTCAAGTGGCCGTCGGGCACTTATCGGTTGCCGGTACATCGCCGGCCGTCGGCACTTTGCTGTATGTCGACCTGTTACCGCTCGTTGTCAACTTACCTGCCCTCTCATGGGCGATCAAGGACACTCGAAGAATCAATTAAATTAAAAAATTCCCCCCATCCATACCTGGCAATCCAGGGTGGCCGTGCGTGGTGTCAAAAAACTCGCCGTGATCTCCCGGAGGTCCTCCCGGCGTCAAATGTAGGGCTTATCTATCCCTATTCATGAAATATCAAGATTCAAAACTCTACAACTAAATTTGCAATAGTTTATTGTATATAAGTACCCCCCAAAAAACTTTAAAAAAGTAAAAAAATTACGGCAAGTACATGAAATCTAGTAAATCACAAAATAAAGAAAATAATACTAATAAATACAAAGCAAAAAAAGATGTGAATTCAGAATGAGCTGCAAGTACATAATGGTGCTTACCCGCAGCGTGCAAAGGCGACACTGTGTAACACAATAAAAGACAAAAAAAAGATGTCCGCGGCCTGGAAGTCAAATACTTGGCGTGGCCTGGCAAGGTATTCTCAGATTATGAATACCCATACCTCCCCCACCCCCCTCGCAGGCTTTCAGAAAATTTGTCCATTTAAAACTCAGACAATATGAGTACATTTTCATTATATTGCGTTTTAAAATAATTGTAAGATCATTCATCCACACCGATAGTTTTCCTCTCACAACCTTTCACATAATTTGTCAATTTTAAACTATGACAGTATGAATACATTTTTATTATTTTGCCTTTTTAAATAATTCTTATTCAGCGAAACCTTGACCTTGCCTGGCCACGCCAAGTATTTGACTTCCAGGCCGCGGACATCTTTTTTTTGTCTTTTATTGTGTTACACAGTGTCGCCTTTGCACGCTGCGGGAAAGCACCATTATGTACTTGCAGCTCATTTTAATTTCACATATTTTTTTATATAGATTTTTGTGCCCTCAAAACGAAACCGCAAACCGTTTCTCGCCATCACCTTCCGTTTTTGAGAAACTCGATTTTGAAAAAAAAATGCAAATTTTCAAATTTGAACATGTTTTATTTTGTAACAGTAACAGTTATTCGGTTACTCGTTGCATCAAATTATTCTACGAACCCTCCCGAATACAACGATATAAGTTATCATGGCATTATGAACAATTAAATATGTTTAAACAACGAAACAAATCGAAAGGGCCACCCGAAATGCACAATTTTTCAGAAATCATTCAATATATTTCAAAAATTAAGAGACTAGGAGAAAATCTGACTACTCCACGCGATGCAGCGGACATTTTTCCTCCGGAAAAACGTCAACAGCAATCGTAAGTCGCGTTTTGTTTTCAATACAGAAACGAAATAGTTTGGCAAAACCTGGATTTGCCGACTTTTACGCTGCCTGGCAATAGGTACAGAAGCGAAGTGGTACTCAACGGCGGCGAGCGCACCCATTGCCGCCGTTGAGTACCACTGCCTAGTCGTTTCTGTACCCATTGCCAGACAGCGTAAAACTCGGCAAATCCAGGTTTTGCCAAACTGTTTCGTTTCTGTATTGAAAACAAAACGTGACTTACGATTGCTATTGACGTTTTTCCGAATGAAAAATGTCCGCTGCATCGCGTGGTGTAGTCAGATTTCCTCCTAGTCTCTTAATTTTTTAAATATATTGAAAGATTTCTGAAAAATTGTGCATTTCGGGTGGCCCTCTCGATTTGTTTCGTTGTTTAAACATATTTAATTGTTCATAATGCCATGATAACTTATATCGTTGTATTCGGGAGGGTTCGTAGAATAATTTGATGCAACGAGCAACCGAATAACTATTACTGTTTCAAAGAAAAATATGTTCAAAGTTCGCCTTCAGCCAAAACGAAACTAACGCATGTTTCGTGCTTCGTTCGTTGACTCTCGGGATTATTCGGCAGGGATCGTCGTCCGTCATTGTATATATCAAATTTTTTAAGTACACCATTGAACTTTATAATCTACCAATCTTAACCTTCCAAGTGTCAAAAAATATAAGTCGTCCAAATTTGAAATGTCAGGAATTTTTACATTAAATGGGTAAATGAAGAAATTTGTCAAATAAGGTAAATCGACAAAATTTGTCAAAAGACATAGCATTAAGAATTATTAAGAAAATAGATTAGGGTGGACTGCTTGCAATCTTTTGTGAAATACATTCGTAGTACTTTAATAAAATCCACAGTAGTTGCTACGCTATTTTTTAATTCATTAATTTTTTAGATTCCCATTAACAATATTTCAATTCACAAAATAGACATACTAAATTAATTTTATTCCAGCACCAATACATTGTGCATTAAAAATATTGAATCTCTTGGTTCATTTTCGCTGAATTACCATTAGCATTTAAATTTCCTGCAACCAGACTTTCTGTCATACGCTCTCACCTCCTTCGGACACATTTTGTAGTCTCTACACTCACTACGGCAAAATGCCACTCTATTTCTATATATGTTCTGCGTTGAGTTGTAACTAAAATAACTAAAATGTCGATTTTATTTATTTACAGATAATCGAAGCAGAAGATGATGCAGTGTGATCTACGTCAGAGAAAAAAATTGGCGCTGCTCCCCGAATTGGTGTTGCGAAGCTGAATAAATATGTATAAATTGCATTAATCTTTTTCTTTCTTTCTTGTACGTGGGTTTGTGAATGTGTGGATACATTGTAAGCGAGTTGTTGCAAATTATTAATACTAAACCAATTAACATTTTTTTCGGTTTCGCAGCGCCAAGTATTTTGAATAAAATATTTATTCCTATTAAAATATTATTTGTATAAAAATATATCTGCTTAATATTGTTTAATACATTTTTTCTTTGTATAAAAATAAAATATTATTTCTATAAAAATATATCTGCTTAATATTGTTTAACACATTTTTTTCATTGTATAAATAACCATTGTTATAATTCGCGCAATTTTTGTATATCATTAATTTTGTAAAGCTATTAATTTACGACAATGTTTTTAAATGGGATTTTTTTATTCTGATGGGTTAATTAAAATGTCCGCGATATGAGTAATAGAATGTACGAACATAGAATTTTAGCTGTGTATTTGTAGTTGTGTCATCTTAAGCGCTGTTGGAAAGCACCTTTATGTACTTGCAGCTCATTTTGATTTCACATCTTTTTTTACTTTGTATTTATTAGTATTATTTTCTTTATTTTGTGATTTACTTGATTTCATGTACTTGGCGTAATTTTTTTATTTTTTTGAAGTTTTTTTTGGGCTCCTTCTTTCCCTAATGGAACTGAAGGTTCTTCGCTCTTCTCTCTTCTATCCTACAGTTATAATGGAAACTGGGAAGTGCATTCTACAAACAACCAACAAATTGGAAGAAAACTTTATCAAACTCAAGGACTGGATGGACAGGAAACTCATCAAAATAAACACAGACAAAAGCAGCAACATATGTTTCAAGCTGAATAGAAGGGATATTCCAGAAATAATAATTGACAATGCACTAATACCACAAAAGGATGAAGTGAAGTATCTAGGACTAATACTGGATAGAAAACTTACCTGGAGTAAGCATATAAAGGAAACTAAAAATAAAATGAAACAGGTAACAAAAATCTTCTACTGGTTAATAAGGAGAAGTTCAAGACTGAAGGTTGATCTCAAACGACAAATATATATCTCGCTAATAAAACCGCTATGGACATATGGTATACCACTATGGGCTACAGCATCGAAATCGAACGTTAAGAAAATAGAAACTGAGCAAGCAAAGATCCTAAGACTAATTAGAGATGCCCCTTGGTATGTCAGAAATGATGACATCAGTAAATCCTTAAATATCAACACTGTCTGTAGTGAAGTGCTAAAACATAGCCTAAAACACAAAATTAGAATGGAAAACCACATTAATGAGACAGTAAACGACTGCTATATGCCCATGAACCGCAGACTCAAGAGGAAACACCCTGTTGATCTCATTACAACAACGCAACCTCGATAGTACAAAACTACAATCAACCTAGTAACTTAAGGCGTAATTTATCCAAAGACTCTTAGTATTATTTTAATATCAATACGTGTGCTAATTATATTATTCTATATTTTTACATCTTACTGCGTGTGTTAATTATATTATACTATATTTTTACATCTTACTGCACAGTAATATGCAATGTGTGAGTGTAATGAATGTGTATGAGTGAGTGAATGTAAGGAACACTAAGGGTACAACTAGTTTCTAATGCCAGGTGGGCAAAATGTAACTAAAAATGGAGATATAATAAAATAAAAATCTCTTCTATCCTCTTCTATCTTCTTTCTTCTACGTAGACGTGTTTCCATACCGGGGCAGCACCATATGCCGATGCCTCCCAACCGTCGGTATGTCCCACGGTGTCCATCGGCTGTTGGTGATGCACTATTAAAGGTTGTCGAAAATCCCTCGACGGCTGATAACATCCCGATTGTTGGCTAATTAGCGACCATTGTTGGATCCTCGACCTTCGATCGCTTCCCGACCGGCGGTATTACCCAGGGCGTCGATACACGCGAATGCGTCGGCCATTCACCGACCGCTGTAAGCCTACCGACCGAAGATCGAGTTATCCTCCGTCAGTAGCATACCAGTTGCTGCCATCTCAAGTGGCCGTCGGGCACATATCGGTTGCCGGTACATCGCCGGCCGTCGGCACTTTGCTGTATGTCGACCTGTTACCGCTCGTTGTGAACTTACCTGCCCTCTCATGGGCGCTCAAGGTAACTTGAAAAATCAATTAAATTAAAAAATTCCCCCCAACCGTACCTGGCAATCCAGGGTGGCCGTGTGTGGTGTCAAAAAACTCGCCGTGATCTCCCGGAGGTCCCCCCGGCGTCAAATGTAGGGCTTATCTATCCCTATTCATGAAATATCAAGATTCAAAACTCTACAACTAAATTTGCAATAGTTTATTGTATATAAGTACCCCCCAAAAAACTTTAAAAAAGTAAAAAAATTACGCCAAGTACATGAAATCAAGTAAATCACAGAATAAAGAAAATAATACTAATAAATACAAAGTAAAAAAAGATGTGAAATCAGAATGAGCTGCAAGTACATAATGGTGCTTTCCCGCAGCGTGCAAAGGCGACACTGTGTAACACAATAAAAGACAAAAAAAAGATGTCCGCGGCCTGGAAGTCAAATACTTGGCGTGGCCAGGCAAGGTATTCTCAGATTATGAATACCCATACCTCCCCCACCCCCCTCGCAGGCTTTCAGAAAATTTGTCCATTTAAAACTCAGACAATATGAGTACATTTTCATTATATTGCGTTTTAAAATAATTGTAAGATCATTCATCCACACCGATAGTTTTCCTCTCACAACCTTTCACATAATTTGTCAATTTTAAACTATGACAGTATGAATACATTTTTATTATTTTGCCTTTTTAAATAATTCTTATTCAGCGAAACCTTGACCTTGCCTGGCCACGCCAAGTATTTGACTTCCAGGCCGCGGACATCTTTTTTTTGTCTTTTATTGTGTTACACAGTGTCGCCTTTGCACGCTGCGGGAAAGCACCATTATGTACTTGCAGCTCATTTTAATTTCACATATTTTTTTATATAGATTTTTGTGCCCTCAAAACGAAACCGCAAACCGTTTCTCGCCATCACCTTCCGTTTTTGAGAAACTCGATTTTGAAAAAAAATGCAAATTTTCAAATTTGAACATGTTTTATTTTGTAACAGTAACAGTTATTCGGTTACTCGTTGCATCAAATTATTCTACGAACCCTCCCGAATACAACGATATAAGTTATCATGGCATTATGAACAATTAAATATGTTTAAACAACGAAACAAATCGAAAGGGCCACCCGAAATGCACAATTTTTCAGAAATCATTCAATATATTTCAAAAATTAAGAGACTAGGAGAAAATCTGACTACTCCACGCGATGCAGCGGACATTTTTCCTCCGGAAGATGTATATTTTTACATCTTACTGCACAGTAATATGCAATGTGTGAGTGTAATGAATGTGTATGAGTGAGTGAATGTAAGGAACACTAAGGGTACAACTAGTTTCTAATGCCAGGTGGGCAAAATGTAACTAAAAATGGAGATATAATAAAATAAAAATCTCTTCTATCCTCTTCTATCTTCTTTCTTCTACGTAGACGTGTTTCCATACCGGGGCAGCACCATATGCCGATGCCTCCCAACCGTCGGTATGTCCCACGGTGTCCATCGGCTGTTGGTGATGCACTATTAAAGGTTGTCGAAAATCCCTCGACGGCTGATAACATCCCGATTGTAGGCTAACTAGCGACCATCGTTGGACCCTCGACCTTCGATCACTTCCCGACCGGCGGTATTACCCAGGGCGTCGATACACGCGAATGCGTCGGCCATTCACCGACCGCTGTAAGCCTACCGACCGAAGATCGAGTTATCCTCCGTCAGTAGCATACCAGTTGCTGCCATCTCATGTGGCCGTCGGGCACTTATAGGTTGCCGGTACATCGCCGGCCGTCGGCACTTTGCTGTATGTCGACCTGTTACCGCTCGTTGTCAACTTACCTGCCCTCTCATGGGCGATCAAGGACACTCGAAGAATCAATTAAATTAAAAAATTCCCCCCATCCGTACCTGGCAATCCAGGGTGGCCGTGCGTGGTGTCAAAAAACTCGCCGTGATCTCCCGGAGGTCCTCCCGGCGTCAAATGTAGGGCTTATCTATCCCTATTCATGAAATATCAAGATTCAAAACTCTACAACTAAATTTGCAATAGTTTATTGTATATAAGTACCCCCCAAAAAACTTTAAAAAAGTAAAAAAATTACGCCAAGTACATGAAATCAAGTAAATCACAGAATAAAGAAAATAATACTAATAAATACAAAGTAAAAAAAGATGTGAAATCAGAATGAGCTGCAAGTACATAATGGTGCTTTCCCGCAGCGTGCAAAGGCGACACTGTGTAACACAATAAAAGACAAAAAAAAGATGTCCGCGGCCTGGAAGTCAAATACTTGGCGTGGCCAGGCAAAGTATTCTCAGATTATGAATACCCATACCTCCCCCACCCCCCTCGCAGGCTTTCAGAAAATTTGTCCATTTAAAACTCAGACAATATGAGTACATTTTCATTATATTGCGTTTTAAAATAATTGTAAGATCATTCATCCACACCGATAGTTTTCCTCTCACAACCTTTCACATAATTTGTCAATTTTAAACTATGACAGTATGAATACATTTTTATTATTTTGCCTTTTTAAATAATTCTTATTCAGCGAAACCTTGACCTTGCCTGGCCACGCCAAGTATTTGACTTCCAGGCCGCGGACATCTTTTTTTTGTCTTTTATTGTGTTACACAGTGTCGCCTTTGCACGCTGCGGGAAAGCACCATTATGTACTTGCAGCTCATTTTAATTTCACATATTTTTTTATATAGATTTTTGTGCCCTCAAAACGAAACCGCAAACCGTTTCTCGCCATCACCTTCCGTTTTTGAGAAACTCGATTTTGAAAAAAAATGCAAATTTTCAAATTTGAACATGTTTTATTTTGTAACAGTAACAGTTATTCGGTTACTCGTTGCATCAAATTATTCTACGAACCCTCCCGAATACAACGATATAAGTTATCATGGCATTATGAACAATTAAATATGTTTAAACAACGAAACAAATCGAAAGGGCCACCCGAAATGCACAATTTTTCAGAAATCATTCAATATATTTCAAAAATTAAGAGACTAGGAGAAAATCTGACTACTCCACGCGATGCAGCGGACATTTTTCCTCCGGAAGATGTATATTTTTACATCTTACTGCACAGTAATATGCAATGTGTGAGTGTAATGAATGTGTATGAGTGAGTGAATGTAAGGAACACTAAGGGTACAACTAGTTTCTAATGCCAGGTGGGCAAAATGTAACTAAAAATGGAGATATAATAAAATAAAAATCTCTTCTATCCTCTTCTATCTTCTTTCTTCTACGTAGACGTGTTTCCATACCGGGGCAGCACCATATGCCGATGCCTCCCAACCGTCGGTATGTCCCACGGTGTCCATCGGCTGTTGGTGATGCACTATTAAAGGTTGTCGAAAATCCCTCGACGGCTGATAACATCCCGATTGTAGGCTAACTAGCGACCATCGTTGGACCCTCGACCTTCGATCACTTCCCGACCGGCGGTATTACCCAGGGCGTCGATACACGCGAATGCGTCGGCCATTCACCGACCGCTGTAAGCCTACCGACCGAAGATCGAGTTATCCTCCGTCAGTAGCATACCAGTTGCTGCCATCTCATGTGGCCGTCGGGCACTTATAGGTTGCCGGTACATCGCCGGCCGTCGGCACTTTGCTGTATGTCGACCTGTTACCGCTCGTTGTCAACTTACCTGCCCTCTCATGGGCGATCAAGGACACTCGAAGAATCAATTAAATTAAAAAATTCCCCCCATCCGTACCTGGCAATCCAGGGTGGCCGTGCGTGGTGTCAAAAAACTCGCCGTGATCTCCCGGAGGTCCTCCCGGCGTCAAATGTAGGGCTTATCTATCCCTATTCATGAAATATCAAGATTCAAAACTCTACAACTAAATTTGCAATAGTTTATTGTATATAAGTACCCCCCAAAAAACTTTAAAAAAGTAAAAAAATTACGCCAAGTACATGAAATCAAGTAAATCACAGAATAAAGAAAATAATACTAATAAATACAAAGTAAAAAAAGATGTGAAATCAGAATGAGCTGCAAGTACATAATGGTGCTTTCCCGCAGCGTGCAAAGGCGACACTGTGTAACACAATAAAAGACAAAAAAAAGATGTCCGCGGCCTGGAAGTCAAATACTTGGCGTGGCCTGGCAAGGTATTCTCAGATTATGAATACCCATACCTCCCCCACCCCCCTCGCAGGCTTTCAGAAAATTTGTCCATTTAAAACTCAGACAATATGAGTACATTTTCATTATATTGCGTTTTAAAATAATTGTAAGATCATTCATCCACACCGATAGTTTTCCTCTCACAACCTTTCACATAATTTGTCAATTTTAAACTATGACAGTATGAATACATTTTTATTATTTTGCCTTTTTAAATAATTCTTATTCAGCGAAACCTTGACCTTGCCTGGCCACGCCAAGTATTTGACTTCCAGGCCGCGGACATCTTTTTTTTGTCTTTTATTGTGTTACACAGTGTCGCCTTTGCACGCTGCGGGAAAGCACCATTATGTACTTGCAGCTCATTTTAATTTCACATATTTTTTTATATAGATTTTTGTGCCCTCAAAACGAAACCGCAAACCGTTTCTCGCCATCACCTTCCGTTTTTGAGAAACTCGATTTTGAAAAAAAATGCAAATTTTCAAATTTGAACATGTTTTATTTTGTAACAGTAACAGTTATTCGGTTACTCGTTGCATCAAATTATTCTACGAACCCTCCCGAATACAACGATATAAGTTATCATGGCATTATGAACAATTAAATATGTTTAAACAACGAAACAAATCGAAAGGGCCACCCGAAATGCACAATTTTTCAGAAATCATTCAATATATTTCAAAAATTAAGAGACTAGGAGAAAATCTGACTACTCCACGCGATGCAGCGGACATTTTTCCTCCGGAAGATGTATATTTTTACATCTTACTGCACAGTAATATGCAATGTGTGAGTGTAATGAATGTGTATGAGTGAGTGAATGTAAGGAACACTAAGGGTACAACTAGTTTCTAATGCCAGGTGGGCAAAATGTAACTAAAAATGGAGATATAATAAAATAAAAATCTCTTCTATCCTCTTCTATCTTCTTTCTTCTACGTAGACGTGTTTCCATACCGGGGCAGCACCATATGCCGATGCCTCCCAACCGTCGGTATGTCCCACGGTGTCCATCGGCTGTTGGTGATGCACTATTAAAGGTTGTCGAAAATCCCTCGACGGCTGATAACATCCCGATTGTAGGCTAACTAGCGACCATCGTTGGACCCTCGACCTTCGATCACTTCCCGACCGGCGGTATTACCCAGGGCGTCGATACACGCGAATGCGTCGGCCATTCACCGACCGCTGTAAGCCTACCGACCGAAGATCGAGTTATCCTCCGTCAGTAGCATACCAGTTGCTGCCATCTCATGTGGCCGTCGGGCACTTATAGGTTGCCGGTACATCGCCGGCCGTCGGCACTTTGCTGTATGTCGACCTGTTACCGCTCGTTGTCAACTTACCTGCCCTCTCATGGGCGATCAAGGACACTCGAAGAATCAATTAAATTAAAAAATTCCCCCCATCCGTACCTGGCAATCCAGGGTGGCCGTGTGTGGTGTCAAAAAACTCGCCGTGATCTCCCGGAGGTCCCCCCGGCGTCAAATGTAGGGCTTATCTATCCCTATTCATGAAATATCAAGATTCAAAACTCTACAACTAAATTTGCAATAGTTTATTGTATATAAGTACCCCCCAAAAAACTTTAAAAAAGTAAAAAAATTACGCCAAGTACATGAAATCAAGTAAATCACAGAATAAAGAAAATAATACTAATAAATACAAAGTAAAAAAAGATGTGAAATCAGAATGAGCTGCAAGTACATAATGGTGCTTTCCCGCAGCGTGCAAAGGCGACACTGTGTAACACAATAAAAGACAAAAAAAAGATGTCCGCGGCCTGGAAGTCAAATACTTGGCGTGGCCAGGCAAGGTATTCTCAGATTATGAATACCCATACCTCCCCCCCCCCCCTCACAGGCTTTCAGAAAATTTGTCCATTTTAAACTCTGACAGTATGAATACATTTTCATTATTTTGCCTTTTTAAATAATTCTTATTCAGCGACACCTTGACTTTGCCTGGTCAATTATTGTCTAATTACGGCCAGGTGACTCACTTACAATCAGTTGTGAATTACGTCACACCGATAATCACGGGACGCGAGAGTGCCGCCTTCTTCTCGCTTCGACACCTCTCATTGTTCAATTTGCGTTGGCAGATCGCTGGCGCAATCGGCAAGTTACTTAATTCTCGAGTATTTCTTTCTTTCTTTCTTTCTTTCTTTAAACTCGTGAGAATTACTTGCAACCTGTGTGGTGCGTGTATTAAAACTTTGTAAATGATTGCAAATAGTTCACTGTCTTTATTAAAATACTACATATTTTGTGTGTTAAAATTACTGACAATTATTTGCATAGTCCAGGGCGTTCCCTTCAACTTAATTCGGAGGAAAATACGTAAATGTTAGTATCCATCATCCTTGAATAGAACATTGTTACAAGCCTTATTTACTTAGATCCGGAAGGGTAGTGCGCTTAAAGGGTTCCAAGCATGAATTACGCATGCAGATGCACCTTGCAGGATAGTGTTGTAGAACAACGCAAACTTTTGAGCAGCTAGATCCAGTAATCGACCATGCATCTTAAATTCCTCGTTACCCAAATCGATTTGCCGTCCTTCCTTGCCAGAAGGTAACCAGACTCCACCCTTGATGGGCTCGTCGCGAGGTGTAGGATTCCTGCCAACACGAGAAACACATATCGTCATAAATGCTCCGAATTGTTATTGCATTACTAGCATCCGGATATCGTTCATGGCCAGTCAGGATGATCAACGGTAGCTTCCATGTAGAAGGCATAGTAGCTACGATTTCAACACATTCGCCAACAATATGTCCCCACGTCGTTCCACGGTTCAAGTTCGAGTAAAGACAAGTTTCCTTCGTCAAAATAGCGCTCCGATTACTTACCCGTACTTGGCAAAGTTCGTCCATAGAGAGACCATCTGTTTCCTATACACGTTGTACTCTGAGTTTGGATCAAGGTGAGGAGCCGAGTCATTGCAAAACAGCAAGGGAATATCGTCGGCGTGAGCTGTGCCTAAAACATTCGACAGAAGAGTGTTGACTAGTCGGATGCAAAAGAAGTATTGGTACGTGGAACGTGCGTTTACTTCAAGTGATAGCATCGAGATGAATTACCATTGTGACCACTTAGCTTATTCACATAGGACAGTCGATAATAGTAGACCGGTATCTTGCCATTGTATTTAGCCAACATCTGTTGCGTAGAATCGATAGGTCCAGTGAAGTAAAAGGCTGTCGCTATCTAAAGAGCAGACCAGAAATCAGTAGGTCCATCTGTACACGCATAAGTTCAGCGCAATCCTGCCAATATTTACCTTTCCCAGCTCGGAAAGCGTACCATTCGCAACTGTATTCAATAGGCTCGTGAAACCTCTGCTCAGACCCGTTTTGTCGGATGCAAATAGTTTGTTTAGACGTTTTGCCATATCTTTCCTTAGTTCAGCCGGATCTGGAAGTATTCGCATGGAAGGAGTAGAGTAAGGGAGATGAGTAACACTTGGAGGACACAGGGCGAACTTGTTTTAGAAAGCACCAATTGAAACTCCACTTCTGTACCATAGATATGAACACAACCGATGATTAATTACATAATAAAATACTTTGGCGAGCAGAGTATGGTACCTAGAAGGAACTTTTCAATTATACCTCAGTTCTTGCAACGTGCGAGATTTGTATTTAGTTAAAATATATTTCCCTTGCTTTCGAGTAGTGAACATGGCTGCACATTTATTTATATTAAGAAATCGTGCTTTATCTATGGCACGGAAGTAGGCCCATTACTACGTACCTATTTTGCTTGCATTTATTTCATCCTTATTGTAGCCTATCATGGTAGGTACGCGGATGAAGTTCCCAGACTGAAATTTCGATATGGGACAATCGTCCAAGAAGACGTTCTGCGGCGAAGGGTCGGAAGAAATGACGTCTATCGTTGGATTGAATGGCAAGGTCAATGGAGGCTGTTCCGAGAGAATTCACAGTTTACAAAGAAGCCCGTAATGCGTCGGTTCCTTTGAATATATATATATATATATGTGTGTGTATATATAATGTATATCATACCAATGGTGTATGCAAAACCAGTGTGAGCACTGCTTTTATTATGTCTTTGATATCAGCTTTCTTCAAAGCGTCCAGTAATTGTTCATTTGTCTCAGCTGCGATACCCATGTATCCGCCGAGATTCTTGGCTGCTTGGAGAGCCCGGTTTGGTGTGTGGAAACCCCACGGACATATGGGACTACCACTTTGAGAAATAGCTTGTCGAAACAAGCCTGTGGAATAAAATGAAGATAGTTGTATAAAAGTTGGTCCTCCTCACCGATTTTGATGATCATGGCATCGGTTCGCTACCATGCTTTGCGTGCCCCCCTCGTTGATGTAGCCGCAACTATACTAAGTAGTAGCCAGGCCAAGTTGGAAAGTGGAATGCGTTGTGTCGAAATAAATCAACAGAAGTTTTTCGCAAATATCTCGGGAACTAAGGCCGAGCGTCGGTAACGTGTATAGTGTATACTGTATAGGGAAAAGTTGTTCAGAATGATGACCTGGACAACATATTTCAAGGCCACCAGAATCGGTGAGGAGGACCACCTTCTAAATAATTACAAAAATCAATCGCATTCGATTGTACATGTGTGAGCAGATTCGAAACTTTACGCGTTCTGTGTGCTTTTGCTGCAAAACAGGACCTGCTGAAACCGACCAGAATACACTTTCCAAAAAAATAGATTACCGATCGAAAACACTGTCATGCGTTAGATCCAAGGTGCACAAAGAGCCGGTTGGAGCCGGACACCTCTTTACGATTCTTACGAGTAATCTGTACCTATGCGTAGGTAACTGCTGCGAATATTTGGTTTACATGAGACTTTTCTGATTCTTTAATAAATACATATAATACTCGTGAATTCTTACCTTTCGATTGCGGGGATATTAAGTGGTACATTACGGAATCGGCACCAGCACTTTCTCCAAATACAGTCACTTGATTCGGATCACCCCCGAAATTGGCGATGTTCTTCTGCACCCACCGCATGGCCATGCTCTGATCCTTCAGACCCTGATTACCCCGTGCGCCGTCGATCCCCAGTCCCAAAAATCCTAGAAAAATACGAATCCGTCGTAGGCGTCCGCTCAACATTTTCATCGAATTGGGGAAATCGATCGGTTACCAAGAGGTCCAAGACGGTAGTTCATGTCGACGAAAACCACATTGTTTTCTAGAAAAATGTCAGGCCCGGTGGTTTCGCGTGATATCGAACCCCCCAGAAATGCGCCACCGTAGATCCAAACCATCACCGGTAGCAGCCTTTCCATCTTCGTGAAGTTCAACTAACAAATATTAGGCGAATAATGAAAAATTTAAAATGCTGTATACTGTGGGATCAAGAAACCCCACAAGAGGGAGCCCGGAATAAGAAATCTTTCCGTGGCTCCCCAACACATAGGAATCAGGAATCTATTCCTACAATATTATAACGGACGCGACGCGTACCACTGGGGTGAACACGTTCAAATACAGGCAATCTTCGCTTCCTGCTGGTGTCGCACTAATGTACTGTACACACTCGTTGCTGTCTTCTGTTGCATCGCGTACTCCTGTCCATGGATCTGCTTCGATAGGGTCCTGCATTTTTCAGGTAGAAAGCCGTGTAAAGTTTGTTCGTTATTACTGTTAATATTATTACGCATTAAGCAATTTAATTCTTCAGATGTCCGTCTTTAAACTAACGAAATTAGAATTAACTTCTATGATTACATTCGACGAGACAAAATAACATGGGACTTACCCTAAATCGAAGGTCGCCAACAGGTGGTTTTGCGTACTGTATATTTGAGAAGAGTGAATAGGACATGTTGTTCATAACAGTGTTCAATATTCTGCCTCGAACTGCACCCTTATCAGTGCTTACGACTTCTGTAAACCGGTGGCAATGCACCTCCGTCAGGAGGGCAGCAACGACCCAGCAAAATGTGTACTTCATATTTCCTCCTTCTGCAAACACCTTCCGTATAGATGTATGGCGTGTTGGCGTTTTCAAAACTTTATATACCTACCACTTGGAAATATTAATGAGTGGTGGAACGTGTAATAAATTGCAGCCGCCGTCATCATATTTTAAGCGTTGTCCAAATGTATGCTTTTTAAAATGTGTATATTCTCTTTGGCGGTGTACGTATTATTACAAAAAACTGGCTTCAAAGCCTCGAGTGTGTATTGTGAGTAGAGTGACGCGTGTCCTGTCACTGTCGCATCAAAGTTTCACGCTCATTATCATGCTCGAAGAATATTACGATGTGTGCCTGTGTTTATGGTCAGATAAAATTCGATGCAGCACGGTCGACGTTTACATATTACATCAAGGGGGTACAGGACTATTGGACACGTAAAATTGATGGTTCCTTTTGTGTTGGATTGCTTAGGTACCAAGTAATTCATTATACCCGTGGGGTGACTGTACTTAATATCACCACCCGCTATATCTCGCAAAGTAAGCTCTAAAATTTATCGGTTATGCAGTGAATTAGTACCTAAACGTGTGTAGGAAGACATACTGTGATTGCAGCGTCATGTGATCAACAAGTACAGAAACAGAAGGATTTTAGAGAATCTTAACAGCCACAATTTTACATCACATTCGGAAAAGATAAGTCTAATAATTCCGTGAATGCAAGAATATCTACTATAAATACCTAATTAATGATGTACTTACGGAAATAAACTTTATTTATCCAATATGTACATCGGAATGTAAAAATTAAATATTTTAAAAATCTATATGTTTAAATTTCTATATTTTTCTAATAAAAATAAAATCAAAGCTGGATAAAAATACATTTATGGAGCAATAAATAATAAAACCATATGTGAAAATGACTTTAAAAACTCATATATACATGAATTAATCAATATTTCTTGAGTTGGCAATATTAGAACACTTTTTTCAGGACCCGATTTATGCGTGTCTTACATTTTTGGAGTGCTAATTACAAATTTGTTGGTTTCAAAGATTCTAACTGATGTTACATCATAAGATGAATAATTCCTCTTTAGTTTGAAACGAACTGCATGCAAAAATAATAATTATTATTCAATTGACAGCGATTTAACTTTTGCCTGGCGATATTAGGTACAATCACCTTAACTTTCACAGTTTATTGTGGACGTGTTTCCGAGTAATTACCCCCAAAAATTGTCAGAATATTCAAGGTTTTTGACATTATTAAGCGCTGAAGATGGTCTTGCGTAGTGCGCAGATATAGTCGGTGTACGTAGTGACAGGTGAACCAATCATCTGAAAGCAAAATGCTTTGGGGTGAGTAATTTCTACACGAAAATCTACAACATGGAAATTGACTGGCGAATTTAAACAAAAATTGTGAAAATTACACACGCATCAATTTTTTTCCCACACTTTTACGGAAGGAAATCGTCTTTAATCGTTTATAAAAATTGTTTATAAACATCCAATGTTGATGCGCAAATTTCATGTTATAGAATATAGAGGAAGGAATTCTGCAACCCGAGTTAAAATTTCAAGTGACAATATTCATTCGTTCAAAAGTTATGATATACACGGTGATGTACGGTGTTTAAAAATGTAGTTTCGAGATAAACGGCTTCAAAGTTAAGTCGCCTACGCCAATACTTACCGCTCTGCATGGCTGTAAACTCGGCGGGGCACTCAGCTACGTTCAGCGCTATAGTTCCCGTAATTCTCGAATTTTCTCAAGGATGACACCTTCAGAATTAATAGGAATAAAAAAATTGATTTCTTGATATTTCAATAGTCCTGTTCTTGAGGGGAGACGTAAGCCATTTTTAAGAATTTTTTTCACAAATAATTTAGAGTTTTCATATAAAATCTGTATCACGTACCTTTAGTATAATATCTTAAGAGACTATAAAAAAGTGAATAGAAAAACGTGCATAAATTTTAATACATTAATTAATCGTCTGAACCCCACTCGCGCGCTCATAGGATGTACAACTAAGTATAGAACAGCAGGTCCAAAATCAAGTTTCATTTTTTTTTTATAAACTATATAAGCGTAGTTCCCGTTGCATGTACGGATTCTTTAAACGAAAACAATTTTTTTGAAATATGCTCGAAAAGTGCATCTTACTCGCGGATTTTCCAAACTTTTCTTCTAACACGAACCATTCCTACAAAAATTATTTGTTTAAAAAATCGATACGTGCAACGGAAATTAATGATCCGTTAGTGACAGCACACGTGCCACTCTACTCGCAATTTACACACAAGGCTTTGAAGCCAGTTTTTTGTAATAATACGTACACCACCAAAAAAGATATACACATTTTAAAAGGCATATATTGGGACAACGCTTAAAATATGATGACGGCGGCTGCAATATATAACACCTTCCAGCACTCATGAATATTTCCAGGTGGTGAGTATATAAAGTTTTGAAAACGCCATCACGCCATATATCCATACGGAAGGTGTTTGCAGAAGGAGGAAATATGAAGTACACATTTTGCTGGGTCGTTGCTGCCCTCCTAACGGAGGTACATTGCCACTGGTTTACAGAAGTCGTAAGCACTGATAAGGGTGCAGTTCGAGGCAGAATATTGAACACTGTTATGAACAACATGTCCTATTCACTCTTCTCAAATATACAGTACGCAAAACCACCTGTTGGCGACCTTCGATTTAGGGTAAGTCCCATGTTATTTTGTCTCGTCGAATGTAATCATAGAAGTTAATTCTAATTTCGTTAGTTTAAAGACGGACATCTGAAGAATTAAATTGCTTAATGCGTAATAATATTAACAGTAATAACGAACAAACTTTACACGGCTTTCTACCTGAAAAATGCAGGACCCTACCGAAGCAGATCCATGGACAGGAGTACGCGATGCAACAGAAGACAGCAACGAGTGTGTACAGTACATTAGTGCGACACCAGCAGGAAGCGAAGATTGCCTGTATTTGAACGTGTTCACCCCAGTGGTACGCGTCGCGTCCGTTATAATATTGTAGGAATAGATTCCTGATTCCTATGTGTTGGGGAGCCACGGAAAAGGAGAGCCGCGGGTCCTCTGCGTACTGTGCAGCCACTCAACCAACCGACCCTCCGAGGTTTCTTATTCCGGGCTCCCTTTTATGGGGTTTCTTGATCCCAGAAATGCTCTTATCCGCCTAATATTTGTTAGTTGAACTTCACGAAGATGGAAAGGCTGCTACCGGTGATGATTTGGATTTACGGTGGCGCATATGCGGCGGGGTCTACAACGCGCGAACAATATGGGCCTGATTTATTTCTAGAAAACAATGTGATTTTCGTCGACATGAACTACCGTCTTGGACCTCTTGGTAACCGATCGATTTCCCCAATTCGATGAAAATGTTGAGCGGACGCCTACGACGGATTCGTATTTTTCTAGGATTTTTGGGACTGGGGATCGACGGCGCACGGGGTAATCAGGGTCTGAAGGATCAGAGCATGGCCATGCGGTGGGTGCAGAAGAACATCGCCAATTTCGGGGGTGATCCGAATCAAGTGACTGTATTTGGAGAAAGTGCTGGTGCCGTTTCCGTAATGTACCAATTAATATCCCCGCAATCCAAAGGTAAGAATTCAAGGGTATTACCTATGCATAGGTGCAGATTACTCGTATGAATCGTAAAGAGGTGTCCGGCTCCAACCGGCTCTTTGTGCACCTTGGATCTAACGCATGACAGTGTTTACGATCGGTAATCTATTTTTTTGGAAAGTGTATTCTGGTCGGTTTCAGCAGGTTCTGCTTTGTAGCAAAAGCACTCGGAACGCGTAAAGTTTCGAATCGTCTCGCACATGTACGATAGAATGCGATTGATGCTATTTCACAGGCCTGTTTCAACAAGCCATTTCCCAAAGTGGTAGTCCCATATGTCCGTGGCATGTCAACACACCAAAGCAGGCTATCCAAGCAGCTTATAAACTTGGCGCACATATGGGTATCGCAGCTGAGACAAATGAACAATTACTGGACGCTTTGAAGAAAGCTGATATCAAAGACATAGTAAAAGCAGTGAACGCCGGAATAAGTCAGCATTCATTGGTATGATATATATATACATAAATAATTCAAGGGATTCGTCGCTTCACGCGCTGCTTTCTAAACTGTGAATTATCTCGCAACAGTTTCCACTCGCCGTGCCATTTAATCCAACAATAGACGTCATTCCTTCCGACCCTTCGCCGCAAAAAGTCTTCTTGGACGATTGTCCCATATCGAAATTGCAGTCTGGAAACTTCACTCGTGTACCTATCATGTTAGGCTACAATAAGAACGAAGTGGCTATAGGCACAATGGGTATGCAGCAATGGGCTTACTTCCATGCCACAGATATAGCACGATTCCTTAATATAAATAAAAATGTAGCCATGCGAAGCATAGAAGTTCCTTTCGTTCCTTTCAGCTACCATGCTCCCACATGCTCCGGTCGCCAAAGTAACCCTCGTTTTGCTTTTATTATGTAATTAATCGACGGTCGTGTTCGTATCTATGGCACAGAAGCGGAGTTCCAATTCGTGCCTTCTGAAACAATTTCGACCTGTTCTCTCCGAGTGTTGCTCATCTCCCTTAAAGAGGGTTTGCGCCTTGTTGGGCCGAAAAATTGGTAATTCTTTGTGAATTTTTTATACTCAAACGGTTCCACAATTTGTTCCGAATTTTATTGTGACAGTGAAAAAAAACATGACAGATACAGAGAGAGTGTTGAAAAATAATCGAGTAGCCGCGGCATTGACGACAAGTACTGTAAGAATTATCGAAAAAACAAAAGGAAAAAGATATTCTTAAAGTATATGAATGTGGCTATGGATGGTAGTATATTTATTGTCGTATCGGTTACCGTTCCTTTTTCATTTAAAAAAGTTTTCCCCATTTTTACCATTTTTTTATTTTTCTTAATCCATCTTCTACCACCCATAGCCACATTCGTATAGTGTAAGAATCTTTTATCCTTTTTGTGCTTCGGATAACTCTTACAGTACTTTACACACCAGATTAATTCAAATTAATTTGTCGAACCGTTTTTGTACAAAAAAATCATCAATAATCAAGAATTACTTGTTTTTCGGCCCAACAAGGCGCAATCCACCCTTAATTTACTCCTACCGTGTGAATACTTCCAGACCCGAATTCACTAAGGAACGAAACGGTAGAACGTCTAAACAATCTATTTGCATCCGACACGACGGGTCGGAGCAGAGATTTCACAAGCTTATTGACCACAGTTGCGAATGGTACGCTTTCCGATTTGTCAAAGGTAAATATTCCCAGGATTGTTCTGAGCATAGGTATGCGTGTACAGATGGACCTACTGATTTCTAGTGTGCTCTTTAGATAGCGACAGCCTTTTACTTCACTGGACCTATCGATTCCACGCAAAAGATGTTGACAAAATACAATGGCAAAATACCCGTTTACTACTATCGACTGTCGTATTTGAAGAACCGAAGTGGTCACAATGGTAATTCATCTCGATGCTATCACTTGAAGTAAACGCACGTTCCACGTACCAATACTTCTTTTGCATCCGACTAGTCAACTCTTCTGTCGAATGTCGAATGTTTTAGGCACAGCTCACGCCGACGATATTCCCTTGCTGTTTTGCAATGACTCGGCTCCTCACCTTGATCCAAACTCAGAGTACAACGTGTATCGGAAACAGTTGGTCTCTCTATGGACGAACTTTGCCAAGTACGGGTAAGTAATCGGAGCGCTATTTGTTGAACGGCAGTTCAAAGTTTCCTTAAAATAGAAATCTCTGCGCGATCTTTAATTGACGACGGAAACTTGCCTTTACTCAAACTTGAACCATGGAACGACGTGGGGACATATTGTTGGCGAATGTGTTGAAATCGTAGCTCCTATGCCTTCTACATGGAAGTTACCGTTGATCATCCTGACTGGCCACGAACGATATCCGGATGCTAGTGAAATAACAATTCGGGGCATCGATGATTATACGTGTTTCTCGTGTTCGCAGGAAACCTATACCTCACGGTAAGCCCATCAAGGGTGGAGTCTGGTTACCTTCTGGCGAGGAAGGACGGCAAATCGATTTGGGCAACGAGGAATTTAAGATGCATGGTCGATTGTTGGACCCAGCTGCTCAAAAGTTCGCGTCGTTCTACACTTCTATCCTGCAAACTGTAACTTCATGCGTAAGTCATGCTTGAAACCTTTTAAGCGCCCTACCCTGCCAGATCTAAGCGATCGATGCTTGTAACAATATTCCGTTCGAGGATGATGGGTACTAATAACATTTACGTCTTTTCTTTTAGAGTCGCTCATGATGGAATTCGTAAACTGCTAAGATACGCGACACACACCGGTACGTTCATATGTATAAACGTACACTATTTGCAGAAAATAAAGATTTTAGGTTATAAAAAGTTGGAAAACAGCTGAAATTTATACTGAAGTTTATACAAGGTTGGATATCTCCTAAAACGATGAGTTGTAACGTAAACGTATGTACCTTAGTACATTTATATTCAGAATTATAAAAAGTATGACCTGAAAAACTGGACATTCTGTTTAAAAAAATAAAGTTCACCTTTAGATCTCCTGCATGCCTCCACCTATAAAGAAACCAAAAGAAACTACCTATTGCCGTCATGTTGTGCCATCCTCGTAACCATACAACTTTTGTAAATAACATTTTCGCTTATTACTGGAAATAACGAAAATATTTGATGCGAACAAATTTGTAATAGATTTGTAATAACATATCAGATAATATTATAGAATATTATCTCGTTTTTCATAAAGTTCAAAGATTCATACGTTTGAAATAATAATCTCATCATGAGAAAGAATCTCATCACTACCTCTACCATGGGTGAAGAAACATCCCACCGTACCGTCCATTGATCCCAGCACCCCCTACCTTACCGACAGCACGAAGAAGCCATTCAACAGCCTGAGAGGTGACGCGGATGCGGATCGTGGCCGCAGCCAGCCGCAGCCAGCCGCAGCCATTTCGCGCAGTCTATGGCCGAGGCGTCATGAGCAGTCATGAGACCGTGGAGGCCCGTCGAGGCCCGTGAATCGTGATAAAAGGCAAATGGCCGCCGGAGCGTACGAGTGCGGGTTACGCGTATGACGTTTTTTCCGCGGTCAGTTCGCGACCATTCGCGACGGGTACGGGTAATGCGAAGAAACGCGCGCGCCGCTCCGTAACGTGGCTCGTCGAGGAGAGGGCTAGCCCGTGATGTGAACGGCCACAGGGCGGAAGCACCGACTCACGCTGTTTCCGTTGGCCGGCGATGGATGGTGAGAAGACCAGCGCGGTGATGAAATCGGTGTCGGAGGGCGAGCTGGGCGTGGAAGAGGTTAAATCGGCGGACCCGAGGGCACGGGAGCCCGCCGCGCGGCTCAAGCGCACGTTCACGTTGCCGAGGAACCCGTTCCAGAGTGCGGCCAGGATGTCGCGGCGCCGCGTGAAGCAGGGCCGCGAGAGCAAAGACGGCGGGACGAGCGGCAAGGATAGGAACAATATGCAGCAGCAAGTGGAGTGCGTGCAGCAGAGTATAGGCCGGCTGCACTGCGGGCAAAGCTACGCGGAGAGGACGGCTGGGAAGAAAGCGTTCCGCAGGCCGTCATGGAAAAAGTTTATCAACAAGATGGTCCAGCACATGTCGAACGTGGGCATGCAGGGCCACAAGGCCTCGCACAGGGACGACATCGGGTCCAGCGCCGGGGACATAAGGGTGCCGCCGCCTCGGCCGGCGCACATACCGCCGGACCGTGTGCCAGGGGTCATAGGTTTGCGCAATCACGGCAACACGTGCTTCATGAACGCCGTGCTCCAGTGCCTGTCCCACACGGACATACTGGCCGAGTACTTCGTGCTCGACCAGTACAAGGTCGATCTCTCCAGACGGAACAAGCTGAACTCGAAGAAGTACGGCACCAAGGGCGAGATCACCGAGCAGCTGGCGTTGCTGCTCAAGGCTATATGGAGCTGCCAGTACGACCCCGAGATGAGCACCGCGTTCAAGAGCGTGGTGGACAAGTACGGGAGCCAATACCGCGGCAACCTGCAGCACGACGCGCAGGAGTTCCTGCTCTGGCTGCTGGACAAAGTGCACGAGGACCTGAATCAGGCCACCAAAAAGAAGTACAAGATCATCAAGGTGAGAGAGAGAGAGAGAGAGAGAGAGATTTATCTGTAGACCAGTATCTGTGCCAGTTTAAAGGCATACGCGAATACGGTGCATCGTCACCTAGCGTTGCGTGAGACAGACAGGTTTACGATCGTCGCTTGTGATTCGTTACGCAACAAGGATAATCGGTAGGCACGCAGTGTTGTTGCTCGGTCCTTCTCTTGTTTTCCGGAGACTCTATCGGTCACACGATATGAATGTAGTATATCGATCATATGTCGGCGCATATATGTAGTTGATACATGGAGTGTCAGCAAGCTTTCTTTCTTTCTTTCTTTCTTATGTAAATTGATGGGGGAGTATGTTCACGGCGAATGTGCCTTCAGATGGGTTTTATTTATTAGGAGGTGACGATGGCCACGAGGCCTTAACCTAAATTTATTTCGCGCTCGAAAATGTACGTGCCGCGCTTTCTGAACCGAGTCTGCATTGAAATCTTGTCGTGTCCGCGGGAAAGTGGACATTCCGGAAGAAACGAAGGGTAAACGATTAAACGGAGACCGTCTGCTTAGGAATGTCCCCCTTCTTTCAGCTAACTCCACGCATATCTGAGGAAGCGTGTGTGTACATTGTAGAGAAGAGAGAACGTTTCACGATGAAGTTGCGTTCCAATGTAGCTTGGATACATTTTTATTCGAGCCGTGTGTACCTTAAATAATATGGAATAATTCTCAGCTTATAAACTTCATCTTTTCTATTTATATTATAATTATTATAATTACAAATCACATTTGTGTACACATCATTAAGTTGTATTTAATCTATAACATGTGCACTTTGGCCACCGTATCGTTTGGAAAGCGTGCTTAAATTCTGATGTAATAGTTTTCTTCATAAAAATAGGTGCGGGATGTTATATATATATATTTTTTTTTTTGTACACATACTTGCCCTTAGATTTTGAACATCGGCATCACTGAATTCAGAACTACCTCTCTCAGCATAATTCGAATACGTGTCATTCGCCCTGTGCGGAAATCCCGTAATCGCATTTGTTAACTGCGCCTACCGACCGCCTATAGGCGTTCACGGCACGGGGCAGCCGTGATTGACCCAGCGTTTTTCTGAACGACCATAATTCCTAAAGGATTACACGAATTCTTATAATCCGCTACGACGGCTGCAAATATAAATACTCAACAACAAACTGTTAGTTAGACCATGATAATCCGTAAATCATAATTGTCGTCGATATCGGGAATTTAATCTCCACGTTGCGCAAATAATGCCGGTGAATAAACACGAGAACGCCCGCGACACGGTATATAAAATACGACATTCGTATAATTCACCGCTGGGATACTAAAATATTCATGCGCCCTTTAAAGTCAATGCCTCCGCTACAGATGCATCGATTATTACAATCGAGCGTGCCGCGTTCCCGCCATTTCTAACCTTATAAATATTTATCGAAATAATTGCCCGTGACGGTGTAAACAGTTACACGGGTATTAACTGTAGTGCAGAGATGGCGATTACATCGGCTCCGCGAGATAGCCGCGTGAATGATAAAACGCCGGCGGCTACCCTAGTAAGGAAGGGGGGACATTTATTGAAACGGCGAGCGTAGTCATTTTGGATCTAAAAATAGTCTCCACTCAATAAACGCGAACTTGAATGGCGAAATGCTTTTTGTGTCAATGCGTCGCATAGATGGAGACAGTGACAGAGGCAGAGAGCGCGGGAGCGCGGGAGCGCGGGAGCAGAACAGACGGGGGCGAATTTTAGTTCGCTGATTTACCGCGGGAGATGCTTGAGTGACAAGTGACGTAACGCGGGAAAAAAGTGCGCAGCTCGCGTGTCGATTCGTGCTTCGCTTTGTGAATATTACGAGCGATAACCGCATGGCGTTAGATCGGAGATCCTGCGTCCCATGTCCTGCCTTCGTTATTCCTTTTTGTTAGGCGCGCTACGGTGGCGCTGCCGTCGCTCGGTTAACTTACAACAAACGACGCGGTCGCGATTACATGAACGGTGAGGTAAGAGGCGAGAAAAAAAATGACTGCAAACGGAATCGTGAATCATCCCGTTCGTGGAACGAAAGGGAAACAGTTCGCGACGGGAAAAACGCGATTGGCAATGAAACTTGAAACAATGCCTGGATTTAGTTGAACGATACAGTTACTCGCATAAACTGCCATAAATATTGTACTTCCATGAATAATAATACTTTTTTTTTTTATGTAAACTGTGTAGAACTTTTCAATTAAATTCACCGAGAACAAAACTATATTAATGTCAAGTAGAATTGTGAATTCTTTGAAGGCGATTTAATATGTTACATATAGGGTGGGCGGATACTTTTGTGAGTAACTGTAGTTTCCGTTATCGATTTAAATTTAGAACATCCAGCGCGTTCCGTAACACGCTGGAATTGCAGACTTTTGGCGGAGCTGCAAAGAGTAGATTCTCTTCTATTGTAGAAAAATAGTAATTTTTTTTTATATTCTTCATAATTTCGGCTTTTGAAACTGAATTGCGAGATACCTTTTCCTTTCAATGGTAATTTCATTTCCCATAAATGTCGTGGGCAACGTTACACAGAACGTGTTAAGGCTGTTTTTATGAAGAATATTTTTTACGGCAGAGGTTACCACCCCGGAAGGAGTATTTTTTAAACCCGATAGGAAACAATAGTAAGCGGACCAGTTCGATGAGTGATCCTCAACCTCTTTGTACTTTGAGATCTCCTCTTATGCAATTCATGTGACTAGTATTTCGTCGATGTAACGTAATTCTAAATGCTGCCTTGCCTTTTATGGCAGTTTGAAAACATTATCTAATGGAAACGTAATCATACACTATTGTACACGAAAATCAGCCTTAATTCACAAAAGTCGTTTCTGAATGATGGAAATGTATTTGTCGCGTAGAAAGGGACAGCTGTATCCACGGCAGAGGAGAAAACGTTTGTGAAATTACTCCCCGGGTTTCGCTTCTCGGTGATTACTTTTCTAATGGGACTAACGACTGCAACGGTTAACGTGGTAAAATTTAATCTTGATTATCTGAACAACTGAATTTCTTCTTTATGTACGTGCACACTTTCTATTTCACAGTGAACTCTTCTGCCGGTAAATCTCTATTGTCTGCCAGTTTTTATGCCCCTTTTATCTTTTCTATACGTCCTTTCTCTGGGCAGCCTTTTATCTTTCAGTTTTACTTTTCTTATGTGTACCTATGTATTTAATTTAGCGTTACGTGAATAGAAAAGAATTCTACGACAAAAGAAAATTAATGTCGCACAGAATTTGGTTATGACAAACAATTTTATTCACAATTCTATAAAACAAGCTTCTTTAACACTTTGCGTGACGCAAAGTTTCGAAAACGAACCCTTTCCGACCGATCGTTATTATTGAAGAAGTGTTACTTAAATCTCAAAAAGAGATTTAGAGATAAGAAAATATCTTTTTCCAAGTCCCCAAAAACGTGGGTATTTTCGAGAATTTCTAAAAAATAACTACCTATTACGCGAGGGTGGGGTGCAGGTTATTTGAGTATTATAAAAGGGGATATCAATTTCTCTTATGCCCTTATATTCAAAGTCCATGCAGTATACTGAGAAAATTTATATGTATTATTCTAACGCCGATCAACACGTACATATGTGAAATTTCAGAACAATTCACCCATTAGTTAATCCTATATAAATTCCTAAATACCCAGGTTTTTCAAAGCTCCGAAGTAGTAAATAAGTAAACCCCTTTAGATGTATGTTTTCTCCCCTTTTTTTTTCTACGCTCCTTATCTCCTCTTGTTTTATCCTCGCCTTACCGAGCACTTCCTTTTTTTTCAGCCGTAGCCATTCCACGAAACGTTTGACACAGTTATCATAACTCGTACCCCAAGGCTCCACTTCCCTCGGTATTTTATCAGCCATTTCTTGCGCCGTGGTCCAAGTGTTTGCGGAGCATCAGATAAAGAAGCGATCTTCCCGCAACGAGTCGATAATCCAGATCCAGGAGCCTCTCTCGTAGCTTGTTAACGTCGCCTCGTGCCACTTTTTCGTAACCAGTTTTTTCCTCGAGTGCCCTTCGTCGGGCAAGTTGACCGACTTCCACGGAACCGGTCACTGGGGGGAGCCTTGAAAATTCGATGATGCTCTCTTGAAAACGTTCACGCCTCCTCTCGTAGAAAGTTTTAAACTTTAAACTTTTTACACGCTACTCGCGTTCCGCGCTAAACTCTCAGCAGTCTCAGCAGTCTCAGCAAGCATTCTCGCGATTAATTCGCCGCTCACGGCCATGTTATTACTTTCACTCGATAAGATAGTAGTACTTAATTGCAACAGGCTGTATTCGTCGGATCGATTATTACGATAAACTTCTTTGAATTGGCATTTCTTGTTTAGAGACTGATGATAAATTCGACGGAATCAGACAGAGATGGGTAGATATGGCGTGGAAGCATTTGAACATTAGCTACCTAATTGTAAGATACGATACAATCGACGATTTCTTGCGATAAACTTCTATAAATTAGTATTTCTTTTTGAGACACTGATTAGTTCGATGGGATCGGAAAGTGGTCGGTTACATACGGCGCGATTGGTACAGGTAGGATCACGTGTTTGGTGTTAGGTTAAGGTGACTATATTTTCCTTGGGATATTTTTTATTACGAACAGTTTTTAATGACAAATACAGGAGTTGTGCAAATGTCCGGCACACATGCAATGATGCACCGCCACTGCTGTAGATGTTCCCCTTCCACTACGAATAGGATTTTAGCAAAGCTGGTCACACAAACGTCACAACAGGCACACGTTCAGCATTGTCGTTATTGTCGTTATTGTTGTTATTGTTCTTATTGTCGATGAATCGACGCCTTGAAAAGTGTCCCAGAGACAAGTTCGACGCTTCTCAAAATGCACGAAGCCACTCGAGCACGTGCTAAAACGGCGATGCCGCGTATTGTTGACCTTGTGATAAGATCGTTAGCTCTTGTCACGTTAAAATTAGGATACTCGGTCTGTTTAGTTCCAGATACCGAGGCACCGTTGACGTTACTGATAACGCACTTAGTACTGTATATCCATAATATGGATTTTCAGTCGTCAACTAAAACACCAACCATTGATCAGCGTAAAAAACTAATATAGAGACAGTTAGCTGCGTAGATAACACAAGTACTCGATAACAAAAGTTCCATTTTTCGCTATTAAGAAAAAAAGAAGAAACAAAAAACTTGGACCAAATCTGAAGTTATTTTTGCATTCAAAAGTCCAAATTCCTATAACGTCAGCATAGTTTTTTAAAAAAGTTTTTATGACCCTCGATTTTTCAGCCGGGTGCAAATCATTCCATATACACTTCCAGTATCCACTATCCTTCCTAACGATGGACGCAAACGTGGAGCGTGACTGATTGAACAATTTGTTCTCACTTCCATAGTTCCATAAGTAAATACACGGAGTGTTAATTAAGAGTATTAGGACTAATTAGCAGGATGCATAAAACCAGACTGTAAGGTTCGGTTTGACACGTCGATTACCCAACGCATTCTTTCCCCCCCCCCCCCCCCCGTTGATAATTATCGTCCCCATCTGTCGTCAATCGGTCCAACAATTTGCTCTGCAGTCTGCACCCGTTTCGCTCAGATTCCAAGGATTACCAGCAAAACAGCTTTATCGCCGGTTCACGATTATTTGCTGACGTCTCGCAAGCCAATTCCGCTCTGTTTGCTGAACCGTCCCGCACGAGATGTCCGTGAACAAGAACCACGTGTGTCCTTTAGTCGATCATTTTACGATTCCAATTACCGACGCCTGCGGTCGTGCCTCTTCCCGTGCCTCTTCCCGTGCCTCTTCCCGTGCCCCTCCCGTATAATGCGTAATTTGCAATTCGCCCGGTATTCAGTTTACCGACTGCGTCCTTCTGCGACCTCGGCGTCTCCCGTGCGGCGTGCCTTCCTATCGAGCGACGTGCGTGAAATCGGGACACGGGCATCGTCCAAACAACCGCAGTGCTTAACCGACCTAACCGACCTAACCGACTGACGGATACGGGGTGCATTTTCACCCATCTATCAAACTACATACATCTGAGAAAATAATGATCCTAGGTTGCAACACTATTGAATTATAACATGAGAGCACAATTGGTTAGGTTACGTGCTGCCGTCTAAGTTTTAGTAGGCTAGCGGTGTCTGGATCTTTTTTTACCCAGACGTAAGGTCATCGAGTGCAGTAGGAAATAATAATGGAGAAACCCGTAGAAATCGAAGAAATGAATTGCTTTAACAGAAAAAGTGGGTAGGTATTTATGGGACATTTATGTATTATATATCAAAACCTAACCCCGACATGGGTTAAATTTCAGACCGTGACGCCGTGTTTCATGAAAAGTTGGCCACCTTCGGCGGGACCTTGCGGCCAACGCCTGTGTGCCTGAAACGTGACACGTTTTTTTGCGCTGCCAGAGGTCGTTCCGCTCTGGCCGCCAGAAAGAAAATCCGAGGAAACTATTCGTTTTGTACACGTTCCGTGCCACGTGTAGCCGGTGTAGGTACCATCGATGGTACACGCTGATATATTTAATTCGCGGAGCTCCGGCGGGCCACCAAGAGCACATCTGCCCTCAAAGGGCACCGCCACCCGAGATATAGGCAGTTCTCTGCTCTTTTCTTAAATATTTTATTTCCCTCGTTTTTTACGCAAAAAATTCCAACACGTGATAACTACGCTAAACAAGCTAATTACTTATGAGTTGACGATGTAATGAAATATTCCGTGATAATATATGAATCTTTAGTCAAAACATCAAATGGCCTGAATGGAAAGTCAAGCAAAATCGGCTCGGCACGGAACGTGTTAATTAACCTACACCGCAATGCAGATTCGAAATGCAGATTTTTTCTGGTAATTATTCAGTCTTAATAGAAATTGAATTTAATCAATGTTTCGCTTCAAACATGCTTCTTCTTTATTATTTAAGTTTACGACTGTCGTTTGGGAGGCAAATTATGTTGCTTGATAAACTTTTAAAGGGACACTGGGTATTAGGATTTTTGGAATCTGGTTGCTGAATAATATAAAGCACAATTCGCACACGTGCGCGTGAAATAGTGGTATAGTTGAATAATTAGCGCAGTAACGCAATGTTTAATTTCATTAGTGAATAATTTATTATGGGTTATAGCAGCTGTAAATATGCAAATGGTATTTTTTCTTCGGGCGACGCTGATATCGCGAGGAATGTTTGATAAGAATTATGTAGCAATCGAGGAAAGATAATAGTTGCACCGGGGCTCGTCGGTGTAAACTCCAATTGTTCGTTGTCAAACATGCAATTAGGTGAATCAGGATCGTGTACTAATTTTCGAATGCTAGTCCACATAAATCATCTGTTATTCCCTCATCTCGCGCGAAAATGGAAACTGCCGTCTGAGAGGCACTCGTACATTTCCTGTTTGACTTTTGCGATCGTGCCTGCGTTTGGATGACGTTGGAAAATTTGCGAACACGATTGCCTTTCGAAACTCGAAGGCTGTAAATTTACAAACACGATTCGCCGCGTCACGCTTGGCGCCTCGTTAGACTTCGACGATCGTTTCCGTGATAAATTATTTGGAGTTTTGACGAGACCGATTACTCGAACCGTTGGACAAATTCATTAAAATGTCGTCTGTGGATAACGATCGTCTCGTCTCTAAAAATAATTATCATAATAATTGCCACGATTTTTCGAGAATGCTGGTACATATTTATCTTAAAAAAAAATCAACTCCTAATTGCATTTTACATTCTCTTATGAAGTGTTATGGCAATGTATAGGTCTCGTATGGGTATGGTGCGTGTTGCAAGCGTTACAGTGAATTTTACCTTAGGTGGTCGATGCTCGGGTCTTCTTTAAACAAAAAGAAAAGGTACGCTGCTTAATAACCTATGAATCTATCAAAATGAAATTAAGACATAAATCACTACATAAAAATTCCTTAACTGTTTTTTTTTTAAATTGAATCCACCCACGCGTGACTCGTTATAGAACTTGAAAATGGCGGAGATTTTGTACAGAAAGAATTCTGTTTTATTAACAAAATGGGACATTACGATAAGTATCGGTACAAATAACCGCCACTCGACCGTCTGACAATTTGAAATGCAGAAAGAAGCTGGGATACCGTAACAACGATTGACCTTGAACGGGGCCAGAGCGCGAGCGTCGAGTCGTTCCAGAACCGTTTCACAAAACACGGCCAACGTGACACTCCTCGGCTTCCGTTGATGGATCGTTCGTTTTTCAGCTTCGCCGGCAGTCTAGATTATAAACATAACGGTCCGATGACATTTCAATCTGCATTGCTAGCTTTTGAATCACCAAGGTGTGAAAACGGTGAACGCAACTTGGAGGATAAGTCTATGTATAATCTTCCACGGACGCATAATCAAGATAATTACTCGCTGCAGAGGCAATTTTCTCTTTTTCACCCGCCTCTGATTATACGCCATCGGTGAACTAAAATCTAAACAACTGTAAGAGGCTCCAGGTACCCTGAAACGTTTACGAATTTCTCTTCCGCTACGTGAATTTATTTTACACTGCTCCTACGCTTGAGAAATACGCGAGACCATAACGCGATATTTTGCGGAATCCGACAAATTAGTCGCCGAGATATAAATACGTCTGGATTAGCGCGAGACGAGCAACCGGTTCAAATTTCAAGGATGAAAAACCGCTTCATTGTTGCGTTTCAGTCGGTCACGCGGTCCGTCAGATTATCTGGAGACAGCGAATTGTCTCTCCAAGGGAGGAATTTAGAAAGCGCATTCAATTAAGTCTGAGGAATGTATCCGAGAAATTATCATCCGTCGGTAATGCAGACCGTGTCTCCCGTAACGTTCTCGTGCCGCAATTTCTGTCTTCGACGGGTTCGTGAACTTTAAACAATGACTCACTGATCTGAAAATAATAAAGCTAAAAACGAGTATTGTTTGTAAATACACGAGGTACCGTAGGTCGTCAAATTGACCGATAAAATTAATGGAAACTAATCGCTCGCAACAGCACGAACAAAGCACTGATTCTTCCTGGTTACGTTCTTAATTACGTCCTTAATTATGAATTCTCGTTTCCGCGATGGCCTTCATCTACGGTTATGCACATTGGATCATAACATCGAATTAATTACTCCCCTCCCCCTTTCTCTCCTCTTGTTCCAATTATCACTGACGAGCACTAGATGTCCCTGACGAATTACACTTGCTCGTAAACGAACCTAATTAACGGGAACACATTGTCGGCGGAAACGAAACGAAAATGAAATCATTTAATTCGATGACGAGCATTCTTTTTATGTAATGCTGACAGCTAACTGCTAAGTATTCGGCCATTCGGGAGCTTCGGAAGATAATTTTTATTCTGCTGAAAAGTTGGACCTGTGTTAGTGGAACGATAGATAATTAAGGCTTAAGAAGTGACTTAACACGAATTTGTTTTCTTTTTTTGTGCTTCGTAAGAAAATGAATTGTGTTATCGGTTGCTGCGATAATTCATTGCAGCTTTGAATACATACCTACTTTGTAATGCAGGATTTCAAAGCCATTGTGGATTGCGATTTGCGACTGTTTATTTCACCGTGGTGCAAAAACGATCATGATTACAAGGGATTTAATAATAGTTGGCAACGATTCTTTACCAACACCGGTTAAAGTCGATGCGACGAGTTCGTTTGGATTTATTTCGTATCGCGCAGGCCACGCGTTCAGGAACAACCTTTACCCCGACATTCTGTCGTTAGATTTGCAAATATTGGTGTTCTGATCAGCGAGCGCGACTGTTGGCGCCCAAGGGGGGCGGTTACTTCCAGATTCCGGCTATCGAGACACGTTTCAATGCGTCCTGTGGGCTGTGTTTGTCAGGCCGGGGGAAGTTAATTGCACGGCACAGTAGTCGCTCGACAACGATTGTTACGTAAAGAATGTTCAGAGAAGCCGAACTTCCTGTCCTTTGTTTCGCAACCGTGTAGGAAGCGATCCATCGGCACGCCGGAATTTATTGCATTCGGTTGCAACATCAACAGGTTCCATCGCAGTGATCGCGGTACCTTTTACATTGGTGAATGCTTCAGTTGACGCCGGCGTGGAAACACGCCGAGGAATGTCAACCTGCTGCACGTTGCTGCGAGTTTTCTACCGCCATATTTTTCGAAAACATCAAAAGTAACGATCAAGTGTCCTCGCATGTTTGTTCAGGAGGAGTTTGCGATAGTTTGCAAAGGCTGAGTGGCGTCAAGGAAGATTTTTGAAAACTTTAAGCGAGAGATAACAAAAGTATAATTGAAACGTAAACTATGAAGTATGAACGGACCTTGTGTCCGTGAAGGACGGTACCGTCGCGGGAAGGATTAAGAATTATAGCCGCACGGGACCCTGCCCAGAAGGCCCAACCCAGGGCCTCGTTTAAAAAAAAAAATTATGATTTGGTGTAGGTATCCCAATACTACATTTTTTTCGTACTACTACACTTGGCCCGTTTATAGTAAACGACCTCTTCATTTTCCCGAAAAAATGGGCCCCCAGAAGGTTTTTTTTTTAAATCCGCCACTGAGTATAGTACCTAGAAGGAATATAGCGAGGTCGTAAATGTTGGGAAAGGGCCGAAGCTTACAGCTTTAAGGTTCCTAAACAATATGAGTGGCATTTTTGGGGGAGCTTCCCAGACCTCTTGCTTCGTAGCTTAAAAACTGTAAACTTTGGGACTTTTGTAGTTTTACGACCTCGTATATCCATCGGTGGTACTGTACCAGAGGGTCATCTGGTAATTGTGGCGATGGTTTGATGACAACGGAGGCGTTGGGCCCAAAAGAACAGTCCCACTATGCATACTTCTCTATTGCACTAGCTAGTGGGACCGCCGCCGGCCGCGGCTAGGAATTAGGAAACTCGACCTTTAACAGTATAACACTTTATATTTCGTATTATCTAACACAGCGTGGAATGTTTACGTCATCCACATTCCACGCGATATTCTCACTTTCATTGAACCTGCATCACCACCAGATAGTTTCTTTGCAAAAACAGCGTTCAAGTTCGACCGATGACAATGGAAAGATTTACTCGGTCGATTCTAATCCGTTCGACAGGGTTACCGACCGACCGTTCGAAGCTTACCTAACCTTTACGCCAGTACACGTGTACCAACGTGACATTGACCAATTGTGAGCCGCGAATCGTAGCGTGGTCGTTACAACCTGTAAGCATTGAAAATTACTTCCGGCAAGTGGCAACCGGATCGGCGATACATCCTGCGGATGGCTCAACAGTTATCCCATTTCGTGGCTTTCGAATGCACTGTTAAGAATGATCGTTTTCACGAAACAGTTATGCCTTATCTGCCCGATAAAAGGCGCACTGCTCTTCTTCGTAAAGGCAATCTTTCTCTTTACTCGATAAGCACACACACGATACAGAGTTATTTGAAACTTGAAAGTGGAACTTTTCCCCGTGCGCGCACACGGCAGTTAGCTCGATCAATTACACGAATTCCGGAGATTAGAAAAACGATTCACTCTGCAGTCTGCACATGAATTCATTTACACACGAAGATATAGATCAGTGTTTATAAATAAATGGCGCGAGGTAAATTTCCTGGCAATCGCTGGACGGAAACGCGTGAATCGGGGATTCAAGGCTCGTTCTTTCGACAGAAATAAACTGCTGAGGAATTGGGAATTTTTATGGCACGGGGAATACGTATCGCGTTTAGGAACGGCGATAGGAAGGTCATAAAAACACAAGGTTCGTGATCTGGTTAGGGGAAGCCTGCCACGAAGACTGTACGCTCTGGCTTGCGAATCCGTTGATCGGAAAGGGGACAGGGGAAAAGCACGCAAGGCTTACGGTGGAACGCTAAATACTACCGCTGAGGACTAACTCAATTACCACTTAAAAATTTCCGATCGATATATGTAAGTCACAGTACCCATTCAGCGTTGTTACAAGTACGTCGAAACAAATAGAAATTACCACAGGGGAAACATGATAAGTCAAATAGGGGAGCAATTTTAAAATGTAAAACCGTATTACCGGAATCGTGCTTTTATTTGGTTTTGGGATCGAATATTATGTGTTTTTCTCACCTTCCTGCGCATTTCAAACATATTCATTGTCATAGTATTAAAAGTATGCCCTAGGTTTTTTACAAAACTTCGTGGACTTATCAGCTATTATTTTGTTATTAATAATTATTATTTCGTTATTGATCATTATTAATAAGCACCTTTCAGGTTATCCTTAGATTGTCATTTATCTTCGGAAATTGATTCGAACCTTCAATATTTAATATTGAGTATGTCGTGGACCTATTCGATTATTTCCCTATTTCACTTGGACTTGCCACGTTATTTCCCAGTACATTTATTTTTAAAAGCTTTATGCCTATCTTTAGACTCGAAAGATTGTTCCCCTTTTCAACTGTGTCATATTAAAGTAGTCCCCTTTACCCGCCAGATGGCACAAAGATCAGAAGACCGACAGAAATGGACTTATCAATTACCCTATCATTCTCCCGTGGTCTTCTATTCGAAACATTTCCAAACTCGATCGTCTCGAAAACGCAAGCCCCCCTAGAAAATACATTTATCCCACTTTCTTGATTCATTTTATCGAAAGAAAGCGTCCCCTTTTAGAACGCGCCATGTACCCTACATGTTTTTAGAATTTAGAGCACGTTGTATTGGAAAGTATGGCTCGCACCATCGTTCTCTGTCTCTTGCCGCTACTTTGTACACCAGACGCAAACAGGCTGGTGAGTTTAGCGAGTCGGCGACAATTGTCTGGTGTTTATTAGCGTATTCCACTTGCTTTCCCCTTTCTGTCAAGCCTGTTGCGACACTGATGACAGAAAAGCAGTGTAGACAGTTATTATTAGAACGAACGTGTTATAAACGATCGTCTTTGTGTACCTTGGATGGTAAACTGATTTTGTGAATTGTGAGTGCTGCACGACGCCTGTCAGTTGTCACTCGCCGGGAAATAAGTCAACGGAATTGTCTTTACATGGAAATTAGGAAGATCGTAACAGCCCGCGTAACCCTTAACTACAACAATGTCTGTTGTAACTGTTGTTAACTAAAACATAAAAGCAGAGTAATTACTCGTTTAACCCTTTCTACTCGTGCGATTTCATTTTGAATCATTAACTTAGTTAACGTTTATAACTTATACTGTCAGCCTACTAAAATTGTAGGGTGACATTGTTTTTTAGTATTTCTTCTTTTTCGGAAAAGTTGGATTTGAATTTTGTTGATTTGCTCGACCTTTTGGGAGTTGATTTACAATTTTTCCAATAGAGGCGAATTGTATAATAATCTCGCGACGAATGGAACGATCCAAACCGATTGTAAATTGTACAGTCAGAATCGTTTTTAGGTTATGCATCTCCCGCGGTCCGTATTTTTGCCGATGAATTGGCGCGACACTCTGTTTGGCTTCTCATCTTGTTTTTCTTGTTTAACCTATCAATGACGTGAAATCAAAAGTTTCCGAGCCTCTTCAGAGGCAGGTGTGCGACAGCGAACGAGTATTTGCATTTTCCTCAGGGGTTATCGATATTCCTGCGATTTTCAAGATAAGGATTAGCTCGTGTCGTCACTCGTCATTGCCCTGATATTTGTACAATTTTCAGTATTCAGCGATAAGGCCGTGGTGCTTGAACGATGTTTCGTAAGCAATGATGTGGCAAGTGGCGAGGAAATAAATCATCGTTAATTGCAATTGAATTTGATAAAGACATTACTGATATCTGAATATCAATATATAACATATGTGGAATTATTTCCTTATTTTTAAACTGTTTCAAATAATTGTATTATAATAAATTCTGTTTTATGGAAAATGCAATAACTAATGTACCCTGCACTGATGGGAATGTGACCTGGTTTAATACATATACAATATAAGTACATGATAAAGGGAAAGAAATAGAGTTGCTCTGTGAAAGTTTTAAATTCCCACCAATTACCTACATGTATGTTGCAAACAATTCTCGGCTTTTGTGATTCCGTAGCGAATTGCAGGTATTCTGAGCCGCTACAAAAATATATTCAATTAACCATTGAAAATGGAGCAAAATAATGCCTTACGCTTTAGAAAGTTTCCCCGTTTTCTCTCAGAATGTCCACTCACCTCGTTTCCGCTAAATTAGTGCGCAATATCTAGAACGACGGAGGAACGAGTCAATCATCCACCGCGTACCTAACTACCTACTGCTAAAACCCATTATCAATTTATTCCTTTGAAATCTTCCACGACTTAATCGAAATACTTTTTACAATTTACATCCCTCTCACCAGTCAACAAACTGTGCCATTTGGCCATTAAAAGGGATAAAAAGGGAAAGTTACCGAAACCAAGACTAATTTTTATTTTCTTTCAAATCTCGTTCTGATTGTTGTTGCTTTTCGTACCCTAAAAACATATTTATCTTTAATTCTTCATGTGGTGTTCTATTAACACTTTGTGTGGCCCTGTTGTGTTGATAATTAATTAATGTATCATTTTTAATGTAATCTATTAATATCTAATAAGTAACGTAATACATAGTAATAATGTTCCACTTACAAAACAGAATCAGCAGTTGAAGTTTCAAGAGTTTCGAATACTTAAAAAAATTTCGGTTTCGAGTTTGGAGAATTTAAAAATTAGGTTCGAAGCCACCCCTAGTTAACACGTGTTCTTTATTTTTATTCACAGAATTCCTTCGGCAGACCAGACGACATCGTCGCGGCGGAGACGCTGGCGAATCATGTCCGCTGCAACAATTCGTTCGTGCACGCGGTGTTCCAAGCCCAGTTTCGGTCTAGTCTCACGTGTCCGCGATGCCACCGACAGTCGAACACGTTCGATCCTTTCCTATGCGTGTCGGTACCAGTTCCTCAGAATCACCGGCAGATGAACCTTTTCGTGAACGTGCTGTACACGTCGCAGCAGCCGCGGCAAGTGAAGATCGGGGTGAGCGTGAACCAATCGGCCAACGTGAGGGAGCTCAGAGAGATTCTGGCCAGCGACACGGGAATCGAGGAGAATCACATGTTACTCACTGAAATTCACGACGAAGGATTTCACAGGTAACTTGCCACTTGCCACTAGAATACTCCCCTGCACTTTGTCCACCTATTTCTCTTACATCTTGTGCCCAAGCACCAATCCTAAACGGTGTTATTACCTACTATTTAACCGTTTCTCGATGGATTTTTTTTCCGTCACTCCCGAACGCGTAGAAATTACAAAACCTATTCCTACAATAGGTAGTAATTTTAAATCAGAAGAAGATTAGAATCTAGTCTGAATGAAATTATAGGGTGAAATGGACCTTGTCTCTAACGCTAATTAACGCTAATTAACGCTAATTAACGCTAATTAACGCTAATTGGTGGTTCTTTTTTCTTTACAGAACTTTCTCAGATTGCCAACCTCTGTCTGTGATCACCGAAAACGATCCCCTCTACTGCATCGAACTGCCACAGCTGAAGGAGCCCACGGAACAGGCGTACATCCTGCTAGTATGGATCAATGTTCTAGTGAAGGGAGAGCTGAGGCAACGCTTCGGTAGCCCATACACCATGCAGGTGTCCAGGGAGACGTCCTACGAGGACCTACAGAAGCTCCTGTTGAAGGAGATGCATAGCGTCCTAGCTGACGATGTCCTCACATCCAGCCAGAGTCCAGGCCTGTTCAACATCCGCGTGGCGGATCCAGCAGCTACCCCCATCCAAGATGAACACCCTTGCATCGATCCCTGCGTCGAACACCCTCTGTACACGGAGCAGATCGAACAAGCTCTGGCTTTGTGCGCCGACGACTCAGGCCCACAGCACGTGAAGCTGATCTTGGAGTGGGACGACGCCACTAAGTCCAATATCATTCAGGACGACAGCGATCAGATCGAAGAGCACGCCAGTGTGAAGCAGCTGAAGACCAACTCGGAATTGGGGGGAGCCGTCACTCTGGAGGAATGCTTTGACCTGTACACGAGGGCCGAGATATTGGGGGCGGAGGACGCGTGGCACTGCCCGTACTGCAATAAGAAGCAAGAGGTGGTGAAGAAGCTGGGGCTTTGGTCTCTGCCTGATATACTGGTCATTCACTTGAAGAGGTTCCGCCAACAGTCCAAGCAGAGGTCCACTTCCAAATTGACCATGCTGGTCGACTTCCCTCTGTACGGCTTCGATATGACGCCGCACCTTGCCCACAACGGAGTCCAGGCGCATAACAACGTCGCTAGCCTGGGTGGGCTGGGCTGGTCGCCTTGGAAGAAGCCCAGGCCCCGTCAACAGAATATCCCAAAGTACGACGAGAATGTGTACGACCTCTACGCGATCTGCAATCACCACGGCCAAGATCTGCAAGGCGGCCACTACACTGCGTTCTGCCGGAACCCTTATGACACTCAGTGGTACTGCTTCGACGACACTCGAGTCGAAGCCGTGAACGACACGAATCTGATCACGAACTCGGCGTACATGCTCTTCTACCAACGAAGGGGCCTGACGAACAACTCGGGCAACTCCTCGGCGGCCTCCACTAGCTCCGCTGGGTCGGGGCTCGATCATTGGGTCTCGAAAATGCCACCGTTTTACTTCAACAATAAGACCAGCAGCATTACGAACAATAACCAAAGCAAGTCGCAGGAGGTACTTTCTCAGGAGAAGATCGTCGAGGAGAAAAATATGACGAATTTCAACAGAGGCTGCCGTAATTATGCCACCCTGCAGCCGAAGAAGAGGAACGTTGCCACGGAAACGGACATCGGACAGATCGATCATTATTCTGACGATGAAGCACCTTGCAGAAGGGAATGGGTAAGTTCAGGAGCAATTATGTATTCAATTATTGTCAGCCGTAAGGTATCCGGTCTCGGTGTGACTTTCTACGCCTCTTTCTCCGTCTGTTACTACATCCTATGCAGTTGACCGATGAATAAACGATCACACTAGGCTCCATTCATCATAATTCCACTAACTTCTTCGTTCAGTTACCGGTTGCATCTTGTACAGGCTGTTCAGTAACAGACAGACGTGACAAAATAAGACTAAAGCCAAGAGTAACGAAATTACATTGTGTCACGGTAAAATATCCACGGATATGTTTTTGCCCTCAGGACACTTGTAACATACGGTAATAGTAGAATAACTCATCAAAGTTTGTGAAAAAGCCCCTTGATGGCGCACGCGATTTTATCCGTTCGTGTAACATGGATTCGTGCTACGCTACGATACCGGGACTTAATATAGAGAATTCCGTATAGTCATGAGCGTCCGGAGGGGGTGGGGGGGGGGGGGAATGTTGCCCCCTGGCTTTTGAGAAGAGATCGCTTATTTTTCCAAATTGATATTTATTAAGTTTATACTAAAAAAAGGGAACATTTTTTAAATTTCTGTTTTAAATTTTTAATTAAATTGGCACTATAAAATGGGTTAAAAAAAAAAGCAAGAGAGGTATATCTTTCTTTACCATTATCCCAAAGTTGCCCCCCCCCCCTCCCCCCGGAAAAAAGTCTGCGGACGCCCCTGCGTATAGTTCGATAAATTAAAAAGCAATCCTTGTCAATAATTTTGTATTTATGTTTGCAGGCCTCGCCGAAACCTGTCCGAAAAATGTCGTCCATCACGCTGACGCCGCAAATACAGCAACCGACGATAATCCACACCGCCAGCAGCGATCCAGATACAACGATAATACACGAGTCAACGTTGTAACATACAATTTAAGCCAGGCCCGATCTGGCTGCAGCAACGCTCAATGTATAGTGCCTGGAACACAGTGTGCCGCGAAAGGTTCAAGAACGCTAAAACAGCTGTAGAGTGTAAAGACAATTTCTCGTGAACGTTAAATCCATTAATTTCCTATCGAGCGAAAAAAAAAACGTCGATATACACGTATATCGCTTAGAAGAAACCTAGAACCTGTCGCTCTGAATTTCTTCGCAAGGACGCCTTTCTCTTTTGTATTCGACGTCCCTTGGTATTATTTCGAATGCGACGGCGTGTATTCTAAGAGGGGGAGAAACTCGAGGCATTAGTGATTTTTGTAATTTATAACGTGTTTGTATACAGGTTGTGTGAATCGTATTGTACATTGTAGCTGTTAGAGGAACTTTTTAAGAAAAGGACGAAATATTATGTTCAGTGTATCGAGGATCGGGAGTCCCTCGTTAACGAAGTACGCCTGTTGTTAATACCTTAGATCTTCAACGCAATAGGTCGATGAGATCCTACATATGTCCAGAGGGGACGCGCCCTGTGTGTCAAAGCAATTACTCCGCGACCTGCCAACATACACGCGAGTCGTTACAGTGAAACTATGACAATAACTTGAGTCCGTGGGCGAGTCAAGATTCACGCATTTACGGTAGCTTCGTCTCCCAAGCGTCACGCTTGTCTGGGCATACCGTTTAGAAACGCTAACCGTTGCTTTAAATCTATGCTTAAATAATAATATTTATATCGTATTTGTATCACCCACTAGTGGCCTTATCTCAGTAATTAAATATCGACATGTAATTTGCGATCGTACGAGCACGTTTCGGGAAGCGCTTTTATTAAAAGAAAATAATACGACATCGCGTTACGAAAGCCACAGAAGTTATATATCACACTTGTATCTGCCAACTGTTCTTTTGATTCGCACGCGAATCGACGACCAAGAAACTATACTTCCACTGTCCCGCCCCCACCCCCCGTTCTTCCTGCGATTGGCACAATCCAGCGTTATCGTGCTCGGAATGGGAGACCCGTCGTGCCCGAGGCAAAGAGTGGCTTTCTTTGTCACCTAATGAGATCCTGCGTTTCTTCGATCATCGAATACTCTTAAATCTTCTAGTTGTAACGATCATTCCACTTGCGCGCGTTTATTGGAGGGCGATCGAAGCACGGAGGCATGAAAGTGAAACAGATTTATATATATATATATATATATATATATATATATTATACATATATACATATATGCACCACATGTATAATTAGCGAGTGAAAGATATTTAAGTTATTTTAACGGTAACATTTATTGCTAGTCACATGTATCTTGGGGGTAGCGAGTGCAGGGGTGCGTGAGGTGAATTGTACATTCAGCAAAGTGTCAAGTTGAGCCTCGGTTTTACGAGATGAAGGCATTCGGTAGGCCAAGTTGTGTAAAGTATAGTCAAGTATACTGCTTTCGGCTACGTCGCTGCGCAAATTGATTCCTGTGACGAGTGCCGCGGCACTCTTAAAAAAGTAAGACTCGATTCGACGTTTTTAAACTCGGAAATCCGAAAGAGATAAATATTAAATATCGTCTGAAATTTAACCAACACCTTCGGTCCGGACGATGTTTATTAACGGTCGGACCACGTGCGGGAAACGCCTTATGAGAGTCCGGCAACCGTGGTCATAAGAGGTCTACCGGGAGCCGCTCCGTCGTTGCAAAATAAAAGTAAACAGCCTCTATGAATACTTTTGGTGGCACTTGATGCATTGTACGATGGGATGAATGTGCGGGACGCGTATGATAAGGAATAGAAGGGGGAAAGAATGATCGCCGCTGCCCGTCAATATTATATGATTTTAGAAGTTGCGCATTCACGTTAATCGACTGAGGGATACACTATTGATTAATCATATTACCACTGCTATTTTGTTCGAATAAATAGAGGATGTACATAATGTAGAGAAAAAGAGAGAAGATGAAATGTCATTCCATTGTATGCACGCTACGCTATGTCAGCTTTGACCTATGATTGTTATACTCCACCGTCTTTTAAAAGTAACATTGCCGAAGACTTTTATAATTCCCGCCGCTTCTCAAGATTTTCGTAACACTTCGTGGCGAGCTAGCTATTTCCACTTTATCGAACGGACAGCTACACGAGAATCGTTCACGTTCGTTGGAACCACCCCCCATCGGAACTGTAATTTGCGAGAAAATAACGAGTTCCGTCGAGTTCAGTCGATCTTGTTTTTAATCACCGATTCGTCGCGGATCATAGATAGTAGACGATTAGGCGGCAAAATGTTGAAGTTGAAACGAAATCGTTGTATAATATTATTCAAGGCGAATGTAAAAAGTTTATAAATAATTAATGATAAATGAAACGTACTATACAGAGATTTGTCAATAAAAGGTAATATTCGTACGTGAACTGCCTGGTAACTCAGTAATTTCAAGACACCGTTTATGCATTTCACTATTATTTACATTAAAGTTTGACCATGAAACATGGCGTTGATTTCGGAGATATGGGGACCCCTGAATCATTCTTAATTTATTTTTGTTATAAGAAATATTTTTGTTTGGGAATCCAGTGGGCAAATATTGATGTTAAGTGTAGTGTAATTTAGGTTATAATTTTTAATCATTTCGATAGTATTAGACATAGAAAATATTCGGTGCTTGAGATTGCTAAGGGCATGCCCACCATATTGTTTCACCGTGCTAACGCGCCACCTCTCATTTCTTATTGAACACAAGCGGAATATAGATTTAACCCTTTGGATACTAACAATCTGAACGCTTAGCGCATACGGCGCATACCACGTGCGGGTTTCCTCCGGACATATCTCTTCACCATAGTCGCTGAACGCTTATGGGCGGTCATGGGCGGTTCTCGCACAATTGCACGCACTGAACGCGTACATGCGCCCAAAGGGTGTATACGATAAATAACCCTCAAAAGGAGGCTTTATTTCATTTCGAAATAAGAGTTTTAGAGCAACTTAATTCTTTTGTGATATTCAGTTAGCAGTAATAATGTATTCCAATAAGCTGTCCTTACTAATCATATAAAAGGCGAAAAATGAATATTTTTTCAATGTGGGAAAGTCCGCTGTTGCTCTCAATGCCTCGGATATTGGTCTAGAGGCGAAGGGCTCCTTATAATAATTTTTTTAATTACAATAGATCCGACATTTTCAACAGAAATAGACGTGCATACACACAACTCGACAATTTACTCTGCAGTTAAGGTAGAACTGTGGAGCTACAGAGAAACATTAGATCGATAACATTGAAATTCGAAATACGTTAAAAACCTGCTACCTTCTCCTGCATTACATTCGAATACCATTTACCAAAATTAAGAATAGATACATAACTTTGGTACATTCACATTTTATTGCCTTATTACTGAACGTGAGTGTGGAATGAGAAGACTCGGTCGGTAACGTCAGTTTCACTCTCCTATGGTGAATTTTTAAACTTCATTTCAGAAGAGATAAATATTCTCAACCAATAGCGCCCTCAAGATTTGAACGCACCATTATGTACTTGCAGCTCATTCTGATTTCACATCTTTTTTTACTTTGTATTTAATAGTATTATTTTCTTTATTTTGTGATTTACTTGATTTCATGTACTTGGCGTAATTTTTTTACTTTTTTAAAGTTTTCAAAATACTTGGCGCTGCTCCCCGAATTGGTGTTGCTAAACTGAATAAATATGAATAAATTGCATTAATATTTTTCTTTCGTTCTTGTGCGTGCATTCGTGAATGTAGGTAGGTATACATTGTAAAGGAGCTGTTGCAAATTATTGTAACATTTTTTCGGTTTCGCAGCGCCAAGTATTTTGAACAAAATATTTATTCCTATTAAAATATCATTATATAAATAACCATTGTTATAATTCGCGCAATTTTTGTATATCATTAATTTTGTAAAGCTATTAATTTACGACAATGTTTTTTAATGGGATTCTTTTATTCTGATGGGTTAATTAAAATGTCCGCGATATGAGTAATAGAATGTTCGAACACAGCACTTTAGCTGTGTATTTGTAGTTGTGTCATCCTAAGCGCAGTTGGAAAGCACCTTTATGTACTTGCAGCTCATTTTGATTTCACATATTTTTTTATATTGTATATTTTCTTCTATTTTGGTGGTGATTGTATATTTCCTTCTATTTTATTGTGATTTCATGTACTTGGCGTAATTTTTTTACTGTTTTGAAGTTTTTTTTGGGCTCCTTCTTTCCCTAATGGAACTGAAGGTTCTTCGCTCTTCTCTCTTCTATCCTGTTCTATCTTCTTTCTTCTACGTAGACGTGTTTCCATACCGGGGCAGCACCATATGCCGATGCCTCCCAACCGTCGGTATGTCCCACGGTGTCCATCGGCTGTTGGTGATGCACTATTAAAGGTTGTCGAAAATCCCTCGACGGCTGATAACATCCCGATTGTAGGCTAACTAGCGACCATCGTTGGACCCTCGACCTTCGATCACTTCCCGACCGGCGGTATTACCCAGGGCGTCGATACACGCGAATGCGTCGGCCATTCACCGACCGCTGTAAGCCTACCGACCGAAGATCGAGTTATCCTCCGTCAGTAGCATACCAGTTGCTGCCATCTCATGTGGCCGTCGGGCACTTATAGGTTGCCGGTACATCGCCGGCCGTCGGCACTTTGCTGTATGTCGACCTGTTACCGCTCGTTGTCAACTTACCTGCCCTCTCATGGGCGATCAAGGACACTCGAAGAATCAATTAAATTAAAAAATTCCCCCCATCCGTACCTGGCAATCCAGGGTGGCCGTGCGTGGTGTCAAAAAACTCGCCGTGATCTCCCGGAGGTCCTCCCGGCGTCAAATGTAGGGCTTATCTATCCCTATTCATGAAATATCAAGATTCAAAACTCTACAACTAAATTTGCAATAGTTTATTGTATATAAGTACCCCCCAAAAAACTTTAAAAAAGTAAAAAAATTACGCCAAGTACATGAAATCAAGTAAATCACAAAATAAAGAAAATAATACTAATAAATACAAAGCAAAAAAAGATGTGAAATCAGAATGAGCTGCAAGTACATAATGGTGCTTTCCCGCAGCGTGCAAAGGCGACACTGTGTAACACCATAAAAGACAAAAAAAGTAGTCCGCGGCCTGGAAGTCAAATACTTGGCAAAATATGCTCATATAAGAACGAAAAACGAAAAATCCCGGACCCATGTTTCGGGCCAGATTGTGTCGGTATACAGGGCGCTGCATTACCCGTGTCTACCCCCTTAACTTTCGAAAGTTTATAGGCGACAAACACACAAACACTTTCTGCTTTATATATTAAGATATTTATTTAAAATACGTAAGCGTAAGAGATACAGTACATTGAAATTCACTGTATATCTTTCGCACGCTGGGGTAAACAAATTCGAACTCGGATAAATGGTTTCGTTTTAGAGCGATATCCCAAAGGGAAGCTTGTCTTGCTCGATGCAATTGGTCCAACTTGCGCCAGCCAGCGGCGTCGCAATGTACTTAACGGAGAAGTGCATCGCGTAGCAGAAGACGTCCGTTTGCAATATTTACATCGCGCGGAGTGATTCCTGCGAGGGAACCGTGCATACGGCAGGAATCCGGAATGCGCGCACACTTTGCAGATATGAAATTCATTTCATAAATCGTACATGTCTAATCAGTGTGCTTTGTAGCGACAGCGTAAAGGTTTAATAATTCGTTGAAGGAAAGATGTGACATAAGTACATTCTTGTTGATTTAAATTTTTAATTGTAATCATGTTTCGGTCTTTACGTAAACAGAAAGAAGATAATTGTGTTGAAAGATCTGAAAATAATAATATTGAAGCTTGCTGTGGGAAGGAAAGAGAAAAAGAGAAAGAATTATTAATGTTTTCTGTCTGAAGTAAAAATAACCGCCGCTGGACCTTTCCCGTGTTGCAAAACTACGTCTAAATACATGCGAGCGTGCTTGAGTAAAAAAACATGTTTACATTCTCCTCTCTTTCAATCGCAGCTTTAAATATTTTTCCACTGCATATTTAATAAACATATATTTCCAAGTAAACTTCAACCGTCCTCCCCTCACAAATATTCCAAATACACATTTACCAATGAATAAAATCTTGTTTAAAAATTTCTCAAACGGTCCTCCTCTTCCTCTGTTTCTACGAAAAGCAACCAAATATGATTCGAGTTTCATTACCAACGGCCAACCGCGTAATGTCGTCACGCTACACCACTGTACTCGATGTCTATACTCCCTATACTCGCGACATGCCCTGACGCGTATTCCTAACGTACATTTGAACAAACAACTTGAATAATCCTCTGTTTACTGACGCGCCGGCGTGCGATGCCATTAAACATTTAATCGTTTATTTGGGCCGTTAAGGACATCCTACCGAACCGCGCGTTGTTATCTAGACCGTGCTGGTGTGTTACAAAAGTGTCGTATGAATTTCATATCCGTGAGGTATACACAGTCATTTTTGACTGCCGCTGTAAGCCTTACGGGAGGAGATGGGGATCGCGTGGTAGTACGCTGGGATTGGCCGTGGCGCCACCCCACTCCGCGAACGCGTTCAGTCGAGTTCGGACCTTCGTCGGGTGTGGAGTGCGTGTCGTTACCGTCTAGTGTCAGTGTTCACATCAACTCACTGAAAATCAAGGTAAGAGACCCTCCACGCTTAAACACGTATCCACGAAGGTGACCCGCAAGGCATGCTCCACCGCTCGATGGACAACCACGGCGCCCACCGCGTATCCCGCGAGAAGCGTGTTCGCTCTCGTTTGCAGCCTCGGACTTGGACAAGGACCGGGAGTGTGGTGCGCGATCGAACATCGGCGATTCTTTCGCCGGCGCCCGAAATACGCGTACCGCGTACCGCGTACCGGACCAAGTAACCGTCGTTCCGTTCTAACGAAAGCAACAACACGGGGAGGACAGCGCCTCTCCCACGAGATAAGAGGGACAGAGACGGAGCGTGGTGGCGCTCAGTGTCGTCTTCTCCGTGTGTACTCTCGGGATCGATACACACAGAGCACCACGCTTGGCGCGACGTCCGTCCGCTCGCCTGTTCCGTGTATAAGGTTACGGGGGTTCGTACGGGATCCATGCGGGTGTGTGGGCCCCTCTCTGTGTCGCTCTACGTGCCTATGCGCTGCGTGCGTGCTCCCTCCGCGGAGCCGGAGGGTGGATTTTCGGCCTGGCCGCGGAAAAATTCAAAGAAATTGTCAAGTACGCGCCACGGCTATGCGGGCGCCTCGTGAAACGCCACCCTCCTTCTCTGCAGGCAGCCGCGCCGGCCACCCAAACGTTGCAACGGTACGGCGGCGTGAGAATGACAGTGAACCAGGAGGAGCTTTGACAACGGGCGACCCGGGCTTTCGTACTTATGTCGCGCGAATGGCAATGAAGCGGCTTGTCATGTTACTCGGTAAGAAGCCCACGATTCACGGTTGAATGCGCGTGGCGGGGGGCGTCTCCGATTTATCTCACCATCTCTTTAGTTACGATCTGCCGGTTGTTGGTATCGTTATTGTTCATGGGTTTTATTGTATTGAGGATGGAATTGTGATGTGAACTAACGAGTAACGTAGCAGAGTAACGTTAAGCGCATAGGCGAGGTTCGTCGTTGTAGAAGTTGTTACTCAACCTAACTATAGTTAATATAACAATCGCTTTTACCGACGAGGTAACGAACTACTCGCCCGCCCTCGGTGAATATTCGGTTATTTGGATGATTGTTAGTTTTAGGAGTTTTCTAGCGTCACATGATAATTGTGATGTCGACAGTATTATGCACAGTTAGGTAGGGATAGTGTTTTACTTCTAATAATGCCACTTAGAGACCACTCGAACCGTTGAGAACCCATTTTGCGGTCTATTTAAACTAACTGATAAGCATCAAGTTGCTTGAAAAGAATTATTCTTAATTTCAATAAAAAAAGCAACCCGATAGGGTCATACCATGTGATTGAGTAATCGAGCTGGATTTCCAATAATATAATCCTCCTACATTTTTAATCGTCCCAGCTGAATTATTAACGGAACACTGATTCTCACGAAACCTTTGGACGGGAGCGCAGGGGGTGTGAAGCTCGGCACCCTACACTCTACAGGGCTGCCCATTTATTCTCGTATCGAACGATTCTGACATTTTCACTCGCGTGTTTCTGAAAGTTGGGTATGTGATCGACAACAGAGGATAGTCATAATACGCTCGATTGATGTGGGAACCGTGACCGCACGAGCGCGCGCGCGCGAACGCCGAAGTGCATACTGATAGAATTGAACTTAGTATATACTCGCGTGAGCATGTAAAATTATATAGGAATCTACGGTTACAGGTGATTATTTTTGTTTTATGAGAACGCCTATAATAGTATTTATATAAGATATCGTTCTGTAAAATTTATATCTGTTTGTGTTAAATGTGGTAGATGCTCGTTGCCACTGTTTTATCGTCCAAAATTCTAATGTAAAATAAGAACAAATCTCTATCGCGTTCTGACCAAACTTGCTAGACACTCGACTCTGTCACTACCTCGAGATTAGGATATAGTCTCGGCCAGTAGAATCCAGTGAGTTTTTGCGTAACGAGAAATACCCTAACCTATTTATCGGTTGGACGAGCAACCGTGTTTATCGGTGGAAAGACCGATATCGACATATTTCAGAAAAATCCGTCCGTGTCTGCTCCCTTATTTCTTGTTTCGTTCTCGATTGCTGGAGGGTTCGATGGGCACGCTATATTTGACAGGCTTAAAATAATTTCCATTAACGTAGGTAGATATAACACATGTTTCAAAATGTCTCTACAACAACTGTACTTTAATCTTGATTCACGCTGTGAAAGATTGAATTAAAATTATCAAAGCAATGGCAATCCAGTTCAAAAACGTTTCAAGTCTCTAATCGAATATCGATGGCATGTTAGATGTAATTATAGAGTATTTTCTTCTTTTATCTTTATTAGTTCCAATTTACGACTAACCTTTATTAGGTTAATTAGCAAATGCGATGAGTGATACTAGGGCGTTCGAGAAGGTAGCACAATTGCTTCTTCAGAAGTACAATGGGTTTTGATTAATTAATTACTTGTTATACGCCATACGGGTAGATCTCAGAGCTTCGTTCTTTTTACAAGCTTTTATTTATTAATCGGTTGCTTCCTTCTGTATTATTGGTAAAAGTACTGGGTGGTTTAAATCTTCACTCGACCAGTTATATTGACTGAACTATTTACTACTACTAGAATCATCTGACGGTCATCCTTAGCGAGTCTAGCTGCTTCATGAACCATCTGTGAAGCGTCCTGTGACTCACCTACGACCTATACTAGGGTTGCACGTGCTAAACGCACGCAGCACTCGACTTATGTGCACAGGATGTCCGCGTTATTATTCTCGAGCATTCCTCTTATTCTCTACTGATAGTGTTAGAGACAAATGCAGAGCAAGGCAGTTTTACCAGTTTTCTTATAAAGATTGCGATTTTTGGACTTCAGTCACAGAATTTGCAATATATCTCCAATCAGAAGTGTGACATTAATCGCTTTAAAGTGGAAAGTTGTGTATACAGTTTCTGTAGCAGGCGAAAAGAATGTCGGAGCAAAGTCAGATCTTTATTGTTTTTCACTTTTTACCTAAGTAATGTATTGGCGAAGATTATATTATAGTGTACTCTACAGGGCCGGGTTTGAAGATTTGGCGCCCCTAGGCTACGAAGCGTCTGTTGCCACTCTCGCGAGATATCATTAAATATTTTAATTTGAAAGAGTTGAGACAATTTTAAAATTAGACGTCCGTTTTCCCAGTACACAACTAAAAGCTTAAGATTTCCACTGAAAAATGTTAAGGTCATCGTCGTAACAGGAAATTCATTCTTATTCTTCTCTTTAGTTCTTCTTTTCCCTCTTAAGGTGGAATTACACATTCGGCATTCGACAAACTGAACGTTCGCTAAAGTATTCGCGTGTATTTCCACACTAATTGTAAGTATGCGCTTGTTCGACAAATGAGCGTTTCAAATTCGTCAACTGTGACAACTGGTGAATGTCGAATGTGTAGTTTCGCCATTATTTATACGAAGAAAAATAGAAGCTAGCAATTATCGTTCTACATACATTTCTTATTGAAGAAGTATGCATTTTTTGTATGGGCCATTGAAATCACCGAGAAAGCAATCGGAAGAAGTATAATAATAATACCACCTCGATCGCCAGGAGCAGCATGACGCGTGCCGCTCGCGCGTTTTTCTTGCGTTGTCAAGGCGACCGAGATGAAACGGTGTTACTAACCTTAGTATTCCCTACGGGCGAGGAAACGTCGGATCGTAATGAAACGGAATCGCGTTGATTTATATTAAGTTTTCGCATTTCTAACCACCAAGTGTTTGTGTAAAATGCTCTCTCTACACTCTACACTCTACACTCTACAGTCAAAGAGGAGAAGGTAGCTCGAAACGTTCCAATGGTCGGGGCTCCCTTGAGATTGTTTTCGTATTTCGACGAGAGATGTTTATAAACAATGAGAAGTGCGAGCCACGAAATATGTATGTACTTTACATACGCCGTATTTGAGTATTGTTGATTTAAATTCGATCATTCTCGCATGTTTTACGATCGTAAAACCTGTTTGTATTTTGGGATACATTATGCGTTCGGAGATAGAGAAAATGATCGGCGTACACTAGAGTGAAATTACGGTGGTCGCGTATATTTGTACCTTGGCCATAAAACGAATCAAATATTAATAACTGTCGATGTAAATTCTCCTTTACGCGACGAATTGAATTGTCCGCTTTATTTGCCGCAGAAGTATCGAGATGCTCGAATCAATAACGAACGACTGAAAGTGGTGTCAATTTCAATGAAACTGGAACGCGATGTTATTATTCCATTAAGCGCACGCCCGCGAGGTTAGGTTTGGAGCTTTTGCCATGAATTCCAACTTATCGACAGAGTTCGCGGAAAATCTGTTTTCGACACGGGAGTATCAGACTCCAATGTTTTCTTTTTCCTCTCCATATTTTGTTATTTTGATCGATTAACATTTCTGTCTTCTGATAATTATATTCTATTTGACAACTCTTTCTTCTCGAATCGATTTTTTTTGTATTATACGTCTCAAAATACTTTCCTGCGTATTATAAATACGTTTCATTTGTGGTAGAGTTTTGCAAAAAAAATGGTTGCAGTTAAGTTAGAGGAAAAATAAAGATAGATACCTTTCACTACTTCTTCTCTCGTGGAGACATCTACCGTTCATTTTCTTCATTAACTATTCGAATTACTCATGTTTGGGCATTATTCGACGAAAGTAGTGATGGGTCCGAACAAATCGCGAGTATTTTTGTTTGAACGACTAACACCAGGTTCTAACCAATCACACTTTACGTACTGAATTAATTAATGCACCTAAATTTATATAAACCTAGATTCAAGTAGCGATGGGTCCGAACCCATCGCTAGTATTTTTGAACAAGATCTCAAAACTTGCTCTACACTGGCCTACCTAGCCACCGTTCTCTACAATCATTATCCCTTTTCTATGGCTCGTGTGCGCGCACGTGCCTCGCGAACGCGAATCGAAAGCGGAAGCGTTATTGAATCGGTGATACATGGGCCTCGTGGCCGGTTCATCGGAATGCAATGATGCATCGCCGTATATACCTACACGTCAGTCAGGAGCGCGCGCGTGCGCGTCTATTCGGCCTCGGGAACAAACGATATCGGTATGCAAGGTGAGAGGGTGATCTATTCAGAGGTCGACGGGAATGCAGAAAAAGCCGACGTTTCAGACAAAAGCTATCGGCGGGCTTCGCCCCGACGAAGTGGTCGTCTTCCTGGCCGTCCCGTTATTCGCCTGTCGGCCTGCTTCTTCACCCTTGAAGCGCGCCTCGGAAATCCGAGATCCTATCTGAACAGACTCGTTTCACCGAGGGTTTCGCGCTCTTCATATTCGACGAGCGTGTTCCTTGTGCCTTTTTATGGGGGTCGGGATTTTTAGGAACGAAACACGCATCCGATATGACAAACATAAATATTAACAAGAGAGATACTGTAATATGGTTTACACTTTACACTTACAGGTAGGGTTGTCAACCGTGCTATAGTATATTTTCGTCTAGTCTACTAGGTACTGTTAGAAAAAGAAAAACTACGCAAAAATACTATATTTCCGATACATCCATTAAATTCAGATAAAGTAATTTCGTACTTTCTCTTTATTCCCGCCCCTTAAACTTTTACAAGTTTTTTTTTTCTATAATGAATATAAATTACGGGAAGAGAGAAATAGAGCCAGTCTATCTCACATAAAAATGAGCTCTTCATATATGTTTATTTGGATTTTCAGAAAATGCACAAAAAATAAGATGTCGTTGCTTTAATGCAGTTTTATTTTGCACCACTTTCCTCTGAAAAATACTATAGTATTCCACAATGTACTATATTTTTTATCACATTTGTCGTGAAGTACTATATTGTCATGAAAAAAGTTACAGACGACCTCCGTATAATATGGTGGTTAGGATCTGAAACAGTTCTGTGGTATAAAAAAACAACAAAAATATAATATTTCGCTTTCATAATGTGCCATTTTGGCTGATAATTCCATTCATACACATTTCAAAATAAGCTCCCACGTTAGATTTGAATCTTTTATAACCTAAAATTCTTGTTATTCATAATGCGAAATGACGTTTTAATGTGACGAAGAATACCTAAGTAGTACTTTAATACAAACGATCAGAAATACCTTCCCGAGGGTATACCATAGGTGTCGTCACTCGTTAACAAAAATTATTTTGGTTACCAACCATTCTCATCATCCGCAAAGCCATTCGAGCTGCGAAACACGATTACCGGATCGACGAGAGGGGAGCCTGGACGAGCGAAAGAACTCGCGACGAAATCTAGAGACGCGGTAGCGTCTCGACGCCAAGTACATGAAAACAAGTACAAAAGAACACCCTGTATATGTCGAATGTGGCTACCGCTATCATTTACTCGTCGCCGGGCTATTCCAACCTAACCTGAAACTTATTTCATTAATATCTCAGCACGCCTGCTATATTTTCTACATTTAAAGGCATTCTTCTTATGTAAACCGCATATAAGCTTTCGAATGCGTCCAAATTCAATAAAATCGGTCCACGCATGACAGAGATATCGTAATATGATCTCATGGATCAGTCGGAAACGGTAGAAAGAATTCTTCTTTTCCTTCTGATTCTGATTCTTCTTCTCCAGTCGAAATTTTTGTCAACATAATACGTATACGCGTACACGCACACCTTCACTAATAACACATGTATTGTTCGTCGACTCTCGGGATCATTCGGCAGGGACCGTCGTCCGTCTTTGTACACATATATTTTATTTATAACCTACCAAGTATTATAACCTACCAAGTGTCAATCAATTTTTGATAACCTGGCAAATGTTAAATAAGATAAATTGTTAAAATTTGACATGTCACGAGTTTTTAGACTAAATAGGAGACTGAATTATTGTCGCAATTAATAAAGTCGCCAAAATTTTTTTATGGATTCTAATCGTGTTCTCATTATCATTATTTTTATCAGAGCCCATTTTTCTCTGTACCTCTATCGTCTCTAAATGTTCCAAGGTTACTAATCGCATAAAGTAACCGACAGAACAAATATCCCTCCGTGCAATTAATCTATCAATTCGCAGTTCTATTTAGAGCAATAAATGTATACCGAACGAAGAAACGAAACAGATGCTGTTTAGAACACAAATTGCACTTTGTATTAATCACAATACACAATCTCTATCATTAGGATATCACAAGAAGTCTATCATAACCATCGTGCAAAAATATATAACTGTGCGTGCTTATAGTTGCATACAAAACAATGCTGCGTTCCTTGTATTCTCTTATTTCAGAAAATGACCACATACGTGTAATAACATTGAACGATAATACGGTTAGATAGAAATTAAGTGGAACTCACTACTGAATTTAATTACAGAAGCATTGCGGTGAGATTTTATATATGATATATATAAAGTTTAACATTGTTAGCAAGGGCCAAAATAGTTTAAAATGCAAACGCAGGGCGAGTACTATTTGTAGGCGACCACTTGTTAGTTTTGCAATTAATAAAGCTGTAATATCCCGAGAGTATATATAAAAAAAAAAAAGAAAAAGAGAAATACGTCAATGCATCCAGGAAGAAATTGTGTGTTACATTTATTAAGTGCAGGGCATGTTACAAATATTCTATAAAAGGCATCGCTGTTTTCTATTATACGTGTACATCGCATGCGTTCTATAGTTAAATTTAGATTATCGTAAAATAACTGCACAATTACATTGTATAGGTAAATAAGCAAGAGAACATGAAACTGAGCTGCTGAAGTTGAATATAATATAATCGCTACGCATAGTTATTTATTCAACGTTAATCATTCTTTTTTTAAGACTAGCTATTAAAGCTCAATCATTGGAGAATCCATTTAAGAATTTATGATACGTGAGAAGTAGCTGTAAGTGTTCGCCTCGGTACAAGTATGTATGATACATTAAGTGTGCGTAACCTATCGAACCCAAAATTATAAACAAGATCGACAACTTTTTCTATTATTCCCCGTCATGGAAAAAAGTCTTTTTGTAATTTGTTAAAATTCCATAACATTGTCATGCTTTAATGGATTCTGTGATGCTTTTGTATTTACGTAGGTGACGAATCTTTGTAAAAAGAAGTGAGATCCCCCCAAAAAACTTCAAAAAAGTAAAAAAATTACGCCAAGTACATGAATTATCACCAAAAAAAAAAAGAAGATAATAATATACATGATAAAGTCGAGGACGGAAAAGAGTATAAAAAATCACAAAAAATAAAAGGTAATAATATAATCACAAAAAATAGAAAATATACAATACAAAAAAAGATGTGAAATCAAAATGAGCTGCCAGTACATAAAGGTGCTTTCCAACTGCGCTTAAGATGACACATCTACATACACACAGCTAAAATCCTGTGTTCATACATTCCATTACAATGTATTACATAATATTAAGCAGATATATTTTTATACAAATAAATATTTTAATATGAATAAATATTTTATTCAAAATACTTGGCGCTGCGAAACCGAAAAAATGTTAATTTTCTTAGTATTAATTAATAATTTACAACAACTCCCTTACAATGTATACACACATTCACGAACGCTAGCACCAGAAAGAAAGAAAAAGATTAATACAATTTATACATATTTATTCGGTTTAGCAACACCAATTCGGGGAGCAGCGCCAAGTATTTTGAATAAAATATTTATTCATATTAAAATATTTATTTGTATAAAAATATATCTGCTTAATATTATGTAATACATTGTAATGGAATGTATGAACACAGGATTTTAGCTGTGTGTATGTAGATGTGTCATCTTAAGCGCAGTTGGAAAGCACCTTTATGTACTGGCAGCTCATTTTGATTTCACATCTTTTTTTGTATTGTATATTTTCTATTTTTTGTGATTATATTATTACCTTTTATTTTTTGTGATTTTTTATACTCTTTTCCGTCCTCGACTTTATCATGTATATTATTATCTTCTTTTTTTTTTTGGTGATAATTCATGTACTTGGCGTAATTTTTTTACTTTTTTGAAGTTTTCAATTAGCGAAATGAGCCACGGAGCGATTCGTTCTAGGTACTGCAGAGAAACATCGTGTTTCCTTTTCGCCCGCCTCCTGTCGCACGCGGCACGCTCGAGCACGAAACAAAGCGAGTGGCCCCGACAAAAGCTGGGGCGACGGTTCTTCGGGCGCTTCGAAGGAGAAGGAGCAACCGAAAGCGTCTCGTAATCATTTAGACGTTCAGTTGGGACGGCAGTGTGGGGGCGTAGCTTTCAAGCCCGTTTGCGCCGCAAATTACATATCTTTGAATTAACATCTCGGACGGTCGTATATCCGGGGCGAGCGAGCGAGCGAGCGAGCGAGCGAGCGTGCGCGCGCGATACGCTGCCCCTTCCCTGCTCCCTTTCAGGCCTCGAATTTTCCGTGCAAACGCTTCGGGGCTCCGTGCCACCACGACTAGCCCGGGGAAGAAGGGAAGAGGCAGTTTTTTTTTAGCCGTAGAATTGCAAAGCAAACTGTGCCGAAGCGCCTCCGTGGCTCCCGTCGGCGTCGGCGTCGGCGTCGGCGTCGGTGTCGGTGTCGGTGAAAGGAAAAATTACTCGGTGAAAACGAGGTGCAAATAAATTACCCCTCGACAGGGTCGGGGCATATCACTGGGAGACCCACTTCAACGCCGTTCGGTAATTCATTCGAACTTGACTGTCCAGGCGATGCAGGGATGACCATGGTTATAGGGCGAGAGGCCGGAGGACAGGGTCCACGGGCAATTGAATGTGCAAATGGGTAATGGAGCCGCAGAAAGGTCGAATTTTTCGGGATATGGTGATGTTTGGTTTCTTCGAATTGAATATGTAATTCAATTACCTACTACTTACCTAAACTTAGGTATACAAATGACAGAAACATTTTTGTAATTATATTTTGGAAATATGAAAACTATAATTCTATACAGCAAGGAATAATAAATATTTAACACAAGAAAAATACATTAAAATTCATACAATAGTTTCGGAACAAATTCATAAGAATAAACCCCTTGTTCGACCGGAAAAGTAAAATGGTCCCTTAATGTACAGTCTAATCTGCATAATCCGAATTTCGAGGTCTTGGCATCAATTATAACATATCGATGGCTTACTGCACAAATATTGCATCACCACATTGAAGAAATACAAATTCCACAAGTTCACAAAAAGTGGCCATAGAATATTTGTGCAGTAAGCCGTTGATACGCAGTACCTATACTTGTAAGTACCAGTTTTCAACGGCCACTGTATATTTCATCCGCGTCCCTGATAATTCCAGCTTGTCTTAACCCTCCCACCCTCGTATCATTAAGCCTCCGCTGCGCCCTCGTTTACCTGCCACAGGATTTCTTATTAAAAACTAGGATATTGCTGGCTTGAATAAAGAATATGCACCAAGTGCGAGTAAAGTAAATAAGTAGAAGTAAAGCTTGAATTCTTAGCGGAATTTTAAAAGAGGGAAAGGAAGTGCTTTGACTCTCGACGGCGCGGCCCGACGCAACCACGCGAAAACGTTACGCCGTGATTAAATTCGTTTGCCCGCCGACTTCGTTGCCTTTCGTCCCTTTTCTCGTTCACCATTGTTTGTCCCTCAACAAAGTGACAAAAAGCGTTGAGGCTTCGGGGCCGCCGCGCCGCCTTTGCAGGCTTGCATCGCGGTAACGGGCGCTTCCACGCGTTTTTCGAGAACGACCTTTTGTCCTACAGTACAGTCTCACCGTGCGGCGTGCGTGCACGCGTAATCAGAAACAAACGCGCACTTTACATGGACGAATAATCTTTTGGGAATGGCGGATTGATTGTCCCTGCGCTGAGTGCGCTTTCCCCTCAAATCAGCAGCTATTATTCCAAATTCCAGTTCAAAAAAAGTTCAAACTCTTTTATAGGTACGTATCCTTTTCGGATGTGTTTATGTACCTACCTGTGCGTGTGGTCGCATATACAGGGTGTCCCATTTAACTCGACGGTCCTAATTCTTTTTTATTTTAAATGAAGGATATTAATAAATGTTCCAAGAGGAAGCTGTTTTTGGTGGAAGTGTGAAATTATTCCCTCCAACTTGTAATTTTCGAGAATTCGAAAGGAATCTCAGGATTGTCAGTTTTTCGAAGGGTAAAGTATAAAATATATCAAATATATTATAATACCTATATAAAAAAGAAGAAAAATGTCGATGCTCCTGAAATGTGAGAAAAAATAATTTTGAAGCGAAACGATATGAGAATAATGCAAGTTAAATGGAGCACCCTGTGCATGTACTTCTCAAGTGAATGCCCCAATCTGAAATCGAATTCACTCTCCCACTTCGGTATAATACTGGAAACTATGAATAGATACAGACAATACCACGTTGATACTCGAAATCGTTACGAAGTCTCCACTCCGAGTCAATCTCCCTCCCTTGAAAATTATTAAACGGGACTAAACGAAGTTAAGAGAGTGTCCTTAATTGTCGAAGAAACTTGGCCCGTCTCGACGGCTCCCTGGCGACGATCTTTCGGCGGGAAACTCAATTAGGGGTACTTTGCTGAATTTAAAAAATCCTCGGGAGAGTAGGTACACGCCCCCCTGAAAAGTTCCTCTTTCTCCACAAAGGCACTACTTAGGTACAGCAACTTTCATTTCAAACCTTTCTACACCGACTTGCAAACCGCGCACAGTGCTGAGTGCACACTCGCCGTGTGCGTGAACCCTCCAGTCCCGCATATTCCCCGTGCTCCTTGAACGCCTATAGGCGTTTCCCGCATGGACCTCGCGCACTGATTAAACTCATTTACAAATTCGTACGACTGAAATGTTTAAAAGTCATCAAGGAAACAAGGTTCGAGAGCTACTTGTCCGTGGTTGTTCGACGTACCATGATGCTACCTAATGGTAATGATAACCGACGGATGTTATCGATGAAAACGCAGAAGGGAATCGTTACGGGACGATTGTTGGCGAACGAGAACGGTCGAGTGGGTTGAAAAAGTTGCCAGCGTACTGGGGGGAGGAAAGTTTTATAATTAAAAAGCAGTGGCGGGGGCAGCTCGCGTGCATCCGACAACAAACATTCATTCAGTTTAGAACATAATGGACGTTGGGGGAAGTAATTACCGTGAAACGCGGGGAATATTAGAATTAAAACGGCGAATACCTATCTTTTCGCAATTGAATTCTGTCTGAAAATTGAAATTTCTCGATACGAAGTGATTTCGTTTCGTTTCGTTTCGTTTCGTTTCGTTTGGATTGGAAGTACCCTAGTACCTAGCTTTGATCGCAATTGTTTATGAAATCTGAATGATTCAGTGGCAGTATCGATGAGCGATTTATGAATCACTGTACGTGCGTAGGTGATTCGGAAATCAGATTCAACGGGTTTGTGCATCAGCGTGGCCTGGAGGATTGGTAACAGTTAACTTTGCCACAGTTCTTCAGTTCTTCAGTTCTTCAGTTCTTCAGTTCTTCAGCTTGAGATCCACTACGTAGGAAATTCACGGTGTTATTTAAATCGGTTCATTTGCAAAACAGAGAGACTCAATAGGCTGCTCCGGGGACGTTGTTATGCATCGGCCGTGAAAAAAAGCGCGGCCGCGTGGAAAATTTCCGATATATTAATCAATATTAATTACGTAATTCCTTCGAGGGAAGGGGAAAGTTGAATGGTAGAGATTTGTTATGTTGCGCGTGAATAGCGAGTAGCAGAAGCGTTAGCGCCGTTAGCTAAATATACAGTTTCCAAGTCTGTGGCGCTGATGATGATTGATGACCATTTGTCAATTCTTCTTATTCACCGTTGTTATTGTAGTAACGTGTAGAACTTGAAGTTGCTATTAAACGGCTGATATCGGAGCCCCAAATCCCAATGTTCTATAGCCCCCTCCCCTTTCGTCGTACCACTCGTACCTGGCGATGTCTATTTCAATTTTCAATATTTACATCCCCCGACCCCCAGTGGCATTTCTGCTCCACCGTGTTCGGGAACTCTGGATCTGGAAACGACAGAGGATGGGTCGTAAGGAAGCGGAGGCGTTTTCGACTGGGCGAGCATAGGAAACGGTCCAGAAAGGAAGGCTGACCCGAGGAAATTTCGTAACCATCTGGCCAGCACGTTTGTTTACATGAACACATGACGCAGTCACATAGTATTTAGTAACCGTCTCGACTCTCGGGGAACCGTTGTAAATCATCGCATTTACGAGCTCTTGTCCCCGCGGCCATCTGGTGAAAAACTTTTCCCGCAGAAAATCCTCCACCCTCCTCGGTTCCCCTTAAGCCCGTTCGCTTGGACTCTTGCAACGCGGCTCGCGCGGATGTTTACTCCGCACCCAAACTGGGATTTCTATCAGGAAATAGCTTGCGCGAGATTAGGTTTCATGGCGACCGAATGCTTCTACACTTCTCACGAGTGAAACTGAAGGGGCTGGGTAGAACTTAGAACGGGGGTTCTCGAGATTAAGAACTTCGAGGCCACTTCTAAAGGAGTCTCGTTTCTAATTTTACGGTGTAAACTGTAAACTGTAAACATTTCGAATAACGAATGAAAAAATTAACTTGTGACTTTTATTTTATTAATTTATTTAGTTAATGAATGCCCATATCTGATGGTGCCGTTCATCTTTTTATTCGTCACACATGGTGGTGGCGTGGCATTTTGTCACGGTCACTGATCACTGATGTGAGTAATGAGTATGTATTGGGGTAAATGGGGTGTTGTCGTCATTCCAATTTTTCTACCCGAACTGGGATTTCTGTTAGGGAATAGCCTGTTTGTGGTTAAGTTTAATAACAACCCCATGGTTATACAAAACTTGGATTTTTTCAAGAAAACTGTAGCGTGTAGCGTGTAGCGTGTAGCATATAGGCCATAGGGCATAGGGTATAAAGTCTTTGTGGTATTGATTTATACATATTTTAAGAGGATAAGAAATATTTATTGTTTTTTCTCCGATGTAACAAAAGAACTAATTGACGAATTTCAAATGAACTCGCCATCGTATTACCAACTTTTACTAAAATATGTATGTAGATACCAATCATCGAATTTTCATTATTCTGCAGTCACGATTTCTAATACAATAACCACACTTATATATTTTTGAAAAAACTTCCGAGTTTCGATTTCAGATAAGCCTATCTTGAAATATCAGAGAAAAAAACAATGAAACAAATTTTTCACCGTTTTCTTTCAGAAAAATCGTAAATGTTTTAATTAACGGATTACACGAGAATGTGCCCTTAAGCTGCCCTTAAGCTGCCCTTAAGCTGCCCTTAAGCTACATATATACATGGTACTTGGTAGGTACCATTCATATTTTTGTCACTCATGGTGGCGTGAAACTTTCTGACAACCACTGATCGACCCTCTGCATCGAAGATTCTGATGGACATTGAATACTAGAACGTCGTCGCCATTCCAATCGAGGAACTCGATTCGGTATTTGCATTCCGTAACCATTCCTTGAGCGACATTATTGGTTTCACGACGCCCGAGGGGCATGGGCACGGGGTCAGGATTAATATGAAGAATTGAACCAGTTCCTCTCCTTTTCTCCTCCGCCGCCGGAATAAGGGAAGGTATTTGAAGATTTAAACAGTATTTGCGCAGCGGTTCCAAGTCCAACCGCCCGCCATGTTCTCTCCCATCTAGCCCTGCCGTGAAGAAACTTCAATTATATATCCTCATGTCTCGTGATCTCCCGTTTTTACCGATCTTCTAGACGGGGCTGGCTATTGCCTAGATAAAATAGTTATTCAACACGTCCACCACCAGATGAGTTTCCTCGCGTGGCGCTCAATATGGCAAAGTGAAATTTCATTACATCGAGATTAAGGATTAAGACGATGAAGATTTATGGGGTACTTATGGTTAAGTTTCGCTGCACCGTCTGGTATAGCGTGTGTATTTAGAAATCATTTTCATCATCCCTCGGAACATTATAAATTTTATAATTACTACACTAACACTTTGACCGGTCAGATTTTTTACTATTTCGCGTTCATAGCGACAGAACACTTCATTCACAAAATACCGATTTTCAAACATTGAGGAGTACTTTTTGGAGCTCGAGCAACAATATATTTCGTCAATATTAATTTCCTGACAAGGGGTGTAAACCTCCCACTCATATTCATTCTCCAAACGACGACGGGTGAAAGCCTTCTCACATCTAATTTGATATTCAAAATTTCTATCTCGATACAAGTTTTCCGAGTTTGGATTTCCCAGCTTTGTTTCCGAGATGGAAGGAGTGGATTTTTCTCCGCGCCACTAGCGAATGATGTCAACGAACAGACGAGAGGGGGAGCTTCAAAGGGTTGAGCCTCGACGTATTTGAATCTCAGACCGCGGTTTAACTTTGTAACGCGGATAATAGCGTCGCGGCAACTTTCCCCCCACACCCCTGTCTAGCGATAATTTCCTTTCGCTGGGAGCGTACGTTTTTATCGGGTTTCCACTTGCTTATCGGTCGCCTTCCTTCCTTCCTTCGCCGTGCTTCGCGCAAACTTTTCGCTCGCCGCGGCGCGGCCCGGCGCGGCCCGGCGCGGCCCGGCGCTTTCTTCTTCGAGCAGTTAACGACTGTGTACACTGTACAGAATGAGGCTTTCGAAATTATTACCTTAATTTGCGTGGCTCTAAAGGGGATAAAATGTGGGTCCGATCAAACATACTTTGAAGACTTCGTGTCTTTTTAAAAAATTCTTATTTTTCATTTCGAGATACATAATAATAATACAGCTTTATTATTATTATTATGATTATTATATCCACATTGTGTTAACCCTTAAACTGTGGCGTGGAGTCTGGAAGATTTTTCCTATATTTTCCTCCAAATTCATTCGAATTTGTTCTATAATATGTCGTGTGACGTGTCACGAAGACAACTTTCAGTGGTTTCCAACGAAACGTGCAAAAGTATATTTTCAAATATGTAATACAGTCATTAATAATTCCAGTATGTATATGTTAAAAATAAATTTAGGCTTGAAACTGTGAAATTATTAAAGAGGAGTATATGGGACTCCACGACCCACGTCTCTGTTTATGTTACAAAGTGGCACGTCACCGATAGTCTTTGCTTTGGAGGGTGAATCTACACCTCTAAATCGGCGGAGATTTGTAAAAGAAACTTGTCCCAAAATTGTTTATAACATTGTAAAATTGATGTTACATCCATATTATTCTGCTGGTTGAAAAAAGAAACGCCACAGAGGCACCGCTTTCTCACAGTTGTTTTCCCCAAATTTCCACCGATCCAACGGTGTACATTCACCCCTGAAAGTAGTAACCACCATTTTTCTTAACATCCAAAGATTGCGCATCGCTGTATTAACCGATATTTGTAAAAGTAATTATTTCAAATTTTGAAAATTATTTGCAAACATAATATATGGATAAGGTAAATTGCTATTATAGTTCGTTATAGATAAGTCTTCTTTATTTTTCTAAACAAAATTCAAACGCCACGTGTATAATAACGAACGATAAAAATTTCTGTGCATTTCTTCGTGCACTTGAAAAAATGTAGAGACCGGTGGAAAGTGATTTTATTCGATTATAAAAGTAAATTTTTGGAAGACCGTTTACCGAGTACGACTGGTTTAGAATAATTGGATGGTGTGCGGCGTACGCGTGATCTGGTACAATGTCAGCAATGGGTCGAAGAGGAAACGGTCGAGCGATACAGAGAAATAGGAGAGGGGGGCGGGGGGGGGGCGGGAAACGAGAGGGACGGCTGACGAGGGAAGCAACGACTTCCGCCGATCGATTTCTGCGCCCGCTGGTTAACTCCCTTGGGCTCCTTTATGCCACGCCTTGTCGCTCGATACTTCCCTTTCGCCGTTATCGGTTCCATCGATACCATCCAGAGATACACGATCGAACCACCCCCTTATCGAGTCAATCGATACGAAATCGAATCACCAGTTGCGACTTGCGATCTCTCGTGCGTTCATACTGTGTTGGTGTCGCAAACACTTATTTCAATATTCTAGCTATTTTTAATAGATATATTTTTGAGTCCGCAATTCAAAAAACGCACCACTAATTTCACTGAGTCGCAAATTGGGAAAAATGAAAAATGGACATAGGTACGTCGTGGAGCAAGTCTTAATGCAACGACAAACATAGTAAGAAACAAGGGTTCTCTAATAAATTAAAACCCTCGTTTCTACCATCGCCAGGCATTTCGAATTTGCTGTTTATAGCGTCCTTTCAGGGTAATCCGGTTCCTCGTATTTAGTTGCTAAGCCGTCGCCATTGTATCCCCGTCTGAATGGACCGCTGTGCTCGTAGCGTCCGAAACCAGCTGGCTAGCAGCGAACGAACTTCCTCGCGAAAAATGTTTCGCATCCCCCCCTCGAATGCTAGCCGTGGAAATTTTTTCCTTCCGCGGTCGCTTCGACTTTTTGCTCGACAAGGACGGTGCTTCGGCGTTCCAGCTCCAAGCGGGCATCGTGGAAAACAAACTCGCGTTAAAATACCGTCCAGGCCGACTGCATCGACCGTCCGTCGTAAACGTACGAACTACGAAGCTCTCGTGGATGATCGTATAAAACGCTTCCTTCAGAAGCTTCCGATGCAATCCCATCGGGAATAAAGTATTTCTCTGGGAAACGATATGGAAACGGGAGGGAAAAAATGCAATAATTCCGCGCTGGGGGCCGTAAAGCGGGACTCGGGAGCGCTCGCCCGTAAAAGCCCGGTATCGAGCTTCGAAGGAAATCGTCGTTATCGGCCGTCGGAGATCGAGGAACAGTGGGGGAAGAACACGTTCCTGCGAGACGCATCGATCGGAAGTTTCACGTGGCGCGTGAGATCGATGGCACGCTATGGAAACTGGAAAGGGAAACGTCATGCTTGTACTTTCTGGAACACGCTCCCTTTTCGTGGATGGACCTCGAGCGACATTATTAACGCTAAAAGCTCGTTGCAAATGAAGCTTGATGGTAACGAGGAACTGTCATGGAACTGTCATGGAACTGTCGATGCTCATCATCGCGAAATTGCAACGGGGGGCTCTGTTGTGCCGTTCGAAAACAATGAGGAAACTTTCGCTATTTTTTCTTTCCTTTTCCGTGGCGCAACCGAACCGTGGCCCGTGGGATATTCGAAAATCCCCCAGAAAAGCTCTACGCGCGCGAATATTGCCGAGCTGAATCTCGTTGGATGCTGATCGCTCGCTATCCGATGCTGTCGGTTTTAACGAGTTCTCCGTTAAGAACACCGTGCAAGGCGTCTGGGGTGTTAGGTTTTTCAGTGCGGCCATTCAAGTTGCATTTTAGTTTTTTATGTTACTAACTATGCAAATGGTTATCTAGTGTAATAGGACTTGAGAGAAAATGAACTTTGGAGCTTTTCAAACCTTCATTCCGCTCGCTAATGGGGCAATTGCACTTCATTGGACGATATTTGGTGAAGGTAGTGATGGGTTCGAACGCATCGCGAGCATTTTTCTTTGAGTATATGTTACTAAATTCAAATCAAATGAACTTTATAAACATTGAAGCAATTTGCAATTGTGAATACGGACTAAAGTTGATTCCAGTAATAATGGGTTCGGTATGAATAAAAACTTCATATCTTTCAATTCAAAACAAAATACCAATCAATATTTAAATAATCTGAACAAATAATATGATACGTAAACTTCCTCTTTCAATGCACTCTCGAGCCACTCACTCACTAACTATGCATACACTGACCACTAATGCCACAAACATTTTACATTGCAAAATAAAAAAATAATACAAGTTAAAGCAGCTCCAATGATCTTCCTGATTGTCCGCGATCTTCGTTCCATGGGGGAAACCAGTGGATAACATTCTGTGCGCGAAATAATTCGCGTTTTGCGAGCAGCTACTGCGCAGCTTCCAGCGTTGAAGCTCTCGCCGAGGCCCGTGAGGAAATTACGGTCGCGAAATAATTAATCGCGGCCTGCTCGGCCATACGTTTTGAGTTTTCACGCGTGCCCGCGTAAACGTTGGAATTACCGTGGGCATCCGTGCCTGGAAACGGAAATTATCCAGCGCGTTTAAACAATTCCGCGGTGGCGATGACTTATCGAGACGCGCGCCAACCGGAACGAAAGATAGCTCAGCTCTTGACTCGTAACTCGTGGCGCCGCGCAATTATTCGGTGACAAATAAGGGGGGGGGGGGGGGGTAATTATTTTTAACATTGTCAAGGCTTCTTATCATCAACCGTGACCCGCGATATTTGTCGGACGTAATTCATTCGTCAAGGGACAAGTGTATTTTTTAATGTAGTGTTGGAGCAAAGCGAATTTTTGTGCAACAGCTAATTTTGTACGATTGAATATTGTAGTCTGATAATAATTTTGAAAATTTATGAATATTAGAATTAGGTTCTATCCACAATTCTGTAAAAATGACCATCGACTTTTACTTTTGACGAACTCTTTCAAGTTTGAATAGTATTTGTGACATTTTTTACGATGAAAAATCTGGAATTCTATGGTAACACAGAAGATGTTAAGTTTGGATGCTTAGATTGCAGCGTTACTCAGAATCAGTGAAAGTAGTGATGGATTCGAACGCATCGTGAGTATTTTTGTTTGAATGGAAACTCCTTGATACTGATAAAACGAAATTTGAGCTTTCAATTGATCGATAGTTGTGAATACACACGCAAATTGATCGTAACGTGAAATAAAATTTTCGTATAAACAATCGCCATAACTATTTTTACGAACATAGTGGAAATATAACGATAATAATCTATCTAATCATGTCATCGTGATTAGTCTTGAACACATTATTATCACTTTCTTAACATTCGTATTAGTACATAGTTGTTATCCATATTATTATTTCTACTTTGCATTTAATTCGTTAAATTCTTGACACATCGCCAACGTGCACCGTTATTTCTTATATCCCTAGAGAATATTATCTACGGCCAATAAATCTGTCTTCCATACAGCGAAGATTTAAGCGTCTAATTGGCGAGACGAGGTTGCATCACACGAGTTTATTGCAAGGCCACGAACAATTTAACGCGATCCAATTCCAACCCAATCAATCGTGGAAGATAATTCGCGACAGCTGACCATAACTATATTTGAACGATAGTATTACTTAATCCGACAGTCCCGAGAAAGCCTATAATTATTCAAAATATAAGCTGATGTTTTAACATACATACGATATAAGTAGATAAGGATGCAAAATCCATATGGATTCACATTATTTTCTGCTCGTAAACCACAGCTATTATTCATCCAGCTTCGCGGTGACAAATTGTTTTATTATCTCGAGTGGGTACTTCCTAATTCCACAGTGTGGCTATTATAAATCAGTGTTTCCCAACCTTTTTTTGAGTCGCGATCCCCCTTTATAATATTCAAATAACCTGCAAACCTCCCCCCCCCCCCCCTCCTCTCTATATAAGGTAAGATAAATTTAATAAGGCTTAAAAATAAGTATTTCAGGGAAAAAAAACTTCGCCATCCACGTGGCGGCCGCAATCCAACGGTAGGGAATCACACTTACAAATATCTACTCATTGTCAGTCACTTCTACAGAGCCATTATATAATTTTTAAACCTTCAATTAAATGTTCATATAATTTATATCAGATTCATTCTGTAATCTTTAATTTACAATTAAATCTAATATAAAATTATTTACTTTTCAAACCACTAATTAAATTTTAATATAATTTATATCAAACTAGTGACCGAATCTTTAATTTACAATTAAATTTAATATAAAATTATTTGCTTTTCATTCTTAATATAATTTACATGAAATTTACACATTTACGATAACTCGCCAAGAATATAATTTTTTTTCTAACGTGTTACTGTAATTCTTGATTCTTATCGTTAGAAACCCACTTTTATATTCTTTCTTCTAATATACGTAACTATTTCCCAGTGAACAAAATTTTTGTTTTTGCTGGCCCGTTGGCGAGCTCGCCTATTTATGTATTCACGAACGGCACTACAAAGATGGGCGTGAAAAAGACTCGAGGAAGGAATGGTCGATGCAAGGACGCCGACGCGTGGCAAAAAAGCCTGGACTGATAAGATAAACCAGGTAGCCGTGGAATCGCTGTCTGCGCTCGTTACAGGGAAAGCAAGAAGTTGCAATCGTTTCCTGGTGTTCGACGCGTCTAACTTTTTTCATTGTGCTTACGTTTTATATCGTGCTCCCTGCTACCGCGCATCTGGTGCAAGCATTCACTAGTAACAATGGTGGAACGTGTTCCCTCCACGATATTACCATCGCAACCAATGCTTTTCCCGTCTCTTTTGTCATATTTGCCGATTTTAGTCAATTTTTATAATCGTAGTGGGGGTGATTTTAGGGTAGTTCTTTTGGAGAAATTCAAATGGAAACGAGTTAAAAATTTGGTACTTCAAGTTAAAGTGATAGTGATAAAGTGTTAGCACAGTGATTCCCAACCTGTGGGTCGCCACTTTCTTTTTTTTTTTTTTGGTAATATTATTAAGTTAGAATTATATTCTGAAATACCTATTTTTAATATGTTCTCTTTACCTTATTAAATTTAAAGGCTTCCGAAAGGTTAGGATCACTGTGCTAGCAGCTAGTAGTGATAGAGTACAGTGTTTGTTTGAGGATATTTTTATTATGAATTCATTCTACTACCACTCTGGGGTCTTTTGTTACCGACTCACGCTTCTTATTAAATCTGAATAAAAAAGATTTTTTGTTCTTACACTTTTAATCAAATTCATAAATTTCTTTAAAATCATCTCCAAAGTTATGTCAGCAGTTCTTGGCTATCATGGTGGCGTGAGCCATTACGGATTCTTTGAAGTTTCAGAGCAATATAAGGAAGTTAAATTTAATATTAAATGTATGAATCAATTGGGGACCGCAGTAGGGTTAGTGTTCTTCGTTGAATCGGCTTTTCGAAGAACTTGGTTAGTGTTTTCCGTGAAAAGAATTGAATTAGGAGGAAGGAAGTGGGTTGTCGCCTTGTCGGTGACTGCGAGGCAATCGTTGGAATCTCGCAATTGTCTTCTCCGCGCTGCTTGATTAATTGGTATGAGTGACTCTTTGCAACTTCTCGTTTATGGGAGACAGAAAGCAACGTGTGCCATATGGTGGACTAAACTGATTGCTCTGTTTCTCTTTTTTCTGTTTAATACATTTTCCGAAGCTGCTTATTAATAACTGTATGTTTGCAGCGCTGATTTTTTATACATTTCTAAAATTCACGCCATTCCTCTTATCCTTAAAAATGCACTGAAATCACTGTGCAATTAATTATTTGGCTTGATACATATTTCATTTGGAAATCTTTTTTATATATATGAATAAAACACTTTCAGCGTTCAGGAAAAATTGAATGAAAAAAAGATTAAGAATGTCAAGATTTTATGACATATTTAACGAGAAAGACAACGTTTCACTTCGTTGCTGGTGTAATGGATACCTATGTGTTTGCCAATATTTCTGTAAATTTTCAAAGCTTAATAATGCAATTTAAATATTTTGTGAATTTTATAAAAAAAGTGGCTTTTATCCACAACTATTTTTTCAAATATAACTTTCAACATATCAAAATTGACAATTTCTAGAAAAACACTATTAGAGCATGCTTGTATGAGTATTATGAATGTATAATTATCACTAAAAAGTTAAAAGATTCAGAAATATGTAAATGGTAAAAATTGTGAAAAATGGGGCCATACGCGACCAATTTGTGATTATAAGAACGTATGAACACGGAGGGTTAATCCTACTTTCCCAAGATTCTCCTTCCTCCTACAAATCTTAAGCAATCTTATTAATCATTGCAATCGTCCCAGGAACATTCTTATCTCTTCCTCGTACGTTTATCGTTAACATGATCTCTGACTCAAATCCTCCGCACATTCCCCCAGATTACTTCTCGCAAATATTATCTGACGAGGGAACTATAGCCGCGTTTAACTGCTGCGCGCGCGAGCCCGGGCGGTCACTGCTCCGCGCTCAGCTGTCTCGGCTTTAACCTGCGCGCCTCGGAACTTGGACCATGAAAATTCAATTGTTAATATCTCGAGAATGAAGCCTCGGGTCCGAAAACGGTAAAGGACTTTTCGGTGTCTTTTTGCATAGCCGCAATTTTGGGACACCCAATATATCTCTAAAGAAGAAGCAAAAACTTGTTAACCCTAAAGTGAAATAATTTGAAATTGAAGGAAACGAGAACCCAGTCAGTATACCTCGTTTATAAGACCCTCCTGATTGGTTTCACCAGTGCACATAGCGAGAACATACTATGTATCTCCAAATAAAACTGAAAATCGTGTGAACCCCAGCAACAAACGCCTCCAACTGAAATAAAATGTGAAGAAACCTCGTGGAAGAATGCCCCGTTTATAGATCCCTCCCAAAAGGCTTCGCCAATGCACATACAGAAATGCGCGGCCCAACGTTTCCGTGCGCGGTATCAGCCTGAATTTTTCAGTCGTCGGAGAGGACAGGGAGGTTAAACATCCGCGGCGGACCGGGGAACAGTTCGCGTGTAGCTGTATTAGCAAACAAGCATTGAAAATTGATGCAGGAATCCCGCCGCGGAGCCCGCCGCCGAGCCCGCCGGGATCGTAACCCAGTGTAACCCGGTGGATTAGGTTCATCGGGTATAATGGTGATTAACATTTATGAGCGGTGTTCCGCGCGAAAGAGTCGCGCGCAATCTCTCGCGTAGATACAGTAGTGAGTAGAATATCTTGATGACTATTTTTCTATATGAAAATAAAAAGCATTAAAAGAATTTTTATTGAAAAAATTCACCCTCTCTAAAATGGCATTCTTTTCGATGGATTAATTAAAAAATGTTCGCGATATGAGTAATGGAATGTATGATCACAGCATTTTAGCTGTGTATATGTAGTTGTGTCATCTGAAGCGCAGTTGGAAAGCACCTTTATGTACTTGCAGCTCATTTTGATTTCACACCTTTTTTTTATTTTCTAATTATTATAATCTTCTATTCTTTTGTGATTGTATATTTTCTTCAATTTTTTTTGTCTATTATTACCTTCTATTTTCGTGATATATTTGATTTTTCATGTACTTGGCGTAATATTTTTACTTTTTTGAAGTTTTTTATGATATTAGCAATACGGTACTTAGAATTTTACTAAAAATCATCCAGCGACTCTAAACAGCGAATCAACCCACTCTGGTCACATGTACCGAATATGGTGGATGAGTAAAATAAGTTATTATTAAAATGGGCAACTAATTAATTAGAGACTTCGTTTAATTTCTTGCTTCATATCCAAAGAATTTTTGCAGCGCGTTCATTTATTGGTGCGTTTGTCCTACTTCATTTATCGCAACAGCCCCAGCATTTGAAACGGAGAGAAATTCGAGAAATGGCCCCGGCTCTATCGGGAAGCCGCGGCTTGCATTCCTCCATCGGCTCCATCTGATCTTTTCCCACGCTCTTCGTGCCGTTCCGCGAGGAAGTTCAAGAATGGACCCAATTTCCCTCCGCTCCACCTTCCGACATTTTTGTTCGTCCTTCCAGTTCAAGATGCCTGGCTACTCTCGCGGCTGGGCATTTATAATCCCGCGGAAGACAAAGGGCCACGGAAGAATGAAAAGTAAAGTAAAGCTCTCTCTTCCTCCCCCCTCTCCACTCCTCCCTCTATTCTCGTTTTAATACGGATGCTTCCAGTTGCGCGATCCAGTTGAGCCCTTTGTTCTGGAATCATCATCTTGGACGCCATCGACCTTGACGATTTAAACGGAAGAAAAATGCAAGTGCTTAGGGCCTCTAGAAGTCTCGATTCGGCCCTGAGGGAAGATACCCCCAATTTTTATTTCTAATTATAGAGTAGAATCTTGACTTTCGACCGAAACAGTCGACACTGGCCTACAAAACGTTCCCCAGCGAAATTCAATCCCGAACGGAGCCCTTAAATCCGAAACTCTTACCATCGCCTATTTAGTATTTAACATACCTATCCAAAGCTAGCGCGAGTTACTGGCAAGTACTTCTGCGAAGATAATTTCCACTCTGAATGGCCATATCCTGCAGTTTATCGCTGAGACACGGAGAAAGGGAAACGCGAAACTACGGAAAATTCAGCGGAATTGATGGGTCATTCTACCCGCTACCGGAAGCCACCAATTTTCCACAGCCTAGAAAGCTTCGATATTCCCATTCGACGATCGATTCGATGGCCAACAGAATCGTACAGTTCACAGGATTCTTGCGTTTTTTTCTCGCAAAGCCCAATCAATGCTACCGATAGGGGGGCTCTTCTCTATGTAGTGAACAGGTTAACCCTTTCGACATCGAGTTTCTGCTACAGGCGACGATCTTCGTTGTCGATGGCACTTAAATCCCAACCGAATACCTACATACGTAGTTTTCCTCGTTGTATTCGGTTTCGCATGAGTTATCCACGTCCGTGTGTTCGTCAGCGTAGCGCATGACGTTTAGAGTGCTCTTAACCCTTTGGTGAATGTGTATGTGTATGTGTATGTGTACTGGCTGTGCGGGGAACGCTTACAGGCGTTCTGCGTAGGCCGTAGATGGTTGAGGAATAGCAGTGGAGGATTTCCGCACAAATTATATAATCTCGGAATATAGTTTGTTATTGTTGAAATTATTATTATGGTCGTAATGATAATAGTAGCTACTTAAGTAGTATTATCGCTTCGTGATTAAGGGCATAAGGTTACATAAGTAGAGGTTGGATTATGCGAAGCATAAGTATGGATGGTTGCTTTACGTTTCATCTGAATCTGAATTGCTAAATCCAGCCAGGATATTATTTCATACCCGCGGAAATTGTGCCCCGGATAGATCTACCGTTCGAAATCGAGGAAGACAAAGGGTAGGCGTGGGTGTGGCCGCTGAAAGAGGGATAGAACAGCGCGGCGCGGCGCGGCACGGCGGTTGCTACCTATGTAAATCGAATGCACGCGTTGGGAGGCCATCTAATCAAACCCCGCTATCCAGGGGAAAGCGTACATATTATGAATTTTCTTCTTCTCTTCTTTCGATTCGGCGCACTCGCGTCTTTCCGTCTTCAGCTCTTTAGTCTTTACTGCCTCTGTTGATAGAAAAGCAAGAAGGGCGTGCAGAGTTTTGTGAAATTTCTTGGATTACATATTTTTCATTTAGAAATTTAAAAGTTTTTCATTATTTTCAGGACTAGATTACGCTTTAGGATTCTTTTCTGAAGAAATTGTGCAGCAAATCATTCTCAACATTTTTGTCGCTTTATATTTAACATTTGACGATACGAAAAAATCCAATCCAATTTTTTCTTAAAAATATGCATTGAAGTTGCAAAACGGTGAATAGAATCCTAAAAATGACCTATTTTCTTGTAATTTAATCAAAGGATACCCTTAAACCTGTTTTTCTCGAAAATGGTAAGATACGTTTCTCTAAGATACGTTTCATCTGATTCTAAATCATTAAATTTCACTTTCTTCTATTCCTCCTAGAGTTCTATTCGTCCTAAAAAGGCACGCGACCGCGAGCCTACCCAACGCTTAATCCGAGTTGCCCTCGTGGTCTGCGCTCGAAACGCCCCGATCCTAGCCTAGTAATTGGTTAAAAACGGATCTTGAGATACTTCCGGGGAAGAGGCACGCGCTCGCCGGAGCCCACGAGGCAGCTGGCACAGATTTCATTAATTAAGCGCTCGTTGCTTCCACAACGCCGCGCTGGGCGTAATTGAATCAGCCCTAGGCTAAGCGTTTTCGGAGCATCGCATCGGCCGTTTTAGTCCAACAAAGACTAAACCGCGTCGCGTCGCTTCGCGTCGCGTCGCGTCGCGTCCGGGGGTCGTTCTGCCTGGATTCGATTTCGAACTAAACGCTGCCCCAGACCCAAACCCAAACCCAAACCCAAACCCAAACCCAAACCCAAAATTCGATACCGCCGCACGTGCAAACTGTATCTGTTGCTGGGAAAGTTCCAGCACCGGTGAATCTTGGAATTTACAGGGGAACCCTGAAAAATGTCCCATAAATATTCAAACCTCGGGCTTCCATCAACAGATGCTGCTACCTAAATATTCAAATTTGCCGATCAGGTCTGTTGGCAAAAGCTCGAAATGGAAATATTTTTTAAGATATTTCGAAATTACATGCCCAACGCTGTAAATGCGGCAGGGTAAATGACCGGTCAATTTTAAGATTCAACGGCAAATGCTAGGATCCACCGGTAAACCGATCCCAGAATTTTTACAGCAAGATAACGACTCGATTTTTCTTTACTTTTTGAAAAGATACAGAGTAGTTGATGTTCCAGACTCCAGAGGAACAGAAAGAATGGATCAGCTATCTCAATTTGATTATATGTATATAGTAAGAATACTATAAATAGAATGGTACTATTGTAATAACTAATAACCATCAGCACCGAACATTTTCCGATAAACTATTTTTTTTTTCATTTTGCCACTTGTAGTATTTTCTATTAGTCTTCAATTAATGGCAAGCGATAAATTCAGTTTTTTCGATTGAATTTCTGACTTTGGCCATTTTCCTAATGCCAGCATAATGCATATATGTATAAAACTAATTGCTATATAAGAATATTTCAAAACGGTAATTAGGATGCAGAAAGTGTAATTTCACTGCCCTGCTTTTTCTACATTCTACATTTCTACAAGATGGAAGCCTGGGAGCAGTTGTTAAGCTGGTGACTGGTCGTTGTTGCAGGCCTCGTAGCATGTCTTGACGAGTAGGAGGAGCTCTTCAACGGGGTTTTCGGCAGACAAGGGTTCTCCAAAATGGCGGGCGGTCAGCAGCTTCCCGAACAGTACACGGTACCGCAGCTCGCTAGGGTCTTCCACAGCCTGCCGCACCTCAACGTCTCTCTTCACTCGGTCAACAACACCTTCAATCCACATTCCGAAATCTACCTAGAGGTAAGCTTATTATCCTATATTTTCTTCTTAGTCTTTTTTTGGGGGGCGTTCTTGAAAAAAATGGCAATTTAATTGTTTCGCGAGCATTTCAATATAAAAAGTGTCTGAAAATTCACAAAATTTAAGTTTCTCCATTATGAACAGTGCTGAGTGCACAATGCACATATGTCGTTCCCCTCGAACCGCCATCGATATTTTTCCAAAACTCAACCAAATTCGTACCAGATACGTAGAGAATCCGACATTCTTTTACCATCTCGCAGTAACTGTCGCTCTGTGGGCGAAATTATGAATCAGAATCCTCCATAATTAACTTGTCGTTGTAGTGAAAATGCTAAATGGCAGGTATCTATACCTAAGTAGTTGTCTTACTCAGCCATTAATACTTCACAAAATCTGCTCCAAATTCGTACCAAATTTTCCATCAGACTTCCCCCCAAAGTAACTGTCACTTAGAAAAATGAATTGGCCCGTAAATCGCAACTAAGTAGTATCTACATCGAGTTGCCTCGAGCTTCCTCCAGTATTATTCCAAGCCTGTCCCCAATTCGGATCAGATAGAGATTCCGTCAGTTTTCGACAATTTCGGGACAACTGTCGCCCAGTGCGCGAGACCGTCGATCGTGATGCACAGTCGCGGATAAGCTTCTGCTGGTTCAGCAGAATAAATCGTCCGCTGCACGATTAACAATCCACTGGTTCCCGAGGCTGGGGCAACATCGATATATCCGAAAGCAATTTCGGCTCGATTCGGTTTTGGCGACGGTACAAAGCGTCCGCGCTGATATTTCGAGCAAAACACTCCTCTCGATCGAGTCCGAATATCCCCCCCTCTCTGGGATCCAGCAGGAAACGATCGCGAAAGGGATTCTTTGGCAACGCTTCTCGAACGAAGATTCCATTCAAGGGACGTTTTGCTACGTTTTGCTACGTTTGAAATTGCAACGAGCGACACACAGTTTCTGGATATTGGAATGTACCTATTTGGGTTAGGATATGGTATGATACTTAATTGCAGCTTTTGGTGGACGTAACAGGTTTTTGGTCGAAATGTCACCCCTTCGCGTTTTAAGAAAAGCACATCGCGAACCCGCACTCACCGGCAGGAACGCAAGTTTGTGGGTTTATTTCCATTTCCTCGCACAATTCCATCAGCCCTGATATAATCAGCGCAGTTACGCCTGCTGCCATCTCTCTTCCTGAAATCCACGATAAAACTAACTCGGAGCCACCAACTGTCCCAAAGAATAAGGATCTCAGACACCAAAGGAAATAGGAATACGTATTCCTGGCGCGCTCTGTCCCGGCTGCTTGTCCCGTCGAAACGGTTGTTCAAAAGGCAGCAAAAGCTTCTGCATCGAGGACAGAATCATACGGTTCTCCTTGGCGAGGGAGAGGGAGAGGGAGAGGAAGAGCGGGGAGAAAGATGAAGACAGGGAGGAAAAGGACGAAGCGAGACGCAGCTGGATGCCACGAGTGCAAGGGAATCCAAGCTGTGTGTAACTGGAAAGCACAATGGCCGGGAAAGCTCAAACAATGCACAAAGGCTTTCGTATAATACGCCCGGGGTAACGTGTGGGCTTTAACGGGCTCGGAACGTCAAACCCGCTAACTAGCGATGGCCTCGACGCACTATGAAACTTGCCCATTTTTCCTCGCCAGTAATATTCGTATATATACAATTAAGCCAGAAATTATTAGACATTTCGAAATGTCCTGCAGGGCCCTCGAAACGCTTCGAATTTCAATCGTTAAAATTATAAGAAAGCAAAGATTTCTTATGTATTAAGTAAATTAATAAGTTTTACGACGTGTAGACGAACGATTGTCACCACTGTTATCGTTTACATGCCTTTGTGAAGCTTCACTTTGTGGCAGGTGTTCAGAAGTCTCTCCTTCCCCGGAACAGTGACAAGTCTTTCAGTCTTTCAGTCTTTCAGTCTTTCAGTACCTACCTACGTACCTACTCTCCTAAAGCTGGTTCTCAGCCCCTTATTGTTTCGTGTGACTCCGCGAACAGAAATGAAGCGGCATGCAACTTTGGTTAATAAGTCGCGAATAGTTCGCGAATAGTTCGCGAATAGTTCGCGAATATTTCCTACTTATAACTCCTTAACATTTTCTTTAATTATATGTCGGTAGCAACGAAAGGATACATCGATATGTATTTCGCGTTCCGTTGCGAGCGCTGGCCGCTGGCCCATCACTCTGCAGTCTGCCAGTATAAGCTCCTCTCCCTCCACCACTTGCCCCTTCCCCCACTCTGTTACCGTTGTGCTCCGCTCGTGCTTACCTTTCGATGAGAAGCATGATCGCCTCGCGCAACGTCTTTCCTCGCAGATGTCGAGACTCGAGACCACCAAAGCCAGCCTATTACAACGGGCTCGAGAGTCGAGACGGATCTTATTGCTCATTATTGCTTTCGAGCAATTTGAATGTCGCACGTTTCCGTACGGAAGGAGCGCCGATCTCTTTTTCCCCTGCATCGCCTGGGCAGGTGCAAGGATAACGAGGGAAGAAAGGAGGGAACGAGAGCATATGGCTCGAGAAGGTTAATGGAGGTCTGCGTGGCCGTAGCTACAATCTGCCGTTTTTGTCACCGCTTCCGCGAAATTTCGCGCAATTAGCCAGGATTCGGGGCGTCCTCAAAATTCCTCGTATTATATAAGTACACCTCACCTCTTCAATTTAAACTAAATTTAGATCTGTATCTAAGGATGCGGATTTTAGGACTGTATTAATCATGATTTACTTCGGAGTTTTAATATTTCATGGTAACCAAATTGCTTGATAGAAGAGTGGAAATAAATTTCTAATGACTCGGATTGTTTCCGAAAAATGACATACCGATTGCAGGTTCTCGAACATTCGTGTGTGCCCGAGCAGACGGTTTCCTCTTTCCTCTTCTAGTTTCCCCTCTCTCGTATTTCTTACTCTTGTCTTGTGCTTTCAACCACTTTAGAGAAAACGACTTCCTTCGCTTTATACTCTCTCCCTCTCGTTCGTTTCCCCCTTTTTTTTTTGTCACTTACTGTACCTCCCTCCATCCGCTCTGCCCCGCTCTGCCCCGCTCTGCCCCGCTCTGCCCCGCTCTGCCCCGCTCAGTCGGTAAATACTTCAGCTCCGCTCCCTAGACTTTTTTTTCTTTCTTACTTTGTTTAACTTTCTTCGTCTCTATCACGCATCACTCTCTGCTTTTTCTTTCTCCTCCTGCGCCTGTTTTTATCTTTTTTCTTACTAAAAATCTTCGTTTACATAGGTCCCCGTGCTTCGCTGGTCTCGCTTCTTATCGCGAGGCTAAAACGTAGGCGAAATCATTTCCAAGATACGACGATGGTTTGAATCACCTCGATGGGTGTTGCTGCGTCAGCCCTTGGACATTATTGTTACGAATAATCTCAGGCAGGGCCGTTCCTGGCAGGGGTGCAGAAGATGGCGCAGGCCATTTATTATATGTAAAATTTTCACTAATAGGAATAACGATCAAAACTTTTGTGATGATTATTAATGATACCATTTCATTTCTCATTTAAAAGTTTTTCAAATTATCCAACTCTGGTTTTCGAGATCAAAATTCATAAGTACAACCCATTTTCACAAAAATAAATAAAAATCGAAAAATTTCAGGCCCTGTATTTTTTAAAGAAAATTCGAAACTCCCTAATTTCACAAGGCCTACAACATATTTCATTTTTAACAAAATCTGTTTCTTCGATATATTTCTTTTGCCTGATAACTTTTTAATATTAAAAGTTAAAACTATGTATATATAGATATAAAAGGAAACACTGCGTACATCAAATTCTTAATTAAAGAATATTAAATTAATAATGAGCGACCAAAAGCCAGGAACAGCCCTGCGTATAATAACCATATATCGTAAATTCTACTGGTTGCTTGGGAATTGACTAAGTGCACGGTATTCTTCGTAGAAGAATAGGTATCTAAAGCTGTTGAATTTTCTTTTGTCGGATTATTTGATCAGTGACCATGTGAACACCTCCGTCTCCAGTGGCATCAAGTTGCAACAGAATCAATTGGCCGCTCAAGGACACTACACTGTTATCCCCACTCTACTCTTTCACTCTAACCCCACCCACTCTCTCCTCTCTGTCACCTGTTCTCCCTACATTTTAAGCGAGTAGTAGTCGAGCATAGCCTAATTCCTGTCCAGGAAAGTCATTTTTAACGTTCAGCTTGCTCTGTCTTAGTATTTGTATTTTCAATGGCGGCAGATATTGCAGAAGAAATCTTAGATAAGATTAGCTGGTGTCAATGAATCAACGGGTAATAAAAAGAGCGTTCTTCATATACAGTGCCGTTCAAAAGTGTTCAATCACTTGTTACGTATACTTTTGATAATGGAGAAAATACTAAACAGAGTAAAAGTTAACATAGTTGATTATTCCTTGTCTATATCAAATCAATACAAATTTTTCTTTATTATATATGCAACTTTGCCACTTTAATACACAGATAAGGTTATTATTCTCACTTTTTACGTGATTCGACTGAAATTTCTATTCGAATTTCTATTAAATTTTTTTCCTTTTAAAATTGAAGAGTCCTTGTAGAAAACACTGTAAGTGCCAAAAATTAAAAAAACAAAATTTGAAAATGTTCTATGTGCCAATGGTAATAATATAGTATAGACTATAGAATTTAATTTTTGACACTTATAGTGTTTTCTACAAGAAATCAATTGTTTAATCACACTTCAATCTTACAATTAGTAATGTTACGTTTCATGCTTGACTATATTGCCGGCTTTTGCTCCCGCTCAGCCGGGGGAAAAAAGCACCGATTTTCATGCAGGTGTTGAAAAAAATAATTTTCTCTTTCGTCAAATGTACTACCTACAAGTGATGAAAACTTTTCAGCGGTATACTGTACGTCTGTTATTTACGGTAGATCGAAACGGATGACGGGGAAACTCGGAAAGATAGAATTAACCAGTCCCTCGTGAAGACGCGTATCGATGACGTTGTTGGGGCGTGCGAAACAGCTGGTCTCCGAGCAGTCCGAGCACACATTTCTTCCGCGCGGGTCGGTAGGGTAGGTAGTCGGCGAAGGAGGAGCCTCGAGGAAAAGTCTGTCTGAGGACCCTCGACGCAACACGAGCCCCGGTAGTAATTGGGTGCCTAGCTATTGTTTCTGCCGCTCGAAAATATTCCAGGACGCGGCCGCTGCAACGGCACCGTCCAGTAATTCAATCGTCAACTGGCGTTTTCTCGAATTTCTTATCGATTCTTTCCTAACCTCCAAATCGAGTGAATCACACGGAAGTCGGTGCGACACCACGATGGAACTTTACACGAGACTTTTCTACCATCGGACAAAAATCTCAGCAACAAATGTAAATAATGGATATACCTGGTCGTGAGGTGAGATTTTTGAAAATATATCTTGAATCTTGTCTTATGAAACCAACTAACTTTACTATATACTCAGCTTCGCCCGGAATTTAAATTCTGATTTAAAAAAAAAAGCAATTATTTATTTATTTATTTTTTGGGGTAAAAATAGTGAAATTCATCTGCAGTAGCCAGGCATAATGAGTCGAGGAACATTTCGTGAGCCCAGACTTTACCTACCTTTCAAAAGTTTTTAGATACACATATAAACTTTTTGCTTTATATATTAACTCATTAAGATGTCAAAATAATTAAAAAATAATAAAATGAAATAATTGTATCATCGGATTAATATTTGAGATTTTTGTCCCATTGTTGATTTGCACATTTAGAGTAATAGCTATAGAAGTACTTTTTTGTATTCTAAATAAAAAAGTATTTAAACAACGGATTAAATAAAAGTTACGTTAACTTTAAATTGTTTGACGAATAACGTTAATTTTTTCATTCGACAATAATTCTTTTTAACCTCTATTCGTTACTGAGAATTTTTATTTAAATAAAATTTTTTTCCATCTCTGCTATGATTACACTCGGTAACGGTACGCTTGGGTCCAAAAAGACCCAGCACCGCCAGCCGAGGGTTAAAGATACTGCACTCCCCCTATCCTCCCTATCCCCTAGTAACTACTTAGTTCCTCCACCGTTCGCGCGAAAGTAGCATCGAATGTCGATGGAAGTCAAGGAACCCAGCTGAATACTTTCGGAATACCGAAGCTTTTCTAACGATTATCGCATCGTTATGCAGATGGAGCTTTAACTACCCATGTCGCCGTGCTCAGAAGGCAATTTCCACGGAGCACGAGACGAGGCGAGGCGAGGCGAGGCGAGGCGAGGCGAGGCGAGGCGAGGCGAGGCGAGGCGAGGCGAGACGCGTTTTAAATAAAAACCGCTGATCTCTTGGACGAAACGCGTGACTAGCTTAAAAAGACGCGCTACACTTTAGCCAGTTAAGAGGGTTTTAGAGGATTTTGTAGCTGTAAAGTGTAAAAGTATCTTCACCCGTGCGCCTCGAAAGAAATCGAAGAAAAGCCGACGGGCACAACGACCCTGCTGCCAACCCCCTCTTCTCTCGGCCGTTCTATTTTCGGATTAGCATAACAAGCAGGTAATATGACACGACTTAATTACTTCGTCGCAATTTACAGTATTAGCATACCCGTAGCTGTTTAAGCCGTCGCGTATGCCTGCAAATCGGGGTATTTACCGATCGAGATTAACCGTCAAGGGTGGCGCAATTAATTTCGTGTGCACCGGTTCCCGACTTCCCGTCTCGCGGAAAAAGAAACTTTTTCTACCTCGGTCTTTTGGCCGGTAGAAAATGATTTCCACGCTTTCGGCACAGTTACGCGGAGCGATTAACATTTACAGCCCCTTCCGCGCGGATAGGTGATCGTTTATTAGCGTGATTTACGCTCCGCAACGTGCTTCGCAATACGCCGAGGCTCCGCCGTAATTTTCGGTAAAACTTCGGAACGCGGATCATCGTGATTTACGATTTACGATTTACGATTTACGATTTACGGTCCGTAGTTGACCTACTTTTAATGGAAGTGAATTTTTCTAGGGAAATTAGTCTGGGCCCTTCACTATACAAGTCGACTCTTCTGCCTGCGAGGTTAAGACGTGTCAGGACGTGTGAGAAATTATAGGTTATGTCACACGGAATTCCGCAAGTATTGTGTTTGCCTGTCGATGAAAAAGTTCCGGAATATCCAGGATAAATTCTGGTTATTCTCCCAACGAGATAAGTCTCTTGACTGGTTACAAAGATTTGTCTTTCTGTCTTTCATCTGGCACGGGCACGGGTTTTCTGATTAAAACAGATTCATGGCGAACGTTCAAGCACGAGCAGTGCTGACAAACTTCTAGGTACTAGCTTGCTCTGTGACTACGGAAGTAAATACACTTTAGATTCTCAGGGGAACGCGTGCACGCTTTGCATTCTGGACAAACGGGAGGAGGGTAAAATTGCATTTTCGGCAAAATCTGAGCTAATGGGGTGAACCTTGACGGAACGCAAATCGTGTTGCAATAGGTTGCAAGGAGGCTAGAATTAGAACCACTTCGTGCTTACGATAGAAAATTCCAATTTTTTTGTGTATTATTCGACTCACAAGAATTTGAAGTTTTCTGAACATGTGTAAAAGTTCGAAGACCGGTAAATCCAATCGTTCCCCGGTACGCGGCGGAAAAGTTCAGAAATATTCCAGAAATATTCCAGAAACCATTGTCAAGTTAAGACGAGAATTGCAAAAAACAAAAAAACAAGAGTGTGACACTAGACTAGGGATGAGCGATACCCCAGTATCGATACCCCCCCCCCCCCCCCTCCCCCCTGTATTATATATTTTATATATTTTATATGGATATTTGGAGGTCCGTTATTTGTACGTGCTGATACATACACACCCTACCAGCAGGGTGAGGAGCGATTGCGCTCAACAATGGAGGGGGGAAACATATACAGGGGAGTGCTGGTTATGCGTGCCAGCACACATGATCACCACTCCCCTGTAGGTGTTTCCCCCCTCCATTGTTGAGCGCAATCGCTCCTCACCCTGCCTACCAGTGTTGAATTTCGATACTTAAATGATTATGCAATTCTATTTATTCACGAAATTTCGATTGATTAAAACAAACGAATATTTTAAGATTTATATTATAAATTGTTTATGTAAATATATGTCAATTTTTCTTTTTTTTTTTCAATTTTTTTAAAAAAAGATGGCCTTATACTATTTTCAAAATAAACGTTCCATATTGTGAAATAAAACTACTCGTATAATAAATGTGCATTTATAATAAAACAATCTAGTTTTAATTAAACTTTAATTAAACCTTGGGTCGTTATTGCTTTTTATTTTATATATATGTATCGGAATGTATCGGTACTCGATGTATCGATGTTTTTATTCCAATATTTTAATTGTTTTGATATTAGGCGTGTTTTTCGTATCATTACGTTGCATCGATATTTTTAGGAGTACAATCGCCCATCCTTGGTCCCGATAAATGTGAACCTAACGTAGACTCAAGTCTGATGTTCAAATATTTTACAAGACTTTTTACCGGTAAATTCCACCGAGATTCCCCCATCTCCGAACTTTCACGATAACATATACACACACCACTCACATGGAAAAGCAAAGTCCTCGCAACTTTCGTAACCGATCCTAGCTTCCAATAATATTCAAAGCGATTCGAAGCAGGATTGAATGAATTGAATGGCCCACAACTGTTGAAAATCGAGCGTTACCAGCACAAAAGAACTAACGCGCGGCAGAGGGAGCCACGAGCCCGTATTTACTCTTTCAGGGTGTTCACTGTTCGCGAGCCTCGAAAGAGAATCCATTTGCGATTTTACATGCCACCCCCTAGACACGCGAGTCCCACCAACTTTCAGACCCTCTCCTCCTCTGTCCCTCTAGCTCTCCCCATCTCGAGCACCCTTCCGGATATATTCTAGAACTTGCGTCGCGGTAGGTGCAACGACCGTTTCCTCCCGCGCGTTCCGTAAACAGAGAATTCCTGTCTAGACACGGGTCTTGAATTTCGGGTCACTTCTTCAACCTCTCCAGGACTCGGTTTTTCGCGGCAACGATTAACTCTCCGAACTCGGTTTTTTTTTCTTTTTTTTTTTCCTAACGTACATCGCGACTACTTTTGCCGCTTCTCTGAATTATAAGTGGTCGATATACAGGGTGTCTAAGAAAATTCTGAAGCTGTAGAAACTAGAAACACTTCCCAAACCGAAAATTCTGATTTTAATGAAACGTCTTGCGAATGTCAAGCTTGCAAAAGGGGATTTTTTCGTATGGAAATTCATTCCGGAGCCCTTAAACTTGTCGCGTTTTTCTCTTTTTAAACGTAACTTTACTTTTTAAGATATTTAAAGTTTTCTTCTATCTCGCACCGTTGCAAACTTATAAGAAAAAAGGAGCAATCGCGATAATTTTGAGGGCTGCTTTTTCAACTTCCGAGTGAATGTCCGCAGAAGAAAAAAACTTTGGCACTAAAATTTCTTCAATTGAAATAAAAATTTGTAAATTCCAATTACAATCTATTTCTGCGCACAGTTCTAAGGTTACTCAAGCAGAATGCAGCTTTCAGCTCCCGAAGACGAAGTGAATTTATAGGCAAAATTCTCTGGCTCGGATAGGTCCGTGAAGTTCGTTGGAGGGAAAACCGTGTATCCGTGGCAGAGTAGCAGGAAGAAAGATTTTCCATAAATTCACGCGGGGCGCGCGTCCCTGTTTCATTCGTCTTCGACTACTCCCAGCTGTCGGCCAAGTTTTTCGACAAAAGTGAGAAGCGGCTATCTCCCCATCTCTACGACCCTTCCCCGTGATGACTTCCAAACGGAAAACTCCAGTTTCCCAGGCGCTGGGGACGCGGCGCAGCTTCCTTCAAAGCGGCACCGATCTTCAGCAACTCTTTCGAACGAACACCACACTTCAGACAAACCCCCGAACGTATTTTTCACGAGCGATCTCACGGCTTTTCGAAGCTCCCTCTGTTCTCCGTGCGAGTGAGGAGACGGAAAAGCTTATTCATACGGGTGCATTCTTAGTATTGAAAATTCAAGTCCCTTATTTCACGACGAAGGGCGTTACGTCGAGTATCGAAAGGAACTGCGATGGATGAGAGGAGCAAGGGTGGTGGAGTGTGAAGTAAATAAAGGGTAGATTCTGCGATGCTGGTATTTTCGAATCTTGATGCGGGGAATGCGCGTTTTAAATTTTAAATTCTCTAAGGGTAATTTTCGCGATTTCTTACCCCCTCTCTCCCTCGGTATAAGAATTCCTAAGATTTTATATTTTAACACCTGCCCCCTTGCTTATCGCGACATTCTTTACATTGCAACTTTTCAATTTTTAAAATTCTTTTAATGGTTTCTGTACCTAATTCATTTAACTCGGTTTCTCGTGTCCGACGAAACATCGGGCTCCCCCCCCCCCCCCCAAAATTATGATTATATCCAAACACTAAATTTTTATCTGTACTACTACACTTAGCCTGTTTTTAGTAAACTACCTCGTCATTTTCCCGAAAAATGGGCCCCTCGGAACGTTTGGCACCTAGGGCCTTTTCTTCTTAAATCCGTGACTAGGCTACTCGTATTGAAAATCAGGTTACAAAGAAATTACGTGCGACGCTACCTGACCAGCTCTCCCTTCTGTCTAAGAAAACGTAAGAAATTCGAGGCCGTTCCTCCTGAAAAAAGCCTCGCGTAATTTAAGGACCACCCCTTATTGAAAGTTTGCAGTTACGTGGTGGATGATTATAGCTGTTGGAGCTCGGCTACTGGCTAGGAATTGTGAGCGAAGTTGTATCGATGTACAGTAAATAATGAACGCGATATGTACATACACGGGTCGATTTACCGAGTTTCACAGGGTGGCACGCGAGCTGGGGGTGGTTGACCCCGCGACATGCAGGTCTTTGAGTATCGCGGCAGAAAAATCAAATTTTCCGCGAGCAGACGACGCCTGGAGCGTGGAACGCCTTTGAAATGCAGTTCGTTCGCTCGCTCAGAGGGAATGTGCAATTGCATTTTGGAGTAATTTGCGCATTCGCCGCGCCTCTGTGAAATGGATATTCGGCGGAGCGACGGCAGTTGCGATGATAACAGGAACGATAATAACGATAATAACGATAATAACGATCTTATTCGCCTGCTTCGGGTTATTAGGTGTATATACAGAGATGGTGATTATAAAGTAATTTATTGATGTTGGTCGGTTTTTAAATCACTTTAAGTAGCTATCACCTCCGAGAACTTCAATTCGAAATGTTTCAGTCGCTAATAACGTAACTATCCTTTGGTTCGCAATAAAACGACTCCAAAGGTGAAAACACCCCCTGAGGAAAATTATGCGGTTTTCACATTATCGTGAATATTTGTTAAACCGTATAAGGTGTAGAAAAAAAGTTCGATCCAAAGTTATATAAGCTTTCGATATCTTACAATATGGTGATAAAGAATTATCGAGAAAAATGGTGGTGGGGATAAATTTGAAAAAAAAAAAATATTTTTCGCAAATCCTTTATCGCCGCTTTATAGGACATAAAAAACCATAGAACTTTGAATTTAACTTCTTTTTTTTTATATCTTTGGCACTTTCGTAGGTAGATATTAACGATAATCTGAAAACTCACCAGTTTTTCGAGGGGATGTTTTCACCCTTAGAACCGTTTTATTGCCAAATAAAAAAGTAGTTACGGTATTATGTATCTCTCGAGCTACGTTTCTTGAAAATATCAGATTTTTCTGAATTTTCGAGTTACCGAACTTCCCTTGCTAGGTTTTCCTATTGTCGGACTATAGGTTTTCCTATTGGCTTCCCACCCCCCACCCATCAACCCCTACAACCTGCAACCCTCACTATTGCTTGACCCGCCACTATTAACCCTTTGGGTACTATAGGCGCATATATGCGTTCGTTATTTAAGCACATGTATTGTGTGCGGGAAACGCCCACGGGTGCCCACGGGCGTTTAGTGACTACGGTTAAGAGATACGACTGGTGGAGTCCCGCACGACGCGTACGCTGAGCGCTCCAATTGCCAGCACCAGACAGGGTTAATCGTCCGCGACAATTAACTCATCTTACCCAACCCAGAGGCATGTCTCTATCACGACTTATCTTTCCAAGTCAACAAATTAAGACCGGATAACCCTGTCGAACCTAACCTATCAGGAAGTGACCTTCAACACCCAATGCGTCGTTCCGCCTGAATCAAAGCCGTTGCAATATCAATTTATCATAAAAGCGACATTCCCCAGTCGAATACCGCAATATGAACGGCCGTGACTCACCAGTCACCACAAGTTCATGACTCACGCCCTGCTCGCGATAATCGTCTCAATCCGCAAGACACGAATCCGATAGCGCCTCTGACATCCGGGCCGCGCATTAATTAACACAGACAAGAGGAACAAGAGGAACAAGAGGAACAAGAGAACTCTTCCCTATAAAAACTAACACCGCCCACGAATTAATAATAAGCCCCAATTCGAACGCTGGCCGCTGCAATCGCTCGACGACGCAAATCGTCCGCAACCGTTTAAAGGTCCATGCACACATATCAGTTCCGTGCCCGTTTCATGTTAATAGCTGTTAATAGCTCTACGCGGAATTGGGGACCTTGCAGCAAGAGGGGTGGAGGGAGTAACTTCTAGTAAATTAGAAACAACTGTTTATAAAATGATTGCTTTGACTTAACATTGAAAAGATAACACTAATTGAAAAAGATATAGTTTTTATTTTTATTTCGCTCATTTGTTATCGGATTTGCATCGAACGTGCACCAAAAATGGCCCTGCACTTCCATTCAAGTATTCAACTGTATTCAACCTTGCATACAATGATTAAAAATAATCAGAAGTATACGGGTTAGGTTATGATGGGTTATGATGGGTTATGATGGGTTATGATGGGTGTCATTTTACCCAGAAAAACACCAGCAATCCATTACTGTCACGTCTGTAACGATCCAACATGAAATAAAGAAATCGGAATTTTCAATATGTACTGACTACTGAATGGCCTAGTGCTGTCTTTGTCTTCATGACTCTAGCCGTCTAGCGTTTAGAGCCCTCGACCCGAGTCCCATCACGCTCACAAAAGAGATCAAAATTCACAGTTGATCGAAAAAGAACTTGAACGTTTGCGCTTAGCTACTTGCGCTCGCTTTCATGCTCTCTAGCTCAATTATTTCAACACATTACGGTATTACGAAATTGCGAATTCGAATTTAAACTTTTACGTGGAGCAAATTTCGGGGTCAATTTTTGAGGGTTAAAATTCTCATAAGAATTTTGATAAAACAACTAAAATACTGTTAACGATTTTCGTACTAGCCGATCTTTAATCGACCGGTCGTTAATCGTTATACGCTGGCCAATTAATCGTAATAATTAAAAATACTAATTTCAGGTAAACCTTCTTAAAGGTGTGAACTTTAAGAGAATGTAATAAAAAAAAATCCGACTTCTCTAACCAGTCGAATGGGAATACCCTGTTAAGTCGAATCGACGTTGCGTCATCGAGGCCGTGTTGCTCCAGGACCACGGCTCTATCCGTTTCACTGGAAATACCCGTTCGAGCCGGGCCGCGCTTCTTTTGCACTTCTTTCCATCCCCGCGCCTATTCGCTGGCGGGATTTTTCTTCGCCCCGGGACTCGTGTTTTAGCCTTAATTAACGGTACCGCGGGCGTACGAAGACGGCCCGGCCCGGCGCGGCGCAGAGAGCGGCAGGCCCGTTAATTAGTGGAAGCTCCGCAGGATTCGATGTTGCGCTCGTATGAAATTTCGGCGACGGCGACGGCGACGGCGACGAAATTAGATCTAATTAAGCCGATCCGGCGAAAGAACGTTTTAATTATAAGACGGTGAGAGAGGCGCGGACGACGACGACGGTGCCATTAAAGACGCGCATCTGATAACTAACGTTTAACTTTTAATTAACAGAGCCTCGGGATACTTGGCAGTATTCCTGCAGCCTGGTTAATTCTGACGTTGCTGGTGCTGTTGGTGTACCTGGTAACGAGATGCTGCGACCGGAAGCCGCGGCCCAGGAGGTCGATAACCCTGCTGAAGTGTTCGCTGGCCATCCTCGCGTTGCTCTGCAGCGGGGCTGTCGCCGTCGGCCTCTACGGCAACGACGACGTCCACAACGGCCTAGTGCAGCTGGTGGCCGCCGCGAAGAACGTCGACGGGATCCTCATGGGTTTTCGGAATCAGGTTGGTAGTAGTGCTGGGGCTTGACTTGTTGTCGGTTGCAAAATATGTAAGGTGGAAGCTCGAAGCTCGAAGCTCGAAGCTATGTAACCGAGCGTTTGGTATTTCATATGTATTACCTACGCGCAGTGGACGGCGTGCACGTAGACGTAGTACGTACAGAACAATAGTGAGGTTTGCAGGCTGAGGGGTAGAACAAAGGAGTACGTGTCAATCTTGTCAAACCTCGAAACTAGTTCATCGCTGATCGCTGTCCCTACAGAATTCATGCTGTAGACTTCTCACTAGTCACTACTCACTACTCTTCGCCCCACAATACGATCTCGGTGTAGTTGGGAATCAAACTTGCGGCGATTTTTCTAGCCACGAGTTAACTCGTTTTACCTGGGGGAGACTCGTCTTAGTCAGGATAGACGAATTTCCAGATGACCAGATTTCCAGTAAACTCATCCTAAGGGGGAAGAATTTTCCCGTGCATTAATTATAGATAATCTATAACACCTTTCTCCTTTTCACTTTTCAACTCGTTGCGTCTCGATATACAACTCGCGTGTACCTAAGTACTTAGTACACATCCGACGTCCCTTTCCTTCCCGCCACTCTCTTACTTGTTCGTTCATTCAACGCCGCGGCAAGTAGACCCGCAGCCTCCGCGTAATTAGTTTACGCTCCAATTTTTTTTCTCTTTCGCCCTCAAATGTGCCGCGTGCCCGCGCGCGCTAATTTGGGTCAAGAGTGGCAAGGAGTTCCGTGGACACGCGTGACGCGACCGTAATGGAATCGAGTCCCGGGGAATCTGACTTACCGCGGCAATTCCATTCTTTAATTAAACATTCTATCTAATCGACCTCACTTAATGGGAATTTTACGAAAAATCGCTCTGGTACTCCAAGTCCTCCAGAGTCCAGATAAGAGCAGACTCCACTATTTGGTAAGAGGATTGTAAGAGCTAAAATATTGTTCACATTATATAGTTTATTCTATTCACAGTTTCAGATTTTAAATTCTAGATCTAGAAGATTAGAAATATATTAAATAGTATTAAATAGTATTAAATAGTATTAAATAGTATTAAATAGTATTTTTATTTTTAATTTCCGCAGTTTAAAAATAAACATATCCTTAACTTGTTAGTTGTTACATATTCATTCGAGCCTTGATTCCTATTCCAGACCGACACCATCGAGGCGACGCTGAAGAAGAAAGTGCAGCCGCAGCTGACCGCCCTGGGGGACGATTTCGACGCCCCGGTCAGCAATAAGACTATGCTGGGCTTGCTGCTGGTCGCTCTAAATAGCATGACGCAGAACACGAGCATCGCCGTGAACCGAAGCTTCGAAATTCGAAAACCGCTGAGCGGGATCAGCCTCGCCGGGGCGATCGGCATGGGGGAGAAGATAGAGCAATTAAGGTGGCCCGTCACCATGGCCGTCCTAAGTGCGCTCCTCGTTCTTTGCGTGGTGCTGGTGGTCGGTGTTGCGCGACATTCCAGATGCGTTCTCATAACGTACGTGTCCCTTTCGCCCAGGCATGCAAAAACCCTGCGAAAAGATCCATCTGGATCCAACCAGCTCCTCTTAGCTTTTCCACCGTTTTTCTTGGTCTTGCTTGGTCTTGCTTGGTCTTGCTTGGCTAAGGCCGATAACCTCCAACCGAGTGCAACAGCTATGATGCAAATTCTTTCGGAAAAGATTGTTGGATACGTGGGGATTGGGGATTAGCATTGTTGAATGAATTTAAGGCTAATCCTCAACTGGGCCCACAATCACCTGAAACTGAGTAAATTTAGTTCCAACATTTTATTATTACATATAATTAAAGAAAAATAGCTTTACTTCTTTACTTGGGGCTGAAAAATATTTTATTCCTTCGGCATGGATTATTTAATAGTTAAATGGTTATTTAATAATTAATATTATTTAACTTTGTATAACGTAAGAGTTGTTACATGGGTTGGTAATTGTTTGCAAAATACACATCACAAAATTATGGCACCCGTACTGCGTTAAACTAATTTTTGGTAGCTTGCTACGTAACTAGGCCCAGCTGGTGGTATAGTGCCATTCATAGGAGTGAATAGGACACGATGTGATTAAAGCTTTGTATAAATAAGCTCTCTTGAAGTCAACGAAACTCTTTACTTACAAAAAAGATTGGTTGGAAATCTGAACTCTTTGTATACTTATGTACCAACAACGGCCCAGCCGCCAGCCGCCAGCTGGCATAACTTTCTAACTCTATTGAAAGAGATGAAGTGGTTAAAAGCAACTTTGGATTCGATATTTCTATTTATGGGTGTAAATAAGCTGATGAATTCCCTTTCTGTGTAAAAGTATGCCTTCTTATCTGACAATGGTACTCCAAGTGTGGGTAACTACCTCCATAATAACGATACCAATGGCATATTGATGACGGCTCATTAGTTGAATATATCGGCTCTCTCGCGCCACATTGTCAGTTGGTCACATTGCAATCACATACACTGAGAAATTCAATTTCTCTATCGGTTTAGGATGAAAGTTGCAGCAAGCAGGGCCAAAACTAAAAACGCCCCCTTAACGGCCTTGATTCTCAAAGCCCCGACAAACTGCCACAGTTGCTGACCATCTAAATCCAATTTCAGATTCTCCGTTTTCGGCCTGTTCGCCGTGATCGTCTCCTGGCTGATGGCTTCGCTGTACCTGGCGACGTCGGTGGCCTTGGGAGATCTCTGCGTGTCGCCAGACGGTTACCTAACCAGGGCAGTGCCGTCCACCCTGGCATCCGAGGTTCTCTCCTACTACACGCACTGCGAGAACACGCGCAGCAATCCGTTCACGCAGAGATTGCGCGACGGCCAGCGGGCGATCAGCGACATGAGGCAGAACCTCAACACCGTCAATAGGTTGGCTCTGGAGCTGTTCAAGGACCAGCAGCTGCAGCCGAAGCTGAGCAGTCTCGCCACGGACGTGAACACTGTCGACAGACTGATGTCGGGCCTGGCCACGCTGCTCGACTGCAAGCCCCTCCACAAGCAGTACGTTCACGCCGCCAAGAGCCTATGCCACTTGGGGCTGTAAGTGTTCCGCGAGGTCCTAGTAGAGTATCGAGCGAGCCGATCGAATGCATAAGGAGTAATCGAATTGCCCAGGTACGGATTGACCTTCATGCTGCTGGCGAGCCTCGCGGCGGGCCTCTTCTTCACCGTGCTAGTGTGGGTGGACTCTCACACCTGGATCTACATACGGAAACGGTGAGCGCCCCGTACGGTGGCAGCGCCAGGGCGAGTCCGCGCGGAGTATCATTAACCACGAGTTTGTTCTAGAAGAGATTACCATCAAGTGGACGAGCAGGACCCGTACCTACCACCGTCGGCAGCGTCGCAGGCGATAGCAGCGCGGACCCTTCGAGGCCAAGGGTCGTACCCGCCTACAGCCCCCTCTCTTTATCCGAATGCTCATGGCACTCAAAATACCATTAAGCAGCCTCTATTGCTAACGCCGCCCCCGCCGTCCTACGCTACTGCGACTGCTCGAGCACGTCAGCTGCACGAGAGCATGCTAAAGTTTGTGCATGAGATTTTTTCTTCCTTTTCATTTCTTAGCTATGGTTAACCTTTATCGTACCAACTCACGAATTCCAGTGTTTCTTGCTAAAATCGGGCCAGTTGAAACGGATATCGGGTTAAGCAAGCAAGTCTGGCGTTCTATTCTTGGCTTACTTTACGGAGTTTAGTGGTCCTCAAGGTCAACCTCAGTCTTACCTCTTACGTTTGCGTGTTTATACTTTATACTTTATAGTTTATAGTATAGGAGCAAATTTTAGCACCAGGTTGGGGCAGAAGAATTTTTTAATTGCTCCGCTTTATGCGCCGAGTGAAACTTTGCACGTTTCGCTGTTTTTAGGTAACATCGGTATTTGTCTGAATTTCAAAATTTATTAAATATTGCCGCAACTCACATCTGATTGTCACACATCGTTCATCAGCTACATGAAAAAAGTGAATTGTTTTTAACGTTGTTTCAAGCCACTGTGCTTGAACATTTTCAGTCTTTCGCTCAACATTTGTCGCCCTCGAAAATTTTCAGCTCCCCGAAATTTCTCGCTCCCTCCGAATTATAAAATTTGCTGCTTCCCAAAATTTGATGCTCCCCAAAGTCTTGTCGCACCCAAAAATTTCTAGTTCTCGAGTTAAACAAATTTCATTCAGCTGCTTTTATTATAAAAAAATCAAATAAAAAAACAAATAATCTCGACCAGTAAAACATTGCTCCACTGCTCCGCGCCCCAGTTCCGCTTCAATCCTCTGAACTTACAGAAGTATTAAAAAGGGCAGCTAATAATTAAGAAAGCATATTTACATTTAGATTTTTATTTTTCTAAGCAAAGACAGAAAATAAATTTGTACGAAAATTACACATCATGTATTTGCCGCGCATTGTCGCGCAGTGTCAGAAATCAGGTTACTTGGTAATAACTGTTGGTTGGGGGAACATTGACCTTGAAGGCACCAATAGACCGACTCCCTACGCTAGCTTTTAAACCACACGGAACTGGATATTCCAAAACTGTCTTTAGTTTGATTAATGGCGCAATTAAATGAGTAACTCCGAGTGCGATAAGGGTTAAACATTGAACAGCTGTGTGAGCTGCGAGAGTTACTCGAACTAATTTCTCAGTGCCATCGAAAAGGGATAGAATTTTATATCTGTATTAAATACTCGTTTTGGCTTGCCTCTATTCATTGTGATCGTGGAAAGGCTCGAGGTAACTAAATGGAATAGAAGCATTCTCCCTTTTCACAATTGTCAACAAGTTGAAGACTTGATGTGAAGACTAAAATTGTCCATAATACGGATTACAGAATCACTGATTCGTGAATCGTTACATCAAATCTTTATTTTATTGTCCGCTTAATACGGTGTTATTCTCTTTACAATGCTCTGTATTGGTGTTCGATTTTCAACAAGTGAGTTGTCGATGTCGATAGATACTGTGTTAGGTTTGAATGCCGCTTTAATTGTATTGTACAACGCCACGGTGACAGCAACACGAGCACACTGCAGTACCGTTATTGATCATTCATCGTTCCTTTCGGACGAATTACACGCGGTTAATAAGCAATTCAGGCCAATAACTGTGCGACCGCGCTGTCTTAGTTTCGCTGTTCTCACTTCTCACAGCGCCCTCGCGACTTCAAACGTTCATTTTCACATCCGTGCGTTCAAGAAATACTCTCTGTGATCGAGGTTTAAACTAAACATCGTCAAGTCCGTGTTTCCTATGGAGACATTAGCGATAGTGCGCTTTCTTGCGTGTTTTCGTTTCCTTTTTCATAGCGTTCGTACTTACCTTTCTGTTCTTCTAGAGTGTTCCACATAAGAAACGAGAATGACCCAAAGTTTCCTCGATAGGATTTATACATTAATACGCGTAGATGATATCAGCGAACCGTCCGAGAGAGAGATAATGCTGCAACTTTGTTCGTTTCGGTTTGCTATTTACAGAGGTGGGGGTGTCAACGGGAGCGGAGGAGGAGGGGATCACAAATCGGCTCAGCATAATCAGCAATCGACAGGTGGACGAGCTGAACACCGTTCTGGACTCGGAGATCAACCTGGCCAGTACGCGACTCTGAGCAAACAGTGCAAGACCCTAGAATCCAGTGACTTTTACTGAGGGCACGCCCCCGCAGGGCCCGGTAATTTAAAACTTTCTACTCTCCTCCTATCAGCTTGGCCATTCCGCGAGGGTTGCGGGAAATTAGTTCGAGTGCCGTTTCACTTGCATTTCCCAGCAATATTCCACACTTCGGTGCTAGCAAACTATTTATTAAAGTTTCTGTTATGGCCAAGGGAAATATTTGGCAACATTACTGTATATTCAGAAAAGTATGTAACTTTGTGTGAAAATAACCGGTTTTAGGGAAAATCACCTCTTGAAAAAATGCAGAATGTTCTTTTTCGTGGAATATTTTGAGAACGGTGAGAGATATACACAACTGCGTGAGAAGAATGATTGAAAAATCCATACTTTTCAAGTTACCCCCACCACCCAATCCTTAATCCGATAATTATTTCTAGGTAGGTTTGTAGATGTAAGAAAAAGTTACAACTTTTGTCTAAACATCTTTTCGCTATCTCTCACCGTTCTCGAGATAAAAAAAAAAAAAAAAAAAAAAAAACACTGCATTCCTTTTATGGAGTGATTTCACCCTCGACAAAACGCACTAACTGTGAATATTGGTAGACAGCAATAAATTGTATGGTACCTGCGCCACCCATTCCCTAGTGTCGCAGATAACATTAACCTCAAATTCCTTAACGCTGTCCATTTTCAAAGCACGTCCACCTAAGGATTCTGTGTGTTGATTCGCAGGTAGAGAACCACCTTGGACACCGAGCGTGGCGTCCTTCACCGGTACCCTGTCTCACAATTCGCACGGACCTGCCCATCTGGCCACCTTCCAAGATTCTCGCAAGACGCAGACCCTGGATCCGAAGAATCTGGCGAACCTGAAGCGGGGCCCGACACCGGCGTGGAACCAGAATCGGCCGCTGCCGCCGAATCCCGGCGCGCAGCCAACCTGGGAGTTCGAATCCCGCTCGCAGACCAACATGAACCAGTTCCGGTCGTTGGTGCGCAACAAGGCGCCGAACATACGCATTCAAGACCAGATGCAGGACCAAGTGCGCACGCTGGACAGGAACTTCACCAGGAACCAGTTCAACGGCGCCGCCCAAGGCAACGCTGTGCCGAACATGTACGGCACGTACAATCGGGCGCAGTCGAGGCAGGAGAACAAGTCGACGGTGGCCACACTGAGCCAAGTACAGGGCAGCGATCCGAATCTGTACGCGGTCACGGAACTGTAATCGCGAAACCGAATCGTGCAAACTGCCATAACCCTATCATATACCCTGAATGACATCCACGATGTTTCTTATTCTATTTATTCAACGCTGAGGACGTTGTACGCGTCCACGCGGGTGGGAGAGATATACTCAGGCGGGTGGAATAACTTATAGCGAGCTCGAAGCACGCACAAGGGGAATCTCCAGCGTTACGCTTGCGAGCACAAGTCGTCAAACATGGTGTTCATCATTAGGGCTGTTCACCTACAGGGCTGTATATTTGTGCGGGGATAGTGAATGCTAGATTCGAGGTGCAGGCTATCTAGTATCGGGGTGAACCAATGGTAGCCAACGACATTGTTGGTCTAATTAGAACGGCGCAGGGAATCAATCGAGTTTCAATCCACCCGCAAAGTCGCTGCCTAGTGGTGTTCCGAAACTACGGGGGATGTGTCTCCGTGAGCGGAATTAGTGTCCTCTGCCGACTGCATTTATGAGCTGGCTATATGCCTCCCACCCACAGCACAACACACTTGCGCGCAAGGAATATCATCTCCCTTGGGGAACATTTTTTGAGAACCTTCTACATTTCTAACGACCCACGGTAACCACGAATGCGTATTTCAATACGCATCCTTCTTTTTTACGAAGTTCACTCAAAAACGCTCAATTTATTCTCGTTTGGGTAACGTCTTTTGATAGAAGCCCCACGGGGCGGCAAATTTATACGTTTAAACGTAAGATTTTTCGAAAACTGGAATTTTATAGGAGCGATCGAGGAATCGAGGGGGAAGCGAGAAGGCGTAAAGCAGAGGGAGCCGCGTATCCCAAATTTTATAAGCACCAACGTTTGCACGTTCAAAGTTTCTCGTCGAGTCTCCCAACGAAAGAACTGTTGCGCTGCCGTCGACGAATATTTACGCACGAGGAGGTCGGCGAGCGATGTGAGCGGTTAGAACGGGGGCAGAAGTTGCTTCGAATCCGAAGAATCTGCTGTACTGCGCACATGTACTGCGGTGTAAAAATTCACGTGAGAGCCGAAGAGGCAGAAAGATTCATTTACATCGATAAATAAGGTACAGTTGGATGGATAACGCAGCGCGCAAAATTTTCCGCATGAATTTCGAGAACTGGGGCGACCTTTCTTCTCGTTCGCGCGTTTCATTCAATGAACGTTCATAGAAAATCGGGAGTGTGTGCGAACGACACTTGGAGGAAGAGGGTCTTGTATATCGATTTTGAAGATTTTGTACTTGTATATCATTGTACAGTGATTGTCATTTTACGTTAGCCTATTCTGTAAATGATCGTTGCTTCTCGGCTAAGAAGCAGGCGAACGCAGGCTAAGAAGTAAGCGACACGGAGCGGTTCAGATCGGGAGGTCGTCGTAATTTATTGCTTGTTAATTCTTTGATTTCTCGAAGACTACGAATACGAGGGAGAGCACAATGAAGCGTACACGCAACAAATTAGCGTTTAGATTGCCTAAAGACACTGCGAACACTTAACCGTTATTAGCGATCCACGGAAAATGTTGAAAATTTTTTACTCCAACATTCACCCTCTCTCGACACAGTTGATCCCATTGTACTTAGTTCACTGTTGTTTCTCGTGGCCTACTATATTTTTACACGTTTTGTAAACTAGTTGGTAAGTTCGCTCGTTCGTACGAGACTCATTTCCACGAATTTTGTAAACGTTTACTTTCCATTCGCTTTCACGTATTTAGGTATTCCGCGCGGCGACATCGTCGCGCTCCATTGCTTTGCGAACGAGCGAAACTTTTAAAACGAACGCTCACACGAACACGCGTCGATTCAACTAAACGCGACGCAATTTTTATATATACTTTTTACACTTTTACGGAGCAACAAAGCGCGCAGAATTTTGCATTGATTTCTTCGCTGATTTTTTACATGTCCCGTCGAGGAATATACTTTATCTATATATATATATAAGAAGTTACCGCGCGGAACAGAGAACGAATGTTTCGCGCAACGTATGTATATTTATATCAACGTTAATATTTAAAGTTTGTAGCGGCGTCCAAGGGTTTCTACGAAAGTAACAAATGATATCAATGATCGGACCTAACGAACGATTTTGCCAATACTCAGGCGCGAGCATACGTTTTAAGTACAAAAACCACGGTGGAAGCGCAGCTGTTGTGTATGCCACCTTTAATTTTCTTTTTGTACAGGGCGCTTCAGAGCTATAACTAAAAATCCATCTAATAGAATTTACAAAAACGAACAACAAAATCACAATAAACATAGGTTCGCGGATCGATCGATTTCAAGGTATTCAGCTTTGTATTTGGCGAATCACGTTCATTGTTTAACCGTTTCAGCGTTATGAATTTCACTTACCCGTGCGAGGAAGCCCCGATGAGCGTTCGAATAACATGATTACCGAATAGGCGTAGAGGATTTCCGGACACGGTGAATGGGCTTGAATCGGTATTGAAAGAGGTAACGTAGAATCACTGGTATTTCGTCTGGCGAGTGTATCGGTAACATCCACGTGTATTACTTTCATTTACATTTTTAGTAGTAGAGTGACAGTCTGAAGTACGACAGTCTGAACACCTGCTTTAAACATATCCATTACGAGGTCAACTGCACGTTACTGATACTCTGAACCTATCGAATGCCAACGATTCTACGGCATGTGTAGTCGTGCAGAGACCCTGGCTCGCAGAATAAGAAGCTGCATGTCCCGAAATCAATTAGTTTGCCAAACTGTGTTCATCGAAACTTTCCTGTTTCTTTTAGTGAGTTCTTTTAAACGGTTAAGTTGATCCATGAGTTCTAGAACGCCCTGTATAACGATAGAAAACGATTCCGTAGTCGTCTGATGTATCGGTATCCTTCGAGAGTTCACCGATAGTATTTGTTTGTCGCGAAGTCCTCGAAGGATACTGTCGAATGTCGATGAGAATACCAGTTCGCGATTCTTCGATTGTTATCCCTCCAAAATTGAAATGCACCGTAGGCGAAGATTTTTTTCTTGCGGAATGGGATTTAAAATATTGGCCCTCAATGGTCGACGGGTTTTTGTAAAAACACAACTTTAATTTACTTTAATGTTGCGTTAAAATTTAAATGCCTTTCAAATACTGCAATAACATTTGAAATTCTGCCATTTTTTACCTATCACGTGTACCAAAATTCATGGGATCGTGCTTTTAGATCACCCTGTGTATCATTAACATTGTTCCCAGCACGAAGAACAACCTCGTTATTCTGATTTACGAATGCGATTACGATTCTATCGCTGCCCAATGGTATTCTCGTCGACGCGGAGTTCCCTTAGAATGGCGGTGTTTGAGATTGAATTATTTGCGGAGCGCAAAGTCTTCCTGTACGAAGGTACCTTGACCGAAGGTCCGCCCCAAAGGTCGATCGCGATCGACGATGGATATATTTGCAACGAAACAGCGGAGGCTTTATATTCCGCATCCTATTCAGCGAGCAAGTGTAAATAGAAACGGAGTAGCGTCGATATAAAATTGAAGGATAAAGAGGGGATGTGAGGGCGTGTGATATCGAACTTGAATCTAGGTGTTTATAAGTTCTCGCAGAGATACGAGATACGAGATACGAGATATGTACATCGTTCTCTACCGTTTCGTTTCACCGTTTCTTTACTGACAGAGGGAGATCCCCGCGAACGAGAACGTTTGTAAGTCTACCTAGCAGTAGCGACATCTCTAACGGGCATGTGCGATCACAGGATGGGGGAAAGAGGGCGGAGCTATCGACCCTCCACTCTACAACGCGAATTCTGTGTTTAAATTCAAATTTTCCTGCCCAATTGCAATTCTATTTTCCACCGTCTGCTCGAGCATGCGCGTTGGAGACGTTGTTACTGCTTTGCACACAAATACGGATGTTTCGCGGTATTATGAATTGAAGAGTTTAAGGAGGATGAAGATGAAAATCGTCCTCTTAATTCGCGGCGAGCATGGAAACGGCGTTAGGTAGATGAAGCATGATTTAGGTGTAACGTTTGGTCTACTTGTACATAGTTGTAATATTTATTAAAGAAAACAAAGTAAGCAGAGCGATCATAGCGCGTATATAGAATAGCGACACTTAGTTCTTAGCCGTTAAACAATTAATGTTAAGATAGGAAAGGAAACCGGCGCGACGGAGACGGACCAGAGCGTCGTCTCCTTCGCAATTTATCGAAGAGAAGAAACATCCTAGTCAGTAATAACAAAGGTTTTTCTTTTCGTAACACGCTCGATCTTATCCAGTTGCGGACTGGTCTGTTTTCTTCGGTCTACGCATCGTTGCTCTATCTCTAAATAGTTGCGAACGGCGAGGGGGCGATTAAAAGGTCGTTAACTGGATTCGATCACCCTGATGTTTCTAGATCTTAGAACTTGCTAATCTCGAGTATGTGGAACAAGATGGCGAACGAAGAATCAGCTGTGCCCTCGGTGTTCCTTTCAGCCTTCGAATTCATAGGATAGGCTATTTACGATACGTTAAAGCAACGGTGGGACAATTTTGCAAGAACAAGAAAAAAGGGCTCTTGTACATGTATGTACAATAGTCTTCTACTCTTTGGTTATAAGCAGTTTTTTAAATACAAGGGGACGCGCCTACAGAACTCTACCCCGGCTTACATAGAACGCTTATGGAGCTGCAACTCGACATACACACTGTACACAGACCAGTTTGCTACAAGTTACACATATGTCTCCAATATTATTACAGCCTTTAGTACTACTTTTAAGCTGGAAGTTGTGTACAAGGATATTAGGGTAATTAATGCACAGCATTGTGTTGTGGTTGCTGTTCTACAGGCGTCCTTGTTGAGCCTCTTGGTGAACTCAAACTACAATTAGAATATTAAGTGGATATACGTGCACGTGAGCTGTCTTCATTATTTTCACGCGGAGAATGAATTCTCAAAAGAATGTCTCACTTTTTCTTTACCACCCTGTATATTACTCGTAATTTTTACGCCCATATTGTTTTCCTGCATACTCAATTTTCGATAGTTGGCTGAAAAACTGTTTTAAATCGAAGGAAACACGAATACATAAAGGAACACTATGGACATGGTCGACGCAAAAACAAAAATCCACGAACTTTCTTCGCTGTCATTGAAGACTGTTACAAAACGCGCAAACGGGATCAATACAGTACTTACTCTTGGGATCTTGGCGAAGCCTACGAGCAGAAAATGTTACGTTCGTTTAAGACGCGTTAATCATCCTTTTGAACGCGGGGACGTTTTTTGAAATTGTCCTGCCGAGGTGAAATTAAATAGAAAAAAAGATGGGAAGAAACTTGAGAACTGGAGACGGGGATAATATTGTTAAAATTTTCAAAAATAACGCGAGTGTGTAGCCTAGATGATTGTTGACGAACGTTTCTTATTCTAATCGTTTGTCAATTTGTACGGTTATTATTGTGAGAGCCACTTCTCCCGACGAGTACAACTGCATTTAATTTCACGCATGATTTTGATACGGTGTGATACATGGCGAATGACAGAGGGAGAATATGTATGCGTAGATGTGCGAGAGAGCAAGAGCGGGAGAGAGAGTTAATTATTTTCAGGAATGCTACTTAGTAATTCGAGTAGCGTAATCACAGAGGGCGCGGAAAAAGAATTTCGAATCGATGCGTCGTTCTGGCCTACGGGAACTTTTTAATCGAAAAGATTGCACCGATAGCGTTAGGCGATAAAAGAGAGATGAATCAAAATTCTCGGGCGAATCGAACGCCCGATATATGGTATATACTTCGAAGCTAACCTCGAACTAACACGACACATTCGAAACTGATATTTTCTTAAGTCTTGATACACAATTCTCAGGTTTTGCTTTTATAAAACAAAGTTCTGTAATAGTTGTCTTAAAATTACGAATTCATTTTGACACGTGGCTTCTGTTAGAATTTTACACTTTTTTTTTTGTTGAATTATAAAATTGTTAAGGAGGTTGAAGAATATTAGGATCTTGTGCTTACAAAGAAAATATCCAACGATTCCGTGTTTTCAGTAAGGCGTAAATACTTAGGTTTGTAAATTCTTCTTTTTTTTTTTAAAGAAAATTCGTCACTGTATTCTCCGTTTTCCTATTTACATTTTTATCTAGCTGGCGCTTTTGTCGAATTAGATGTACATAGTTGTACAGTAATGCCTCGTTAGAATCACGACGATCGGGGCTGGCAGCGTGATACTAACGCGATGCGGATACTATTTCGTGCCGACGACAACTTCGCGTCGACTCTTTTGTTCTTCCTCGCAAATATCGGATTCTCTCACTCTCGACTGAAGGATGCCATGAAATGGTGGGGATAGTGAGCGTGATTATAACGCATGGTAAAAACGTGACACTAACGACGAATTACTGTACATAGTTGAGTTAAGAGCGTTGCAGCGAGCATCGGTAAACATTCGCTCCACCGCGAGATCCTTAGGCCTTCGAACGTTGACCCGCGAAAAGATACATACGTTCGTCTCTGTCTTGTTCTTTTTTCTTGTTATTTTCGTTTCTTCTCTCTCGACGTGCGAAAGAGATACATTCACAAAGTGTGTAGAGAGGCTATCGAGACTTTACGTAAGTTTAAGGATTTCTATATGGTGTTTTTTGTACGCGCGAAAAGGAAGCACTTTAGAAGCGTGTATTGTAAAGAGGATTACAGCATAAACGAGACTCGTGAATCGATACCGTTTTTGTGCATCACGTTTACGTCTAATTGCCATATTCCAGACTTAATTCCTCCTATTGTAATGGTAAACACGAATATTACGAGAAGAGAAATAAAAACGTAAGATCCACAATCGTGTACGTTAACGCAATTATGTTCCTGCTGCTTTATGGCGAGGCGAGCAAACTGTTGTAACTTTCTTCTCCGAACTTCTGTCTGCCACTCGGTACAGATATCTCGAGAGAATATGGCGGAATTCAACTTGATTTCGAAATTTGAAGTTATAGGTTACCTGACCTGACCTTATTTCCACGTGTTTTCATGTAGGTACATATACATACTCGCAACACTGATACATATACTACATACCTGTATAGTGTATACACTAATACGATACCAGCGGCGGTGGCCGTGATGGAAACACAGGTTCTCGTTAGATCACCCAAGGTTTTTAAGCATCACGGGGCGGGTACTTGGGAAAGATGGGTGACGACCACCTTTCTCCCGGTACTTGGACCATACATATCCGTGCAGGATGCAACCTTTTAGGCGTGAAAAATGCGCTGACGCCGCTCAAACTGTTAACATATCCCCCAACTCCAACACGCGGCTCCTTCCTACATTTAATCGGAACGACAGCATACACTTGAATTGATATATTCGATCGTAATACTTTATTACAACAATTTGGTACATAAATATACATACAGTTTAATTTCTTTTCGCGCAATGTATCTGTCAACAGTTTACCGAATACATACCATAGCATTGCGAACGTTTTCCTTATTATTCATGTTCTTAAACTCGAACCCCATCATAAGTTACACATTACAACAGCAATAGTTCGAGTTGTATTCGAAAGATCTAACGAGGCATGTTGCGCGACATTCTAGTTTCCAATTTCGTTTAAAGTTTACACTGAAAGTAGGGTCACTCTGTACGTAAAAACATACCGAATGCATAAGTTACACTATTCAAAAAATCATGGGAAATTGGAATGAAATTTTTCTCGATTATCGTTTATTCCATGTAGCGCGCCTTACGCAATCAGTACGTTATTTATGCACAAAGTGCGTCGCTACGGATGGTCGTCAAAAGTAAATTGACGCGTCTTAATAACTCAAATACTAGGCTTTATTCAATATGTTAATATCACCGATCTAATGTGGAGAATCCCCTGGTTTTATGCGACACGAAGAAAGTTTTATCTTGTGAAATTGTAATATTATATACTGTTAGTATCGTTCACCTTCTAAATTCCCTTTTAACACCTGTTTATGCAGTTCGAGCCAAAATGGCGATCAATGCGTGATTCAGTCCCCTTGCAAGTATCTCTTTGGTGAGTTGTTACTTTAATGATATAGAACGTCGTTCTTATTTCGACACGTTTCGTTGGATTCTACGTATCCATAAAAAAGGCTCTTACAAATTATGAACGCGATTAAAAGTATCTGTCCTTAAAATGCTCGAAGCGATCACGATTTCGTCTCGTTGGATCGCTTTCGATCGTTGTGATAAATATATGGAGAGTACGATTGTTGGAGAGTACGGGTGGAGGATAGAACAGAATTCTTGCTGCGGGAGAAATTTATTTTGGGACGCATGCGCACACAACTTCGTGCAGAATTTCTATCGTTTAGAACTTAGTTATTCTATTATAGTTACGTTAGCTCTTAGCCTGTATTGGAATATTGTTATTCATTTGAACTAACTAAAGTCAACCGAATGACTTTGGAAATTGAATCAAGATAATACGATATATCTCTGACCATTGTGCTGTGAGCAATACTTCGGTAAACAATAGTTAATGCTCGTTAATGCTCGTTAATGCTCGTTAATGCTCGTTAATGCTCGTTAATTCCCACCGTGATAATGACATTTTTTACATGGTACCGGCCTAGTAAGTACGCAAAGCCACATTCAATAGATTCTCAAAGAAAGATAAAATAGACGAGAGAAGATTGCGGTCGACTGAACACGGCAGAAAAGTAAACGTAAAGTATTTTATTCAGAGAAGAAACGAATGACAAAAAGGGGCCCAGTCGTGTTCACCTCGATTGAGTTACCAAGCTCTTCGACATACGTACGCTTTAGGGACTAAATGCTTGTTTGTCGGTACGCTAGGAGCGCATGGTGCAGCTTCCACTGGGAAACGTTTCGAGCATTTCACCTAGAGCGCCGTTCCTTTGCCAAGTCCGCGGACTTGGGCGCAATTTACTGCCGATCAACTGTGTCTTTTGATGTTCACTACGACTTGACCTCGCCGGATTCCTCTTTCACCTGCGGATGGGAAGCGGCGTTTGTAATCACAGAGTTGCTTTTGCCGCTTTGCAGGCTGGAATGGCTTGACGAACGACTGTGACTTTGGCTCCCCGCGCCAACTGGAGTTTGCACCAGAGGCTGCGGCGGGGTCCTCGCGCCAGACCCATTGATCACTGTCGAATTCGGTTGAAGTTGCATGTGATACTTGTAAATATTCTCTGTGCTTTCAACGACTCCTGTATTTGGAAGATATTTGTGTTTAAAGCAATGATTCTAGATGGAAGTACTTATACCGTATCGGTATACAGCATGATTCGCGAATATTTACCAGCTTGAAGATTCAAGCTACGTCCACGGACACCGGTCTCCTTGGAAGGCGGACTCCACCAATTGACGAATGTTCCGACAACAGGCACATGCCTGAGGATGCCTTCCTGCCACAGCTTCTCCGCATTCTCCCTCTCTAAATCTGTTTGGGCTGCTTCGATGCCTCTCTTCACCACCTCGGATATCGTATCCAGTAACTTGGAACTGGCTTCGACTTCCTGGCCGACTTGCAGGACTAAAGACAATAAATCTGCCACGTCTGCAAATAGAATTAAGTAGACTTGGATACCAGTAGCGATACTTGTAGCCTGTTCGGAATATTCAAAGTCACCTGTGTCTTGCGTAACCATTCCAAACCGTACACAGGCCAAGCCGTCTGCCCCTTCGCCCAAAGAGAACGCTGCATCCGTGCTGCGCAAAGCTTCCACTAATTGTGTATTCAATCGATTCACTTCCTCCTTCGCTTGGTCCGACATAATGTGAATCCAAGTGGGAGGAACATAGCGTACTCCACCTAAGCCTGCCCATCCTGGCATCTCCACTAATTGTAACAATTCGTGTTCGGAGACTAACTTTACGAATGTTTCTTTGTGCTCCACTGTTGCCAGTAGTATTTCCTGTAAATCAACAACGGCGACGTCCAGTGTGCTTTAGAACTACGAATACCCAGTCAATTCTACAATCAACTCACTATCTGTTGCTCGAGACAAGCCACCACGTTATCTATGTCCTCGGTAGAAGGTGGTTGTTCCGGATTCTCCAAAGGGCAAATGCGAATCGCAACGCCATGGTGTTCGATCTCGCACAGCTCTATTTCCACGTTCTCTATGTCCCTTTGAAGAATCTGCCCCAGCCAGGAATTTAGTTTGTCATAATACGGGGGAACGCGCTCTGCCGCTTGGGGATCCCTGTCCGCAGGCACAAATTGGAACACTAGGACGCTGGCCACTGCTTCGAAGAGTTGAGGATTGTTGACAGGGTTCGTTAGTAGCTCGTTTATCGTATAGGATCCTGCTTCACCTCCTGGTGGCTGGCTCTGCAAGTACATTGATCGGTCGCGACAAACTGGACCCGAAGCATAAAACTGGAGATATTGCCCCCGAATTACCAATATCCTTATGCAACTGAATTTCTTGATCTTATTGTACAACTCCTCCACAGCCAGAAAGCACCTCTTCAATCTGTTATGTACACCTTCTCGACCCAACGCCTGCAAAGCAGCCCAAAGTGGCAAGGTCGGTAAACGTCTTGACAGCGAGTCTGCCATTAAGCCTGACACCAGCGACAAGGTTGTGTCTCTTGGGGTAGGTCGTCCACCTTTCGTGTCTGCCAATCTGTACAGTGTCTGCGAGTATATGTTAAGGACAAAGTTAACCTTTAACAGCAACCTACTCTTCCATCGTATGTCATTTACGTAACCCTCGGACTACGGACGCTCGCAGTGACGCGGCGAACGGTTACAGGGTCATTTGGACCCGTAACGTACTACGCTGCTACGTACTACGATGCGTAGCAGCGAACGTAGCAACAGTCGGGTCACGATCACCCGGTAATCGTTGAGCGAGGGTAACAAAGGATACAACTACCGGTAACGATGGTATACCAAGCCAAATGCCAAGAGGCAGCGTTATACTGTCTGCGACCTTGCAAGGCTGAAAAACAAGAATATGTATCACAGTCACGAATCAAAGTAACTCAACAGTGCCTCAACATACCAAATCCTTCGCTGTATTATTCAACGCCAAGGAAGCCAGGGAATGTCCTCTGAGATGCAGCCAGACGTTGTACTTGTCGCAAATGGCGCGCAGCCTGGCGATGTTGTCGCAGTGTCCCGTTAACACGGAACCTGCTTCAGCTAGCACGAGCAGCGGCGTCACGCTGTTCGATTGCGTGTCTTCCGCCAAGCGTCGCTCCAAAGCCGAGACGTCCATACTGTACCGTGACCCGAACATCGTGTTATGGGGGATAGGCCTTACGCAGTGAAGCGGCAGAGAGAGCTACAGGATGCAAGATACAGGGTCTTAGCTGTTGCTCGCTGCGACAGACGTTAACCCCTTGCATACTAGCAACCACTTAGCTGCGGCAGATAGCGATACGTCAGCTTTGGTGTATTATTGACTTCAAAGACATAAATATTCGTTAAACTCTCGCTACGGGCTCGCGCTCCGGCTGGCGGTGAGCGCTTAACGAACAACGTCGAGGATTCCGAGCCGGCGATGACGCGGGAGAGGGACACAGCGTAGTTATTTCGTAACAGACGGTGGTAACGTCGCGTCGACTCTTTCGTCCCCTCTCACTCTCCACCAAAAGATTCCACGAAGTGGCGGGGATAGCGACGAGCGCTTAACGCATAGTTGAGGCAAGCCTATAGCGCGAGTAGATCTCTCTTTGGATCTCTAGTACGTAGTATAAGGTGAGCATTTTTTCCTTAGGGTTTCCGGGAACACGAAATTTTTTTAGGTACCATCTCTACTTCTCATGGACTTGGTTACACTGTTGCCAAATTAGTAGAATTTTAATAGCAAACTCGTGGCTTCGCGTTCGTATTAATTATTTTGTAACTATAAAGAAAAATACAGAATCGAGGATTGTTACTAGAACTCTTACTTTTTCACCCGTCGGGTACACCCCCGTACCTGAAACAACTTCAAGCCATTGAATGATGTATATATCGTTGGATCATTTTTGGCTAACATCAAACAATATCACAGACAATACCACGTTCAATTGCTTGAAGTTGTTCCGGGTAGCCGGGTACCCGACGGGTCAAAAAGTAACAGCACTAATTATTACCGAAAATCGGGGGTTTAAATGCTTACCTTAAATTCAGAATCGGGGAGAAAATCGGGGACAAAAATTACCGGGGACACGAATCGTGTTCCAGGAACGAATGGTCACCTCAACGTGGTATCGAATTAATTCGTTATGTAAGGGGTTAATTATTAGAGATACAGTTGAAGGTTTGTACTTGTCTGCACAGATGCTGGACGACACCTAGAGGTGCAGCCACAGAGCTATAAATTAACGGTGGCGAGACAGCAAGCGCTGTGAAGCCGTCTTCCATATACCGAGGGTATTTTCGGTGCAGCGCCAACCGCGTCACCCTGACTAAACCTTCCAGGTGGTCCTCGTGGAACGAGGAGGCGCAGTCGACGAAACGGAATATGTGGCTCAGCCATCTGGTAGTGTCAGCGGCTAAACGACCCGCTAGCTTCTGGGCGTGCGACTTTGGGAGCGCGAGCGCGTAAGCGGACACGGTGTGTGTGATTACCGCCAACCTCGCTGGACCTGTCAAGGTTGGCAGACTTGCCACTTGACTCGCAGCCGTCTCCGGCGGGCCATCTTCCACTGCTTGTGGAGCGTCTTCGTGTATTACCAAATCCTATGAACAAATTATTCAATTACATTAAATTCTAGTAGAAGCATAAACTTTAATTCTTCTTATGTTGTCTCTGTGGCACTGACAGCCCAGGGAATTTTGATGATCTTGCTGTAATGTAACTCGTTTATATAGTACATATCGCACACGGTATATCTTGTCGCTGAGATAACGTAACCCAGCATTTGGTATAGACGTTTCCGTAAAATATGAATAATAAAGCATGAAAAACTTTTTCGCGTAAATGAGGCTTGACCAAACATTCCGTTTATTTAGTTACAAGGTCCATATTAAGCGGTTACATACACCTGGAATGATCGAAACAATCGATTTTTCCAATAAGGAATTCGCCGAAGCTACGACATCAAAGGAAGATCAATACTACCGCCCTGGAATAGACGATTTTCTGTAAATTAAAAAAAAAAAAATAATCTCACTTTTGCCTGTACCTTAAACTGTAAACACTGTTTTATCGAAACTACGTTTTTCAAATCGGTGCCAATGATATTACGAAAACTACAGAACCGATTTGAATGAATCTTGCCACGATTATTTCTCTCTTCAATATCGAGTCTTTATCATACGGATTTTTTTCTAATATCCACATTTTGGTTTCAATCGTTAAAAAACTGATGAAATTTGTCTGGGAAATTGCATTACGGGGTTAACTTAAAGTCCAAACACTAATATTTTTTTTTTAAAAATGAAAATTTTAAAAATAGCGTATGATAAAGACTAGTTTCTTTTGCATGCTTTAAGGGACATTATTTTTTTTTATGACACCCAGAGGAGATATTTTTGGCACCGCAAATTCCTTACGCGACGAGGTTGCTTTGTTCAAGAGCAGTTACACGGCAAACAAAAGGAATTATCGGCGTTCTCTTTTGGAAAATATTCTTTAAATTATAAGCTTTGAAGTGCATATTGCGATTTTTGATTAACAAAATTACTTATAAGTAAAAAGAATTCATAAAAAGTCCCCTCTTTTCACGGTCCTAGGTGTATGTAACTCCTTAACCCTTTCGCTACGGCGTACGTTTCCGCAAAAGTGCCTTTAACTAATTTTTTTTTTTTTTTTTGTTTAAACTATCGGAGGTGCCGACTAAAGTCGGCGCTAGGAGCGACGGCTCGCTCCGTGCCGCCGGATACATCCGGCACTCGGCCACACCACAGGTCATCAGATGGATGCCGGATATATCCGGCGCTCGTGACGAAAGGGTTAATAGCTCTACTGATAACACTGATAGGTCAGTTTTAGGGCAAGACTACTCTGCCTCTAATTATATTAACATACACGTGTACAAGTATTCCATATTTCTCACTAAGTGTTTCGTAACAATCAGGATATAATATTTCCCATCTTTACAGATCATTGACAACTTGCATAAAATATTCATTATCGATTTCTATGCTGAGTTTGTACACTTAACCCTTTCGCTACGGCGCCCGTTTCCGCAAAAGTGCCTTTAATTATTTTTTTTTTTTTTTTTTTTTTTTTTTTTTAACTATATCGAAGGAGCCGACTAAAGTTGGCGCTAGGAACGGCGGCTCGTTCCGTGCCGCCGGATATATCCGGCACTCGGCCACACAGGTCATCAGATGGATGCCGGATATATTCGTCACTCGTACTGAAAGGGTTAAAGCGCCTAATTACATACTCTTATCGCACATACAATTCTCAATTCCATCTAAATAGAACTTTTACTTTTTCACCCGTCTACCTGAAACAACTTCAAGCCATTGAATGATGTATCGTTGGATCTTTTTTGGCTAACATCAAACAATACCACAGACAATACAACATTCAATTGCTTGAAGTTGTTCCGGGTAGCCGGATATCCGACGGGTCGATAAGTAAGAGCACTATATAATTCCATCCAAACTTTCGTCGAATAAATGTCGCGATATTCAAAAGACCCGCCCTTGGCAGTCCCCCCACCCCCCAACCGCCAAACGAGCGCGACCAATCGCTTCGCGACGATCCTACGACCACGTGACGAGCGGTCGTCGATGACCAGTCGAGCCCTGCTCCAATCACAGAGCGGGTCCCACGGAAACAGCCAATGTCGCCGGAGCAATGGCTTCTGCTAGCGTTGTATTTACCTGAATCAAAGTTAATATCTCGTCAGGGGTTTTCGATTGCGAGAGGAAGCCCGAGGGATTGTTCCATGTGGTACCGCCACCGTTGGCCGCCCTCTCCACGGCTTCCTCAAGCCTAGCTGTCACCTGCGAGGCTTGAAACTCCAACGCGGCCACTTGGTTCGATGCGGACCCACCTCCGGCACTGACCTGTCAAAATCACAGAGAAATACCCCGAATAATGCTGCGTCGCTGGTACCCGCCACACTCTCGACACTCCGAAAGGCGCTATTACGTTGTCGAGCACTGTCCTGATCACGGCTGACACGAACCTCGAGTATGTTTTGCGCTATACTTTCCATCGTCGCTTTATCGTTTGTGTCAGTCTCCTCGGCCATCGTGGCAGTAGTCGTCGTGGCGCAGTGCCGTCGCGTCCCCGTCAGGTCCAAGTTCGCGGCACGTCGGGAGAAAGGGAGGAATGAAAAAAAAAATATATATATTTCTCTCAACCTTCCTCCTTGGACGGTCGAGAATAGATCCTCTATAATCGGGGGGCGCTTAAAACGGAGCGGCCGTAGCGCTCGATAGCGGTTATTCGACGGTTTGTTATGGCACAGCCGTGCCGCGCGGGGAATTAGAGGAGGACGACGGACGCCGGTTGGTACGGCCCTTATTTTATCGATACCGCTGTTATCGCAGCGCCAGTTGTTCAATTCCTTGATTAACTCGAAAACCTGATACTTTGCATACGAAATGCTTTGTTAGCGCACTGCACCTGCGCTATTAATTCGCGCGAAGGACTTTCGCTGATCCAAGCAATTGGAACTTAAGTTCGTCGCGGATGTGAGGCACGCGAAATGGCAAGGAGTAAAAATCTCGCGAGCTAGGGATTTATTTCATTTCGGTCAATGGGTGTTATTATTTGATGTTTCACTGCTTTTATACTTATGTGCACTTACGGGCTTGGCAAACTGGGCGTTTGTGGTTGAGAGAGAGAGAGAGAGAGAGAGAGAGAGAGAGAGAGAGAGAGAGAGAGAGAGAGAGAGAGAGAGAGAGAGAGAGAGAGAGAGAGAGAGAGAGAGAGACAGACAGACAGACAGACAGACAGACAGACAGACAGACAGACAGACAGACAGACAGACAGACAGACAGACAGTGAGAAAGAGAGAGTAGGGCAGGAATGGAATGAGTGTATGACAGAGTAGAGTGATGGGACAGTTGGTAAGACTTGTCAGTCAACATTAAAATAAGGCTATTGACGATGTTTATTCGTGGATTTCCTTATCGCAATATATGTATTGGTATTCTTAGTTATGGGATTGAGGTATTCAGAGAAACGCAGAGTTTTTGGGTACCAACTACCGACTATTAAAGTTTGAAATATACCTAAGTATTCGGTTGTGAATATATTTTGAATTAAGGGGTCTCCCTAGTGTGAGGCCTGGAAAATAGGGCTATATTTGGGAATTTTTTTGAAGGAAATGTACCCTGATAACCAGGTCTGCCGGCAGATCCGGTGCAGTTTATGTCCGCATTCAACTACGGTTCTGCCGGCAGATGAACGGCAGATCCACGGCAGATCCTAGGGATCCTCTAGTAAGGGATCGGACAAAGCGCCCGAGGCTGCGGATTGGTTGGCCGCCATTGATGGGAATGACATGATACTTCCGGCTAAAACAGTGCTATACTGAATAGAAGCTCAGCGTGTTCAGAAGTCCGAAATATTAGTGCAATTTATTTTTGTGAAATTTTTATTATAAGTGTAAAGTAAGTATAATATACAGATAAATAAAATAATTAAAATGTTCGTGTAAGTAAATTATGTATCAATTTTGATAATTAAAATGTTCATGTAAGTAAATTATGTATCAATTTTGATAAAGCATCGCTCCTACCTTTATATCGTTATAAAACACTCTGTCTAAAACTTCCGTTTAATTGTGGATAATCGTAACTAAAACAATCCGGCCAAGTGGGTGAACATAGTTGAATTCGAATCATCCCGCCCTCTAAAAATCGGTTTCCTGCATTCCCAAACATGGCGACCGTTGTCCGATCCCTTACTAGAGGATCCCTAGCAGATCCTGCTGTCTGACGCCATCTAGTTGAAGGCAGGGTCTGCTGCGGATCTGCCGTCCATCTGCCGGCAGACTCTGCCGTGTCAGAGCCTGCTGTCCATCTGCTGACAGACTGCAGGCAGATTGTTATCAGGGTACTTGATATTGCAATTTCAAACATTGGGGTATTTATTCAGTTACATTTGGGCAATCTACTTAAATTTTTTGAAGCATTAGTGATAATTATATTTTATGTTAGAACAGGCATGGAACTAAAGTGAACGCAGCGGCCGTTTTTCGGACGCAACGCCTCCTTTCTCCCGCCGCGCGTCTTCGCCCCCACGGCGGGCCTAGGAGCTTCGAGCGCCTCAGGCCCGTACCACGTGAACCGCGTGTGGCGCGTTGACAAAACAAAAACGCATCGACAATCGTGCTCTCTGGGTCCATGTGGAAACCTATTGATACAATGTCGCCCTAATGCGCCACGCGCGGTTCATATGGTACGGGTCTGAGGCGCTCGAAGCTCCTTGGCCCGCCGCGGGGACAAAGACGCGCGGCGGGAGAAAGGAGGCGTTGCCTCCGAAAAACGGCCGCTGCGTTCACTTTAGTTCCATGCCTGTGTTAGAAGGATTATAATGAGAAGCTCGCAAATAAACGCCTGCTCCTGGCGATCACGATCCCGGCTGCTGTCATGGTTATCGCCTATCGGAAACAAGAAACGCGGTTATTTTCTTAATCTATATGAACGTAGCTAGGGTTTGAACTAGAACGAAAATAGAAAATCACCAAATAAAAAAATGGCAGCACTTTAAAGAAAAGTTTTCATTACGCGGCAAAAAAGTGGTTAGTTTTTTGAGCTGCGAAATTCGAATTTTGCATATAACGACTTCATTCTAGTTCAGGTCCTGACAGAACACGCACTGAATATATATGTTAAGTTTTAAGTCGTTTGGTCGAGTAGTTTTTGAGATATCGTGATCGCCACGCCAAAAAATGTCGTTTCGGGTAAAATGCGTTTAAATATTCACTTCTGTTTTGCTCGAGAGTCTACGATGCACTGAATCACACCAGCTATAACACTTGAAGGGGCCAATTTAGCACAGAAGTGGACGGTACAGGTAGCCAGGTCATAGGTAACTCTGGAGGTAACGGTTTTTCAATTCAAAAAGGTCAACCTTCGGTACAAGCGTTGAGGGCTCCGATTCATACCTGCGCGCCCGGTCGCGCGCTACCTTTCATAGCTCACAGCGTTGCCAAAGTTTCGAATTCAGCTACCTATAATATTTTAAGAATATGTTCTTAAGATGTTGAACTTTCAGAAAACGCAAAAAAATCGATTTTTTTTAACCATCACACTAGGGCGACCCCTTAAGGGGGAACCAGGGTGCCGACCCAAAAAAGGCTAATTTCGAGGCTTTGTTTTAGGTAAATTAAAAGTTTTCATAAAATATCGTTATTGCCATAAGAAAGTATATATATCTTGAACAAAAATTTTCCGAAAACGTCATGTAAAAATATTGATCATTGTAGCCACAATAGTCGATGGCGTGATAGACCATTAAAAGTTTATTTAAAACGGGCGAACCTTTAGCGTTGCAACAGTACTTCTAAAATAAAAATTTGTAACATTTTTTTAAAATCTGAGGCAACAGCTTCAGTTGTATTTACGGGTTCAAGAAAAAAATTATTTCTTACAAAATAGCGGACTTTCGAAGTGAAAGTGACGAAAAACGGTAAGAAAATCCACATTTCTTTCAACGTTACGAAGAAACTAATATAAGAAGCTATTATCCAATCAAAAATTCCCTACGTACAACTGAAGATAATCTTATTTGCAGCTGATATGGAAAATTTAAAGTAAATCGGATGAAAATTAACTGGGTTATCCGTGCGCCCTGTTTGAAAAACGGCGTTTCGAGAAAAACCCGTGGTAATTTCGGGCGCTCCGATTTCTACCGTTGGGTATAACTCGGTAATTTCTTTGACTTTTACTGTAAGTCAATTTTTTTCAAAACGTCACCCTATTAAAATTAGAGGGAGTGAACCACTATATAATAATTTAATTCAATAAATAAAACGCAGGCGTTACAGGCCCCCATGCCATTTATTATTTACATACTGTCTACACAAATTTCACGTTGTATGTACAAATTTGTAGGAATTACAAATTTATCGAAATATTGGGCATTTCTGTTAAAGAATGAGTTATGTAACAAATATTGTCACACGTGCACACACGATTGAATTAGGTATTGCAAATGCAAATAACATTGCATTTACAGAGTACAGTAGAATATAAAAGAACTTAACAATGTTTGTATCTGACATGGAAAATGCACATTCGCAGGAAAGAAACTTATGTGAAATTGCATTTATTCTAAATTTAATTGACGTAGGAATTCATATGAAATACTATCAGACGTTACAAATGACTTTCTGGATGTATATTTACACAAGCTAATGGCGAAGAATTACACAATTTCGACCGTGCCACCGACTTTAACGATAGCTTCTTTCAACTTCTCTGCCTCGTCTTTTGGGAGATCTGATTTGACTATCGCTGGTGCGCTTTCCACGAATTTCTTAGCCTGGAAAGAAAAAAGATTATGCGACGAAAGAAACGTGTTAGAGAAAGTCTTACGCAATGAAAGAGGCATCCTACCTGTACGAGATTGCAGTCCGGCAATATAGTCTTCATTTCTTTTATTAGAGCTACTTTTTGTTTGTCGTCAAAGCCTGTTAGTTTAACGGTGAACGCTGTTTGTACTATTTGCGGCTCAATGTCTTCTTCCTGAAATGAAACGGTTCTTTGTATACATTCAGATTTCATACTGTTTTAAAAAGAAAATGAATATGCGTACTTCAGCTTTAGGTCCCGCGAAACCACCCATGGGCATCATCGGAGCATCGGGTAAATTTAATCGTTTCTTCAGCAAGTCGCTCAATTGTGCTACCTCTATTAGATTCAAAGAGGTGATTTGATTAGCAATTTGGTCTATTTTGGAGCTGACTTCTGGTTCGCTGCTCGTTGAAACTGAGGGAGACGGCGTAACCTCGCCGACCGCGGCAGCTACTTCTGTTCGTTGAACGACGCTGAAAGTACGAAGCAGAGTGAGCTAAATATGGAACTAATTAATAGTATGCGGAGCTTCCGTGTGTAAACTGTATCCTCTTAGAAAAGTATATTTCATGCTTTTATATATTTTCTGCTATTGCCGGATGGCAATTCTTAAAATTCATTAATTAAGGGACGCTAATATAGGGCGCGGTTATTAAAACGTGATATATAAAAAGTGAGTTGAATTGTTCGGAGAATGTGAAGTGCTTTGTGTTCGAGGATGTACACAAAAGTGAGGTTATGCAATCAGGTTTTGTTTAGAAGCACATTTACGAAATGTTGGTTCCCACCATTTGTGAAATTGACGAAACTGATGAATGTTTCGTCGAGAGACAAATCGTAGTGTGTTCATTATGTTTATTTTAATTTATGCTCGAATTCGTGAACGAGTGGTTCACCCACGGCAATAACAACCGGTGCACGAGAATCAAGTTGATTACGATGATCGACGATGATCAACGAGAATGGGAAGAAACACTGAGAAACACAAACCAATGGAGATAAACTAATGAACTGTTTTCTACGGAAGCGCCTACGCGCCACCTTCCTGCACAGACGTGTACTTAGTGTTGTTGAGTACCACTGCCTAGTCTGCCTAGTCGTTTCTGTACCCATTGCCAGACAGCGTAAAACTCGGCAAATGCAGGTTTTGCCAAACTATTTCGTTTCTGTATTGAAAACAAAACGTGACTTTCGATTGCTATTGACGTTTTTCCGAATGAAAAATGTCCGCTGCATCGCGTGGTGTAGTCAGATTTTCTCCTAGTCTCTTAATTTTTGAAATATATTGAAAGATTTCTGAAAAATTGTGCATTTCGGGTGGTCCTTTCGATTTGTTTCGTTGTTTAAACATATTTAATTGTTCATAATGCCATGATAACTTATATCGTTGTATTCCGGGGGTTTTCATTTTTTATTTATGAATTTTTCCGATTTTGGATATTTCCTAAGAAGCCGCTTGTACGAGTCGAAAGGCAGCGTAAACTCTACAAGGTGTGACGACGCACGTCCCGAAAAAACAGCGGTTTCATTTTTTATTTATGAATATTTTCGTTTTTTTCGATATTTCCTAAGAATGTTTGCATTACATTTCCCTTATATGTTCTTTTAAAAATATCAAACTTAAGAACCTCTCTTTTAAAACAGAGTTTCTCGCAGGAAACACACGGAATGCGTGGTGTGTCCATAGACCGTTTTGTGAAAGCTCTAAATGCTAAATAGTATCGAGATATAATCTCTCCTTCGTTCAAGCTTGTGTCAGTATTATTTTTTTGTAACACTTCAGCTTCTTTCCGCGCTTGCAGCTTATGCGGAATGTTCGTACCATCTTTTCAGCGGTTCTGAATCAATCATACTGAATTCGGCAGGGAAAGCTATAAACGTTCTACCTGTATCACAATCGAAGAAGACAACAAAAGCATGGCATTGTAGTTATCTTTGTGAAACAAAAGATGTTGAAATTCTGAATAATTTGCAGGATTTCTTCAAACGTTTGTTAGAATGCTCATTAAAAAACGTACATAAGTTGAACAACCATATCAGTAGCTGTTCTAATAAAGTGCATGCTGAAAAAGTTGGTCATTCTCATGGTTGTTACATAAACCCTAACCTATGTAAGTCCAATTTTTTAGCCACTGAGATTTTGGCACCCCATTTTCCGGATTTACGACATTTGAAGAGAATGATATACAAAATTGCGAGCATTTATAAAGACCAATTACATAATTTAGACAAAGCTTCAAACGATAATGACCTTGAAACACTTGAACGAATAAAGGCTCCCCCAAACCGACGCGAATATTCGCGGCGCGGAGCGGCAACGGAATAATTCGCAGTGGCAACGGTAGCGGAATCCGCGTGTGTGCTCACACCGGAGCGAATATTTCGCTGCCGCTGTGAATATTTGAGGTTGATCTGTAGGTTTCTTGCTCTGTAACATTCAGTTTCGTTGCAAGTGTTGTGCCGAGGACAGTCATCGGAAGATACTACATTGTAACATGCGTGATAGGAACAAGTCAGAAACGACACAGTAAATCGAACTAATCTATACTTTTTATTCGATATTCTCGATCCACCGCTGCACCGTACCGAACGGCTGGCTCCTCGCGAGCGTTCCTTCACGTTCTCCCCCCTCGCCATACTTCTGAAGCGGGCATTGTTTACGTTAGCGACCTTCGTACAGAGTCACTCAGCCGTCCGTATGTGTTCGTTGGCTTCGGAGAATCTGCCACTCCGGCAAACCGTGTTTATTTTTCGATAAAATCCAATGCCGCAGGCCTGAATCCCCGATCTTCGACAGCTCGAACGCGTGCTAGGAAATTGTTCAAAGACGAAGAAGATTAACGTTAAAGTTACAGTTACAGTTGGGGTTGAAAAATTTATGTAAGGATGACTAAAAGTTCGTGAATAATCTGGATATTTAAGTAATACACTTTAAATATCTTTATTTCAAAGGTCGAACAAAAAGTAAAGTTGAGACGGTCTTTCTCGACTCGAGGTTTGGAGAAGACTGATGTTAGGAAATCCGACACTGTTCGACGAACGATGGCAGCCGCATGCGACTGTTTATCCAAAAGGCGAGCACGGCGACGCCGAGTCCGGACAATGTAACGCCAGGCCCGTCATAAATTAGATAGGGCCTTAAGGAGACTTCTCAATAGCGTCAACGCAAGGACCTCCCGCCCAAGGGACGGCAGTCTTGTACAGACCTCGACTCGAGACACGTTCTGTCAAACCTACACCGCACCGTCGAAATATATTTCTGTTCAATTTATTCTGTTTTCCCCATTGCTTTAAAATCTTACACTGACTTTCCGTCCTTTGGAAAGTCCCCTGATGTCCTTTAGGAAAACTCCTAAGGGCCCACTCAATTACGATGTTTATGGCACCGCGCTGGTCGGGCCCACCGTCGCTGTACACGTCACGCCGGTCACATCTGGTTACTCTCCACCAGTCAGTCCCTTTCACGAGGGGATGCCTCAATATTTCTAACATTTATTTGACGCTGAATTTGAAACGCTCGGCGAATAAAAAAATTAACTCTATTCCTCGAATGAAAAAAATAACATTATTCGACGGATATTCTTCCGAATGGCCCCAGTGGCCGATCGAGATGAGGTTTGGTGGGAGGAGTGGGGAGGGGGTGTGGACCCTAAATCTAAAATTCTAGCTTCGGGTATTTATTAGTTTCCAAAATATTAATAAAAAATTATTGTTAATTTTTTTTTTTTGAAATTTTTTTTGAACGTAGGTGTGGGCACCCCTACCCGGCGACCCTCCCGTCCCCCCAAACTGTTTTGCAAACTGCTGGACGCGTTCCCCTTACCTCCGCGTGCTCCTCAGGCGCCGGAAAGGCACGCGTATTTAGCTGAAATTCAAAGTCAAGTTTCTCGAAAACGAAGTGCAATATTAAAAAATTGTATTCTATATTTTCGTCTCATTTTGGCCTGTAGAATCACCCCCTAGAATATTGAGTATCAGTAGAATATCACCCTATATAGTAGGATAGGTCGCATTCGTAAGTTGCTGATTCAAATCTCCAAACACACATCGGTTCGCTACCATACTTTACGCGCCCGCGGGCGGGCGCGCGCCCCCCCGCCCTAATCTAGCCCAAACCATTACTAATACCGTCGGTTATGAAACTGATTTCAATATATTATGCCGAAAGTTTTTTATTAATATCTCGGAAACTAATAAATTCCCGAAGCAACAATTTTGGATTTACGGTTCCCACACCCTCCCCACCTGTCCCTTCAAACCTCGTGTCGATCGGCGACTGGGGCCATTCGGAAGTACAGCCCTATTGCTATCTGGAAAGTAACGTGATGACTAATACTATGTATAGAGAAAGAAATTTGAATAACGTTGGTATACAACAACCGAACTCGATTCCTGACAATCTTGATGTAAATATTAGATGATAATTATCACCTTGCAAAATATTTGATTTTTCAATTTTTGTCCATGCATCAACGCACTGTGCTTAGTCGCGATTGCCGCCCCTTTTTAATTCCGCGCTCTCTTGTTCTGTTGCGTCGCTAGGAGATCGCCACATCGATAGTCCAGATATGGCATTCAAGACAAGCCCGATATGTTACCTACAATTGGCAGTGAAAAAATGCCTTGGAGAGTGGAGAAATTCCTCCACGGAAAAATCGCCTTGGAGAGCGAATCGATATCTTCGTGGAAAAATCGTTGCGGATCCGCTGTCGCAGCGAAAATGTTTCGCGCTGGTCCGAACAGCCCCATAAGCCGCCACGCATAGTAAATTGCCGCTGATCCAACGCGGTAAAATATTCGCGTGTCCGCCGCGGAAAAAAACGCTAAGGATTCGCCGCCGCAGCGGAAACGTTCCGCGTTGGTCTGAACAGCCCCATAAGCCGCCACGCATAGTAAACTGCCGCGGATCCATCGCGGCAAAATATCCGCTGCCGCCGCGAATATTCGCGTTGGTTTGGGGGAGCCTTAATACGATTCTGAAGAAGACGTATGTCTGGACTCTCCACACAAAGCATTAATCCTGTCCTCAACTTCTAAACATTCTGCTGTGCGCGTTAAGGAAACTTCCACTTTTTGTTTACAATCTTTCAACAGTTTCCTCATTTCCAAAATGTACTTTTGCCTAATATGAAAACACCATTTTATTATACGCTCAGCTTCCAATCTACTTGCTTCTCCGGACGGCATGTTAATAATTTTTGAAAGTTTTCGAATATATATAAGTTTCTTTGTTATTTTTGGTTGCTATATCGTTATTTGTTACAGCAATATTACGATACTTTTTTATTATTTGCAGAGCAGCACGACGTTTTGCCACTTTATTATTACCATCTCCTTTACGTATTTCATGATAATATACCTCCCGCTTTTTGGAGATAACTTCTTTATTGAGCTGATCATAATTTCTTTGCTTTCCGGATTTCGCTTCTTTATTTGCGGCATAATGCACTTGTGCCTTTTTAATCATACCTGCTTTATTGGCGTCACAATGCACTTTTGCCTTTTTGATTATACTTTCTCTATTTAGCTGATAATAATTTTTTCGCTTCCCGCATTTCACTTCTGTATTTGCGTCATAATGCACTTTTTTCTTTTTTATTATAACTTCTTTGTGTGCGTTATAATATTCATAGCTATAAAGTTTTATGCTTTGCTCCCCCTTTTTACAATCTTTGCCCTGATTGGTGTTACACTCCCCCTTCTTTGCTTTATAAGCAGCTTTTCTTTTTAAATTAATTTCCTCATTATGTGTTTTATAATAATCTTTAGAATTTAAATTAATTTCCTCTTTATGTATTTTATAATAATCTTTAGAATTTAAATTAAATTCCTCTTGATGTTTTTTATAATAATCTTTAGAATAATTAGACATGTATTCTGTCCTACTACTTGGTGAGTATACATTGCTGATCTTTGACTTCGAAACCAATGATGGATCTGTCCGAATTACATTTTCTGTTTTTATGGTGACTTCTTTGTCACTCAGTACTACATTCAACTGGGGATATTTTATTATCAGTTTCGTTAATAATGTAACTTTTACCGATTTTAAATGGAGGATCATTTCCACAAGAGGGATTTTTGATAATCGTGCTACCAATTGCAGATTCATATTCGTGTATACAACGTGTTAATTGTTGATTCTGATTGCTTGGAAAATGTTCTATACGTTGAGATTGAAACATGTGGATCAAATGTGGGCGCATCAACGCGTGATTGTACGTTACTTTGTCTGGTAATATTTTGAATAATAAAGAGACAGCGAATGCAATCGCAAAAACTCCGCAATGCCGACAGTTAGGTTGAGTTTGTACATGTGTAAATTCAATAAATTCTTCGTTAATTGCACCGTCATGTTTGTTCAAAAAAGGGTATAACTTCTGGAGAAAAATTTTATGACGACTATGCAACTTCGAGAAATTAAAAGAATCATAAATATATACTCTTCTTTCATCATGTTTATAGAAGCTACAAACCCAGTGTCTCCCTGCATTGGTTCTAAACTCTTTGGTTTGGTGCAAAATCTGTACGTGATCCTGATTTTCAGGAACTGGTTGAATTTTATCAATTTCATCGGTTACTGGACCATGTGGGAGGCCCTTTAACAGGATTCCACTGAGATATACTCAGTACCTAGAAGACTTCCCGAGCAAAACACTTTTCTCGGGAACTATCATGGGTCCTCAGTATTAGAAGACATACGGAAAGTGCAGTTTGCATAGCTGCAGCTGCGAAAAGTACAAGCGTTAATAGATAAAATCATTTCCGGGCTTGACGAATTTCAAGTTAAGGGCGTCATATACGTTTCTTATATAGCTCTAAATCGTGATCAATGTTTGCGAATGATTCAGGGATAAACTATTAATCCGATTGGTTTAATTCCTTTTGTGTTTTATAGGTATATGTCTATATACTTATGGTTACATACCTCAGACATGAGAATTGGAAAATTTTTAAAAATGTGGGTTTTTCTCAAAGCATCATTTTCCAAGACGGTGGGCATGATAATTGCCTCACCGTTCATCCGATTAACTTCATTGTTTCCACACATATTCTACATAAGATTCGTTATCGGGTGACGGACGTTGAGATTTTTCAATTAAATTCAACCAGTTTTTAATAACAAGCAAAAACGTACGACTTTTATAGCGTAAATCACGATCCTTTTCTTCAAAGTGTTACCATTTTCGCGATTTTTTTTTCGAAAAATGGCGACGTCACCCGACACCTACGATCCCAAAGATTGTTAAAAAATCGGTGATTTTTGTTTCGGACCACTCGTACGGTCTGAATCATGCCCACCGTTTTGGGCGGCGCCAGAAAACATGTTCTACGCCACTGCCCACGGACGCCACATTTTTAAAAAATTTCCAATTCTCATACATGTTTTATAATCTATAAACGTGTACCTATAAAACACAGAAAGAATTAAACCAATCGGACTTATACTTTATCCCTAAATTACTACCAAACATTGATCACGCACGTTTCTGGGCCGAGAAACGTACATATATATGACTCCTTAACTGGGAGTCGTTGGAGCGAGACAGAACGACAGCGACCTCTGCCAAAGTCGCGCACCATCGCCGAACCATAACGCCTGCCAATCCTGCCATGCCATTTCAACTTTACACGCGAGAGTGATCGGAGCTCAGTGAACGCGCGAACATATTATTTCGCAATATATCGATTCCTAGATTAATTTTTGTATTTAAAAACATGAGATGGATGTGCGTTTTAGTATTGTCAACGCGAGTGTGGAGTCAGTATTTTTACGCATCTCGAACTAGTTAAGACTCCGCACCGGTGCTGAAATTGCTTTTTGCTCGTGAAATTAAATTAAAGTGACATTTTTCTGTGTGTGATACCATTCTCTTCGGTACTATTGACCTTCCTGTCTGCATGGGTAGCAGTGAGACTGTGTTCTACGATGGGTGAGTTATATTTATATTTAATTTTCTCAATTTTTCTGAATGCTATCGAACGAATGATTGCTGGGGCGAGCACACTGATCACGAATACGCATTTAGTTCTCGTGAACAGTAACATTAACGCGCGTGCTTCCAAATGTTTAATACAGACAAAAGCAATAAATAAATTTCAAATTCGACGTCAAAGTTTTAATATCGCGTTTTAAATATTCCAAATTATCTTTCTTGAATTTTATAATCAAAGCTTGATGCTTTGAATACGAGGGTAAACTTGTCGAAGAACTGGGACCTCGCCGATTTCGATGGGCTTCAGATATATTGCAAAACTCGACATTATGAGTAACTTTTTCCTTTGAAAAAATTGGCGGTCGGCCTTAGTTTCCGAAATATTCGCAGGAAAACTTTCGCTATTATACAATCGTACTCTACGTATACGTGCACGCCCGCGACAGTGTGTGTGCAGCACCACGCTGTCGGCGGTTGTCTTCTGTTTGTATAAACACTGCGCAGCAACCTACAGCATGCGTATCTAACGGGTGCACGCGTGGTATCGCAGCAGCAAGGAAAGATAGATAGATTCCATCAAGAGACACGGTAGTATCACATCGGTTCGCTACCATGCTTTACGCGTCCGCGAGCTTTTGTACAAATTTTTCGTATACATGTTACCCCCGCTCGGCCTTAGTTTCCGAGATATTTGCGAAAAACATCGGTAATTATGCAGAACAGGTGTTTCCTCAACGATTTCAATTATATCGGCGCTCAACCTTCTTTTCCGAGATATTCGCGGAAAACATCGGTTGATTTATTCCAACGCAACGCATTCCACTTTCCAACTTGTCCCGGGTATTAGTTTGGTTTGGGTTAGATGAGGGCGGGGGGCGCGCGCCCGCTTGCGGGCGCGTAACGCATGGTAGCGAACTATTTAATGATGGAGATTTATCGATAGTTGGCACCATCGATAGTTATCGATTGTTGGGTCACCAGCCATCGATAGTTATCGATAGATACTTACCGATAGTTTTATATAAATACCCAGATAGCACACCTCGTCTTAGAGACGTCTAGTTTATGTCTATTTTAGGTCTGAACGTCTTGACTTGTAACAAGACGTCTTTACGACGCCTTTTGGACGTCTTTAAGACTTTACCAGACGTTGTGCTATCTGGGTATGTATAACGACAGTATACGACCAATGACCATAGATACAACCAGGGTGTTGACACTCAATGTAATATTTTGTTCTCGTGTTTGCGCCATCTGAGCGGGCTGGGGTAAAACTAAAAATTAGAAGGAGGGAAATTTGAAACGTGGGTTCAGTACTTTGCACTTAGAGCGAATTCGGCAGGTACGCACTGGCACTGCACTGGTGCCAGAAATTATCGTGCGTGACTTTGATCGGTTGATTTTTATAGAGCTATTTCCGTATCTATCAGAAATAACCAATTAAAGTCATGTATGATAATTTCTGGCACCAGTACAGTGCCAGTGCGTGCCTGCCGAATTCGCTATTAAATTCATTGAACTTCAGAAACGACTGATATGAGATACAATTTCTGTAAGGAAGGAATGAAACAATATACATTTTCTTTAGTTACACAATCTTTTATTATGAATGTTGATGGCTTACATTAATGTGCTTTTCACAACTTACGAAACATTTGACTAAAGGACGATGAAAAGAACGCTAATCGACGCTTATGCGCGTGTACGGTTATGGACGCTGATGTACGATATACACCTAACCTATACAGCCCGCTATAACACTAGGATTATTTGTGATTAAGTCCGTCTTTTCGGTTAAGTCAGGCCCACTCCTGCCAGGTACCTCGTATCGAGGAATAGATTGAATTATTCCAAAGTAATTAACGATAACAAGAAATTCTTGATTCGCAAAGCTCACGTAACACTTTGAAAGGACGAGACACAATGGCCGCTACAATAGCTTCCAAGGAGGCGCCGGGAGCGCTTCTCGTGGCGGCTCCCCACATATTTGCGCGAACAATACCATCTAGCGTACAATTCTCTCACTAAATTGAGTACAGCGCCGCTATACAGGCTGGGGTAAAACTAATCTCGTGAGAACAGTTTGCCCATAAGAGTGTCAACACCCTGGATACAACCACGGTGTACACAATATATGTATAATTAACATATGTACGTTTGTTTTTTCAAGATGAAATTGTAGAAGGAAATTTATATCTTATATATGATCATTATTTTTTATGCAAAATTTATTTACTAATTTACTAGTAGACCGATAATCAGTTGTCTCTAAAACTTGTATCGATTGAAGTAACCTAGCCTGTTAAGATTTCGTATATTATATATATATATATATGATATTAACAAGATAGAATTGTCTTATCGATTTTTTTAATTCTGTGTTAGAAATAAAAAAGGTTTCTGTTTATCTAAAATAATAAACTTTTATTTAATTACTATGAATTTAACAGCCATTCATTCATATTAAGAAAAATTAGTTTATCCACATTTTTAGGTTTTAATCTTGATCTGCGGTCACTTATGATTTGACCTGCAGCACTAAAAGTTCTTTCACTTGCTGTGGAAGAGCCAGGGATGCATAAATATTTAAATTCTAGCTGTGTTAAGACAGTCATATCTTCACCAATTCCCTAAAAAGGATACAAATAATCAACTGGAAATTACAATTTATAATCAAATATAATCAAAGTTACCTTCCAAAAAGCTAAAGGATCAGATTTCTGTGAGGCATTTTCTTTTTCTAAAAATTGTCTTTTCAAAATTATAACATCTGCTGTTACATTTTTATTCTTTTCTCCAATTCTATGTTCCAAAAATGAAAATAAAGATTTTCGTCGTGGTGATGTTATTTCTGTACCTTGTAGTTGTGTTGCTGTTGTTTCTCTTAAAATATTATTCATTTCTTGTTCCAAAAAAAGCGAGGCTTCCTTAGAGTGTGTTTGTATTACAGATTCTGTTACTTTTGCACAAACTATTTTTCCTTCATCGGTTTTCAAATCTTGAGTTATATTCTTTAGATAGTTATATATTCCGTAAGTCAGGGGTATAATCATAGAAATTGTTACATATTTGGAATCAGATATTTTCTTTGTTGCTTCTTCAAAGGGAGACCAAATTTTTTCTAAGTCTTCTAAAAACAATTATTTCATCCACTGTTAGCGGCGGAGGAGCATTACGTAATTTAATTACTGCTTGATTCAGAGCATCGACTATTTCTAAAATCCTTTTGACCATGTAATACGAACTATTCCATCTTGTTGATACTTCTTGAATTAGTTTATATTCCGGAGTTTTTTTTGCTCGTTGTTCTTTCTTAAGCATCTCTGTTCCAACAGTGCTGCTTTTAAAAAAACGAACAATTTCTTTGCATTTTGTAAGTATTTTTTTTATACACTCCAGGTCAAGCATATCCTGCATTATTAAATACAAGGTATGCGTAACAAGGTAAATGTTTCTTTTTGAAAATATCACATGCCTTAATCATATTAGCTGCATTGTCTGTGACGATGCAAGAAATTTTATTTTCAATTCCCCATTCTGTGCAAATTTCTTGCATTACTTCTGCAATATTTTCTGCAGTATGATTTTTATATAAAACTTTTGTTGCTAGAACAACATTTTTTAATTCAAAATTTTCACTTATAAAATGACATGTGATTGTCAAATATGAATCATTATTCTTCGCTGTCCAAATATCTGTAGTTAACGCAACATATTTAGTCTCATTTAACATGTCTTTCAATTTTTGTTGAGTCTCTGCATAAAGAGCTTTCATTATATGTTCCCTAATCGTGAATTTACTCGGTATTTTATATTTAGGATCCAAAAGTTTTATAAATTTTCTAAAGCCATCATCATTTACGATGTCGAAAGGCTGGAAATCAGTTGCGATCATCAAAGCTAACATTTTATCCAATTCATTTTTTCTTTCCGAATTATTTTCATATTCTAAAGATTTTTTAAAAAAAGAGTTAATGGACATTATACTGGATTTCGAAATTGCTTCATTATTCGTCGATGATTCTGCTTCAGAATCATTTTCTATATTTGGATGAAATCTTCTAATGTGATCTGCTAAATTACTCGTATTACCGCTAGTCTTATATTCCTTGCAACAAATGTTCCCATTTTGCTATTTGGCGATCATTTGATCTGGTAAAATACTTCCAGACATAAGAGATTTTGCTTTTTTTTTTTTTAATTACAGCTATAGCATCAATATTTGATTTGTTGAAGTCAGTGTCTTCACTTTCATGTACATCTTGTTTTCGCTTTTTTAATCTAATATTTTCTGATCTATCTTTCTCTACAAAACATTAATAATATGTATAAAAATAAAATATTACTTGTTAATATGCACTTGCCAGTTTCTTTTGCTTGTATATTTAGAAATTTTTCCATTGTAAAAGCAGAAAGTAGAATACAATAATATTTTATATTTAGCAGAGGTAATAAATTGTACAGAAAGTATTCAACGTACAAGTAACAAATCACGCGATTAATTAACAAAGATGGCTATAGTGTTTTTGCAATGAGAAAAGACTAACAGTAGGTAGTATGAAACAAATGAAACTCATCACTTGCAATAATTCAAATTTTAAAATTCGCGGTATCACCTCTACAATCGATAGGGAAACTAAGCTATCGATAGTTGTCGATGGTGAGGACCATCGATACATCTTCACCACTAGTAACGAACCGATGTGAGTCGCGAGGTGTTGACGTATGTACATCCGCATGTTTTTCAAATATAAAGTAAATATCTATTTACAGTGAAAACTTTCGCTATTATACAATCGTACTCTACGGGGGCGTTATTCAGAGTCGTTGCTTAAGTCACCGTCTAGTTTCATAGTCGGCAAATAAGCATCGCCGTAAGCATTTACTCAAGTATTTACTCTGTCAAGCAATCCTTGTGGAATCATGTGTCATAGTCAGCTCTTAAGATGACCTTAAGATCTTAAGAATCTAAGTGTTCATAGTCGAGTAAGAACTTCTTATTGGAGGATAAAGCGATCTTATTCTCGCAAAGTGAGGTTAGATTTTCAAGTCAAGGTTTTAGTTGACTTAAGAATATGTTATTAGGAGAGAAGACGGTGGGAGACGTGTGTTACTTTCCTCACAGGTTGGGAACGCGTCGGTTGTTATTTTTCGAACCGTGACGGCAGAATGGTCACTGCGAGAAATCAGCAGGCAGCAGGTTAGTAAGAAAGAGCTTTGAAAAGAAAAAGTGTATCATTTTAAAGAAGTTTATTTTGTACCTTACAATCATAAGGGTAATCATCTATATACTATTTCTGTTTTTTTTTTTCTTCAAATATTATAGTACTACTAAATGAACGTTTAATCTTGGAATCAATCTTCCTGCTTGTCCCAATCAATTGCGCCATCCACGTGGCCTACGAAACGTGAGAAATTCCAAAACAGTTACCATGGAATTAATGAATGTCGACACGGACATTGAAAGTATAGAAAGTCTGAGCAACAATGAAGATGAATACGATCGTGTGTGGACTGTGAGACTTCCTAAACGTTATATTCGTGAGTGGCAAAATCCCTTTGAATTGTATAACGAAGACGAGTTTAAAAATCGTTATAGTTTTAATAAAGACTCTGTACTTGATGGGATTTTGCCAAAAATAGAAGGTCTCGCAAAAATAAATAAACATGGCCTGCCCATTGTGCTCCATTTCCAGCTACTTGTCGCTCTACGGTACTATGCGAGTGCAAGTTTTCAGGCGATTTTAAAAATACGATATCCTATGTTTACTGTCTGAAATATTGATAATTAAACTTTTAAGAAATTTACAGACTGTAGTTGGCGACACTGTGCAAGTGTCGCAAGCGACAATTTCTCGCATTGTATTTAGAGTCAGCTGTTTGCTGGCAAGTTTAATGTTCGAATACATAAAATTCCCAAGGAATCCTCGGGCACGTGAGGAGAATCATAGATTATTTTGTGAAGTCGGCAAAGGAAATGGTGCAATTGGTTTACCCGGCGTTGATGGGGCCATCGATCGTACACGTATTCGACTAGTCTCGACAAGACTACAAAACATTAATGAAATATTTAGAAATAGGAAAGGATATTTTTCACTGAACATACAGGTAAGTTTGCATTCATTGTTTTATATCATAATTGAAATATATTCCAGTTAATCGATGAATCGAGTGAATACGCCATTTTGTAGTCTACAAATTTCACGCTTTATTTTTTTTAAATTATGATCTTTGTTGTAGGTTGTCGTTGGCCCACAAATGGAAATTTTGAATATTGTGTCACAATGGCCAGGTAGTGCCTATGACAGCCGAATTTTTCAGAATTCTGCACTTTACATGCGATACACAGAAGGGGAATTGGACGGTATGCTGGTTGGTGACAGAGGATATCCGTGTCTACCATTTTTAATGACGCCTCTTGTAAATCCCCAAACGGATGAGGAATTGACGTAAGTATCTTTTCTAGAATTATCAAGTTTTTTACTACAAATTATATTATTGCAGGTATAACAATATCCAAAGTCGAACCAGGCAAATTGTGGAACGGACATTTGGTATATGGAAGCGAAGATTGGCATGTCTATCTCGAGGATTGGGAACAAAACTTCTCTGCTGCACTTGAATTATTGTTGCTTGTGCAGTATTACACAATATGTTCCTAATTTTTAAGGATGTATTGCTCGAGGATGATGATGAGTTTGTGGATGATGCAGAAGTACCTGTACATGCAGCGCAAGGTGTACAGGATATAAATGGATTTGTCGCTCGCGAGGCACTCATTAACCGGTTGTTTCAGTAACCGTATTTTTACTGTGTTTTTGATACGGTCTCTGGTAAATAAACAAAAAAGAAATACGGTTAAACGTAATTTAAATGTATTAACAATGGCGAAATACATTTCGTAGGTAAAGTTTCACGAGGAATCATATTTGGATGTCTATCCGAAAGACAAGCTTATATATCTGAGCAGCGAGTCGCAGAACATTATCAACCATCTGTTATCGGTGGTCTTGTTGATCATAATAGTTGTAAGGTAGGCTAGCTCGCTCGATTCGTATAAATTTTCTTATACAGCGATTACATTTTCAGGGCCTCTGTCATAAAGTAGCTATACGGGCTGGAATAAGGCATGGCAGACTGCCTCTAGACAAATTCTTACAAATGAAAGCCAGAAAGGTTTTAACCGTTGACCATGGTCTACCTACGTCTTTAAATTTAAATCCAACCCGGAGAATTCGAATAATGTATACAAATATTTCAGTGTTCGAAATCGTGCCTAGAATTAGCGAAGGAAAAACATGGCAAGAAGCATTCTTACAGGTATTACCGGAAAGAAAAAATGCTCAACCTATTTCGTCCTCGGGAGACAAGGACACGTCGGACACGTCGGACACTTGTAACGAAGAGGAAAATTGCTTCAAGTGTGAATGGTAAACTAGAAGCAGAAGTGAATATTAGCGAATACGGATGTCCATTATCCGATAATGAACTTGGAAATGTAGAAAATTATAAAGTAAATATTTATTTACTGGTGGAAAGAAAACATTTTTTCCGAATGTTCGAGAAATATTCATTTTATATTATGAAAAAACCATTTTTTTTTCAAATATTAAGTAAATATCTGTTTACTGGTTGAAACAAATAATTTTTTACGGAAAGTTCGGGAAATAAAAGGCTCGGATGTAATCAGGGGACTAGCGCTCGAAAATGGGAAAAGTATTGTTCAAACGCTAAGAAAAATTCGTAAATTAAGTTTTGTTAAACTGCATTTTAAAAAATTTAGTGTTGTAAAGCTCGTCACGGCACACATTTTTCTATTTACAGTTTTTTTTTTTTTTTTATCAAATCAGTAGTTTTATCCTACAGTATTCGAGATAAAAATTATAAACGAAAAAAATTTTTTTGACCAATGTCAATATTTTTTTAAATATTAACGGATCGTTATGAGACTTGAAATATAAAACTCAGAAAACTAGCGAAGCCGTAAAATGTATGCACTGAACCTTTATGTTAAAAGAAGTAATAATATTTCATTATAAAATAATACTGGACACAATCCATGTTTTTTAGCGTTCGCCGTTGAGAGGTAGGTATCGAGGCGGTTTTGGGGTGCATAGCTTGCGGTGATGGTGTTTTTCCTTGATTGCAGGGAGGATTTTCACCGACTTTCACACTGGTTAATAAATAATTGTAAAATACATGACGATATATTATTTATTAATCAGTGTGTGAATTGGTGGGGATCTTCCTTGTATATTGACGAAGAGCTTTCTCGCTGCGGGTTGTGTGCCTCGGAATTGCCTCGATGCTCCTTAACGGCGAGCGCTGAAAGGCATGGATTGTGTCTAAATAGCGGATTTTCGAGCGCTGGTCCCCTGATTGCATCCGAGCCTTGAAATATTCATTTTATATTATGGAAAAAATTAATATACGCGTTGGCGACTAAACAGTTGCCAATCGACTGTTTGCGTAGCAATTCAATATGGTCGTGTAGTGGCCTTGTCAATCTCGACACCAGCTTGCCATCACGCTGTGAAACGGTGAACCGAAAAATAATTATTATTAAGAGATCAGTTATGAACTCGTTTTGTCATTCAGAGAAAAGGTAAGTCCATTTACATATGCAATATATTTATTTCATACTCTACGTAACTGTTAATTCACAATTAAAGTTCGCAATGATAGTATTTCATCATATCCCATTTTATAGTTTGCAGTAACTCTAATTTAAAAATGTCGGAGAAACGTAAGCGTTACCAAAAATATAAATTTATAAAGAAAGAAATAGCTTTTTTCCAGAATATTAATATAAATTTAAATATTAAATATTTATATTAATATTAATATTAATATTAATATTAATTTTAAATATTAATTTAACATTGTCTGAATATTTAATTTACAGTTTTTAAATATATATGTTACATTTCCTGAATATTACAATTTATACATATGTATTCAGTTTAGCAACACCAATTCGGTTACGCAGCACCAAGTATTTTGAATAAAATATTTATTCGTATTAAAATATTTATTTGTATAAAAATATATCTGCTTAATATTATGTAATACATGGTAATGGAATGTATGAACACAGCATTTTAGCTGTGTGTATGTAGTTGTGTCATCTTAAGGGGGTAGACACGGGTAATGCAGCGCGCTGTATACCGACACAATCTGGCCCAAAACATGGGTCCGGGATATTACGTTGTTTGTCCTTATATGAGCATATTTTGGGCTGGGCGAGGTCTCAATCGAAAGATGAAGGTTCAGTGCAGCGCGCTCTGGTCATGGTTCGACGAGATTGTGTTGATATGTAATAATATGAGTGTCCAAAGTAGAGAAAAAATCGACAAAATACACTCGCAGATTCCAAGTATTTGTAGGTCGCTAATAGAGTTTTGTGACTCAAACGATGACCAGAGCGCGCTGCATTGAACCTTCCTCTTTCGAATGAGACCTCGCCCAGCCACAAATCTGCTCATATAAGGACAAACAACGTAATATCCCGACTACATTCCCAAATACGAGTTCCGCCATATTGGCGATAATACAGAGCAAGTCACGTGACAAATTTAGTTGAGCTAGTTGATACGAGATGGCGCCTACTCGAGAGGACTGGCAACGTGGAATCATGGCAAAACTGAAGCGTCAGCTGAATACATGTGCCACAGTAAAAGCGTGATGCAGTCAATGCATGCATTTTGGTGCGATTGTAGGTTAGGTTAAATGCATTTTAGGCATACATTGACTATATAGGAACTGTTACGAACTGTATACAATTATAGTAATTGAGGCAGTTAGAGCAACAACGGACTAACCCACATTAAAAAAAAATTTCCTATTGTATATGATTAGTACAGCCTATTGGAATACGTTATTGCTACTAACTCAATTTCTAAAAAAATGCGGGTTAGTCCGTTGTTACTGTCACTGCCTAAATTATATGGCAAAATACAAGAGATGGACATTACTTAAATAACCCAAGCCAATTTTTAATTGAAGCACTATGATTGAATTAATTTAATCATGGGGAATTCAATGAAGGCTTGGATGCAATAAGGGGATTAGCGGTCGAAAATAGGAAAATTTATTATCCAAACGCTAAGAAATATTAGAAAATTAAATGTTGTTAAACTTTATCTTTGAAACTAGTGTTGTAAAGCTCGTCACGGCACACATTTTTTCTTTTTACAGTTTCTTTATCGAATCATTAGTATTCGAGCTAAAAATTATAAACCAAACAAATTTTGTTCGACCAAAGTCAATACCTTTTTAAACAAAAATTGTGATAACTTGAGTAATTATTATGGGATCGTTATGAGACTTCAAACATAAGTTCAGAAAACTCTAGCGAAGCCGTAAAATGTATGCACAAAACCCTTGTGTTAAATAATGTAATAATATTTAATTAAAAAGAAATACTGGGCATAACCCATGTTTTTCAACGTTCGCCGTTAAAACGTATCGAGGCAATTTTAACGTACATATAACTTGAGGTGACATAGGTTTTTCTTAATATACAAAGATCATTTTCACAAATTTTCACACTGAATAATAAATAATTGTAGAAGATATGGCGATATATATAAATCTCGCGCGGCACCAACAGTCATTATGAGTGCTAAAACAGCTAATTGTAAGTAGAGCATTATTATACGCGGCTGCTGACTGTTGGTGCCGCGCGAGATTTATATATATCGCCATATCTTCTACAATTATTTATTATTCAGTGTGAAAATTTGTGAAAATGATCTTTGTATATTAAGGAAAACCTATGTCACCTCAAGTTATATGTACGTTAAAATTGCCTCGATACTTTTTAACGGCGAACGTTGAAAAACATGGGTTATGCCCAGTATTTCTTTTTAATTAAATATTATTACATTATTTAACACAAGGGTTTTGTGCATACATTTTACGGCTTCGCTAGAGTTTTCTGAACTTATGTTTGAAGTCTCATAACGATCCCATAATAATTACTCAAGTTATCACAATTTTTGTTTAAAAAGGTATTGACTTTGGTCGAACAAAATTTGTTTGGTTTATAATTTTTAGCTAGAATAGCAATGATTCGATAAACAAATAGAAAATAGAAAAAATATGTGTCGTGACGAGCTTTACAACACTATAGCTTCAAAGATACAGTTTCACAACATTTAATTTTTCAATATTTCTTACCGTTTGGACAATAATTTTTCCCATTTTCGACCGCTAGGTAGTCCCCTTATTGGATCCGAGCCTTCATATTGTCGGCCATGAATAATTTTCTCGTATTTATTCGTACTTTCTCGACTAAATATATGATTCCCGACTAAATTATGAATAAATACGAGAAAATTATTCATGGCCGACGGATGAAAGACATTGGAATAAAAAAATTAGTCACTATGTATATGGCTTTCCAATACCCATTTATTTATCATTTAAATTATGCATTAAAATAAAAATTGTTAATATTTTTTCCTCCTCTTCCACCTCTTCCTCCTCTTCCACCTCTTCCTCCTCTTCCACCTCTGCCTCCACTTCCTCCTCTTCCCCCTCTTCCTCCTCGACCTTCTCGACCTCCCCTTCCTCTGATATAATTACATCGCCTAAGCTCTCGTCTGAGCTCTGTGTACTGTAATATGAAAAATAAATATCAATCTTATGTTAATTACTGCAATAATGTCTAGACGTTTTCACACTTTCATAAGAATGTAAGAAATGTTTGTAGGAGATTGCCTACGTATCTACATACCTGTCTTTGATACTGGAGAGCCATCTCCATCCAGTTTATCTCCACCCGTCCTCGCGACGGAGTCCGGCTACTCGTGCGACTCCGTCGCGAAGACGGAGCCCGGCTACTCGTGCGACTCCGTCGCGAAGACGGAGTCCTGCTCCTCGTTCGACTCCGTCTTCGCGACGGAGTCTTGCTGGTTGTTTGCTTCCGTCCCGGGGACGGAGGCCTGCTGCTTGTTGGCTTCCGTTCTGAGGACGGAGGCTTGCTACCTGTTCGCCTCCGTCCCAGGGACGGAGACTTGTCACCCGCCATATTCTGAGCTGCTTCTTCTGTTCCAGACATCTAAAAAAGAGTCGAAGAAACGGTGAAACTATTGAACATAATGGATTTGAAAGTGCTGTAGAAGAGCCACAATTAGCTAAAATGTAATCTAATTGCAAATTAGAAATTACGATTAAAATGTAATTGTGTAATGAATTACCTACACATTATATTCTGTAATTGTTAATTTACGTAGTTGACAACAATTTTGTCAACTATCTAAATTAACGATTGCAGAAAACAATGTATAATCAATTACACAATTACATTTTAATCGTAACTTATAATTTATAATTATATTACATTTTGCCCAACTCAGAGAGTAGTACACGTTTATCAAGTTGGTACATTCGGGTACAATATAGGCTTCCTTTACCCAAGATTTCGCGCAGGAGAAGAATCTTCAGTTTTCTAAATGCTGAAATTTCGAAGTTCGAAAGCGTTGAAATTCAGACATTTCCAAAATTTGTAATTATGAGGTTATCAAGTTTCAACAATATCTGTAATTGAAGGCTCAGATGCAATAAGGGGATTTATTATTTAGACTAGTGCTGGAAAATGCGAACAAGTATTGTCCAAACGCTAAGAAAAATTGGAAAATTAAATTTTGTTAAACTGGATTTTAAAAAATATAGTGTCGTAAAGCTCGCCACGGCACATATTTTTTCTTTTTACAGTTTCTTTATCGAACCATTAGTATTCGAGATAAAAATTATAAACCAAACAAATTTCTCCGACCGAAGTCAATACCTTTTTAAACAAAAATTGCGATAACTTGAGTAATTATTCTCGGATCGTTATGAGACTTGAAACATAAAACTCGGAAAGCTCTAGCGAAACCGTAAAATGTATGCACAAAACCCTTGTGTTAAATAATGTAATAATATTTAATTAAAAAGAAATACTGGGCATAACCCATGTTTTTCAACGTTCGCCGTTAAAAAGTATCGAGGCAATTTTAACGTACATATAACTTGAGGTGACATAGGTTTTCCTTAATATACAAAGATCATTTTCACAAATTTTCACACTGAATAATAAATAATTGTAGAAGATATGGCGATATATATAAATCTCGCGCGGCACCAACAGTCAGCAGCCGCGTATAATAATGCTCTACTTACAATTAGCTGTTTTAGCACTCACAATGACTGTTGGTGCCGCGCGAGATTTATATATATCACCATATCTTCTACAATTATTTATTATTCAGTGTGAAAATCGGTGAAAATCTTCTTTATATATTAAAGAAAAACTTTGCCGTTGCGAGTTATATGTACGTCACAATTACCTCGATACTTTTTAACGATGAACGTTGAAAAACATGGGTTATGTCAGGTATTATGAACTTTTTAATTAAATATTATTACATTTTTAACACAAGAGTTTTGTGCATACATTTTTCGGCTTCGCTAGAGTTTTCCGAGTTTTATGTTTCAAGTCTCATAACGATCCGAGAATAATTACTCAAGTTATCGCAATTTTTGTTTAAAAAGGTATATTGACTTTGCTCGAAGAAATTTGTTTGGTTTATAATTTTTAGCTAGAATAGCAATGATTCGATAAAGAAACTGTAAATAGAAAAAATATGTGTCGCGACGAGCTTTACAACAGTATAGTTTCAAAGATACAGTTTCACAACATTTAATTTTTCAGTATTTCTTAGCGTTTGGACAATAATTTTTCCCATTTTCGAACGCTAGTCTCCTTATTGCATCCGAGCCTTGAATTTAAAAATTTCGGATTTTTCCACTTCTGATGTTTAGAAACGGTTTAATTTTTATCACTTGCTTTCAGTTTCAACTAAAGGAAGCCTACATTCCACCCGAATGTATATACCTTTTCTAGACATTTCGCGGGTGAATTATAACAACTTTCTTATTCTACGTGAGAATGAATACACGAATCTCTGAGCATGGAGCTGCGTATCGACATTGCGAGTCTGCCACGCGAGGCGCGCCTCGCGTAGTGAAGAATCTGGAAACTACCTCGATCATGATCACTTTGCGAGGCAGGCTGGTGCGACAGTCTCGCCCTACCGCCATCATCATATTTGCGTAGCCCGAGCCATGCGATTTTTGATCTAGGGACCGCGAGGCACCTTTCAGCACGTCGAAAAATCGACGGCTGATGCCTCGTAAAGTAATAATAATCGGGGTAGTCTCCAGACTCTCCACTCCGCGAGGTGTGCGACGCGAGGCAGCCTCGCAATGGCGATACGCGGCTTGAGAAACACGCGGAAACTCAAACAATCACAGCTCACACGATAGATTTTGCACAAAAAATTACAACAATACTATGACGGTAATGACTCTATACCCGGAATATGTCTAAATACAGTCTTATTAGACCACTTTTAGAATAACCGGCACAAATAGTGTAAAAGACAGAAGTAATAAGCGTGAAGGTACTTACGATCTTTAGTGTTCGGCAGTCACTCGTATTTCTGACGATCGAGCCTTTGCTAGCCTCAAGGGCCTGTGTTGCCAAAAAACAATTGCCGGCGCAGTTCTCGCACACATTCTACCACTCCTGTAGGTGATCCTGCTACACAACTTGCGATTCTTTCCTGAAATCCCTGGGCAGAGCGCAAACTGTCTTTCTCACTCACTCAATATTTTGTATTTCACTTGCACCAAGGACCGAGCGATACGTCTCGGCCCGCGTGAAGGTTCAAACGCGCAAAGATGATACGTCAAAAGTATATGCACAGGATAATCAAAAATCCTTTCCTGTGCACATTTCTGCATCAAAAAGTATTCCCGAAAGTATTCCGTAAATGTATCAGCATACACCAATCCTAATGAGAAAGAGAGGAACAGAACGCATATATCCGTCCTTTTCCCACTATCTTTTGTTCTGCTTCTCAGCATCTGTAACTAATGCAGCGACAACGCTAGCTGATCAGTTTTCTGCCGTTTGCACTACAGTGAAGACGCAGAAAGCAATCGAGCTTTTATTTACTGCGCAGGTATTGATACATATGGAACATTCATAATTTGTGAATTGTTCCATTCCTGCGTGGTTCGTTACTGTAGTGCCGATAAGTGTGTGTGTGTGTGTGTGACCATTCCATTGCCATGGAACCAAAGGAGGAAGCTGCAGATGCAAGGAACGATCGCTATTTGAAGGGTGTTATAAAAGCGAAACGGCCCAAGTTATCTGCAAAGCGTTTATCAAAAAATAAAAAGCGTCGAGAAATGTAAGTTACGTTTTATGGTACAGATTTGTATGCAGTTACTGTTTGTGATGTAGTAGTAGCAGCACGGTATTTTGCTGTATATAATACAGTATTATTCATATTCTTTAAATTATATTCTATTAATAATCCGATGTATACCGTGTTGGGACTCATTTTCGATGGTTTGCGATTCGATGTTGAGCATATATGTAGTTACAGTATTGTCTCGTTAGCGTCTCGCTGGTCGGAACCGGCATTGAACCCATATCATCAGCAGAGCCCTAATTACGAGTGTTCGTTTCTCGCTTCTTGCTGGCCGAAGGGGGAGAGCGAGATGGAACGCTTTGCGTGCGCCGGAGTGACACGGCGTCCGAAAGACGGAGCGAGACAAAACACCAACGCGCCGCCTGTCTCGTATCGCCTTCGCTCACTGTCAATGCCTTTCGCTCGCTCTCGTTCCATCTCGCTCTCGCTTTCGCCGGACAAGAGTGAGACAGAAGTTATGGGGATAGCGAAACGAGACAATAATGTACTTGTTGAATACTAAATATGTACACATTGCTCCTTCTTTTGTGGATTTTTAACCGCAATATGTACGTCCATATGTGTACCTTTAGCGAAATTGTCTCGTTGAAAAGGCCAGCCTTTAGGTGCAGTCAGACGGCGCACAGTGGGGCAAAGTGACGATATTTGTTTCAAAATCAAAGAACTTTTGATAGAAATGAGTTAGATCTATGATTTTTTTTTTAAATTAAAGCTGACAGATTGCAGAATAAGGGAAAATTAATGAAATTATGGTACGAACGTTTATTACGTTTGAAAATCTGTGTTAAACTTCAAATTTTAGAGCAAAATTATGTTTTATCCAATACCATGTCCGGTTAGAAGTTTTTCTTGACATGTTGTACATCATTTCCTATAGATTTTGTTGCGCTGAATTCAAATCCGTTCGCAAAATTTATCTACTACCTCAAGATTTTGAAAAAAAATCGATTTCAAGGTTAACACAGATTTTCAAACGTAAAAAACGTTCGTACCATAATTTCATTAATTTTCCCTTATTCTGCAATCTGTCAGCTTTAATTTAAAAAAAAAATCATAGATCTAACTCATTTCTATCAAAAGTTCTTTGATTTTGAAACAAACATCGTCACTTTGCCCCACTGTGCGACGAGTCGGCTCGGCTCGGCTCGCCCAGGCTCGGTGAGTCGGCCGCTTACATAGTAACCCCGATTGTTAGAATGCGTCAGTATAAGCTATGTATATGTATATCAAAAGTGCTCAATTGTGTCGCGAATTGTTAGTATTTTGAATAATGGATTGCAGAGGTACAAATCAAGCTTCAACCATGAGTATTTTAATTTCCAACGAACAGAATTAAAATATAATCATCAAAATGATGGAATTTTTCAATAACTTTCGTTGGAAAAGCTCTGGATATCCAGGAACCTCATGGAACCTGAAAATTTGTGTGCTATTTATTCTATTTGTTTTATAGAGTGTATATTCAAAAGTTATAGCGCCAAATATTTGCAACTTTACATCATTTTTAAATATAATTAAAATAATTCTACCTTCAAAAAAATATGATAGGAGCTAAAATGTGTAATTCGTTCTAAATAACGTGGTCGTAAATAATTTTTCGATACGAAACGCAGTTCATATTCGCTTTCTGTATTCTAAGAAATCCCTAGTTTTTTAATTAATATGGTCACTTTCGAGAAAACGAATCGTTTACCGCAATTTCGTCACCCTTGATTTTCGTCTTATTTTTGTCGATATAATCACCCCTTAGAGCATTGACCACAGGCAGAGAAACACCCTGTATATTACATCTTTTTCAACCATTTTGACCTACTTATATTAGACTGAATTTATTTTAATATCAACGGGGCCTCAATTGTTTATAAGACCTCCAGTTCCGCGTCCCATTCGTGAAAGAATTCGAACAACAACAGGAGAAATCCCACATCAAAAAACAAAGTTTAGACCATTTATGCTGTAATTATTTTAAACAAATGCAATTTTATACTAACAGGGCACTATTTACACATTTGAAAAAATAAGGATATAGCCCTACTTGTGGTCTTTACGGACACGTTTTCAGAAACGCGGACACTTTAAAATTGGTCGCATGAAAATTAATTGAATGTAACGCTGCGTCGTCTAATACCGGCTGAACTGGGTAAGCCGTGCGTGCTACAATATTGAACTATCTATGTCTTTCATTCCTGATCTTGCGTGGCCTTGAAAGTTATAGTATCCCATATATGGTTGAATTTGTCTTGACAGTCACTTTCATATCGGGTAATCAAATATGTAGCATTCCATTTAAAAAACTGCACATCACCTTCGGTTCACGGAAAATATCGCGAACACCAAAAGTTAACATACCGTATTATGTTGGGTATAAAAAATAGTAAAAGTTTTCCTGTTTCAGTTTTTTCCAAATATTTACCATTTGCGAGAACCCTATGTAATAATATCAGGTATAGCCGCTTGGCCGCTGCTAGTACCGCACCGCTTAGCCAGTCCATATGAATCACCGGCGCTTGAGGGGCAAGCGGAGGTGAGCGGAACGTCCTACGGACAGCTGACGCGTTCCGCTCACCTCCGCGTGTCCCTCAAGCGCCTATGATTCACGCGTATTTAGGTGAAATTCAAAGTCAATTTCCTCGAAAACGAAACCATTACCGCAATTTTGTCACTCTTGATTTTCGTCTTATTTTTGCCGGTATAATCATCCCTTGGAGTATTGACCACAGGTAGAGAAACACCCTGTATATCACTAAAGACTACAACATATCAATGTTTCACAAAAATCCCAAATGTTACTCCGAAAAGTGTCCGATTTCACGAGGAATGATCCAGAATTGAAATGCGAAAAGTATTCTTTTCACACGCGGTCAAGTGCACGCGAGCCTGTACACTCGCACAGCCGCGTATCGCAACGCAAGCATGTCTGCTTGTGGCTGCCTTCGCTTGCGAGTAGCGGAGACGGTTGTGCAGATGTGTGCGTGTGAAAAGAAAACGGGCTAAATGTGCATTTCCTTCGGTTTGCGTAGCGAGGGAATCACATTATCTAAGAGGAACATTTGTATCACGTTACGTTCCTCTTCGTATCACCAAGATATATTAGAATCATGTTCAGAGTAATGCAATAATAATAATAATATTTTCATAAATAAAGCATCGTAACATTTGTGATGTTTCTGTAATGATTAATTACGGTATAATTTGGATAATACATATTTAGTGGTAATAAGTTTCGGCCGCAGAGAAGGATAGCGAATTAAAAAGATGGATACAATCGGCAGTCCTTTTTTCACTTGCTTTCTTCTCCTACGTTCGAGACTGTCGATAAACTTCTAAAAATGTAGGATCTACAGTAAAATCACGATTAGAGTTCAAAATTGTGACTATGGGACATTCCACGCGAATTCGGACACTTTTCGGAGTAACATTTCGGATGTTGCTGAAATTTGAATATATTGTAGTCTTTAGTGATATTTAAACGCACGTCAAAGGTTTTTTCAAAATTTTGAAAAATGTCGATTTTACAGCTGTTTCGAGGTAAGTGCTCTAACTTTTTTCCAGTAAATTATAGCTATGGAAGTAGTAAACGGATGGAGATGAGCTTTACGGTGCTTATAGAGATGACATTGAAGTTTTAAGAAAAAATTATTTTAGTTTAAAAAAATAAAAATTTGAACCATTTTTGTGCAATTATTTTAAACGAATGCAGTTTTTTTAATATCGGGCGCGATTTTAAAAATCTGTAAAAAAAGGAGAATATAGTTCTATCCTTCCCCTTGATGGACTAATTTTCAAAAGTATGGACATTCTAAAATTGGCCCTGTAAAAATTGCCGAAAGTTGACGCTGCGTCAAATCACACCGACTCGGCTGGCTGAGCCGTGCGGTACACGCAGCGGCCAAGTGCTATTCTTATACAGTTTTCTCGAATACGGCAAGTATTTGTAAAAAAACTGAAGAAGAAACACTTTTACTGTTTTTTATACACAACAGAGTACGGTAATTCAATTTTTGGTGTTCGCAATATTTTCCTTGAAACGAAGGTGATGTGCAGTTTTTTAAATGGAATGCTACATATTTGATTATCCAATATGAAAGCGACTGTCAAGACATGTTCAACCATATGGTATAGTATGACCTTCAAGCCTTCACATGGTTAGGAATGAAATAAATATATCGAACTATTTATCTAGTAGATATTTCATCTTTCATTCCTAACCATGTGAAGGCTTGAAGGTCATACTATACCATATGGTTGAACATGTCTTGACAGTCGCTTTCATATTGGATAATCAAATATATAGCATTCCATTTAAAAAACTGAGTGTCACCTTCGTTTCAAGGAAAATATTGCGAACACCAAAAATTGAATTACCGTACTCTGTTGTGTATAAAAAACAGTAAAAGTGTTTCTTCTTCAGTTTTTTTACAAATACTTGCCGTATTCGAGAAAACTGTATAAGAATAGCACTTGGCCGCTGCGTGTACCGCACGGCTCAGCCAGCCGAGTCGGTGTGATTTGACGCAGCGTCAACTTTCGGCAATTTTTACAGGGCCAATTTTAGAATGTCCATACTTTTGAAAATTAGTCCATCAAGGGGAAGGATAGAACGATATTCCCCTTTTTTTAGATTTTCAAAATCGCGCCAGATATTAAAAAAAATGCATTTGTTTAAAATAATTGCACAAAATAGGTTCTAATTTTTAATGTTTTAAACTAAAATAATTTTTTCTTAAAACTTCAATGTCTTCTCTATAAGCACCGTAAAGCTCATCTCCATCCGTTTACTACTTCCATAGCTATAATTTACTGAAAAAAAGTTAGCACTTACCTTCGAACAGCTGTAAAATCGACATTTTTCAAAATTTTGAAAAAACCTTTGACGTGCGTTTAAATATCACTAAAGTCTACAATATATTCAAATTTCAGCAACATCTGAAATGTTACTCCAAAAAGTGTCCGATATCGCGTGGAATGTCCCATATGTAACATTAGTGTTAATTTCTATCACCCCTAGTTGAGGTGGTCCCCTTTGGAACCAGTGAAGCGTGTAATACGGTTCATACGCCAATCGCACAGTGGTTCCAAAGTGACTTTTTGCGGTAAAAATTCCGTATCTCCGTCAATTCTCAACCAATTTTTGATTGTTTTGTCTCGTTTTGTCGGGTTTTAAATTTGTTATAATATCAAATACCTGAATTGCGACCAAAGCGTGTTTTTTTTCTATCTTTTTTTCTTAAAAAATAAATCACGGTTTTTGACGTTCTTCGATATTTCTGAACGCTATTAGGTTCTATAATCATACATTAAATTGATATTTTAGACGGTTCTGGTTGTAGTAAACGCACCAGACATTCCAAATTTTCAGCCATTGTAAAGTTCTATTTCAAACATTCTGACGTGTCAACAAATCGCCTGTTTTATGTTTCCGCTATTCCCTAGTGCCAATTGAAGATTTTACGTAAAAAAACTACTTAGATAAGCAAAACCTTATCAAATTAGCCCCAAAGATTGTTCTGCTAAAGTTTTCATCCAACTTTGTCAGAAAATAAGATAGAAAAAAACACGTTTTGGTCGCAATTCAGGTATTTGATATTAGATACGAAATTTTGACCACAGAAAGACACTTTGGAACCACTGTGCGATCGTGTAACCCGATTCGAAATCGAAAATCGGTGAGGGACAACACCGATGCAAACGAGGTTCACAATTATAAGTATTTTATTTTTTTTTTTTTTTTAATAAATTTTTCACCAATATATTTGGGAGGATTTTCTGATTAAAATGACACCAAACACGTTATGGTTTGGATAATTATATAAATATAAATGATTCGTATCGACGATAAGTAAAAGTTGTCCGATTTATGTCGTGTTTGATATCATTTGAATCAGGAGATTCTAACAAACATGTTGGTAGAAGTGTCATGAAAATGGCACCAAAAATACAAAAGTTTTAACCTTAAATTTTGATTGCGCTTGTATTGTCTCACACGTGCACGGGTTTTAAACTTGCTTTGTTCCGAGGCTTTCGCTTACATGGAGATTTTACTGTATATCTTCTTTTACTTTCTGCTGAATGTTTTTCTTATTTCTTTGTATGTACCACTTGTTAGTGATTATTGACTCTTTACGTGCAGACAACGATTGAAGAACGCAGCGTGCCTCGCGGTAGTTCAAGGTACAGTGGCGGAAGCAGGTACCTCGTACCAAACTCATCCAAGCGCATCTGCTGCGGATGATTTTCCTACGGAGAGAATACACGAAGAAGACGTAGGAAATTTTGAAGATGTCCGAATTACCGAAGAAATTTTACAAGAAGTAGATTTCGATACCGACACAGAAGAAATTGTGGAAGGAGTATATTTCGATACGGACGAAGAAGAAATTACAGAAGAAGTACTGAAATCGGTGCCGGAAGATAATGAGCTGCCAGTTGGCGATGAGATACCTTCCGTAACAGACATCAACGAAGAAACGAATGAAGATGTTGGAAGCGATGCCGATTACTGGGTGGTGGAGAACGCAAAACCACAACAGTCGGAAAACCCAATTTTGGAAGGAATAGACTTCGTTGATTTTGCGCATGTTTTCGAGCAAATAATAAATCTTCGAAAACATTCGACTACTGGCTGTGGCATCGAAGATTTTCATATAGTTAGATGTGAACGGAATGGATTGGAAAAAGTGTATTATGTAGAGTGCAAAATGTGCAAATACACAGAGCGTATATCCTGTCTTCGGAACAGTGATGCCACTATGGACATCAACCACGCCGCTGTTGCTGCAACAATGATGACGGGCGGCGGATATAATCAACTGGAGGACATATTGACCGCCATGAACGTGTCCTGTATGACGAAAAGGATCTACGAGAACTGTCAGACGGACATAATCGATGCCCTCGAAGTGGCCGCACAACGCGAAATGGAAGATGCTGGAAAAGAAGAAAAAGCATTAGCTATAGCAAGAGGCGACGTATATCCAGAATCTGATGTACCGTTTATCCCAGTTGTCGCGGATGGTAGCTGGATGAAAAGGTCATACCGCGGAGGAGATTACAATTCTCTTTCTGGCGTAGGAGCCATCGTGGGATACCACACGAAGAAAGTGCTGTACATCAGCGTGAAGAATAAATTCTGCATGACTTGCCAAATAGCAGGTACGAAGAAGGAAAAACCGCGCGAGCATCGTTGCTTCAAGAACTGGGGTCGTAATCAGAGTTCAACTGGAATGGAAAGTGTTGCTATTGTCGAAGGCTTCAATTGCAGCATAGATATGCACGGCCTAATATACCATATATTAGTTGCCGATGGCGATAGCAGTGTGTACAAGAAGATATTGGACAGTAATCCATATGAAAAGTACATGGTGCAGGTACGAAAAATAGAATGCACCAATCACTTGCTACGCAATTTCAGTAAAAAAATAAACGAAATCGCAACAAAAGGCCGCGATAAAGACCTAAGAGCTGTCGTAAAAAATAATGCTCTCCGCCTGCGTACTGGTATAAAGAAAGCTGCAGAATACCGGTTGCAAGAAGGAATAACACTCGAGGAACGGATAAGCAATTTGAAGCAAGACTTGACAAATGTACCGAGTCACGTTTTCGGTGAACACAAGGAGTGTCAGAAGTTAGCATACTTCTGTAAGAAATACTCTGATCCCGACAGAGTAGACTACGTTCCACGGCTGAGTGAAGCTGGTATATACCAAAGTATCGAAGAAGCGATGCAGCCACTTTTCCCTAAAGCTGACAGTTTGTTGTACGGGCTAAATAACAATGCTGTTGAAAGTTTTAATAATATCATTGCCAAATTCATCGGAGGCAAGAGGATAAACTTTGGACGAGGGGGCTCGTATCAGGGTAGAGTCTCCGCTGCAGTCGTCCAATATAACACGAAAGAGGCGTTTAGCAGATTGAGTACGGCAATGAATACAGAGCCGCCAACCATGGTAAGAAACCTGGAAGAACGTCGAAAGCATGCAGCAGAAAAAGCAAGGGAATATAAAAAAGAAGCGAAAGCATCCTCCTTCCTAAATAAAAAACAATCGTGCGACCAGGATTACGGCCCCAACGCAGCAAAACCAGATATGGAAGAGACAGTATACTCTTCCGAGTGTAAAAGGCACATGGTTACTCTCCTTAAATGGCAATCCAGGCGAAACAATATCGAAAAGGAAACTCGCGATCAGGCAAATAGCGAAAAGTGGATGTTTTATAGGAAAAAATTATTAACTGCATCCCATTTCGGCATGGTATGCCGATTACGAAAGACGACACCACGGGCAAATACTGTGAAGAAGATACTATACCCGCAACTTCCAAATTTATCTGCTCTCGAATACGGAAGGAATAATGAGGCAAACGCCTTGAAGCAAATGGCAGAAGAATTAGAACTCGATATTCAACCGTGTGGCCTCTTCATCGATGACACTGTGCCTCACTTAGGTGCAACTCCTGACGGCCTCGTGGGCAGTGATGAAATCGTCGAAGTAAAGTGTCCTGAATCGGCGAAGGATTTATCACCTGATGAAGCAATAGACCAACTTCCTCTAATACGGCGTATTTTCAAGAAAAATGAAATGAATAAAAATCATTATTACTATTATCAAGTGCAAGGACAATTGCACATAACGAAAAGGCAACGGGCTTATTTTGGTTTATGGACGCCGAAAGGAATGAAAATTATAACAGTACCAAGAGATGATCGATTCTGGGCAACACAGATGGAGGAACAACTCAAAAAATTCTATGAGGAGTGCATGTTGCCAGAAATTATAGATAGCAGATACAATCGACAACAGCCGATTAGAGAACCTCCGTACATAACAGAAAAAGGAGCGGGTACGAGTACACAAGAAAGTACACAAAACGATGGATGAAAACATTGCAATAGCACCGGCGAGTGCATCCAGCGGATATGAAGAGCTGTCGAATAAGCAATTGCAATTCATAGTCACTATTGCACCGGCGAGTGCATCCAGCGGATATGAAGAGCTGTCGAATAAGCAATTGCAATTCAAAGTAACTATGGCACCGGCGAGTGCATCCAGCGGATATGAAGAGCTGTCGAATAAGCAATTGCAATTCATAGTCACTATTGCACCGGCGAGTGCATCCAGCGGATATGAAGAGCTGTCGAATAAGCAATTGCAATTCATAGTCACTATTGCACCGGCGAGTGCATCCAGCGGATATGAAGAGCTGTCGAATAAGCAATTGCAATTTAAAGTGACTATGGCACCGGCGAGTGCATCCAGCGGATATGAAGAGCTGTCGAATAAGCAATTGCAATTCAAAGTGACTATGGCACCGGCGAGTGCATCCAGCGGATATGAAGAGCTGTCGAATAAGCAATTGCAATTCAAAGTGACTATGGCACCGGCGAGTGCATCCAGCGGATATGAAGAGCTGTCGAATAAGCAATTGCAATTCATAGTCACTATTGCACCGGCGAGTGCATCCAGCGGATATGAAGAGCTGTCGAATAAGCAATTGCAATTCATAGTCACTATTGCACCGGCGAGTGCATCCAGCGCATATGAAGAGCTGTCGAATAAGCAACGTGGAGGCGCCTGGAGTGCGCAGAGTTACTGAGCTGCGACGAAGGGAGTTCGAGAGTGAACATCGTCGCAGAATGGCCGAATTCCCCATGTGAGAGAGCCCCGAAGAGTGGAGTTGTTTAAACAGGATGGGTTGTTCGCCGACCAAAGATCCAGGAAGTCTCTCGCTCGAGGAGAGAGTTTGAAGTTCTGAACGAAGAGTCTGAAGATTAGTCTAAGCTAATCTACTGGACTGGGCTGCGGAGGCTACCTTCGTAGCCCAGCCCTCTGTTTCTTTAAAATGTTTCAGAGAGCACGAAACCCCACGACGAGGGACAAGGTGTCGGGGGACTGCCACCGCGGCCTGGATACGCGTTCCCGAATTCCCCGTCTGTGCTACGACAGAGTAGCGGTCCGCAGTGGAGCGCGGACATACGTGAAACCGCTTCTCTAGCCCTGTTGGCGTGAATCTTGGCTCCTCCCCGGTTTGTGCAAACCAAGAGGTTCGCGTCGACAGGGTGGACAGCAGCCGGGAAATGGCATCTCCAACCACCAGTCGGACAAGCGGTGCGACTGCTTGGATCGGCTGGAGGAGATGTCGCGGAGACGGGAGCGTTAACAGGACGCACAGGACGGTCCCCTGGGTCTGCACCAGAAGTCACGAAGAGGAATGGGGCCATCTGAAAGCCAAGGCCTGAGAGAGGGAGAAGATGACAGGAAGCCCAGAAGAAAGAAAATGCAGACGAGCTGGCGTGCTGGGCATATTGATCGGGGAACGGGCCGATAACATGCTCATGAGCTGTGATCCCCTGTTATCGGTTCTGTCTCGCCTTTCCATCTTCCCGGTTCTTTCAGCTCCAACGGATTCTCTCAAATGAAAGTAAATGTTAATGCTTCTCCGTCTCTTTTGCATGAAATCCGGAGCCGTGAAGGGATTGAAGTCTCAAGCTCGTACGGCCACCGGAAGGACATCGAGGACGAGTCCCTGGGGGAGAGGGTCGACCGCGACCAAGGATTCGACGAGGAGGAGGGAACGTCGCCGAAGCAGTGGAGACGTCGCCGGACGTCCTTCTGTAGGAGACTGCCTGCAAATGAGGCAGCGCTGGAGTCTGCACGGGGTTCCGGAGGCTGCACGAAGGAGGATGCAGCGTCGGAGCGTTGCAGTCGACGTGGGACGTTCCAGACTGGAGTTCCAGGGACGTCGCGGGACAAGGACCAGGGGCGTTTCGTCGAGGGAGAATTAGAAGCCCCGCGGTACCTGTGCCTGACTGCTGGACCCGGAGCTCTCCGTGGATTTCGTCGTGGGACACACGAAAGAGGAACGCGCCCGGAGCTCCCCGTGGATTTTGTCGTAGGACAAGGAGCTGTCGAGTTCCCGAGACGTCGTGGGACAGGAAGCTACAGAGTTCCAGAGACGTCGTGGGACAGGAAGCTGCAGAGTTCCAGAGACGTCGCGGAAGCAGAAGTTGGAGCGTTTCATCGTGGCAGATCGAGAATTCCCGTTGTACCCACGCCTTGCTCAGGGTTTTTCCGTGGTTTTCCCCTGAGCGAGAAGGTAAATGCCGAGGCGGATGTCTGAAGAAGCCACGGGGCTGCACGACCACTTCTTCAGGCAGGGGTACGAAGATTCCGAAGAGGATTCCGAGCACCGCGTATAGGCCCAGAAGACCAGAAGACTGTCTTGTACCTAACTGTTTTGTAACCGATATTGCTCTATTTATGTAACAATATAGTTCAGTCGTGTGTACTCTCGTGTAATCATTATTTTATCCTTTGCGTCGGTGTGGCCTGCGATGGTAACGCCCAACAGTGGGGCACATAACAGGATTCGCGGAAAAATTTCATAAATTCGGTGTTTCCCAATATTTTTTAGTACTTTTTTTTATATTATTTATTAATAGTCAACAGTTATATGGACAGGAACATTAAAAGAATTGAAGCATCTTTTACAAATAAAATAGTAATAAACCTCGTAAACATTGTGTTTCATAATATATCTAGTTCAGAATTCGTTCATGAAATCCGCTACTGAAAATGCGCACGCTAGATGCGCGTGATTATTATGTGATCGGCTCCTCGAAGTGACAGAAAATATAACTTATATACTATATACGATTTCCTAAAGATACCGTTGTGGCGTAATAATAATGTTTTGAAAGGATGATAAAAAGTTCACAAATGTTTTGTAAAAGAACGAAATAGCCACTAAACATTTGTTGTCATATAGCATATACTTAGGTTATATTTTCTGTCACTTTGAGGAGCGGATTTTCTGTCTTCCAAGTGACAGAAAATATAACCTATGTATATGCTATATGGCAATAAATGTTGAGCGGCTATTTCGTTCTTTTGCGCTACATTTGTGAACTTTTTATCATCTTTCCGAATCATTATTACTACGCTGCAACGGTATCTTTAGGAAATCGGGTATAGCATATAGGTTATATTTTCTGTCACTTCGAGGGCAGAAAATCCGCTCTTCCAAGTAACCAAAAAAAGCCGCTCCTCCAAGTGACAGAAAATATAACCTATACGTTAGACCCGATTTCATAAAGATACTGTTGCGGCGTAATAATAATGTTTCGGAAGAATGATGAAAAGTTCACAAATGTAGCGCAAAAGAACGAAACAGCCGCTAAACATTTATTGTCATATAGCATATTCATAGGTTATAATTTCTGTCACTTCAAGGAGGGACCACATAATAATTATGCGTTGGATTCAACATCAAACACAATTTTATATATGTTTGGTCATAAATGCTTTCTGCATAGGATATGTATTTCATGTTCTGTTTCAGTGTTTTGCTAATTAAAACCTGACCCTATCCTAACAAACTTCATTTTCTGGGGACATGTCCTCGTGTATTTTTCCTTTTCACTTATAATTCCTTACTGCCAACGTAGAATATTGTAGCATAAGCACATTTCAAGTAAATGTACAATGAATTTTCTACGTTTGCAGTACCAGCGGACTTTCTCTTTAAATTTTTACAAGTATAACGCAACAGCTGACAATTTCTTTCCACATTCAAAATAGAATATGGAAATAGCGAACAGCCCCCTCTCGCGTGCACAGGCAACCGCGTATCTATGGGTATTACCATTTCTGTGCAGAAAAAATCTGCTGTAATACCGACCGGCCCCGCCGGCCAGACCACGTGACGTGTCTACCCCCTTAAGCGCAGTTGGAAAGCACCTTTATGTACTGGCAGCTCATTTTGATTTCACATATTTTTTTATATTGAAAATGTATTCTATTTTTTTGTGATTTCATGTACTTGGCGTAATTTTTTTTACTTTTTTGAAGTTTTTTATGGAAATCTCACTTCTTTTTACAAAGCTAATTTGCATAGGGAATAACTTGAGATACTTTTCAATGTTATAGGAGAAAGAGGAGATCCAATATTTTTAACACACAATTTATTGGTGTTGGAATAAAACTAATTTAGTATGTTTATCGGTGAATTGAAATAATGGGAATCTAAAAAATTAACGAATAGCGTGGCAACTACTGTGGATTTTATTAATTAAAATATTACGAATGTCTTTAACAAAAGATTGAAAAGCATCAAGGGAAATCAGTTTTCAGCATTTCATGCCATTAGCGCCTGACGAGGCTGCTTTTTTCACCTTACAATTGGGAATTATAGGAAATTATTAATCCCGTTTGTACGAATTTAAGTAATACGTTTATTAATTAAAATATAAGGAAAAATAAGAAAATATAAAGATATAAATGACGCTGGTTTCAGCAGTTAGCGTTTTAAAGCAAGATTTCACTCGATTTGACTCACTCGCCACACACCGTATTCGATTACTTTTCAACCGTCGTTCGTCTTTGATTATTCTTTTTGGACTAACGAGTTCGCAACGGTTCGCGACGGTTTGCCTCGTTCGGCGCGCATGTCGGCTTCCGGCTCGGACGCGCGGCTTTCGAACTTGCTCCCAACACATTCATTCCTACAGAATTAATATGCGCCCAAAGAGGCTGCTTTTCTTCCGTCTTGTAATTACTAGGCATCGTTAAGCGCCCATAGTGGCTGCCGTTTTCTTTTCTTTTTCATTAAAATTGAAAAGTATTAAACGCCCAAAGGTGCCACTGCTTGTTTCTATCAGTCTTGAGAATCGTTAAGCGTCGTCCATAGAGGCTGCCCTTTCTTTTCTCATTACAATTGAAAAGTGTTAGGCGCCCAAAGGGGCTACTCCTTTTTTCTATCAATCGTAAAAATCATTAAGCGCCCAATGTGGCTGCTTGAAATTTAAAGGAAATTTTTTTGGAACTTGTTTAAATTCAAATTGTTTCAGTAATAGTGTTTGTGATCGCTCGTAATGCGATCGTAGAGTCAATGTTTTTGCGCAAGTGAAAATAGCCGAGAGCTCTGGTGCTCTAATAGCCTTTTCACCGCGAAAGTAGAGTCATGCACGAGTCCAACTGGAGCTGCTGGGCTGAGGGCTAAGGGGGTGGTGCTGCACAGTGTTCCGCGTAATGCTCAAAAGTCAAGAATCCGAAGTGTTGGATCCACAGATTTTCTTGTATCTTAAAATGTTAAGAAAGGAACGCAGGTTTCAATGTTACCCATTACTTGTGCTGAATTTACTAATTTGTTGTCAAAAGTGATACTAGAACTACTTGCCGCATGCCGACGAAGGATAGCCTTACTCACGGGGTCGCTCGTCTTAGAGAACATGCCGTTTCGCGCCTATAGGGGGGTCCAACACACGTCTCTGGGGCGGTTATACGGGTCACTGGCCGTTTCCTTTATCCAAATGATCACGTGATCATATTTATCTATGTCCAGCTAGTCTGGGTCCGATGTTTGAGAGTCGGTGGGGCGTTGTGCTCGTCACCTCCCTCTCAAGAGATGAGTGCAATCGTTGAATCGTTGGGCTAGTCCTACCTTTCTTACGGAGGGTAGCCGCCATCGTTGGTCCGGGAACTGACCAGTACTTCCCCAAAATCTCCCATGCTGTTGGATTTTCTATTTGTAGGTCTGTCCACTGTTCGTCTTTGAAGCAGTTTCAGGTTGACGGGTGTCCAGCCTGTGTCAGGCCCATCGTCGACTCTGTTTATGTTGGAGTCCTTGTCGTCACTGGTTCCTAATCCGTCAGGAGGGACCGAGGTTCCAAGTCCAAGTTTTTCGCGCAAGGGTTGTATCCCTTTTGGCTTAACCTGGCTCGGGTGATCTCGCGCCTGCAAGACGGGGTCGGTCGAGTGGTATCCTTGCAGTTGCTGGATGATGGCCAACGTCCTGCGTGGTTCCTGTCACGTCTGGTTTAGAAGGGGTGATCATAGTCCCTGCCACCTTGGGTTTGATGATTTTCCCGGTCTCGTTTTCCAACTTGGATCGGGATGTGTTCGGTGTCCATTCCTGTTACATAAGGGTAGACCAGCTCGTTTCGCGGCTTATTCATTTTTTACCTTGTTTCGCTGTCGCGATGGTCGCTTCCTAGGTTAAGTGGTTGTGTGCCGCTCCCACTTCCTACTTCCCTGTCCTCACTTGTCCCTAACCTACCAGGAGGGACCGAGATTCCAGGTCCAGGCTCGGTCGCGCCGGAGACGTATCTCCTTTGGCTCAGCGTGGCCCGGAAGAGGTCGCGCCTACAAGACAGGCTCGGGACAAGTGGTTGCATGTCGGTCACTGGTTGGCTTCCAGCATCCTGTTTGTCTCGTGTCCGGCATCGCTTTGGGACGTAATTCTCGCGCTCGAGGCACGTAGCCTCACGTTACTTTCCTGCCTCATCGGCCCGAGTGTCGATGTTCATTCCTGTTACATAAGGGTAGACCAGCTCGTTTCGCGGCTTATTCGTTTTTTTACCTTGTTTCGCTGTCGCGATGGTTGCTTCCTAGGTCGAGTGGTTGTGTGCCGCTCCCACTTCCTACTTTCCTGTCCTCACTTGCCCCTAGTCTGCCAGGAGGGACCGAGATTCCAGGTCCAAGTTCGGTCGCGCGGGGGACGTGTCCCCTTTGGCTCAGCCTGGCCCGGGTGATCTCGCGCCTGCAAGACAGGGTCGGGACAAGTGGTTGTCTCGTGGCTACTGGTCGGTATCTGGTATCCTAATCGGCTTCGAGACGTGATCCTCATTTCCAGGGGTGAACCATCTCATTGTACCTGCTTCCCCAAATTTTTGGAATGTTGCTGTTCTTCCTTTTTGATGAAGTGGACGAATGGCATCTTTCTACGGTGGTGCTTGTTAATCGCGTGTGTCGTAAAAGAAATCCCAAGTATATACTCTTGGACCGATCCCCAAGCGCGCGCGCGCAGCTTACACCTTAACGCGACTTAACGCCTTCTCTGGTCGTCGCTCATGCGGGCCAACTTGCATCGCTCGCCGCACCCTGGGCTGCTTCCCTTGGACTTCTGGTGATTGAACATCTTTTTGCATGGATTCTCTTTGGCCGATCCCCAAGCGCGCCCGTCGCCTGCTGGCGTTAGCCAGCGAAGACCTGACGCCTTCTCTGGTCGTTGCTCATGCGGGCGATCTTGCGGCGCTTGCTGCTACACCCTGGGCTGCTTCCCTTGGATTTTGATGGTGCTTGATGTTCTTCTGTGTATTTGGTTGAGCCGATCCCCAAGCGCGCGCGCAGCGCGCCCGTCGCCCGCTGGCGTTAGCCAGCGAAGACTTAACGCTTTCTGTGGTTGTCGCTCCTGTGAGTAGTCTCATTTTACTTGCTGCCAGCCTCGCACACTGGGCTGCTTCCTCCGTGGACTGTTGACGGTTGACGGTTGATCCCCTTCTTACGAGGACTCGACGCATCCTCTGGTCTGGCTCCCACTGGTAGCGTTGTTCCCGGTGCCTGCTGGTTCCGTATGCCGGCTGCTTGTTTCCGGTGCTGCATACGTACGTCTATGTGCACCTCCTTGACCCGTCGGGTTCGTTTCCCCGTTTTCAGTACCTGCATGTCAGCTTTTCTTTTTGGCCCGGACTACTTGCCGCATGCCGACGAAGGATAGCCTTACTCACGGGGTCGCTCGTCATTGAGGCGTATCGTTTTCGCGCCTATAATTAAAGATGTTCGATACGTCTCTGGGGCGGTTATACGGGTCACTGGCCGTTTCCTGTATACAAATGATCACGTGATCATATTTATCTATGTCCAGCTGATCTGGGTCCGATGTTTGAGAGTCGGTGGGTCGTTGTGCTCGTCACCTCCCTCTCAAGAGGATGAGTGCAATCGTTGAATCGTTGGGCTAGTCCTACTCTTCTTGCGAAGAGTGGCCGCCGTCGTTGGTTCGGGAACTGACCAGTACTTCCCAGAAATCCTCCGTACTGTAGGATTTTCTATTTGTAGGTCTGTCCACTGTTCGTCTGTGAAGCAGTTTTGGGTTGACGGGTGTCCAGCCTGTGTCAGGCCCATCGTCGACTCTGTTTATGTTGGAGTCCTTGTCATCACTGGTTCCTGATCCGTCAGGAGGGACCGAGATCCCGAGTCCAAGCTCTTTCACAGAAGGGTTGTATCCCTTTTGGTTGAATCTGGCTCGGGTGATCTCGCTCCTGCAGGACGGGGTCGGTCGAGTGGTATCCTTGCAGTTGCTAGATGATGGCCGGCGTCCTGCGTGGTTCCTGTCACGTTTGGTTTGGAAGGGGTGATCAGAGTCCCTGCTACCTTGTATTTTGATGAATTTCCCAGTCTCATTTTCCAGCTTGGGTCGGAGTGAAGTTGGTGTTTGATGTCCGTTCCTGCTACATAGGAGTAGACCAGCTCGTTTCTCGGCTTATTCGTTATACCTTTTCACGTTGTCGCGACGGCTGCTTCCTAGGTTGAGTGGTTGTGTGCCGATCCCACTTCCTACTTCCTTGTCTTCACTTATCCCTAGCCCACCGGGAGGGACCGAGATTCTGGGTCCAGGCTTAGTTCACTTGAGACGTATCTTCTTGGCTTCGCTTGGCCCAGAAGAGCTCGCGCCTGCGAGGTAGGGTCGGGATAAGTGGTTGTATGTTGGTCACTGGTTGGCTTCCAGCGTCCTATTTGTTTCGTGTCCAGCATCGTTTTGGGACTTGATTCCTGTATACGGGCTCGTCGTCTCGTATGGTGTTTCTGCCTCATCGGCCCGATTGTCATGGTCCTTTCTGTTGTCTATAGGAGTGAACCAATGTGTTTTTGATTTATTTGTCTCTTACCTTGTATCGCTGTTGCGTTGGTTGTGTCTCGGGTGTCGGGTGATTTTGTATCATTTCTGTTTCCCGCTGTCCTGTCTTCACTTGCCCCTAGCCTGCCAGGAGGGACCGAGATTCCGGGTCCAGGCTTAGTTCTCTTGGGACATGTCCTCTTGGCTTCGCTTGACCCGGAAGAGCTCGCGCCTGCAAGGCAGGGTAGGGACAAGTGGTTGTCTCGTGGTTACTGGCTGGTGTCCTGTATCCTGGATGGCCTCGAGACGTGGTCCTCGTTTCCAGGGCTGAACCGTCTCGTTGTGCTTGCTTCCCCGATGTTTTGAATTGTTACTGTCCTTCTTCTTTTTTTAGGCCGAACCCTAAGCGCGCGCCAGCGCGCCTGTCTTCCGCTGGCTTTAGCCAGTGAAGACTTAACATCTTCTCTGGTTGTCGCTCATGCAGGTTGACAGGCGTCGCCTGTTGCTGCACCCTGGGCCGCTCTTCCGTAGGCTTCCAAGTTTCCAGATTTTCCTTTGGCCGGTCCCCAAGCGCGCGCCTGTCTTCCGCTGGCTTTAGCCAGTGAAGACTCAATGCCTTCTTTAGTTGTCGCTCATGCATGTCGACAAGCGTCGCTTGTTGCTGCACCCTGGGCCGCTCTTCCATAAACTTCCAACTTTTCGAATTTCCGAATTTTCTTTGGCCGATCCCTAAGCGCGCTCGTCGCCCGCTGGCGTTAGCCAGTGAAGACTTAACGCCTTCTCTGGTCGTCGCTCATGCATGTCGACAAGCGTCGCTTGTTGCTGCACCCTGGGCCGCTCTTCCATAAACTTCCAACTTTTCGAATTTCCGAATTTTCTTTGGCCGATCCCCAAGCGCGCGCCAGCGCGCTCGTCGCCCGCTGGCGTCAGCCAGCGAAGACTTAACGTCTCCTTCTCCGGTTGTTGCTCGTGCGGGCCGACGAGCATCGCTTGCCGCGCCCTGGGCTGTTTCCTTTGGTCTTCTGGTGGTTGGATGACTTCCCACGTGAATTCTCTGGCCGAACCCGAAGCGCGCGCCAGCGCGCCCGTCGCCCGCTGGCGTTAGCCAGCGAAGACTCAAGGCATCAGAGCGTTCTTTGATCGTTGCTCGTGTGGGCGGTTGCGCGTCGCTTGCCACACTTTAGGTCGTTCCTTCCGTAGACTGTTGGTGGTTGGCGTACGACGGTTGATTCTCCTCTCGCTAGAACTGGGCTCGTTCTTCGGGTCTGGCTTTCGCTGGTAGCGTTGTTCCCATTGTCTGCTGGTGTCTACTGGTTCGTGTCCTGGACTCGTGTCGTTCGAAGTCTGTCCTGAAAGTCGAACCATAGGGAGAGAGGAGAGAGGAGAGAGGAGAGGAGAGGAGGATAGCTATGTGGGTTGGATCGGGGATTTCCGTTTGTGTCGGGAGGGTTGTTGTGGGATTTGGTTTGATTGGTTGGGCAATTTGGTTTGGTTTGGATTCGGATGTGGATTGTCAATTAGTTCGGGTTATTGGAAGGGGGCCCCTGCCTCGCCCCCTTCAGTGGGTTGCGTCCGGGAACGTCGCCAGTCGTCCCCCTAACGAAGCAAGTAATGGCCGCGTTCGTCCCCCCCGACACTGGGTTTCGTGTCGGGGGTTTCCACGCGGCATCTCAAACCCTCCTTTCTTGTTACATGCTGAATCTACTCGCGACAGCCGAGGCTCTCCCCTTTCATCCCTGCGGGGATTTCCAGGGGTTTACCTCGTCTAGAAATCTACATATTTTGGCGATATTTATGTTCGGCACTTGGCTCGCTTCGAGCATCGGTTGGCCGAGATGTTTGATTCTTCGTTGCACCAGGGCCGGGCATTCGCAGAGGATGTGCCTGCTGGTTTCCCTGGTTTCCTTGCAGAAGGAGCACTCATCCGCTTCGACGAGGCCCATCTTGTGGAGGTGTCCGTTCAGGCTGGTGTGGCCGGTGATTATGCCTGTCAGCTTCCGGGCTTGGGTGCGCGAGCTGCTGACGAGGTCCTTTGATTTGTCGTATCTGGGTGTTAGTCCCAGGAACTCCTTTGCCTGTCGGCAGCCCGTGTTGGGGTCCCTCCATCTTTTTTCCCATTCCTCGTCGATCCATTGTCGAACGTTTCGTTTGAACGTGGACGTGGCTGTTGGCGCTTTCAGATCATCAGTCGTCATTGCGGTGCTGGATCCCTGATTCGCCAGCCTGTCGGCCCGTTCGTTTCCCTCGATGCCCTGGTGGCCCGGGCACCAGATCAATTTGACCTTGTTGCCCAGGCCTGCCAGCGCGTTGAGCCGTTTTTTGCAATCTCGGACCATGCGCGTAGAGGTTTCTACGCTTTCCAGCGCCATGAGGGCTGCCTGGCTGTCCGAGCAGATGACAATAGTTTGTCTTTTCGTGTTTCTCCTGATGAGTGCTGCCGTGCAGTCCATTATGGCGTAGACTTCGCTCTGGAATACCGTGGCCTCTTCGCCCATTCTCAGAACCGCGAAGCTCGCATCGTCCATCGAGCCGGTCCATGCCGCGCCCGTGAAGCCGTTCTTTCTGGATCCGTCCGTGTAGAAGGCCAGGTCTCTGTGTTGATCGTACGGTTTTCGATCCCCTTCCCATTCCGATCTGCCCGGGATGGTTATTGTGTATTTTTTGGCGAAACTGTACTCTACGGGACATCGGTCCTGAGTTTCCTCGAATCGCCTTTTGATCCCCCTGTTTCCGGGGAAGCATACTATCTCTCCGTGCCGGTGTCTTGGTTGAGACATTCCCATCACGCCGTGGTCCTTCTTGTTGTTCCAATGGCTCCAGCTTCTGATGCGCTGAGCCGTGTTGAGGGCTGTTTCCTTCACCTTCAGGTCCAAGGGAACTACTCCTGCGAGTACCTCCATTGCCCTGCCTGGCGTGTTCTTGAACGCCCCGAGTATTCTTCTCAGGGCGTTGCCCTGTAGGGAGTCTAGTTCTTTCCTGATCGTTATCAGGTTTACTGCCGACCACCAAGCTATTGCTCCGTACAGAATGCGTGGGACGACGATCGCTTGGTAGATCCATAACGTGACCTCGGGTTTCAGTCCCCAGTCGTTGCCAACCACTCGTTGCAACATGCCTATGTTGCCTTTGGCTTTTCTCATCTGTTGGCGCGCATGCACCTTCCAATCCAGTCGGTCGGTGATGACGACGCCCAGATATCTCACTTGTTCGACCATCGTCAGCGGCTGGCCGTTGTACGTCAGGCCGCTGATCGTTGGTTTCGTGTGCCTTCTGTTGATCAGCATCATCTCCATTTTGGTTGGGTTCACCGAGAGCTGGTGTTCCTCGCACCATCTCTCGGTCAACCTCAACGCTCTTATGGCCGATGTTACTGCCGTGTCGGTTTTGCGTTTGTCGCTTACCGCCAGGAACGTGATATCGTCTGCGTACGCAATCACTTTGAGCCCCTGGCTGTTGTCTTTGCTCTCGTCCAGTTCCTCCACCAGGCTGTCCACCGCCATGCACCACAGCAGGGGCGAGAGGATCCCCCCTTGCGGGCATCCTCTATTGACGGAGCCTCTCAGCGAGGTCGGGCCCTTGCTGGCCACCAGTTGCCTGCTGGTCAGCATACGGCCGATCCATCGCTGAATCGGCTCCTCCACCCCGAAGCGTTGCATGGCGTCCTGGATGACTTTGGTCGATGTCTGGTTGAAGGCCCCCTCGATGTCCATGAAGCCAGCTATGACTATTTCTCCCTGGATCAGGGCTTCCTCCGCGATTCTTAGTAGGTGGTGAAGCGCCACCTCCGTCGAGTGTCCCGCTCGATACGCGTGCTGGCACTTGTGTATCGGCTTGCGTTTCAAGGCACCCTCTTTCAGGTGCCTGTCCACTAGCTTTTCCGCCGTCTTGAGCAAGTACGACGTCAGGCTTATCGGTCGGAACGCTTTGGGCGTTCCGTAGTCCGATTTGCCTGGTTTCGGTAGAAACGTTACTCTTGTTTTTCCCCACTCGGTGGGTATTATACTCAGCGCTATGCACGCTTTTATCATGTTTGTCAGAGGCTTTCCGATAAACGGAAGCGCCTCCTGCAACATTTTTGGATATATCCCGTCCGGGCCCGGGGCTTTGAACGGCTGGAACGAGTTTATCGCCCATTCCAACCGCTCCAGGCTGACCACTTGGTTGCCCAGCGGCCAGTCTGCTTTCGTCCCTTGGGCCTGATCGGCGGGGTTGGGGTCGGGACCTATAGGTGCCCTTCCCGTGTTCGCCGTGTCTGCCCTTGATGATGACGACGTCCCGGCTGCTGTACTCGGTGGCGACGCCCCTGCCGCGGCTCTTGGTGTCGTCGTCGTCGTCGTCGTCGTCGTCGTTGGCGCCGCCGTCTCGATATCGGGTTCCGCTAGTCGCTGGAATCCTGGAAAGTGTTCCTCCATCAGTAGCTGGAGGATCTCTTCGTTACAGGCCGTGTATTGCCCGTCGGGTTTCCTAATAGCTCCCAGTTCCGCGGTACCGGTCGCCGTGGCCGCTGATGTCAGCACCTTGTTGATTCTCGAGGCCTCGGGAGTGCTGCTGATTTTTTCGCAGTACCTCCTCCAGGCCTCCCTCTCGGTTTTCTTCATTTGGCTTCGAAAGTCCTTCTTAGCCGTGTTCGCCGCCCTCCAGTCTTTCCTTTTCCGGGTCCTTCGGGCTTTGTTCAGGAGCCTTCCGACTTCCTTCTGCTGAATGGTCAGCGCGTTGGTCCACCAGTGCTTGCCCACTCCGTTTTTTATCTTTTTTTCGACCGTCGCTTCTTCCCACGCTTGCGTGAGAAGTTTAGTTAAACTTTCGTTCAACTCGTCGATCTCTTGTTGGTCACCGTACCTGCCTGGCAGTCGGAGGACGCCGTCCTCCACCAGTTTCAGGTACTTTGACCAGTCCGTTTTCTTCGGGTTCCTTTTCAGAGTCGATTGCTCGACTCTGGCCTTGTTCAGGCGGAACCGTATATAGCGGTGGTCCGACATCGACTGCGTCTCTGTCTCCACCCTCCAGTCTTTGATGTCCCCTGCCATGGTCTGCGTGCAGAGGGTTACGTCTGGGATGGTTTCCGCTCGGGCTGTCACGAACGTAGGTTCGTTTCCTCTGTTCAGGCATACCAGCCCTAAGGCTGTCATTTGGTCGGCTAATTTGTCGCCTCTGTCGTTGTTGGACGCGCATCCCCATATCTCGTGATGCGCGTTCGCGTCCATGCCCAACAGCATTTCCGCCTTCTTTTCTCGGCACCAGTCTGCGATCTCCTCCCCTTTTTCTCCGATCGGCTGGTCGTCTACGCTGCGATGGCAGTATACCGCTGCCATCACATAGGTGACGCTTCTTCCACGGCTTTTGATCTCCATGCTGATTGCGCAGGTCCTGCTGTCGCTGAGCTGTGGAAGAAACGTTACGTCGAGCCCGTGCCTGGTTAGTATGCAGGCTCTTAAGTCCCTGGTAGCCGCCGCTGACCAGATCTTGCCGGCTGCTTCAAGTCCCCCGACTTTCCCTTGGGTCAGCCAGGGTTCCTGTATCAGCACGACGTCGATCCTGTCTTTCTTTACGAACTGGACCAACGCCGCAGCGGCGGCCCTGCAGTGGTTTAAATTGACCTGCACGATCTTCATACTGTAAGCAATGTTTTCTATAATTTCGAGTCCCCCCCGAACCCCCCCCTTTTTTTTCCTTTTTTTCTTCTTTTCTTTTTTCCTTATTGCAAGGGTTGCGAGGGTTGCGAGGGTTGTGAGGGTTTCGAGGGATACAAGGATTACAAGGATTGTAGGGGTTATGAGTTATGAGTTTGCGACCTTTGTTCATTTATGTTATGTATTTAGATAGGGATGTGTTACAGGTTACAGGTTATATGTTGTGTTTGATTATGTACATGTATATTTTTTCTTCTTTTTTTCTTCTTCGTCTTCTTTCATCCCTTCTTCTCTCTAAACGTAATTGTATGGAGTCCTCCGCCAATGTGGATCTTCATTTCCTTATTTCTTAGTGCCTTCATCGGGCCTCCTCCGATTTTCACTAGTATTTCCCGCCCGTTTTCCTGCGGCGCACCACTTCTTATAATCTGCCACTTGCTAGCCTTAGTTTTTTTCTCGCTTTTATCGATCCACTCCAGTATTTCTTTATCCGTCACCTTCGGGTTGTTTATTCTTATCGTTACCTCATGCTGCCTATTTAGTGACTCTTCTTCTCCTCTTATAATTCTTTTGCCATTTATTTTTATCCCTTTATTCGTTAAGTCGTCCATCATCTCTCTAAATGCATTTCCTTCGTGTGTCACTATCGTGCCTCCGTTTTTTAGTCCGTGCCTCTTTACCTTTATGTTTTTTTCCCTTCTCACTGCCTCGTTTCCTATTAATCTGGTCAGTTCGTTTTTATCCTCTCCCGTCATTAGTGCGTTCGGATATCCTTCGAACATAAGTGTAGTTATTATCCCTGGTTCCCTTTTTTCCTGTGTTCCTGTTCTCTTCCTTGTTTCCTTTCCTTTCTCCTTTGTTTCTTCCGTCTTCGTTGTGCCTCCTCTTTTCGTGTATGGTTCCTTTTGTCTTTGTCTTTCTCCCGTTGTCTTCCTTTCCTTCCATTTCCCTTGACTTGTTCCTTTTTTCTCATTTTCCTCCTTTTCCTTCGTCTCTTGTTCTTTTTTCCTTTCCTCTTTCTCTTGTTTTTGTTGTTTTTGTCGTTGTTGTTTTTCCTTTTCTTCTTCCTCTTTCCTTCCTTCGTTTGTTGCCTGTGCCTCCCCGCCCCTGGGTGTCCCGCTCTCGCTTCCCTTGTTTTCCTCCTCCGCTCTTCCCGTCGATCTCCCCTCCGCTCCCGTTTCTTTTCTCTTCTCCGTCTTAATCCATGTTTCCTCTTTGTCCGTGTATTCCTCCATTTCCGTTTCCATCTCCTCTCCGCTCCATTCCTCTGTGCTTCCCGCTTCACTGATGTTGATTACTGACATCCTTTTGTTGTTGTTCTATATAGAGAAAAGGGGGCAAACAAAAGCAAGAATGTCTCGTTAGTGTGTTCGCTTACCTCTTCCTTCTTTCCTTCTCTTCTCTCCTTTTTCCTTCCTCCTTTTCTCTTCTTGTGCGCTTGTTCGTTTATTTGTTTATCTATTTACATGTTTACATATTTGTTGTTTGTTATTTACATATTTATGTATTTGCGTATTTCCATATTTGCTACATATTTGCTACATATTGTGTCATTATTATACTGTTGTTATTATTACTATCCATGTTTATTGTTTGTAGTTTGTCGCTGTTTCTCTATATCTATTGAACTTAATTATTGACATTTATTATTTATTTATTATTTATTATTTATCCCTATTTTAGCTCCTGGTTTGTTGTCTCGTTGTTTTCCCGGTTTCTTCTTCGGCTCTTCTGTTGGGTCTTACCTTCTTACCTTCGCTAGGGTGGGTTTGGTTATGATTATATTTCTTTTTATTTCTTATTTCTTACCTTCCATTTTTGTTATTCCGTTATTCCGTCTTCTGTCCTTTTTTTGTGTTTACTTTTCCGCTCTCTCTTCCGTTTCCTGTTTATTCCTTTAATTGGTTATTTTCTTTCTACTTACCTTGTTTGTTTCTTTTTCAATTCTTCTTTCCTTCCTTTCTTTCTTCTTGTATCTCTTCATTATTCTCTATACACTGTTTCGCTTGATAATGGTTTTGTATCTGCTTTTTAATTTTGCCTTTAATTTTAATTCTGTTTCTACTTCTAGTTTTGTTCTAATTCTAATTCTGATTCTAACTCTAATTCTAATTCTGATTCTAATTCTAATTTTGGTTTAAGTTTTGGGGATTTTGGGGATTTGAGGTTGGGTTAGGGTTGGGTTAAGTTGCGAGGCTGATTTGGTTTATTTTATTTCCTTTATTTATTTTTCCTCGAAATAGTCCTCCCAGTCGCTCTCGTCCCCCCTTAGCTCAGTTATTTTTAAGCTTTCCTTATTACGATTGTCTATAGATTCTAATGGCCTTTCTAGAATCACCATTCCTCCGTCGAAACCCTCCAATACAACCCTTTCCCTTCCCTCCGACCACGTCACCGTCCCCCCCTCTGATATTGCTTCCCCCAATATTCTATATTTTTCTTTTGTTTCTTCTCGCTCCTCTGTCGTCCATTCCATCCCCTCTTCCATTTCCTCCTCCTCCTCCCTTCGTTTCTCCTCGTCCTCTTCTTCTTCTTCTTCTTTTTCTTCTTCTTCTTCTTCTTCTTCTTCTTCTTCTTCTTCCTCCTCCCCTTCCTTTACTTTTTTTGTAGTGTTATTTGGTTCTGTATCTGTATCCGTGTCTGTATCCGTTTCTATTTCTATTACTTCTATTTCTTCTTCTTCTTCTTCTTCTTCTTCTTCTTCGATTTGCTCCCACTCTCTTTCTTCTATTGTTCTTCCTTCCAATACTATTGTTTCCGCGTCTGATATATCATCATTTTCATTTTCATTTTCATTTTCATTTTCTTCGTACTCGTCTTCCCTTTTCTCCTCTTCCTCCTCTTCTTTTCTTATTGTTGTTGTTGTTGTTGTTGTTGTTGTTGTTGTTGTTTGTTCTTCTCCTCTTTCTCTTTCTCTTTTTTCTTTCTCTCCTGTCTCTGCCCTCCCTCCTTCTTTCTTCTCTATATATCTTTCCACTTCTGTTTTGTAGACATCGATTAGTTGTTTGAGATATTGCGGGTCCAGTCTCGCCGTGTCCCGCATGGCCTGGTTTAACCTCCTTCTCGCTTTGGCCGCCTCACTCCTCTTGTTGTTGCTGTTTCTTTTGTTCGCCATTGCCTATAAGTATCCAATATCCAATAAATAAATGCATATTTATATCCTATATTTTTTTTTATTTTTTTTTTATATTCGATAAATAAATAGATAAATAGGTAGATAGGTAGATAGATAGGTCTCCTGTTGTCTTATTTGTTTATGTTTCGTTTCTTGATGTCATATTTGTTCTATTTGTCCTATTTGTCGCATTCTTTTATTCTTTCATTCTTTTATTCTTTTATTCTTCATTTTTATTTCCTATTTCTCATTTCTCATTTCTGGTTCTGATTTTAATTATACTTGCGATTATAATTGTTTCTTTTGTTGTTTCTTTTATTTCTTTCTTTTATTTCCTTTATAGGTATATTAGGTATATAGGTGTATTTATATGTGTATTTTGTATTTTGTTGTATCTGGCTCCCCAGGGGCCTGTTCCGTTTTCTGGTTGTGTTTTCGAATTTCCAAATGTGCTTTTCCCGTTTCCCCCTAGATGGCGTCGACCGCGTCTCTCTCGTTCGCCGTTTCGTTGGACGGTTTACCCTCGCGCTTTTTGCGTGTTTCATGTTTTATGTTGTACGTATTTCGCTGTATTTCCTACGTTTGCTGTTTAATTAACCCCCCCCCCCCCCCCCCAATAAACATGACTCATGTATGAAAGAAGCTAATTCCCTTTAATTCTCGAAAAAAGTTCACATGCTAAGATTGTGTAATCATCTTTGCTAATTCCAATTGTATTTTCGTTCTCCGTTCGAACACTGATTCCTCTGTCCCTTTTTATACTTGACATTCCTTTATTGGTCACAAATCAATTCAGTGCTCAGATTTTCAGCTTCGGTTTTAAGGAATTAGCGGGCGAGGCCAGTAATTGACACAAAAACTTTCATAAGAGCGACATGTTCTGTTAAAATTATCCTCATCGCACCTCCTCCGATTTTTGCTGTTATTTCGCGCCCGTTTTCTTGGGGTGCTCCGCTTTTTGTAATCTGCCACTTGTTCGCTTTCGTTCCTTGTTCGCTCCTCTCTATCCATTCTAGTAATTCTTTGTTCGTTACTTTCGGATTGTTTACCCTTATTGTCACTTCGTGTTGCCTGTTTAATGTTTCCTCCTTTCCTCTTGTGATTCTTTTCCCGTTGATTGCTAAGCCTTTATTTATTAGATCCTCCATCATATCTTTGAACGTGTTTCCCTCATGGGTTATTATCGTCCCTCCGTTTTTGAGCCCATGTCTCCTTATTTTTATGTCTGCGCCTCTTCTTAATGCCTCGTTCCCTATGATACGCGTGAGTTCGTTTTTGTCTTCTCCTGACATTACGACGTTTGGGTACCCCTCGTACATGAGTGTTGTAACTGTTCCTGGTTTTCTTTTCTTTTTTTCCTCATTTGCTCCTGTTCTTTTCGTTGAATCTTTTCCTTTCTCCTTTCTTTCTCTCGTCTTTGCTGTGTTTCCTCTTTTCGTGTATGGTTCTTTCCCGTGTCTTTGTCTTTCTCCCTCCGTCTTCCTTTCCTTCCATTTCCCTTGACTTGTTCCTTTTTTCTCATTTTCCTCCTTTTCCCTCGTCTCCTGTTCTCTTTTCTTTTCCTCTTTCTCTTGTTTTTGTTGTTGTTTTTCCTTTTCTTCTTCCTCTTTCCTTCCTTCGTCTGTTGCTTGTGCTTCCCCGCCCCTGGGTGTCTCGCTCTTGCTTCTCTTGTTTTCCTCCTCTGCTCTTCCCGTCGATCTCCCCTCCGCTCCCGTTTCTTTTCTTTTCTCCGTCTTAATCCATGTTTCCTCTTTGTCCGTGTATTCCTCCATTTCTGTGTCCATCTCCTCTCCGCTCCATTCCTCTGTGCTTCCCGCTTCACTGATATTGATTGCTGACATCCTTTTGTTGTTGTTGTTCTATATAGAGAAAGGGGGGCAAACAAAAGCAAGAATGTCTCGTTAGTGTGTTCGCTTACCTCTTCTTTCTTTCCTTCTCTTCTCTCCTTTTTCCTTCCTCCTTTTCTCTTCTTTTCTTTTCTTTTCTTTGTGCGCTTGTTCGTTTATTTGTTTATCTATTTACATGTTTACATATTTGTTGTTTGTTATTTACATATTTGTGTATTTGCGTATTTCCATATTTGCTACATTTGCTACATATTTGCTACATATTGTGTCATTATTATACTGTTGTTATTATTATTACTATCCATGTTTATTGTTTGTAGTTTGTCGCTGTTTCTCTATATCTATTGTACTTAATTATTGACATTTATTATTTATTTATCATTTATTATTTATCCCTATTTTAGCTCCTGGTTTGTTGTCTCGTTGTTTTCCCGGTTTCTTCTTCGGCTCTTCTGTTGGGTCTTACCTTCTTACCTTACCTTACCTTCGCTAGAGTGGATTTGGTTATGATTATGTTTCTTATTTCTTACCTTCCATTTTTGTTATTCCGTTATTCCGTCTTCTGTCCCCCCCCCCTTTTTTTTTTTTTTGTGTTTGCTTTTCCGCTCTCTCTTCCGTTTCTTGTTTATTGCTTTAATTGGTTATTTTCTTTCTACTTACCTTGTTTGTTTCTTTTTCAATTCTTCTTTCCTTCCTTTCTTTCTTCTTGTATCTCTTCATTATTCTCTATACACTGTTTCGCTTGATAATGGTTTTGTATCTGCTTTTTAATTTTGCCTTTAATTTTAATTCTGTTTCTACTTCTACTTCTAGTTTTGTTCTAATTCTAATTCTGATTCTAATTCTAATTTTAATTTTTGATTCTAGTTCTAATTCTAATTCTGATTCTAATTCTAATTCTAATTTTGGTTTAGGTTTTGGGGATTTTGGGGATTTGAGGTTGGGTTAGGGTTGGGTTAAGTTGCGAGGCTGATTTGGTTTATTTTATTTTCTTTATTTATTTTCCTCGAAATAGTCTTCCCAGTCGTTCTCGTCCCCCCTTAGCTCGGTTATTTTTAAGCTTTCCTTATTATGGCTGTCCATAGATTCTAATGGCCTTTCTAGGATCACCATTCCTCCGTCGAAACCCTCCAGTACAACCCTTTCCCTTCCCTCCGACCACGTCACCGTCCCCCCCCCCCTGATATTGCTTCCCCCAATATTCTATATTTTTCTTTTTTTTCTGTTTCTTCTCGCTCCTCTGTCGTCCATTCCATCCCTTCTTCCATTTCCTCCTCCTCCTCCCTTCGTTTCTCCTCGTCCTCTTCTTCTTCTTCTTCTTCTTCTTCTTCCTCCTCCCCATCCTTTACTTTTTTCGAAGTGTTATTTGGTTCTGGTTCTGGTTCTGTGTCCGTATCCGTGTCTGTGTCCGTTTCTATTTCTATTATCTCTATTTCTTCTTCTTTTTCTTCTTCTTCTTCTTCTTCCTCCTCCCCATCCTTTACTTTTTTCGAAGTGTTATTTGGTTCTGGTTCTGGTTCTGTGTCCGTATCCGTGTCTGTGTCCGTTTCTATTTCTATTATCTCTATTTCTTCTTCTTTTTCTTCTTCTTCTTCTTCTTCTTCATCATCAATTTGCTCCCACTCTCTTTCTTCTATTGTTCTTCCTTCCAATACTTCCAATACTATTGTTTCCGCATCTGATATATCGTCATCATTTTCATTTTCAATTTCATTTTCATTTTCATTTTCATTTTCTTTTTCTTTTTCTTTTTCTTCGTACTCGTCTTCCTCCCTTTTCTCCTCTTCCTCCTCTTCTTTTCTTATTGTTGTCGTTGTTGTTGTTGTTGTTGTTGTTGTTTGTTCTTCTCCTCTTTCTCTTTCTCTTTTTTCTTTCTCTCCTGTCTCTGCCCTCCCTCCTTCTTTCTTCTCTATATATCTCTCCACTTCTACTTTGTATGCGTCGATTATTTGCCTAAGGTATTGCGGGTCCAGTCTTGCCGTGTCCCGCATGGCCTGATTTAGCCTCCTTCTTGCTTTGGCCGCCTCACTCCTCTTGTTGCCTCTTTTGTTGTTGTTGTTGTTAGCCATTGCCTATAAGTATTCAATATCCAATAAATACAATGCATATTCCATATTCCATATTCAGTATTCGATAAATGAGTAAATAGATAAGTAGGTAGATGGGTATCTTGTTGTCTTATTTGTTTGTTTGTTTATGTTTCATTTCTTGATGTCTTATTTGTTCTATTTGTTCTATTTGTCCTATTTGTCGCATTCTTTTATTTTCTTTTATTCTTCTTTTATTCTTTTATTCTTCATTTTTCATTTTTTATTTTTATTTCCTATTTCACATTTCTTATTTATGGTTCTGGTTTTAGTTATACTTGCGATTGCGATTGTAATTGTTTCTTTTGTTGTTTCTTTTATTTCTTTCTTTTATTTCCTATGTAGGTATGTTAGGTATATGGGTGTATTTATATTTATATGTGCATTTTGTGTTTTGTTGTATCAGGCTCCCCAGGGGCCTGTTCCATTTTTTTGGTTAGGTTTCCAGTTTTTCAAATGTGCTTTGCCCGTTTCCCCCTAGATGGCGTCGACCGCGTCTCTCTCGTTCGCCGTTTCGTTGTACGGTTTACCCTCGCGCTTTTCGCATGTTTCATGTTTCATGTTGTACGTATTTCGCTGTATTTCCTATGTTTGCTGTTTAATTACCCCCCCCCCCCCCCCCAATAAACATGACTCATGTATGAAAGAAGCTAATTCCCTTTAATTCTCGAAAAAAGTTCACATGCTAAGATTGTGTAATCGTCTTTGCTAATTCCAATTGTATTTTCGTTCTCCGTTCGAACACTGATTCCTCTGTCACTTTTTATACTTGACATTCCTTTATTGGTCACAAATCAATTCAGTGCTCAGATTTTCAGCTTCGGTTTTAAGGAATTAGCGGGCGAGGCCAGTAATTGACACAAAAACTTTCATAAGAGCGACATGTTCTGTTAAAAATGACGTATGGAAATCGTATTACGATGGAAAATAATAAAAACTTGGTAGTGGTTGGTTGGTTGGTTGGTTTAACTTTCGACGGGGTGGCGTGGTAACGTCAGAGGCCACAAAGGGAGGGACTAGACCTAACGGTCCGCAATACACATAGACGTACGTCTATGTGCACCTCCATGACCCGTCGGGTTCGTTTCCCCGTTTTCAGTACCTGCGTGTCAGCTTTTTTTGGCCCGGCCTACTTGCCGCATGCCGACGAAGGATAGCCTTACTCACGGGGTCGCTCGTCATTGAGGCGTATCGTTTTCGCGCCTATAATTAAAGATGTTCGATACGTCTCTGGGGCAGTTATACGGGTCACTGGCCGTTTCCTGTATACAAATGATCACGTGATCATATTTATCTATGTCCAGCTGATCTGGGTCCGATGTTTGAGAGTCGGTGGGTCGTTGTGCTCGTCACCTCCCTCTCAAGAGGATGAGTGCAATCGTTGAATCGTTGGGCTAGTCCTACTCTTCTTGCGAAGAGTGGCCGCCGTCGTTGGTTCGGGAACTGACCAGTACTTCCCAGAAATCCTCCGTACTGTAGGATTTCCTATTTATAGGTCTGTCCACTGTTCGTCTGTGAAGCAGTTTCGGGTTGACGGGTGTCCGGCCTGTGTCGGGTCCATCGTCGACTCTCTTTATGTTGGAGTCTTTATCGTCACTGGTTCCTAATCCGTCAGGAGGGACCGAGGTTCCAAGTCCAAGTTTTTCGCGCAAGGGTTGTATTCCTTTTGGCTTAACCTGGCTCGGGTGATCTCGCGCCTGCAAGACGGGGTCGGTTGAGTGGTATCCTTGCAGTTGCTGGATGATGGCCAGCGTCCTGCGTGGTTCTTGTCACGTTTGGTTTGGAAGGGGTGATCAAAGTCCCTGCTACCTTAGATCCGGTGGATTTCCCAGTCTCTTTTCCAGTTTGGGTTGGAGTGGATTTGGTTTTTTCTTTGGCGTCTGTTCCTGCTATGTGTGGGAGTAGACTAGCTCATTTCTTAGTTTATTTGTTTTACCTTTTCACGTTGTCGCGATGGCTGCTTTCTAGGTTGAGGGGTTGTGTGCCGTTCCCACTTCCTGCTTTCCTGTCCACACTTGTCCCTAGTCTGCCAGGAGGGACCGAGGTTCCAGGTCCAAGTTCGGTCGCGCGGGGGACGTGTCCCCTTTGGCTCAATTTGGCCCGGAGGAGCTCGCGCCTGCAAGACAGGGTCGGGACAAATGGTTGTTTTCATGGCTACTGGTCGGCTTTCAGCATCCTGTTTGTCTCGTGTCCAGCGTTGTTTGGGACTAGGATCCTGTCTTTTCACGTTGTCGCGATGGCTGCTTCCTAGGTTAAGTGGTTGTGTGCCGATCCCACTTCCTGCTTCCTGTCTTCACTTGTCCCTAGCCCACCGGGAGGGACCGAGATTCCGGGTCCAGGCTTGGTTCACTTGAGACGTGTCTGCTTGGCTTCGCCTGGCCCGGAAGAGCTCGCGCCTGCGAGGTAGGGTCGGGACAAGTGGTTGTTTATTGGTTGCTGGTTGGCTTCCAGCATCCTGGGTGGCCTCGAGGTGTGGTCTTCTTTTTCTGGGGGTGGGCTGTTTCGTCGTGTTTGTTTCCCCGATGTTTCCAAGTGTTGTTTGTCCTTTTCCCGTTTTTGATCCGAACCCTAAGCGCGCGCCAGCGCGCCCGTCTTCCGCTGGCTTTAGCCAGTGAAGACTTGATTGTTTTCTCCGGTTGTAGCTCATGCGGGTTGACAGGCAACGCTCGTCGCTGCGCTTTGGGCCGCTCTTCCGTGGGCTGTCAGTTTCCTCGATTTTCATATTTTCCAGTTTTCAGGTTCCATATTTTCCAATGGCCGACCCCCAAGCGCGCGCCAGCGCGCCCGTCTTTCGCTGGCTTTAGCCAGTGAAGACTCAACGTCTTCTCCGGCTGTAGCTCATGCAGATTGACAGGCAACGCTCTTTGCTGCGCTTTGGGCCGCTCTTCTGTGGGCTGCCAGTTTCCTTGATTTTCAATTTCCTAGGTTTCCAAGTTGCCAAGTTTCCAGATTATTAGTGGCCGATCCCCAAGCGCGCGCCAGCGCGCCCGTCGCCCGCTGGCGTTAGCCAGCGAAGACTTAACGTCTTCTCTGGTCGTCGCTCATGCAGGCGACCCGCGCTGCTCGCCGCACCCCGGGTTGCCTTGCCCCGGGGTTCGATGGTTTTCTGTGTTCCCCGGCGGGCCGGGCCCTAAGCGCGCGCTAGCGCGCCCGTCGCCCGCTGGCGTTAGCCAGCGAAGACTCAATGCCTTCTCTGGTCGTCGTTCATGCAGGCAACTCGCGTCGCTCGCCGCGCCCCGGGTTGCCTTCTCCCGGAGTTCTGGTAGGGCTTTGGTGATTTTCTATGTTCCCGGGCTGGCCGGGCCCTAAGCGCGCGCTAGCGCGCCCGTCGCCCGCTGGCGTAAGCCAGCGAAGACTCGGGGCTTCGGGGTGTTCGCTTGCGCTCTAGCTGTTCTCCAATCTGCTTACTCACTGTTTACCCTCAGCTTTTGGTTTTTGGTTTTTGTGCATTTGCACTTGCGCTTTTTGCACTTTTTATCACGCGCGTATCGTTGAATTTCGCGTTTGCGTTTAGGTTTTGCTGTAGGTTCGGTTTCGCTTTTGCCCGTTTCCCCTGGATGACGTTGATCGTTGATCATATATCCTCGCGGTTTTTATGCTCCGTATTTCGTGTTTATCGTAGTATTCTTATTTTTTATTTTTTTATTTTTTTATTTTCTATTTCTTATTTCTTATTTGGTTTTCCTTTTTCCCCCTTTCTTTACCGGTGTTGCCGTTGTGTTTCGTTGTTCGTTCTTCATTTCTTATCTATTTTTCCTCATGTACGCACACACATGTATACATACGTATAGAGTGAAGTGTCCAATTACTGTGGGGTGCCCGATTTCTGTGCCTCTAGTTTATCATTAGGGATAGTTAACTTTGTATTTGTCGAATAAAAGATATTAAACTTTTTAGTTAACATCAGTTAATTATTTGTTTGTTGAGATTAAATATGTACCGCACAGAAGTTCTTAAAATACACAGGAGAGTGATTTTACTTTTTTGATAATGAGTTTGAGAAATTTTCTATGAAACTTGTGAAAAAGCTTAAGAAAATACTGAACGAATGGAGGTCAATATTGAGTAAAATAAGCCGTTTTAGGTAGGATTTACAACTTTAATTATATTAGTAAAACATATTTAGATTACGGGAAAACAAAACGGCGATTATCTGTTTGAATATCTATATTTATTTTGAGCTAATCCAGTAGCTGAAGCGAGTTTGGAAGTAGCGTCATTTACTGAACTAGTTTTTGCACGTCGCGTTAGTTACTGTGTCGCTAGCACTGCCGCACATGCAAAAGGAAGCTCTAACCTCTGACGCACCTCCGATTGTATTTTGAAGGAAAATTATGGTATATATGAGCAATTTATTAAGGTGGTCATCTCTAATGTGAACTTTTTAGGTGACTTATTATGATGTTTTGTTTTTATTGCAGAAAAATTTACCTTAATAGTGAGTGTTGCTGAAAAATAGAATCGTAGGGTGCTGTACAGCACGGAAAACATTGATTTATCGTTGAATGCTGTTGACGATGGGGTGTCGATAAATGTATTTTGATTGTTGTTCGTTGTTCGTGTGGTTGGTTGCGCGCTGCTTGCCGCATTTTCGGGTCTCTCCTCCTGTGGATTGTTGGTGGTTATTGGTGTCCAGCGGTTGGTTTTTCTTTCATTAGTGCTCGGCTCCTTCTCGGGTCCGGTTTTCGTTGGTTTTCGCCGGTGGTGTTGCTCTCGATGTCGATGCCTGCCGATCCCCGCTGGCTCGTACCCTTGACTCGCTTCGTCTGGATTTCATCCTGGAAATCGAGCCATGAGGAGAGAGGAGGACCGCTGTGCGGGTTGGATCTGGGACTTTTCTTTTTTTTTTTCTTTTCTTCTTGTAGCGATGGTTTTTGTGGGATTTTTTGGTTCGATTGGTCGGGAAACTTGGTTTGGTTGGGATTCGGGTGTGGATTATTGATTGGTTCGGGTTATTGGTTATTGGATATTGAATATTGGATATTGGATATTAAATATTGGATATTGGATATTGGATGTTGGATATTTGGATATTTGGATATTTGGATGTTTGGATATTTGGATATTTGGAAGGGGGCCCCTGCCTCGCCCCCTTCAGTGGGTTGCGTCCGGGGACGTCGCCAGTCGTCCCCCTAACGAAGCAATTAATGGCCGCGTTCGTCCCCCCCGACACTGGGTTTCGTGTCGGGGGTTTCCACGCGGCATCTCAAACCCTCCTTTTCTTTTTTTTTTGTTGCATGCTGAGTCTACTCGCGATAGCCGAGGCTCTCCCCTTTCATCCCTGCGGGGATTTCCAGGGGTTTGCCTCGTCTAGAAATCTACATATTTTGGCGATGTTTATATTCGATACCTGGCTGGCTTCGAGCATCGGTTGTCCGAGATGTTTGGTTCTTCTTTGCACCAGGGCCGGGCACTCGCAGAGGATGTGCCTGCTGGTCTCCTTGGTTTCCTGGCAGAAGGAGCACTCATCCGTCTCGACGAGGCCCATCTTGTGGAGGTGTCCGTTCAGGCTGGTGTGGCCGGTGATTATGCCTGTCAGCTTTCGGGCTTGGGTGCGCGAGCTGTTGACAAGGTCCTTTGATTTTTCATACCTAGGTGTCAGTCCCAGGAACTCCTTTGCCTGTCGGCAGCCTGTGTTGGGGTCCCTCCATCTCTTTTCCCATTCCTCGTCGATCCATTGTCGAACGTTTCGCTTGAACGTGGACGTGGCAGTTGGCGCTTTCAGGTCATCCGTTGTCATGGCGGTGCTGGATCCCTGATTCGCCAGCCTGTCGGCCCGTTCGTTTCCTTCGATGCCCTGGTGGCCCGGGCACCAGATCAATTTGACCTTGTTGCCTAGGCCTGCCAGCGCGTTGAGTCGTTTCTTGCAATCTCGGACCATGCGCGTAGAGGTTTCTACGCTTTCCAGCGCCATGAGGGCTGCCTGGCTGTCCGAGCAGATGGCTATAGTTTGCCTCTTCGTGTTTCTCCTGATGAGTGCTGCCGTGCAATCCATTATGGCGTAGACTTCGCTTTGGAATACTGTGGCCTCTTCGCCCATTCTCAGAACCGCGAAGCTCGCATCGTCCATCGAGCCGGTCCATGCCGCGCCCGTGAAGCCGTTCTTTCTGGATCCGTCCGTGTAGAAGGCCAGGTCTCTGTGTTGATCGTACGGTTTTCGATCCCCTTCCCATTCCGATCTGTCCGGGATGGTTATTGTGTATTTTTTGGCGAAACTGTACTCTACGGGACATCGGTCCTGAGTTTCCTCGAATCGCCTTTTGATCCCCCTGTTTCCGGGGAAGCATACTATCTCTCCGTGCCGGTGTCTTGGTTGAGACATTCCCATCACGCCGTGGTCCTTCTTGTTGTTCCAATGGCTCCAGCTTCTGATGCGCTGAGCCGTGTTGAGGGCTGTTTCCTTCACCTTCAGGTCCAAGGGAACTACTCCTGCGAGTACCTCCATTGCCCTGCCTGGCGTGTTCTTGAACGCCCCGAGTATTCTTCTCAGGGCGTTGCCCTGTAGGGAGTCTAGTTCTTTCCTGATCGTTATCAGGTTTACTGCCGACCACCAAGCTATTGCTCCGTACAGAATGCGTGGGACGACGATCGCTTGGTAGATCCATAACGTGACCTCGGGTTTCAGTCCCCAGTCGTTGCCAACCACTCGTTGCAACATGCCTATGTTGCCTTTGGCTTTTCTCATCTGTTGGCGCGCATGCACCTTCCAATCCAGTCGGTCGGTGATGACGACGCCCAGATATCTCACTTGTTCGACCATCGTCAGCGGCTGGCCGTTGTACGTCAGGCCGCTGATCGTTGGTTTCGTGTGCCTTCTGTTGATCAGCATCATCTCCATTTTGGTTGGGTTCACCGAGAGCTGGTGTTCCTCGCACCATCTCTCGGTCAACCTCAACGCTCTTATGGCCGATGTTACTGCCGTGTCGGTTTTGCGTTTGTCGCTTACCGCCAGGAACGTGATATCGTCTGCGTACGCAATCACTTTGAGCCCCTGGCTGTTGTCTTTGCTCTCGTCCAGTTCCTCCACCAGGCTGTCCACCGCCATGCACCACAGCAGGGGCGAGAGGATCCCCCCTTGCGGGCATCCTCTATTGACGGAGCCTCTCAGCGAGGTCGGGCCCTTGCTGGCCACCAGTTGCCTGCTGGTCAGCATACGGCCGATCCATCGCTGAATCGGCTCCTCCACCCCGAAGCGTTGCATGGCGTCCTGGATGACTTTGGTCGATGTCTGGTTGAAGGCCCCCTCGATGTCCATGAAGCCAGCTATGACTATTTCTCCCTGGATCAGGGCTTCCTCCGCGATTCTTAGTAGGTGGTGAAGCGCCACCTCCGTCGAGTGTCCCGCTCGATACGCGTGCTGGCACTTGTGTATCGGCTTGCGTTTCAAGGCACCCTCTTTCAGGTGCCTGTCCACTAGCTTTTCCGCCGTCTTGAGCAAGTACGACGTCAGGCTTATCGGTCGGAACGCTTTGGGCGTTCCGTAGTCCGATTTGCCTGGTTTCGGTAGAAACGTTACTCTTGTTTTTCCCCACTCGGTGGGTATTATACTCAGCGCTATGCACGCCTTTATCATGTTTGTCAGAGGCTTTCCGATAAACGGAAGCGCCTCTTGCAACATTTTTGGATATATCCCGTCCGGGCCCGGGGCTTTGAACGGCTGGAACGAGTTTATCGCCCATTCCAACCGCTCCAGACTGACCACTTGGTTGCCCAGCGGCCAGTCTGCTTTCGTCCCTTGGGCCTGATCGGCGGGGGGGTTGGGGTCGGGACCTATAGGTGCCCTTCCCGTGTTCGCCGTGTCTGCCCTTGATGATGACGACGTCCCGGCTGCTGTGCTCGGTGGCGACGCCCCTGCCGCGGCTCCTGATGCCGTCGTCGTCGTCGTCGTCGTCGTTGGCGCCGCCATCTCGATGTCGGGTTCCGCTAGTCGCTGGAATCCTGGAAAGTGTTCCTCCATCAGTAGCTGGAGGATCTCTTCGTTACAGGCCGTGTATTGCCCGTCGGGTTTCCTAATAGCTCCCAGTTCCGCGGTACCGGTCGCCGTGGCTGCTGATGTCAACACCTTGTTGATTCTCGAGGCCTCGGGAGTGGTGCTGATTTTTTCGCAGTACCTCCTCCAGGCCTCCCTTTCGGTTTTATTCATCTGGCTTCGAAAGTCCTTCTTAGCCGTGTTCATCGCCCTCCAGTCTTTCCTTTTCCTGCTCCTTCGGGCTTTGTTCAGGAGTCTTCCGACTTCCTTCTGCTGAATGGTCAGCGCATTGGTCCACCAGTGCTTGCCCACTCCGTTTTTGATCTTTTTCTCGATCGTCGCTTCTTCCCACGCTTGCGTGAGAAGTTTGGTTAAACTTTCGTTCAACTCGTCGATCTCTTGTTGGTCGCCGTACCTGCCTGGCAGTCGGAGGACGCCGTCCTCCACCAGTTTCAGGTACTTTGACCAGTCCGTTTTCTTCGGGTTCCTTTTCAGAGTCGATTGCTCGACTCTGGCCTTGTTCAGGCGGAACCTTATATATCGGTGGTCCGACATCGACTGCGTCTCTGTCTCCACCCTCCAGTCTTTGATGTCCCCTGCCATGGTCTGCGTGCAGAGGGTTACGTCTGGGATGGTTTCCGCCCGGGCTGTCACGAACGTGGGTTCGTTTCCTCTGTTGAGGCATACCAGCCCCAGGGCTGTCATTTGGTCGGCTAGTTTGTCGCCTCTGTCGTTGTTGGACGCGCATCCCCATATTTCGTGGTGCGCGTTCGCGTCCATGCCCAGCAGCATTTCGGCCTTGTTTTCTCGGCACCAGTCCGCGATCTCCTCCCCTTTCTCTCCGATCGGCTGGTCGTTTGCGCTGCGATGGCAGTATACCGCTGCCATCACATAGGTGACATTTTTTCCACGGCTTTTGATCTCGATGCTGATTGCGCAGGTCCTGCTGTCGCTCAGCTGTGGAAGAAATGTTACGTCGAGCCCGTGCCTGGTTAGTATGCAGGCTCTCAAGTCCCTGGTAGCCGCCGCTGACCAGATCTTGCCGGCTGCTTCAAGTCCCCCGACTTTCCCTTGGGTCAGCCAGGGTTCCTGTATCAGCACGACGTCGATCCTGTCTTTCTTTACGAACTGGACCAACGCCGCAGCGGCGGCTCTGCAGTGATTCAGATTCACCTGGACGATTTGCATTTTTATGTTCGGTGTTTTTGGTGTTCTGTAAATGAAATTCTTAGTGTTGGTAGTATTCTTTGTTAGTGCCCCCCCTCCCTCCCCCCCTTTTTTCCTTTTTTTTTCTTCTCTTCTTTCTTTTTTTTTTTTTTTTTTCCCATCGGGATTGCAGGGGATGTGAGGATTGCAGGGGTTACGAGGATTATATGGAATTATATGAAATATGAAATTACGATCTCTGTTTATTGTTGTATGTTTATTGTTTTTCTTATACGGTTGTTTTTCTTATATGGTATATGCGTTACATTACTTTTTGTTATTATTTACTATTTACTATCTACTGCTTACTGTTGCTATTGCTGTTCCTTTTTTTCCTTGTGTCCTGTTTTTCCCTATATTATTATTATTATTTTTTCTTTTCTCGGAATGTGATTGTATGTAGTCCCCCCCCTATATTTATCTTCATTTCTTTTCGCCTTAAAATTTTCATTGCTCCTGCTCCTATCTTGGCTCCCATCTCCCTTCCGTTCTCTTGTGGGGCGCCGCTCTTTGTTACAGTCCATTTCCTTGCTTTTGTGTTTTTGTCACTTAACTCTATCCATTCTAAGATCTCAGCGTCACTTAGTTTAGGGTTGTTTATCCGTATTGTTACTTCATGGAGTCTATTTAGGGTGTCTTCTTCTCCTTTTTTTATGCTTTTCCCGTTTATCCTTACTCCTTTGTTTATTATCTCCTCCAACACTTTTCTCATTTCGTTCCCCTCGTGTGTGAATATCACACCTCCATTTTTCAATCCATGTCGTTTTACCTTTATGTCGATTCCCTTTCTTAGTGCTTCATTCCCTAGTAGTTTTGTTAGTTCATTCTTCTCTTCCCCTGTCATTTGTTTGTCTGGATATTCTTCGAATATACATGTTGTTATTTTTGTTGGTTGTTTTTTGTTGTCGTCTGTTTCCTTTTCTGTCCTTGTTCTTCTTCCTTTCCCTCTTCCTTTTCCATTTGTTTCAGTTTTATTTTCTGTTTTTTTTTCCCCTTTCTTGTAGGGTGCTCTGTTTTCGTGTCTGTCTCCTCTTTCTACTCTTATTCTACTTTCTTTCCATTTCTTTTGGTCTTCTTGTTGTTTTCCTTCTTTTCCTTCTTCTTCCTTTTTCGTTGCTTGTTCCTCTTGTTCTTTTTCTCCTTGTTTTTTCCTTTCTTCTTTCCCTTTCCTCTCTTTGTCCATTGTTTCCTCTTCTTTGTTGTTTGTTGTTTTGTCCTCTTTTTTGGGGGTTTTGTTCTTCTCATTGTCTTCTTCTTCTTCTTTCCTTCCTTTTGGTTTTTTTCCTGTCCCCTCCTCTTTCTTCTTCTCCGTTATTATCCAAGTTTCTTCTCTCTCAGCATAGTCCTCCATTTCCATTTCTATGCTCTCTTCTTGTCCGCTCCATTCTTCTATGCTGCTAGTGTCGATGGACATCCTTTGTTCGTTTGTTCTATATAAAGAGAGGGAGCAGAAGAGCAAGAGTATCTCGTTAGTTTATTAATGTGTTCTCTTACCTCTCTTTCCTTTTCTTCTCTTCTTTCCTTTTTTTTTTTTTTTCTTTGTTTCGTGCGCTTGTTGTTTATTTATTTATTTATTTACATATCTGTTACATATTTACGTATTTGTTACATTTGCTACATTTGCTACTTTTGTTGCATATGCTACATGCTACATATTCGCTACATATTGTGTCATTATTATATTGTTGTTACTCATACTGTCCATGTTTATTGTTTGTTGTTTGTTGTTTGTTGTTTGTCGCTGTTTCTCTATATCTATTGTACTTAATTGTGCTTGATTATTGACATTTATTATTTATTTATTATTTATCTCTGTTTTGACTCCTGGTTTGCTGTCTCGTTGTTTTCCCGGTTTCTTCTTCGGCTCTTCTGTTGAATCCTACCTTTGCTAGGGTGAATTTGGTTTAGTCTTTATTTCTTGTTTCTTACCTTTCATTTTTGTTGTTCCGTCTTCTGTTCTTTCTTTGTGTGTGTGTTTTTTTTTTTTTTTTTTTTTCCCTTTCCCGTTTCCTGTTAATTAGTTATTTTCCTTCTACTTACCTTGTCCGTTTCCTTTTCCATTCTTCTTTTCTTCTTTCTTCCCCGTGTAAGCACTTTAAAAACTAGATGTGGGTTTTGGCATTCAAATCCAAGGCTTAAGTTTTGGGTTTTGAATTTTTGAATTTTAATTCTGGTTCTAATTCTAGTTCTAGTTTTAGTTCTAATTTTGGTTTAGGTTTTGGGGATTGTTTAGGAATTTGAGGTTGGGTTAGGGTTAGGTTAGGTTGCGAGGCTGATTTGGTTTGGTTTGCTTTATTTTCTTTATTAGTTCTTTTCAAAATAATCCTCCCAATCGCTCTCGTCTCCCCTTAGCTCGGTTATTTTTAAGCTTACCTTATTACTATTTTTGCCTATAGGTTCTAATGGCTTTTCTAAAATTGTCATTCCCCCGTCAAAACCTTCTAATACAACTCTTTCTCTTCCCTCCGACCACGTCACCGTCCCCCCCCCCCCTGATATCGCTTCCCCCAATATTTTGTATTTCTTTTTCCTTTCTGTTTCTTCTCGCTCCTCTGTCGTCCATTCCATCCCCTCTTCCTCTTTTTTCCGCTTCTCCTCTTCTTCTTCTTTCTTTTCTTCTTCCTCTACTTCCTCTTCCTCTTCTTCTTCTTCTTCTTCTTTCTCTTCCTCTTCCTCTTCCTCTTCCTCAACTACTTCTTTTCTTTCTGTATGTATATATGTATCTGTGTCTGTGTCTGTGTCTGAATCTATTACTATTACTTCTGCTTCTACTTCTTCTTCTTCTTCTTCTTCTTCTTCTTCTTCTTCTTCTTCTTCGTTTTCCATTTGTTCCATTTGTTCCCATTCTTCTTTTTCTATGGTTCTTCCTTTTATTGTTACTTCTGTTTCTGCTTTTGCTTCTTCTGCTGCTTCCATTATTATCGTTTCTGCGTCCGATAGGTCAGATACGTCATTTTCATTTCCATTTCTGTTTTCTTTATTTCCATTTTTCCTTCTCTCCTCTTCCTTCTTCTCTTCTTCTTCTCTTATTGTTGTTGCTGTTGTTGTTGTTGTTGTTGTTGTTTTTTCCCCTTGTTCTCTTTGTTCTTTCTTTTCCTTTCTATCTCTATTTTCATTTTCATTTTCTCTAATCTCTTTTCTTCCTGCCTCCGCGTGCCCCTCCATTTCCTCCTTGTATGATTCGATCAGCAGTTTTAAGTATTCCGGGTCTAGCCTTGCCGCATCACGCATGGCTTGGTTTAGCCTTCTTCGGGCTTTGGCTGCCTCGCTCCTTTTATTGCTGCTTCTCTTTTTGTTGTTGTTGTTGGCCATTGTCTATAAGTATTCAGTATCCAATAAATCCAGTATCCAATAAATCCAATGCATATTTATTTATGTTCCATATTTGGTATTCGATGAAAAGAATAGATAAATAGATAAATAAATAGATAAATAAGTAGATAGATAGATAGATAGGTATCCCGTTGTCTTATTTGTTTGTTTATTTATTTATTTGTGTTTTATTTCTTTTCTTGATGTCATATTTGTCCTATTTGTTTGTCTGTCGCATTCTTTTATTCTTTTATTTCTTTTTATTCTTTTGTTCCTTTATTCCTTTATTCTTTTGTTTTTCATTTTTGTTTCTTATTTCTCTTTTCTCATTTCTTATTTCTCGTTTTTTGGTTCTGTTTTTGTTTTTAATTATATTATATTATATTTGTGATTATGACTGTTTCTTTCTTTGCTTCTTTTATTTTTATTTCGTTTTCGCCAGAGAAAGATGACAGATTTTCAGGTTAGTTGATCCGTCTGTGACTAAGTTTCCAATTCTATGTTTTATCAGAGCTATCGTTACCGTTACTTTTCATTCTCTTTTGTCTATCCGTTCCGATTCCGTCGTCGGGAGAGCGATATCTCTCGTCAATCGTATATATTGGGTGCTATTTCTTTTATCTTTTTCCCTGCGCAGTATCGTTTCACCCTTTCTCTTGGTATGCTCTAGGCTCGACAAGGGGGTGATGGTGCGACTGACCGGTTGGCTGCTCGTATGTATATCATTGTTATCGATGACTCTTTGTATATTTTATTCGTTTGTTCGTTCTAGATCTCTCTCTCGCCTCTGTTTTCCACATTGTCGGAGCGTTGCCTCGTCGTCCTCACGGATAGTAACCACCCAGCCGACTCTTGTCGAGTCGAAGGATCAAGAGACACGGTAGTGTCTCGCGCCAAGTATATATATAGATATATGCGCCGCGCGAGACACAGAGTGTATCTATTACGGCACGCCGCGCTATCAAGTACCCTGAGATTATCGAATCTCAATAACGGCTGGTCCGATTAGACTTTGAATGGTCTTAATGGATAGCTTGGGTTTAATTTACATAAGAAAAGTGTCTTCGTTTTGTTCCTACGTGCCTTAGGAGCTGAGATATTTTGATGTAAAGTTGCAATTTGCCGAATTTTATGTTCTGAAGAATTAAGAATCGTCATCGTCAAGTGTGGGCAAGAGGGGAACATGAAAGGGAGAGGAAATGTCCAATATCCACGTCGCTGATTCGCTGAAGGTTTCGGCCAATCGCGTAACAAATCGTTGTCACGTGACAGCTACCAGAGAGCAGAACTGTCGAGGTAAACGTAACCTAGCTAGTGTCAAACAGTTATAACCTGTCAAGTGTGAAATAAGGAAACTAGTTAAAAATTTTTAAGTGACACGAGTTTTTACACCATAGAGGACACTGAATTATTGTCTCAATTAACAAGGTAAGTCGCCAAAATTTTTCAATAGACTATTTATGTAGAGCATATAGAAACGGAGGGAACGCACAGACTTGGAAGTTGCCGGAGGAGGTTTGACAGTAAAGCATCTTCTTTCCCAGAAGTTTCGACAAAATAATATAATTGTTTTTATACCAGCAAACTATTTTTACATTAGAGTTTTTATGTATAAAGCTTATAGAAATGAATGAAGGGGACGCACGGGTTATATAGAAACGAAAGGAATGGACAGGCTTGGGTAAAAATGAAGGGGACGCACAAGCTTCGATAGAAATGAAGGGGATGTACAGCCTTGGAGGTTGTCCGAAGAAGGATAGATAGACAGAGAAGCTTGAAAGAAATTTGTCAAATAAGGTAAATCGACGAACTTTGTCAAATTAGCGTAGCATTAAGAATTAAGAAAATTATAGCTTACTGCTTGCAATGTATAGAAAGTTACATTATTGATTGAAGAAAGTGCGATGAAAACGCATCTCCCTTGATACTTTTCTATCTCTTGTGAAAGATATTTCTAAAACTTTATTTTAAAATCCACCGTAGTTCCCACGCTAATCATTAATTTTATTAGTTTCACATTACCAATATTTAAATTCACTAATGAACATATTAAATTAATTTTATTCCAACACCAATAAATTGTGCGTTAAATATATTGGAGCTCTTCGTTCATTTTTGATAAATTACCATTAGCATTTAAATTTCCTTCAACAAGAGTTTCTGCCATACGCTCTCACCTCCTTCGGACACATTATGTAGTCTCCACGCTTACTATAGGAAAAGTCCACCCTTCTTCTAAAACTTATATTGTTTAATTTTATATTGTATAATAAAGTTATATTGTAACTAATATGTGGATTTTATATATTTACAGATAACTGAAGCACAAGATGATGCAGTGTGATCTACGTCAGAAAAAAAATTTATTGTAATATAGTATAATATTAATTAAACTTTAATTAAACTTTTATTCAGCTTCGATCCTCTGTGTGGTTCTTGTATGTTTGCTTCATATTTGAAAACTCAAATTTAAACCAATTCCACCAATCCAATTGTCTTGTAGCTTTGCAGGTGTGCGTAGTTTGGACGACAATATAATATATTGTTAATTAAAAAGAATAACTTCGACGGGGTGAAAAAATTATCCAGTCATCAATAAACACTACAAAATGTGTGAAATCCTCACAAAATTACCTTTTTCAAAAAAAGGTACAAAAAAGAGCGCCAAGTATATAATCCCATCAAAAAGGATCCCATTTAAAAACATTGTCGTAAATTAATAGCTTTACAAAACTAATGATATACACCAATTGCGCCAATTATCGCAATGACTATTTATACAAACAAAAAAATGTATCAAATAATAGTAAACAGATATATTTTTATACAAATAAATATTTTAATACGAATAAATATTTTATTCAAAATAGTTGGCGCTGCTCTCGGAATTGGTGTTGCTAAACTGAATAAATATGTCTGAATCAATAAGTCTGGCCTTGTTTTATTTATTAACCAAGACACTTAACATTTTTTTCAGAGAGCAGCGCCAACTATTTTGAATAAAATATTTATTCGTATTAAAATATTTATTTGTATAAAAATATATCTGTTTACTATTATTTGATACATTTTTTTGTTTGTATAAATAGTCATTGCGATAATTGGCGCAATTGGTGTATATCATTAGTTTTGTAAAGCTATTAATTTACGACAATGTTTTTAAATGGGATCCTTTTTGATGGGATTATATACTTGGCGCTCTTTTTTGTACCTTTTTTTGAAAAAGGTAATTTTGTGAGGTTTCTGAAAACTCGAATTTAACCCAAAACTTGGCAGGTTATGATTAAGTGACAGCTAGGTGACATTTACTAGAGACCCGAACGCAGCGACTTTTTGCATTTTTCGTCAACTGCGCAACCGCATTTTCTGCAAAACCATTCCGGATAACTTCAGCTTACGAAAGACGACATCTACCTGCGTGAATTGGAGAAGTAAAACGAGAATGGCGACATCTACGGGCGTCAAGTACTAGCGCTACGTGCTATCCGACTGCCGCAGCCCCTGGTGTCGTCGTCGTCGACGTTGTTGGTGCTGGCGCCGCCATCTCGATGTCGGGTTCCGCTAGTCGCTGGAATCCTGGAAAGTGCTCCTCCATCAGTAGCTGGAGGATCTCTTCGTTACAGGCCGTGTATTGCCCGTCCGGTTTTCTGATGGCTCCCAGTTCCGCCGTACCGGTCGCCGTGGCTGCTGATGTTAGCACCTTGTTGATTCTCGAGGCCTCGGGAGTGCTGCTGATGTTTTCGCAGTATCTCCTCCAGGCCTCCCTCTCGGTTTTGTTCATTTGGCTTCGAAAGTCCTTCTTAGCCGTGTTCGCCGCCCTCCAGTCTTTCCTTTTCCGGCTCCTTCGGGCTTTGTTCAGGAGCCTTCCGACATCCTTCTGCTGAATGGTCAGCGCGTTGGTCCACCAGTGCTTGCCCATTCCGTTTTTTATCTTTTTTTCGACCGTCGCTTCTTCCCACGCTTGCGTGAGAAGTTTGGTTAAACTTTCGTTCAACTCGTCGATCTCTTGCTGGTCGCCGTACCTGCCTGGCAGTCGGAGGACACCGTCCTCCACCAGTTTCAGGTACTTTGACCAGTCCGTTTTCTTCGGGTTCCTTTTCAGAGTCGATTGCTCGACTCTGGCCTTGTTCAGGCGGAACCTTATATATCGGTGGTCCGACATCGACTGCGTCTCTGTCTCCACCCTCCAGTCTTTGATATCCCCTGCCATGGTCTGTGTGCAGAGGGTTACGTCTGGGATGGTTTCTGCTCGGGCTGTCACGAACGTGGGTTCGTTACCTCTGTTGAGGCATACCAGCCCCAGGGCTGTTATCTGGTCGGCTAATTGGTCGCCTCTGTCGTTGTTGGACGCGCATCCCCATATCTCGTGATGCGCGTTCGCGTCCATGCCCAACAGCATTTCCGCCTTCTTCTCTCGGCACCAGTCTGCGATCTCCTCCCCTTTCTCTCCGATCGGCTGGTCATTTACGCTGCGATGGCAGTACACCGCTGCCATCATGTAGGTGACATTTTTTCCACGGCTTTTGATCTCGATGCTGATTGCGCAGGTCCTGCTGTCGCTGAGCTGTGGAAGAAATGTTACGTCGAGCCCTTGTCTGGTTAGTATGCAGGCTCTTAGGTCTCTGGTAGCCGCCGCTGACCAGATCTTGCCGGCTGCTTCAAGTCCCCCGACTTTCCCTTGGGTTAGCCAGGGTTCCTGTATCAGCACGACGTCGATCCTGTCTTTCTTTACGAACTGGACCAACGCCGCAGCGGCGGCTCTGCAGTGATTCAAATTGACCTGCACGATCTTCATTCTGTCTGTAACACCAAGGTTTTCTAAGATTATGGTTCCCCCCCAACCCCCCCCTTTTTTTTTTTTTTTCCTCTCTTTAATCTGTTTTTTTTCGGGGTTGCGAGGGTTGCGGGGGTTGTGGGAATTTCGAGGAGTACGAGGAGTACGGGGATTGTGAGGGTTATGAGTGAATGACTTTGCGACCTATATTCGTTTATGTTGTATATTCAGTAGAAGTGTTGCAGATTATAGATTACAGATTATATGCGGGTTATAGGTTAGGTTAGGTTACGTTATATACATTTTCTATTCTCCTCATCTTTCTTCACCTCTTCTTCTCCCTGAACGTGATCGTGTGGAGTCCCCCGCCGATGTGAATCTTCATTTCTTTCCTTTTCAGTGTCCTCATTGGGCCTCCTCCCATTTTGACCATTATCTCCCGTCCGTTTTCCTGTGGCGCTCCGCTTCGTAGTATCTTCCATTTGTTAGCTCTAGTTCCTTTTTCGGTCTTCTCGATCCATTCGAGCAGCTCCTCGTCTGTCACCCTCGGGTTATTCACCCTTACAGTCACTTCATGTTGCTTGTTCAGCGACTCCTCATTTCCTTTAATGATTTTCTTCCCGTTTATTTCCATTCCATTGTTAATTAGTTCCTGTATCATGTCTTTAAAGGTGTTTCCCTCGTGTGTTATTATTATCCCTCCATTTTTCAATCCGTGTCTTCGCACTTTTATCTCCGCTCCTCTTCTTATTGCCTCGTTCCCTATTTTCCGTGTCAAATCGTTCTTATCCTCCCCTGTCATTATTTCGTTCGGGTAGCCCTCGAACATTAGCGTTGTAATTGTCCCTGGTTCCCTTTTTTTTTCTTCTTCCTTTGCTTCTGTTCTTTTTGTTGTGTCTTTTCTCTTCTCCTTTGTCTCTCTCGTCTTTGTTGTGTCTCCTCTTCTCATGTATGGTTCGTGTCCGTGTCCGTGTTTTTGTTTTTCTCCCGTCGTCCTCCTCTCCTTCCATTTCCCTTGATTTGATCCCTTTTTATTCTCATTTTCCTCCTTTCCCTTCGTCTCCTGTCCTTTCTTCCCCTCCCCTTTTTCCTGTTCCTGTTTTTGTTGTTTTTGCTGTTTTTCTTTTTTCTTTTCCTCCTTCCTTCCATCTTCCGTCGCTCCCCCCTCCCCGCTCCTGGGCACCTCGCTCTCGCTCCCCTTGCTTTCCTCCTCCGCTCCCTCCGTTGACCTCTCCTCCGCTCCCGTTTCTTTCCTCCTCTCTGTCTCGATCCATGTCTCTTCCTTGTCCGTGCACTCTTTCATTTCGGCGTCCATCTCTTCTCCGCTCCACTCCTCCACGCTGTCGACGTCGAACGTTGACATCCTTTTGCTGTTGCTGTTGTTGTTCTATATAGAGAGAGGGGGCAAAAGAGCAAGGATATCTTGTTAGTTGGTTAATTAATGTGTTCGCTTACCTCTCTTCCCTTTCCTTTTCTTCCTTCCCCTTTCCTCCTTCTTTTCGCTTCATGCGCTTGTTTGCTCATTTATTGTCTGCTGCTTGTTACATATTTGTTACATATTACATATTTGTTGTATGTTGTATGTATATTTGTTACATACTGTGTCGCTGTTGTTACTGTAGTTGTTGTTATTATTCTCATTATTGTATTTTTCTATGTTTAATGTATTTATTGTATTCATACTTTATTTACTTTATGTACTTTTATATACTTTATTGTTGACATTATTGTTTAAGTCCACTTTGGCTCCTGGTTTGCTGTCTCGTTGTTTTCCTGGTTTCTTCTTCGGCCCTTTTGTTGAATCCTACCTTTGCTAGGGTGAATTTGGTTTAGTCTTAGTTTTAGTTTTTATTTCTTATTTCTTACCTTTCATTTTTGTTGTTCCGTCTTCTTTTCCTTCTTTGTGTTTTTTTTTTTTTTTTTTTTCCCCGTTTCCTGTTAATTAGTTATTTTCCATCTACTTACCTTGTCCGTTTCCCTTTCAATTCTTCTTTTCTTCTTTCTTCCCCGTGTAAGCACTTTAAAAACTAGATGTGGGTTTTGTCATTCAAATCCAAGGCTTAAGTTTTAGGTTTTAAATTTTTGAATTTTAATTCTAGTTCTAATTCTAGTTCTAGTTCTAGTTCTATTTTTGGTCTAGGTTTTGGGGATTATTTAGGAATTTGAGGTTGGGTTAGGGTTAGGTTAGGTTGCGAGGCTGATTTGGTTTACTTTATTTTCTTTATTAGTTTTCTTCGAAATAATCCTCCCAATCGCTCTCGTCTCCCCTTAGCTCAGTTATTTTCAGGCTTATCTTATTACTATTTTTGTTTATTGATTCTAGTGGTTTTTCTAAAATTATCATACCCCCATCGAAACCCTCTAATACCGCTCTTTCTTTTCCCTCCGACCATGTAACAGTCCCTTCCCCTGTTATGATTCCTCCCAATATCCTGTATCTTTCTTCTCTTTCCTCTCGTTCCTCCGTTGTCCATTCCATTTCCTCTTCTTCTTTTTTCCGCTTCTCCTCTTCTTCTTTTTCCTTTTCTTTTTCCTCTTCTTCCTCTTCCTCTTCTTTTTTTTCTTCCTCTTCCTCTTCCTCTTCCTCCTCTTCCTCAGCCTCATCTACTTCTTTTCTTTCTGTATGTGTATGAGTATGAGTATGAGTATATGTATCTGTGTCTGTGTCTGTGTCTGTATCTATCTCTATTATTTCCACTTCTTCTTCTTCTTTTTCTTCTTCTTCTTCTCTTTCTCTTTCTTTTTCCTCATTATCAATCTGCTCCCATTCTCCTTCTTTTATAGTTCTTCCTTCCAACCCTTCTACTTCTACCTCCAGTACTATTGTCTCTGCGTCTGATAAATTATTTTCATTTTCGTTTTCTTCGTTTTCGTTTTCGTTTTCGTTTTCGTTATTCCTTCTCTCCTCTTTCTCCTTCTCTTCTTCTTCTCTTATTGTTGTTGCTGTTGTTGTTGTTGTTGTTGTTGTTGTTGTTGTTCTTTCTGTTTGTTCTCTTTGTTTTCTTTCTCTATTCCTAATGGCTCCCAGTTCCGCGGTACCGGTCGCCGTGGCTGCTGATGTCAGCACCTTGTTGATTCTCGAGGCCTCGGGAGTGCTGCTGATTTTTTCGCAGTACCTCCTCCAGGCCTCCCTCTCGGTTTTATTCATTTGGCTTCGAAAGTCCTTCTTAGCCGTGTTCACCGCCCTCCAGTCTTTCCTTTTTCGGCTCCTTCGGGCTTTGTTCAGGAGCCTTCCGACTTCCTTCTGCTGAATGGTCAGCGCATTGGTCCACCAGTGCTTGCCCACTCCGTTTTTTATCTTTTTCTCGATCGTCGCTTCTTCCCACGCTTGCGTGAGAAGTTTAGTTAAACTTTCGTTTAACTCGTCGATCTCTTGTTGGTCGCCGTACCTGCCTGGCAGTCGGAGGACGCCGTCCTCCACCAGTTTCAGGTACTTTGACCAGTCCGTTTTCTTCGGGTTCCTTTTCAGAGTCGATTGCTCGACTCTGGCCTTGTTCAGGCGGAACCTTATATAGCGGTGGTCCGACATCGATTGCGTCTCTGTCTCCACCCTCCAGTCGTTGATGTCCCCTGCCATGGTCTGCGTGCAGAGGGTTACGTCTGGGATGGTTTCCGCCCGGGCTGTCACGAACGTGGGTTCGTTTCCTCTGTTGAGGCATACCAGCCCCAGGGCTGTCATTTGGTCGGCTAGTTTGTCGCCTCTGTCGTTGTTGGACGCGCATCCCCATATTTCGTGGTGCGCGTTCGCGTCCATGCCCAGCAGCATTTCCGCCTTGTTTTCTCGGCACCAGTCCGCGATCTCCTCCCCTTTCTCTCCGATCGGCTGGTCGTTTGCGCTGCGATGGCAGTATACCGCTGCCATCACATAGGTGACATTTTTTCCACGGCTTTTGATCTCGATGCTGATTGCGCAGGTCCTGCTGTCGCTCAGCTGTGGAAGAAATGTTACGTCGAGCCCGTGCCTGGTTAGTATGCAGGCTCTCAAGTCCCTGGTAGCCGCCGCTGACCAGATCTTGCCGGCTGCTTCAAGTCCCCCGACTTTCCCTTGGGTCAGCCAGGGTTCCTGTATCAGCACGACGTCGATCCTGTCTTTCTTTACGAACTGGACCAACGCCGCAGCGGCGGCTCTGCAGTGATTTAAATTGACCTGCACGATCTTCATTCTGTAAGTAGGTGAAGTGGGTGAATTCTTTTATGGTTCTTGGTACCCCCCCCCCTCCCACCCCCCGGTCCCCGTTGGTTGGTTGGTTTTTTTTTTTTTTTTTTTTCCTCCCTATTATTATTATTTTATTGTTATTTGTCAGTAAGGGATATGAGGATTCTGAGGGTTTTGAGGGTTATAAATTTTCAACCTTTGTTTGTTTGTTGTATATATATGTTTATTTTTATTGTGTGCTTGTGTAAGTGATTGGGTAAGTGATTGAGTTGTGAGTTTTGGGTTATTACAGTTGTTATTACAGTTATATGTTGCGTGTTTTTGTTTTCTCGCTAGTTTTTCCTAGTTTTTCCTTTCCCGGAAGGTGATGGTGTGTAGTCCTCCTCCTATGTGTATTTTCATCTCTTTTCTCCTTAATACTCTTAATGCTCCGCCTCCTACTTTCGCTCTCATTTCTCGCCCGTTTTCCTGTGGGGCCCCACTTCTTATGATGCTCCATTTGCTCGCTTTTGTTGCTTTCTCACTTCCCTCAATCCATTCTAATATTTCCCTATCCGTTACTCTCGGATTGTTTATTCTAATGCTTACCTCGTGCTGTGTGTTGAGGGTGTTTTCTTCTCCCATTATTATTTTCTTCCCGTTTATCTCTAGCCCTTTTTTTATTTTTTCCTCCATCATATTTCTAAAGGTTTTTCCTTCGTGCGTCGCGATCATGCCGCCATTTTTCAGGCCATGCCTTTTTATCTTTATGTCTATCTGTCCCCTTACCGCCTCGTTCCCTATTATTCTTGTCAGTTCGTTTTTTTCTTCTTCTATCATCTTCTGGTTTGGATAGCCTTCGAATGTTAACGTTGTTACCATTCCTTGTTCTTTCTTACCTTCCTTTTCTTCCCTTGCTGTTTCCCTTTTTGTTCCTTTTCCTTTTCCTTTTTCTTTTGTTTCTATTTTATCTCCTCTCCTCCTGCTGTATGGTTGTTGTTGTTGCTGTTGTTGTTTTTGTTCTTTTTCGTATCTTCCTTCTATCGTTGTTTTCTTCCTTTGCCATTTTCCTCGGCTCTCTTTTTTGTCTTTTTCTTCCTTTTCCTCCGTCATTTGTTCCTTTGTTTGTGTTTTTGTTTCTGTTTCTTTTCCTTTTTCTTTTGTTTCTTCTTGTTTTTGTTTCTGTTGTTGTTGTTCTCTCTCTTTTTCTTCTTTCCCTTTCTCTTTTTCATTTGTTGCCACTTTTATATTCTTTTCTAATGTCTCGTCCTTTTTTCCCATTTCTTCGTTTCTCTTATTTGTTTCCTTTTCCTTTTCCCTTTCTTCTGATCTTCTTTCTATTCCCTTCTTTTTCTTCTTTTCCACCGGTAGCCATTCCTCTCCTATCTCCATGTCTATTTCCATTTCTCTCTCACTCCATGTTCCTTCACTGTCGGTCTCGCTGAGTATGGTCGCTGACATCCTTGGTTTCACTATTTAGCTGTAGATAACAGAAAGAGAGGGAGAAGAAAATTTCATTAGTCATCCGAGAGTATACACTTACCTTCCCCCCCTTTTTTTTTTCCTTTACTTCCTATAATATGTTTTTTTTTTTTTTTTTTTTTATTATTTCCCTGTTGTTTGTTACATGTTGTGTCATTTTTGTTATTATCATTGTTATTATTATTATTATTGCTATTTTTATTTCTAACGCTGTGTTTCTATATTTGTCATGTTTGTCATGTTTGTTATATCTATTGTGCTTTATTGTATCTTATTGTTTATTATTTAATTCTACCTTAGCTGCTAAATCGTTGTCTCGTTGTCCTCCCGGTCCCGGTCTCTTCTTTGGCTCTTCTATTGGGTCCTACCTTCGCTAGGGTGGGTTTGGTTATTATTATATCTACTTTTTGTTTCTTATTTCCTACCTTCAATTTCGTCTTCTGTCCTTTTTTGTGTTTGGTTTTTTTTTTTTTTTTTTCCTTTCCCGTTTCCTGTTAATTAGTTATTTTCCTTCTACTTACCTTGTCCGTTTCCTTTTCCATTCTTCTTTTCTTCTTTCTTCCCCGTGTAAGCACTTTAAAAACTAGATGTGGGTTTTGGCATTCAAATCCAAGGCTTAAGTTTTGGGTTTTGAATTTTTGAATTTTAGAATTTTTGAATTTTAATTCTAGTTCTAATTCTAGTTCTAGTTTTAGTTCTAATTTTGGTTTATGTTTTGGGGATTGTTTAGGAATTTGAGGTTGGGTTAGGGTTAGGTTAGGTTGCGAGGCTGATTTGGTTTGCTTTATTTTCTTTATTAGTTCTCTTCAAAATAATCCTCCCAATCGCTCTCGTCTCCCCTTAGCTCGGTTATTTTTAAGCTGACCTTATTACTATTTTTGCCTATAGATTCTAATGGCTTTTCTAAAATTGTCATTCCCCCGTCAAAACCTTCTAATACAACTCTTTCTCTTCCCTCCGACCACGTCACCGTCCCCCCCCCCTGATATCGCTTCCCCCAATATTTTGTATTTCTTTTTCCTTTCTGTTTCTTCTCGCTCCTCTGTCGTCCATTCCATCCCCTCTTCCTCTTTTTTCCGCTTCTCCTCTTCTTCTTCTTTCTTTTCTTCTTCCTCTACTTCCTCTTCCTCTTCTTCTTTCTCTTCCTCTTCCTCTTCCTCTTCCTCAACTACTTCTTTTCTTTCTGTATGTGTATATGTATCTGTGTCTGTGTCTGTGTCTGTGTCTGAATCTATTACTATTACTTCTGCTTCTACTTCTTCTTCTTCTTCTTCTTCTTCTTCTTCGTTTTCCATTTGTTCCATTTGTTCCCATTCTTCTTTTTCTATGGTTCTTCCTTTTATTGTTACTTCTGTTTCTGCTTCTGCTTCTTCTGCTGCTTCCATTATTATCGTTTCTGCGTCCGATAGGTCAGATACGTCATTTTCATTTCCATTTCTGTTTTCTTTATTTCCATTTTTCCTTCTCTCCTCTTCCTTCTTCTCTTCCACTAGCTTTTCCGCCGTTTTGAGCAAGTACGACGTCAGGCTTATCGGTCGGAACGCTTTGGGCGTTCCGTAGTCCGATTTGCCTGGTTTCGGTAGAAACGTTACTCTTGTTTTTCCCCACTCGGTGGGTATTATACTCAGCGCTATGCACGCCTTTATCATGTTTGTCAGAGGCTTTCCGATAAACGGAAGCGCCTCTTGCAACATTTTTGGATATATCCCGTCCGGGCCCGGGGCTTTGAACGGCTGGAACGAGTTTATCGCCCATTCCAACCGTTCCAGACTGACCACTTGGTTGCCCAGCGGCCAGTCTGCTTTCGTTCCTTGGGCCTGATCGGCGGGGGGGTTGGGGTCGGGGCCTGTAGGTGCCCTTCCCGTGTTCGCCGTGTCTGCCCTTGATGATGACGACGACGTCCCGGCTGCTGTATTCGGTGACGACGCCCCTGCCGCGGCTCCTGATGCCGTCGTTGTCGTCGTCGTCGTCGTTGGCGCCGCCATCTCGATGTCGGGTTCCGCTAGTCGCTGGAATCCTGGAAAGTGTTCCTCCATCAGTAGCTGGAGGATCTCTTCGTTACAGGCCGTGTATTGCCCGTCCGGTTTTCTGATGGCTCCCAGTTCCGCCGTACCGGTCGCCGTGGCTGCTGATGTTAGCACCTTGTTGATTCTCGAGGCCTCGGGAGTGCTGCTGATGTTTTCGCAGTATCTCCTCCAGGCCTCCCTCTCGGTTTTGTTCATTTGGCTTCGAAAGTCCTTCTTAGCCGTGTTCGCCGCCCTCCAGTCTTTCCTTTTTCGGCTCTTTCGGGCTTTGTTCAGGAGCCTTCCGACTTCCTTCTGCTGAATGGTCAGCGCGTTGGTCCACCAATGCTTGCCCACTCCGTTTTTTGTCTTTTTTTCGACCGTCGCTTCTTCCCACGCTTGCGTGAGAAGTTTAGTTAAACTTTCGTTCAACTCGTCGATCTCTTGTTGGTCGCCGTACCTGCCTGGCAGTCGGAGGACGCCGTCCTCCACCAGTTTCAGGTACTTTGACCAGTCCGTTTTCTTCGGGTTCCTTTTCAGAGTTGATTGCTCGACTCTGGCCTTGTTCAGGCGGAACCTTATATAGCGGTGGTCCGACATCGATTGCGTCTCTGTCTCCACCCTCCAGTCGTTGATGTCCCCTGCCATGGTCTGCGTGCAGAGGGTTACGTCCGGGATGGTTTCCGCCCGGGCTGTCACGAACGTGGGTTCGTTTCCTCTGTTGAGGCATACCAGCCCTAGGGCTGTCATTTGGTCGGCTAGTTTGTCGCCTCTGTCGTTGTTGGACGCGCATCCCCATATCTCGTGATGCGCGTTCGCGTCCATGCCCAACAGCATTTCCGCCTTCTTTTCTCGGCACCAGTCCGCGATCTCCTCCCCTTTCTCTCCGATCGGCTGGTCGTTTACGCTGCGATGGCAGTATACCGCTGCCATCACATAAGTGACGCGTCTACCACGGCTTTTGATCTCCATGCTGATTGCGCAGGTCCTGCTGTCGCTGAGCTGTGGAAGAAACGTTACGTCGAGCCCGCGCCTGGTCAATATGCAGGCTCTTAAGTCTCTGGTAACCGCCGCTGACCAGATCTTGCCGGCTGCTTCAAGTCCCCCGACTTTCCCTTGGGTCAGCCAGGGTTCCTGTATCAGCACGACGTCGATCCTGTCTTTCTTTACGAACTGGACCAACGCCGCAGCGGCGGCTCTGCAGTGGTTCAAGTTTATTTGGACAACCTTCATACTGTGATGCTGTGATGCTGTGATGCTGTAAGCAGGATTTTCTATAGTTATGAGTCTACCCCAAGCCCCCCCTCCCTTTTTTTTTTTTTTTTTTTTTTTTTCTTCCCTTGGAGGTGTGTAGGAGATTGTACAGGATTAAGAGGGATTGTAGTAATAAATAAATAAATTACCCATTGCAGATATGTTTTTAATATATGTATATATTTTGTTATATATTAATCCGTTGCGGATAGACAGTGGATTATATGACATGAGAGTGTATTAATGGAACATATATATGATACATATGATAGTATAGTATAGATGTCTGCTGTTTTTCTATGCTCATCCTTTTTTTTCTCTAAACGTTATGTTGTGCAGTCCGCCTCCAATGTTTATTTTCATACCTATCTTTCTTAGGATTTTAATGGCGCCTCCGTTTATTTTGGCCGTGACCTCTCTGCCATTTTCGTTCGGGGCACCGCTCCTCACGATTTGCCATTTTTTTGCCTTTATGCCCTTTACGCTTCTCTCGATCCAGTCCAGGAGCTCCTGATCCGTTACTTTGGGATTGTTTATCCTAATCGTTGTTTCATATTGTTTGTTTAGCGTGGTGTCTTCTCCTCTTATGATCCTTTGTCCTCTGATGCTTAGTTTTTTCTCTATTAATTCATCCATCATCTTTCTCAACACATCTCCTTCGTGCGTTATTATAACGCCTCCGTTTTTTAGGCCATGTCTTTTGACTTTGATTTCCAGGCCCTGTTTTAGCGCCTCGCTTGCCATTATTTTAGTTAGATCATTCTTGTCTTCTCCCGTTATTTGGTTTTTTGGGTAATCCTCGTAAATATAGGTAGTTATTAGGCTTGCCACTTTTCTTACTTCTGTTTCCGTTCCCCTACCTGTCCTTGTTCCCTTTTCTTTTTCTTTTGTTTCTTTTGTCTCTGTTCTGCTTCCTTCTCTTCTATATGGGTGGCGTTGTTTTCCCTGTTCCCGCCTTCCTTTGGTTGTTCCTTTTTCTTGCCATTTCCCCTGATTTTTCTCTCTATCATTCTTTTCTTTTTCCTCTTTTTCTTTTTCTTTTTCCTCTTGCACCTTTTCCTCTTCCCTTTTTCCTTTTTCTTTTTCTTTTTCTTTTTCTTTTTCTTCTTTTATTTCTTTCTCCTTTTTTATTTTCTCCTTTTCTTCGTCCTCTTCCTCCTTTGACTTTTTTCCTTCTTTTCTTGATATTGCTCCCTCTTCCTTTCTTCCCCTTTCATTTCTTATTTCGTCCATCCTTTCGATTTTGATTTGGACTGCCTTTGTCGTTGGGTTTCTCCCGGATCTCCCCCCCTCCTTTCTCTCTCTTGGTTGGTTCGTTGGTTTGTTGTTGTCCTTCTTTGTCTTTGGTTCTGGAATCCATGTCTCTTCGAAGTCGATGTCCCTCTCCATTTCCTCCATCTCTACTTCGTTTTCACTCCATCCCTCTACGCTGACAGCATCTATTTCCATTATCGACATCTATATAGGGGAGAAGAAGACAGAAGACATAGGACATGAGACATAAGAGATGAGGAATAGGCAAATAGCGACAAACAGCAACCAACCAACCAACAGCGGCGGCAACGTGTCTTGTTGGTCTATTAGGGTTTTCCAAAGGTGTTAATTTACCCCTCCCCCTTCCTCGTTTCCTGTTAATTAGTTATTTTCCTTTTACTTACCTTGTCCGTTTCCCTTTCAATTCTTCTTTTCTTCTTTCTTTCTCGTGTAAGCATTTTGAAACTAGATGCGAGTTTGCGAGTTTGCGAGTTTTGGTATTCAAATTCAAGGCTTAAGTTTTAAGTTTTAGGTTCTAAGTTTTATTTCTAGTTCTAATTCTAATTTTAATTTTAGTTCTATTTTAATTTTCTAATTCTAATTCCGATTCCAGTTCTAGTTTGATTTTCTAATTCTAATTCCAGTTCTAGTTTGGGTTCTGATTTGAGTTGGGGTTTTTGGATTTGGGTCAGGTTTGAGGGTTTGAAGGTTTGAAGGCTATTGAGGTTTGATATTAGTTTGATTTATTTTGTTTATTTTATAATATGAAAAATATCCTCCCATTCTTCGTCCTCTTCTCTCAGTTCTATTAATCTGAATGGTTCTCTATTTCTATTGTTTTGCTCCGCTGGTTTTTCTAGGATTAACATACCCCCCTCGAATCCCTCCATTACTACCCTTTCTCTTCCCTCCGACCATGTGACTGTTCCTCCCCCTGTTATAGTTCCTCCCAATAATCTATATCTTTCTTCCCTTTCCTCTCGTTCTTTCGTCGTCCATTCCATCTCCTCTTCTTCTTCTTTCCGCTTCTCCTCTTCTTCTTCTTCCTTTTCTTCTTCCTCTTCTTCCTCTTCCTCTTCTTCTTCTTTCTCTCCCTCTTCCTCTTCCTCTTCCTCTTCCTCAACTACTTCTTTTCTCTCTGTGTGTGTATGTGTATGTGTATATGTATCTGTGTCTGTGTCTGTGTCTGTGTCTGAATCTATCACTATTATTTCTACTTCTTCTTCTTCTTCTTCTTCTTCTTCTTCTTCATTATTCATCTGCTCCCATTCTTTTTCTTTTATGGTTCTTCCTTTTAATATTTCTGTTTCTGCTTCTTCTGCTTCCATTATTATTGTTTCTGCGTCCGATAAGTCTGATACGTCATTTCCATTTCTGTTTTCTTCATTTTCGTTTTTTTCGTTTTTACTTCTCTCCTCTTCCTCCTTCTCTTCTTCTTCTTCTTCTCTTATTGTTGTTGCTGTTGTTGTTGTTGTTGTTGTTGTTGTTTGTTCTTCTCCTCTTTCTCTTTCTCTTTTTTCTTTCTCTCCTGTCTCTGCCCTCCCTCCTTCTTTCTTCTCTATATATCTTTCCACTTCTGTTTTGTAGACATCGATTAGTTGTTTGAGATATTGCGGGTCCAGTCTCGCCGTGTCCCGCATGGCCTGGTTTAACCTCCTTCTCGCTTTGGCCGCCTCACTCCTCTTGTTGTTGCTGTTTCTTTTGTTCGCCATTGCCTATAAGTATCCAATATCCAATAAATAAATGCATATTTATATCCTATATTTTTTTTTTTTTTTTTATATTCGATAAATAAATAGATAAATAGGTAGATAGGTAGATAGATAGGTCTCCTGTTGTCTTATTTGTTTATGTTTCGTTTCTTGATGTCATATTTGTTCTATTTGTCCTATTTGTCGCATTCTTTTATTCTTTCATTCTTTTATTCTTTTATTCTTCATTTTTATTTCCTATTTCTCATTTCTCATTTCTGGTTCTGATTTTAATTATACTTGCGATTATAATTGTTTCTTTTGTTGTTTCTTTTATTTCTTTCTTTTATTTCCTTTATAGGTATATTAGGTATATAGGTGTATTTATATGTGTATTTTGTATTTTGTTGTATCTGGCTCCCCAGGGGCCTGTTCCGTTTTCTGGTTGTGTTTTCGAATTTCCAAATGTGCTTTTCCCGTTTCCCCCTAGATGGCGTCGACCGCGTCTCTCTCGTTCGCCGTTTCGTTGGACGGTTTACCCTCGCGCTTTTTGCGTGTTTCATGTTTTATGTTGTACGTATTTCGCTGTATTTCCTTCCATTTCCCTTGACTTGTTCCTTTTTTCTCATTTTCCTCCTTTTCCTTCGTCTCCTGTTCTTTTTTCCTTTCCTCTTTCTCTTGTTTTTGTTGTTTTTGTCGTTGTTGTTTTTCCTTTTCTTCTTCCTCTTTCCTTCCTTCGTTTGTTGCCTGTGCCTCCCCGCCCCTGGGTGTCCCGCTCTCGCTTCCCTTGTTTTCCTCCTCCGCTCTTCCCGTCGATCTCCCCTCCGCTCCCGTTTCTTTTCTCTTCTCCGTCTTAATCCATGTTTCCTCTTTGTCCGTGTATTCCTCCATTTCCGTTTCCATCTCCTCTCCGCTCCATTCCTCTGTGCTTCCCGCTTCACTGATGTTGATTACTGACATCCTTTTGTTGTTGTTCTATATAGAGAAAAGGGGGCACACAAAAGCAAGAATGTCTCGTTAGTGTGTTCGCTTACCTCTTCCTTCTTTCCTTCTCTTCTCTCCTTTTTCCTTCCTCCTTTTCTCTTCTTGTGCGCTTGTTCGTTTATTTGTTTATCTATTTACATGTTTACATATTTGTTGTTTGTTATTTACATATTTATGTATTTGCGTATTTCCATATTTGCTACATATTTGCTACATATTGTGTCATTATTATACTGTTGTTATTATTACTATCCATGTTTATTGTTTGTAGTTTGTCGCTGTTTCTCTATATCTATTGTACTTAATTATTGACATTTATTATTTATTTATCATTTATTATTTATCCCTATTTTAGCTCCTGGTTTGTTGTCTCGTTGTTTTCCCGGTTTCTTCTTCGGCTCTTCTGTTGGGTCTTACCTTCTTACCTTACCTTACCTTCGCTAGAGTGGATTTGGTTATGATTATGTTTCTTATTTCTTACCTTCCATTTTTGTTATTCCGTTATTCCGTCTTCTGTCCCCCCCCCCCCTTTTTTTTTTTTGTGTTTGCTTTTCCGCTCTCTCTTCCGTTTCTTGTTTATTGCTTTAATTGGTTATTTTCTTTCTACTTACCTTGTTTGTTTCTTTTTCAATTCTTCTTTCCTTCCTTTCTTTCTTCTTGTATCTCTTCATTATTCTCTATACACTGTTTCGCTTGATAATGGTTTTGTATCTGCTTTTTAATTTTGCCTTTAATTTTAATTCTGTTTCTACTTCTACTTCTAGTTTTGTTCTAATTCTAATTCTGATTCTAATTCTAATTTTAATTTTTGATTCTAGTTCTAATTCTAATTCTGATTCTAATTCTAATTCTAATTTTGGTTTAGGTTTTGGGGATTTTGGGGATTTGAGGTTGGGTTAGGGTTGGGTTAAGTTGCGAGGCTGATTTGGTTTATTTTATTTTCTTTATTTATTTTCCTCGAAATAGTCTTCCCAGTCGTTCTCGTCCCCCCTTAGCTCGGTTATTTTTAAGCTTTCCTTATTATGGCTGTCCATAGATTCTAATGGCCTTTCTAGGATCACCATTCCTCCGTCGAAACCCTCCAGTACAACCCTTTCCCTTCCCTCCGACCACGTCACCGTCCCCCCCCCCCTGATATTGCTTCCCCCAATATTCTATATTTTTCTTTTTTTTCTGTTTCTTCTCGCTCCTCTGTCGTCCATTCCATCCCTTCTTCCATTTCCTCCTCCTCCTCCCTTCGTTTCTCCTCGTCCTCTTCTTCTTCTTCTTCTTCTTCTTCTTCCTCCTCCCCATCCTTTACTTTTTTCGAAGTGTTATTTGGTTCTGGTTCTGGTTCTGTGTCCGTATCCGTGTCTGTGTCCGTTTCTATTTCTATTATCTCTATTTCTTCTTCTTTTTCTTCTTCTTCTTCTTCTTCCTCCTCCCCATCCTTTACTTTTTTCGAAGTGTTATTTGGTTCTGGTTCTGGTTCTGTGTCCGTATCCGTGTCTGTGTCCGTTTCTATTTCTATTATCTCTATTTCTTCTTCTTTTTCTTCTTCTTCTTCTTCTTCTTCATCATCAATTTGCTCCCACTCTCTTTCTTCTATTGTTCTTCCTTCCAATACTTCCAATACTATTGTTTCCGCATCTGATATATCGTCATCATTTTCATTTTCAATTTCATTTTCATTTTCATTTTCATTTTCTTTTTCTTTTTCTTCGTACTCGTCTTCCTCCCTTTTCTCCTCTTCCTCCTCTTCTTTTCTTATTGTTGTCGTTGTTGTTGTTGTTGTTGTTGTTGTTTGTTCTTCTCCTCTTTCTCTTTCTCTTTTTTCTTTCTCTCCTGTCTCTGCCCTCCCTCCTTCTTTCTTCTCTATATATCTCTCCACTTCTACTTTGTATGCGTCGATTATTTGCCTAAGGTATTGCGGGTCCAGTCTTGCCGTGTCCCGCATGGCCTGATTTAGCCTCCTTCTTGCTTTGGCCGCCTCACTCCTCTTGTTGCCTCTTTGTTGTTGTTGTTGTTAGCCATTGCCTATAAGTATTCAATATCCAATAAATACAATGCATATTCCATATTCCATATTCAGTATTCGATAAATGAGTAAATAGATAAGTAGGTAGATGGGTATCTTGTTGTCTTATTTGTTTGTTTGTTTATGTTTCATTTCTTGATGTCTTATTTGTTCTATTTGTTCTATTTGTCCTATTTGTCGCATTCTTTTATTTTCTTTTATTCTTCTTTTATTCTTTTATTCTTCATTTTTCATTTTTTATTTTTATTTCCTATTTCACATTTCTTATTTATGGTTCTGGTTTTAGTTATACTTGCGATTGCGATTGTAATTGTTTCTTTTGTTGTTTCTTTTATTTCTTTCTTTTATTTCCTATGTAGGTATGTTAGGTATATGGGTGTATTTATATTTATATGTGCATTTTGTGTTTTGTTGTATCAGGCTCCCCAGGGGCCTGTTCCATTTTTTTGGTTAGGTTTCCAGTTTTTCAAATGTGCTTTGCCCGTTTCCCCCTAGATGGCGTCGACCGCGTCTCTCTCGTTCGCCGTTTCGTTGTACGGTTTACCCTCGCGCTTTTCGCATGTTTCATGTTTCATGTTGTACGTATTTCGCTGTATTTCCTATGTTTGCTGTTTAATTACCCCCCCCCCCCCCCCCAATAAACATGACTCATGTATGAAAGAAGCTAATTCCCTTTAATTCTCGAAAAAAGTTCACATGCTAAGATTGTGTAATCATCTTTGCTAATTCCAATTGTATTTTCGTTCTCCGTTCGAACACTGGCTGCGTTCAGCGGAACAAACCGCTACGTAGCCGCTCAGTAGCGGCTACCAGGGATTGGTGGAAATATTGTGCCGGCGACATTTCCGCCAATCCCTGGTAGTTGCTACTGAGCGGCTACGTAGCGGTTTGTTCCGCTGAACGCAGCCAATGATTCCTCTGTCACTTTTTATACTTGACATTCCTTTATTGGTCACAAATCAATTCAGTGCTCAGATTTTCAGCTTCGGTTTTAAGGAATTAGCGGGCGAGGCCAGTAATTGACACAAAAACTTTCATAAGAGCGACATGTTCTGTTAAAAATGACGTATGGAAATCGTATTACGATGGAAAATAATAAAAACTTGGTAGTCATCATCAAGGTTTTTTTCTTATACAACGCCCGCTAATTCCTTAAAACCGAAGCTGAAAATCTGAGCACTGAATTGATTTGTGACCAATAAAGGAATGTCAAGTATAAAAAGTGACAGAGGAATCAGTGTTCGAACGGAGAACGAAAATACAATTGGAATTAGCAAAGATGATTACACAATCTTAGCATGTGAACTTTTTTCGAGAATTAAAGGGAATTAGCTTCTTTCATACATGAGTCATGTTTATTGGGGGGGGGGGAGATTTCATCACTTTTTTCATAGTTAGTTATAAATTACTAGGTGCCGTATTTTATAACGGTCTTCATCCTCAAAGCGGTTCATATTGATGCATGATACGTGATGGTACATCAGCATCGAAATGTATTGACAACGACAAAATTAATCGGACGATTATAAAACTATTGTGATGAAAATGGCAACATTTGTTAAAGAAATTAATTGTAAAAATACAGCTGCTCCACAACCGATATCAATATGTAGGGGAGACCGGGGCAAATCGACCACTTTTTTCATTGATAAATTTAACAAAAAAAAATTAATTTTGCAATTAGCTATATGAATTATACTATCCGAAAGAGTAATCCCTATAGTACATAAATGCTACAACAAATTTTCGTTACTTCCCGTTTCTAAAGTCATTCCAGAGAATTTGTAATATAGTGTAAAATCGCCGTTTCGAAGAATGCCGGAGTAAATCGGCCACTCCTTCGGGGCAAAACGGCCACCTTTTATTCCGGCTGGATGTTGATTAACGTTGCTGAAAAATGTAAACGATATTCATTTCTCCTCGTAACTATTCAAGCTATAATCGCTTCGATCAATATTTAAACGCACGGATATAACTTCCTTTTTCCAAAGATCGAACTGCACTGCGTAGCGGCGCTTCCGTCCATGCCACGCGACTCCTCACCTCGTCCCGAAACCGTTAACTGTTTTCCATTGTTGAGCGTCGAATCCACCGACAGCTCTGTATCGATGAATATTTTTAGCACAAAAGTTAATAAAACTACTTATTTACTATGGTTCGACATCATCAGTGAGTGACCGATTTGCCCCGGGTGTTACATGGCCGTTTTGCCCCAGACGTAAACTCTAACTTCAATCACTCAAACACAATAGAGATTTTCCAAAATAACTCAAACTATCATCGAAATCGTAATCAGTACCGCTATTTTAATCAATAAATACTCACCTCAAACTTCAGAACATGAATATTACAGAATAAAGATAAATTTTGCATAAGTCACGAAAATTTGGTATCACTGCCGAAAACGTATTTTGCCTTCTACAAAGTGCAACGTAATCTCAAATGCTATCAAATTCCGTTGGTACTGTAGACACATAGAAAGACGTTTACAAAAGCAAACACGAGATTTTATTTTAACTTCTACTAGGTAAAACTTCCTGTGGCCGATTTATCCCAGTGGCCGATTTGCCCCGGTCTCCCCTAATAAAAAAATTTAAATTACTTAGTGCCGTATTTCATAATGGTCTTCATCCTGAGAGCGGTTCATATTCTTGTATTCTTTTTTTGCAACGTCAAAAATGAAAAGAAATCATACTTTTTAAACGATTTTTTTTAGCTTCGATTCTCTGTTTGCTTGTTGTATGTTTGCTTCATCAAGAGACACGGTAGTGTCTCGCGCCAAGTATATATATAGATATATGCGCCGCGCGAGACACAGAGTGTATCTATTACGGCACGCCGCGCTATCAAGTACCCTGAGATTATCGAATCTCAATAACGGCTGGTCCGATTAGACTTTGAATGGTCTTAATGGATAGCTTGGGTTTAATTTACATAAGAAAAGTGTCTTCGTTTTGTTCCTACGTGCCTTAGGAGCTGAGATATTTTGATGTAAAGTTGCAATTTGCCGAATTTTATGTTCTGAAGAATTAAGAATCGTCATCGTCAAGTGTGGGCAAGAGGGGAACATGAAAGGGAGAGGAAATGTCCAATATCCACGTCGCTGATTCGCTGAAGGTTTCGGCCAATCGCGTAACAAATCGTTGTCACGTGACAGCTACCAGAGAGCAGAACTGTCGAGGTAAACGTAACCTAGCTAGTGTCAAACAGTTATAACCTGTCAAGTGTGAAATAAGGAAACTAGTTAAAAATTTTTAAGTGACACGAGTTTTTACACCATAGAGGACACTGAATTATTGTCTCAATTAACAAGGTAAGTCGCCAAAATTTTTCAATAGACTATTTATGTAGAGCATATAGAAACGGAGGGAACGCACAGACTTGGAAGTTGCCGGAGGAGGTTTGACAGTAAAGCATCTTCTTTCCCAGAAGTTTCGACAAAATAATATAATTGTTTTTATACCAGCAAACTATTTTTACATTAGAGTTTTTATGTATAAAGCTTATAGAAATGAATGAAGGGGACGCACGGGTTATATAGAAACGAAAGGAATGGACAGGCTTGGGTAAAAATGAAGGGGACGCACAAGCTTCGATAGAAATGAAGGGGATGTACAGCCTTGGAGGTTGTCCGAAGAAGGATAGATAGACAGAGAAGCTTGAAAGAAATTTGTCAAATAAGGTAAATCGACGAACTTTGTCAAATTAGCGTAGCATTAAGAATTAAGAAAATTATAGCTTACTGCTTGCAATGTATAGAAAGTTACATTATTGATTGAAGAAAGTGCGATGAAAACGCATCTCCCTTGATACTTTTCTATCTCTTGTGAAAGATATTTCTAAAACTTTATTTTAAAATCCACCGTAGTTCCCACGCTAATCATTAATTTTATTAGTTTCACATTACCAATATTTAAATTCACTAATGAACATATTAAATTAATTTTATTCCAACACCAATAAATTGTGCGTTAAATATATTGGAGCTCTTCGTTCATTTTTGATAAATTACCATTAGCATTTAAATTTCCTTCAACAAGAGTTTCTGCCATACGCTCTCACCTCCTTCGGACACATTATGTAGTCTCCACGCTTACTATAGGAAAAGTCCACCCTTCTTCTAAAACTTATATTGTTTAATTTTATATTGTATAATAAAGTTATATTGTAACTAATATGTGGATTTTATATATTTACAGATAACTGAAGCACAAGATGATGCAGTGTGATCTACGTCAGAAAAAAAATTTATTGTAATATAGTATAATATTAATTAAACTTTAATTAAACTTTTATTCAGCTTCGATCCTCTGTGTGGTTCTTGTATGTTTGCTTCATATTTGAAAACTCAAATTTAAACCAATTCCACCAATCCAATTGTCTTGTAGCTTTGCAGGTGTGCGTAGTTTGGACGACAATATAATATATTGTTAATTAAAAAGAATAACTTCGACGGGGTGAAAAAATTATCCAGTCATCAATAAACACTACAAAATGTGTGAAATCCTCACAAAATTACCTTTTTCAAAAAAAGGTACAAAAAAGAGCGCCAAGTATATAATCCCATCAAAAAGGATCCCATTTAAAAACATTGTCGTAAATTAATAGCTTTACAAAACTAATGATATACACCAATTGCGCCAATTATCGCAATGACTATTTATACAAACAAAAAAATGTATCAAATAATAGTAAACAGATATATTTTTATACAAATAAATATTTTAATACGAATAAATATTTTATTCAAAATAGTTGGCGCTGCTCTCGGAATTGGTGTTGCTAAACTGAATAAATATGTCTGAATCAATAAGTCTGGCCTTGTTTTATTTATTAACCAAGACACTTAACATTTTTTTCAGAGAGCAGCGCCAACTATTTTGAATAAAATATTTATTCGTATTAAAATATTTATTTGTATAAAAATATATCTGTTTACTATTATTTGATACATTTTTTTGTTTGTATAAATAGTCATTGCGATAATTGGCGCAATTGGTGTATATCATTAGTTTTGTAAAGCTATTAATTTACGACAATGTTTTTAAATGGGATCCTTTTTGATGGGATTATATACTTGGCGCTCTTTTTTGTACCTTTTTTTGAAAAAGGTAATTTTGTGAGGTTTCTGAAAACTCGAATTTAACCCAAAACTTGGCAGGTTATGATTAAGTGACAGCTAGGTGACATTTACTAGAGACCCGAACGCAGCGACTTTTTGCATTTTTCGTCAACTGCGCAACCGCATTTTCTGCAAAACCATTCCGGATAACTTCAGCTTACGAAAGACGACATCTACCTGCGTGAATTGGAGAAGTAAAACGAGAATGGCGACATCTACGGGCGTCAAGTACTAGCGCTACGTGCTATCCGACTGTCTCGTAAAAAAAGTATCATTTTGATAACTATTAATTCAGAATAAATCTTTTATCTTTAAGAAAAACAGCTTGATACATTAAGTAAAACGACAAATGGGTTCGAAAAAAAACAATTAGTCGCTTAATCATGTTAAAACACCGGGACTATGTCATAAAACAAGATAATAAGGCTAAAATAGGTTCGGAGACCTGTCAATTTCGCGATCATTCGTGTATAGATACTTGGTCGCTCAGTGTGCCTATAGGTAGAGGGGGGAAGGGGAATTAGCTTCCAGACGCGACCGCGTCTGTTGATAACCTGACTGTAAGCTGTCAAAATTTGGAGCAGATTGCATAGTGAAGATAGGAATTGATGAACGAAATTGCATAGTGAAGGTAGGAATTGATGAACGAAACACCCTATGGGTATTTATCATGGCTCGTTACCTTTTTTTTTTTATTATAATGGGTTAATTTACAGAAAATATGTTTATGATTTTCAGATTGCAAATGTGGAGATTCCAAATTACCATGACCTATTATGGCTTACATTATTGCATATACTTGAATAAATGAGGTTCTGACTTCTTCAGTGGGAACAGAAAGGACCCCTTTTTGTAAGTGATTAAAATATACATCGCCTCCAGTTTTACCGTTATCATCCACAATTAATAATCGACATATATTGCAATTTAATTTTTTAGCAACAGAATGGGACCCATAACTGGATATGTAAATTTAAATGGAACCATCTACAACCGGAAGAATATTTTGTTGGTGTCCAATTTTTACAAGGTATAGCAACCATTTATTTTTTCGGTAATTCCTCATCTTTGAGGAATAAAAATATAGAATTATAATTATCTTTTAAAGTATCCTTATAATTTCCCTTGCAATTCTTGGCAGGAAGACACGAATTCAGTATGGTAGAAGAAAAGGAAGAAATAGTAAAAATAAGCGACGCAGAGGAATGTCAACTATGCAACATGAGAAGAAGGGAGACTCTAAGCATGTTCTATCTGTATGTCCCCAATATTAACAAAGGCATGCACAAAAAGTTAGGGAAAAAGAGTTCCCTGAAGTATTAAATATTAGGAACATCGAGGAGGCAAAGAATATGTTTTATTTTGTATAAACAGTAAAAAAAAAAGTAAACTAGCACTAATTGAAATGTAATAAGAGTATAAATAATATTGTCACGTCCCGGGCGAGGTCTTTGGGAACGTCGACAATGGGGAAGGAAAAGACAGGCGCGAATCTAGAATCCAGCACTCTGAGGTTTTGAGGGACTCAGGCGCGAATATTAAATCCGTCACTCTGAGGGGTTTGAGAGGAGTTTAGGCGCGAATATTAAATCCGTCACGCTGAGAGTTTTGAGGGACTCAGACGCGAATATTAAATCCGTCACACTGAGGGTTTGAGAGGGAAGACCAGGCGCGAATATTGAATCCGTCACACTGAGGTTTGGGAGGAACTTAGGCGCGAATATTGAATCCGTCACTCTGAGGATTTTGAGGGACTCAGGCGCGAATATTAAATCCGTCACTCTTTGGTTTCCTGGAGGCGATCAGGCGCGAATATTTAATCCGTCACTCTAATCGACCAGGGAAGGTAAATGTACACTTGGAGAGCACCCGTTATAGCACTTCGGATTTGTTTTTGGTTTGCGAGATAGGATTTACTGCTGTATTCGTGCAAAAGAAACCACGCTTAGGTTTTCGTGGATTGCACGGCTCACGCGATCATATGTTTGTAAACACTAGAACCGTTCTCACGTTCACGAGCGCGAATCAGCTGTTACAGCAGCTTGGTTTCGTTCGTACTGTTTATGACTCAAGGATACACACAATAATTCGAAACGTGGTAAGAAACAAAGCGGTTTATTAGCTTTGTTAGCACATTTTATAAAGCACAATATGAAAGTATGAATATGAAGTTCATAACCATTTGAAATTATACGAAGGTACTGGTAAATGTAAATAAGCGCAATAAACTTTAGTAAGTTTATAATATGAAATGCAAGAAAATAGTATAACTAATAAGCGATTATAAGGCAAATACGTATAAACAAAATAAGCATTAAAGCGATAATACAAAGTAATAGAAATGTCAGTAATACGAATGTAATAAATGAATAGCAATAAGCTTTAGAATGCGATAAACGTTATTAATATAAGGTAATATGAGAATAATATAATATAGAAAGCGATAAGCGTTATTTATGCGGAGAATATAATGAGGGTGATATTCCTTAATGATAGTAATAATAATTACTTACAATAGTTGTCGTCGAACACTGATTTGAAATGTTTAACGCAGCTAATTACACTTGTCACAGTGAAAGACTTTAACGCAGCTAATTACACTTGTCGCAAGGACCGAAAAACGAAGAAAGAGCGTTTAACGCAGCTAATTACACTTGTCGCAAGGACAGAAAAGCGAAGAAAGAGGACGAGGCCTCTCAGGACCTCGTATTTATGTATTCTTACAGGAGTAGTGCGGGGGTACGCGCGGTAAAGGCCTTGACCCATTTCGAAATAAGACGTAGTAGGAGTTTTGGGGTTTTTGTAAACAATATGGCTATTAATAGACATATTTTGTCACGTACGCCAAATATGCGTCGCAATTAGGTTTCTGGGGTTTTTATGACTGCGAAAGGAGATACTCAACTCATCGAATGGATTTTTGGTGTTTAATAGAAAAGGGGTTAGAGTAGCTTGGACTTTTTGAGTCGTAAAGAGGGGATCGAGACTTGGTCTCGATTTAAGAGGGATTTGTAACGAGGGACTTGTTTGAATTCGTTTTAAAGGGAATGATTCGTGCTTTGTAGGACGAATAGGTGAAGAGGGTTTTGAAACGATCATCTCGTGATGGGGACCGCTAAGGTACATCAGCGAGGTGGAGGTTTGTATTCATCATCTTGTGTTGTTGACCGCTAAGGTGCAACATCAAGGTGATCGGCTATTGAGGAGATGGGGTAGGAGTTGAGTTTGATAGAGTGAATTTGAGGTTTACTGATGGAATTTGGGATAGGAAACGCGCGAAAAATCGTGGGACGTCACAATATATAAAGTATAGATATTAGGCTTAAGTATAGTGTAACGCAGATAAAAGTAACGCTGTAGATAAATAAGAGAAACAAACAACCTCCTTTGTAATAGGCTGTGAGCCTGTAGAACAAATAAACATTATTATTATAATTAATTTCCCTTATTATTATTATTATTATTATTATTAATTTCCCTTAATGAATGCGTGAAATTTGTAAAAAAATTTATGTTACAATGTGTCCAAAAATGCTACAGATTGTATTAAATAAATTTGCTACACACAAAAATAAAGATCTGTAGGGTTAATATAAATAAATAAATCACCTGGATTATTGCTCCGCTTCTGATATTTAGAGGATTTCAGTATTACATTAATATAAACATCTCTATTTATATTTAAAAGATAAACGGGAAACCGAAAGGCCGGTAGAGGGAGACGTAGTATACATATCCACCCTCCACCCTATAACTATAAAATCATAATGTGTCGACTTCAATTGTTTTTAATCGATTATGTCACGTTTTCTGTGTCACGTTTTCGGTAACGAGGTTACTGTAAACCATTCAGACGCGTAAAAGATTTACTGTAAACCAATCAGATGCGGTAAAGGTTTACTGTAAACCATTCAGATGCGGTAAAGGTTTACTGTAAACCATTCAGATGCGGTAAAGGTTTACTGTAAACCATTCAGATGCGGTAAAGGTTTACTGTAATAAAAAATCCTGTGAAAAAATCCGCACGGCGTGCCGGAGAATTTCGGGAACGACCAGGACAGCTACAGGGAGAACAGGGAACATCGTCTTTTAAGAAGAGAACGAAAACACCAACTGAACGAAAAAGAGACAGTAGGAAACGGCGTCAAGATTTGCGAGCGGAATGGTTTGCATCGCCATTAGAACCGCAAACAACATTACTTAACGAAACTGTGAGTTTTGCCAAAGGTGTACCAGTAACGAAGGGGCGAGAGAAGCGAGCCCCGGGGGGTTGGGCACCGAAGGCGAAGCCCCCCTAGTATACATCCACCCTCCACCCTATAACTATAAAATCATAACGTGACGATTTCAATTGTTTTTAATCGATTATGTCACGTTTTTTTTATCGATTATGTCACGTTTTCTGTAAATTATTGTAACATTTTTTCGGTTTCGCAGCGCCAAGTATTTTGAATAAAATATTTATTCCTATTAAAATATCATTATATAAATAACCATTGTTATAATTCGCGCAATTTTTGTATATCATTAATTTTGTAAACCTATTAATTTACGACAATGTTTTTAAATGGGATTCTTTTATTCTGATGGGTTAATTAAAATGTCCGCGATATGAGTAATAGAATGTACGAACACACCACTTTAGCTGTGTATTTGTAGTTGTGTCATCCTAAGCGCAGTTGGAAAGCACCTTTATGTACTTGCAGCTCATTTTGATTTCACATATTTTTTTATATTGTATATGTTCTTCTATTTTGGTGGTGATTGTATATTTCTTTCTATTTTATTGTGATTTCATGTACTTGGCGTAATTTTTTTACTTTTTTGAAGTTTTTTTTGGGCTCCTTCTTTCCCTAATGGAACTGAAGGTTCTTCGCTCTTCTCTCTTCTATCCTCTTCTATCTTCTTTCTTCTACGTAGACGTGTTTCCATACCGGGGCAGCACCATATGCCGATGCCTCCCAACCGTCGGTATGTCCCACGGTGTCCATCGGCTGTTGGTGATGCACTATTAAAGGTTGTCGAAAATCCCTCGACGGCTGATAACATCCCGATTGTTGGCTAACCAGCGACCATCGTTCTTAGAGCATATACTCTAAGCTATCGTTGGACCCTCGACCTTCGATCACTTCCCGACCGGCGGTATTACCCAGGGCGTCGATACACGCGAATGCGTCGGCCATTTACCGACCGCTGGATGCCTACCGACCGAAGATCGAGTTATCCTCCGTCGGTACGATACCAGCTGCTGCCGTCTCAAGTGGCCGTCGGGCACTTATCGGTTGCCGGTACATCGCCGGCCGTCGATACACGCGAATGCGTCGGCCATTTACCGACCGCTGGAAGCCTACCGACCGAAGATCGAGTTGTCCTCCGTCGGTACGATACCAGTTGCTGCCATCTCAAGTGGCCGTCGGGCACTTATCGGTTGCTGGTACATCGCCGGCCGTCGGCACTCTGCTGTAGGTCGGCCTGTTACCGCTCGTTGTCGCCAAGTATTTGACTTCCGGGCCGCGAATATCTTTTTTTTGTCTTTTATTGTGTTACACAGTGTCGCCTTTGCACGCTGCGGGAAAGCACCATTATGTAGGGTAAACAAACCAGTAATTGACCGAATTGTTGAATGAGAAACCCAGTAAATGACCGCATACTTTTATTAAGAATTGTACTTATTAATGTTTGTTTAATACGCAAAACTAAAAATATGGGATATTAAAAGTGCAATTACACTGTATTTATAAACAAATAGTAATTTTTAAATTTATAATTGACATTTCTTTGCCTAATGGTCATTCACTGGTATGCGGTCAATTACTGGTTGGTTTACCCTATGTACATTTGCGACACGTCGTAAATGCATTTACGACGCGGCGTAAAATACCGACCCATCACTGGTGGTAGTAGATTTCCACGCCACGCTGCTTGTCGTGATCACGTTTGTCTCTGAAATTTCTAATATTACCCAGAAAAATTATATTTCCGTGTATAATTATGAATTACAGTCACATAGTTCATAATGTAAATCATTGTTAAAAGTTATTGTCACTACACATAGTGATGTAAATAAAGGAAATTTTCCACCGCAATGGATATGATTGAGGTTATAATAGAGAAAGTAGACGATCTAATTTCAAACGCCAATTCCAGTGAGGGAATGTCAAATGTAGAAGAAAACAATGGGCGATGTATTATTAAGAATTTATCAACAACGGACAAAGAAGACACAAAGGATAATGTTCCTAAAATTATGGAATACTGCCAAGCTATTTTAATTGACAACGATAGTGCGATTGAAGAAACCTGCGATGGAAAACATATTACAAATAAACAGCAAGAAGAACCGCAGGAGGATTTAAATATAAATCAAAATCTACCAGTTATTAACGAGAATTGTAGCGAGCGGAATGCAAACGAAGACTCGTCGATTAAAGATTCAAAACGAGATGATGATATTTGTATCGTGCCGGAAGGGAATGCGGTTTCGCCACTCAAACGTAAGAATATGAGATACTCTTAGACAAAAGTTCTAGCTATAATTCTTTGTTAGAAAGTATTAGACTTTGTTTTTTTTTTTTTTTCTTTACAGCCACTGATAAACCATCTTCTCTCAGTACCATTGCTATGGAATATGGAAATTCTGATTCTGAAGCGGAAGATGGTACTGATCTCGGTAAAGGCGAGAATAACGAGATTGTTGTTTTAAAAGAAGTGCAGATGCAACCTTATAGATCGAACGTAGAAGCATCGTCGAGCGAGGAAAGCGACAGCGACGATGATAGTACAAGTAGTAGCGAGTCCTCCGTAGTAGCTGAGTCGAATGATTCAGATAGCGATGACGGGAGAGCTAAGTAAGTCATTTATCTTCAGAAATTATCGTGGACGTGGAATTGAATTCTAATGAAACTCGAATAATACCTTTACGCTTTCAGGAAAGATAAAGGGAATAATGCGAATGCACGAAAGAATAATGAAATGAAAAGTGAATTAGATGACTTACCACCGATCGAGGATTTAAAAATCAGTGTACCTGAAGTACTGTGCGATCCATTAGGCGAGGTATTTATTGAGTCGCAAAAGTCTCATTTTGCAAAAACCGACTTAGATTTAGTAACAACGAGAATGGCACATCTGCTGAAGATATAGGTATTCCAAGTTTAAAGTAAATCGGGTGATTGGTTTTCGAGATATCATGCCAACTAATTGGAAAAACATCGATTTGAAAAAGCTGCGTTTAAAGTTTTAGGTACTGTTATTTTCTAATGAAATATTTTTTAAAATGTTACTAAATACATACAAATATAGGCATAAAGTTTTGAATTAATGTAATTTGAGGGTTTCTCTTAAAAAGAATCCCAAATACCTATTGCGCTTCTTTTCAGGCCATTGAAGTAGGCAGACTCCTTAAAGTAATGTAAGTTATGCACGAATATAATGGAATTGAAAAAATTTTAAGGTTGCATGGATGGTCGAGTCATTGGTGGTTGTACGACCGAAACCTGGTAAACCAACATTAAATTTGGACACAGTTTTGTTTGTTGAAAAAGGGCAAAGAGCGTTAGGTAAAATATTTGATGTCTTCGGACAAGTGAATGAACCACACTATTGTGTACGATTTAATAGCTCCGAACACATAAAAGAATGTGATATTAAAGTGGGAATGATTGTTTATTATTGTCCAAACACGGAGTACACGTCCCTAATCTTTTTACATGAATTACAAAAGTAAGTCGAAGAGTGGTTATCACACTAGACTGCGGATGTTTATGTGAATAAATGCGCATATTGATATGCAAATATTATTTGATTGCGATCATAGACGAATCAAGCCGTTACGTGACATCAACAAGGGAACATCCGGAAATTAAAAAAATTCTGAAACTTTGTGAATATGTAGCGAACTTCCTCCTGATTACAACGCAATTTTTGTTTGCCCCCCAAATTCAGTCTAAGGGAGTGTAATTGACCCCTGAAAATCCGGTTATTTTCCGATTTTCTGTTATAACTCGTGAACTGTAAAATAATATTTTTACAAAACGATAGATCTAATTAAGAGAAGTAACGTTTGTCTTGAAACTTTTTCTATCTCTTATTTAGAGTTCGTGAGTTAGATATAACACAAAATCGGAAAATAGCCGAATTTTCAGGGGTTAATTTCAACCCCTTCGAGTGAATTTGGGCAACAAACAAAAATTGCGTTATAATGAGGAGGAAATCCATGCTCATTACAATCGCCCGATACACATAAACAATTTCGATAAAGTTTAAGAGGTGCGACCATTTCTTTCTTTTAACATTGGAAAATAGTAAAATGATTAATTTTCACTGTTTATTTTATTTCTGCAAATAGGTAGTTGAAACTATTAATGGAAATAATGTCGTCGCAATTGCAACTGCTCAGAATGATTTCCGACAGACAGAAGTTGCTGAAAATTTATTAAGGCACTTCTACAAATTCTTCCAGCCACAATAAAGAAACCGGGATCTCTCGGTCTGCCGTTAAAAAATTCGATAAAAATAAACATGGCATATTTTATGTGCATAAACATCCTCAGTCTAGTTATCACAATTCATTCCAAATGCAATGATTTCAATATATAACGCACTTAATGACTCGCGATCGTTACAGAATGAAAGCCATTGATGCAAACGCAGACAAGCCTCCAGAATTCTCCGACGACGAGGAAGAACGGCTGTACTACGAGAAACTAAAAGCGAAGCAAGCAACAAACTCAAAGGAGACGGACATTCCATTTAAACGAAAACGAGCCTCGAGTAAGTTCCTCGCGCAATACCAAAGCTTGATGTTAGATTTACACAATATCCGTGCTTCTAGGTCCCACTACTGGTTGGCAATCAAATCATCCGTGGAACAGAAATATGCAAAGGCAGAGAAGAGGGCATTCTTCGCGCGGAAATCACAGGCAGTATCCTCCCGCGCAGAGCGGGAATCAATTGCAAAACTTGTGGCATGCTTATCCAAATAATTGGCCAGCCATTCCAGGAGGCTTGCATCCCGAGACAGGCGAGCAATATGCATACGGGGCATATTCAAATGCCATGCAATCAATGCACTATGGGAGCCCCAACATCAATGCTATTAATCAGAATTACTATAGCCCCGATGACTATTACAATGAAAACGGTGCCGCAGTGCCTTTGAACCCCAGAATCCCCTACAACGCATGTCCAAGACTCCCTCCAGGACATGCACCATTTCAGAATCGTCCGAATTCATCCAAAAATATGAGATACCGAAACGCGAATACGTTCGGGCAGTCACAAATGCCACAGACTCATGGTAGAATGAACGTGCCTTGGGTATCCTTACCACCACCCCCTCCTCCGCCACCGCCATCATCAGGTACAGGTTGAACACTATATTCCGATCATTTATTTCACACGAATACGTACATAAAAATAATTTTATAGCAAATACTTGCATGTATATAAAAAATAATACAATTAATTTCGTGTATATCAAACCGTAGATCAAAGATTACTATATATGTTATATATATTGTCATAGAACTTGCTTAGTTTAATACTGCTATAATCCTACTTAGCAAAATATATATGAAAGTATAGCAAGTTATGTATTAACACAGTTTCTTATCGGATAGACGCAATTTTCGCCGATGCTGTGAATTTTATAATGGCGGTGTGCAAGATTAAGCTTAACTTGCAGCAGCCTCTGTAAGTTCGGCATTAAAAGTTACGTTAGTCTACTACCCTGATAGGAATTCATTGCTCTTATAAACATTTATATCGGCTTTCTGCAACTGCTCTTCGGCGACCGCAATATCATTTTTTATCGCTTTGATTAATTCCTCTGAAACAAGAGCAGTGTAATACAATTTCGGAGAAATCAATTTTTAAACAGTCTTAAGAAAAACAAGCAGCTACCTGTGGAAGTAAAATCTCGTTCCGCTCGTATGTAACCCGCGAAAATGACTTTAAGTTGTTTGCCGTAAAAGTCGTCGGCAAATTCATGCAGCAAATGCACTTCCTGCAATGGCAAAGTATTGCTAATATAAAAAGTCGCAAATTACGACGAATGAAATATTTATATTCCACGTTCGAGTTCGTCATACCACTGTCTTCTTCTCATTTTTGTAAAATGGATTCCAGCCAATACTTGCTACCATTTTATGTACTTTTCCGTCTATAGATGCCCAGCCGTAGTAGATTCCAGTATTAAAATCATCAGGTAAGGCATCAACTACCTTATCCTCAAGATTTGCTATAAAACATAATTATTCCGTCACTAAACTTTACGTTTCACTAAGCTCGGGAAGTATTACTTTATCCACAATGGTTTTAAAATTAAAACACTTGTGCTTAAATGACGAGATATTGTCAAATGTTGATTTAAAATACTTTTTATATTTTCCCGCCGATAATAGTCTAGAACAATTATGTTGGTGACAATACAAGGTTCTTGACTATTCTAGAATATCGGCCGCAGCGTCAAACATATTTTAAATTAATTCGTATTAATCGACAAAACCTGTAAGTTATTCAGAGAAATGTACATTTCAGACCCCACCTGTGGGTATTCCTAAACTTTTGGAGCCCCTGCCGAAACCTCGGATCACCAATCCCGATAAAAAATACGGTAAACTTTTGGTACACATTCTGTATCCTTATTCCTTAGTGCACGTCGGACAACGTGAGACTACAACTATCGACGTGGTTTAATGCTTCATAATATATAGGCTTAAAAGATAAAGCGTTGATAATGTGACGTGGCATATATTTGGAGCGTTCCTTTGCATTGCAATTTAGTTTAACGAATGGAGTATATTATTTCCAGAGAACATAGTAGCAGGTAACATACTTCGAATCTCGATTTTATAGAATGATAACTTATGAAAATGATATGTATTCTGTAGTTTCTCTTTGATATGCACGTAGAAATTTGTCCCTAGATCTGGGGATCTTTCCGTACTGAGTGCTATTATGCAGAGACTGGGGGTGCCTTCCAATTCACGCATACTGCGCATGAAATTTGTGGCATCGTATTGGTGGCATCGTACGATTCCCTAGAATTTCTCTCACTTGCCACCAATACGATGCCACTTCCGGTGCAGCGAGCGGTGCAGCAATCGCAGAATTTCAAAGGAGAAGCAGTCACTGCACCGCTCGCTGCACCGGAAGTGGCATCGTATTGGTGGCAAGTGAGAGAAATTCTAGGGAATCGTACGATGCCACCAATACGATGCCACCAATTTCATGCGCATTATGCGTGAATCGGAAGGCACCCAGAGATGCAAGATGCGAAGAATTCCGACTGCAGCGCCCTTTGCGGTGGAGTAAGGAATCTCAGCTCGTGATATCTCCGCTCTATAGAATAATATTCTTGAGTAGTACATTACACGGGCTTTTTGGCAGGATACCGTAACAAACATGCGCGAACGTAGAGTAATGACGGTTTTGATACGGTTACTCTACGTTCGCGCATGTTTGTTACGGTATCCTGCCAAAAAAGCCCGTGTAATGTACTACTCAAGAATATTATTGTATAGAGCGGAGATATCACGAGCTGAGATTCCTTACTCCACCGCAAGGGGCGCTGCAGTTGGAATTCTTCGCATCTTGCATCTCTGCACTGATTACGTTTGCCACAGTTTGCCATTTATTGTACACTCAGCTCAAACGATTGTGGCCGTTCGAGATTCGATTGCATTCGAGGTTACCAGGGCGTTTTTTTTTACATCGCTAACATTCTACAGTATTTCATGAACATGGTGAGGACACTGCCAAGCCACAGGGCAGGGGTGTGCACTTCTTATATAATATCTGTTGGCAAAATTTAGTTAGGGGCACTTTTCACTCGTGGCGCTAGGATCAATAAAGTTAAAAGAATTTGGCAACAGATGGCGCTGTTGAGATTATTTTCTGGCGGCAAAATTGAATCCTGGAATAATGGTATTGGTTACAAGAGAACATATGGGACCCGTACACGCCGATTTTAATTGGGCTTTTGTATGAAGTAGTTCTCAGAAAAATATTTTGAGAACAACATCTTACAAAAGCTCCATTAAAATCGGCGTGTGTGGGTTCCATATGTTCCCTTGTTAGGCAATTTTATTACAAATAGGAAATAAATTACTGAAATACAATTTTCATATTTATTTTTAGTTTTTATTCAATTAAAAAAGGATTGTTATTATTGGTGTTACACGAATTTACTGCTTTACAATACTTTCGCACATACATTGTTACTATTATTTTAATTATATGCTGCATAATTAATTCTTTACGACACTTAAAATCAAAGCGAATATGGTTTGAAACTGCTGTTCGTACCAAGTACATGTTCGAGGAATTATGATTTACACCAGGCCTGCCCTATATAGGGTGCAAATACCTCAAGTTCTCGGGCCTGGGCAACAGCAGAGCGTGGAACTTTTACGTTGCTAATCACAGCACGGGCTGTGGGTGAACTGCAAGACTGTGTGTGCGTCCATCCTGGTTCGTAAGTACCACAAGTCCATATAGCTGGGCCTCGCGCGTATAGGCGCACATACACTCTTGCAGTTGTCCCAAACCCCACGCAATGGTTAGCAAGGTAACAGTTCCACGCTCTGCTGCTGCCTGGGTCCCAGAACTTGAGGAGGTATTTGCACTTTAAAGGGCAGGCCTAATTTACACTAAAGTGTTGATGACACATATGATAATTTGCATATACCTTTCTGTCGTAACGTCTTTCTATAGGTTTGGAAAGGGATGTCGCGTAGAGTGCGTATTCAAACATCCAGGCACAGCACATGATCCATAGTTCCGTCCCATCTTGTATCTGTAACTAATAATGTAACGCGTCCTCAATAACTACCCCATTCAATTACTTTCTTTCTTAATCGTTTATTTCTTACCTTTCAATACGATGCTTTCCTGCACTTTCCAGACCTTTCCTACGCTTTCCTATGCAGGGTTATGTACTGACCGCTATAGTGACACTCAGTGACACTGCCACTGGGTGGATTATGTTCTATTCCCGCCACAAAATAATCTCATCAGCGCCATCTGTTACCAAATTCTTTCAACTTTATTGATTCTAGCGCCACGAGTGAAAAGTGCCCCTAACTAAATTTTGCCAACAGATATATAATGGAAGTGCCCACCCCTGCCACAGGGTCCCGTCTAGAACAGTTCTAATTCATGTTGAAACACCACTGTGGCAGATATAGCGTGAAGTAAAGGGATGATTATTAATGAGACACGTTCGCGCAGTCCTGTCACAAAATTTAATTTACATTGCTTCGGTTATGTTTATTTTCCCGCTGTTAACATAAAATAATGGATAGTAGATTTTGAAATAAATGCGTATTTCTTTGCTCTACACATTTCCACTAATAATGAGCGTCTTAGATTTTAATGTATGAAGACTGCTACGAATAAAATACCTCAAGGCTTTATTCATCTCAGTACTCTGCTTTCCTAACCCCTGCCATCTCTACGACATACCTATGTAACATTCGTTTCCATTCTTTTCTTTACTACCCTACCATCCCGCTTTATTTATTTGTGTCTTCCATTATAAATCCGTTGATTTATTTACTTTGGACATTAGAACTTTATGGTTTATAGTGTCAAAATTATTATGATTTTTTTTTTGAGGTTCATTCCAATAAAAAAGTCATGTGACATTTATTCATGGTGTTATTTACGCTACAGCATCGCGAACATAGCCGATCGCGCAGATTATTACGATCATAGGCAGATACCGCCACAGTGATGTTTCAACATGAATTAGAACTGTTCTAGACGGGACCCTGTGGCTTGGCAGTGTCCTCACCATGTTCATGAAATACTGTAGAATGTTAGCGATGTAAAAAAAACCGCCCTGGTAACCTCGAATGCAATCGAATCTCGAACGGCCACAATCGTTTGAGCTGAGTGTACGAATGTTGCCTATTGTCTATGCTATTGTCTGCTATTGTCGACCGGCACCGCACAACGTGGTATGGTTAACGATATTGGCTAATTGTAATAAACTAATAAGAACAACAAAAAATATAATAACTAAGTACATCGTACCAAAACTATTGAAACATATTGTTATAGTGTTCATCCTTCACTTAAGGTATTTATTCCTATATTAATAAGATTTTATATGTAGTTACAATCTGTAAACAATCTTAAAAATAGTTGTACATTTATTTCAGATGGCGTTTGCAGGAAAAGTTGTTCTAATAACAGGAGCTAGTTCTGGCATCGGAGCAGCGACAGCTGTACATTTTTCTCAACTGGGAGCCTCGTTATCATTAACAGGCCGTAATGTAGAAAATTTGAATGCAATTGTAGAGAAATGTAAACCTGCTAAAACATTTGTCGTGACTGGAGAATTAACTATTGAAGCTGATGCAAAAAATGTAATCGAGTCTACTGTTAAACATTACGGTAAATTAGATGTTCTGGTTAATAATGCTGGTATACTGGAGAGTGGAAGCATCGAAACCACAACCTTAGAGCAATACGATAGGTATGAACCGGTTGTTCTTAAAAATTTAATTTTGTAAAAACGCATGTCACATATTTAAATATTACAGGTTATTCAATATAAACGTACGTTCAGTTTATAATTTGACAATGTTGGCTGTTCCACATATTGTGAAAACTAAAGGCAACATCGTAAATGTGTCAAGTGTTTGCGGACTACGAGCATTCCCAGGAGTCCTGTCATACTGTATGAGTAAATCTGCGATTGATCAATTCACGCGTTGCATTGCTCTCGAGCTTGCAGAAAAACAAGTACGTTTTATGCACAAAAGCAGTAGAGGCGATACTACGGTTTACAGACTGGGCCCAACTTTTACCATTCTTGTTTTTTTTCATTTACAGGTACGAGTAAATGCTGTGAACCCGGGTGTCGTAAAAACAAATCTTCATAAAACTAGTGGAATGTCAGAGGAACAATTAAAGAAATTTTTTGAGCACTCTAAAGAGACTCATGCACTCGGTAGATCAGGAGACGTTACAGAGGTCGCAAAATCAATTGCATTCTTGGCAAGCGACGACGCTGGTTTTATTACTGGTGCCACTTTGCCAGTAGATGGTGGCAGACACGCTATGTGCCCACGTTAACTTGCATTCCACATGAAGTTTCTACGATGTTATATTTTTTTAAAAAGTTGCTTTATATAGAAGACTACATGTATAAATAAATGTGTTATTTCAATTAGTAAATCAATTTCTGATTCTTTAATTAGCAATATGTATTTTTACACTAGAGCTATCTTTGTCTCTATCAAAAACAACCAATCCAAGTCATTTTCTGGCACTAGCCAGAGTCAGTGCGAGATAACGAATTCGCTATAACTTTCCGCGAACCTATCACCCCCCTCAGCTTACGCTCCGTCTATAATGTCTATGATTAGGAGTTATTTAGGATCAGCAAAAGATAAAATGCAAAATTGCGAAAACATTACTCAGCAAGATTACTTTCACCTTGGCTACTTAGCTATACTACAATTTTTCACGTACTGATTCTTCACTTTATGTCACTGATGTATATAGATACCCCCCCAAAAAAACTTCAAAAAAGTAAAGAAATTACGGCAAGTACATGAATTCACAAAAAAATAGAAGAAAATATATACAATCTCCCCCAAAATAAAAGAAAATATAAAATATAAAAAAATATGTGAAATCAAAATGACCCAGTAAACAAACTGACCGCAGTATGCCAGCAGATTGATGTCAGATTCGAGTAGATTCTGACGTCAGATTCGGGTCCTACTATGTCCGCTTTGACTATGATTTTGTGGTCAGAGTCTGACATCAGGATCTGACCGCAGAATGATGTCAGATTTCGATCAGATCTTACTGCCGTGGCTGACCGCAGATTGAGAGCAGAAATCGAGACCTCCAAAATGTTAGCCCCTCATTGGTAGATATATCAATTTCTTTAATATGCAATCGTTTGTACATCGTTTGTACATCATTGTTCAATAGTTTATATTATTTGTTCATCAAATGCCGATTTATAATAAATTAAATAAATTTGGCTGAAATTGTTTTATTCATTTGGCCCCTCATTACATTTTTTTTCAATGTTCGTCAATAATTTTATATGGAATCGATCGGTCGTCGTTTGTACATCATTGTTCATTCATTTTTATTACTTATTAACAAGGAATTGTCTTTTAATTAACATATTTCATGAATATCTATAGCGTCATCACTAGACCCCACAACGGCGCATGCGCGTGAATGAGCAAAGAGAATATACCTCGTCTAGAGACTTTATATGCTATATGACAATAAATGTTTCGTGGCTATTTCTTTCTTTCACGCTATTTACATTTGCGAATTTTTATACCTTTTTAACCAGCGGCCGTAGCCGTGATGGAAAACACCGGTTCTCGTTAGATCACCGAAGTTAAGCATCACGGGGCGGGTACTGGGGGAAGATGGGAGCAGCGTGGCGTGGAAATCTACTACCCGATTGTCGGACGAGAGTGGGGTCGACTACGCACGTCTGATTGGTTCAACGCCAAGAGGAAAATTCACCGACGCCAGCGCCAAGGCAAGTGAGGGCGCAGCCAATCAGCGTCGCCGGGGACTCGTTGTCGACGCTGGTTGGCTGCGACCTCACTTGGCTACGCTCTGATTGGTTCAACGCCAAGAGGAAAATTCACCGACGCCAGCGCCAAGGCAAGCCAAGTGGAGCGTAGCCAAGTGAGGCCGCAGCCAACCAGCGTCGACAACGAGTCCCCGGCGACGCTAATTGGCTGCACCCTCACTTGCCTTGGCGCTGGCGTCGGTGAATTTTCCTCTTGGCGTTGAACCAATCAGACGTGCGTAGTCGACCCCACTCTCGTCCGACAATCGGGTAGTAGATTTCCACGCCACGCTGGATGGGAGACTACCTTTCTCCCGGTGCACCGTTGCTGCTGGGACCTGAAGGAGAGAGAGGAGAGGAAAAGAATATGACTATTACGGAAGCGCCTACGCGCCACCTTCCTGCACAAGCGTGTAGTGTTTGTTTCTGAGAGCAGCACCGACCCACTCAACGAGCGGTGAGTGCAGGGGTGGGCACTTCCTATATAATAACTGTTGGCAAAATTTAGTTAGGGGCACTTTTCACTCGTGGCGCTAGGATCAATAAAGTTAAAAGAATTTGGCAACAGATGGCGCTGTTGAGATTATTTTCTGGCGGCAAAATTGAATCCTGGAATAATGGTATTGGTTACAAGAGAACATATGGGACCCGTACACGCCGATTTTAATGGAGCTTTTGTAAGATGTTGTTCTCAAAATATTTTTCTGAGAACTACTTCATACAAAAGCCCAATTAAAATCGGCGTGTGTGGGTTCCATATGTTCCCTTGTCAGGCAATTTTATTACAAATAGGAAATAAATTACTGAAATACAATTTTCATATTTATCTTTAGTTTTTATTCAATTAAAGAAGGATTGTTATTATTGGTGTTACACGAATTTACTGCATTACAATACTTTCGCACATACATTGTTACTATTATTTTAATTATATGTTGCATAATTAATTCTTTACGACACTTAAAATCAAAGCGAATATGGTTTGATACTGCTGTTCGTACCAAGTACATGTTCGAGGAATTATGATTTACACCAGGCCTGCCCTATAGAGGGTGCATATACCTCAAGTTCTCGGGCCTGGGCAACAGCAGAGCGTGGAACTTTTACGTTGCTAATCACAGCACGGGCTGTGGGTGAACTGCAAGACTGTGTGTGCGTCCATCCTGGTTCGTAAGTACCACAAGTCCATATAGCTGGGCCTCGCGCGTATAGGCGCACATACACTCTTGCAGTTGTCCCAAACCCCACGCAATGGTTAGCAAGGTAACAGTTCCACGCTCTGCTGTTGCCTGGGTCCCAGAACTTGAGGAGGTATTTGCACTTTAAAGGGCAAGCCTAATTTACACTAAAGTGTTGATGACGCACATGATAATTTGCATATACCTTTCTGTCGTAACGTCTTTCTATAGGTTTGGAAAGTGATGTCGCTTAGAGTGCGTGTTCAAACATCCTGGCATAGCACATGATCCATAGTTCCGTCCCATCTTGTACCTGTAACTAATAATGTAACGCGTCCTCAATAACTACCCCATTCAATTACTTTCTTTCTTAATCGTTTATTTCTTACCTTTCAATACGATGCTTTCCTGCACTTTCCAGACCTTTCCTACGCTTTCCTATGCAGGGTTATGTACTGACCGCTATAGTGACACTGCCACTTGGTGGATTATGTTCTATTCCCGCCACAAAATAATCTCAACAGCGCCATCTGTTGCCAAATTCTTTAACTTTATTGATCCTAGCGCCACGAGTGAAAAGTGGCCCTAACTAAATTTTGCCAACAGATATTATATAGGAAGTGCACACCCCTGGCGCCTACGCGCCACCTTCCTGCACAAGCGTGTAGTGTTTGTTTCTGAGAGCAGCACCGACCCACTCACCGAGCGGTGAGTGCAGGGGGGGGCACTTCCTATATAATAACTGTTGGCAATATTTAGTTAGGGGCACTTTTCACTCGTGGCGCTAGGATCAATAAAGTTAAAAGAATTTGGCAACAGATGGCGCTGTTGAGATTATTTTGTGGCCGCAAAATTGAATCTTGGAATAATGGTATTGGTTACAAGAGAACATATGGGACCCGTACACGCCGATTTTAATGGAACTTTTGTAAGATGTTGTTCTCAAAATATTTTTCTGAGAACTACTTCATACAAAAGCCCAATTAAAATCGGCGTGTGTGGGTTCCATATGTTCCCTTGTCAGGCAATTTTATTACAAATAGGAAATAAATGACAGAAGTGCAATTTTCATTTTGATTTTCAGTCTTTATTATAGTCTAGATTCGTCGTAATCTACATATGGTATTAGATAGTGACATTTCGTAAAATATTAGTGAGCATAATTTATTGGTTTCAATTTTGCGCTTGATGGCTTAGTGAACAAGTATTATACATGCACTTTTAGTGATTTTGAGAAAAATAGGTTTAAACATGTCAAGAACTATTTGTTGCATATAAAAACTCAAATTTAACAAAAAGTGGATATACAATCACAGACCAGGTATAGAATAGACCTTTCACTCTTTTGTCTTCGGTGTCACCGTTCTGAAGTACCGATATTCTGAAACAACCACTGGTTTTCGAGCGCCCTCTCGGATTTTTGAGCGGTGGGTGCGGCAAACATAATGTATTTCTAGCATTGACACAGGTAAAGCTGCCGGTATCACCGAGAAAAGTATAGAAGCTGTGTTATACAGGGTGTCCCACTAACTCGGTTTCCCTTAAATATCTATTATTTCAAGTAATAAGCGAAAATATTATTTATAGAAGTTGTCTCGTTGTAAGAAACACAAAACACGGTGAAACTAGTTTATTTACAGGGATAGATTGGATGTGAGGCCAATTTTATTTTTTCAAATGGACTGTCAAATTTTTTATCGTCAAATTCAATAGAATAGCGAATTCTGAGTATGAAAGTACTAAAGTGCATTAATCCTAAAACTTATTGTTTCTGCGATATTCAACATTGTCCATCCTATTACTTTGATTATGAAACATATTCGAAGCTATGCTCAGTTCATTTCGGATAGCCAGCCGTTGAATGCGGAAATAATACAGTAAAACAATAAATACGAACGTGAAAGAGCGTTTTTTTACTCTTGAAAATATAAACATGCTATGTGAGGCGTGTGTAATAAACCAATTGAACGATTACAGTAATGCCTCGTTAGAATCACGACGATCGGGGCTGGCAGCGTGATACTAACGCGATGCGGATACTATTTCGTGCCGACGACAACTTCGCGTCGTCTCGCATATATCGGATTCTCTCACTCTCGACTGAAGGATGCCATGAAATGGTGGGGATAGTGAGCGTGATTATAACGCATGGTAAAAATGTGACACTAACGACGAATTACTGTATATAACATTGTTAGGATTAGGTTTAGGTTTAGGTTTAGGTTTAGGTTTAGGTTTAGGTTTAGGTTTAGGTTTAGGTTTAGGTTTAGGTTTAGGTTTAGGTTTAGGTTTAATTTTTAATATTAACCTAAACCTAAACCTAAACCTAAACCTGAACCTAAACCTAAACCTAAACCTAAACCTAAACCTAAACCTAAACCTAAACCTAAACCTAACAATGTTATACAGTAATGCCTCGTTAGAATCACGACGATCGGGGCTGGCAGCGTGATACTAACGCGATGCGGATACTATTTCGTGCCGACGACAACTTCGCGTCGTCTCTTTTGTTCTGTCTCGCATATATCGGATTCTCTCACTCTCGACTGAAGGATGCCATGAAATGGTGGGGATAGTGAGCGTGATTATAACGCATGGTAAAAACGTGACACTAACGACGAATTACTGTATTCGGCGCAACATTTAAACAATAGTATGTACACCACAAGTGCCTTTCTTTCACTTTAGTTCCCCCGTTACTTCAAAGTGAATCTGCTAATGTTAAAACATGAAAACATTGAAGTAATAGAGTTAACGGGATGGGCCACGTGAAGGCGTGAAAAGTCTTTACCATCCCTAAGTATTTTCAGTGTTCACTAAAATGCAAAGCGCGCGTCTAAATAGAAAGTGAACAATCGTACAGAAATAGAACTGTAGATACTCATTGTGGTTCTGAAAAATGGAACATTGACAGTCGACATTGTTTTCAAACCTCATTACAATAATCTGGGGTGCGAGTGGTAGACCGATCATAAAAGCGGAGTGCGCGGCTCGCTTACCTGGGCCGGGAAATTCCGCACAACTCTTGGCGACGTTAATTTGAACGAGACCATCCAAAAATTCTCGAAGCTCGGGCAACACTGCTGTCCAGCAGTCGCTGGCAACTCGCCGAACACCGGTGAATTTTATGGTTTTTGACACTCGAAGGGGTTGGAATACCGTTAAGAAGGGAGAAATGCCCAGGATTTTCAAATTTCCTGTGCTTTTAAATCTGTATTGATACTGGCTCGCATCATCTCTCCTTGTATTTAAAGCGGGGGTGGAACCAATTATTTTCGTAATCCACGTTAGAAAACGAGTAACTTTTGTTGAAAACATTTTTTCTTAAAACCATTCCAAACTATTTTTTCGATGTCTACATCAGGCCTTCCCAAATAGGGGAAATGTTCTCCCGAAACGCATGTTTCGGTTCTCCTTCCAACACTCCTTCTCTCAGAGGAGACAGTAACGCCGCTTCGAAGCAGAGAGAGAGAGAGAGGACAGTAGGAATCGTCCCACCGTGGCAGTGATGCCAGAACCGTGGGTTTTCGCCCACGGACCCTACCACCACTCCACGACCAAGCGTACCCCCTCCTAGAGCCTGTACCGCACCACACAAGCATACCCGTCCCTCCATACGTGTGCCGTACGCGCTGCCTGGCCGGCGCTCTCCGGCGAGAATTCGTTTTCCCGACATCGCAGCGCTTGGGTCGAAAGCAAAAAGTCATGAGTTCAAATCCCGGTGCGGATATTCTACTTTTTTTTCTTTATTTAGTCTCTAATTTCTCTTCCTATATTCTCAAAAAACTAAAGGCTTGAAAACTGTTAATTTATAAACCATTTTCGAAGCTTGATTTGTTGCTAAAGGATGCGATCTCCTTCTGGCTTGTACCGCACCATTACAAGCGTACCCTAGCGTTCCAAGCCACCCGGCTTCTTACGGCCCGCTCGCTTGCTTTTCAAGCTGCCCGATTTCTTTCGGGCCGTTTGGAAAAATTCAAGTACTTGGTTCTATCCGAGCCGCTCGGTTCTTTCGGGTACCTGGCTCGGCTTGGAAACCGAGTCCCGGATTGGTTCGGATTTCAAGCTACCCGAATATTCAAGTACTCGTACAGCTCTATACTTGGGAAGGCCTGGTCTAGATGTTAGACAGCAGGCAAAAGGTCGGACATTCGGTCACTTCCCGACCGCCGGTACATCGCCGGCCGTCGATACACGCGAATGCGTCGGCCACTTACCGACCGCTGGATGCCTACCGACCGAAGATCGAGTTATCCTCCGTCGGTACGATACCAGTTGCTGCCATCTCAAGTGGCCGTGGGGCACTTATCGGTTGCCGGTACATCGCCGGTCGTCGGCACTTTGCTGTATGTCGGCCTGTTACCGTTCTGTTAGGTGAATGATGGTTTTTTGACCTGGGTGAGGTGAGAGTGGGTGGGTTTTTTGACCTCGATTACGTGGGTGTCCGGTTTTTTCACTTCCGTTATGTGGTTGGTTGGTTTTTTCACATTTTAGTGCGTGAATGATGGTTTTTTGACCTGGGTGAGGTGAGAGTGGGTGGGTTTTTTGACCTCGATTACGTGGGTGTCCGGTTTTTTCACTTCCGTTATGTGGTTGGTTGGTTTTTTCACATTTTAGTGCGTGAATGATGGTTTTTTGACCTGGGTGAGGTGAGAGTGGGTGGGTTTTTTGACCTCGATTACGTGGGTGTCCGGTTTTTTCACTTCCGTTATGTGGTTGGTTGGTTTTTTCACATTTTAGTGCGTGAATGATGGTTTTTTGACCTGGGTGAGGTGAGAGTGGGTGGGTTTTTTGACCTCGATTACGTGGGTGTCCGGTTTTTTCACTTCCGTTATGTGGTTGGTTGGTTTTTTCACATTTTAGTGCGTGAATGATGGTTTTTTGACCTGGGTGAGGTGAGAGTGGGTGGGTTTTTTGACCTCGATTACGTGGGTGTCCGGTTTTTTCACTTCCGTTATGTGGTTGGTTGGTTTTTTCACATTTTAGTGCGTGAATGATGGTTTTTTGACCTGGGTGAGGTGAGAGTGGGTGGGTTTTTTGACCTCGATTACGTGGGTGTCCGGTTTTTTCACTTCCGTTATGTGGTTGGTTGGTTTTTTCACATTTTAGTGCGTGAATGATGGTTTTTTGACCTGGGTGAGGTGAGAGTGGGTGGGTTTTTTGACCTCGATTACGTGGGTGTCCGGTTTTTTCACTTCCGTTATGTGGTTGGTTGGTTTTTTCACATTTTAGTGCGTGAATGATGGTTTTTTGACCTGGGTGAGGTGAGAGTGGGTGGGTTTTTTGACCTCGATTACGTGGGTGTCCGGTTTTTTCACTTCCGTTATGTGGTTGGTTGGTTTTTTCACATTTTAGTGCGTGAATGATGGTTTTTTGACCTGGGTGAGGTGAGAGTGGGTGGGTTTTTTGACCTCGATTACGTGGGTGTCCGGTTTTTTCACTTCCGTTATGTGGTTGGTTGGTTTTTTCACATTTTAGTGCGTGAATGATGGTTTTTTGACCTGGGTGAGGTGAGAGTGGGTGGGTTTTTTGACCTCGATTACGTGGGTGTCCGGTTTTTTCACTTCCGTTATGTGGTTGGTTGGTTTTTTCACATTTTAGTGCGTGAATGATGGTTTTTTGACCTGGGTGAGGTGAGAGTGGGTGGGTTTTTTGACCTCGATTACGTGGGTGTCCGGTTTTTTCACTTCCGTTATGTGGTTGGTTGGTTTTTTCACATTTTAGTGCGTGAATGATGGTTTTTTGACCTGGGTGAGGTGAGAGTGGGTGGGTTTTTTGACCTCGATTACGTGGGTGTCCGGTTTTTTCACTTCCGTTATGTGGTTGGTTGGTTTTTTCACATTTTAGTGCGTGAATGATGGTTTTTTGACCTGGGTGAGGTGAGAGTGGGTGGGTTTTTTGACCTCGATTACGTGGGTGTCCGGTTTTTTCACTTCCGTTATGTGGTTGGTTGGTTTTTTCACATTTTAGTGCGTGAATGATGGTTTTTTGACCTGGGTGAGGTGAGAGTGGGTGGGTTTTTTGACCTCGATTACGTGGGTGTCCGGTTTTTTCACTTCCGTTATGTGGTTGGTTGGTTTTTTCACATTTTAGTGCGTGAATGATGGTTTTTTGACCTGGGTGAGGTGAGAGTGGGTGGGTTTTTTGACCTCGATTACGTGGGTGTCCGGTTTTTTCACTTCCGTTATGTGGTTGGTTGGTTTTTTCACATTTTAGTGCGTGAATGATGGTTTTTTGACCTGGGTGAGGTGAGAGTGGGTGGGTTTTTTGACCTCGATTACGTGGGTGTCCGGTTTTTTCACTTCCGTTATGTGGTTGGTTGGTTTTTTCACATTTTAGTGCGTGAATGATGGTTTTTTGACCTGGGTGAGGTGAGAGTGGGTGGGTTTTTTGACCTCGATTACGTGGGTGTCCGGTTTTTTCACTTCCGTTATGTGGTTGGTTGGTTTTTTCACATTTTAGTGCGTGAATGATGGTTTTTTGACCTGGGTGAGGTGAGAGTGGGTGGGTTTTTTGACCTCGATTACGTGGGTGTCCGGTTTTTTCACTTCCGTTATGTGGTTGGTTGGTTTTTTCACATTTTAGTGCGTGAATGATGGTTTTTTGACCTGGGTGAGGTGAGAGTGGGTGGGTTTTTTGACCTCGATTACGTGGGTGTCCGGTTTTTTCACTTCCGTTATGTGGTTGGTTGGTTTTTTCACATTTTAGTGCGTGAATGATGGTTTTTTGACCTGGGTGAGGTGAGAGTGGGTGGGTTTTTTGACCTCGATTACGTGGGTGTCCGGTTTTTTCACTTCCGTTATGTGGTTGGTTGGTTTTTTCACATTTTAGTGCGTGAATGATGGTTTTTTGACCTGGGTGAGGTGAGAGTGGGTGGGTTTTTTGACCTCGATTACGTGGGTGTCCGGTTTTTTCACTTCCGTTATGTGGTTGGTTGGTTTTTTCACATTTTAGTGCGTGAATGATGGTTTTTTGACCTGGGTGAGGTGAGAGTGGGTGGGTTTTTTGACCTCGATTACGTGGGTGTCCGGTTTTTTCACTTCCGTTATGTGGTTGGTTGGTTTTTTCACATTTTAGTGCGTGAATGATGGTTTTTTGACCTGGGTGAGGTGAGAGTGGGTGGGTTTTTTGACCTCGATTACGTGGGTGTCCGGTTTTTTCACTTCCGTTATGTGGTTGGTTGGTTTTTTCACATTTTAGTGCGTGAATGATGGTTTTTTGACCTGGGTGAGGTGAGAGTGGGTGGGTTTTTTGACCTCGATTACGTGGGTGTCCGGTTTTTTCACTTCCGTTATGTGGTTGGTTGGTTTTTTCACATTTTAGTGCGTGAATGATGGTTTTTTGACCTGGGTGAGGTGAGAGTGGGTGGGTTTTTTGACCTCGATTACGTGGGTGTCCGGTTTTTTCACTTCCGTTATGTGGTTGGTTGGTTTTTTCACATTTTAGTGCGTGAATGATGGTTTTTTGACCTGGGTGAGGTGAGAGTGGGTGGGTTTTTTGACCTCGATTACGTGGGTGTCCGGTTTTTTCACTTCCGTTATGTGGTTGGTTGGTTTTTTCACATTTTAGTGCGTGAATGATGGTTTTTTGACCTGGGTGAGGTGAGAGTGGGTGGGTTTTTTGACCTCGATTACGTGGGTGTCCGGTTTTTTCACTTCCGTTATGTGGTTGGTTGGTTTTTTCACATTTTAGTGCGTGAATGATGGTTTTTTGACCTGGGTGAGGTGAGAGTGGGTGGGTTTTTTGACCTCGATTACGTGGGTGTCCGGTTTTTTCACTTCCGTTATGTGGTTGGTTGGTTTTTTCACATTTTAGTGCGTGAATGATGGTTTTTTGACCTGGGTGAGGTGAGAGTGGGTGGGTTTTTTGACCTCGATTACGTGGGTGTCCGGTTTTTTCACTTCCGTTATGTGGTTGGTTGGTTTTTTCACATTTTAGTGCGTGAATGATGGTTTTTTGACCTGGGTGAGGTGAGAGTGGGTTAGGTT